>OZ023294.1:2405000-4805000 GCA_964007245.1 Hypomecis atomaria | reverse complement strand
TAGCGAGTGAACCGTGGCAAAGTAACATGACCGGGCCACGTCCGCAGACGCCAGCCTGCGCAAAACACGCACTGCCTATTTTACCACAAATTTTATCAACATGACTATTCCATGTCAATGCAGAGTCCACCTCAAAACCTAAGAATGTCGTACTCTTGCATTGACCTATCACAGTCCCTTCAATTTTTACATTCAACGCTGTTTGACTTCGACCTGATAGGTCAAAATGTAGAAAATGTGTCTTAGTAACATTGATTTAATCAAAACCGCTATTTTGATTATATCAATGCTTAGTAAGGTTAAGGGCGAGACCATTAGTAGAGAACCAGTTGAATACATGTATTCATTATACATGTATTCTTAGCAAATAAACGATTTGATTGATTGATTATTTTACCAAGGGTATAAGCCAGAAAACATTTACACCGGATTATTTTACCAAGGGTATAGGCCAGAAAACATTTACACCGGATTATTTTACCAAGGGTATAAGCCAGAAAACATTTACACCGGATTATTTTACCAAGGGTATAGGCCAGAAAACATTTACACCGGATTATTTTACCAAGGGTATAGGCCAGAAAACATTTACACCGGATTATTTTACCAAGGGTATAGGCCAGGGGCATAGGCATAGGGTTAGTGTAGTATAGTATACCTTTCGATATGGGATGGTCGGCGAGAGTGTACATGCGCATGGCGATCGTGAAATCTTCAAGGTTGTTCAGGAACTGGCAGAACGTTTTAAACTCCTGAAATGTAAGAAAAAATGTTTTTATAACATATTTGCTCGTAAAGTAGCTGTATGTAATTACATCAATTTCAATATCGTAATGTATATCATTACGCACTTGTGCTTTATTGTAATGTAAAACGCACGCCGCCACCGACTGCAGAAATCTGTGGTCTCGTTTCTCCTACTTTCACTCAAGAGAGTGAGAGACATTACGGCACTTGTGCGGTAATGTAATGTAAATCGCACGATGCTTCGACTGATTCACAACTTTCACTCAAAGTGAGAGTTTTATTAATTTCCTCGTAAATATGTTATAAAACGTCGTATGACATACGTGTGCTTTGAAAATTACACAACTTACCGCACTTATATCATAATGTACTATGTTATTATGCAGTGCATGCAATCATAAATATACAATTGTACACGCGTGAGCGAGAATTCTTCATCAGCTGTGTGGGGTATGTAGGAGGTAATAGTATTAAGTTGATGTAAGGTAGGTTTAAGTTAGTTGGAATAAATTAGTTGTGTCCATGACCTCGTGTTTTGCTTGTGGCTCCGCTTCAATATCCAACTAGCTGCAGACCGCTATCTGCGTCAGGGTTCCCGCGGCAAGTACAATGCGAGATCATCCACCTAAAGTTTTTGTATGTTTCGTGGCAACCCTAACGCAGCAAATCGGGCGCTATGAATGTGAAGCGTTATAGGCCAGTCGGGTTAGCATTTAAAATTGCAAAAATTCCCGGCAGCAACTTTTTGCTGCATAAGGTTGCATTCATGTCATAAAGTTAATAATGATCGAGATAATTTGATAATAAAGCTTTACCACTGTTTTCGCGTATAACTGGAAAAATATCGATCGTACGAAAAAACATGCAACAAATAAATTGTAGATATTCACATTTACAACTACTTTGGTCCTTACCATTTTTGTTGAAAATGACCGAGATATTAAGCAAAAACAAAATTCAAGATGGCGGCTAACGCACTGGCGGAATTTGGTCACCATTTTGGATTAAGACTTCCTGTGATATCTTTTGATAGTCTATCTGACGGACTAATTTTTTTTTTAAGTCATTAGCCTATTGGAAGTGGGGTTAATTGGACTAGGTATTTAATAATAAGCACGAACTAACCTACAACTCAAAAAAAACTGAAATGGTAATCTTCAGGTCGGGAAAGGGACCCCAGAACGTACCGGCCGTTTACTTAAATAAGCAGACGATAAAAATAGTGGATGGTTTAGGTACCTTGGCCACATAGTGACCTCTAATCTAAAAGACGACAGCGACATAGAGCGCCAGCGGCGAGCCTTATGTGTCGTAGGCAATATGATTGCTAGGAAGTTCTACAGAGCGGCGCCTGATGTGAAAATTACGCTTTTTAAATCGTTCTGTCAGAGTTTCTACACGTGTCAACTTTGGACGTCATATACCGTGAAATCTCATAGCGCTATTCGAGTGGCATACAATAACATCTTCAGGCACCTGATGGGCCTGAAGTGGTATTGCAGCGCCTCGGGAATGTTTACGGAAGCGAGAGTAGATTCTTTTAACGCTATACAGCGTAAAAGAATAGCCGCGTTTATGTCCAGACTTGAAACGTGTAAAAACGTCATTATAAGAAGCCTAGCGGGCAGGCTGTTGCAGACCGAAACGTACCGACGATGAATACATGTGGCTAGTTAAGGCTTGACTAGAATTTATTCTACTTATTTTCTTATTAAGTTTTAAATTTGTATGTACATTTATGTGTTTTTACATGGATCAATTAGTGTCTGAAATAAAGCAACCGACGGGGTCAAAAGGTTCTTTAGTGGAAGTGGTGGTCTTAAAAGGTGTATGTGGAGTGGACGTCCTGTGGGTGAACCGAGCGTACCTGGAAGGTGATGCCGCGCTCGTCCTTGACGCGGTCGAGTAATCTATCGAGGTACATGTCGTACTCGTCGGTGTCGAGGTACGTGTAGCGGAGCAGGATCTTCGCGAAGTCCACCTCCGATATCGTCTCGTGACCTGCTCATTGACAGTGACAGCATTAGCCTTGTAGTAATAGCATACAAAATCTGCTGTCTTACGCACACTACACAGTACTTACTCACAGACAACACACATACGCACGGTCGCTACACGCGCATTTGTGTGCGGAACGTCTATGGCTGTCAGCGATCATCACGACGTGACGTCATGCCGCGTGAGTGAGACAGTTGCGTACTCAATTTGCAAAAATGAATATAAATCTAGTGCTTTAAAAAGTATAACAGTTACTTAATTTGGAAGCATTTTTACAAAAAGTAACCGATGTAATTCATTTGAAAGAAAATATCAAGAGGAAGTTACCAAATAATGTAAAATAAGTTCCTATTATTTATCCTTAGGGAAACATTAAAATTTCTTGTTTTGTTACTTATCATTGAAATTCAACATTCACATTACAAGTCTTCCCTATTGTCACAGTCTAGGTAGTTTTTATTAGAAAATCCCTCTGCATCTGCAGCTTCACCTGAAGCTGCAGTTGCAGAGGAACCTGCATGAGTATATGATTGCCAACGACTTCTGACGACGACGTAATTTAGACAGGTGGTCGCCGTACACATAACTGTAGTTGTAAGGCAATTAATTTAATTTTGCAATGTTGCTTATGCTTTTTGGATAAAGCATGTTGTTCTACTGCACCGACTGCACTATCACTATCGACAACCTCCCTGAGGAACTTTGGTGTACGGAATTTTGGGAAAATAGGGACTGCATGGTCTTATCCAGACGCCAACATTGCGCCTTGGAAAATGACTTCGAACAAATATCTATAGAGTCGTGCAAGAAAAGTGTCCGAGCCAAAACCCTGGCTTTTTAGTTAGTGCAGTCGTAAGGCGATTGCAAGCCGACTACAACACCGCGCGATGCCAAAGTGCTCGGTCACAAGCACTAATTAGGTGACATAACGTCAAGATTCGAGAAAACTGGACATTGTGAATTATTTTTGACTGCCTCGGTGGCTCAGTGGTTAGTGACCCTAACTTCTGGGTCAAAGAGGCGTGGGTTCGATCCCCACCCAGGGCAAATATTTATGTGATGAACATAAGTGTTTGCTCTGTGTCTGGGTGTTATTTAGTTATTATCTATATAAGTATGTATTTAAAAATAAGTATATGTAGTATATCAGTCTCTAGCAGCCATATCACAAGCTTTGTTTAGTTTGGGGTCAGAGGCCGTGTGTAAGATGTCCCAATTTTTTTATTTATTATTATTATTTAATGATAATATCTAAGTCGGACGCGCGACGGACATTTTTTTACTACTTTCACTTAGGGAGTGTAGCTCTGTAGATATTTGCTCGAAGGAAAATGACAAAAAATACATAAAGAGTGTGATCTCTATTAAACTTTCTGTTCAGTTTCGTATCTCATAAATTTGTGTAATGAACTCATTATCGACATGTTTTTTTTTGTGACCAAAGATAGAATCAAATAGAAAATTTGTTTACCTTTAGAGAATTCGTGGAACTCCAGCTCCAGCACTTCGGTCTGCAAGTTCTCCATGAATTCGCGGAACCCGTCAAACTTCAGGTCGTTTGTTCCTTTCTTGCCGAAGAAATGGACCTGAAAATATTTATAAAAGAATATGAGAATGGGCATGATGATTAAAAAAATATAATTAGTCCGTCAGATGGACTATCAAGAAAAATTAGAAACGTATTTTTTCTTTTGTCAATTAAACAAAAATTTACAAAGATACAGCCCTTCAAAGTTCCGCGCGATGTCACAAGTGCCATACGAATGTCTGTACTTCTGTAAGAGAGGTGACGTCACGAGTCTTTGTCATTTATTGTTTATTTGACAAAAGCAAAAAATACGTTTTTTTTTATTTCATATAGGTTTGCGTTTGACTTCTTACTGCCTGATGTTGAGCAGATATGCGGTCTAGGATGTAGAACGCTTACCTAGAAGATACCTATTTACTCGGGATTTGAAGACATATTATCCACGTCGTACTTTAGCGGGAAGACAGACCCAGGCAAAGCGTTCCACATACTGGCTGTTCGTATGAGGAATGAGGATTCGAAACGCTTGGTTCTAACGCGCGGAATGTCCACCATAAAAGGGTGGCCAATATTGTTTGATAATCTAACTCACGGACTAATTATGATAATGATTTTTAATCTTTTAGCAGTGCTATGGTCATTATATTTTTGGTGTAGGAAGTCTACAGTATTGTATTCCGATTTTCAGCCTTTTGGCATTATCATAAATGCGCTTAGGCACGTCAAGTTTTAACAATAAGTTAAATGTAAATAAATAGAATATTAGGAAATGGCAAAGCTACGAGTAATATCACGCGGGGTTTTTAAGTGTTTGTGAGTTCAACAATTTTAATACAGCTTATCCGTCCTTCCAACTGTGTGCCCCAGCCACTGCCATTTCAACTTGCCAATCCGCTAGGCTATGTCATTAAATACTTGGTTTACAATCTTGCAGATCCACCAACCCGCACTGGGCCAGCGTGGTGGATATCACCCTTCGTGGGTAGGCCTACGTCCAGTACTACGCAGTGGATTATTAAAAAGACTGGTACAGTACAGTACAATCTTGCAGTGAATTTCCACGCATGGCCTTTTCTACAGGGTTATCTGCTTACCCTGTTCTAAGCCGAAAGGACCGTCATTCAAAATTGAAGAAAAAAAAAATTGCTGTTTTTTACAGAACTGCAACTCGGAATCGACAAAACATATGAAACAGCTGTTTTTTCTTGAGTTTATAGCTGATATCACAGTCACCAAATTTGATTCAGCCTATACAGGATTATTTCTAATCAATTAAAATCCTTTTAGGGGCTTATTCTATACATCAAAACTAACAACTTTTGTTCTGCGACTTTTGTTAAAACTCAGAAAAAAATCAGCTGTAATACATTTTGTCGAGGGTGAATGACATTTTTCTATGGAACAACAACTTTTTTTTGAGAATTAATAAAAGTCGTAGAACAAAAGTTGTTAGTTTTGATGTACAGAATAAGCCCCTAAAAGGATGCTAATTGATTAGAAATAAACCCGTATAGCTGAAGTCTACTTACTGTGTCACACCATTTGCCTGCAGAAAAGTATCGACGTTGTGCCTCTGCTGTAAGCCCTGATCATCGTTGACATAGTTATCGTACAGCTTATCGACATCTTGTGATAAGATAAACCTTTCAAGAATTCACAGTACTTGCCTGCAGAAAGGTGTCGACATTGTGCCTCCGCTGTAAGCCCTGGTCATCATTGACATAGTTATCGTGTGGCTTGTCGTCGCCGGACGGCGCGGCACCACTCTCTGGCAGCCCGCGCTTGCCGCGCCACGCGTAGCTGAAGATCTTTTCCATCTGGAAATCATCAACAATACGTATCACATATCGTACAGGGGCTAAAAATAGTAGCTCTCTGAATACTGGATCACGCGACACATCTCTTTAAGTGAATCTTGATAATACTGGATCACGCGACACATCTCTTTAAGTGAATCTTGATAAGCCTATATCTGATGTCACAAGAACACACGACCAATAATGCTTATTTAAGAAGTAACGCAGACACCTACGACACGAAATGATTTCTCAGTGTAGGCTCTGCAGGACTTTTGATGGATGTCTCCTAAACTTAAGTGTGTGTACCTACTCTTAGTGTCATAATTAACTTTGTAAACAATATTTTTGTAAATAAACTATTATTTATTTATTTATCTCGACTCGCTCTTGACAGATTTGGTTCATACTAGCAAATCTTGTTAGGATTTAGCTCAGACTACTATAAAAAAGGCAGACCGAGCCGCGTCGAATACGCATGTGACTACAAGTTCAGTAATACTAAACGCTCGAGTAATGCGTCCCCGCCTTCCCGCTATGAGTTCACTTCCAAGCAAATCCGGGTCGTACGCTTTCGTTGTAATATTTGGTATCGTAGTTATCATCTAATTATGCCATATTGCATCTTTCGGGATTGCAATAGTTCCCAAAAACAAAAGAAAATGATGGAATATCTTTTCACAGGTGAGTTTGTAGTTTAACTATACAGGTTTATTTCTAATCAATTAGCATCCTTTCAGGAGCTTATTCTGTACATCAAAACTAACAACTTTTGTTCTGCGACTTTTATTAATTTTCAAAAAAAAAGTTGTTGTTCCATAGAAAAATGTCGTTCACCCTCGACAAAATGTATTACAGCTGATTTTTTTTTGAGTTTTAACAAAAGTCGTGGAACAAAAGTTGTTACTTTTGATGTACAGAATAAGCACCTAAGAGGATGCTAATTGATTAGAAATAACCCTATATTAATCGTTGAATTATTTTAGATAGACGGCATAGAAAACAAAACCTACACAAACTCAGGCATAATTAGTCAATGTGACAAGTATACATCTAATTATTTTATCCTTTTTTAAAGTAGTCTGAGGGATTTAGATACTTAACAATCTTGCCAAATATTATCGAAATCGGCTGATAAATATCGCGTCGGCAAACTCCCCCCCTTTTTGAGGGAAATACTTCAAAAATCGCCGACGACAAAATATAATAACACTAATATATAGAAACCGTGTACCAAGTTTCGTCAAGATTTGTTGAAAAATGTAACATGTAGTAGAGAATCAACCTACGGACCAACAAAAGTAAAATTTTAGTCAGACCTGAGTCAGAACTCTGACATGGGGCGTTATTGTGTAAGCTCGCTGACGTTCGGCTTCGCCGTTTCTCCTGCTCGCGCCAGTTACACACGCCACGAGAGCGAGCGGGAGGAAAAGCGAAGCCGAACGTCAGAGCGCTTACACAATAAGGCCCATGGTTCAACAGCTAGAATAACCAGGACTTACAAATTAACAATAACAGGAGATTTTTATATGGCAGTATCAGTTCGATTTAATTACCGGTCTAGTGTTTTTTTTGTTACTGTGCTAATCAAGTTTAACAAATAGTTAATAACTGGAAAATTAACATATAATGTTAGTTGACAATTAAACTCATAAAAACATTTAGTTAAATCATGCATTTATTAATATTAGCACTGTAAACTATATTTTTAAATAAAGTTAAGTTTATAAATTATCTTAAAAATATTTACACTTTATTTTTATAATTTCTATGCAAGTTTAAATAAAGTAGGTACATAAATATAAGTAAAATTAAAAAAGAGACATCGTTGTATTTTTTTTAAATACCTACTACACATTCTACACAGGGGGTTAAATATATTTCAGTAAATTTAAAAATAAACTTACTACTAAATGTAGTTCGCTTCTTACGAGTAAATCATACTATTGTTATAATTGTCATTTATTAGTCTTACAAAATAAAGTTACGCATAGGCCGAATCAAATATTTGATATAGGCCGCGCCACACAAGTTGGCGGATGCGAAGTTAGCTACAAGCCGCGCAATATCCAATCAACGTGCTTTATGTAAGCTTCAGTCAGAATTGGATATTGCGCAGCTTGTAGCTAACTTCACATCCGACGACTTGTGTGGCGCGGCATATAACATATATTTTGTAAATATATGTACATATCAAAACCTCAAATAACTAATATAAATTAAAAATTTAAAAAACCCCCGACACATTGACAACCATTTTGGGCACATTTGTAGAATTTTGGTTCTTCCATCCCCACTTTAACCCACCATAACTCTTAAACGGCTCAATCGATTTTTTTAAAACATAGCTAAGAACACTCTCGATTAAGTCTCCTTTCATCCAAAAAAAACTAAACTGAAATCGGTTCAGTGGTTCGGGCGCTATGATGCCACAGACAGACAGACAGACACACAGACAGACAAACAGACAGGTCAAACTTATAACACCCCTCTTTTGCGTCGGGGTTTAAAAAAATTAAATAAAAACTTTATAGCCATTGCCACGAAATGCCACGATGATGGTCAAATCAATTTTCTTTGCAGCTATGAAGTTAGTTACGATCTGCGCAAAATCTAATCTTCGTGCAGCTGTTATCTGTCAGTCAGGATTGGGTTTGGCGCAGAGTGTAGCTAACTTCACACCCGCCAAGAACATTGATTCGGCCTGTAATAAAAACCAATAACCTTTAAACTTCGAGTTAATATCTATAGAGTCACAATCGTGCAAAAAAAGTGTCCGAGCCAAAACCCTGTCCAAGCTACGTAGTGGGCAGGCTTTTTAACTAGAACGCCGCGCGATGCCAAAGTGCTAGGTTACAAGCACTAATTAGGTGACGTAACATCGAGATTCGTGAAAACTGGTCATTGTGAATTGTACAGCCTTTTTTATAGTCCACTGCAGGACGTAGGCTTACCCACGTAGGGTGATTGGGCCACATCCACCAAGCTGGCCCAGTGCGGGTTGGTGGAATCACATTTGCCATCGAATTTCTTCTACGGACGTATACAGGTTGTCTCACGATGTTTTCCTTCACCGAAAAGCCAGTAATGTGAAATACTGTATATAAGTTTCAAAGTAACTCATTGGTACGGGACCGGGATTGAACCCACGACCTCAAGAATGATAGGCCAGCGTTACAACCACTAGACCACCATGGCTAATACGGATTATTGTGAATTATTTAATGTAAATATCTAAGTCGGCATGTATGACGGCGCTCGGACATTTTTATACTAGAGGTACATTCACTTAGAGACTGTGGCTCCGTAGATATTTACTCGAAGCCTGTAAAACTTAAGACACAAAACAATACAATTCCATAAAAAGCTCACGATTATGCCACACAGAACATTACAATAAAACGACACAGTATTAGAAATTTCAACAAATAATAAGCCAATTGACGCGCAACGTATTTTCAACTTACTATAGACGGATTAGGGACTAATTCCGTTTGACCTTTTCTGCTCTTGTTTGCGCTTGAAGACACTAAGGAAAGCAGCTACAAGCCAGGCCGTGAGCACATATTACACACATAAATATAATATTATTTACATGTCACATAAATATAAATATAGAGGGGCGTAAAGATTGAATGTATGTAGTATACGATAATACAATCAAATATTTTGGGAATTTATATAGTATTTTAGAAGAAATATAAGATATGGGCATGATGACTAAATAAATGATTTTAAAAATATAACTTTTTAAATACAAGCTCTTGACATCCTGGACGTCATGTAGCAGCAGAGTGCTAGCCAAGACAAGTAAAACGAGCTCAAACACGACAGGTCTATCTTGTTTAGTACAGGAGTTCCTATGGCCACCTTCCGACTCCATCATCAGATCAGCTTCATGCTACCATATTATTGCATTATCACGCTAAATCCAAATGCGTGCAAAAATTCAGCTCAATCGGAAACCGGGAAGTTGGTCAAATTTAACTTGCAAGATTCCACCCGAACTTACATAGGTACATCCATTGCAAGTTAAATAAAAGCTTGTAAAAATAAAATTAGTCCGTCAGATTATATTATCAAAAAACATTAAGCACGTATTTTTTGTCAATTAAACAAAAGTTCCGCGAGTAGGATAGAAATGTAGAGACTTGTGTCGGAGAAGTGACGTCACAAGCCCCCACTCCTAAGCTTTGACAAGATTTATCCTTGTCATTTATTGTATGATTGACAAAAGAAAAAATACGTGTCCAATATTTTTTGATAATCTAACTCGCGGAGTACTTATAATAATGATTGTTTACCCAGTCATCATGCCGATATGGCAACACTCTGTAGCGCAAATCTGAACATATTCTTAAGAAAATATTATGTTTTGCACAAGGACTTTTATTTAGGATTATTTAGGGTTGCCATTTCTTATTTTTCTGTCCTTTATAATTTTTTAATATTTGAGTCATATAGAGATGTATTTAATAAATAAATAACTTATGAATAAATATTAGCATATGTAAAAACATACCGTATTAGAAATTTAAAGTAAGTATAACAAAATATTTGCATTTAATATTTATATAGTTTAGATTAGCGCTAATATCTTAGTTGCAACATTTTCGACACAGAGTAGTATTGTGTTGTAAAATAAATAAATAAAAAAGAGGTGTTTTAGTCACTTAAAAACAGGAACGTAAAACTCAATACAATAATAAAATAAAGAGGTAGGTAGTTTAAAAAATTCTTAACATACTTCGAAAAAACTTTAAATTGTAGTAACTGAGGGCAGAACTCGGTAAGCGCAATAATTTCCATTATTATGTTCATATAGAATATGATTTCAAGTAAAGGATCACTCATTCAGAAACATCAAACTTTTTGCATACATACAATGCTTTGTTTCATTATAATCGTCGTCATTTCCTGAGATATAGTAAGCACTAAACTTCTGCTCAGTAAGAATAAAGGGGGTCTCTCGAATATTAAATAATTAATATTTGATGGTTGATTGCAACACGCATTACTTTATTGGGAGATCATCTCCAAAGTTTTGAAAAAAAACTGTTGTCTTTTGCTCTGTTGTGATTTAAGCATAAACAAAAAGTTAAATATTTTGTACTGAAATCACAATAGAGCGAAAATAAATTTTTTTTCAATACAAAGTTTTAATCATTCTATAGTTACTCATGTACCTACTATAATAGTACGTCATTTCGACGAGCACTAACATCTGCGAATAGCCATGATGACTAAAAATATAATTAGTCCGTCAGATAGATTATCAAATAATATAAGACATATATTTTTTCTTTTCTCAATTAAACAACAATTGCTGAAGATAAGGCTATTAAAGTTCCGTGTGACGTCACGAGTGCAGTACAAATGTACAGACTACGTCGCACTAGTGACGTCACAAGCCCCCCCTCTCATCTTTGCCATTTGTTGTTTTATTGTCAAAAGAAAAAATATGTGTCCAATATTTTTTGATAATGTAACTCACGGACTAATTATAATAATTATTTTTTACCTAGTCATCATGCGTTTTGGCCTTAAAAGCAGTTAATAACGTTTTGAGTAGCGTCCACAAATAACTCACAGCCTCCTCGCTCTTCGCGTCCAAATTCTTTCGATCCTTTAACGTGCCCCCCAGCAGGCGTTGTATCTAAATAAATATCGAAGAAAAACACAAAAAGAAGAAAGTAAAGTAAAGAAAATATATATAAATAAAAGAGAATTGTAGTTTTTTGAACAGCTGACAGGCTAGGTGCTAGCTTAATTAGTTTCAACTTATTATCCTCATTTACTGCTGTAAGAATGAAACCATGACAATGAAAAAGAAGATATAATAATACTACGTATAGAACGCTCACTCGTTACCCCCCACCCGTTTGAGTCTTCCTCACTTCCACCCCGCGTTTCACGTACCGATC
Organism: Hypomecis atomaria; assembly: GCA_964007245.1. NCBI lineage: Eukaryota > Metazoa > Arthropoda > Insecta > Lepidoptera > Geometridae > Hypomecis > Hypomecis atomaria. Next base: position 4,793,007 of record OZ023294.1, on the reverse strand, counting down.
GTGTACTCTGCGCGCGGGCTGCACTGGCCGGTGGATTTTCTAATAAATATTACCTAGACTGTGACAGTAGGGAAGACTTGTACTGTGTATGATTGAATATCAATGATACGTAACAACACATGAAATTTTAATGTTTCCCTGAGGATAAATAACAGGTACTTATTTTGCATTATTTGGTAACATCCTCTTGATATTTTCTTTCAAATAAAGTAGATCGGTTACTTTTTGTTAAAATTTGTCCAAATGAAGTAATTGTTATACTTTTTTAAGCACAACATTTTTATTCATTTTTGCAAATTGAATACGCAACTGTCTCACTCACGCGGCATGTCGTCACGTCTTGATGATCATTGACAGCCATAGACGTTCCGCACACAAATTCACTTATAGCGATCGTACGTATGTCTTGTCTGTGAGTAAGTCCTATGTAGTGTGCGTAAGACAGCAGATTTTGTATGAAAATTCGCGGAGTGTCCGGGCTGTGACGATGATACAATAAAACCTAGGTCGAATCAAACATAACAGTAGAGTTTGTAAAGTTTGCAACAAGCTGCACATAACCCCACTACTCACCCCCGCTGACATATGAATTTGCTACTGCGCAACGACTTGCCTCATCTATACAGACGCCATTAAGTTTGATTCAACTTATACCAGTGTCAAGCTTTCATTCTAAAATGGAGACATAATATAAAGGGTTATCGGTAATCAATTAGCATCCTTTTAGGGGCTTATTCTGTACATCAAAACTAACAACTTTTGTTCTGCGACTTTTAAAACTCTCAAAATAAATGGTTGTTCCATAGAAAAATATCATTCACTCTCGACAAAATGTATGGAAAAGCTGTTTTTTTTTTGTATTTGACAAAAGTCGTAAAACAAAAGTTTTAGTTTTGATGTACAGAATAAGCACCTAATAGGATGCTAATTGATTACCAATAACACCATAACAGCTTTTTAAGTAGCAGTAACTATTTTGTAAGGTCTTTTCATTTCATTTATGTCAAAAATTGTAAGCCTACACCTAGCCTGGAATAGGTTAGATGACTGAAAAGAAATAATTAGTCTATTATAATAATTTGATTTCCACAAAATTTAAATGGCAGTATGATACCAAACTAAAAAAAAATCGTTTCATAAAATTGACGGAATAATCGCGGAACACACATACAAAAAAAAAACATGAACGAACAACGATTCGCTATATCTTTGCCATTTTTTGAAGAGAAAAGAAATCAAAATTTCCATTTCCAATATTTTTTGATTATCTAAGGGACTAATTATAATTTTAATGTTTCTTTTTACACAGTCATCATTATTGTCTGGAATCGAAAATAAATCTGAAAAATATTTGTATCAAATAAAAGTGTATAGTGTAATGTAGGTATATAATATTGTATGTATTTGGACAAATAAGACACCTTTACTGTCAACAGGCAGTGAGCAATAGCTCGTCAGTATCTCATGACTTTTTGTGCGATTTCATACTAACAGGTAGTTTTCTGAAGCAATTTGCAACAATTTGACCACTGGCACATAATATTCAATTTCAGATAAGTATTTTTTATTCAATTTAATAAATTAATAAAGGCCGAATTATACAAGTCGGCGGATGTGAAGCTAGCTACAATCTGCACAATATCCAGTGACTCTATGTGTGCAGCTTTATGTGAGCTTCAGTCAGGATTGGATATTGCGCAGATCGTGGCTAGCTTCACATCCGCCGACTTGTATGATTTGGTCTATACCAAGCAGGCTGAATAAGGTTTCAACACAAATAAATGTAAAGGTTTATTACATTGTTTCAGAAAACTTAGCTACTTTTAATACCAATAAGGCTTAATGTGCACTGCATACTATTAACGACTTTAGCTTTTGTGCATTCTAGCCATGAGTCCGACCCTGTACAGGAACATCCAGAGTCGAACTAGTCATAGACTCAGGGTAGCATTAAAGCATTTGGAACTACATTGATATCAAACCATTCTAGCACGGATATATTCTAGGACATCGTTGTAATTTACATTTTCACATCGTAAATATATTTTTTGTAATTATTATTATGACTAACTTTTACTATAACTAACTAAAAAATCATTTATTAAAAGTTCGTGAACTTCAGAAAAAAAGTATGCAATTTTATTTTAAAATAGCATAATTTTATCAAGAACTGCTGTTATTTTGCGATATTAGGGTTGGTCCAATAGTAAAAGTTAATCATAAATATGAACACAATAGTATTCTAGAATACGTCTGTTGTCTAGAGAAACATCTTGTACAGAGTTATCTGCTTGCCTTGTACTAAGCCAAAAGGGGGTGATTTACCTATATATTTATTTAAGGGGTGGTGGGGATTAAAGGCTTGGGGGGAATTTTCACTATGGGGCCAATCAAAAATTCAAGAAAAAAAATAGCTGTTCCATACAAAGCTGCAACTCGAAATCGACATAATGTATAAAACAGCTGTGTTTTTTCTCGAATTCCGTGTTCACCTGATAGTAAAAGTTGTTCATAATGATGGCCCGAATCACCTCCTTTCGGCTTAGAACACCAGTTCTGGATAACCCTGCATAAGTAGCTAAGTAGGTATATTCTACCATTCCACTAACAAACCGACAAAAATACTCACGACTAGAAATTCATTTTTATCCACTCTTTGGTTACCGTCCGTGTCGAACATGTTGAACGCGATTCTGAAACCGGACGCCGGCTCTGAAAATTTACAAGACATATTTTTTAAAAAATTGTCAAAGATGTAGAAGAAATACGTAAATGTTACACACAAAGAAGATAATGCAAAATGGGCTCTGACTAGGTACAGTAGCTCAAAAAATCCGTTAAACTATGATAAATAAATGCGCAGAGTAAAACAACCGCATCAAATGCTTAATTTATGAGTAATTTCACATTTTCCAATTTGATTTTAGTTCAGTCATTGAATTACTGTCATTTTGGTCACATGTAACCTTAATACCCGAATACACGAAATTACTTTTGATGGACACTGTTATTGTAAAAAATAACGGAAAAATCATTTTCCGAAAGAAACAAAGCAAATTATGAAATACTGTACCCTTTATTGGCCCAATTTCTATGCATATTGGCAATATCTCCTTTATATTATGTACACAATAGAATAGGCATGACGACTAAAATAATTATTTTTCGCAAAAAATGGCAAAACCGCCTTCCATCGTGGACAACATTCGAATATTTCACTCGATTTATTTACATTATTGTTGATTTTCAAAAATGGCTCAGCCGATTTCTGTAAAACTTAAATGGGATCAACCTCGCGAGTTTCGAACTAAAAAAGATTTTTTCGATCCGGTTCCCAACTGGCGAAATTATCGATGAACACCTACACAAATACATAGTATACTCGTACCTCCTCTTTTTTAGAAAAATACCTCCTCCTTTTTAGAAGTCGGTTAAAATATGATTAGTCCGTCAAATAGATTATCAGAGTTAAAATATTAGAAACATATTTTATCTTTTGTCAATTAAACAAAAATCAAAGAAGATATAGCACTTTAAAGTTCCGCGTAACGTCACTTCTCCGTGAAAAGTATAGTAATTTTATCAGAGAAGTGACGTTACGAGCTCCGACTCCCGAACTTTGACGAGGTTTATATTTGTAATTTATTGTATTGTTTGATTGGAAATAGTAAAAATACGTGTCCAATATTTTTTGTTACTGTACCAGCCTGTTTTTTTAATAGTCCACTGCAGGACGTAGGCCGACCCACAAGGGTGATTGGGCCTTTTCCACCACGCTGGCCCAGAGCGGGTTGGTGAATTCACATACGCCATCGAATTTCTTCTACGGACGTATGCAGGTTGCCTTACGATGTTTTCCTTCACCGAAAAGCCAGAGGTGTGAAATTCTGTACATAAATTCCTAAACTCATTGGTACGGGACCGGGGATTTGAACCCACGACCTCACGATTGTAAGGCGGGTGTCACTACCTCTAGACCACCATGGCTTCCACTACTACGTAACAACTACTAGCTACGTAAAACCAATTACTCGTATTATTAGCCCAGTTTTTATTTTTTGTTAAGTACAGATTAATAAAATTATAATAATGATTTTTTACCCAATCATCATGCCAATTCTCTATTGACACAACGTAACGTAACGCAATCAAATAATTTTGATAAAATTCGCGAATTTCGTTAGGTATACAATATTTATATTAAAATCATGTTAGATATGTTGTCACACGAAACCAGCGATTGCTACGGTACTAAGTTCAACGTAGAGCGAAAATCTGCGACACTGTTAGGTACTTGGAAAAAATAGGCAAAATGTGTACAAAATTCTGTACCACCACGAAATAGTTAACATTTAAGTATAGTATACTCACTCGTTAATATAGACAGCAGGAACAGGTATTCCGTGTACGAAATTATACCTGAAACATGTTATAATGCAAACTGTAAATGAAAAAAAAAAAACAAATAAATATTGGGGAACATCTTACACACGGCCTCTGACCCCAAACTAAGCAAAGCTTGTGATATGGCTGCCAGAGACCGATATTATACATATTTTTAATACATACTTACATAAATAGTACCTAAAAAACACCCAGACACAGAGCAAACACTTATGTTCATCACATAAATGCTTGCCAAGGGTGGGGATCGAACCCACGCCTCTTTGATCCAGAAGTCAGGGTCACTAATCACTGAGCCACCGAGGCAGTAATTACTCAATAGGTACTAATTACTCAATACACTTTCAACGTTGTGGCAAAAATGAATATGTTACATAAGTAACATAACGTGGGTGTCTTCAAATCCCGCATGTGTGCGCAAAGGTCGGGACCGCAAAATAGATGATCATTTATTAACATTATCGTTATCACTGTGATATCACCATAGTTAAGCAACGTTCTGTTCTGTACCTACGATCTACCACAGCTATTATGAGTGAACGCGTGCACGGGAGAGAAAAGTGTATGAAAATCCATTTCTTACGTGGTTTTTCTTTTTTAATTTTGGGTAAGACTATGCGCTGGTAACCTAAATATCAAAAGCCAAAAAGTTTTTACAGTGAGTTTTTATCTCCAAGTTCGCAAAATGACACTGGCCACTAGCTGCGTGTTGGATGGTGTCAAACAATTTGAAAAAAGAACATGTGAAAATTGCAGACGCCATTGGCGCCATTTTCAAGTGTTACATTAAGCTTCACTAACTGCAACAATTTCAATATAAATTTCAATTAGTAAAGATTTAGTTTTTTATTTTCCTCGTAGGTGTAGTATAAAGCACTATGTATCACTCGAGAGAAAGTGCGATTCCCGATTTCGGGTGTTTTAAAGTATTTCAAACGACACCCTCGACGGTAATCGGTCACTTTCTCTTCTCGGTGAACAATGTTCTATTTTGCGCTGTCTTATGGCAACCTTTTATTTTATTTATTTGCCATGATAAAAAAGTAGCTTATATCATTCTCCAATATTTGAACTATATACATGCCAAAAACCAAGCCTATCCCATTGGGCTGTTTATGCGCGAAACAGTAACAAAATAACAAACACACCATCTGATTTATTGAGCGAAGCGAAGGTCTTCGTTTTAACACGGCGATTTTGTGTGTCCAGTCCAGTTGGCTTTCCTCTACAGGTCGCATTTTTCAAAGAATCTCGAACTTGGTACTTACATAGGTTTTATTAATACAAATTTTTTGTCGTCAGCGATATTTTTTCATTTCCCCCAGAAAAGCTGCCTCGCTAATTATCAGCCGATTTTGATAATAAAATTAATAAATATTAGGGAACATCTTACACACGGTCTCTGACCCCAAACTAAGTACCTAAAGCTTGTGATATAGCTACCAGAGACTGATATACTACATATACATATTTTAAATGATAATAATATTTGGCAAGATGGTTTCGTATCCAAATCCTAACGATATTGGCGAGTATGAACGTGTCGATAGGCTTACTAAATGAAGATTCAGTTAAAGAAATGTGCCACGAGCTCTAAGTAGGGATTTTGTCAGTTACCTTGATCCCTCATCTTGCGAAACATTTGGGAAGATCCCTTCTTCAGTGCTGGAGTGTGGTCTCTGAGGTACTCGATCTCTTTGGTTGTTAGCACGCGTCGCTTTAAACGAGCTGAAAACATTTTAAAAACTTATAAGATATTTATAAATATAATCATTGTCTCAGAAGCCGTATGACGGTCATTTCTTGTCAAGGTCTTCAGGTCTTCTTATCTTGTTCTGTGTTTCGTGCGTGACATCTCCGATTCAGGGAATCCTAGTCGGAAACTGAGTGTAATGTGTTATTTATATTTTAATTAAATTTAAGAGGCCTATTCAGACAACACTCGCCTTAGGCGCGGGACAAATACAAGAGGCGTGTGGCGGTCGCGCGGCACGGGTGCGGCGCGGGCGAGGCGCCGGAGCAGCGCGAAAGAAGCGCGCGAAGCGGTGTCGGAATGGCGAGGCGCGGCCGAACACAGAGGATCCGTTTGAGGCATGCAGGACAGGACCTTCTCTGTTTGTGCGGCGCCACGTCACTTCTATACATTTTGTATGAAATATCATAGAAGGGGCGCCGCGCCCGCGCCACGCCCACGCCGCGCCACCGCCACACGGAACTTGCATTTGTCCCGCGCCTTATAAGTGAGACGCGGGTGCAAGCCCAGTCCTGTAGGAATGAGTTCACACTATCGGCTTTCCGATAGTGGAAAAGATTGTGAGGCAACCAGCATATGTCCGTAAAAGACCTTCGATATTGTATATGAGTGTACCGCTCCGCATTGAGTCTGGATGGTGGATCGTTCTTCGTAGGTAGGCCCTGGACTGCAGTGGAATAGTGAGGCCTACAGGCGGCTTTAAAATATGTAGCTCTGACATCAATGGTAGGGACCTGGCCTATACGAACATAATTATTACTTTCCATCCATCCATCAGCCACAGAACGTCCACTGCTGGACATAAGCCTCCCCTACGGATCTCCAATAAGAACGGTTGGTAGCGGCTTGCACCCAGCGTGATCCTGTGGTCTTAATGAGGTCATCCGTCCACCTTGTGGGTGGACGTTCTACGCTGAGCTTGGCGGTACGTGGTCTCCACTCGAGAACTTTTCGACCCCATCGGTCATCAGTCCTCCGCGCTATGTGCCCTGCCCACTGCCATTTCAACTTGCCAATCCGCTGGGCTATGTCGGTAACTTTGGTTCTTCTACGGATCTCCTCATTCCTGATTCGATCTCGCAGAGTCTCCGAGCATAGCCCTCTCGAGCTTGTTAATAAGGCCCATAGTAAGAGACCACGTTTCAGTGCCATAAGTTATCACTGGCAACACACACCTTGGTCGAACACTTTCAACTTGAGGTATTATTACTTTAGTGGACTATTAGAGAGCGTTACATTAGTACAGCCTGTACAGAAAATATGAGTCATAAGCAATACTCACGCCTAGGTTCCTGTTCCACGACGCTCTCGAGGAAGTCCTGCGGCGTCATGTAGAGCTGGCCGCCGTACTCGACGCTCGCGAACTTTATAAACCGCCGCTCCCGAGACGTCAGTTTCACCGATTTGGCCAGCTCGTCCGGCTGGAACCAAGGAATTAATATTATTAATTCATGTAGATCAATGAGATTTGGTGGGAGTGGATTTTACTCCGTGAGGGGATTGCATGGTACAGCCTCGTTGTTGTCTATGTATTCTGGCGTTCGAATTTGCTTTTCCTGCCTTTGCTATCCTTCCTAGCGCGAGTAGAAGAAAAAGCGAAGTCGAACACCAGAACGCGTACACAATGAGGGAGCGGGTTCTAGAGAGTAGACGTTGAGCACCGATGGCATGAAAGCAGATGCTGCAAGTTTCCACCAGGGCACCACATTGGCACTGAGCGCTCTCTATCGCCATTTCATAAGGCTTTCCCTACAGCGGCCCACTTGGGTCCGGAAACGATTTAACGATTTCCATGTTGTTTATACATAATCGTTTGGTAGGGCGAATGTGTCTTTTCAAAAAGGCGGGCTTCACTGCGGAGGAGATCCAGTGAAGTGGTTCCAGTGGTGAAGAATTGGGAAAAGGCGTTATAAATACTCTTATTTGGATCATCGACTCGATGAAGAAGTATATTTCTGTAAATGTATCATACTTATATTCTTTCTTTGGCACTAAATATAGCATCAATTTATTAAACAGTAGTTACCTATGTTTTCGCAACGTTAAATATAAGTCTCTAAACGTAAATATTAAACGCAGGTAATAAAGCAAACTGCTGATAAATCGCCACGACACCGTTTGGTACGAGTTAACCCAGCACCCGATAGTAGATATAATCGGAAGGGAAAGTGGGAATTCCTTCTCAAAATAAACACAATCATCGGAAATAAGATACCAGGAACAGTTTGCCTCTTTCTGCTTAAAATAATATTTTTTTGTACTAGAGTAACCATATTTTACTTAATGTGTGGGATGTGTGATATGTGATAAATGGGATATTACACATACCTACTGATAAAGTGTATATGCGCAGGAAGTACATACTAGCATACTATTATTTATGTCACTTACAAGACACAAACTACTGTATTTTTGACACTTAATTGTTTAGTTAAGATTTAATTGTGTATTTATTATCAAACTATGGATAGCCCGCGGCTTCGCCCGTGTGATATTTTGATTTGTATGCCATCCCATAGCAATCTTTTATTTTTCCGGGATAAAAAGTACCCTATGTCATTCTCCAACCTTTGAACTACATACCTATATATTCATGCCAAAAATTAAGTCTATTCGTTGCTCTGTCGCTGCTATGAAATCCACTTTCTGATTTATACATTTTATTATAAATTATTGAGGATGAAACAAATAAATAAACTTATCTTTCAATCCGCTCAATAATATTAAAAATAAACTTTTACAAAATTCGCAAGTATAAGTGGTGTACATACTGAACGTAGGACATAAATTAACACATACAATACATTATTTATCAGTAGAGCTCTCTAGATAGTAAAAATAAATATACATTATAACATTTAATCGCGTGGTCACCACTCAAATAAGCACAAAACAGCAAACAAATTCAAACGCCAAAGCGGGTGTGACTACCGCATATTCCCATTGTTACACTTATATTTGTGTGTTCTATTCTCGTACAAAAATAGAAAAGAATTATGTAAGTAGGAAGTGACTTATATCTTCCAAAGACTATTTGAGTTTTGAAAGACGAATCGTTGAGTTGTTGGCCTCATTTTGAAAACTAGGCTTTGTTTGCAAATTGCAAATATCAGCATTGTTCTAGGAATTAAGACATAAATATATCAAGACTTACGGTCACGGGATTAGTATGAGATTATTCGTAAACGGAAACTACAGTAGTTTCCATGTGGCTCTATTTTTTGTACAGCGCCCCTGGCGGTAACGAGAAAGAACTAACAAAAATGTATGGAAATAGACTCTGCGCCACCACTGAAGTCTGATCAACGAGGCGTTTCAATACATTTGTATACTTTACGTTAGTTCGAAAATTTCGCCGCCGGACTTCTGTAGTGGCACGAAGTCTAAACGAAAACGACAATAATTTTAATTTACAACAGAGTAGTTGACTGATATTGAATTAATTAAAAGTATTAGGATTAGTGAATTCTGCAATTAATTTTGATTCATAAAATGAAAAAATATTTTAAAATTGGCTTATCAAGTTCAGAGATACAAGCTTGTAAAGATTTTGATAGGGATTAAGAGGGGATACCTTGTTCCTCTCTGACAAAGCACGTCATAGCCGCTCTTTGTCTAGCAATAAAATAAATATGCTTGTATAAATTATGCATATTTATTTCTAAGTTGATTTTATTTTTGTTTTCGCTATTCGGCTGTTTATGGTTAGCTGTTACAAAAGGACGCCAAAAAAATATTGTCAACTAGCCTATTCCAACGCATACTAAGTCCTGTTACACTTAAATTACAGTTTACGCTAATGAAACTTGAAGGGAACCATAAACCATTCGTTGGGACATAAGGAAGCCGAAGCAATGGCCCTGTTTTAGACGCAACCGACAAAAGCTACAATCCTCATAAATGAACCAGAACGTAAACGTAACTCATGTTTTATCAATTAATCACAATAAATTCGACTAATTTATTGGTCTCAAATAAAAAATAATACGAACAGTAAACAGACCGCCTCCACGAACCAAGTACCGATTTCTTAACAACCTATGTCTTTTGGTTAATTTGTGGCATTTTGCTCTGGAAGGGTAGATTTATAACTCCTTTTAGGGGTGGCACTCGGTCGTTTTATTTATCGCTATATTTGAGAAGGTGGCTATTAAAACAGATGGGTCGCGACACCCATTTTATTACTACGATTTATTGATCAGATTAGGTGTTTGTTTGAGAATGCCCGATCCGTTCAAAGCTGCTAAACCCTCGCAACTGGCCAGGATTAAAAAAGTGCTGAACTTACACAATTCTGAACTAAATTTTCTGTAGTATCATTTTTCTTTGTAATGCATGATGCAGGACAGACTTTAAAAATGAAAGAATACACTCTGTTGGTCTAACTTACTTAAAGAAAGACCGGTAGATATTATTATGTAGATGCCTTAATACGTTTTTTTTGTTAATGTGTTTAATAATTTAATCTCGTAAACTTACACTATCGCGTTAGCTAAACTGTAAGGATAGTTGTGATATGATAAATGAATGATAACATGAATCCGTCAAAAACTTTTTCAATCAGCCCAATGTTAAGAATTAAGCTGATTGAAGAGTTTTATTTCGTTGTCTATAAAAATATTAGTATGTTTGCAAAAGGCAGTAAAGTTGTTGTTTTTTTTCCAGATATAGAACGAAGAAAGATGATCACACAAGCCTCGAAAATTGTTATTAAAACATAGTACAAAGTTACTTACACATCTAACCATATATCTTCATATCGGACGTTTGCTTTAATGCATGTAAAGACTATTCGAAATTGTTCACATTACGTGTTTAGGATAATTTCAAATTGGTTCCAATCGATCACTGTTATCGAACACGCCACGGCTTTTAGTTCGATTAAACTATTAGTGACAATTAAGTTTTACTTAAAGCGAGTTTCTGTGATTTATTTATAAAAACACGATTAACGTTACGAGAATACCCGATATAGCTCATCAGTTGGAAATATTTGTAAGTTAATTTATGTTTATGTATGTAGAGGTAAAAAAGTCGAAAAAACGCTAAGCCTTGTCGTACGGCAGAGCGACATGGGTCGACGTGTCGAAATCGCGTGTCGAACCCGGACACGATTTGCACAGGACAGAGGCAGATGGCATAATAAAGAATTGGCCAAGTGCGAGTTGGACTCGCATACGAAGGGTTCCGTACCCTATGGGAACCCCCTTATCCCCATTTCAGGCCTTTATTAATATAGAGCAAAAAAAACGGCTATAAATTACGTTTGTTGTATTGGAGTCCTACGGAAATATTTATTTTATTCTGTTTTTGGTATTTGTTGTCATAGCGGCAATAGAAATACATAATCTGTGAAAATTTTCGCTGTCTAGCTATCACGGTTCATGACAGACAGAGGGACAGACGACCGGACAGCGGGGTCTTAGTAATAGGGCCCCGTTATACACTTTGGGTACGGAACCCTAAAAAGACGCCTATACCCAGCAGTGGGACAAGGAAGTCTGTGGATGATGATGAAGTAAAGGAACACAGATGTGCAAGGGTGCAAGCCGCTTATTGTCCGATCTTATTGGGATCAATAGGGTAGGCCTATATCCTGTAGACGACGTACTATGGCTCAGGAGAAAAAGACCTGACCTATCATTTACCTTTCAATAAAAAAATACCTATGGCTCCGTAAATTAGTTCAGATTAACAGAGTAAGTTAATCTATTGTAGAGTAAGATAAGCTACTGAATTAATCATAAGAAAATAAAAATAGCAATAGCAGTAACAAGTAAGTCGGTATGACACAGTAAAACTTGTAATACAGAACTCTAAGACTTGGATTCCACGGACTTTCTTAATGTAATGAATAGCTCTATGCCTGTTTTTGATGGTGTAACTAAAATTACACATTCCTTGCACGTACAAGACAATATATCAATTAAAACCGGTAGCCATTACGATAGTTAGTAGTATAATTTGAATGTTATATGAGTAAATTGTTTATTTTATTGCTGGCAATACAGCATGACACCTATGCAAGTACCAGAGGTGTAATTTATGAAAGCACGTACAGAGAAAACGAAATAAAAAATTGTTTTATTAAAACGAGAGATAGATAGCTATTTGGGAAATTTTAACAAGTGTTTATTAATTCAGGATTTGAAGTGAGTATTTATTCATGCAAGAGGAAGCAGAAGCACATTAAAAATGATAATTATTTAAACGTGCTTCCATACAGAACATACTGTACTGTACTGTACCAGCCTTTTTAATAGTCCACTGCAGAACATAAATTATACTTATTCTACTGAATCAGTATACACAAAAGTTGCAAAAGAATTACAGGGAGGTTTCTAAAAGTTTGATTACAAATAGTGATGGAAATTACATGATTAAAATTTTGTTACTTATTTTTTATACTGCTGCCAAAATATGAGTAGCATTATACTGCCTATTTACTTACCAAAAGAAGATATGACATCTTAGGAAAAAGTCTGTAAGACAAAGTTTCGAAATCGTAGGATAAAAATGTCGATTATTAGATTCGGAAGTTCTAAGGCGATATCTTATCAGAATACTATCGTAAAACCACACAAAGCTCTTCAAACACTTCCGAAGAACGTAGCTTTTATTGACTCTTAAAACGAATATTTCACAAATAATCACTTTCTTTTTTAGAACTAGAAATATCATATTTTATAGCCCTAACCTCTTTTAAAAATTAACTCTACTCATCATCATCATTTCGTGCCAATGGCTAAGATTTTTTTTTGATAGAGAGGTATATAGGTATGTAAAATATTTACATATGAAATGTTAACAAATTTTTTGATACCAAAATCTGGCAACCTCTACCGCGTCCTCGGTAGCCAAATTAAGGTCTCTTTGGCTGCAGTTTTTTGAAACTCTACTCATACTCTATTGAAATAGGATAACTTGTAGGCGCCATCTAGGTTAAACCAAGACGTATTCATGGTGATGTTAATCGTAATAACAAATAGTAGTTCTCTAAACAGTAGGCTTCGCGACACATCTATTTAACTAAATCTACATAAGGCTATATCTTGACTCGCTCTTGAACGATTTGGTTCATACTCGCAAATCTTTGAGGATTTAGATATTAAACAATCTCGCCAAATATTATCGAAATTGGCTGATAAATAGCGCGACAACAAATTCTCCCTTTTCTTGAGAGTAATACATTTTTTTTTCAAAAATCGCCGATGAAAAAAAAAGTGCAAGTGGAGTCGCTCCGAACGGAAGAAGTGAAACTTCGGCGTAACAGTGCTTTCATACCCCCTCCATGGTAGCGTTAAACGTTTAACGCAAACTTGTTGAAAGTCGCATTAGAAGTTTCACTTCAAAAAACATTAATATACAGAACCTGTGTACCAAGTTTCGTCGAGATTCGTAGAAAAATGTGACCTGTAGAGGAAAACCAACACCCGGATAGACGAATGCAAAATCGCCATGTTAAAACGAAGGCCTCCGCTTCGCTCAATATTTTTTTTTATAAATTACAGACTCTTTGTAATATTTGTAAGTAACATCGAAGAAGAGGTCTAACAACATCAAGCTATTGAATAGACTGTTGCTAATTTTGATGAATTAATTTATCTTTACATTTACAATAATGGCTTAAACCATGGATGAAAACTTATATTACATACAGACTTATATAATACATCTTAATTATCTATGTACCTAGCAAAAATTATTCATAGTAGTGAGAACAAAACGTGTTCAGCGTGGTACAATGATAAATTGTGATAGCAGGTTGCCGGCGTGATAACGTGCAACAAAATGCAACAGTTAACTTTAATGAGGCTCTGTAAAATATGAGACAGTTTTATATCCTTGAGATATATCAAGTTGGCAAATTGGACGTTAAAAATATCAAATCATGGCCTCAGATCCGCGTTCTAGATGTGTCTGTACGTTATCTATAAGGAAAGTTGATAAAACCGCGGAGAAATACTAGAGAAGTAAATTAGGACAACGTCGAAGTAGTCTTCCTCAATCACAACACAATCCATTCCAAACTAAAAGCATTCCTAAGAAGCGCCTGAGAATTTTCCAGTCCCATTTCACCGTAAAATGTTATAAATAAAACATTTATTGAAACGCCGCTTAGTTGTAGAATCGCATGCAAATTACAATGAAATGTCGATATCACTCCCACACAAAATATTGGATCAGCGCAAATGTCCCAACACTTACAAGGAAGAGATTCTCTAGTGGAATGTCGACAAAGTGCTGACTTTACACCCCCAAGTTCTCAATTGGTCCATTTACTCGCCGAGAAAGCAGCATCAACACTTCCACTTTCATTTATTAGATTTATAGATAAATTGCAGGCAGCGATGCGGCGGGTGTCGATAGCGACTGGTCCATTAGATGGAAACGAGGCGCCTCGCAATCTCACTGATACGGATTTAACATTTATCATATACTTAATGCGCGGAAGACGTTAGATCCTCGGATACTATGCAAGATTCCGCGGCAAATGGAAGGTGCGCGATGATGTATGGGTGAAAATGAGAGAGTAAATCACTGTGATCCTGATACATATTGGTTGCATTGTCAGGCGGGGTTTTATCAAGATATTGTAACTAAATTAGCGGAGTTAAGAGGTATTGACGCTGACTTAAGTCTTGAAAGCTGATATAAGATCTGAGACATCAATGCAAATGTGAAGGAGTGTGCGAGGGCACAAGAATAAAGAAATATTAGAGTTTTATGTTTTGTCGTGAACCTTGTGTAACATTCTCATCCTCTGACTTCGTTGCATGAAGTCAAAGAAAACGGGAGAACTCCCAAACTCCCAATGTCTAGAAAGATAAAGCAATGGCAAATTAGAGATATTTCCTGACGACCAACTATGTAATTATTATTCAGTTCGAGGCCAAAACACACGAGTCAAGACAATACGATTGTGTGAAATACTGTCACCAGTCTTGTCGCCGAAAAATCCGTCGTCATTTTATACAAAACAAAAAAAGGCGTCAAAAAACAAGCAACCAACATAGAAACATAGTTCAACAAACATTGAAAAACGAGGTGAAGCGTCATTTACATCGCTAGAATAATGTTATTCAACGACCAGTGTAAAAGGACATAACAATTGTCATTAAAGGACTTTATGACGATACAATGGCTCGCCCACGGGTCGTAGGACATGGAAACCATATAAACCCAATAAACACAAGTATTACGCCCGACCCCGACACAAACGCTGACCGCGAGGGCAATATTTATTTATTACACAATACGCTTTTGAATCAAAATATGAATGAAGTAATAAATGCCGTGAAACATCACAAAAGTAAATAAGCCTCACTAAATGAGTGCACTGGTGAATCGAAAATGATTCTGGAACGAGCTATCATAGAAAAGTACAATGTGAAGCATTTGTATAAGAAAAGACAGCGAGAACGTTTCGACTTGTATTTTATAAACAGACGATAACGTTTCGTTGTTAAATGCGTTTTTATGACCTCGCACTGACAACGTGCGTTGGTTTCATTCAGACAAGTTGAAGTATGTACGTACGTGGAATTTTCGTAATGGTGGGTTGTATTGCGATAGTTCAAGTAACAATGTTATGCATAAACGTCGTAATTCTTCTTTATGTTTATTGGACCCGTTTGCTGCGTTACTACTGCTGTTGCTTGTCAGTGCAGCGTGTAACTTACGCACTTTACCGAGAATACGCATGATAGAATTAGCATGAAATCTATATGAGAATGAAAGAAGGATCAAATATGATGCACATACTGACTGAAATATACGACATTTATGTCAAATGAATGACACTGGAGGCGTTTTGTTGAACTTAGTATGTTTTTGTTGACTTTTCCAACACAAAACCAGGTTTTCAAGTATTTTCTCTTTGTAAGCCATAAAACATTACAGGAACTATACTTTCCGTTTATAATAATTATAATGTGCAGTGTGAGAGCAATCATTGAGTGCAACTGCCGTTAATTTGCTCTTAATCGGCTAGGATCTGTAATTTCCTAGTGGCCTCAATTGAAGCCCCTCGGACCAGCAGACCGATTATGATTGCTGTCAAACATTAGATTTGATCTCTGATTTCTTTACCTCAATCAATGTCCTCCAGGTAATAAGTAACCCATAAACTAGAATGAACATGCGTATACGCGTATAAGAAAATCAAGTTATGCTTTGGTCTTGATCATTTATGTTCATTGACGCTTGTTTCGTGCATTTCAGAGTTAAATTTTATTCATTCTGTTATATAAGATACTACAAAGCATGGTTCTCCAGCTGCAATATTAATCTGACTGTTACGAAAATGTTGCCGATTCTTGGTCATAATATAAAAAATCAGATGATTTTCGTTTGTGCTTAGGTTTTTACAGTGAAATGGTAACAAACAGATACGGATAGTTAAATGTATAGTCCGACCGCTTTACTCAGTCCTCGGCGGCGAGGACTGAGTTAAACGGTCGGATTATAGCGTATAAATTAACAATTATTTTCATTGGTTATGCTAGGTGAGTTATTCTTCTCGAGTAGATGTTCCGATATTTCGACTTGTATTTTTGTTTTTGTCCAAGTTTTGGCCATCTTGATGACATCCTCCATGTCCGTATATAGGTCGTGAGATTATACATATATAGGTAAGCGATAATATTCTACTTCAAACTACTATATGCGACCACAGATCAGTGAACCATTAGAGCACAGGACAGAGAACAACCTTGTTCTCTGATCTGTGAATGCGACTGAAGCTTGACTGCTACTGTAATCAGACTGCACATCCGCGTTAGACCGGACCACCTCGAAGATAACCAGAATCTTGTTAATAAGACAAATCTGTTCGACACTTGCACCGGTACAGGATGGAGACCTTGTAAATGAACGAATTAGTCGCCGTTGCGGTTAACATCACCTTTTAAAGAGTGGTATATTTGTCAGAGCCATGTTAGAATATGAAAGGAATACTCTTCAAGCTGCCCTGTAGTATTATGACCCAATTTACTACATTCGTTACACATTTTTACCAACTTCTAGAAAGAAGGAGGTACTATGTTCGTCTGTATGTTTTTTTTTGTGTATGTTCATCGATATTTTCGCCAATTTTATTTGAACCGACTTTTTAAATTCTTTTTTATTTCGAAAGGGTATACTCGTAAGTACTCCCGAGGTGGACCCATTTAAATTTTATCGAAATCGGCTGAGCCGTTTTTTATAAAACATCAATAATGTACACGGATGTCACATTGATGCGAGCAAACTATTCGAATTCTTTACACGGTAGATGCCGGTGGTACAATATTTTGCGAAAAAAAATTATTAACTAACTTGAAGCTTCAGCAAAGGCGGAATCTTGATTGACCCAACGAAATTTTAATTGAAACCGTTTTGTCATACTTCGTAAAAATCTTGCGCACTCCGGCTCTAAATCTCCATATGAATATATGTAAACTAGCGACCCACCCCGGCTTCGCACAGGTGTATTTTACATATAAACCTTCCCTTGAATCACTCTTTCTATTAAAGAAACCGCATCAAAATCCGTTGCGTAGTTTTAAAGATATGTATTAGCATTTATAGGGACAGACAGACAGGGAAGCGACTTTGTTTTATACTATGCTATATATGTAGAGACAACGTAGACCGCAGACAGAAAGCTTAGTTTTAGGATCGAATTCCTCCCGATTCGGCTCATAATACGACTACCGACCTACAAAACGTCAAGTTTTTGAAATCGTTCTCAGATATAGTCCGTATCGGGAGTACCTAATAGCAAAAGTATTAAGGAGCGAGTCATAGGGCTTTCATGTCATGTTTAGCATAAATGTTGAGGTAATAGCAAATCCTTTAGCGCTCGGTAGTCATTACGTATTAGCATAAATTTACGGCGCCCGCGGCGTCGCGTCGGTCCTGAGTACTCCTGGGGCGCCGCTGCCGAATGACGCTGTTATAGAGAGATGGATTTGTGGGTATTGCCTTACGACCGCAGAGATGAACTTCAAATTTGTAATACATGACATATTGAAACTAGTTTTGCCCGCAGCTTTACCCGCGTGGTATGTATTTTAATTGTTATACTATTCCACAGCACGGGAAGCATGGCAAAGGGACAAATAGTCTTTCCACCATTATATCATTATATTATTATTATTAACTAAATTTGACATTAACGTAGCGTAAGTAAAATTATTTATCATTAGTGTAATTGGTTACTGTTACCGTGCTAATTTGATATAAATAAATAAATAAAATAAATAAATATCCCCTTAAAGAGGAAATAATGTATGGATTGACAATGACAGCTGATATTTCGAAGTGGATAAAATGGTTTTCTCCCTTTGCCGTGCTACCCGGGCAGGAATATATTATTTTTCTGGGATAAAAAGTAGCCTCTTTCCGTCTTTCGAAATATAACGGTCTTACCACAAAAGTTTAAAGCACGCTATACACTGTTTAACGGAACAAATTGCACGGCTAACAGTGTTTAAAGCGTATTTAATTCTTTTGTGGTAAGACGGTAGGTATATGTCCATATTGTCCATGCCAAAAATCAAGTCAATATTTTGCTCCGTACTGCGTGAAAGAGTTACAAACCAAAAAACACACTTTCGGATTTATAATATTAGTAAGGATAAGGACATTGTGTGAGATTTGTCTGTATTCATCAACCATCAAGCCATCAGCTATAGAACATCCACTGCTGGACATAGGTGTCTCCTATGAATTTTCAATAAGATCAGTTGGAAGCGGCTTGCATCCAGAGCGATCATGCGGTCTTGAGGAGTTCATAAGCCTGGAAGAAATCGAAGAATGGGTGATAAGGCCGCCAGTTTATAATAATTTTTAGTTTTAAATGTGTACATAGTGTTTATTTTTTGCTTTGTGGTTATATATAAAGAGTTCTGTCTGTCTGTCTTGTGGGGGGACCACCTTTCACGCTGCGCTTTCTGGTGCGTGATCTCTCTTCGAAAACTTTTTCTCTATTACATTACGACTATATGAAATAAAAAAATCTAGCACATTTCCAATCATCATTGAAATATAATTACCTAAAAAAGATAATGGATACATCGTGTTGTTGTTTTAGTTCATAAATATTTCTAGCGACTGCCTGAGGATGACGTGATTACTGAATATTCAGTAATCATTTTACAACGGTATCTGTATGAGACAACATAAATGTAGATAAATAAATTCAGGCTTACTATAACATAAGAAGAGGAAAAAAAAACCATTTTGCAAATTGCCGTGGCGCTGCAGCGATCTGAATAATCTGCCAACGGCGACATTGAAATCCATCACCTATTCCAACGTTATAAAGAAACAAAAGTTACGACTAGAATCGCATTTTTTAACTTACAGTCCGTCCCTGCGCCCCCTCGCGCTCCAACAATAAATCTACGAGAGACAGTTTTAAACAGCCGTCCATTGTACAAATATTTGTAGCGTATTAGGCGAACACGTCTGGATATGGTTAATGGGGAGCTGGCTCGCGTGATTTACGGCCTGTGTGTCCCCGCTACCTATGACATGTTTGTGGACGTCGCGGCCAGTAGTTTGTTTGCTGCTGCGACCGTGTGTTGCGTAAGCTTTTTATTTTGACTTATGCAACATGTCTTTAGCTTGACTGTTGTTGTTCTTTATACGCTAAGCTAAAAGGAGCTTATTGAGCAACCGTAGTTAACGAGTTTTGAAAGAAGAAAACTTTTACATATTTTAAACAGAATTTCTCGAAAATACTCTACACTACACGATTCATGTTCAAAGCGGACATTAATCTTCCTAAAATGTCTCTCGATACTATAACAATTCATTTCTAAAATACGAGTATGGTTATGATCGAATTTAAAATTACATTAAAATAATGTACCTAACACCAAACTCATTGAAATCAATTCTAAAATGGTCCCAATAACTCAACTGATGGTAATCGATGACACTCTTGACGACTTTGAAAAGCTTCACCTAAACGTGTTTCTAACATGTTCTTCGGGTTTATTGGAAATAGGGAGACCTGTGTTCAGCAGTGGACGTCTCACGGTTGATGGTCGGAACGGTACATGGAAAATAGCACGAGCTAGTTTTGGGATCATGATGCTATTAGGCTATATGCATACAGATTTAACACGCAAGTGTGACTTTACGTTAAATGCAACATTAAAGCTGCGCCTAGAGCACACAGCGGGTGTTCTTTAAACATATGCTCCTTTCTTTTGTCAGACTTCTACACAATAATGATCAAAGAAACCGACCACACATAGGCGTCTTCTTTAGAGAAAACCACTTTTTAGGATAGGTAAGCAGGCCTTAACTAGGGCTCCACAAAGCAAAGTAAGGCCATCTATGCCTCGATGGCCAACGACCTTAGCAAGACAGCCTTAAAACCGGATTGCTTTAGGAGAGGGAAGATATTGAATCCACCCCCTTACACTATCCCGTGGGACCCTGCCCAGCACGGGAAGCATGGCAAAGGGACTAATAGTCTTTCCACCATTATATCCCCTCGAAGAGGAACTAAAGTATGGATTGACAATGACAGCTGACATTAAGAGTGGATAAAACAGTTTTCTCCCCTTGCCGTGCTACCCGGGCAGGGGGCAGTGTAAGGGGATGATACTGTAGCGTCCAGCTACAGTAATAAGGGGCAACCTTGGAACCCCAAAGAGTTTTTACCATACTCTCACCAAATTAAGGGAGGAGAAGGACCTAGAAAGAAGTAGGTGAGCATGCTTCATATACACAATGACAATAATAATATATAGTAACACGCTCAACTATTTAGCTATATAAAAAAACAACAGAACTAAAAACCACGCCGATGATAAAAATAACATCATCGGCGTGCTTTGTTCCTGATGTTTTCTGATTGCAATGACATGATAAAGACGATAAACACATCATAAATCAGACATGTTGCACAGCACTTTGATCCGCGAAACAGAACACATCAGCCCATGTAATATGAAGCTGTTACGTCATTATCGAAGGAGATACACTGAAGATTTGCTGTTATTTTGCTGAGGAAATTTTCTGAACATGTTAACCTTTTCCCTGTAACATGGGCACGGAAATGTTGCACTGTACTTATTTGCAGTAACGGGTATTTAATCTAAAAACAGGAACCTGACTTACTATACCATTTCCTTATGACAGAAGAGTTTAGCACAAGCAAAAATAACTTGAAAAGCTGTAATTGTACCTAAATATATCTTTCTTTGATCTCTATAAGCCTCATTAGCAAGCAAGCTCTAAACTAATAAAAAATGATGACTTGGAAGACATAGTAAACGACTTAGTTTGAACTGATGGTCAATGAGGTGGTAAGGTTGTATGACAGGCCATATACCAGACACTAATAAAACAAAACAAATGTACTACCTACCATATTTCAAATACATACTTAAAAAATAAAAATATATTTACCGATTTTCTCATCCATATTTCATTTCCAATTACGAGTATACGTAAATGTAAGAGCAACGAAACGAAAACAAAATGTAGTACTATACAGCTCCACAAATTCGCAAGTAAGAGTAAGTTCGTATAGGCCGGGTGGCTAGCCCTGGTGTCAAGAGTTCTTTTTAGGCCACCTGAAGACCTTACTGCTACTGAGAATAAAATAAAGACGAGAATATTTTCTGGCAAGATCGGAGAATAGAAATAAACAGCTTAAATAGCGAAATATGCTGTTTCATGTTAAAGTGGAACCCGAGTAAAATAGCCTATTTAAAAGGACATAAATCGCCCGAGTCAATCTGGAGGATTTAGTTTACACTTATGTTTAACATCAATTATTAACAGTCAGTTAATTACTAAAATATTACTCATGCTTATTTAACCGCCAGTTAAATATTTTTCGAACAATAGGGGAAAATTCCGTTTCAAACGCCTTAGTGTAGGCAGTGCACAATACACATAATACAATTTATTTAGTAACCTCGTCCCACTCTGTATAAACAGCACATTGTTTCACAGGGTTTTAGCTAAAAATATTATTTGCTTAACTAATCCGCAGTTTACTTATACTAAGTACTGCAGTGACAAAACTTCAGAGAAATAGAGATTTTTGAGAAGTAAGAACAGAGTGAATAGGTAAATCTTCTATAACTTCCGCCAAATTCGATGTGAAATGTTTACCAACAAAGCGTTGCCTAGCAACCACTGACAGCAGGTAGGGTTATCAATTCAAGACAGTGTTACGGATATCAGAATTTCTATAGTTTGTTACATAAATCGTCCAGACTTTTTGTAATTTCAATCGAAAAGTCATATTTACTATATTTATAGATCAATAGCAATAACAAATTGCCAAGAAGTGAGTTTTAAAAGAAATTAGAATATTCAGTAATGTAAGTACATTGAAATTTGCATCAACCCTAGCCATTTTTTCGTTTGAGTGCAGAAATCTCAAACAATTGGGAACTTTTTTATTTCTACATACTATTTTTCATATTTTTCTTACTACATCACGAAAAATGTACTTTTTTCGATTACAAACTTACTCGTATCATTGCAGCTGAGTCACGTACATCTATCTACATATAAGATTAATCAACTGCAAAGTTCAGTTTGTCGTGACATTCATCCAATGTTGAAGTCGGTTAATAGTTTGAGTTATAGTGCCTAGTAATGTTTTAATAGTTTATGTAAGTACCTACCTACTTACATGCCAGTACGGAAGCCTTGGAGTGCGAGAACTAGTTTTTTATAATACAAAATCGCGTTAAATATAATCGAGATGCATATAGTCGATACGATTCGGCTCTTTTGTGTACGAGCCTTTAGATCCCTCTCTCATTATATACTTACACTAAAGATTCACACCAAATCACGAGGCACAAAGAATTGCTGAAACATCTAAATAACTTATCCTGTTCATTTCAAGCATTCCTGAAAAGTCAACCATCGCATTGTTTAATTACTAGACTTGGATTGATGACCTTGTTTGAGCACTAAATCAGTCAGATGTCACCGCGATAGACGTGCTGTACGCAAATGAAAGTGTATATTTTAGTTTCTGAACTTACGACTCATTACACACTGAACTTTTGGAAATGTGGTTATACCCGAAGACTAATTTAGATTCAGTACATTGCGAGACGGCTCCGCGCGTTAGCACTCGCCAACTTGAGAAAGATCGCTGAACGCGATCGAAACTATAGTCGTTATGACTATCCATGCACGTGAGTTCAGTCCCGTTATATTCACATTCAATTTATTCATTTATATGTCAATACGATAGGATTACAGAATAATTACTATGTAGAAAGATATCTACTTAATCATTTACAAACAACTATAAACTTCAATAATAGGACGTCAAATTAAAATAAAAAAACGGCCAAGTGCGAGTCGGACTCGCGCACGAAGGGTTCCGCACCGAATGGGAGCCCCATTGCTCTTGCCGTTATTAATACATAGTGAGCAAAAAAACTCCTAAAAATCACGTTTGTTGTATGGGAGCCTCCCTTAAATATTTATTTTATTTTAATTTTATTACATATTATTAATGTAAATATAAAATTAAATATTCTGTGCAAATTTCAAGCATCTACCTTTTACCATTATTAATATAGAGCGAAAAAGTCTAAAAAATCAGGTTTGTTGTATGGGAGCCCCCCTTAAATATTTATTTTATTTTCTTTTTAGTATTTGTTGTTATAGCGGCAACAGAAATACATCATCTGTGAAAATGTCAGCTGCCTAGCTATCATGGTTCATGAGATACAGCCCGGTGAAAGACAGACAGACGGACAGGCGGACATCGAAGTCTTAGTAATAGGGACCCGTTTTTCCCTTTGGGTACTGAACCCTAAAAATACCTTTAAAATAAAACATCCATACACTTTCGACACAAATAAATAACTCCTTACAATAAGTAAGTAAGTTCGTATAGGCCGGGTGGCTAGCCCTGGTCTCAGAGTTTTTAGGCCGCCTGAAGGCCTCTGACTTGACTTAACGTTTAAAACACCCGAGACTGGCCGAGATCTACAATGTAACGTATCATCCGAGCCACGGTAGCACTCAGTTGGAAAATGTCACCCGCGGTCACCCATCCAAATACTGACCGTGCGGAACGTTGCTTAATTTCGGTGATCGCTGACAAACACCTGATCAAACTACGGTACGAGCGCTACTCTTGACAATTTCGAATCAATGAAAATCGATAACATAACAATAACATTATGAAAATAATAATGACAACAATCTATAAAATGATGTTGTATCAAAAAGAATACTGATAGAGACATAGAAGCTTTCACCTATAGTTAATTGTAACCAGAAGCATTTTTCTCACACGGGTGATTTACTTCCGCCCACAATTCGATCAAATTACTTACTTATATTACGACAGTGCAGTCAAAACAGTGGGCTATCAGTGTTACGTCATTAGACGAATGGTCGATACATCTCTGCTGGAATACATTTGATAGCAAAGGATTGAGAGAAGAGTAATTAGTTCTATAATTTATATGTACACAAGAGTTACAGTCTCTTTAGCTTTATTAGAGAGTACAGAGTGACATAACTATTTATCGCAAAAAATCGCAACAGCGTCTACATAATCCACCGTTTTATTAGGACCACCTTAAAAGGATACCCTAGTTCGAAAGAACTAGAAAGATTTTTTAAATAGGTTTACAATTGGCAAAAATGTGGATGAAAATACACAAAAAAAAATACATACAGACGAACATAGTACCTCCTCCTTTTTGGAAGACGGTAAAAATAACACAACATCTGTAAATATAAATTGACGAGTATACATATTACAGTAATCGTTATATTTAATTATGTACTCGTTATAAGAAATTTACTTAACGACAATAAATATCTTTATATTTTAACTAGCTTTTTCCCGCGGCTCCGCCCACGTATTTTTTTTAATTTTGTGCTATCCCACGGGAACCTGTTATTTTTCAGGGATAAAAAGTAGCATAATATGTCACTTTCCAGCCTTTGAACTATATTCATGTCTAAAATCAAGTCTATCCGATGCTCTCTCTGTTGCTGCGTGAAAGCGTAACAAACAAACTTACTTTCACATTTATATATTAGTAGGAATACACATGACTGGCTGATGGCTAATGAAATATGCAACGGATAGCAGTTTTTGTATTATAATAGATTAGTGTTGAACTACATACTGCCTGATGTTGAGCAGATGTGCGGTCTAGCTTACCTAGAAGATATCATAGATAAAGAGGCTGTGGCAGAACTATACCAGAAAAACCTTAATAAACTTAGTAATAAAACTAAACTTAGTATTAATAAACTTAAGCTTATCAGCCAGAAAATCATAAACACTCGGAATAGATCTACATAAGAAGTGATGAAGCAGCAACAGTAACGGGCGAGAGCCACGGGTGGTCAATTAACGGTAACGCCTGACGGGCCCTGACGGGATAAACAACTTGTTATCCTGGGAATGAATCCGTCATGACGGGAGTGTTCATTGTGACTGGACAGTTTGCTATGAATGTTATAAATAAGATAGGAAATCAGTCGGTGACGGAACAACCAAGTACTACGGACTAGAGTTGACTAGACGTATCCAAGTGTCAATAAAAAGAATGCTACAGACACTTAACAACATATTTTGGTAAGATGTCCCCTAATATTTATTTATCTTCTGATAGACCGATAGTGCTGACCTCATATCGACTCGATCGAAATCGGTCAAATCATTTTGGCCAAAGAAGAATAGAATCGAGAAAAGTCAAATGCGATTTGGCGTTGGCATTGTTGTGACCCCCGATAATAAAAGGTTGAGTCTATCCGTGACCACAATTAATGCAACTCAGTCGAAACGTCGGGCGGGATCCATCCATCCATCAGCCATAAGAAGTCCACTGCTGGATATAGGCCTCCCCCCTATGGATCTCCAATAAGACCGGTTGGAAGCGGCTTGCATCATCTAGCGCGATCCTGCGGTTTAATGAGGTCATCCGTCCACCTTGTGGGTGGACGTCCTACGCTGCGCTTGCCGGTACGTGGTCTCCACTCGAGAACTTTTCGACCCCATCGGTCATCAGTCCTCCGCGCTATGTGCCCTGCCCATTGCCATTTCAACTTGCCAATCCGTTGGGCTATGTCGGTAACTTTGGCTCTCCTACGGATCTCCTTATTTGTGATTCGATCACGCAGAGAGACTCCGAGCATAGCCCTCTCCATAGCTCGTTGGGCTATTTGGAGCTTACTAATGAGGCCCATAGTGAGAGACCACGTTTCTGGTCCATAAGTCAATCACTGGCAACACACACTGGTAGAAAACTTTCGACTTGAGGCATTGAGGTATGTCGGACGAGAAGACGCTACGCAATTTTCCGAACGCTGCCCAGCAGAGTTGGATTCGGCGATACTGAACGTCGGGATAATGAGGTAAGGATAATGAATTATTTATCTTATATTATCAGAGAGCGATTTTACAGGGTGTAGAGCTGACACCGTCATTACGGAAATCACAACTTTTTCACCGGAAGCTTCCTATAATACGAATGGATTTATAGATCCTACTAATACAGATAAGAAGTCAAAAAGTTCTCGAGTGGAGAGTTCGTACCGGCAAGCACAGCGTTGGATGTTTACCCACAAGGTGGACTGATGATCTCATTAAGACAGCAGGAAAGCGCTGGATGCAAGTCGCTACCAACCGGTCTTATTGAAGATCTTTAGGGAATGCCTATGTCCAGCAGTGGACTTCTTAAGGCTGAAACGGACAACGAACGAATACAGAAAAACAGCTAAAACCGAATATAGAAGCAATAACACTAAGTTATAAATTACAGCGAAAGTCAATGTACCAGAACTAAAGCTTCTTAAATATCCTTGAAGGCTGTCACAATACAACAGCTTTCTACAAATAAACAAAGATAAATATAATCTCGGATATAATCGAGTGGTTAATCAACTCGATAGTTTGTCATTCAGCTAGCTATCTCGGTTACAGTTTATAAAGAAAATCAGTTAATTATATCGATGCCGAAGATAAGTTCAGACCGCCAATATTGATGAAGTCAGTAGCATATCTTACCTATAATTTTAGTTCCTAAGTCATCCGGCACAGTTGGGTATAATAGGCCTCTTCTTTTTCCGATCCTACACCCCTAGCATGGCAAAGGGACAAATTGTCTTTCCGCCGATTCATCCCTTCGGAGTGGAAACAAAGTATGACATACCACTGTGGTACTGTGCAAAAGCCTTATAATTATATGTATTTCCTTCAGATACATTCGTTAGGTTCATTATTACAATGTGACGGCTACGCATTTTTAAGTTAGCTAATACTTATGTGCATTATTATGGTAGGTACCTATGTGATAATAAATGAACTTACACCTTGAGTTACGTAACATGTTGCCTATAAATCGACGACGCAACGGACAGACGGACTGTCATGTAAATCTATGTGGGTAACGTAAAAAAATAGCTTACAAAATTGGCAACTCTGTGCGAATAACCTTAATTGATTTATATTTTTATTTATAAATATTTTTCATGTCATTAAACATTCACTTTACACTGAAACTTCTGACACTTTTACCTACATAAGAAACTGTGAGCAATTTATATAGAGCTGGAGGTGTTGATAAAGCACCTGCCAGACAGACGTACTTTCACTTCGGCTACAGTCGCAGAGTGACGCTATCACTTGAATGAAAGATAAGCCCGAGGGTCCGGTGACGCCAAATTTCTCACGCTTCGTAAAGGTCGCCTTCCTTTCCTGTGTTAGCCAATCTATAGGGCACGTTGTGTTACGACACTGGCCATTAACTGATAATTTTTATGTCGGAAAAGCTTGCAGGACGTCGTTGAGAAGCGTCCAGATAGGCTGGACACTTTGAAAATAGTTTTAGGTATTATTACTCTTCAGAACCTAGAAAGTAAAACATTTATGCATTTTCCTTTGGATGCTTGATTCAACAAATTATTTAATTAGTTTATTCAAAACAAAGATTCAACAATTAATTATTTATGGTCTCATTAAGACAAATCTCTAGCATATATGGAACGCATCGATAATACGAGCTAAGCAGATATCGTTTAATTAACTATAGCTAACTTATTTCGTAGTGCTTCGATACGCCATATATCTACGTATCAGTAATGTCAATAGGTATAATCATTCCTTTCTCTTCATTTGAAAGAGACCCCCACAGCTACACAAGTACATGATTAACTTATGACTTATGACTCATCTTCCTGTTCTAAGACAAGGAGTAAGCCATTTTGAGCCGCTGCTTTTATTAATCATATGCCTTATTGAAGAAAAGCAGAAGCTCTTTTCAGCCAAACTGAACTGACTTGGCGGAAGACAGGGTTGCGAGGAAAGAAATGGGGGAGTCCTTTGCCCAGCATCGGGACACGACAGACCGAGAAAAAGAAATAGAAGAAAAAAATATGCGGCAGTTAAACCACGTTCAATGACTTAAACTTTCTTTCAGACAAATGTCCAAATACATTGTACTTGCAAACCTATCGAATGTCCGAATGTCGATCGCGCAGGGTTCACGACTCAATCGGCACGGTGGACATCGGTCCGCTGGTCACCACCCACGCGACCGGCGATGGTATCGCGCGAGTTACGAGCGCGATCTGCGTGTTGAGCCGTGTTCGCCACGTGTGGAATAGCCGACGAGATTGGATGTGGTAAGCAAAAGAAACCAACACTCGAGCACAATTTAGATTGTTTTTCTAACAATGCACTAAGATGTAACCGAACCAAAATTGACAGAGTCGAATGACAGAGTCCAAATGTCGATCGCACAACGTTCACGACTCAATCGGCATGGTTCACGGTGGACATCGGTCCGCTGGTCACCACCCACGCGGTCGGCGATGGTATCGCGCGAGTTACGAGCGCGATCTGCGTGTTGATCCGTGTTTGCCACGTGCGGAACACCCGACGACGAGATGGACGTGGTAAGCAACAGGAACCAACACTCGAGCAGAATTTAGATCTTATCTAAGATATAACAGTACAGTATCAGGATTGACAAATTAAAGGACCGTGATACCCGTACCAAATATCACTACATATCTAGTGTGAAACAAAGTCGCCTCCCTGTCTGTCTGCCCCTATGTATGCTTATATCTTTAAAAGTACGCAACGGATTTTGATGCGGTTTTTTTTTAATAGATAGAATAATTCAAGAGGAAGGTTTATAAAAAAACTTCAATATTTTGGGTTAGTTACATTCGAGTGACTAATCGCGATCCTATGTAGATGGACTAACGACATGAAATAAATCCCGTGATGTCCGTTTACAGCTTTTGTTAGAAGAAATTATTCAACATTTTGATAAGCATAATGGACTCAATCGTCATGGAATCAAACGTGGTCTCTTAATGTGGGCCTTATGAATAAGCTCAAGATAGCCCAACGTGCTACGGAGAGGGCTACGAGTATGCTCGGTGTCTCTCTGCGGGGTCGATTCAGAAATGAGGAGATTCGCAGACGAACCAAAGTTACCGACATAGCCCAGCGGATTAGCACATTAAAGTAGCAGTGGGCAAGGCACATAGTTCGAAGAACGGATGGCCGATGGAGCCGTAAAGTTCTCGAATGGAGACCACGGACCAGCAATCGCAGCGTAGGAACGTCCACCGACTAGGTGGACTGACGATATAATAAAGATCGCAGGAACGCGCTGGATGCAGGCCGCTACCAACCAGCCTTAATGGAAATCCATGGGGGAGGCCTATGTCCAGCAGTGGACGTCCTACGGCTGATAGATAGACAGATCGGCCTCAATCAAAGATGGACTTTACAAACAGCACAACGCCGCATCTACCGATACATGGTTCTCGTATATCCAAGCCAATCGTGTGGGAATACTTCAATAGGTGTGTTGCTCGACTTTACTTAACTGTGAGAGCTTTAAGGAAATGTCTATTTCTAGAAACATTTCTCCAAATATGTAAGTATTGGTTCTAAATCTTTATAGCAACACTTTGTGTAATAGTTTAATACTTAGCTGTAGTTCACATTTGCACATACACACACGCACATACTTACCCTCTCATAAATACGAGTACACATACTCGTAATTAAAGATACTGACAAACTAAAACATGTAAAATTCATACAGGTACACCACATTAATACTTGTATTCATAATATAATACTCCTACCATCGAGCTATATTACTACGTATAGAGAGGACGACGCACATCCCTACCATGTTCCGCCCAAATGCAGCCATATGGCTGCACATCAATTAGTTGCTTGCTAGCTCTTGAGTACATCAGTCTAGTTTGTTTTAAAACGAAAAAAGTTCAAAATTATTGAATATGGTCTCGTGTGTGTTTAGATATTGCACGAATAATACAAAGAGTACGGCGAAGTGCAAAGGAATAACTTTCCATCGGTGAGTAATTAGATAATCATTTTACAATGAAATGCAAACAAAATATTATCGGATGGCGCGTGGACGCCATGTTGCGATACTTTTCATAGACTAAAAATGAAGATGTGACATTGTGTGTGTAACAAGTGTAGGTAAAATTAGGGTTTGTTCCCAGTGTTACTACCATTCTTACTACCAGTAGTAAGAACGGGAAACGAATTACCCTTCTTACTACTACGGTTGAAAGTTGTTAGAACAGTAAAAAAAAAATTACTCCTGTTACTACCGTAAAATTATAATAACAAAAACAAACAAAACATGACAGATTTGTATTTAAACCGAATTTTAGTTGGTAGGTATTATAATTATAAAAAAAAACAAGAACTGTTACCAAAAACTAAACAGAAAAATTGCTGTAGTACCTAATCAAAACAAATTATAAGTATTATGTTCACAGATAGGAACTCTGTGATTATGTTTGAAAAAATTGTATAACGTTAAAAAACATGGAAAATCAACGAATTTCTTTTTATTCGTCGGTCCAGTATTGTTGTGTTGCATATTTTATAATAAAATGAAAAAGGTTTGATGTACAGGGTTATTTCTAATCAATTAGCACCCTTTCAGGGGCTTAGGTATTATAAACATCAAAATTAACAACTTTTGTTCTGCGACTTTTGTCAAAACTAAAAAAAATTAGCTTACGTGGAAAGGTTATTACTAGTATTGGGCTAGTATAAGCTGCCCCATACTAAACTTTCATAGAAATCTGTTTAGCCGTTACCGAGTTGACTGGGAACAAACACACTTACACATAAACTTTGGCAATTATAATATTAGTGTGATTAGGCAAACAGTGGTATATTATATAAAATACTTAAACGAACGAATTAGTTTAACTTAAATATTTATATTATGATATAATATTACGTTCGTCGTGGAAATCTTTGAGGGAGGCCTATATCCAGCAGTGGACTTCTACGGGCTGATGATGATGATGATGAATATAATATTTTCTACTGATCAATAATTCAACTAATATTATATTATGAAGAAGAAAAAACAAAGTACGAATTAAATTGAAGCGTGTGTAGGTAATATAAACTTTGTCACTTCTGTAGTCAGTCAGCATCTTAGTCTATAGAAACGACAAGTTAGTGCAAAACGTTGAACGAAACGCGTAAGCGCTTCGAAGAATCGCGGCGCTTTCGACCTTTTTGCCACGAGAAAACTATACCTTAAAAGTGTTCTAGCGCTGCGTGTTTGTACTGGCTGATTAGACGGCTAATTATTGTTACAGTGCTGAAGCGCACTTTAGTTATATTCTTAACAAAATTGAGCATGATATTTGGTCAGGGTAGCTCCTCTATACGTAGTAATATTTCCTCAAAGACTCCTACACATAAGAAATGTACAGAATAGGCATACTGTATATGTATATAGGTACCTACTAACACATCTACGTAGTCGCGCGAAATTCTACTCGTTACCTCACGGTTTGGTTCACCAAGACACAGGCTTAGCCTAGTTTGGGCCCACTAGTAATACAAGACGATGTTAATACCTATTAAGTACCTACCTTCCTACTCCAGTAATTTTGTAAATTTCAGTTAGTGCTTTTAGTTCTTGTCTATGTACCTATCTGAAGTGTAATTTTTCGTTTAGTTAATAAGTACTCAAATTTAATCTTTATTGTTTGATGTTTAGGTTTGGTATTTATGAATAAATAAATTATTTTAAATTATCTTTCTTATCTTATTTTATCAACGGAACTAGCATTACAATTTTACAATAGCTCTTTTGGGAAGTATTGACACACAACAACGTTATAAATAAATTAGCTCATAAGCATATGCTCATATTTCGAATTAATACCATTTATAAAGACAAGTATCTGTAAAACCAAGTATCTAACCTAACTTTACCTATAGGTATCAGGAATACTGAATAATACTGACAGAAACCAATGTTATGTAAAACATCGTTTATCAATATTATATTACTGAAATCCTACATATAGCAATATCCTGTGTTTGACGCGGCCCCAGAGCCTGACCAATAGTTCCGGTGACAAGAACACGATCAAAACGAGTTACGATGCCCTGGAACTGTAAATATCCTGGTTTCCAGGGTATTAAGATAAGGAAATGTGGAAGTGAGCTTTCAGAGTGATTTATGGCGATCTTCGAATTATGGGCGAGAACCTTGCCCATAATCATTAAATATCCTTCTTGGACTTATTGACCTACTGGTGATTGGAAGAATACACATCGGTAGGACATATACAGGATTATTTCTAATCAATTAGCATCTTTTTAGGGGCTTATTCTGAACATCAAAACTAACAACTTTTGTTCTGCGACTTTTGTCAAAACTAAAAAAAACAACTGTTCCATACATTTTGTCGCGGGTAAACAATATTTTTCTATTAGAACAACTTTTTTTTTAGTTTTGACAACTATAGAACTACAGAACAGCCTCTAAAAGGATGCTAATTGATTAGAAATAACCATGTATATTACGTTATAGACAAACGTTTTGGTATAGGCCGAATTATACAAATCGGCGGATGTGAAGTTAGCTACATGCTGCGCAATATTCAATCAGCGCGCAGCTTTATGTGAGCTTCAGTCAGGATTGAATATTGCGCAACTTGTAGTTAACTTCACATCCGCCGACTTGTATGATTCGGCCTACAGAGTCATTTGAAATTTAAATGAATTGATTTATGCGATCCAGTGAATAGCAGCAAGTCATATGACTTTTGGCACATAATTAAGATGGATGCCATGACATGTTCGATGTTAAGTGAAAACTATCACTAACACGCTAAACGCATAAAAGAAGTACTGACGCTCTTCACAATGCAGTCTAGCAATCATTTTCAGTAGTCAAGAAATCTAAAACAAAAATATTTTTAAAACAAAGATTCTTCAAGCCAAGCAAACCTATCTACATAAAGATGCGCTGCACACGGGACCGACGCGGATGCTGCGTTATTATATAAAGACATTTAGTATCACTACACTACCACGCTAAACGGATAAAAGAAGTAATTACGCTCTTTATGAGTACAATGCAGTCTATTTGCAATCACTTTCAATAGCCGTAGCTCAGTTGGGAGAGCGTCGGGCTAGTGATCTGAAGGGGCAGGTTTAAGTCCTGCGTACGCGACAAATTTTTGAAATGTTTATCACAATAATAGCTCTTTGACGTTCAGTTGTCAACCACAAATCTTTTTCGCAAAAAATGGCAAAACCGCCTTCCATCGTGTATAAAATTCGAATATTTCGCTCGAATTGTTTACATTATTGTTGAGTTTTCAATAACGGCTCAGGCGATTTCTGTAAATTTTAATTGGACCACCTCGGGAGCATACCCTTTCGAACGAAAAAATTTTTTTTCGATTCAGTTCACAATTGGTGAAATTATCGATGAACATACACAAAAAAAATATACATATAGACGAACATAGAACCTCCTCTTTTTTGGAAGTCGGTTAAAAGACGTAATTGCGCTCTTAACAATGCAGTCTATTTGCAATTGCAATCACTTTCAATAGTCGTAGCTCAGTTGGGAGAGCGTCGAGCTAGTGATCCGAAGGGGCAGGTTCAAGTCCTGGGTTCGCGAAAAATGTTTGAAATGTTTATCACAACAATAACTCTTTGACTTAGTAGTAGTGGGCCGGTGCAGGACCAACATGGCCAAGTGGGGATACTCGGACACTGCAGCACCTTCCTTCATGCTCTCCGTGTCTGAATGCGTGCACAATGTGGGACTTCTACCAGGCGTGACGAGTGTAGCTGAATACTGGGAGAATTATACAATGTTGAAGATCATCGACACGACGTAGAAGAAGTAGCCAAGCACAAATCTACAACAAAAATATTTCAAAACGAAGATTCTCCAAGCCGACCAAACCTATCTACATAAAGATGCGCTGCACACGGAACCGACGCGGATGCTGCGTTATTTACATTCATGGAAACCGCGTATCAGAGCGGCGAGGGGTTATCTCCTGCCCCCTTTAGGACGTAAGAAACGGCGTGCCATTGGAACGGTGCCTTAACTCCTTGAGATAGGAGGTCCTGTATACTAACCAGTAATATTACCATGGGAAATATGATCGCGTTTTCATTTCATTTATTTATCATACATAGCATAGTATACTTTTTAGGGTTCCGTACGCAAAGGGTACAAACGGGACCCTATACTAAGACTCCGCTGTCCGTCTGTCTGTCACCAGGCTGTATCTCATGAACCGTAATAGCTAGATAAAATTTTTCGCAGATGCTGTATTTCGATTGCCTCTATAACAACAAATACTAAAAATAGAATAAAATAAATATTTCCTTGGGGCTCCCATACAACAGACGTAATTTTTTTGCCTAGCTCCCATACGGTACGGAATCCTTCAAGCACGAGTCCAACTCGTAATTGGCCGATTTTTTTTTTTGTTTTAACGCGAATAAGTCCGCGCTGGACCACCAACTCGCCTGATGGTAAGCGACGTTGTGGTCGAAGATGAAGCACGCAGACCTAGACGATACCTATTCACTCTGATCTTAAAAAGCTTTAGATTATATGCTAAAAGTGGTGATTAAATAATTATTTTTCGCAAAAAATGGTAGAACCTATTTTAATCGTGTACAAAATACGAATAGTTCACTCGATACAGTTTTTCAAAAAGGGCTCAGCCGATTGCGTTTAAAATTAAATGGGAACGAAGTTCACGATCGGTTCATAATTGGCGAAAATATCGATGAACATGTAAAAGAAAAAACATACAGACGAATATAGAACCTCCCTTCCTTTTTGGAAGTCGGTTAAAAAGCCTAAGCACTGGTACAAATCGCGAATTGCAAATATGTATTACAAAAATATATACGAGTAAAATTTCAAACCATAGTAGGGGACGTTCATTCGACAATGTCCGCATTATTATAATTTCCTCGTGGCTGGAATCACAATAATAGAGCGAGATAAACCAGTTCTGTGACTCTCACTGGTATTAAAAACTATCTTTTTGCAGAACTAATGCTGATGTCTACAAATTGGGATCTTAATCGCTTCCTACGATCTGGTTATATCTGGTACTATTCAGCTCTATTCAACAACTACGAGTACGTATAGAAAGAAACAAACTACAAACTGCATAAATCCTCTTCTTGCAACGAAATTAAACAAATTTCTACTGCGCAATGACTCGCCTCGTGTTCGTATACGCCATTAAGTTTGATTTGGCGTATAGTTGCTATAGGTATCTTCATAGCAGTTTTGCTTCGAGCAAATATCTACAGAGCCACAGTCCCTAAGTGAAAGAAGTTAAAAAATGTCAGAGCGCCGCGTCGTCATGTCATACATAACGACTTAGGTATTATGAATTGTGAAAACGAGTCATTGTGAAATATTTAATGTAAATAGTTCACAATGACTCGTTTTCTGTGCTTGTAACCGAGCACTTTGGCATCGCGCGGTGTTGTAGTCGGTTTGTAATCGCGTTACGACTAACTAAAAAGCCTGTCCACTACGTAGCTTGGGCAGGGTTTCGGCTGAGACACTTTTATTGCACGATTGTGACTCTAGATGTTTGCTCCAAGCTGTTTTGCCGATTTTATGTAGCTTGTAAATATCTTTTGATGACGTGCAAAGGTTGATACCATGACAGCCATGTCAGAGGTCTTCAGCTAGGCGGCTTAAAAACTCTGAGACTAGGGCTAGCCACCCGGCCTATGCGAACTTACCAAAATAGTGATTTCTAATTTTTGATAAGCAAAAATAATTATCGGCCAAGTACGAGTAGGACTCGCGCACAAAGGGTTCCGTACTGTATGGGAATGTCCTTTAAACATTTATTTTAATTTAATTATTTACTATTGAGTTGATTATACAAATAAATATTCTGTGAATATTTCAAGCATCTACCAGTTACCATTATTAATATCGAGCTAAAAACGGTTAAAAATCAGGTTTCTTGTATGGGAGCCCCCCTTAAATATTAATTTTATTCTGTTTTTAGTATTTGTTGTACAACAAACGGCAACAGAAATACATCAACAATTTTAGCTTTCTAGCTATACCGTTTTTACCCATTAGGTACGGAACCCTAAAAATCATCATAATTTATCTAATGCACTAGAATTTTACATCAAATATTTATTATGATTGCCTTCACAGCTGCTTTTGGAATGAAACCGTAGAACCGTTTTATAAGCGCGAAGTGACACTTTAATACTTCCTAATGTCTTATGAACTGTTCGGTATTATAGCATAGCGTGGGGTCCCTTAACTAAACAATTGCGCACTTCTTGGACTATGATATCTTTTAGTAGTGCGCAAAACCCTTAGCGAGCGTCCAAATGTCCCTGCAGATTTGTATATTGCTCCATGAATTTGTTACAATGGTTATGACCCAGAAGTTATTGCTGGCTCCCACAGGGATAAAAGCCTAGCGGACATTCTGGACACGGGTGTAAGAATTGATTACAATTGCCTTCTGTTCAATTTCATCTCTACTCTGCTACTCGTTTGGAAGTTAATGACGTCAGAAATTTACTTGTTACATATGCCTAGGGCGGCGAGACAATTTGCACTAAACGCCAAATGTTATAATGTATTGGGATTTGAATTTAAGGACAGTAAGCAAGCATGTGTAGGTAGTTTTAGCATATAAAGTAGTACCTATTGCATTTTGTTGTTGTTAATAATGAATAAGATAAAAAAAGTAAACAAGTACGTATAGTTTGATTGGCTAGCCCTGGTGTGAGTTTTTAAGCCGCTTCTTTTTAGTTTTTGTCATATGAATATCATATCAAGGACAGTTTATGTAAACTGTCCTTGATATGATTTTAATAAATGATATTTATCATTTATCATCTTTTCAGCAAGGCAAAATCTAACAAACAAGAACGTTAAACATACATCACTTTTTTGGTAATTTTTCTTATAAATAACATTTCGCGTCACGTTAATGCGGAAATAATGAAATAAAACAAAATTTCTAAATGAGACATCTTTAGGATTATCTAGGATTGTAAGCTTACGTACATTGTAACTTACTCAAAGATTCAAAAGTTGCTTGTGATCGTAACGTTTTGTGCTTACGCTATAAATGTTCTTTACCTACAATCTCTTTGCACAAGCGTTTATCTAACCGTATGGTAAAGTCGGTAAAAGCGTGTGATATAAATAAGTAATCCAATTTCAGGGCAAGCATTACATTCCAAAATGACTGGAATACCAATTTAAACTTTCCCTTTGTGCTTTCGCTTTTAACAGCATTAAACTATTCAGTAACATCAATATTCTGACTATAAACAGAGACAATACTCGAGACGGGTTACGAGTTTTGATTTTACAACTTTGTGAAACACATGTTACTGCAAGTGATGACTTCATTAGCCACAGCAGGCTACACCATTCATTTGTATGAAGTTATGAAGCATTAAGAGCGTAATAAAAATTAATGATTTCGGTATCTGTATTTGTATAAGCGTTAAGCCAAATTTAATTACTGTTTGATTCTCAGTTGCATAAGTACGGTAATAAACTAACAGAAGATCTACGTACAGCACTTGTCGCAATGTGGGCATTACAAAACAGTACAAGTATTATAGTGGGAAATCTAAAAAATGTACTTAGCGTATATTTAAATACTACAGATCTTATAGGTAGTAGGTATGTG
This sequence comes from Hypomecis atomaria, assembly GCA_964007245.1. NCBI lineage: Eukaryota > Metazoa > Arthropoda > Insecta > Lepidoptera > Geometridae > Hypomecis > Hypomecis atomaria. The sequence goes on along the minus strand of OZ023294.1, from coordinate 4,754,825 downwards.
TGAATTTTAGATGCGATTGATATGTTTTTAAAGTTATAAATGCACACTGAAACCCCTAGGGTGCAGGTGCAAGCCGTCTCCAACCTATCTTATTAGAAATTTATATGGGAGGCTAGTAACCAGCAGTTGATGGTCCACGCTCAGGATCGTGCAAAATATTATTTCTTACATACGAAATAACGATGCAATCAAACTTTTTGTTATTTTATGAGCTCTATATTTCATTTTGCTTTTTAATACCAGTAATTGACCAGGTCAAAGATTGCAGGAAAAGTTGGTCAAGCAAATGTGAGAGTTATTGGTACGATTTATCGATACTCCTCAACCCTATTCGATAACTACCGCCAATCGATCACGAACAAAACTAGAACATGGCGGCAAAAAAGTCGAAATTACACGCTAGGGGCGTCACTTTACATCGATGTTTATCGATAACATCGATTGTCGATAACCGCTAGTGGTCAATTAGCTGGTGTTTATCGCAGAACGTCTCAATTAGGGGTCTCTGTGTATGGACCCGGTCAGAAGACATGTATGGCATCGAATTACCAAGTCATACGTTGATGTATGGGACAAGTCCAGTTGTTTTTGCGTAGTTTTTCCAAGAGTTTCGTAATAAATGATGTTTCGACGAGTAACAGTGATTTACAAGAAGTTTTTATTGTAGTTATTATCGATATTTCATTAGGGTCTCAAATTATTTGTTGTAATTAAATTTCATACGACATGACACGAAAATTTCGAGCATTGTTTTCAGGTTTTATTACAAGTTAATGTAATAAATGATAATAGTTAAATACGGTGTTTTATAAATTTAAAGGTAACTTTTATTTGCTTTTGTACATTACAGGGTCATAGGTATTAAACGCAAAACTAGGGGGGTCTAGTACATCTAGACAAAAAACTTTTGTACTACGACGTTTGTAAGTTCGCAAAAAAAATTATTTTCTCCATACATTTTGCCGCGCGTTAAAGTTTTTGTACGAAAAAGCTGATTTTTTCTTCGTGATTTTCCAAAAGTCCTAGAACAAAAGTTTTTTGTCTAGATGTACTAGACCCGCCCTTATTGCGTTTAATATCTATGACCATGTATATCAAATTCAAATTTCCCAAAGTTTTTGGCCAATAGCAGTCCGACCACACAATGCGAATTCATAATTAAAACTGACTACGAATTTCGTAAACACATGCACTTTATTGGAGCTACAATATAGTACACAATGAAGCAGATAACCTACAATATATCCAAATGTTTGTTGATTTACAATTGCTATTAATTAGGTAACATACGTTACAGAACAATAAAAACCTTAAGCATTCGCAAGATGGTCTCACAGAACTGAGATCGATAAAAATTAGGGCCGTGCACAATCGACATTTTGTGAATCATTAATCACCTTTGAGGTGTGCCGACAGTCGATTAGCAGCAACGCTTTTTGGTTGCAACAACTCGTCTTGTAATTAACGGCATTACAATCGATTTCTGTAGTACCTAGTTGGTTAGTCAAACGAATTTTATGATAATTGTGTTTTTTAACCGACTTCCAAAAAGCCTCCTCCTCTTTGGAAGTCGGTTAAAAAGGACAATTATTCTGTGTCCGTCTGTATGTTTTTTTTGTGTATGTTCATCGATAATTTCGCCAATTGTGAACCGAATCGAAAATATGTTTTTTAGTTCGAAAGGGTTTACTCCCGAGGTGGTCCCATTTAAAGTTTACAGAAATCGGCTGAGCCGTTTTTGAAAAATCAACAATCCGAGCGATAGATTCGAATTTTGTACACAATATGGAAAGCGGTTTTGCCATTTTTTGCGAAAAATAAATATTTCTACCATATTTTCAAAATTAAGACTTGTCAAACTAGGGATTTTGATTAAGTTTTAAGCGTAGACAAAAAAGGAGTCTGTCAACATTTATAAAAATATTATATTATTAGTACCTTGAACGATTTAGTCAGAGTACCTAATTACCCCTAAACTTAGATAAAGATTTATAATAAGTAAGGAATACTCCAGTGAATTTGTAAAAATAATCAGCCAAGTGCGAGTCGGACTCACGCACGAAGGGTTCCGTACTTCATAGGAGCGAAAAACGGCTAAAAAATTCAGGTTTGTTGTATGGTAGCCCCCATTAAATATTTATTTTATTCTGTTTTTAGTATTTGTGATATCGCGCCAACAGAAGTACATCATATTTGAAAATTTCAACTTTGTAGCTATCACGGTTCGTGATACAGCCTGGTGACAGACGGACAGACGGACAGCGGAGTCTTAGTAATAGGGTCCCGTATTTACCTTTGGGTACGGAACCCTAAAAAAGATAAATTTTCAAAATGTCTGTTAGAATTGTTCTGTTTAATGCAAGTTGGGTATTGAAGCCCACGTCGAATTTCAAAATCACAATATCCACTTCGACTTTACTTTCGATAAGAAGATTTATACACCTCTCGGATACCAACGGCGAGTCGTTTCGATAATTACGATTTTAATATAAATTAACACCGCTGGATTAGATAATAATTTACGGATTTCTCAGCTCTGTACAAAAAATATCGATGACTGAAAATTTAACACAAGCCGCCTTACCACACAAGTTTTACACACGCTTGTAGACAATGTTTAAAAGTACAAATTGCACGGTTAAACAGTGTTTAAAGCGTGTTTAAATGTTTTGTGGTAAGGCGGAATAACTCTATATTTAACTACTGATTCGCCTGATGGAAAGGCTTTGTCGTCGTTTCGCCACGCAAGCTGTTCGGCCCGCGGGGCGAATCGCCGATGACTCTTTTTGAAGGCCCCCATTCGCCCCGCGGAAAGCGATGTTGCTGCTGAAGATGGAGTATTTAGACCTTGACGATATTCGTTCATCTTGTATACTTATTGGACATATTGTATTGTGATACAAAACGTGACTTCTGAATTCTGTTCTCCACTCTAGAATACATCCTCATTACATTACTACATTTCCAATTTTAGATTTTGTCATACTACTACACGGGACTTATCGCGCAATAAAACTTGAGATATGTCAATTTCAAGTTGAGTGATACGGCGTCGCATTTAGTCTGCCCGTGACCACGACCAATGCAACTTGGTCGAAACGTCGGGAGGAGAAAAAGAAGTACTTAATTAGCTCATATCTCAAGTTTTAATGCGCGATAAGTCCCGTGTAGTAGTATGATAATGTGTTCAAATCGCGAAAGTTTAAAAATAACATTTAGATTTTGTGACTGACAGAATATAAACAGATATTTTTTTACAATCAAGCCAGTTTTTAGCAAATACAACCGTTGTATTAAGTAACGGACAACCTATCCTGACAATGAAATTGGCTGGATGCACTTAAAAAAAATATGGCTCCTGCCACACGTAAGTGCTCAGTGCCAACCAAAGCAGCTGACTATGATAGTTATACTAGCGTTTCTCGTATTTATATAATATTCGTTCAGTAACGACCAGAACGAACATTCACAATTAAAATAGTCGAAAAGATAAAATATACGAGAAGATTATACAAAGATGACACTGGAACGCTGGCGACATTGACAACGGCGCGGGCGCTGGTGATTATCATAATAGAAACAATAACAGTGAAAGTAATCTGATCATGGACAGAAGATCCTTAGAGGCGATTTATTTCTCAGAAAAAGGACAAAGGTATCTACAGACTCATCATGAACGTCTTTTACGGAGAGAGCAAGCCCGAAATATATAGCAGCTGTTCCATATCATATATGTAATCGTCGAGTCTCGACACAACTCGGTAAATGTGTGGGACAGCTGATGTTTTTCGCGATTTCAAATGATTGTACGTATTGTACTGTTCAAATGAGTTATAAGACTTCTGAAACTCAAAATAGATTTCAAATATTTTAGACTTTACCTGATACCTCCTAGTCAAAAGAGACAGTAACAATTCAATCTCACTTCTCTGCAAAAGCGAATTAGATTACAAAAAAAAAAAAACTTCCAAATGAACCACTTGTCAGTCTTTCTATGGAGAACGTATGATTAGGTCGTTTTCTAACTGACTTCCAAAAAGGAGGAGGTTCTATGTTCGTTTGTATGTATTTTTTGTGTATGAACATACACAAACAATATACATAGACATTTTCGTCAAAAAATCAACAATAATGTAAAAATTGTACCTATACATCAATTCGAGCGAACTATTCGAATTTTGTACACGGTGGAAGTCGGTTTTGCCATTTTTTGCGAAAAATAAATAAAGATATTTATTATTAATTGAAAATTTTAATTGGAAATTTTAATCCCTTGACTCTACACGAAATTTATCTTAAAATTCTTTACATAGAAAAAACATGGAGCATTTCTACAACATTCGAGGTAATCTTAAAATTGTGTATACAGGAGTTTATAATTTGGGAATTCAACGAGTCTTCTACCTATATATTCCCGGTATTCCCTGTTATACCATCCCGCGGTGTGGAAAACGATTCGATTAGCCTCCAAGCCGCCATTATTACCACGTCTGCTGGCATGATGCATGGCCGCAGACCACAAAGCGAGTGTCGCCAGAACACGGTATAAATATTTATTTATATTTATAGAGCGTGGTTATTGAGTCTTCATTAATGGACTGCACGGCTGTCGGTGGTTGAATAACATTAGAAATAGAAAGCTTTAAGTTATTTTTGACCGATGTTCCAAATGCGGGAGGTTTTTATTTTCATTGGTGTTTTGTGATGTATTTGACTAAAAATAACAAGAACTTCTTTTAAAATACATGCCAACTAATTCAGTTTTTGTATCACACTAATATCGGTAGATTTTATTTCAATCCTATACATATGCACTAACGTGTTTAACATCTTAAAAACAATCAACGTTTTACAGTAAGTAACTTAGAAGAATTGAACCGTAGAACTACAACTGTTATGTTATTTTCTACACTATAGATGGTGCGCCAAATGACAAAATAATATCGATATCGATAGTCAAAAACATAAAATAGGCTCAAGGACTTCTAATACAAAACATCTATTGCTTCCGTACAACGTCTGTGTTCGTTCCAAATTATGATAAAATATAAAATCAATTGAACCCCATGAATACTATATATCGTTGATCAAATCGATATAATCCATTGAAACAGTTGGAAATTTAAATAAAATCGCATCTAAATTCAAACGACTACAGGCGTACATCGAATTGTATTATGAAAAGAAACCAAGACCAAGGTGTGTTATTATAATAATACTATCACCGTATGAGCGCAACGGGAGTTGGGATCAACTGAGAATAAAAGAGTCGAATGAGAGCATTATCGATAATATCATTTTAGTTCCATACGATGGGTTTAGAAATACAAAATTTCACATAACATGAGATATAATAATTCAGTGTAGAAAGCTAGTAGTCCCAAAGTAAAATTGTTCAACAATAAATAAGAATCGGAGGACAAGAAGTCTTGGGCAGTCTCACATTTTGGACAAATAAATAAAGAATAAGTACATCGACCACAAATGGCAGCAGAAAACAGTCTATTCTCCGAATAGTTAGTAGATTAGAAGTGAGAATAATTTTTTCTCACTCTTGTGCATTTTTCCCAACTACATTATGGGACTTAAATTAGAATAAAAAGAAAGATCGTTTCCACCATAATGTTTAATGTTTATGTCATGCTTTGTCATAGAAATTTAAAAAAAAACACATTTTAATTTATGAAATGAATAACATTGACTTGCATACTTTATTTTTAGGGTTCCGTACCCAAAGGGTAAAAACGGGACCCTATTACTAAGACTTTGATGTCCGTCTGTCCGTCTGTCACCGGGCTGTATCTCATGAACCATGATATCTAGGTAGCTGAAATTTTTACAGATGATGTATTTCTGTTGCCGCTATTACAACAAATACTAAAAACAGAATAAAATAAATATTAAGGGGGGCTCGCATACAACAAACGTGATTTTTAGGAGTTTTTTGCTCGCTATTAATAACGGCAAGAGGAATGGGACTCCCATACGGTACGGAACCCTTCGTGCGCGAGTCCTACTCGTACTTGGCCGATTATGATGTAATGTGAAACAGCGTGACGGGGCTCATGATCGTTACCGTCGCCTATGGACAAATGTAATATCGAAAGCGTTACCTTTTTTTTATCGATATCGATAAAATGTTAGTCATCTCTTGGGGTGAATTTAAGGGCAGCGAGAGCTATAACGACAAGTAAAGCACGTTTATATGATAGCTTAATCATTTTATTAAAATGTAAATTGCTGACAAGTGACCTGGCTAGCTCTTGATAGAGCCTGGTAAGGTGTGAGGATGTCGTTTTATTATTCTGTTATTGAAATGTCCTAAGATTTCTTGGTTAATACATTTCTGTTGATTCTGATTATGAATAGAAAATGCTGTCAGCTGGAGACATTCGAGGTCTGTCCGAAAAGTATCCGATCACAATATCTTCCTTCAACATAGATGGCAAGAATCCTTCATTGTGAAAGACACACATAGTCCAGCAGCCCTCTCCTGTGATATTTAAGTGATTACAGACAGACAGACAGACAAAACTCTTTATTCATAACCACAAACAATAATTAAACAATATGTACACACTAAGGACTAAACATGTTGATTTAAATATGTTTTATGACGAGGGAAACTAAGGGTGAGATTAACTGAAGATTTTAGGTAACGGCTTATTAATAAATAATTAAACATAAATTTAAAATTTAAAAAACCCCCTACACATTGACAACCATTTTGGGCACATTTGTAGAATTTTGGTTCTTCCATCCCCACTTTAACCCACCATAACTCTTAAACGGCTCAATCGATTTTTATAAAACAGCTAAGAACACTCTCGATTAAGTCTCCTTTCATCCAAAAAAAACAAAACTGAAATCGGTTCAGTGGTTCGGGCGCTATGATGCCACAGGCATACAGACAGACAGACATACAGACAGACAGACACACAGAAAAACAGACACGTCAAACTTATAACACCCCTCTTTTGCGTCGGGGGTTAAAAACAGGCTGAATCTTCGTGGGCAGGTTAAGTTCGACGAGATGCCCAGATTAGTCTTAAAAAAAATCTCGATCAACCAGCTCACGAAGATTCAGCCTGTTATTAATCACTTTAAGATCATAGGAGAGGGCTGCTGGACGAACAGACACAATTTGACATCATCGTAGGTTATGACTTGTGACCCCTTTAAAGTACCAGACCTGTGTCACCCTTCGTAAGTTCGTATAGGCCGGGTGACTAGCGTTTTTAGGCCGCCCAAAGGCAATACAAAGATGCAAGCAACGAGAATCCTTATAAATAAATTGCGGTAAATGCGGCCTGATAGGAAGTTTCATAATAAATGTGATTCTATAGTGTTTTCTTTTTTAATTTTAGTTATGAATCTTTATAATATGTCTTTCCTCTAGACCACTATTCATTTGCGGATAAGCTTCCTAGAAGTGTTTGTGCTGTGCTGGTCTATATACAGTTTTACACCACATTGACATGATTTAAGCGATATTATATCATAAACTTGACCTCGGCTAATATATGAGGCACTTGCTTTTGCCCACGCCTGCGTCACAGGAAAACGAGAACAGAAGTACAACAAAGACTAACACAATTTGTAGTTACTTTGCAGCTCACAACCACATGCCATTAAGATTTATCATGATGATCACACTGGCAAACCTTTGACTTTCGAGGGACTTGTGTATTAAAAGCACGGACAAAATATAACCCTGAAACTTTTCCTATTCAATTTTTGATTTTTTCTACTACTACAGTGGAGTCATTTTAATAGGCCACATTTGACAGTTCATGTATGCAAAGAAAAATATACCTTACACTAAAGGAATAAAACTCCAAGCCGTCTTCGAGAACAATTATCGGTCGTCGTCAATATTGTTTTCATGAGTTTTATTCCTTTAGTGTAAGGTATATTTTTCTTTGCATACATGAAATGTCAAAAGTGACCTATTATCTTGTCCCTACTTTAACGCATTTAATATCAGATCTATTTTATTGATCAGTACAATTTCTGTAAGAAACGATTTTGACCTTCTGCAATTGATCTATTTTTATAGTGCTTCCCACACGTTTATCTCAAATTAATTTTTATGATAAACATTTGAAAAATTTGTCGCGAACACAGGACTTGTACCTTTTTTTTTGACCCAGGAAAATCCTTTAAGTATATCACCAGGTCTGGGGTGGTGGTGGGAGTCTCCACCGCTAGTCGGTGGCATACCCACTAAAAACCTGGGTGTTTCCGCCACTGCGCCATGTGGCGAGGCTACGGGCACGCTTCGGCACTCCGCGGCAGGACTTGTACCTGCCTCTTTCAGATCATCAGCTCGAAGCTTTAGCTTTAGAAGCTGAGCTAGTATAGTCTGACCGTTTAACTGAGACATCCCCTACGCGGGTACAGGGGCGTGGGGGTAGACGACAAAGGGGGACTAAAGCAGGTGCGGGCGGCGCGGCACCGCTCAGCCGAGGACAAAGTTAAGCGGTCAGACTATTGGTCAGTTGGTAAACGTTCTACAATGTTTACACTGCGACATTACGTAGGCAAGTGATGGCTTAATTTGATACAGGATTACTTTACAATAAATCAAGTAAGCAACAATATTGCGTCCAGGAAATGTCTAATTCTGCTCCCTTGACTCATGGACGGATGGTTTATGCCATTGTCTAGAAATAAGGTCAAGTTGTTCGTGTTTATTTATTAGATAAATAATCGTACTAGAATGTGTCTGATTAAAAGGTATTTACTTTTATTTAGGTTTATTACAAGCATAAAAGTAAATAGAGCCCAACGTATAAGCCTGTGGTCTCTTACTATGGGCCTTAGTAGGCTCCAAGTAGCCCAACGAGCTATGAGAGAGGGCTAAGTTCGGAGTCTCTCTGCGAGATCAAATCAGGAATGAGGAAGATCCGTAGACGACCCATAGTTGCCTACATAGACCAGCGGATTGGCTAGTTGAAATGGTAATAGGCAGGGCACATAGCACGGAGGACTGATGACCGATGGGGAGATCTTGAGTGGAGACCACGTACCGGCAAGCGCAGCGTAGGGCGTCCACCCACAAGGTGGGCGGATGACCTCATCAGGACCGCAGGATCGCGCTGGATGCAAGCCGCTACCAGCCGGTCTTATTGGACATCCAGCAGTGGACGTCCTATGGTTGAAAAGAAGAAGAACGTATAAGCCGGATCAAACTTTTTGTTTAGCTACAAGCTGCGCAGAACTCAATTCTGACTGAAGCTCTCTTAACAGCTGCACGAGGATTGGGTTTCGCGCAGCTTGAAGCTAACTTCACAATTAAAGTCCATATAACTGATTACAATACAGTCGGGTTCAGTATAGAAAAAAAAAGCTGAAATTCAAATGTCTGTGGAATACGAATAAGTAAGAAAACTTGTCATACTTTTTAAACATTCTCCTACTGAAACGATTTGCTACAAAATATAATGACGAAAGATATGGAAAGAAATGTTACTTTGCTGCTGGATTGTATAACTAGATGATTTAGTTAACAAGAAATGGTAACAATTTTCAACAAAGTAAAACAAAGTGTATCAAGAACTTTGGTTGATTTGGGAATCCGGACAAATCCAGATAACCTTTTCACTCAATAAAAATACGACGTCTTAATAAGTTTTAATAGGATGTATCTACCTAATCTCAGCAATTGAAAACAAATTGAATCTTGGTATATTAAAATACAAAAAAAAATGTCGTGACTGAATAGTACCAATCTCAGTTATAAAACCTAAGCGTCCTAAGCAGTCCATGATATAGAAACATCTTTTGTTCCTACCTACCATCTATACTCATAATATGCATGTATGTATAATTGTAAATCTCTTCTGCCTCACCTTTGTCTTTTCCGGTACCACGAACTCGCTCTGATTAAGTCAGTTGCTAATTAGCTGTCCAGGAGAACCTATAATTACGATTTCAGCGAACCAATGTAGCTTTTCTACAATCACAAAGTTCGATGGTCCTTATAACGAGGGGGATTAGTATCAGAATCCAAGATTAGAATGTTTTTGCTTCCATGATTGGTGCAGTTGAGGTAATGTTGCCGAGTGTATATCATTACACGATGACGTTTGGGGGCTGAGGAGGCGGACAGGACCACACAAGGCCCTACAACTTGATGAGATCATCCCGATTAGCTGCTAATTAAGATATTAGAATAGAAATAAGAAAATAACAGCTTAATTCTACATTGTATAAAGAGAACAGTTTAATATTTAGAATAAACTAGCGACCCGCCCCGGCTTAGCACAGGTATTAGCTATTAGGTATACATATAAACCTTCCTCTTGAATCACTCTATCTATTTAAAAAAACCGCATCAAAATCCATTGCGTAGTTTTAAAGATATAAGCATACATGGGGAAAGACTGCGGGAAGCGACTTTGTTTTATACTATGTAGTGATAAATATTAGGGGACATCTCGTGATATGGCTGCCAGAGACTGATAAACTACACATACTTATTTTGAAATACATACTTATACAGATAGTAACTAACTAAATAACACCCAGACACAGAGCAAACACTTCACTTAGAATGTGCTGAGAAGATAAAATAAATTAGTTAGATCGCTCACAAATCGTCTACGTCCACAAAGTTCATATTCACATGGACTACACTAGAATTAAAAGTATGCAATTGCAACCATAATACATCTTATTACTACTTAGTGTACCTGTTCTTAGAAATATTCATGCGTAATCTGACGTTTTCAGAAGAAAATAAACCACATCCCTAACAAACGAGATAACGTAATAATTAAATGAGGCAGTTCGCCGATCTCTCAATTCTCTGAAGCCCGTTCCATTTCTCACAGGTCATTAAATTGAGGCACAGGAACACCGTGAAATTAATTCCATAGCGTAATACGCATACGAGATGTTCTCCCTTTCTGAAGCTTGGAATCACTGACAAGATCGTTTCGGATAACTGTCTAAAGTTGTTGGTTAGATTTGCTTTAGATTTATTTTGCCCGTCAATTACGCAAAGATTATAAATTCAACAAGAATTTAATTGTACTAATTAAAAAAAATATTTAAAACACTTTTTACTAAATAACTTACTACAAACAGAATACAGTTTACTGAAACTTCATATTATTTAAACATTCGGTGTACACCGATGCCCACACTAGGGTGGCCTGTGTCGTGGGCTCCAGGCTTTTCCACTAATAGTAATTTTATTATTAACAATATGCAAGATATTTCAAGAAACTAATTGAAGAAACTATCTGAAATGAAACTTTTTTTGGTTTATAGATTTCGTTGCGTCACATTTATTTCTAACAGAAATGTTGCTTCTTGTGCTAACTTTTTGTGAGACTAAAATAATCCAAAAAAGACGAAAATATGATTATGACTCATATGCCAACATCTATAAAAATAATACTATACTAAACATTAAGACTAAATCCAGTGTAAACCGGATAAGAATATTGATTAAAATTGTCAATTAATTTATTAATTACAACTCTCAGGTTTATAACTTCTTTTGGATGTCCTGAAAAATAGGAAACTTGCAGATAGAACTTTGTAGTCCTTTATTGGACATATAACTTTTCGTCATATTGGGCAAGTCATTTACAGTACTTGCTTAATAACTTTGATCTTAGCATGAGTAATAAATAGCACACATCTACGCTAGGGTCTAACCTTTGCAAAAAACAATGTGATATACAATCGCGTATTGACAATGGGATGACAAGTACCATTATAAGCTCATAAATAAAAATATATAAGCGATGAATCAGTTCTCCCACATCGAAAGCGATCGCAATACTAATTACTAAGCCTAAGAATGAGTGTAATGTATAGTGCCTATATGTACAGAGGTAGCGTCTGTATACAATCCGAGTGATACGAAAACATGACCAAATTGATAAAAATATAATCGGCAAGTACGAGTAGGACTCGCGCACGCAGGATTCCGTACTGTATGGGAGTGCCCTTAAATAGTTATTTTATTTTAATTTAATAATTTATTATTGATTTGTATACACAACCAAACATTCTGTGAATTTTTCAAGCATCTACCTGTTACCATTATTAATATCGAGCGAAAAACAGTTAAAAATGCAGGTTTGTTGTATGGTAGCCCCCCTTAAATATTAATTTTATTCTGTTTTTAGTATTTGTTGTTAAAGCGGCAACAGAAATACATCATCTGTGAAAATTTCAGCTTTCTAGCTATAACGGTTAATGAGATACAGCTTGGTCGGACAGACACACAGACGTACAGACGGACAGCGGAGTCTTAGTAATAGGGTCCCGTTTTTACCGTTTGGGTACGGAACCCTAAAAAAATCAATTACCCGTTCCAAATTGATCAAAAGCTTCTTGTTGGATATTGCGTTTGCAAAAAAAGACCCTAAAACATAAAGTAGAGGTTTATCCATTTTTTTTTGGATCGAAACACAGAATTGATCACTTTGTATTCATATAGGTATTGCTACTGAGGACCTAAGCGCTGCGTCGGTGTATTCACGTTTCCACATGATTGTACTTTTAACTTCGTAGTTGTATCAAATACGTAAAAAACACGAAATAGGTGATTTGACTATTGCCAGTTTTTATAAAGAGAGTTTGCTCAACGTTGTTTGTGAGTTTTTAAGCTGAAAAAAACGTAAGAGAAAGATAAAATGATCATAAATAATTTAGTACTGAAGAATTGTTCATAAATCAATAACGTTTTACGCGAAGACAATGGGTCGTCTCTCTATTCTTATCCATGGTGTAAAGTTTTGCGTCACCGACCTTGGATAGAAACCAATAAAAATTTTGGCGCGATATAAATTTCAATCAGACTGCGTTAGTGGTTACTTAATGTTGTCAATTTAGTAGGAGTCTTGAAGCACATTGAACCGGTCGATGATGTGAATTTATTGCTTGAACAATCACTTGTGAAATGGGTGAGGTAATAGTCCACAGTATCGTGAAACTCTAACAGTTGTAAATAGTAAATAAATTACATCAATGCTAGTAGTTAAGATGTATGACAATATAATACAACAACTCAAAAACTTCAAAATGCAAACGCTCACACATCGTAGACATACGATTGACCTTTTATTCTTTACTCGCTAATGGTATCTTGAATACACCAGACTTACTTTTCGAGCTATCCTGAGCATTAGCGTAATAATTTCACAATTTATTATTTTTTTTTCAATTTTTGTTTGTTTTGCTTTTGATTTTAAGTATTACACGACTCTACAAAAAAATTTTCGTTCTTTGTCCTAAAGTTTATACTATTATTTTCCAGTTAGTTATGCACAAAAACGAAAAGAAAATACCTTTTTTCGGTATAAAGTTTGCTTTTGTGATAGTTATAATAATAATACTCATTTTTCAAAAAGAAATAATAAAGCTGAAAACTACGAAAAGTTGGTTGAGGATATGCTTACAAATTTTAAGGCCATGGGCTGCAGGATGTCATTAAAAGTACATATGTTGCATGCTCATTTGGATAAATTTAAAAACAATATGGGAGCCTATTCCGAAGAGCAAGGAGAACGTTTCCATCAAGACATCATGAATTTTGAACAACGCTATCAAGGCCAATACAATGAAAACATGATGGGCGACGATATTTGGGGTTTATTGAGAGAAAGTAGCTATGAACATAAAAGAAAAAGTAAAAGTGTGCACTTTTAAGTTATTTTCCACTTTTCTGTAAGCTAATTTGATAGTAAAACTTAATAAAAATAAAAAACATTTTTATTTCAATAGTTTTATTTTCAATCAAAAATTAAAATCCGAGATTTTTAAAAATTTCGTTCAATCAGTCTTCTAAGCACAAAAGCAAAGTTTTTCATGCCATATATTTTTTTTCCGTCTAATTACGACCTAAACTACCGAAATTTAATGCTTTGCAATCAAAGTCAAATTTCATGTTGACCCGTGTTATTTGTATTTCGAAATTGTTATTGTTTTTTTTTTCTAATTGATGTTTTTCGTTCAATTATTTTTGCAAGTTATCTTCGCCTGTAAATACTGTGACATTTGACTCTTTTGTTTACTATGTTAAGTATTTTTTTCTATGAATTTGTTGATGTACATAGTGTAGACGGACTAAATTAATCAAAAAAAAAAAACACTGACTCAAGAAATAAAAAGTAACAAAAGTAACATGGCTTAAAAACCTTAAAACACTTATGAGATTTACGAGATTTGCTCCATCCGATTCCATACAACTGCAATACAAGATTCTAATATAGCTCGATGGTGAATTCACTAGGTTTACAGATAGACTACTCGTTGTAAGTTTAGCGGCCATGAACAGATAGTGTTAACGAGGCATATACACCTATGCACTTTCGTGCATAAACTGACCACTAATTTGATTTTTAGGGTTCCGTACCCAAAGGGAAAAACGGGACCCTATTACTAAGACTTCGATGTCCGTCTGTCTGTCTGTCTGTTACCGGGCTGTATCTCATGAACCATGATAGCTAGGCAGCTGATATTTTCACAGATTATGTATTTATGTTGCCGCTATAACAACAAATACTAAAACAAAACAAAATAAATATTTAAGGGGGGCTCTCCCATACAACAAACCTGAATTTTTAGACGTTTTTCGCTCTATTTTAATAATGGGAACAGGTAGATTCTTGAAATTTTCACAGAATATTTAGTTTTATATTCACTTCAATAATAAATAATAAAATTAAAATAAAACAAATATTTAAGGGGGCTACAGTACGGAACCCTCCGTGCGCAAGTCCGACTCGTACTTGGTCGATTTTATTAAGTGTAAATACACTGAGAAGTTAGACTAATTTGGTTTTTAATAAAAATCAAATTAGTCTAAATCGTCAACACTGCCTAATTTAAACTTGACTTAAATTGACTGCCTCGGTGGCTCAGTGGTTAGTGGCCCTGACTTCTGGGCCAAAGAGGCGTGGGTTCGATCCCCACCCAGGGCAAACATTTGTGTGATGAACATAGGTGTTTGCTCTGTGTCTAGGTGTTATTTAGGTACTATCTATATAAGTATGTATTTAAAATATGTATATCAGTCTCTGGCAGCCATGTCACAAGCTATGCTTAGTTTGGGGTCAGAGACCGTGTGTAAGATGTCCCCTAATAATTTATATTTATTTATGTATTAAAAAAAAAAAAAACATAGCCGCTAAATGAATGTTCGTAAACTTAAAATGAGTAGTTTATCTGTAAAAGGCAAAAAACCCAAAAAAAAAATGAAACCGCGCTGACCCAGACAATCAGCCTTAATTGAAAAAGATTTCTTTTTTAACAAACGCTGTAACGCTGGCCTGTCACTCTTGAGGTCGAGGGTTCAAATCCCGGTCCCGTACCAATGAGTTTCTTTGGAACTTTTGTACGGAATTTCACACAATTGGCTTTTCGGTGAAGGAAAACATCGTGATGCCCTGCATACGTCCGGAGAAGAAATTCGATGGCGTATGTGAATCCACCAACCCGCACTTACAATTCTTTATTTAGGAACACTAATTTCAAATAGCAGTACTACTTACTATTACCACAGAATACCATTACGGTTGTATTGACATACATTATTTTATACACAAGTTACGAGTTGATCCAAAAACGCATAGATATAGAATGATGGACAACTTCCACGCCTAAAGAGCTGCCGCCGTTGTAAACGGGTTTTATTATACCGTCACATTAATACTAAAGCTTTAGAACACTTGTATATCAGTCAAACGCTTAGATAGGTTATTTACATAAATAGTTCAAGCAAGATGCAAGTTGCATCTAATCAACGGTTTATGTATTTTAAGTTTCAATAGCCTTATTTGTTTTGGGGTAAATGACTTTTTTAACCGACTTCCGAGGAAAGGAGGTTCTATGCTCAGCTGTATGTTTTTTTTTTGTGTGTATAACTGCGATATTTTCGGCAGTTGTGAACCGAATCAAACAATTCTTTTTTGGTTCAAAATCGACAGGGCCGTTTTTAAAAATCAACAAGTATGTAAATAATTTATACATCCATTCGAGCGAACTTTTCGAATTTTGTACACGATGGAAGTCGGTTTAACCTTTTATTGCAAAAAATAGTTATTATTATTTACAGTTACATTCGTCTAAAAATTGGAGCTTTTAAAGAAAGACCAATGCTTGCGAAAAGCAAGGTTTCGTTATCAGATTAGCGATAATTTTTTCCGACACATGGAATCCTAATGGACCCCATGCGTGTAGAGCGTTATTAAAAATCACTACATAGTATAAAATAAATTGGCTTCCCTCTGTCTGTCCCCATGTACGCTTATATCTTTAAAACTACGCAACGGATTTTGATGCGGTTTTTTTATAGATAGAGGAAGATTTATATGTATTAATAAACCTGTGCGAAGCCGGGGAGGGACAAAAAAACATTTTGTTGCATTTTGTGTGATAAATATTTTGTCAGTTGAGGGATTTTCTCTTTAAAAATTTAATTTTTGAGACTGATCGATATGTACTCGTATTAGGGGAGAAAACATGATGGATGTCAGACATCATAGGTATGCGGGTTTACTGGGGACCGATTCACGCAAAATCCTTCTCAGTAGCATACATGGTTAACTGAATCAGGAGCTACGACAATTTAATATTACAATTTTGTAAAATAATATACCTATTCAGAAGTCAGTAATTCAGTGGGAGTCGTAAAACAAAGATTCTCTACTCCACGTCATCTAAATCGAACATATCAAACCGCCCGCCACCCAAAAACAATTCACTGAACAAATTGATTATTATATACGAGTGGAGAACAACGCACGCAAATCATAATCATACGAAATTAGCTCCGTGGTTCTCATTAAGGAAACGCTGTACTGCCCCGGGGTAAATACTTCATTTGAATTCGCCCATTATGTTTTTGTTGGCGTTTTTAAAATTGTATCACAACTTCGAACTACTGAGAGTGAAATAATGCTTTTAGTAATCGGCTATTGTTTTCGTGTGATAAGCTTTTAAGTATTTTGCTAGTCAACGATTAGCTTTCAATCGCGATTGAGGCACAAGTACATAAGTAGTGTAAAGCAAGTATCAGTAATACGTACTTCCTTCTATTATTATAAATCCGAAACCGTGTTTGTTGGTTTGTACCTCTTTCATGCAGCAACGGGGCAACGGATTGACTTTGGCGTGGACATACTAGTTTAAAAGACGGAAAGTGACAGGCTACTTTTTATCCCAGAAAAAAATGTTTCCATGGGAATGCACAAAAATTGAAATACACGTAGACGAAGTCGCGGGCAAAAGCTAGTTTTAAATAAATCGTAAACGCCGGATTATACTCAATGGCGTTTGTGAACACGAAGTCATTGCGCAATAGCAAATTTATATACCAGCGGCGATATTTGCGCACCTTGTAGGTAACTTCAGACTCCATTAAGTTTCAATCGGTTTATACTTAACTGTACAAAAAAAGGCAATAACACAGGTGGTGATAAAACTTACTGATTCATTTCTATTTCAAAGCCATTGTTTTGGCAGAGTACCTACATTTTTTTTAGGTGCTCTATTTTAGAAGCTATATCTGATGGTTATCTTAATAGGCGGTATTGTCATGTCACTAATTTGATCGATAGTTTTTTTTTCCAACCTGTACCCACTAGGAAAAAGGTCACACACCTCTTCCCACATGGGACAACTCGAGTTACTTCTATGCTGGTCTAAAACAGCCGATTTGACTAATTCTTTGAAATAATAGTAAGTAACACCAATTATTTGTGGCAGGTGAGTGAAATGGTAAACAAATGTTCGAACACCGAATTTTCTAAGTAATGTTAATTTGTATAATGTAATTACATGATAATAAGTTGAATTTGTCAGTTTTAGACCTGCAGAACATCCTAAATGCATCAAGATCGTCACGCTAGCATTCAGTAGGTTTTCACGCCACCAGTCACCACCATCATGTTTCATAGCACCAGTCCACTGTCGTATATGCTTCCACTGAAAGATTATGGGGACATTATTTTCGAAACTTTAAAACCATTTCTAACGTTCGCAGTATTAAGTTCTTTTAGTAGGAGCAAGCATTGAAAATCAAACATTTACTCATACAAATTCTTGTTTTGAATAAATATTTAGTGTATTTCCGCTCTGTCGTAGTCACATAAGTTAAGGGTACCATTCAAAATCCAAATTAAATCACAAACAAAATTAGTAATTAATCATCAACCTGCATCATGGTTCGACTATGGATAGGTTAAGGTTAGGTTAGGTTGGATCAGAATTTTTTTTTTTTTTTATAAAAAATGGTATAAAATAATTGAAAAAATACTTAGTCAATAAATAGCAGGGGTGAAAAAATAAATTATATTTGTAATTTTTAACATATTAATTAAATATTATTTTCAGGTTTACTACATTTTTTTAGAGAGATCACTAATCACTATTTTTGTTACAGGTTTAATTATTTTTTATTATTTTTAACGGATTAATTATAATTTTGTTTTAGGTTCATTAATATTTTGTAAACATACCTAAGCCTAACCTAAAATTTTTTTTTCTTTATTTTTCTGATCTAACCTAACCTAACCTTAACCTATCCATAGTCGAACCATGATGCAGGTTGATGATTAATAACTAATTTTGTTTGTGATTTAATTTGGATTTTGAATGGTACCCTTAACTTATATGACTACGACAGAGCGGAAATACACTAAATATTTATTCGAAACAAGAATTTGAAGATGAACTTCCGCAAAGTAACGCCTGATTCAATAAACTATTTACTCATACACTCAGAAATAATAAAATCTTATTTCTTTCTTCTATAAATATAGCAGATCTAGTAATCACTCCGGGTGCAAACGTGTCGATTCCATCCAATCTCGTTTCTAATTCAACAGCATCATAATCAATAAGTTAAATCTAATTTCAGCAAAACATCTCAAAAATATGATAAAGAAACCACGTTATCCTTACCTTACGTCTTATATATATGTAGTAAATTAGACGATACTAAACTTGGAACATACCTGAAAAAAGAGAAAAATACCAACTTTTATTACACAAATCTCGCGTAATTTAGATACGAAAATAAAAATCACGAGACGTTATTGCCCAACATGATACAGGCTACACGTAAGTGATCAGTCAACTATCAATTTTCACTGATAAAGTCATCAAATCACAAATTAGGGGGGCAACAGATCGTACCGAAGGTAATTATGCTAAGGAGGCGCACTGAACAAACAAGGGATAATGAAGTGGTTCACAAAAAAAACGATAATCATAGGGTAGAGCCTGTTTGTAGAGATGCAGACAGAGTCCGGCCACTACACTTTTTTACTGCGGAGCAAGTTTTCTGTATTAATACTCGTACTTTTTTAGGAACGGTAGTTGTATTATTTCAGCAAGGGCACTTCCTGGTCCCTGCTTTAGCGTAGAATTCTCCATCGAACCACGTTTTATGATAATGCTTTAAACAACACTTTAACGGTTTCGATCAGGCAATCGTTGCCGCCTGTTTTCAAAGACAAACTTTTATTTACTCACAACAATTATTCCATATTAAACATACTGACATAGTGCAGTTTTTTCATTTCACTTTAATCTTATGTTCTATTCATTTTCTTTTTACTTATTTTCCTATCTTGATTTGATAAATAGATAAAATTTGAAATGACAACAAGCTAAATCTCTGGTTAGACGAGGGCTTTTACCCACAGTTGGCATTTTGGCTAGTCAATCTTTTGTTGAAGATTCCGGCATAATTTACTACGTTTATCTCTAGTAATTTTTGTAGCATCTCATTGACTTAATGGTTTAATTAACATAATGTATCTGTTCGAACATTACGCGAAATTTAATACGTCTTATGCTTAGATTTTACGTTGAAGCAAGAGCACATTTGAGATTAATCGTGTTGGAGGATTAGTGAGAATCTGCGACGTAAATATTGGCGTAATAGTACGTAGTATTATTATATATTCTTTGGTAATAGCCCGAGATCCCACCGCAAGAACATCCCGCTCATAGCGTACACGGTTCAAACCATTTTTTTACGTAATTGTATGAATAGGAGAATATATTTAAATAGGGTTGCCTTGCGAAATGTGGTTACAAGTATTTGAAATGTAATAAGGTTTAATTAATTTAAAAGATAAGATAACTTTATTGATATTAATAGAACCTAATATCACTAAAAATATTGCATAATATTGATTCATTAAAATGCTCGTCCGGTTTAACATGTTTTCACATTTTTACTAATAACTAGACGACCCGCCCCGGCTTCGCACAGGTGTATTATACATATAAACCTTCCTCTTGAATCACTCTATCCATTAAAAAAAACCGCATCAAAATCCGTTGCGTAGTTTTAAAGATTTAAGCATACAGACAAACAAACAGACAAAAATAGCGACTTTATTTTATAATGTAAGGATAAGGATAACACTAGATACAGAAATGCAGTGTTATCTAAAATTTTTATCACAACAATAATATTATATTCATTTATTAAATCTCTTAGTTACAAATACAAATCGCAGGCTGTAAAGAGGCCCACAAATTCAAAATAAAGTCAATAGATTAAAAATTAGGTAACAATTAATGTAAAAAATTCGCTGTATAGGGGCTTCGTTAAATATCTACCTACAATAAAATTACGTACAATTACGTGAATAGTAATAAAATTACGTACAAGTACGGTACGTACAATTTTATGAATTAGTAAATTATTGATGAATGAATTAATTTTATCCTTCATTTGTTTTTTTTAAACAAATGTATTGAATAGGAGAATACATACGTATAAACCAGGTTGCCTTGAAATGTGGTCGCCAGTATTTTTGATCGAGTTTGGTTTTAGATACCTATTTTAGCTAAATTCTTACGGTGTTCAATAAAGTTATATTATTATTCTCTATGTCCTTGAACACTTCGAAGGAACTGACTTTTCAACGATTGTGTCTCTATATAGGCAGGTGTATATAGTAACAATGTAGGAAAACCGAAGCACACTGCTTTGCTGCTCACCGCATTCTGCGTTGTAACTGTCAAGTGAACCGCTTTTAAACCACAGCGAAGACTAAGAATACAGTCCAGCCTTGTTTTCTAACCAAGCAGTGTTCCAGATCGATTAAATCTGCAAGAATACTGCATAAATCCAATTATAAGCCGACGTGGACGTGCACAAATCGAACACTACAACGGTATCGTAAACTTGCTATAATACAGAGGAAACATCGCATTTATCGTAAGTTCGTATAGGCCGGGTGGCTAGGCCTGGTGTCATAGTTTTTAGGCCGCCTGAAGGCCTCTGACATGGCTAAACGGTTAAAACAACCGGGACCTACAATGTAACGTGTCATCCGAGACACGGTAGTGCTCAGTTGGAAAATGCCACCCGCCGTCACCCATCCAAATACCAACCGTGCGGAATGTTGCTTAATTTTGGTGATCGCTGACAATCACCTAGTCAAACTACGCTACGAGCGCTACTTTATCATTTATCGTTCAATACTTAGTGCTTAGTCAAATAGCCGGGTCAGTAGAAAAATGGCAGTACTTATAGTCAACCTGCCCATAAGTAAACCAACGGAATTCATACAGCGGTACAGATAAATTTACATCTACCATCTACCCGCGACATTCGCAATAAATATAATGCTCATGCAACATTAATAAACAATTATTCAAATGACCATTTTAAAAGTTAAATTATTGTATGCAATTAAATTATTAACATAACAAACTGGGTGGGTGGTAACATGGCAAAATCTATTTGTTTCGATCTGCAAGATCGATGGTGCTTTTAAGATTGAAAGGATGCATTTCATCCATAAAGATTACTGCATTTCTATTAAATAAGGACACAACGTACTTAGACCTCAGACTAAATAAAAAAATCAAGACAGAATGTCGTGAACAGACAAGTGAGGCCGGTTTTTAGGGTTCCGTACCCAAAGGGAAAAACGGGACCCTATTACTAAGACTTCGATGTCCGTCTGTCCGTCTGTCTGTCTGTCTGACTGTCACCGGGCTGTATCTCATAAACCATGATAGCTTAGCAGCTAAAATTTTCACAGATGATGTATTTCCGATGCCGCTATAACAACAAATACTAAAAACAAAATAAAATAAATATTTAAGGGGGGCTCCCATACAGTACGGAAAACTCCGTGCGCGAGTCCGACTCTACTTGGCCGATTATTTATACATGTGTGAGTGCGTCGGTGTTGCCATAGTTCGACTGACGAGCAAAGGCATAGTTTCTTTGTACGTGTACATGAGTGTGTTGTGTCTATACATGGCAAGGCAGAGTTTTGCCGTCCTCACTTGTTTGTTCACACCATTGTCTTGATTTTTTTATTTGGTCTGAGACTTAAACCTAATATTTTATCACAGTAGCACACACAAACAGTAGTCACAATCGTGCAAAAAAGTGTCAGAGTCAAAACTCTGCCCAAACAACGATGTGGGCAGGCTTTTTAGTTAGTCGTAAGGCGATTGCAAGCTGACTACAACGCCGCGCGATGCCAAAGTGCACGGTTACAAGCACTAATTAGGTGACATAACGTCGAGATTCGAGAAAACGGGTCATTGTGAAGTATTTGATGTAAATAGCTGCTAAGTGTGACGTCGTTCAGTAATTTTTTTATTACTACTTTCACTTAGAGACTGTGGTTCTGTAGATATTTGCTCGAAGTTTACTTGGTTATTTTCCACGAAAAATCTTATATCGTTGTTCCGCAGCAAAGTAAGAAAGTTACGAAGGTCTGTCACAAATACAGTTTCGTCTATTCTGTATGTGTGCGGCCTTAGTATGAGAATATCACAATACGAAAACTGCAGTAGTTTTCATATGTGTTTCATACATTTGTGTAAAATACCCTTAGCGGAAAATAAAAAAAAAATAAGCTTACAAAGATGAATTGAGACACAAGAAATATACTGTAGTTTTTGTATTTTAAAAAATATTATAGTAATACCATAGTAGTAGGGAAGTATTTGCATATCTTTTAGTATCTTAACACACTTAACTGCTTAGGCTACGTCATATTATTATATATTCTTTGGCTACGTTTCAATTCTAAAGTTACTCAAAAGTGCACTGAATTTAGAATTTCCTAAAAAAATCCTGAATTGTTTCCATGAATAGCAAATGTAATCATTTATTCTTGACTTCAGGGCTATGTGACGCTTACTGTTTCCAAGTCATCAAATAGCCATAAACCTCCTAACCTGTCCATAATTTACTCCTAAAATATGCGCGTCTACACACTAACGTCATCGAAAACCATTGCAACTGTTGTTCACAATGATAATAGTAGTTTATGCAACTGTCATATAATGAAGGGTATTAAAACACGAGTGTGAGTTTATGAAACGAGCGCAGCTAGTTTCATAATAGTAACGAGTGTTTTAATACCCGTGTTATATGCAGTTGCATACACTACTTTATCTTCACTAATAAAAATAAAAATAAAAAATAAAAACATATTGCGAAACATTAAATTCACGCGTACGTGTATTGTCACAGTGAACTTGGCGCCATTAAAATCTAACCAAAGAGAGCGCAGCTGCGCGCGCAGGGTCAATCAGGAGCGAGCGCGCGCTGTTGTTTTTTTATTTCATTTGCACAAAATCTTACCAAAGAGTTTTGTGTATGTAAGTTTAGTAGTTTCGACGAAGTTTTCACGTATAACCCAACTGTTTTCAAAAGCCAGCCTAATATCAAAATTTTATACAACTTGTATGAGGATTTTGACATAAGGCTCGCCAGGTTAATTGGTCGCGTTTTATCGATGTTATAATGAGATTTTACGATATCGATGTGGATATTATAACATCATTTGAAATTGCTTAAATTGAGTGTTTTGTTGTCTGCGCTATAACAGTAGTCATTATAAGTCAAATTTTGGAAACATAAGTAGAATGTTACAACATTAGTGTAGATAAAGTCGTTTTCATCATTTATGATACCTGAACTGTTTCTTCACACTTGGCGCCACAATTCATGTTAACAGAATCTGTAAAACAATCTCACCAATACGATGTTCACTGTTTGCGCCATGTCGCATTTAAATTATTACGTTATTTACCTTCTTGGCAATCGTAAGTATCTGTTAATTATTGTGACAAGGTACTAAAGAGTTCTTATACTGGTTTATGACCAGATAATTCATTTCACCGATGCACCTGTCACTCATGTGATTACCAACACTGATATTACATTACAAGTATCAACATAGTTTCTTTTATCACATCATCTTGAACTACGCATTTTAAGCTTTACCAATAGGATATAGAGTAGGGAATTTATTAAAAATTGCAAAACGTCTTCCGAATCTGGATTTAATGATAGGCGTAGTAATAAGTTGTTTGATACCAAACTGTCTCTACAATTACTGGTTTGGATTCAGCTGTTCTAAGATATCGTCAGGCTTTAATACTATATGTATAAGACGATTTTTGAGTAATAATCTTTAATGTAGAGCACGAATTCACCTAAGAGATATTTCTTGTGATTTTCACTATATAGGAAACAGTTTACATAGAGCTTCTTATTTTTGCTGTACTTGTATAACAGTTGTGATAATTATGTTTATTATTATATTTGACAACCATTAATTTCAATCGGTTAAAAGAGATGAAAACTAAACTTAAACAAATCGTACTGGGTTTATACTCGTACATTGAATTTATACAAGATGTAGATTGACGAAATAACCTTCAGAGATGTATAAGTTTTTCATTATTAAGTTTTAATATGGGACCAACTGCGCAATCGCACAAAAATAAAATATTTTGTCGAGAGTCTATGAACAGCTGTTTTTTTTGTTGGTTTAGTTGGTCCCATCGTAAGTTTTTTTTCATACTGATGAGCGTACAGCTCTATAAGTCTGTGCACTTTGAAAAACAACACATGTATAGTTCAAAGGACAATGCTTAACTTGGTTGCCTGGAAGAAATCGCTTGAAGCGATAAGGCCGCCATTTAGTATAACTTTGTAATGTTTTTATTTTTGTATGTTTTTTGTAAATATTGTTATTGTGGTTAAACTAATAAAGAATTATCTATCTATCTTAATACTGACGTGACTCTATAGATATTTACTCGAAGCAAGTTTAGCATTAATTATAGCTATTATACAACTTAATCCCAAAGCCATAATCGCAGCCGTTTAGCTGCTATCATCCCATCTTTAGGGTTCTTAGAACAAACAGAGAGACCACTTGTTACCGTTCCGACAAAGCCTGCCACATCAATAATTCAAAGGCGCTGTTTTGACGACGCGATCCGACATTACCAATAATGAAATAGGTATACGATTCAAACGGCGAGAGAACACTGTCTATACTGTACCCTTTTAGACAGGAGAGTTACCAGGTTGAAGAATAGAAAGTATTATTTAAAAAAAAATTTTTTTTTTTAAATCAAGCTTTTCCTGAACAAGTCCTTGCCAAAACGAATCAAACGAGCCAAAACTCGATAGGGTTGCGTCGTTTCATTACAGAGTTCCTATGACCACCTTCCAGCTCCATCATCAGACCCTGGTTACAATTGAAAGACAAACTATTCGCCAAGACTATTCAAATGAACCCAAACTCGATGACGTTGTGTCGTTTTACTGCTGAGTTCCTTTGGCCACCTTCCAGTTCCATCATCAGATCAGCACCATGTCATCAAAATGTTGCATTGTCACGCGATTTACACATGTATGCAAAATATCATCTCAATCGGTAACCGGGAAGTGGATCAAATTTAACTTGCAAGATTTTATAACAGACCGACAGTCAGACAATGGGACAGGTGAAACTAAATAAAAGCTTTTGCTTATATTGGGATTCCTAATGGTTACACTATGTATTCAGGTAATATATGGTCTATGAAAGTTCGTAGGGGCTAGCTCTGGTGCAGAGCTTTTAAGTTGTCTGAAGGCCTCTGAAATAGCTAAACGGTTAAAACAACTGGGACCCACATAACGTGACTGCGAGTACCGGCAGAGCTCAACTGTTTATGCTATCCGTGGTAACCCATCCGAAAACTGACCGTGTCGCATTTCGGTGGTCGCTAGTCAACACCTTATCAAACTACGCTATGAGCTAAATCCTAGAGTAAGAAAACTTTTTCTGGTATACCCCATTTCCTCACAATGCCGCATAAAATTAGCCGGGACATACCTTTGTCTATCATAATTTGAATGTCCCAATCCCAATGGCAAAGAACATTAACTGATTTGATAGATAGTAGAAAGTTTTGTCCTACCTATCCGTTTTTTCAACCGAAAGCTCGCAAAGTACGCAAAACAATGCAGCACCGAACGTCTTTTTAATTAAACGCGATCCCTTCTACTCTAAAAAGGATTGAAAGCTTTTGTGTTCGATCTTTTCTAACTCCATTGTGAGGGGATATCACGATTCTCATAAATAAATTAGACATTGTCGGTCTTTTTGCTCGTGGGACGGACGCCTTGGGAATGTCAACGCCGATTCACTAATTCATTTCGGCAAGTGGCTTTCTTTTAGAATACGACACGATTTCTGCTATTTCGACTAAATGATTGAATAAATTTTAATTTACTTATTTATTTTTGAAGTGAATATTTGACTAATATTATGTGAATATTTCAAGTCTCTACCTGTCATCGTTATTAAAATCGAGCAAAAAACGGTAAAAAATTTAGATTTATTATATGGGAGCCCCACTTAATTTTTGTTTTTTGTTTTTAATATTTGTTGTTATAGCGGCAACAGAAATACATCATCTGTGAAAATTTCAGTTTTCTAGCTATAACGGTTTATGAGATACAGTCTGGTGACAGACAGACGGACAGCGGAGTCTTAGTAATAGGGTCTCGTTTTTACCCTTTAAGTAGGTACGGAACCCTAAAAATACGCAACAAATAAAATTAGGGGATAAACGAACTCTGTTTTAATAATAAAATCACGCAGAACATTGTAATTACTAAATTACATTACAAATAATACGAGGGGTGATCCAAAAGTAATGATAATCAATAACTTTTTATGATAAACATTTCAAAAATTCGTCGCGGATGCAGGATTCGAAGACGTCTTTGAGATAAACCTAGTGTGGGATGCACTATAAAATTAAAATCATTTCATAATCAATAACAAACACAATGAATAAAATAAAAAAATAAATTTATTTCTCAACATAGTCTCCTAGCAAGTCTATACATTTAGTCCATCTCTTTTCTAAACCTAAAATTCCCTTAGAAAAAAATCTTTATCTTGACTCTCAAAAAAGTCCTCAACCGCGGCCATCACGTCGCTATCATCGTCAAATTTCTTGCCTCGGAGATGTTCCTTGAGTCGTGGAAAGAGATAAAAGTCACTGGGGGCTAGATCTGGTGAATAGGGGGGGTGATCCACCAGCTCAAAGCCCGCTTCCTGAATGGCAGCCATGGCAATTGCAGCTTTGTGAACCGGTGCGTTGTCTTGATGGAACAGCACTCCAGCCCGCAGTTTGCCTCGCCTTTTCTCCTTAATAGCCTCCCGCAATCTTCTTATTTGTTCTGCATAGTAGGAGCCTGTGATAGTGGCCCCCTTTTCCAAGTAGTCCACCATGATTATTCCTTCAGCGTCCCAAAAAACAGACGCCATAACCTTCCCTGCTGAGCTTGACACTTTGAATTTCTTCGGCGTCGGTTCATCGGATCGTTTCCATGTCATCGATTGTTGTTTTGTTTCAGGATCAAAATAGTGGATCCAGGTCTCGTCCATGGTCACAAAACGTGACAAAAAATTATCCTTGTCTGCCTGGAAATTTTCGAGATTTGATCTTGACATTTCGACTCGTTTCTTCTTTTGCTCGTCGTACCCAACATTTTCGGTACCCAACGCGCGGAGACCTTTCTCATATGCAATTCGTTCGCAAGGATTCTTTGAATGCTGCCATATGAGATCCCTGTGACCTCAGCTACATGCCTGATAGTCACTCTTCGATCTTCCAATACAACTTCTTCAACTTTTTTCACATTTTCTTCAGTGAGGGACGTCGATGGGCGTCCTTCGCGGTGTTCGTCTTCCGTCGATGTTCTTCCCAGCTTAAACTCCTTAGCCCAGCGTGCAACTGTGGAATATGGAGGAGAAGAGTCCCCTAATGTTTCCACCAAGTCGCTATGTATGTCTTTGGTAGACATTTTTTTCAAGCAGAGGTATTTAATGACAGCTCTGATTTCGTGTTTTTCCATTTTGATGTTCACTCCTTGACAGCCCGTATTCAAATGAATGTAGCTCCCGGGAATCGTGGCCTATTTATATGATTTTTTTTCCTGAACTAGTTGGTAATTGAGCAAGTGACTGATATTTTTTTTGTATTTTTGTGTGCAGTAGAAATAACTGATTATCATTACTTTTGGATCACCCCTTAAAACTACAACTAACAACAAGTATACAAACTTAATTATTAAACCTAATTACAATAATCTTCTATGTTGAACTAAAGCCTTCGGAAGCCCTTATACGCAGACCCTGTATCAACCGATTAAAATTTTACATTCAATTTTATTAGAAAGTAGTGTGATATCCGTGGAATTAATACAAGTTCGCTTTTAAAACAAGTATACATATAATTTACTTAATAATCTGAATAAGGACGTGAGGTTACTAGAGTTAAGTGCGTGTACTTATTTATATTATTTACTTTAATCAAAGAATATATAATAACTTTAATGTTGCTTCAAGAATTCTAGATACCATAGGTTATATTTTTTTAACCGACTTCCAAAAAGAAGGAGGTTCTATGTTCGTCTGTTTGTATTTTTTTTTGTGTGTATGTTCATCTATAATTTCGCCAATTGTGAACCGAATCGAAGAATTATTTTTAGTTCGAAAGGGTATACTCCCGAGGTAGTCCCATTTAAATTTTACAGAAATCAGCTAAGCCGTTTTTGAAAAGTCAACAATAATGTTAACAATTCGAGCGAAATATTCGAATTTTGTACACGATGAAAGGCTGTTTTACCATTTTTTGTGAAAAACATTTCCTTTCCTAAAACGTACGTAAGTTCAGGACATATAGTAAATCAGGATTCGACATTTAAAAAAGTGACAGATACATACTTTGCCATAACGCTGTCTCGTTCTGACTCGTTGAAAGAAATATTACTTCATGTGCATCCTAGCCCGCCAAGACACATTTTCTTTTTTTTTGTTCCGACACGACCACATATCGGATCGTGTAGTGTAAAGTGATACAGTTCTAACGGTATTGGATCTCACGTCCCTATATTTAAGCACTAGCACAGTGGACCGGCGGGAAGCCGACATAACTTTTTACAGCTCGCTTTTCCTATACTTTACGGATTTATCGGATTTACTTCAGTTCAATTTTATATCTCCCGCATCCAACTACGAGTATCACAGTCAATATAGGTATTTAAATGTGATTTTAATTAATGTTTTAGCGATATTGGCGTACCTAATAAAGTTATTGCAATAAACCGGGGGAACATAATTATTATGGCTCGGAATTATAGATTATATGTGGCTGTGATCACGGAACCTTGAGATACAGTTTTTATATGACACTAGCGACCCGCTCCGGCTTCGCACTGGTGTATTATACATATTAACCTTCTTCTTGAACTCTATATATTTAAAAAAACCGCATCAAAATCCGTTGCGTTGTTTTAAAGACATAAGCATACATGGGGACAGACAGCGGGAAGCGATTTTGGTTTATACTATGTAGTAAAGTAAATAACGTATACTCTATTTCTATAACCAACCACATAGAGTAAAAATTCTTTTAACATCTGGAAGCAGATGTAGGAAAATGTTTTTTTTTTAATTCCATATAGGTTTGCGTTTGACTACATACTGCCTGATGTTGAGCAGATATGCGGTCTAGGATGAAGCACGCTTACCTAGAAGATATATTTTCTCTGTCACATTTGCCTAGTGGTTGGTGAACCTGACTCCTGAGCCAAATATGCGTGGGTTCGATTCCCACCCAAAGCAAAAATTTCTGTTACGAACATAGGTGTTTGTGCTGTGTCTGGATCATTTAAAATATGTATAATTGTAGTATATCAGGTCATATCACAAACTTTGCTTAGTTTGGAGTCAGAGACCGTGTGTAAAATGTTTATTTATTTTCGATAGCAGTTTGAAATAAATATATAGAGCTGAGGTGAGCTTTCACTCGTTACTCTTCAAGTTAATTTCAGTTTCGATATTCAATTTAACGTCGAATGCAAGTTGAACAGTAAATTTTTTCAAAGTCATTACCGAAGATTGTATCGATGTCATTAAACTATACAGAATCTATTCAGAAATTAGATTTAAGAACGAAATTGTGTCGAATCATTCAAAAATCGACTTTATTTCGGTAGAAATTAAACTACGGTGCGTTAGATTAAATCGGAAATTGCATTCCACTACGAACCACCGACTTCAATTTGTCGAACGATTAAACGCACGACGATACATACCGCAGCCCTAAATACTGTTAATTTACGACTTTTAAACTGCATTCAAATTAATTAAATTCCTTTTCTATTGACGGGAATCCCAAATGTTAATGGTGACATGAGCTTCTTCACTTAAAAGTATTACTATTGTCAATATTCTTAATGTAACATTCTAAATTCCATTTTTACGATGAGAAGATACGAGTACAAGTATAGGAAATAGTGTATGTTTAAACATCTTCCGCCTTTAGTAATAAACACAGAAATGCTTCGGGTTAGAAGTAAATCTAGATTTACTTAAAATATATATTTATTTTAAATATATATTTAGGTACTATTTATATAAGTATGTATTTAAAAATATGTATATGTAGTATATCAGTCTCTGGCAACCATATTACAAGCTTTGCTTAGTTTGGGGTTAGAGACCGTGTGTAAGATGTCCACTAATTTATATTATTTTTTATTTATCATTTATTTTGTCTTTTTTTTGGCAATTTAAATTCACTTGTAAAGACAAACCTGAAATACATGAATTCCTACGAACTTTGCATTTATTAATGAAGCGTCTTAGCTTTAGCGTATTTTTAAAACTTAATTGCCATTACATAACATCGATTCTAAAATAGATGGATTAATTAAGCATAGCTTTTTTAGAAAAAAAAAACCTTTGCTCTACTTTGAGTTCCCGAGCTATAATAATATTTTTGAAACAAAATTGTCAAATTTCCGATCCATCCATAGATGGAATTGATGGATGGAAGGATTGGTCTTCGCTCCGGAGCGAGACCTTCATTCATCTATGGATCCATCATTAGATCTTTTAACCGCCATAAACACAAATCTTTTATGTCAGATCCCACATCAAAAGTGGCTATAACGAGTTCATCTCTCAATGAGCAAAAACAGACATGAAAATGGGACGTGGGACTATTGGGACTGACATTAAATTTTTTGGGAATAATGCCGGGTGTACACTCTCGCCGAGAACCCTATAGAAAGACTGATTCGGTAAGTTTACAAAAAATACTGCCACTATCGTCCTTCGTGCGTGTGCCTATGTTCAATCGTGGAATATTAAAAGACCGGTACAGTACTTCCGCTTTGTATTATGAATCGAATTTTTGTTTGGGGTGTCGCGGCGAGAGTGTACACTTGTACACCGTCATAAGAGTAATAAAAATTCTAAGTGTAACATGTCTAAGAACGAGAATAATGAAATTAATATACATATCAAAGTGAACACGCAGGAAATAAACAAAAAACAGGCTATTATAATTTTACAAACCGATTTATTACAAATATTTAAATGATATCCTTCAAATCAAATATACAAGGCTTGACAGAAGTAATAAAACGAATAATCGGCCAAGTACGAGTCAGAGTCGCGCACGTTGAGTTGTGTACTGTTTGGGAGACCCCCTTAAATATTTATTTTAATTTAATTATTTATTATTGAAGTGAATATATAACTAAATATTCTGTGAATATTTCAAGCATCTACTTGTTACCATTATTAATATCGAGCGGAAAACGGCTAAAAATTCAGGTTTGTGGTATAGGACAACAACTTTACAATATTTAAGGGGGGATCCCCTTAAATATTATTTTTATTTTGTTTTTATGAAATCTGATGTGATTTTATGAAATAAGATTATCTGTGAAAATTTCAGCTTTCTACCTCTGACGGTTCTTAAGATACAGCCTGGAGACAGACAGAGACAGACGGACGGC
Organism: Hypomecis atomaria; assembly: GCA_964007245.1. NCBI lineage: Eukaryota > Metazoa > Arthropoda > Insecta > Lepidoptera > Geometridae > Hypomecis > Hypomecis atomaria. The sequence continues at coordinate 4,722,694 of OZ023294.1, read as the reverse complement.
GGAGTCTTAGTAATAGGGTCCCGTTTTTACCTTTTGGGTACGGAACCCTAAAAATCTGATTAATCAGATACTATTTGCGACACCACAAAGATAATGGTGGGAGCGATATAGAGGTTTTTATGGGAGCGTTTTGCCTTTGCGACACGATGATCAATCAAAAACAGCACTCAGTCTGTCAAGGACCATTGATCGAGGTAGCGATCCCATGCGCGGGCGCCTCAGTCCATATTTGGCGGTACACGCTGTCAAAAAGTGTGTTCGAATGGGCATCTTTAGTGACTTACTACTTTACTGCGGAAATATTAAAAACACAGCAACACCAATTTAATTCGGACTAAAAAGTTCGTATAGGCCGGGTGGCTAGCCCTGGTGTCAGTTTTTAGGCCGCCTCATGGCCTCTGACATGGCTTAACGTTTTAAACAACCGGGACCTACTATTTAACGTGTCATCCGAGCCACGACAGTGTTCAGTTGGAAAATGCCATCCGCGGTCACCCATCCAAATACTGGCCCAGCGAAACGTTGCTTAATTTTCATATTCGGAATGAACGGTATTAGTTTGTGACTAACAAAGAATTGGTAAGAAATATTTTGTTGTATCAACAAATTGAGGCTTGATCTAACATAAATTAGTTGGTACAATAAGAGCTTGCTGGCATCTGGTTGTAATATTAAAAGTTACTTCTTGACACACTTGAGAAGAATCGTAACAAAAGATACAGATCAAGAATTCATAATGTTGCTCATACCTCATTATTACATCTTACTTGCCACGAGGACATTAATGAAAGATATTATAGCTAGATAAATAAGACGGTTACGGCACAATATTAAATACTGCTTTAGCGACATTGTAAAGCATGCGAACAAAAGTCAGACCGAGTTGAATGGAAATGCACCCCGTACATCATAATTAGGTACATGTTCCCTTACGCCAGCCTTTCCATTAGGACATTAATCAAAGATATTATGTATACTTCTAGCAGATTAAGCCAGGAAAGGCAATATATTTGTCGCTCTAATTGCCGTGTTGATCAGAAGTAGCCTAGATACTTTTAGAAGCTTTTTGTCTGTAAGAGATTTCACCAAGCGGTGATTTGTAGTCCTCGCCCAGATTTCAAAGTTAGCATTAACGTCAAAGAAAAGCCAGGAATATTTTATTCGTAGGCTTTGAATAGGAGTGGTTTGAAATTCGGCGGTTTTAGTAAATAACTTATTGCCCAGTCAAATAAGTACCAGCGTATCCATGATGCAAATTGTGTCAAATTTGACACGTCATAAGAATTCCATCGGGTAATTTTGTGCCTTCAATTGACGCTGTGTCATTTTATTTTTTTTATAATAAGTGAACCTGCTTTTAATATTTCTGCCAAAAAAGCGTATACATAATACACAAAGTAAAGTGAAACTAATTGAATAACTTTTTTATTGAATTTCGACCAAAAAACAGATGGGACCGGCCGGCGCGCCGCGATGGTATGAATATTACATCAACTAACACCCAATTTTTCTTACATAATTCATAACAAACGAAAAGTGGAAATGTGACATTAACTGCCGAACGAATCGAGTGTAAAAAGCGAAGCCTTTAATAACCACAGGCTTTGTTGTTCTGCGGTCACAAATCATGTCCAACGATCACACAGTTAATTCAGTAGGTAAAAGTTCGTACAGGCCGGGTAAACTCGGACACCAGGCTATAAAGCATGCGACCACGAAAAGCGACGAAAAGAACTCATTTCGACGTGTGAAAAAGTGACAGTTATATACACTGCCATAACGCTGTCTCGTTCTGATACTACGAACGAAATAATTCGTGGCGCGCATACTAGCCCGGCAGGGCTAACCGGGTGGCTAGCCCTGGTGTCAACAAGTGCAAGGATTTTCATAGATGCATAAATTATATATGCTTATCATTTTGAACAAGTGTCACTATAGAAGCAGCTACGAAATCGCGAAAAAAAATAATCGGCCAAGTACGAGTAGGACTCGCGCACAAAGGGTCCCGTAGTGTCGAGCGAAAAACGGTTAAAAAATCAGGTTTGTTATATGGAAGCCCTAAATGTTGATTTTATTGTTTTTAGTGTTTGTTGTTATAGCGGCAACAGAAATACATACATCCTGTGAAAATTTCAGCTTTCTAGCTATAACGGTTCATGAGATACAGCCTGGAGACAGACAGACAGATGGACAGCGGAATCATAGTAATAGGGTCCCGTTTTTACCCTTCGGGTACGGAACCCTAACAGCGGGTTGTGTTTCGGGAGTGCTGGCAGAAGTGAACAAAAAAAATCTACAAACAGCAGCGATTGGAAATGGTAGGATGACGATGTAGCCAAATTCAACAGTAACGTTACTTGATCAACCAATCAGAATCAAAAATAATGGGGCCACACGACATAAGCAAAGATTACCTACTGATCTTTTACTTACCTATATTCCTGTTCGTTTGGCGACACACAGTCATTCAACACAGGGCCTAAACTGGTCTGAGGTTTGGTCCCGAATACCTTTTCTAGAGCGAATGTTGCGTGCTGTTAATGGTCATGTTAGATAATATAAATATATAATTATAAATTAAAAATTTAAAAAACCCCCGACACAAAAATATTTGACAACAAACTTTCAATTGACAACCATTTTGGGCACATTTGTAGAATTTTGGTTCTTCCATCCCCACTTAAACCCACCATAACTCTTAAACGGCTCAATCGATTTTTATAAAACATAGCTAAGAACACTCTTGATTAAGTCTCCTTTCATCCAAAAAAAACTAAACTGAAATCGGTTCAGTGGTTCGGGCGCTATGATGCCACAGACAGACAGACAGACAAACAGACACGTCAAACTTATAACACCCCTCTTTTTCGTCGGGGGTTAAAAATTGATGTGTTTGAAAAACCTTTAGATATTTTTAATTTACAAAATGTAATTTTAAAAAAAATTACATTGTCTCCGTACATAATTTTCCTGTATCCGGCATTCAAGTACCTCGCTACTAATATTACGTAATCTCTCTGCACTTACTGTACCAGCATTTTTGATAGTCTACTGAACCCAGTCAGGTCCAGGCCTACCCATGAAGGGCGATTGAGCCATATCCACCACACTAGTCAAGTGCGGGTTGGTAATACGGAACATCTCGATTAAAACTCCCTCACTAGACACAGCTGTCCAGAAGCTGCTCGTGTTCGATTGGTTATTGGTAGTGCACTTTTAGCAAGAGTGTGAGGTCTGAGGTCTCGGTCGATTACACAAGTCAATAGGGTCATGCATTGAGAGGACCGCGTTGGACACACTACTCGGAATTATCCTTAGTAAGCGACAGTACACTGCAGCATCCCGCGCCAACAGCTACATCAGTTGACAAACGTAATATTAATTACAATCACGAAAAGCCTTATTTCTGGAACTTATATTAAGGGCCGCGCCACACAAGTTGGCGGACGTAAACTTAGCTACAAGCTGCGCCATAGCCAATTAACGTGCAGCTTTATGTGAGCTTCAGTAAGAATTGGATATTGCACAGCTTGTAGCTAACTTCACATCCGCCAACTTGTTTGGCGCGGCCTATAGAACTCATACTAAATCCATTTGAAAGCCAAGCTAGTTTTTTTATGTTAGTCTTAAGTCCAGAAGCTTATTATTAAACACTTCGTTTTTTACCATGAAATATCAGTAGCAGGAAATTGAACACGACAAAAAATACGGTAGGTACAGATACGAGTACCAAGACATTAAAATTAAACCAACAACTCGACTTTACATCTTATTCGTCACGACCGCGTCACAATAAAATCAAGTCTTTGACAGGACAATTAAGACTGACCTGCTGGTCAACCTGTCTCATTTCTGCATGATCATATAGCGCGGGGACTATAAATAGGGAGGTATTCTGTATTGAAACAATCGGCCCGCACGGGGGTCTCTTGTCATGATGGACTAGCTCGTGACTATTCGATGGCAGTGGAAACCAGTATGTGACATTACGAGCCGAGTACGACGCATATTTACGCAGCTTTTGGGTATGTTAGATATGCAGGTTTCGTGTTCATCTTATAGATCGAAATATTGCAAGAAATTGTACGTATAAAGGATGAGGACGAGTAATATTAGAGGCATGTGTAAAGTATTTACACATGTCTCTTATATTACTTTGAATTTAACTGCTGAAGTTCTGAACCAAGACTATGGGTTGTAAGTGTAACTATGAATCAACTAGCTTTTTCCCGCGGCTTCGCCTGCGTTTTATGATTTTTATGCTATACCACAGGAAACTTTTTTTTCGCGATTCAAAGTAGTCCATGTCACTTTCCGACCTTTGAAGTAATATTCATGCTAAAAATCTAGTTTATCCGTTGCTCCGTGAAAGCGTAACAAACAAACTTATATTCACATTGATAACATTTTATTATAAGTAGGGATAGTCAATAGTCAATTCGATTGGATATTGACGTGACCTTCGATAATACAGTGCAACGGTATTACAGTACTCAGGGCTGGAACTTCATTACTGGAATGCTAGATGGTGTTAAAGTAGCTAGATTTTGAGATTTTTTGACGAACCATTTTTTTCTTTCGTTAATTTTTAGGGTTCCGTACCTCAAAAGGAAAAAACGGAACCCTTATAGGATCACTTTGTTGTCCGTCTGTCCGTCCGTCCGTCTGTCAAGACCCTTTTTCTCAGGAACGCGTGGAGGTATGAAGCTGAAATTTATATCAATTACTCAGGTCTACTGTCCCTTGAAGCTGTGAAAAAATCGAACTTCTGAGCCAACGCAATCAAAAGATACAGCAATTTAAGCTGCATATTTTGAAACTCGCAAGTACTCGCAAGGGAATCAAAACCTAAAGGGTACTTCCAGTCGACCTAGAATCTTGAAATTTGGCATGAAGCAACGTTTTATAGCACACATAAAGGAAAAATTCCGAAAACCTTAAATTTTTAGTTACATTACAAAATTTATATTTTTTAATAAATATAAACTTATTACTTTTTTTGTCGTAATGAACGAACTTTGTAAACCTTGCAGGTTTGTACGGAACCCTCGGTGCGCGAGTCCGACTCGCACTTGGCCGGTTTTTTTGTTTCAATAAACATATACTAAGTTACTTTCAAAACCTCCAAGAATATGTGTACAAAGCTTCAACCGATCATCGGTTAAGTAGTTTTTGCGTGAAAGCGTAACAAACAAACTTACATTCACATTTATAATATTAGTAGGGATATTTAAGTAAACGTTTAAACTACTTCAACGCCACTAAAACAGATTTTTTCGAGCGGCCACAGCTTACACACGGAGGGAAATTTATAATATAATATAGACATAGAATAGACCATAAAATAAATAAAACTTGGCTTGAGAAAATACAAAAAAAAACCTCTATGATATACTACACCGTGCCTATACCATCCGCGCTAGAGCTTACAAACCCATGCAACAAGTTATCACCAACATAGAGACTTTCCCAAAAACTAAGATAATACAACCCTCCACAGTTCAAAGTCGCAACAAACAGGTCTTATAGCACAATCTACACATACGAGTAAGAACATTGAATACTGGATGATCAGTAATTCGGGATGTTTCACGAGCGTCGTTTCACTCTCGACGGGCCACGAAGAGGATTTAGTGCGAGGTCGGGGAGCACTGGGTATGTGGGTCTTGCTGACTTTATTTATGGACCTGCTGCGATGAAAGTAAAACTTAAAGGTTTATCAACAGGCTTAAAGTATCAGTAACCGGCCTCTGATACAATGTTTGGAACGAGATTTTAAATACTTAACCTGCCAAGGTGTTTTAAGGTAATCGTGAGGCTTATCTACCTCAGTCAACAACAGTTATCTACCTTTAAACATTATCCGATTTGAGTGTTTTTTTTCATGTAATCAGCATTTCAGTCGCTAGGACTAAACGTCTTAGTTTTTGCACTTTTTATATGATCTTAATTAAAGTTATAAGCCTCTAAAATGTCATATTTTTAAGCATAAACTTGTCTGAAAGTACACATAAACTAAAAAACTTGTCTGAAAAACATAAGACGTACGAGCGTGCAATATTTCTTACTCGAGCAATTGACACCAAAATCATAAGATTTTGTTACAATTTACGGGGGTGAAAATAGTTTTCTCCCGGAACGTACATTTTATCAAAAATGTAGCGAATTATCTCGTCTACAGAAAACGCGTAAGCAGTGGTCGATTTACGATGGTCACTTCGAGGAGGTAATTATGCTCAAAGTTATGAGCGACAAACGGACATCCAAAGATCGTTTCAAGAACCGCACTGAGATAAATAAGAGAAATTAATGTTATTATAATGGTTGGATGGTTGTTTGGTGCCTTGGAAGAACGGCAAGTGTCTGGTGTGGGATGCCACGTGCGTCAGCACTGTTGCTGCCTGTCACCTTAGTCGCTCCATCCAGTCTCCTGCAGCGGCTGCGGAGGATGCCGCTATTACTAAACGAAAGAAATATGCTGCATTAGAGGCGGAATATTATTTTGTACCCGTCGCCGTTGAGACTTTGGGTTCTTGGGGGACCGAGTGCAAGAAGCTAAATCCGCTGATACGTGAGGTTGGGCAACGGATCAGAGAAAGGAATGGTGACCCCCGCTCCGGTTGTTTTCTGGTGCAGAGGTTGGCCATTGCCATTCAACGCGGTAATGCGGCTAGCGTGATGGGGACCTTTGGGCCGAGGAAAATCAGGAGCGGGCTTTTCGACTAATTTATTTATAAGCTAGTTTTAAGTTGACATTAATAGCATTATGAATTTGTGATATGACTGAATAAATGTTTTATAATGGGTAAAAGAAAATGTATCAATAACAATTATTATCGTCTAGCCGAATGTGTTATGGATAGGGTTCTGCTCAGTCTCTGTGCGAGATCGAATCAGGAGTGAACAGATTCGTGGACGAACCAAAGTTGCTGACATAGCCCAGCAAATTAGCAAGTTGAAATGACAGTGAATAGGCCACTTAGTTCGTAAAAGGGGTGGCCGATGGGCTCTATAGTTCTTGAATGGAGACCACCCAGCGCAGCGTGGTACCTCTACCGACAAGGTGTCTACCTTGATGATCTAATCCAATATTCTACACGCTGGAAACAATTCACTTCCAACCGATTTTATTGGCAATACATCGGGGCGGCCTATATCCAACAGTAGACGTTCTACAACTGATAATTAAGATAATGAAAATATAATTAGTAATTTCTACATTATTGTCTTCGAGCAAATATCTATAGAGTCACAATCGTGCAAAAAAGTGTCCGAGCCAAAACTCTGCCCAAGCTACGTAGTGGGCAGGCTTTTTAGTTAGTTGTAAGGCGATTGCAAGTCAGCTAAAACGCCGCGCGATGCTAAAATGCTCGGTTACAAGCACTAATTAGGTGACATAACGTCGAGATTCGAGAAAACGGGTCATTGTGAATTATTTAATGTAAATATCTAAGTCTTAATGTATGACGGCGCTCGGACATTTTTTACTACTTTCACTTAGGGACTGTGGCTCTGTAGATATTTGCTCGAAGATTATTGTACACATAAATCTAATTCTAGGGCATGTTCCAACAGCACCATGATCCGTATATGAAAATTTTACCGCCGCTTTTTTATATTTTGTAGCCGCAAAAAAGAAGACAATACCGTGCCCTTGACAAAATCGGTTAGACATAATAGGGTCCGAAATGATTTCGACATATTTCGTCTGGCGAACTGTAGAGCATTGGCAATTTATGTCAGCGTGATTGATTGATGAAACACCAAGGCGAAGGTTGTACCCAAGAACTAGACGAAAACAAACCATCGATTTGAAGGCTAAGCTTTTCGGTGACGTGAAACAATGATGGGTTTAGCTTTTTACACGCATGAAAAACAATATCTAAGACAAAATATTATATAAACTTAATATAAACTTACAAGTAAATACTTACAAGATGGGGACCTTTGCGCCGGGGACAGTCAGGGGCGGGCTTTTCGACTTATTTATTTAGAAGCTAGTTTTAAGTTGACATTTGTGAAATTTACAAGTAAATTATCCAAAGATAATAGCTCAAAATATTAGCTCAAAAGCTAACGTAGTAGCTATAATGACTGTAATGCCTATAACTTAGACCGAATCGGGAGTGATTCACAAAGAGTTATCTTTGTGAATGCTTATCACAAAGATAACTCTTTGAGATAAAATCTAGTGTGGAAAGCACTCTAAATAATATAAAATTTCTAATCAATTAGCATCCTTTTAGGGGCTTATTCTGTACATCAAAACTACCAACTTTTGTTCTGCGACTTAAGTCAGAACTCAAAAAAAAAACAGCTGTTCCATACATTTTGTCGCGGGTGAACGATATTATTCTTTAAAAAATTTTTTTTTTTTGAGTTTTGACAAAAGTTGTAGAACAAAAGTTGTTAGTTTTGATGTACAGAATAAGCCCCTTAAAGGATGCTAATTGATTAGAAATAACCCTGTATACTCGTAGTAGTAAATCTTATGGAAAGAGAGCTAGAACAAACAAACAGGAGTTCTAATAGCCAACATAGCTGAATCACAATCAGGTCATTGAAGACAGGTACTGAGCGGTTAATCCGTTCAGTTGGTCAAGTTCTACATAGTTATTATTAAAAACTAGCTCAAATTATTCAAACAGACAGAAAGTTAACAAGTTGGTTCAGATATTACTGACTGCTGTTTACCATAAAGATAAGAAAAGGATTAATTGCTGACATTGTATACAAAAGTGTTTCAATCAGCAGAGCAGTTCCGAGGTCTTGTTAGGAATTAAATAGCTCTAGGGAAAAGTCTCCAGTGTACCCTTACAGATTTTGTTATTCAGGGTCCAGCAGCATAGCAGTCTAAAGTAATAAATATTAGGGGACATCTTACACACGGTCTCTGACCCCAAACTAAGCAAAGCTTGTGATATGGCTGCCAGAGACTGATGTACTGCATATACATTTTTTTTTAAATACATACTTATTTAGATAGTACCTAAATAACACTCAGACACAGAGCAACCACCTAAGTTCATCACATAAATGCTTGTACTGGGTGGGGATCGAACCCACGCCTCTTTGATCCAGTAGTCAGGATCACTAACCACTGAGCCACCGAGGCAGTCAGTTTGTATATGCCGTGGCTAGGCCTGGTGTCAGAGTTTTTAGGTCTGAAGGCATCTGATAGCTAAACGGTTAAAACAACCGGGAGCTACAATTGAAAGTGGCATCACCACGGCAACGGCAGAGCTCAGTTGGAAAATACCATCCGCGGTCACCCATCTGAAGACTGACCGTGTGGAACGTTGCTTAACTTCGGTGATCGCTGACAAACACCTAATCAAACTACGTTATGAGCGGTATAGCACCAGTCTGATACCATGATATTGTTTTGCAATGTTTCTAACATTTAAACCTAAAACAGATTCAACATCTTATAACATTACTTTTCGATATAAACAATATACTTACAGGGTTATTTCTAATCAATTAGCATCCTTTTATCATCATGTACAGAATAAGCCCCTAATGATTAGAAAACCCCCTGTAGAATTATCTATCAAAATAACTATAGAGCAGAGCTGAATAATAAAGGATATTTTTCACGATTCGTCAGAGTCCATAGTCCAGACACCGATAGATTATAAGACAATTTATCTTCAGAAAAATTGGTTTGTCTTTTGTTCGATTGACCCATAAATAAACTATTGATATTGGGGCGTACGCGTCTCGGTTTTTGATAAGAAGTGATATGGGAAGTGTACCAACTAGACGTAAGGTGTGTTGGCCACTGATCGAGACTACCGGGAGGACAGTTAGCTCGACACACGGCTTTTGAAATTGCTTGTCACCGGTGTAATCATAAAATGAGTAACTAATACCCATAATAATTATTTTTCGCCACAATTGGCACCACTGACTTTAACTGTGTACAGAATTCGAGTAGATTACACGAATCTACGTGTCATACATGTACATTATTGTTGATTTATCAAAAACGGCTCAGACGATATCGATAAAATTAAAATGGGACCAACTCGGAAGAATGCCTTTTCGAAACAAAAAATAATTTTTGAAATGGGTCCACAATTGGCGAAAATATCGAAGTACATACACAAACAAAATACGTACAGACGAACATAGTACTCCTCCAGTTGAACCTTCTCCTTTTTTTGAAGTCTTCCCTTTAGCTTGACAAAAGTAAATCCTAAAAATGGGAATCCATATTCATGATTCATCAATAATTTGTTTAAACTTTAAATGACGCTGCCTTAATCCATGATAGATCCATATTTTTTAAAACTGTAAATGACGCTGCTAAGTATTTACACGTATAACTAAAGCTTAAATTAACGACATGAATTAAATGATTAAATATCAAATAGTTTTCAGCAAAGTCTAAGAAAAATATCATGCAGCACTGGAAAACACACTTTACCCTAGTACAACCGAATGATTTATCCCCCAAGTGTGGTATCGATGGTATCTCCTAATACATCATTTGTTGGTGCGCATCCTTTCATTGTCAAATACTCCACTTTTATTCCGCTCTTTGTGCTCGAGGGTGTGGGCAAGATAAGACAAGAATTCTATTGAGAGCCTGGACGTAATTTTGTTTTAAGGGTTCCGTACCAAAGGGGTAAAAACGGAACCCTATTACTAAGACTCCGCTGTCCGTCCGTCCGTCTGTCTGTCTGTCACCGGCTGAATCTCAGAACGGTGATACTCGTAGCTAGAACGTTGAAATTTTCACAGATGATGTATTTCTATTGCCGCTATAACAACAAATATACTAATAACAGAAAAAAAAATTAACGGGGCTCCCAAACAACATATCTAAATTTTTAGCCGTTTTTCGGACGATATTAATAACGGTGACAGGTAGATGCTTAAAATAGTAACAGAACATTAAGTTGTATATTCTCTTCAAAAATGAATATTTAAAATAAAATATATTAATGGGGGCTTCCATATGGTACGAAACCCTTCGTGTGCGAGTCCGATTCGCACTTGACCTATTATTTAAGATACTGTAGCGTCTACAAGATTTATGTAAATTATTTACTGAGCGCTATCGTGGCTCAGATGACACGTTAAATTGTAGGTCCCGGTTGTTTTAACCGTTTAGCCAAGTCAGAGGCCTTCAGGCGGCCTAAAAACTCTGACACCAAGGCAAGCCACCCGGCCTATACGAACTTACTTTTAGTAAATTAATTCAGCTTCAGAAGTTACGAAGCGGTTTTTATGAACTAAGTATACATGTATACTAAGGCAGTGGACGTCTGATACTGATGATGATGGATGATGATGATTTACGACTGTTTTTAAATATGTTAAAATAAATATTTAAATAAAATATTTCCCGAACATTGCATGACAAGCGAAAGTGTTAGATCATAACAACATTGATCGTGTGCGTGTAGTCAAAACACTAGACGAAAGAATCGGAAGACACCTCAGTCATACCCTCCACATCTATATGGCAACCTGTGTACCTGCCTTTATAATAGTCCACTGATGATCATAGGCCTACCCTCGAAAGGATTGGTTGCCTGTTCCAAATAACTTATTGGTACGGGACTATAATTTAAACCCACGACCTCACTATTGTAAGGCGGGTGTTACTACTAGACAACCACGGCTTCAACTGCATGGTAACTCTATGAGGGCCAAAAGCTGCCCATAAATCTCAATCAAGATCACGGTCACGATACGCAGGGCCCGGCGTCTGTCGGCGCCTCCAGATGCCGATGATAACTCTTACATAACCAGATTCGCGCGGTAATGAACCGATTGTTTTGTTTTACACGCTCTTTCACTGTCAAGGCGCTTTGTTGTCGTTCGAAAAGGCTGCTGAGCCCTTAAGTATTCACAAAATTACGAAACAGCTGTACTGTACTGGCTTTTTCAATAGTCCATTGTGGAACATTTATTTAAATTCTCACGTTAATCATGTTCTGCAAACAATCTGTAACAAATTCATTGCTCTGTAAATAAATGTTTTCTTTCTTTCTTTCCTTTCTTACATAGGCTTATAACACGAAAGGTGATTGAGCCAAACCCACCACGCTTCGCCCAGTGCGGGTTGGTTGGTACTCAATGGTGCTCTACTACTTCTACTGGGGCCATCGTCTACGATACCAGCCTTTTTAGGGTTCTGTACCCAAAGGGTAAAAACGGGACCCTATTACTAAGACTCCTCTGTCCGTCTCTCTGTCACCAGGCTGTATCTCATGAACCGTTATAGGTAGAAAGCTGAAATTTTCACAGATGATGTATTTCTGTTGCCGCTATAACAACAGATACTAAAAACAGAATAAAATTAATAATTCAGGGGGGCTCCCATACAACAAACCTGCATTCTTAGCCATTTTTCGCTCGATATTAATAATGGTAACAGGTAGATGCTTGAAATATTCACAGAATATTTAGTTGTTTATTCACTTCAATAATTAAGAATTAAAATGAAATAAATATTGAACGGGGGCTCCCATACAGTACGGAACCCTTCGTGCGCGAGTCCGACTCTTACTTGGCCGATTTTTGACTACTACACTGGTCAAATACGCATTTGCAAATTCAGACTTAACCTACCTATACCTACCTATATTCTAAAGAATGAAGCACTTTCAGTAAAACCGGTTTTGTTACGAGGTTTTCTTTCTCCGTTTGAAGATTTAAAAGCTAACTTTAACAAAACTTCTCAAACATGAAGGAAGGACTGGACTGCAGTTAATTTGAAAACTTACGATATGCCATTGACAATGCGCCATTCAAATACGAATAGAACAAGCTAGCTCCACGTTTGACGTAAAACTAACTTCTAAAATCAACTTTACAACTGCGTAAAATTCAAAATTCCAGCTAGAGAAGCATTCAATCGCTCTTCCATCGCTATCAAAGCTTATTAGTGAGAAACATTGTCATCTAATAACTCGACCAGACAACGCCTTACCATTCAGAAATTATGTTAAACCCGAAACAGTCCGCCACTTTCGTATTTCCCATAAATAGCTACAAATTAACAAAAAAGCTCAGCCCACTTTCAACCCTGGCTCATGGACATAAAGGTCACCAAATATGTATATTAAAGGGTATGTGAAGTACGTGATTGACGAAACAAGATCATTATCAGTTAACAATGCGTGTGGTTCGTTGTGAACTATCGACGTATGAACTGATTTAACAAGGGGATGAGTTAAGAACATTGGTTTATGAATATAAATACCCGATAGGAAATATTTGAATAAGCATTGTGTGGGAAAAGTAGATTTTTTTTTATGCAGTGGACTGACGAATGGTGGAGAATTAAGGGCAGCGTAGGACGTCCACCACCATGCTAAGTAAGTTCGTCTTCCTATAGTCTGGGTGGCTAGCCCTGGTTACAAAGCATGCGTCCACGAAAAGCGACGAAAAGAACTCATTTCGACGTGTGAAAAAGTGACAGTTATATACTTTGCCATAACGCTGTCTCGTTCTGACACTACGAACGAAATAATTCGTGGCGCGCATACTAGCCCGGCTGGTGTCAGAGTTTTTAAGCAGCCTGAAGGCCTGTAACTTGGCTAAACGGTTAAAACAACCGGGGTATGCAACTTAACGTGTCATGCGAGCCTCGATAGCGCTCAGTTGGAAATGCCACCCGCGGTCACCCATCCGAAGAGTGACCATGCGAAGCGTTACTTGACTTTGATGATTGCAAACACCTAGTTAAACAACGCTATGAGCTCTACTATTTATAGGTCACCTTACTTTCGACCGCGTACGCAACCAATGTTCGCAACTGGTTGCCTATGAGTTTTTCTCCTTCGTTGGCAACTAGTGGCAACTGTACCTGAATCGGAAATCAGAATCACAAAATAGCGAAGAGGGGTGGACGGGAACGGAGAAATATCAATCACAAAAAGTAAATTTCGACATGTGATTTTCTGTTAAACAAATGTAAAACCACAGAATAGGCCCTATTACACAGGGTGTAAAACATTTTTGTTTCTCGATAGAGCGATGACATATTAAATTTTGATCCCTGAAGCAACGCAAACATTCATTCAATAAATTTGTATCACTGAAGGCCAGAGCCATCTTATACCTAGTTACATGGGGCCCCTGGGCACACAAGAATTAGGGGCAGAAATCGTATTATGCTAAAGTACATCAAAGTAACTTAGGAAACATTTCGACAATTTCTTAATGAAATATTTTTTTAGGGTTCTGTACCTCAAACGAAAAACGGAACCTTTATAGAATCACTTTGTTGTCCGTATGTCCGTCTATCCGTCCGTGTCCCGGATGTGCCCGTCTAAACTGTTTTGAAAATACCTTAATGTGTGAGAGAAGTTGTCGGTTCCTCAGGGCCTCCTGAGGATGGGGGCCCTGGGCACGGGCCCCGTGTGCCTTTATGGTGAAGACGGTAATGCTGAAGGCTACATTTTATTGCATACAATTGCAACTTCAGGGACTCAAATTACATCGTACATTGGTTTGTTATTTAATCTTTTGATAATTATCTGTTAGAGCTACAAGAATCTACTACATATTTCAAACCACTAAGCTCTTGAAAAGCAAGAGTTCAAAATCTAATTCCACTAATACTATATCTAAACGTCGCTAATGGCATGTTAAAGACATCTTTACCCTCGACACCCTAACAGATTTGTTTCTACAACGTACCCTATTTTACGCACTATTTGACGTACTAACAAAATCACAACTACTTTAAACTGTAATAACTGGAAACAAGGCACACATCTCAATGAGGTGATTCACCATTTTGGTGCTGTGAAACGAATTATGAAGTCACATGTATGTGGTTGATTGAAACATTCTGAAAGCAGGGGATTTTACTAAGTGTTTGTTTGTCATTGACATCTCTTAGGGTGCAGGATTGATGTGTTGTTATTTCGGTAGGACTGCGGTTGCTATTTTTGGTCGAGGCTGTGGAAACGGTACAGGATTTATAGTTATAGGTACAGGATTTTTGCTTAGGCCTGAGATATCTGAGATGTAATTTGTAAATGTATCAATTACTTTGGAAAAAAATGTTGGCAATATCATTGAGAAAAAGAGAGCATACTTTGATATGTTCGATGCTTCTGAATATGCAAATAAGTATTGTAGATGTTTTATTTTTCCGACGATTCGCGACCACAAAACAAGAGTGTTGTGTACAACAAGACGTGTAAACGTTTCTTTTAATCCTATAGTTGAATTGAAGAAGTATTGAATCGGTATACTTTCACGTGAATTTTACATTATCTATAATAACAATTTTAGACCTTTGCTGTCTTCACAAAAGCGAGAGCTCAACGGGATCTACTTTTCGGATGACAGCTGTTAAACTTACGGTGGTACTTACATACTTAAGGTGGTTTACCCCCGTAACCGTCAATTATAGACCATTTCTGTCTATATTATAATTAGATATTACAAAAATAAAATTAGATTTGGCTACATTCGTTAACTTTGGCGGTTCGAAGTTCACCGGGTCAGCAAGAAGTCGTAATCTTTGATTGTATAGAATAGTATAGCTCATAATAATATACTTGCGATAAATGTATGCTGTACTCTCCTTACTCTCACTCTCGATACGGCTATAACGAGTTACGAGATAGATTATTGCTCATAGCTCTCAGCTTAGCTATCAAATACCAGCAACAAAACATTTTCATTCTTTGACTTTTTTTAACAAACAGTTCCCTCAACGGTAGAAACATCAACAGAAAACACTCAAGTACAGACGTCAGCACAATCAATTACAGCAAACTCGGTTGCCTAATCGACTGTGAAACGTATTTGCTGTGACACTGACTTCGATGGGGGCTAGGGGATGAAACGTGAGTCAGGGGTCTCGTTTAAGGGATTGAAAACACATGACAAATGCCGATTTGTCAAAATTAAGCGGTGGAGACCTCATCCACCGTTCACCACTCATTCACCTGAATGTACTTACTAAAATAAATCTCATAAGGTAAAAATATATCAGGTAGGCGCGTTGTTTAGTATACATACGACTTTTGAAAATGCGCAAAAAAATATTCGCTTCTCCATAAATTTTGCCGCGCGTTGACGAACTTTTTGTATCAAAAAGCTGATTTCTTCTTTGTGATTTTCCAAAAGTCATAGAACAAAAGTTGTTTTTCTAGATGTACTAGACCCGCCGTTAAAAGGTTTTGCGTTTAATATCTATGACCCTGTATACATATGGTTAGCTGCTTTCTTTGTACTAAGTTAAAGGAGGATGATTATAAACAGCTTAAACTATGGCGCCAACTCAAATTTCGAGAAAACAAAAACAGTTGTTCTATACATAACTGCAACTCGAAAGCGAAGAAAATGTATGAAATAGCTGATTTAATTATTTATTTCAAATTCTGGGTTGGCTCCATAGTAAAAGTTGTTCATAATAATGGTCTAAATTACCCTTTTTGGCCTAGTACACCAGTTTTGGATAACCCCGTATGGTATACTAGCCTTTGCCCGCGCCTTCGTCCGCGCTTATTTTATAGCCTATGACACTCACAGATAATGAGGCTTTCAATTGGTAAAAGAATTATCAAAATCGGTTGAGTAGATCTAGAGATTACCCCCTACCTACAACCTCACAAACTTTACTTCTTTATTATATTAGTATAGATTTATATTTTTTGCAGGTGCTATACTTAGCGACGCGACGCTACAAACTGCAACTATAAAGTTCTATAAAGTACGAAGAAGGATGACTTTGTAACTGACCCCAATAGTATGTTCATCCATGAGCTCGGCTCTTGTGGGTGGAGAAAATTCCACGTCTTGCGGTCCTCGGCCAGTGTTTTCCCCTTCCTGTACGACATGACATGGAACTTCTCCTTATTTCAAACTAAGAATGCCCTCTGCGGTCTTCCCCTTCTGTCTTTTCCTCTATAATACTTTCCCTTCTAATATGGTTTTCATAAGGTTGTCATATTGCCATGTTGTACAAGGTGGCCAAACATCTTTCCTCTTCTATTCTTTAGCAAAGGCATGTATCTCTATTAAAATGGTATGTAGTTCAGAATAGTAGTCTTTATATTTTTACTTTGTTTTTTTTTTTTATTCTAGTTTACAATTCGTTTATTACAAACGACCAGAAACCGTGCCATGTATATCGCAACAGTAAAATTAAGTACAACGAAAAATTGTCACGCGACAATAATCTTCGCTGTCTAACTACATTAATATTTATAGATCATAGTTATTTCACTTTCGTTTCATACTATATCAAGTCATAAGATATTTTTTCCAACACGAATGACAATATCAAAAGGTATTAGCGACAAATTATGGTGTCGTGCCTCCATACCATTTACAATAGTCATCATAAACTAATGAAAAAAAAGATTGAGTGACCAGTATATGGATCTGGATCAATAGTCTTGGTAGGTGGTCCTTTCTCAGAATCACCCTTTGGGACAATGCGACAGCGACAGTATTAAAGGGGTTGCTAGTATTTAGGGTAGAATATCGACTGATTTACTTTTAATCGTGTGCCAGATATGATCTCGGCCCATTCAGTGTTTTGTTACCGGGTGTTATTTGTCGCTTTTTTGGACTAATTTGGATATATCACGAGCGCTGCAGCGCGATGTGTGATCGAGTTTCGACGGGGAGGAATGTAATTGATGATAACTGGTGGTTTAGGGAAAATTAATTCTGGGTCGAAAATAATGTTGTATTCACCAGTTTATTCTATTTATTGGTACAGTATTTATTTTGGTCTGCTAAGGCACGGTAATAGATATCATTACCGTGGCTAAGGTTCAAAATATTAGCATTAATCCTGAATTTCTTAAGTCACAGCGACGCAAGTTCAGAGAAAATAATGACGTCAATTGATTTTTAGGGTTCCGTACTCAAAGGGTTTTTACCCTTTGAGTACGGAACCCTAACGGGACCCTGTTACTAAGACCCCGCTGTCCGTCTGTCCGTCTGTCTGTCACCAGGCTGTATCTCATGAATGGTGATAGCTAGAACGTTATAATTTTGTCGAATTACGTATTTCAGTTGCCGCTATAACAACACATACTAAAAGTAAACATGGAAAAAATAAATATTTCAGGGCTGCATAGAACAAACCTGATTTTTGTACCGTTTTCCACTCGATATTAATAAAGGTGACAGGTAGATGCTTGAACTATTCACAAAATATTTAGTTAAATATTTACTTAATAATAAATAACTAAAATAAAATATTAAAGGAAGACTCCCATACAAGAAACGTGATTTTTTGTCCGATAATAATAACGGCAACAGGAAGACGCTTGAAATATTAGGAATAATTCGTTGAATATTCCCTTCAAAAATAAATTATAGTAAGGGTTCCCATACGGAACGGAACCCTTCGTGCGCGAGTCCGACTCGAACTTGGTCGATTGTTATGTTTAGTCTAACACTTTTTATGCGTCTATTTTTGTCTAATAATTAATAAACCTACGAGAAGTCGAGTAAAATCATAATATTTTGGAATCTTTAAGTTGCTTCAAATTATATCCTTGAAATTCATCTGCTACTCTTGTCAACACAAAAAAGACAATTTCTGTACGACAATGGGCAAAACTACGAAAGGCAGAGAAAAAAAATCAACCTAACAAACGTCATCGATTAAAAAACTTACTAAAGGTATGGTCAATAAACACTGTCCAGTAAGACACAATGTATAATGTTACTTCGACAAGAAAAAAACAGGCGACCGAGAAACACGGGTCCTGACAGTTAAAACAAAACGAGAGTCGTGTACACCTTGTACAGGACTTTCTTAAAACAGCGAAAAAAGCCACCGTATACATTTCGCCGGCGCTTTTTACAAATACTTTATTCACAAAATGTTGCACTTTTTTTAAGTTTTACATAATACAAGAATAGGTAAGTATACCATAACCTTTTTAAAAAAACATTAATAATCGGCCAAGTACGAGTCGGACTCGCGCACGGAGGGTTCCGTACTGTATGGGAGCCCCCCTTAAATATTTATTTTATTTTATTATTTATTATTGAAGGGAATATAAAACTAAATAATCTGTGAAAATTTCAAGTGTCTACCTGGTACCATTCTTAATATAGAGCGAAAAACGTCTAAAAAATCAGGTTTGTTGTATGGGAGCCCCCCTTAAATATTTATTTTATTTTGTTTTTAGTATTTGTTGTTATAGCGGCAACCGAAATACATCATCTGTGAAAATTTCAGCTGCCTAGCTATCATGGTTCATGAGATACAGCCCGGTGACAGACGGACAGACAGACAGACAGACGGACATCGAAGTCTTAGTAATAGGGTCCCGTTTTTCCCTTTGGGTACGGAACCCTAAAAACGAAACAACCCCGAAAATGTATCAAAATTTACAGTCAATCACATATAGAACTACCCTAGATAGCCCGAGATCCCACCGCAAGAACATCCTTCCCTGTAGATCTACTTTTAACACAGTCAAATACACGATAGATCTAATGAGAAAATAATGTCTCACTGGATGTAATGTGGATCTATAGACTTGATCTATAGAGAGTGATCCTCCTGCTCATAGCGTACACGGTTCAAACCAATGTTTTACGTAATTAAATGAATAGGAGAATATATTTAAATAGGTTGCCTTGCGAAATGCCGCAAGTATTTGAAATTTAATAATGTTTAATTAATTTATTGGAGACCATATCCTTCATTTGCTTTTTTTTTTATATGTAAATGTATAGAATAGGAAAATACAAATTAATAAATATATTCTCCTATTCATATAATTACGTAAAAAGTTGGTTTGAGCGGGATGTTCTTGCGGTGGCGGTGGGATCTCGGACTAAAACTGTTTTTGCCTGATTGAATAACAATCAAGTAACTAAAGCAGATGGTTACTGTATTACACATTGAGCTTGAAGTCGGTAAACATTTGTGGTCGCCAACACGTTTGCCAAATCCAAAACCAAAAGGAAAACTGTAACATTTTCCTCTCCAAAACCTTGAGCGAAAAGTTTTCTCATCACGTACTATGACACAATTGTAACAATACTATTGTTGTCTTCGGGATAAACCCAGCACCACAAACAACGTGTGGTCAAATCGATATTGATACATTATTCATATTGGAACCATTTATCAATGCGCAATGATAAGCAGTGAAGGATGGGAAGCAATTGTCGGCCATGATCGGCTGATTAGAATTAGACCACAAACGGCGGTGATGGCATTGATGTGTATGATGCATGAGGGTTTGGGAGACGTGACTGCCATCAGATATATGAACTGAGTCATAAGTTCAAATGTTAAAGTTTAAACAAGGCTTTGCAAGCTTGTGACGACATACATAGCAGATTACCTATTTCTCTTTGGTCAACATTCTGTAAACGTAGTATTATCTCCAGTACTGTACCTGTACCAGCCTTTTTAATAGTCCACTGCAGGACGTAGGCCTACCCACGAAGGGTATTAGGGCCATATCCATCACGTTGGCCCAGCGCGGGTTGGTATTCACATAAGCCATCGAATTTCTTCTACGGACGTATGCAGGTTGCCTCACGATGTTTTCCTTCACCGAAAAGCCAATGGTGTGAAATTCCGTACATAAGCTCCAAAGAAACTCATTGGTACGGGACCGGGATTGAACCCACGAACTCAAGAATGATAGGCCAGCGTTACAACCACTAGACCACCACGGCTAACATACATTCCAAGGAATTCTCTGGTAGGTACGGGGCCGGGTTTTGAACCCATGATCTCACGATTGCAAGGCGGGTGTCATTACCTCAAGACCGTCATGTATCTCCAGTACAGTTCAGTTAATTTATTCTTCACTTAAGTACAACAATGCACACTTATGAATTCCAAAAAAAACAATAAATTTGAATAACAAATTATTTATCAGTCTATACCTCTTTTGTAAATAGCAATTTTCTTTCTAGTGTTTCTATTCTTAGTGATATTAATACTTAACAACAGTTATAATAATTGCATCTGTTGCATTGATTGAATTGAACAGGTAGGCACCTATTTTACTTTGATCTAGATCTACGTACCTAGTACTATTTCTACGAAGACGAAGTCGCTGGTAAAGCCTAGGGCAAGTATATGTATTGCATATCATAAAGACCGCAGAAAGCATAAGACAAAAATAAATATATTTTTAGAAAACACTTGTCGCATATTTAATAGGGGCCACGACAATGGGAGTGCGCCAAAATACGCAAAAGAGACATAAAAGGAAACCCTGTCTAAAACTAGGTACTACAGATACAATCGACTATTCATTGAAGGCGTCCTGACTCATTCGATTGTTACCATATATTTATGTGATTAGAATGGTACTGGAATCGATTTGTACGCACGCCGGCCAGGTTATCTAGGTTAGGGCACCACAGGATTACCGCAACTGAATTATTCATGACAATCTTGAAGAGTACAATGAAATACAAAAAATATGGTAGGATTGATGTGAGTCAACATTAGTGAATGATTGAATGAGTACCATGGACCTACTCACCACTCACTTTTAGGTGTAATAAAACACCTCGCCTTTTTAGGAACACCTTAGCACGGTATTGATAATCTAACAGTATTCCGTCTTCGTACAAACGGTCGGAACGTGAATAGTACCTACAAGCCTCGGATTTCGGTATACTCTCGGCATGCTAGTCAGTTGCGGCGCGGCGTAGTGACGAACGAACAACGTGCGAATTTGTAACTAGTAAGCGTGCGATTTACGTTTTTAGGGTGGCTCGTTTTACTACGGAACCCTGAAAACATCAATAAACATATAAAAACACGTGTATTTTTATTGACCGCTTGTTAGGGTTCCGTACCTCAAAAGGAAAAAACGGAACCCTTATAGGATCACTTTGTTGTCCGTCTGTCCGTCTGTCAAGACCCTTTTTCTCAGGAACGCGTGGAGGTATGAAGCTGAAATTTATATCAATTACTCAGGTCTACTGTCCCTTGAAGCTGTGAAAAAATCAAACTTCTAAGCCAACGCAATCAAAAGATACAGCCGTTTATGCCGCAAATTTTCGACACTTGCAAGTACTCGCAAGGGAATCAAAACCTAAAGGGTACTTCCAGTCGACCTAGAATCTTGAAATTTGGCATGAAGCAACGTTTTATAGCACACATAAAGGAAAAATTCCGAAAACCTTAAATTTTTAGTTACATTACAAAATATATATTTTTTAATAAATATAAACTTATTACTTTTTTTGTCGTAATGAACGAACTTTGTAAACCTTGCAGGTTTGTACGGAACCCTCGGTGCGCGAGTCCGACTCGCACTTGGCCGGTTTTTATTTTTTCATTTACAGCGAATTTCTTTTTTGCAATAATTTTACATCATAATAGTTAGAAAAAAACTAGAAAGATAAACTCAAGTAGGTAAAGGAAATTAAAATACTGAAGGCGGGCAGCCCTAGCGGGTGATACGTTCTGCGTGGCCACGTGGTGCTGTAGCCTGTAGGTATATATTTCCAGGACAGGACCGAGTCACAATCCTGTTAGATATCATTACCAGGACCTTAGTCAAGCCGTGGTCCGCTTTATAGGCCGAATCATACAAGTCGGCGGATCTGAAGTTAGCTACAAGCTGATCGATATCCAATCCCGACTGAAGCTCATATCATATAACTGTGCGTTGATTGGGTTGACAGCTTGAAGCTAACTTCACATCCGCCGACTTGTATGATTCGGCCCATAGCTATAGAATAATTCAGTACGATTACAAGAGAGTTCGAGAGTCAATATTTACGATCAGCGAACTTTACCCACCAATTAACCTTTATTCAATATTTTTATAACAATATTTACAGAAAATTAACCACCAACGATTTCAAAAAGAAGCAAACAAAGACAACAACAAATCGTTCGATCAAAAGCGGCCCGCATCTCAGATAACGTCAGTTTAGAGAAGTGATCCGTGATTCGAATATAACGTGATTCGAGAACCTGGACAAGCAGAGCATTTTACTACAATACTTAATATTTAATTGGACAATATTCAACAAGCAAGTGGTACTTATATATAGACCGGTTGGAAGCTGTGATGTTAGCCACAGGCTGCGCAAAACCCAAGCCTGACTGAAGCAAAGGTGGTTTCACTAGGTAGTGCGCGAAATTAATGTTTAGTTTTGTTTTCTTTTTGGCATTTACAGATAAATTGTTTGTTGTAAAATTAAAAATAGCTCATTTATTGGCTATGAAGATATCTAGTGTTTACGAGGCATGTAGACCTAGAAACCAAAATAGTAGCCAGTTTATGGACGAAGGTACACTAACTAATGAAAATAATCTGCCAAGTACGAGTCGGACTCGCGCACTCGTATTTGGCAGAACTCGGGTTCCGTACTGCATGGGAGCCCCCCTTTAATATTAATTTTATTATTTATTATTGAAGTGAATATACAACTAAATATTCTGTGAAAGTTTCAAGCACCTAGCTGTCACCATTTTTAATATAGAGCGAAAAACGGCTAAAAAATCAGGTTTGTTGTATGGGAGCCCCTCTTAATTGTTAATTTTATTCTGTTTTTTTGTATTTGTTGTTATAGCGGCAACAGACATACATCATCAGTGAAAATTTCAGCTTTCTAGCTATAGCGGTTCATGAGATACTGCTTGGAGACAGACAGACGGACAGCGGAGTCTAGTAATAGGGTTCCGTTTTTATTCTTTGGGTACGGAACCCTAAAAACTAAGGTGAAAATCAATTGATGCACTTTCGTGCATAAACTTATCACTAATTTGGTTTTTAGGTGTATTTAACTCATAAACGCTACTAATTCATGGCAGCTAAATGAGTTACTTAAAATGATTAGTTTTAAAAGGCCAAAAACCTAATAACAAATTGAATTTTTCGAGCTGGCCGAGACAATAAGCCTTAACAGCGCGAGGACTTGGGTTTCGCGTAGCTTGTAGCTAACTTCACAGCAGTCTAAAGTTAGAGTCGCCCTATTGCGAAACATTACTGTTTGGTTACTGTAGCGCTACAAATAAGGGGTTTCTTTTTACAAGCTTTTATTTACTGTCACCTGTCCCGTTGTCCGTCGTTCTGTAATCAAACCTTGCAAGTTAAAGATCAACTTCCCGGTTACCGATTGAACTGAAATTTTGCATACATGTGTAAATTGCGTGACAATGCAATATTATGACATGGTGCTGATCTGATGATGGAGCTGGAAGGTGGCCAAAAGAACTTAGCAATGAAACGACACAACCTCATCGAGTTTGGGTTCATTTGAATGGTCTTGGCGAGTAGTTTGTCTTTCAATGGTAACCAGGGTCTGATGATGGAGCTGGAAGGTGGTCATAGGAACTATGTAATTAAACTACGCAACCCTAGTTTCGGCTCGTTTGATTCGTCTCGGCGAGTACCAGTTCAGCAAAAGCTTGTTTTAAAAAAATGTTTTTTGTTTTTAATATGGAACTTGTTATTCAAAGCACTGTTTTAGTATATAAGACTTCATCGCCTTTTCAAAACAAAAAATATCCCGTTCACACTTGCATCGAGGAAAGAGTAACAAAAAAGTGTAATATCTTTTAAAACGTTGTAGACGGCAATTACTCCTCTGTCTTATTAACGCCACCAGAGTGCTCATTAACTGATTTAACACGTGTTGAGTACAAAAAAGAAATAAATAAATTATGAGTACCTACAATCGCCCCAAAAGCTCACGATTTTTACGCCTTATGAATCCTTAATTCAGCCTTTTGTGTCCAGATAATTTACACCTTGCGTATAAGGAAATAAAGATCAATTCACTTTGAAAAAATTTCATAAATTATCACACAAGGACTCGATTGATAAATAGACTAAAATATACTCTTTCCTACCGATTCTCATGCCGTCGAAATTAATCGAACCTCATTTGTTATTCGCTAGGGAATCTCGAGTGATAAGTGCATTTCTATTTTATCGAATTGGTTTTATTTTTAAAAAGTGATAGTTAATGTGAGTTTTTTGAAGATGGATTGTGGCGCCATAATTTTAAATACCAAAACGACACACTTGCTGTGTTTTCGGGCGAAAAAATATCTAACAGAACTTTATTTTTGAAATGAAAATCGTATAATATTTAAAACGTTTAAATTGGGAAGTACCTAGTTACTAAAAATTGATTATTTACACAAAAAATTATGAACAATTATCGCAGAAAAAACTTAATTGACAATAATGTCATAGTAGTAAACCCATAGTAAAAGTTGGTCATCTTGATGAACTTTATTAACCCCCGACGCAAAAGAGGGGTGTTATAAGTTTGACGTGTCTGTTTGTCTGTTTGTCTGTCTGTCTGTGGCATCATAGCGCCCGAACCACTGAACCGATTTCAGTTTAGTTTTTTTTTAATGAAAGGAGACTTCATCAAGAGTGTTCTTAGCTATGTTTTATAAAAATCGATTGAGCCGTTTAAGAGTTATGGTGGGTTAAAGTGGGGATGGAAGAACCAAAATTCTACAAATGTGCCCAAAATGGTTGTCAATTGAAAGTTTGTTGTCAAATATTTTTGTGTAGGGGGTTTTTGAAATTTTTAATTTATAAATAACTAGCTTTTACCCGCGGCTTCGCCCGCGTTATATTTTGATTTTGGCTTATGTTTATGTCGGCTGCGAAACCTAACCTAACCGACAAATATCAAAATACCTTAGAGGAATGCTTTTGTTGGTTAAGTTACGGTTGGAGTGTATTCCCGCCTTGTCGTGGCGGGGGAGGTCTGAGGCAGTTGAAAAGGCGGCGCTCGAAGTCTCCCTCTTCTTTGGGTCTTTTCCCCCAAGGAAGATTAGAGGCTGGCACTCGAGGTTCAGCCGCTTTTAACTAAAGCAGCTGAGAGGATGGCCGGTAGGTTGCATGCCTTATGATGATTGTCGCAACTTAGGCGGGCTGCAGTGCCGCTCTTGCGACGCTGCATCCGAAGATTTTTTTTTATTATATCGCGAAATATCCCTGACATGATCAGGGGTCTTAATTACAAATGAATAAAAACTATACCTATATTTCAATGTTTTTGGCTGTTTGCAGTTATAATAAACACTAGCTTTTACCCGCGGCTTCGCCCGCGTTATATTTTGATTTTGGCTTATGTTTATGTCGGCTGCGAAACCTAACCTAACCGACAAATATCAAAATACCTTAGAGGAATGCTTTTGTTGGTTAAGTTACGGTTGGAGTGTATTCCCGCCTTGTCGTGGCGGGGGAGGTCTGAGGCAGTTGAAAAGGCGGCGCTCGAAGTCTCCCTCTTCTTTGGGTATTTTCCCCCAAGGAAGATTAGAGGCTGGCACTCGAGGTTCAGCCGCTTTTAACTAAAGCAGCTGAGAGGATGGCCGGTAGGTTGCATGCCTTATGAGGATTGTCGCAACTTAGGCGGGCTGCAGTGCCGCTCTTGCGACGCTGCATCCGAAGATTTTTTTTTATTATATCGCGAAATATCCCTGACATGATCAGGGGTCTTAATTACAAATGAATAAAAACTATACCTATATTTCAATGTTTTTGGCTGTTTGCAGTTATAATAAACATTACAATGGTACAGCAAAGTTTATACCTACATGAACATGTTCCTAATTATTGCTTTTTTACAAATATTTGTGTAAAAAATCGATAAAATTGTTTCTAAGGTTTTTACGTGTTAAATTAATTCCAATTTTTTGTTCTAAATCAAATCTCTGCTTTCCATAAACTGGGCATTCCAAGATTATGTGAAGTGGAGTCTCCTCTTTTGTGGGTTCACAGATGCACGATGGGCTTTCCCTCAACTTAAATCGATGTAAGTATTGGGAATACTCACCATGCCCCGTCAGCACTTGAGTTATGATTCCCACTGGTGCTATTTCTCTTACGATCTTGTATGGCGCCCTTGCATCCGGAAAATATGTTTTGGTTACTGCCGCTGTGTGTCCATCCTGATACCGCCGGTTCCACTCGTCAAGAGAGTCCTTTCGGATTTCTCGCTTGACGAATGAAACGGGGCAGTTATCGTAAATAGGTCTGCACTTCGAGTGCAGTGCTGCTTCCTTTGCTGGCTGGTCCGCTCTCTCATTTCCCTCCATCCCCGCGTGCGCTTTAATCCAATAAAGTTTCACTATTTTATTTTGTGCGTGTAGTAACTTTATGTTAGCTTTGAATTTACTGCTAAGGGATGGAGGGGAGATACGCCAACTACCGTTTCCAGTGCAGACCTGGAGTCACAAAAGATTTTAGCTTTTTCGGTAGCCTCAAGAAGTGCCAATAACTCGGCCTGGTACACGGAGCACCAATCGGCCAATTTCAGCTTGCGGGTACTGATCTCAGCGGCATCATCCCAAATGGATAATGCCGCCCCAACTTTCCCTTTAATTTTTCTGCCGTCTGTAAATATGTTAATTTCTCGGTTAAGATTTTGCTCTAGTGCTGCTCCGTCTGCCAGGCATATGAACTCCAGCTCCTCCTGCTGCGCTGGGTGTGGCTTCTTTTCTGTCTCTCTATCTCCAGTTACTTGATGGGAATAATAACCTTTCTTAGTTTCATAAAGCAAGGCTGCTTCCTGGACTCTGATATGACAGCCGAGGATTAGGGGCCGCGGTGGGATATATGGAACTGGTGGTGTGGGTGCCGCCACCTACCCTACCTTCCGCTAGGCCGTCAACGTGTTGGCAGACGCAGTGGGGCTGCAGGGGAAGAGAGGTGTCGGTATCGCGATGGCCGTTCTCACTGCCCTCTGCAGTTGAAGAGGCAGGCGCTGGGCTACTATGACTGACCCGCTGCACTGGGACCAGGGCGTTGGAATGCTGTCTGACGTTCAGTACTGGTTAGTCCCGAGTTGTGGATGACGATCTTGTGCTCCGAAACACTCTGTCATTATGGCGAGAGCGCAAGCTCCGTTATGGAGCCCGAGTCTGGGTTGGACAGGTTATTTCTGGCGCTTAGACGGCTGCTACCGCGGCCCGCTCACATAGTTTTTATCCTATCCTACGGGAACTGTTAAAGTTTTTGGGATAAAAAGTGGCCTATGTCACTTTTCGTTTTTCAAACTATATTCATGCAATAAGCCAAGGCAAGTTGCTCCTTTGCTGAGAAAAAAATATTGTCAAGTCCTACGGGAACCACATATTTTTCGGGATGGAAAGTATCCTATGTCACTTTCCGTCTTCCAAACTATGCCCACCCCAAATATCAAGTCAATCCGTTGCTCCATTGCTGTGAAACAGTTATTGTCCTATCCCATGGGAATCACGAATTTTCTCGAGATAAAAAAGTATCCTATTATCACTTTCTGTCTTATAAACCATAGGTATCCATACCAAAAATCAGGTCAATCTTTTGCTCCGTTGCTGCGTCAAAGAGGAACAAACCAACAAACTTTTCGGATTGATAATATTAAAGTATGATGATTCTGTACCATAAAGGTAGAATAAAGAAACATGTTAAACCTCTAATGATAGAAGATTTAAAAATATTTTTAATGTCAGACAAAATGACGGCCTGGTATTAAACGTCATAGTAACATGTAGCATGCAGAGGGAAAAAAACATTTTATCTAATTTTAATGTCAGTTGTCATTTTCAATCCATACTTTATTTGCTCTTCAAGGGGATATAATGGTGGAAAAACAATTTGTCCCCTTGCCATGCTACTTGTGATTTATAAAAGTCTGCAGACAATGTCACCTGTCATCTAATTACGTTTGGCTGTGACGTTTCGTTAGTCCATATTAGCGTCATAGAGGAATTAATCACTTAGCGTCTTTGTGATAGTGGCGACAGTTTCGCTTTCGATGGTTTTTGTCCTGTCCTACAGGAACTATGCAATTTTTCGGGATAAAAAGTATCCTCAAGCTCCTTCCGCCTTTTAAACTATGTCCATGCCAAAAATCAAGTCAATCCGTTGCTCCGTTGGTGCGTGAAAGAGTAACAAACCAACAAACTTTTCGGATTTATAATATTAGTAAGGATAAGGATTATTTTGTAAACATTGACTTTCATAATGGTACAATGTATGGGTGGCCACATAATAGCCATGTTATCATCATAGCATAGTTTAATAGCCATGCCAGAGGCCCTTTGGCGGTTTAAAAACTCAAAACACCAGGGCTATCCACCCGGCCTATGGTAGAAATAAGAGTATAAGTATGTACTATGAACTTACTTTTTTACTTTATAGCGTATTTGACTCGGTGTTTGCCAGCGATCACCGAAGTTAAGAAACGTTCAGCATGGTCAGTTTTCGGATGGGTGACCGCGGGTGGCATTTACAACTAATCGCTATCGTGGCTCGGATTACCGGTAGGTGCCGGTTATTTTAACCATCTAGCGGCGGCGGCTTAAAAACTCTGACACCAGGGCTAGCTACTTACCACATAAAATTGGTCTAATATGAGCTTAGTCAAAGAAAATCCCCGCATCAGCAAGAAAAGTATACATAGGGTATACTTTTTAAAATTCTTCTTTTATGAATCTCTTACTTACTTACATTGTAGATTAAATATTATATTATTACATGCATCCATGACAGTGATATCGTAAATTTTCCTTCTATTTATAAATAGATTTCATTTTAGTTATTTAAATTAAGTGCCACCAGTTTTTATTTAATGCTGTCATCACAACACAACAACACATATTATTATAACATAATTTCATACAAAAGTCAGCATACCGATTCGATAATTAAATTTTCATAAAAAGGTTTGAAAATATAAATGGAAAATTGGATAAAGTCATCTTTATCCAATACCAAATGATAATGTAAAATGTCCACTAAAAGCACAGAGATACCCGAGGGATACTGTGGTCGATCAAGAAAATATGAAAGGGATGCATCAATTTAATATGGCATAAGTTAGAAATAGACATGAATCCCAACACTTATTTGACAGTTTTGACAGCAGCTTGGAAGATTGTCCATGCATTTCTATGGTTGAGTTTTGTTCAGAAGAATTACAAGTAGTAGAAGTATTGCAAAATTTTACTCAAATTAAAACTACATTACAGCTGTCTTATTCATATCTGGTTATACAGCATACGCGAGAGCGAGTGAAACAAAAAAAACGAAATGTCTGTCGCATATGTCAAAATCACCAGTTGGAATGTCAAAATGGTTAAAATTTGGTTACACTTGGTAATTTGTCTTTATTAGAAATTTGAACCCTCTAGTATCAGTAAGAAGGTTCAAATCTCTGATCATTTTACCTTCCTACTTTTTACCTTTTTGAATTTGGACACCCGAGATAGCTCAATGCTAGTTTGTGAAACCCTTCGAAATGACATAAGTTCGGGTGCATGTGCATATTTTTCTAACACCTATTTAATTTCATATTTAAAATGGGACAGTCATGTATATCTCTTGCTATTTTAGTACTGTTTCTTTTACTTTAGTTCTTATTCTATGGAGTATTGTCTCACGTGACAACAGCATTATCAATCTGTTATTTAAAGATATTGGTGACTAAATGTAATTTCCCCAGATTCTTGACAGGAATATCAAACGCAGGATTGACAACAATGAGACTATTCGCTATATTTGGTACATATTACTGTAGTACGATGCTTATGATCTAGTGCCAAATCTATGAAATATTTTGTGGGAGATAAGCATTAACATATTATGGTGTTTACCGTTTATTTGGTACAGATCCTAATGTAGAAAAAACCATCTTGTTTTTGAAGGATATGGAAATTACATATAAAAATACCAAGATAGACTTTTGTATGTCAATAGTGTTCACAATAGCTCGTTATAACCCAGATGAAAGAACACTCAAGATGATTTTAATGGAGTGGCTGCAAATGCATTACAAATTGATGAGAACTAACATAATAAATCTGATACGAAAACATGGACAATGAAGACCATCACTTTAAAATATTGGACAATGTAGTCTTTTTGAGTGGAGGAAAAAAAACCGTTGGGTCATTTAAAACTATGCTGTATGGTGGAACCTCGATTATCCGGCCCTCAATTATACAGATTTGTGTTTATCTGGACTACTATAGTCTATCAACAACGTTTCATAATCCGTCCGATTCTGCTCTCTCTCTGCTCTTTGTGACATGCTATTTCTTTTGTTGCCAAGTGTACCTACTCTGCTCTGATGTGTCACCGCACAATCATTGAATTTAAAAATTATGAATCATAAACATGTGGTGCTATCCTTTATAGATAAAATAAATATTATTGATTTATTCAAAAAGGTTGTAAGTTAGGTAAGGCAAACCGCTTTTTTTATTTAATCAATTATCCGGATTTTCGATTATCCGAATGCTCAACAATGATACAAATTGGTCTGATTAATCGAGGCTCTACTGTAATGTAGAATTGTGTAGATGCAACACCTATTCAAAATAAGAATATTAAAACAAGCAAAATTAAAAATAATCATCTGGATTAATGGACCCTAAAACTCTCATTTCTGAACCAGACTCCACTGATATCATATTTTGAATAAGTATTATCAGGATCTGGACAGTATTCATTAAATTCATTTTATAAACATCTTTCCTTTTATTATGCTTTTTAAAATTGGATGTCACTGCTCTATTTACAAAGATAGGGACTGAACACTAAATACTAAATAAATAATTCTGTAACAGGATAAAAGTCTAACAAATTCCATCAATGATAATATTTTTTTCTTTCAAAGACTCCAGCTGTTTCTTAATTATAATCAATAAACATCAACATAACCTCAATTTGTGTATTTGCTCAAGGCGCCTTGAGTAGCATGAAAGATGCGTAGACCTTAGTAGCCGGCAAGCGGGTGACATCCTACCTTGGTAACCTTGACTTCACATTAGAATAAGTAGGTATTTTGCACATGTAAACAATACCTATGAGCAGGCTATTTTTAGTTGATACCTTTTGCGCATGCGATAATCATACGAGATTTAAATTTTTAGGACACAAATTAATTATTATTAGGAATAAACGAATAGATATGAGTTATGTTTAGGCCAAAATAAGCTCAACTGCAAAATCTTACCTTAGCTTTGAGAGCGAATACGGTATTTTTTCTCCCATTCTTGTAGAACGCATAATAAGCGAAACCACCACCAAAAACACAGGCGCACGTAGTTAAAACTTTACTAAATTGGTTGTTTATGTTTACATTACTAACATTACGGGTAAAAACTGGAGAAATTGGCAATTTTTTCAATAATTTGCAAGAAGAACGGCACAACGTCGCCATGTTGGTACAACGGAAAACAGGCGAGTGCGAAAGAGAACAAGATAGTTTTTTTAAGATATAACTTTTTGGCACTCACTATGCTCAATGTATTTAGCCACCACATAGAGAGGTATTTTGTTGAATTTGTGCTAGCCAACGAAAATGTAATTTCATGGTGCTATATAGCTTTATCTCTCTCAAAACCCTCGTCACTCGACAGGGAAACCACTTCTACACCTAATAATCGAATTTACCTTCTTTGGAATAAGAGAAAACTGGGCAGATCATAGAACAAGGAACAACCTTGTTTCTCTGATCTGTGGGACAGACAGATCCTACTTTGTGGATAGGAAAACAAACAGAACCACATTATTTGTAACTTACTATTTTTAATAACCTCTTGTCCAGGAAAATGACTTAGGTAGTATATATTAAATAATATATCATTACTGAAATAGGTAATACCTACCTACTAATTTTACAGACGCATCTTCCAAAATTTTGTGAAATCAAAAAATTCATTCTATTTGCTGTGCCATGGACAGGCAGACATCTTTAATAAAAATAGTTTTGTCTTGGTTACTCATTCTGAAGTTAAAAGCTACCAGTGTATCTGTGTCTGTGTACCACAAATACAGAATAAGGATGTCTAGAGCTTGTGGTACACTCACTGAAAGTAAATAAAATAATTAGTAATGATACCTACACAACACAAAATAATTAGCTAAAAATATATTGTTATTATGCAGTACCATGCAGTATTTTTAGTTGAACCATGGAAGACACGCTGTAAAGTTAATTTTTCTATAATTAACATAACACTAATTGAGTAAACTTGTACTGTGTCCACTGTGATTATCATCGGCAACATTTTCTGTTTCTTCATGAACCACCACCCCAGTTGTATGCGTTGGATCAAAGTCAGTCTGTGGGTCTTGCACATCCACATTCATGAGTAAAACTCGTCTTACTGTCTCTGCATTATCATATAAACCGTATTCAGCTTGCCAGAGAATCGTAGTGATCAATTGCTGTAGATTTCCACGGGTACGAGGAGTTTTTATCTTTCTTATTTTATTTGCGACATATTCCCCGAAGACCGAATACTCATCTTTATTATTTACATCTTCGTACATAACTTTTTCTGCTTTTGGTATGGTGTAGTAGCCTGGTAGGCCAGTTGGCGATGGGACTTCTCGTTTGATGGTGCGGTACTTCCTTTTTCGCTTTTGCTTGGGTTCATATGTTTCGATGTGGGTTATTTGGTAAGGGTCCTCATCTAGCCATTCTTCATCTGATTGTTGCTCTCCGTGCATTTGCCTTACTAAGTCAAGAGTTGTGTTGTCATCGTCAGCATCTGAATCCGAGTTCTGGGTTATGTCCACCTGAAGAAAATAAAAAATGTTATATTATGTGATACTTAATGTAAATTGCAGGAAGTTTGGGGCCTCAATAAGGTTTCGCTGACTGGTGCTAGGTCTATGTTCAATGCATCACTGTCTGTTAATCAATACAAAATGATATCTGAAAGATGATTCAGATATTTAATTTAAGATATTTTCTCTGGGTTTTAATTAGGTACCTTGCTTTTCTAGCAAAATATTACGTATAAGTAATTAAAAATTAAAAAAAACCGTGCAGTTTTCTTTCTATTTTCCGACTTAAGTATAGTCGTTAGAACGGCATTTATTGCTTAATGAAGACGTAAAACTTTCTTGCTTTGGTTCAGACTGTTTGAAGTTAACAAGTTAAGCAAAATTAATACCTAGAATTCATGAATGAACTTTTACTCTGGTACTAAGTTGTAGTTTTCAACTATTCAGATGTTGTTGACTCATAAAATTACCAAGTTTTACACAGGTAGTTGATGAAATAAGTTAAAAAACTATTCAAAATAGAAGCCCAAATTCTAAAACCAATTGCCATCAAACTTTAATCATTGGGTACTTTCATTTGTATCCCTCCCTATCAAAGAATCAGTCGATAGCTCGATACCTGTATCAATTGATCGAAATAATCGATTACGCTGTACCTACATCGATTCGAACCATTGATAAGAGATAAGAAGGAATACAATAATAAAGCATGTAAAAGTACCCGTTGTATTTCTATTTTAGGCATAACTCCCTCAGCGACCTCGTTGTTATCGACTTGGACTTCATAACATACATTTTTACTAGAACTGTCTCTTGATTTATATTTTCTGCGCTTGGTCGGCGGCCCGGTTGCCATAGTTCCTGCAGCGAGGGCATCTTCCAGGCTGAAATTAGGATCTGCTCCACTCCCAGAAAGCTCCCATTGCACCGGGTGCTTGTTTATCAAATGCACACGCAAATTCGTGGTGTTTCCAAAAAACTTGTACTGGCATTCACATAATTTACACACCACAAGGACGCATCTACCATTTTCTAAGATACGGTCAAAAAACTTCCACACAATAGACGATGTTTTCTTCATATTGTTATTGATACACGATTTGTAAACAAGACCAATGAATTTGCCGCTCAAAACTTCATTGAGAACCGATTAATGATGAGGAATCGAATCAAAAGTATCACGATCACGAATCACGAGTAGAGAAGACAACAAAATGGCGTTCAGACGATCGAGAAAATCGTCGGAAATCGGAATCGAGCAAGCCTCGGCCGGGCGACAGTACTACCGAAAAGACGAACTTCACTTTATTCATTCGATACTACGGCGCAGCTAGCAACGCGTCATTCGATTAAAATTGAGATGTTTTCAATGTTTTTACGTTGTAAAGTGTACCCTACAGCAAGGAAATAAGAACTTCTTCTAATTGTGTGACATAGTTTTGCATACTTCGTTGTCTCTTTCAACTGCCAGCAATGTCATGTATACTTATCTCTTTCACTCAGTGTTTTAAGCACAGAGTGAGCACACGAATACGGGCATGGATTGGAGAACAAAACGTCATTAGACACAAATAGGCAACATAACAAAAATTTTACTTACAGATGTTTGACAGAAATGTGACAGTAATAACTTCATCTTCTTTTACATTTTGGCGTCGCATGGTTTATGCATTTGCCAGTGTCAAGTAAAAGTTTTTAATTAACGTTTTTGATATTTTATCAAACAGAGTTTGTGCAAAAAGAGAAGCGTCGTAGGTGAGGTCACCCGTGTGCCATTGTGGTGCCATTTTACTTTTTTTTCTTTAATTTTGACAAAAGTCGCAGAACAAAAGTTGTTAGTTTCTGTTTTAATACCTATACAGAATAATCCCCTAACCTACCTACTCATTATGTGAACAACTTTTACTATGAAATCACGGAAAAATAATCAGCAGTTTCTACAAAAAGTTCATTGACTTTTGTCAAATGGATAATTATGGGACAGCTCTGATACTTTTCGTGGTTGACTCCATAATCAAAGTTGTTTATAATGATGAGAAACCGTGGTAGGTATAGGTACTTACCTACCTATACTTTTGAAAGATGCTGCACTTTGAAACCATCATCTCAGCTGTAGAATGTCCTCTGGTGGACATTTGCGTCCTCTAAAGTTTACCAATAAGACCTATTGGAAGCAGCTTGCATCCACCATTTCCACCGCGTTCCTACTAGTACCTACTAGTGTTTGAACTATTTCTTGTAATTTTTTAAGCTAAATAAGAGTAGATTGTATCTTAAGGGAGGGATAAATAACATTTTTAAGGCGAGTACGCTTTTTTGAATCCAGTGCGAAATGCTACTTTTCATCACCCTCGATGAGAAAATAAAAGACGCCTCATATTTTATAGTAATATTTGCTACTAGAAAATATGAGGCGTATGTTTTCTTTAGTACCTAATGCTAATGTTATTATTAAAGAAAACATACGGTAACAACCTAACAACTAAATTGAAATTAAATAGTACCTATCTAATAATAAAACTCTCTAGTAGAAGTAAACAATTAACAATATTTGCATTTGATTTCTTTGTCGCTAAACACTAACATGTTCTAAATTCAAAAAGTGCGCGCGGCGCACTTATAAACAGGATTAAAAACTTATTACTGCCCACTAGTGCCCGCTAAAAGTTTCTTACAGAAAACATCACCTTTGGGTGCACTAGGCGAATCAAGTCGTCCTTTTCGAATAGATGTTATAAAAGACTTTTTGAAAGTAAATTAAATTGAGTCTTATTAGTCGCCTGTCTACCTAGTCCGTGCACGCCACGCTGAGCTATAGGTACCTATATGGATATATTTCTGAGCATCCGAGATCAATTCTGTTTTTTTTTACATCGTAGTAAAGTTATGCGAGCAAACTACTAGGTAACCGTTATATTTATATATCTATACAGGGTGAAGAGCTGACGCCGACTTTATGAAATCATACAATATGGCCTTCTTTTATAAGCCTTCGACATATTTTGAATTTAGTAAATAAAGCTAATTACTTAGTTATGTCCAATTTTCTTTAAACATCATTTAATTTTAGGAACCACCTGTACCAAAACACTTGCAAAAGCTATGTATAAAATATCAAAATAGTAGCATGACTCAATTATAAAGTATGATGCGTAATTACTTAGGGACCTACTTTATGTATTATTTAGTGTTTGAAAATTTTATTTTTAGGAGATCATTCGCAGTCCATAAATTTTTGGGCTAATTCCGAAAGTGCTATTGGAACAATTAATTAGGAAATAATAAGTGTAAAATATTATTCTTATCGTTTTTTACTACGAGACCAACTCTGTAGGATCACTCCTACTGTACACTCGTAGTTATCTAATAGAGTTGGTCCCATAGTATAAAATGCTCAGAATAATATGTAAGTACTACAATTATTTTTGTTTTGGCCGGCACTTTCAGATTTAGCCCAAAATGAATTATGGATTATTAGGGTTCCGTACCCAAAGGGTAAAAACGGGACCCTATTACTAAGACTCCGATGTCCGTCTGTCCGTCTGTCACCAGGCTGTATCTCATGAACCGTGATAGCTAGACAGCTGAAGTTTTCACAGATGATGTATTTCTGAAGCCGCTATTACAACAAATACTAAAAATAAAATATATATTTAAGGGTGGCTCCCATACAACAAACTTGATTTTTAGGATTTTTTTTACTCGTTATTAATAATGGCAAGAATGGGGCTAAGGGGGGTTCCAACACGCTACGGAACCCTTCGTGCGCGAGTCGGACTTGCACTTGGCTGATTTTATCTTTTTTCTTATTGATTTTATGATTACTGTTTACTTCTACGAGTACCTTGTACTACTTGTGTGTGTCAAATTTAATGTAAGGGTCAGCTCTCTACCCTGTAGGTATATACTCGTACTTAGGTATTTAATTTCCTACGAATTCTTAGTAGGCAGGTGTAAATAAAATAACAAAAACTATAGAATCATTTTATTTATTTGTCGGTATAAGAGGCTGTAAAAAGTTATTGTCTAAAGATTTTTGTTAAGTATGATAAATCTTCCTTTTGGTACGAATCAATAATTTGTTTTAAACACATGATTTTACCAAAATAAACTGCGAATTTTAGAAATATTATTAAAAATCGTACATGTATAAATGCACTAGTCAAAACGCAAATAAGTATTTAAAATTGTAACAGACATCGAAATTAATTAATTAATACTGTTTGACTCTTCTTGACATTCTTATAATAAATTATTTATTTTGAAGGAAGCAGGGGTAATAGCGAGCGCCGACATTGCGCCTTTTTGTTCTAAAGATGTTTACATTATAACATGTTGTAAAACATTGTTATAAAACATGTTTCAATAATGCGGACATAAAACGTGTTGTTTTATTTAACGTGTTACAAAACAAAGTTATACAACATGTTACTTAATCTGCACGCACCCTAACAGAAAATGATTGTGATGTGCATTTTATATTCAACTTATGTACAAAATATTTACAAAAGAAAGTTACGTTTTGTTCTTGAATTAAGCTGTTTCCCCCGTCCTAACGTTAGTATGTATTTAGTGTAATTATCATATAGATAGGTTTACTGTATCGGTAGGCGTACCCAATTGGGTAAGTAGATATATTATGGCACATGGGCAAAATAGTAACATTCGATTTACATTTACACCATATTTATGGTACTGTGTTTGAGATATAATATTTTAAAGGTGAACGCACACTTAGGCTAGGATTTCACGGAGCGGTCCATGCGGTTGCGGGCCCGCAGCTTCTGTTGAATGCGTTTTACGCGCACGTGTGCGGTTGTTTGCAGCTCGCGCGGGCCGCGGTCAACCGCAGCCTCGACGATTTGACCGCGCGCTCTGACGACGACGGCCGCGTAACCGCACAAATAACTAGTCGTGTGAGTATTGAAATAAAAACGCGGTTCCGACACCGCGGCGGGCGCGGCTTATTAACGCCGATAGTGGTTGCGCAGTAGCAATATATTTATATATTAGCGACGCAAGAACGCAGCTTGTAGTTAACTTCACATACTCCATAAAGTTTGATTCGGCTTATATACATGAAATCGTACAGAACGTCGTCGCGCACTTTTCCGCGCTGCACGACCCGCAGTTTCGTCAAATGTTGTAGGTAGATTCCTACGGCGCATCTAGTCTAGGTACGCTTTCACCTTGATCCCGTAGTCTGAGATTTCATA
The DNA here is from genome assembly GCA_964007245.1 of Hypomecis atomaria. Taxonomy (NCBI): domain Eukaryota; kingdom Metazoa; phylum Arthropoda; class Insecta; order Lepidoptera; family Geometridae; genus Hypomecis; species Hypomecis atomaria. The sequence goes on along the minus strand of OZ023294.1, from coordinate 4,683,993 downwards.
GCAAACGAAAACTATTATCGTTTTCGTGTGGCTCTAAACATTGTTGTTAGTTCTTCGTCGTGTCCGGCAGTGGCGCTATACAAAAATCTAGAGCCACAAGGAAACTATTGTAGTTTCCGTTTACTGTTTCAGTTTACATAGTACCATTCAATATTTTATTCTTGCTTATCATATTAGACTGTCACAACTGCATTCAGCATTAGTAAAAATGTATCATCCAGTTTTATTATCCATTAATAAATATGTATCAGCCAGTTCTGTCTCTTCCAAATTCTATGTAATTACAAATCTACAAGTCTACTGTAACGTTACTGTAACGGAGGAGAACAATATATTTTACAAAATACAGAAATACTGCTTCTACACTAACTATACGAATGAATGGTATTTTTACTTTACGATACAATCGCATCAAGTCTCTTAAAATTTATTAGACTTGCACGAAAACAGCAACAAATTCGTACGTTGATTATTTTTTAATTTAAATATTTGTAGAATTGAGTAAATGCACAATGTACGCAATTTAATGCAGTTTTCGTTTGACACCTAAAATTGAACAGTACATACATACATATAAATAAAAGTGTATAAACAGAATCATTTGTTTAACATTCATAAAGCTTGCTAAAATATTCACAATTGATATATTATCGTTCTTGAATCGTCATAATCAGCAAACAAAGGTTTGAAAAAGTTCTCATTAAAAATATAGTTTTTTTAAATTCATCGAAATAAATGTATATACAAAGGTATAAATAATTTCATGTCGGGAAATACAAAGAGTCAGAGAATTTTGTGCCTTTTTAAGAGTTAACTTCGACTTTTTTCCCGATAAACGTTTACTGATTAAGTTTCAAGATTTTAGTTACAAATCCTACACAAATATCAGATTGCGAGGGGCATTAAGATAATGTAGAATCCATTCAATCATAACACTATTTGCAGTTGCATTCATAAACAAACACTGTACAAAACTCCTTACACAGCACAATATTGTTACTGAAAGGACTTAAAAAATATAATACAAACAAAATTGGCTCACTAAAAGTAACAAGCGTATGAAATCCTACAAATCTACATTCGGTTGGAACTAAAAGGGACGAGAGAATAATAATATTTATAACTAAAAACATCAACTAAAACGTTAACAAAATACGACTTTCTCTATGGAAAATAAATAAATTTACAAATTAGATACACGTTTAGAACTAATAACTAATAGTCACTTCATCGTTTTTATGTTTATCACTACTGGACGAGTCGTGCAAGCGTTCCTATATGGAGTTACAACCTTACAACCAACGCAATTGTATTATCGATAATTTTGATCCAGTTTAATCTGGTTTAATACTACTTTATAGGTGGTTATTAGACACGGTTGTCGCTGAAGGAGGTCGTTTTGTATGGTTATAAAGTACAGGATCGCTCGCCGCCGCTAGTCGATTGAAACTTAGAGTATATTAGAAGCATGCCGTCCGCCGCACTACATTACCCTATCATAGCCTAGGCCGAAACCAACAATAACTACATTACTCAGTCCAATTTTCAGTCAATTTCTTAAGAAATTACACCTCAACTCACATCGACTAAGTACATAAACGTTTCGGAATTTCCTCTGGATAAAAATCGATTTTGCCAAATATATCGACTCAATCGATCTGTCGTTAATATGTCGATAAACTTTTGTGGGTCTAATCACTATCATAATGAAACAAAGCCACTTAGTGTCATTTATGAACTGATAACAGTTTTCGATTTCTCATCACAATAAAGCTGATGTAGTTTAAATTGGAACTGATTTGTTAACGAGGTACCTACCTATTTAAAATGCGTTATCAAAATAAATATTCATAAGGTAATAAGTGAGAATAATTAATTTATGCAAAAATATCAAAGACAAATCCAGCAACAAATCATCTAAATATATATCAAAGATGATTGAAGTTTCAGTTTATTTTGATAATAAATGAAAAGATCATGTAATAGAATTTACTGTACTAAGGTGTCCCATTGTGACGTCACACGTTCGTTCGAGTCAATTTTTAATGTAGTGTAATTTTGTAATTATAAGGAAAAATAATAACACTTGTATGGAAACCAATATATGATCTTTACATCACAAAAGAGATATTTGAAAAAGAAATCTAAGAATCAATTGAAAGAAAGTAAGTAGTAGTAGTAGTAGAGCGATTCCGAAACGATAAGTGTATTTAGGCTAAAATTTTAATTGACAGGAAACATTGCCATCTTCTAACACAGTTCCACCTTATCCAACGTTATCTCGACTCTAAACACCAAAAAAGTTAAAATAACAAAAAAGAATTAAATTATCAATTACCATCTACATTTAATTTTCATGTAACAGTAACTAACAATTGGAATCTTGACGATAAACCTACGTTTAAAGCGAACTAGGAATATAAAATTGAGATAGATAATTTCAGTAGCTTTGGTTGTAATAATATCATCGTTTACATCGTTGACACTCGAGAATTGAGTATTTTTTTACGTACTACTAGGGAAAAAAATAAAGCGGGTAGCATCAACTTGTGCCTAGATTCTTTATGTAAATCAACTAACTTGCGTTGATTGTTAATTTATTCATTTAGGTACTTATATTATAACCTTTTTGAACAAGGTGTCATATATAAAACTCTTCAAAAAAGAGTCTTGAATTTTTGATTAAATTTTGTACAGTGCAAGTTTCTGATTCCAAGCCTTAGAACCTTGGTAAGCTGAGCGACCGCAAGAGAGCAATGCTACTTGGATTTCGCGCGCCGTTCCTTAGGGAACATCACTAATAGGAATGATACAGAGATTCAAGCACGTGTAAGAGAGGAACGGTGCTAGTGTGCGAGCGCGACGGCAGCCCCGACCGCGACCAGCGTCCGACTCACGCGCGTCCGACCGCCTCCAGCGCGGTCGCCGACCGAAAAAACTCTGCGTCAGTAGTCGTCGACATCGTCGACATCGTTGACTCGTCCCAACTCATTTCGGTCGTGGTCGTCGTTCCGTTCTCGTGTTTTCTTCTCGCTTTCGGGTGCCGCTTTTTTTTGGGCCCAGTTGCCTTTTTGTGCTTTCTCTTATGTTTGAGGTTCTGTTTCTGTACCCACTTGAGACAGTTTCTGTGCCTCGGCGGCGGTCGTTTCAGCTTGGTTCGATGTCGGCGCGTCGCGCAGGGAGTCGGCGGGGGCCCTTCCCAACCTTTTGTGATGGTGAGGGCGTAAGTCGACAGGTTCCCGAGAGTCCGGCTCTTCGGTATCTGGGTTCGTCTCGCCTTGCCTCTGGAGTCCAGCGCCAAAAAGGTCTTCTTCCCGTTGCGTATCCGCGAGTATGTGTTATAGTTGTTTTCCTCTAAATGTTCCTCGAACACGCAATCGTCCGAGAGATCCTTCTGAAACAATAGAAAAATGTATGATCAGCAAATATGATATTGCAATAAAGAAACAATGATCGGCCAAGTGCGAGTCGAGCTCGTGGACGAAGGGTTCCGTACCGAACTGTCCCCATTTCAAGCATTTACCTGTTGCCGGCAAAAAAAGGCAAGAAAACGTTTGTTGCTTGGGGCCCTCCTTACATATTATTTATATTCTATTCTGAATATTTGTTGCTATAGCGGCTACAGTACCTAATACATCTGTGAAATTTCAACTGTCTAGCTATAACGGTTCTTAAGATACCTGGTGTCAGACAGACGGACAGACAACAAAGTCTTAGTACTATGGTCCCGTTTTTATCTTTTGAGTACGGAACCCTAAAAAGGGACAAGAGTAGGTAAATCCTACTCGACCAATAGATAGGTATATATTAAGGAACTAGATACTGTAATGATACTCGTACATGCTTACAAAAGTAATAGCTTCTATAAATCCGTTTTAATTCAGGAACTCCCTCATTCAGAAAGCAGGCATCGTATATGGAAAGCCTTAGAATATCAATGTTTAAATTGGGACCTCCCTTTTAGGATTACTGTATTGCCCCTAGACAGACAGCCGTTATGGCTAACAACCGGGTGTTTGGAACTGGCATTACAAATCGGCTCATTCATAAATATTTATAGGTGAATTGCTGTAGGGTGTAGGTACTAATGTCGGTTAAACTGTCCCCTGACGCGGCATTTTGAGCATTAAATTCAATCTGCAATGGTTCGGGACCGTTGCATTGCTTGCTGGGTTGGTGGGTGAAAATTATTACGCGATTTATGGTGTAGGCAAATTGTCCTGTCGGATGTTCTTTACTGTTAATCTATGACGCTAACAATAACAGTACCGCCACCGTGTTAGAATAAAATTTAGAGTAAAGAGTAAGAGTAAAGTGAGCAAGAAATATTTTTACATATAGAGGGTGTACCGGTTGTGGCCATTGACCTGGTTGTGGCCATTTGGTGACAAAATTATTACATAAATGACAATCATAAACAATGTAATACCATATTGTTCGTCTGAATCTACTTGTTAGAAATTTTAAATAATAATATTATTTTAATCTTTAAAATTCAAAGTGGCCACAAATGGTACTAAGATGGCCACAACCGGTGCATCTACCCTGAGGAGTTAGTCAAGTTTACAGGTAAATTAAAACTACAGTTTCCGTATGGCTCTATACATTTTTGTACAGCGCCCCTGGTGAAAACGAGGAAGAACTAACAGAAATGTACGCAGCCACACGCAAACGCATAAGTTTATAGTAACTATGCAAAACCTGTAACTGTTTTCTATATTGAATACAACAATATAATAATTCTTTTTTGCAAAAAATAGCATGACCGACTTCAACCGTGTACAGAATTAACATTACGCTCGGATCGCTGTAGCATTTTTCACATTATTGTTGATTTATCGAAAATGGCTCAGCTGATTTCGATAAAATTTAAATAGGACCAATTTCGAAGTATACACTTTCCGATAAAAAAGAATTATCAAAATCGGACCACTAGGTATGTAAAAAGTTATGCGTGGTTTAACATTAAAAAAATCAATCGATGTCGTCATGTCAACCCCAAAATTGGTAGATTCAACAATAGTAGCTATATATCTCCTGTTTTAGAAGGTCTAACTAAGGGCTCACCTACATAATAATTGTTGAGGATCCAGAGTTTATATCGTCATAAAAATAGGTAATACTGAAATGGCAACACAAGATCGCCGGTGGCGCGAAAACCGCTACTAATTTTGCATATTGGCAGCATTGGACAATGTACAGTTCTATTTCCATATTGTGCCGCCAGATGTCGTTATTTATCCTCAGGGCATTACGTTTGAAATTAATTTCTTACTTGGAATACTTGGATAGTGTAACCGTTTCTGTACTTAATCGCAGGCGACTAAGCAATTCCGTGTAACGGAGGTGAAATAATTACGCTGTTATGGATGTAGGTACTAGGCAATGTTGTCTAAGGGTATTGAAGATATTAGTTTCAATAATTCTGATATTAGGTATTGCTACCAAAGGCTTAACACGCATCATAATAGGTACGTTTAAGTTACCACTAGGCTGAATTTAAATGGCGTTTTGACAGCTCTAAATATAATTTTAAAGTGTTGTTCTCCTTGTCTAATAGATCGCATTTTTTTGACAGACAGCTGTTTTTTATATTAGTTTAATGCGTTTAACATTGACCCCAACATGCTTTTATCAATTCCGTAGTACACTCTTCCTATTATAAAGATTTTTCAAATAATTTATCATGTCACATGGGTTTTGGTCTCATCATTATCACCGCAACAGCTGATTATGGGCCGTTCAGCCCATTTTTTTTCACCAATATTCGATGTTTTTCTAAATACAAAATAGATTGCAATGCAATGTTTACCTAGGTACTATTATTTTGAATATTTCTTCATAACTAAGTATAAATCATTCGTAGCCAGGCGAAACAGGGACGGACAACTAGTGACGAATATAGAATGCGAATGACGAAGATGTAAATTGCGATAACAAAAAGGAATTTGATTGTAAATGAAGATGGCTTCCATTTTATCTTATCAAACCAACTTTAAAATGCTAACACCAACAAATCTGAAGAAATTGGTCTAAGCCCTAATACTGTAATAATTAGGGAGAGATAGGGGACTAGAGATTGATAGTTCTCGTTATCGATAAAATTGATTGGGAATAATCGCCTTATTTGAATATCGATTGAGATTTGCCGTCAACGTTTAGATAAGTAAACAGTTTCTTATCTCATTAATTTGTCACTTCAGGATTGTCAGTCAGATAAGAGTTTCGAAATGACGTAGAAATCTTTATTATGCCTGTAGTCTCCGTAATTTGTATCTTGTTAATGAAAGTGTAGGAAATCTTTGTTATCTTTGTATTAAAATATACATGCACTTAAAATTTTCATGTCTTTGGTCACTACTGTCTTTTCAATAGGTATTTTTGTTGACCATAACACAATTTTAAGACTTATCATTATAAGTTAAGCTCGACAATTTCTTACTTTTTGGCTTAATATGATCTTAAAAATAAATAAAAATGACAAAGACTTCAGAAGTAAGTAATCACGTTGTAGTCAAACGCAAATCTATGTAGAGTAAAAAGCGCTACAGATGCCATTTAACTTTTGCCATTTATATTTTGCAACCAAATCACATACGGAGTATCGGATCCAATAATATTAGCATAAACTTAGGTTAGAAATAATCGATAAATCGTGCCAACCTTTCGGGTCAAACATTTTACAATCGAGGATTTATCGATCTTGATCGATAATAGATTGGTTCACGACACTACTAGACGGTACGATACTAGGGTTATCACAGAAGATCTTTATAGTCCAAAAAATAAAACAATTGCCAAAGGAATCCTTGTGGGGTTTCAATCGTGTAGAGGATTCAATATGATAGGAATTAAATTTTACTGTCTTTATTGACATGTCCTTTCGTAAATGTGAGGAACAGAGCAGTAAATTAGTAGTTTTTACTACTTTTTCGTTCATTACTAGCGGTCGCGTTTTTGGAAGGGTGGTATAGTAGACAGTGAAAACCTTTTAAGAAATTAGTACTACCAGCATAAAAGGGTTCTATTTATAGTTAATGAAGTTGTACACTTTTTGAATTAGCTCCAGTTAATATAACTTAAGAATTCGTTTTGTACCGACACTTAAAATAATAAAGCCGTAAAATATATTTCGTTGAGATAATATTTCTATATGGAATCATTTAACTAAACCATATTATTTTATTCTATTGTAAAATGGCCTTTGTAGTCAACAGATTATTATAAACTACTACACATTATTGTTCAGTATTCAGCTACTTTTGCGTTTATTTTCAGTTTTACGTGACAAATTGGTTTAGTGGGTTCAGTGATCTGTGAATGGACCAATCCATATTGTATTTTCAGATATTGTATTGCATACACAAAAACAATCTTAATGAGTCAATGAGTAGTTACATACAAATCCATTTTCCTCCTTTCTGAAAAGAAATAACTTGTGATACAATTCTATAATAAAGATGTATGTCATTAGTAGTTTGAGCATTTGGATTATCTTTATACCTTCAAGGGTCTGTGGATTATCCAATGCTTTTTGTGTAGTAGTAGTATAGGTAGTTTTAGCTTATAAATTAATATTGTATTGTATTGTAAAGTTTTAGATAATAAAGGCACTTTTGCCCTGTAAGTAGGTATGTTATGGAAATTTTGTTATGGAACGTAGGTTCGTTTATCGATATCGATATTTCTGGTATATCAGATCAGAAATTCGATATGTTTCCAACTCAACCCTATTGCCGTCCATCCCAGTTACAAAGTTCTGTCAGGACTCGTTTGAAATTCGATAACACAACGGTAAGTAAAAGCAAAATTAGAAAGCAACATTGGATCCTAATTTACGCACGTGCTGGATAATTTATCTGGCAATAAATACGTCAATTATGGAGACTAGGTGCGATAGATTTATTCGACGGCCGGTAGCCGGTTTGAACACTGAAAAATTATGTTAAAGTGTTGCTGGTTTTATATTACATCTTAATGTGACATATTCTACTGGAAGTCTATCGACTAAATATCTGAATTTTGACAAAGGCCGCTCAGAATACGAATCCATTAATTATACTAGTAGTCAAAGAGTTTTTTTGTGATAAACATTTCAAAAAGTTCGTCGCGAAAGTCGGGACCGCGAATTAGCTCAGTTGGGAGAGCGTCGGGCTAGTGATCTGAAGACGCAGGTTCCAGTCCTGCATTCACGACGAATTTTTGAAATGTTTATTACAAAAATAGTTCTCTAAGATAAAATAGAGTGAGATCCACTATTAAATTAAAATCTTTTCGTCAATAGTACTTCCGGTTATCTTGGCTGAGAATACACAATATTACAATAATACCTAACTAAATACACGAACATCGATATGGTAGACCGTGGCCAGTTCAACGGGATAACACTACACGTTAATTGTGTTGGCAGCTTTTATCTATCTACGGCTGATTTCTCATAAAGAATGACTGAAAAATGATTAACATTGAAATGAACCCTACTGCATTTTTGTGATACTAAGTAAGTAAGTTCTTATAGGCCGAATGGCTAGCCCTGCTAGCTTAGCATACAAGACCACGACAAGAGTTTACCGACGTGTGCAAAGGTGACAAATATATACTTCATTATATCTCTGTCACGCTCTGACACGTCGATAGAGTTATTTTATGGTCCTTATGCTAAGCCCGCTGGTGTCAGAGTTTTAGGCCGCCTGTAGGCCTCTGACATGGCTAAACGGTTAAAACAACCTGATGAAGTTTGTGATACTAATCCTTTTAAATTAATTCCCAAAATCCCAAGTAAATATGAGTTTAATGAAACCGGCTTATCTATTGGCAGCACGCCATACACAAATATCTTTAAATAAACGCCGTACGAAGAGCTAAGTATGTATCTCACAAGATTGTATCACATTTGACATTTTGACAGTGCCAAAATATACATGAATTAGCTCATTAACAATGCAATTTTAATTTAATGTTAGTGTGCGTAGTTTATGTGCCTATTTAATTCTTGCTAAGGCTCTTCATATCATCAAACGTGGTATTTTTTTTAGGGTTCCGTACCCAAAGGGAAAAACGGGACCCTATTACTAAGACTTCGATGTCCGTCTGTCTGTCTGTCTGTCTGTCACCGGGCTGTAACTCATGAACCATGATAGCTAGGCAGCTGAAATTTTCACAGATGATTTATTTCTGTTGCCGCTATAAAAACAAATACTAAAAACGAAATAAAATAAATATTTAAGGAGGGCTCCCATCCAACAAACCTGAATTTTTAGAAGTTTTTCGCTCTATATTAATAATGGTAACAGGTAGATGCTTGAAATTTTCACAGAACATTTAGTTTTATATTCACTTCTATAGTAAATAATAAAATTAAAATAAAATAAATATTTAAGGGGGGGTTCCCATACAGTACGGAACCCTCCGTGCGCGAGTCCGATTCGTACTTGGCTGATTATTTTATGTCTATCTATGTATTCAGCTTAGGTCTTCTAAAGTAAACCACTGATAGTAATACGTTTTTCACTATCTTTTAGAATATTTCTTACAAAAAGAAGGTTATAGTTATGATGTACTCGTAGTCGGGCAAAGCCTGGGGGGTAGATAAATGTAAATAAAAGCGATATTTTTGCGATATAGCCACCGATTTTAATTTTATGCACGAATAATCTTCTTTGTGAATATACATACACAACTGCCTCGGTGGCTCAGTGGTTAGTGACCCTGACTTCTGGGTCAAACAGGCGTGGGTTCGATCCCCACCCAGGGCAAACATTTGTGTGATAAACATAGGTGTTTGCTCTATGTCTAGGTGTTATTTAGGTACTATCTATAAGAATGTATTTAAAAATATGTCTATGTAGTATATCAGTCTCTGGCAGCCATATCACAACCTTTGCTTAGTTTGGGATCAGAGACCGTGTGTATGGTGTCCCCAAATATTTATTTATTTAATGATCACTCCGGATGCAAACGTGACGATTCCATCCAATGCATTTTTTAACTCTACTGTATCAATAAGTTGAATTTCACCATGGTAGGGCTCACTTTATGGTAGGGCTCATTACTGGTCACTGCAACTTGAATAGTAACATGTATAAACTGGGAGCCACCGACAGCCCACTCTGTCGTTGTTGCCTGCAGGAGAATGAAACGGTAGAGCATGTTTTGTGGCATTGCAAGGCCACGGCAGAAACTAGAATCGCTTGCGGGTTGCATGACGCTACTATTGCTTTGTCATCAGCATCGACATCATCATCCTCATCGCTATCTGGTACACCATCCAAGCCACTGGAGCAGTTATGCCAGCGGCCCAGAGCCACGCTCCGCTATTTTAAGGAGCTGGGCTGGCTCGGGTAGACGCTGGAGGGGGAAATGCACAAAACACCCCATGCGGGACGTCAGTGCAGGACTTATCGCCCCTACATCGAATAAGAATAAGAATAGGTGTTTGCTCTGTGTCTGGATGTTATTTAGGTACTATCTATTAAAGTATGTATTTAAAATATGTACTATATTATGTAGTATAACAGTCTCTGGAAGCCATATCACAAGCTGTGCTTAGTGTGGGATCAGAGATCGTGCCTTAAGATGTCCCTTAATATTTATTTGTTTATTTTAATTGTATGAAATGTCATTTATAATGTTTTTTATTTATTTACTCATTGCGCGGTCAACTCGGTTTCGAAGCTGTGATCGCGCTTCGAACAATATAACATGTCATCTGAGACGTTAGAGCTCAGTTGGACGTGAAGTTTAGTCTTGTCAGGGGACTTCAGATAGAGCTAGCAATCAAGTATACAGATTTACTTTTACCGAATAACGATCTTCAATCTTGTTCCTATGCTTCGAGCAAATTTCTATAGAGTCACAATCGTACAAAAAAAGTGTCCGAGCCAAAACCCTGCCCAAGCTATACGTAGTGGGCAGGCTTTTCAGTTAGTTGTAGGCGATTGCAAGACGACTACAACGTCGCGCGATGCCAAAGTGCTTATAGGTGACATAACGGCGAGATTCGAGAAAACGGGTCATTGTGAATTATTTAATGTAAATGTCTAAGACGGTATGTATGACAGCGTTTGGACATTTTTTATTAATTTCACTTAGGGACTGTGGCTCTGTGGATATTTGCTCGAAGTTCCTATGCCTTAATTTTTAGAAGAAAATAAAGGAGTAGATATCAACTTAATGGCGATCTATCGAACGCGCCCCAACATGACACATTCACAGTGATGCGACCGGCAATCGTTAACGGTTCCTGGAACGCGATAACACGATCGATTCGATCAAACTGCATCACTTCCAAGTATTTTCATGAGGTTCCATCAACGTCCAGAAGAATTTTGATGTTTATTCGATTATTTACGGTATTTCTAAACTGTCGTCTACGAATCTAGTGTTAATTTATGTGATCGCGGCAGCTTTATGCCAAAAGTAACGATGTGTTTTTGAATGGCTTAATTTTTTTTTAATTTGCATTTTATGGCCGAATAGACCGCCCTGAATTCCAAAAAGTTTAGATCTGTTTTTAAAACGTGACTCCATTTTTTTACGCGGATATTTTCCGGGTATTTTGTATTGGTTAATTAAAGAGCAACATATTAAACAAAGCCTAATAAATCAAACAATTATGGCTAGTTTAGATAATATCGTAACTTTGAACTTATTTAGTTAACTGAACTGACATTTTGATTTTAGTAGGTATTTTTATATTTCCTTGAAATGTTTTCTAACTGTACAAATATACGATTATTTTGCCATCGCAATAAAATTATAGATATATTTTTTTTACGACTCTATTTTGAACGTAAAAAATTATGAATTCATTAGGAAATGTAAAAAAGAGATTTATTTTATGGTTGAAATTGATTATAATTCTATTTCCTATCTTATCTATCAAGAAAATCTGAGATCCTTTTAGCGGTCAATAAAATCCCAACAAAAACATGGCATGTAAAAAGTACAACAAGTCGAGCAACAATTCTTCAGTAAAAAGTAGGTAGTGAGATCAAAATGTAAGCACAAGTCGGTTTATTTATTCAGTAATCTATGAGAGCATCAAAGTTGTAAAGATGCGCCCAGATTCTGCCCTCATAGACAAGTATCGAATAAATAAACCGACTTGTGTTTACATTTTGATCTCACTACTTTTTACTGAAGAATTGTTGCTCGAGTTGTTGTACTTTTTACATGCTATGTTTTTGTTGGGCTCAGACCCATCTCAATCCTTTAAGCGGTCAATAAAATTGAACAGTCAAGGCAAATCTTTAATCTGATCTGATTAAGTGATTTGATGAAATAAATATTACCAAAATAAATTCTAATAAGTACTTAACTGTTGCAGGATTTTATGACTGTATCGTGATCATTTATTTTAGGAGTATTTTAAATTAAGTTGCTTAGAAGGGGTTAGTATATACCTATTGTTCATAGATTTAACCCGTCTGGTGCCCCCCGCTCGACTTGAAGGTCGCTGGTAATGTCAAGGTTATTTTCGAAAAATCAAAATTTGACAAGGCGCTTGACAAAATTGCTTATTTCGATATTGTAACTAGTTTTATTTAGAAAGAGTTATATACTACTAGAAAGCTACTGAAACGCAGAATGTTTTAATGTAATCTTAGTATTTATTAGACTTACTTGATAATAAAAAATATGATGATGAAAATCTTGTTTTGATTTTTTTCGCCGGCTCCCCACAAACATTTTGTTCTCACACTGTTATAACTAATTTTTACACAATTCACTCACTCAGGATATATACCTGCACCTTTTTACTACACAATTCACGCTTTTGTTTACTCGGAAACACGATATAATCACTAAAAAACACAATAACACTACGACGCAAAAAAATGGTGCGGCCATGTTTTTTCGCCGCGGAAACAAGACTGAACGAAGTACCGTTCGCAACGCAATTGCTCAACAACAATTTTTATACATTTATTTCTCAGACAAAAATCAAAGATTTATTTATATACACATAAAATGAACTATACAGATAATTATCATGAATTTTGGCGTTTATGAGGTAATCTTTGATTTTCGGTTATATGATTTTCGATGAAAAATCTTATTACGGCGATTACGGCCCAGCCGTTTTGCCGTAGCCAAATATGCCGTATGCCGTATCTCCGTCATTTATGAAACGATTTGAAAAATTCTTTCACTGTTGGGAATCTACACTGTCCCCGGTGAACATAGGCTATATTATAGTTATATATATATTATATAATACTATATATACATATTATAGGTGTAAAAAATACCTTGAAATATTCATTACTAGCTACGCCCTTGCGGTGTTACACGCGTTTACCCGGTATAAAAAGTAGCCTATGTATTGATCCAGGGTCTAAGCTATCTCCATACCAAATTTCATCAAAGTCCGTCTAGCCGTTTGAGCGTAAAAGAGTAACAAACATTTATACATCCAAACGTTCTTACAAACTTTAGCATTTATAATACATATTAGTAGGAAGTAGAGAAACTGTGATAATTTTGAATTTTGTGTGATATTTACGAGTACTTAGTTACTCCTAGATTAGTTACTTAGTTACTCCTAGATTAGTTACTTAGTTACCCCTAGATTCTTTCATACTTACCAACTTCGGCCAATATCGATCACCCGATTAGGAACTTTTGTTAGGAACACCTACCTACCTAGGGTACCTACTATGAGGGTACAAAATAAAATAAACATATTTTTTATATATTTTTTATGTAAAACAGTGGTGGGCACAGGAAAAAAACTTAAGACTAGTACACAAATAAATTCAACTGCCTAAACAGTAAATGATATAAATAAAAACGTACATCGTCAATGTTATTATTACTAATTATGTATCGGCTAGTACACAAATAAATTCAACTGTCTGCAAAGTAAATGATATAAACAAAAACGTACATCGTCAATGTTATTCCTACTTATTATTACTAATTATATATCGGCTAGTACACAAATAAATTCAACTGTCTAAACAGTAAATGATATAAACAAAAACGTACAAAAACAAAAATGTTATTCCTACTTATTATTACTAATTATATATCGGCTAGTACACAAATAAATTCAACTGTCTGCAAAGTAAATGATATAAACAAAAACGTACAAAAACAAAAATGTTATTCCTACTTATTATTACTAATTATATATCGGCTAGTACACAAAAAAATTCAACTGTCTAAACAGTAAATGATATAAACAAAAACGTACATCGTCAATGTTATTATTACTAATTATATATCGGCTGGTCGGCTAGTACACAAATAAATTCAACTGTCTGCAAAGTAAATGATATAAACAAAAACGTACATCGTCAATGTTATTATTACTAATTATATATCGGCTAGTACACAAATAAATTCAACTGTCTGCACAGTAAAAATGTACATAGTCAACGTTATTCCGTCAGCCGACCACCGACAAACTAACCTAACCTAACCTACTTATCTAGATGAACTAGCCACACCTGGGCGAAAAATTATAACTTCTATTTTGCCCGGGACACAGAGTGCAGATGGAAAAGAAACGAAAAGAAAAAGGCATATATATAATGTTCATGGATTTGAAGGTTCATATCAAGATGAATATTCACGTGATACTTACAAACTTACTTGCAACCTCCCTAACCCTCCGCCTAGATGAAAAATGCCTGCTACTGACTACTAATCCAAAAGTAAAATCCGGTATTTACAATTGAATAAAGGATAGCAATTGTCCTGGCTATTGAAAGAAATTACTTGAGAAATATGCATCACAGATCATAAGGCATTCAAATCTCGCAATCACACACATCGTTCTCTCACAAATTGGTAAATACCTAGTCACGTTTCCTTTTCCGCCCACGAACTTCGTGTCCTTTGAGTTCAACCAAAGAATGCCATTGCGCCCAACAGCTGTCGGACGGAATGGCGTCTCCGGCACCAAAGCACAGAAATACGCCACAGGTCATGCACTTGGTATGAACCAATTTGGTTTCTGACAGCCGTTGGTGAACAACACAACGTTTTCGGTTACCTTGTTTCGTCAGAACCTGTGGCACGTGCGCGACATCCCGCCTCAACCTCATGATTTTCCCATCAGGCTCGCAAATCTCCACAGGAGCGGAGCGGTGTCGCTCCCACAAAGTGTTTGCTAGCTTTTTGCGAAAATCACGATGCGTCACAGCTGGCATGTCACGTCGTTTCAAAGAAGCGACGTACATAACGAAAGCATTGTGTATGCTCACGTTCAGCAACCTCTTGAACATCTTGACATACCATTTCACACATCTCTTGCGCTCCAACAAATACATTGACAGTTTTTGATCTTTCAGATCAACCCCTCCCATAGTATTGTTGTAGTCCCTCACGCTAATAGGCTTCACTAACGTTTTACCTGCCTTCGATCCGACGTAGGTATCGGCATTGTGGTAGGTGGAGATCATCGTGACCAGTTTGGAATCTTTCCATGTTACGATGGAAACATCACCAGAATGGCGCGCGATGATGGACCCCTTCGGCACATTTTTCGGTACCTTCGCGATTTCACTAGGCACGTTCCTACGATTCGTGCGCAAAGTTCCCAAGCAATCGTAACCCAAACTCTTGAGGTACCGCGCCAACGCTGGACAATTGTAAAAATTATCCATCGTAACGGAGTGCCCCCGATTTTCGAGTCCTCTCAATAACTCGAGTACAACCTGTGTACTCTTGCCAGCCAAGTCAATAGCAGGTGGGACGTCAACACCGTCCGAAGAAGAACCTTTTCCAGCGTAAATTTGAAACTTGTATAGGTACCCCGTATGTGATTCACAGAGCTCGTACGATTTAATTCCAAACCGCGCAGCCTTTGACCTTATTGCCTGAACCCAGGACAAGCGGCCTTTGAATAAGGTCAAGGACTCATCAATCGAAATTTCTCTATGCAAATTGTAAAGGGAGGCAAATTTTTTGTTGAGATGTGAAATCACGGGTGCCAATTTTGCTAATTTCGGTGATAGCTCAATCCCTTCACATTGTAGATAATCCCGACTCGCATCAGAATTGTCCACAAAGTGCAGAAACTTGCTAAGCAAAACATAGCGATTGAACGTCATAATGTTCTTGAATCTAGGCATTTCAAGAACATTTTCCGATTCCCAATATTCATTTTGTGATGTACGCTGATCGATACCCATGAACATATATATCGCGAAAAGAACCATCAGCTCGTCGGCATCAGTGTCAGTCCACCGATGAAGACGAGAGGATGGCTTCAATCCCTCTTCGAGTCTCAGACCACTGATTGTTTGCTGAGCGTACCTGTTAGTTTCCTGGGCAATTCGCTCCATGATGTCTCTATCCCAGATATCAATAAAGGCATCATAGGGCGAATCGTAATCTTTGAGTGGTCCTGCAGTAGGACCCGAAAAAACTTCGGGAACACCGCGGAACGACTCAAAGTTTTCTTCCCACGTGTAACTATCGGATACACCCGGCAAGCGACCAGCTTCTTCATCCATCGCACTCTCTACAGAAGCTACAATATTTTGCACACGTTCGTCTAACTCATCGTTATCTGGAATCTCTTTTCCCATTCCAGCGACAGCGTTTGAGATAATGTCTACGTCGAACTCGTCGTCGAAGTCACTATCAAAATCGCTGCCCTCGTGAGTCTTCCTTATAACTCGGGACCTTGGTGTTTTTCCTACTCCCGAGGTCGAAGGGAAAACACCGGCATCTGCTACAGAAACATCTGCAACGCTCCCTGGCTGAATAACAGTTCCCTGAGATAGGGAACTGTTATTGCCCGAAGCATCGCCTACGTTTCCGGTAGCAGTCGAGCTACAAGAAAGCGGCTTGGGTGTCAAGAATACCGGACCCTGCTGCACCCACCGCAATATCTGCCGCGCCTCCGCGTCGTCCACCTCGTCGTCGTCGTCGTCACTCACATCGAGCGCCTCTACGCGCTCTTCGACGCTGGTTCTGTAAGAGAGCAAATGTAACATTATTATTTTTATCCGAGGTACGAGTAAAAAAAGATGGAAAAATAAATTGCAAAAAAACTTACGCAAGTGACGACAACGGCCCGGTATCAACGGCTCTCCTTATGTGGCCGCCTGGGGTACTCTGCAGCGTCACAGTCTCGCCGGTAACGCCCAGAGTACCACCAGGCGTGTTATCTACGACCATGGCGCGTATTCTAAACAAACAAAAAAATAATGTGTAAAAATGTCCCGTAAACTCATGTACTTTAGTTTGTAATGACTTGTAATATTCAAAATGTAATAAAATATACAAAATGCTCACTGCTTGGGGGTGCGGTGCTGCACTTCCGGCGGCATTTCGATGTCCCGTTCCTCGGCGGCATTGATCAACTGCGTGATCAAAGCACGCCGAGATGATGAGGGCTGCGGAGTGCTTGAGCGGGAGCCGGTCGGCGTCACCGACTGCGACCTTATGTCCGCGCTCGAAGCGCGCAGTCTTGCGAGTCTAAAATAAAAAAGGAAAATTAGAACACAAATGCTTATCTTAGTGTATCGTATTCTACTTATCAAGCCCTTTCATTTGATACCCATATTGATGAATTAAAAAAAAATTAAAAAAAAATTAAATTATAAATTTAAAATTTCATTTAAAATTTTTCATCAAACATAGCTAACAACACTCCCGAATAATTCACCTTTCAAACTAATAACAAAAACATTGATGAATTAAAAAAAATTTTTAAAAAAAAATTAATTATAAATTTAAAATTTCATTTAAAATTTTTCATCAAACATAGCTAACAACACTCCCGAATAATTCACCTTTCAAACAAAAACAAAATCGTAATCACGTAATCTATTACGGCAATGAATTTTGATGCTATCGGTACTTCTGCAATGAAAACAATGGCGAGTCACTTGTTTTTGGAAAAAAATGATTTCTATCCAATATTTTCACACTAAAATGAAAATATATTTAGCAGTACATATTCACAGATATATTATTTACAAACTTACATGCAGTAATCAACCAATTTACAACAAAAATATACAAAATCATAACCAAACATGCATGACGCATAGAAACGAAAACGGCTCCACGAAAGTTGAAATGGTTTTTTGCATATAAACTTGCAATTAATCAAAAAACTATTATCATAAATAGATTCCTTACACATTATTTAGTAATTTGATAGCTTTTTTACTTACCTACGCTTGTTTTGGTTCATTTTTCTTGATTTTCTTTGAACTTACAACTACACTTCACCGTGTCAAAATGGCGGAATAAAAGGGCGTCAGCGAAAAATCTTGGTTTATTATTTTTTTTAAATTATTGTCTCTGGACAGATGCTAAAGTTGCGTTCATTCGAATTGTAATGCATGAATATAGCCACGAGTGAAGAGAATTAGTCTGTGGATAGATGCATAGACGAAAAATAAAATGGAGAAATCTTACGTACATAGCTGTGTACGTAAGGCACGTCGTGCCATTTTTCCTTACGTACATAGCTGTGTACGTAAGACATTTGACGGGTTTTATTATACCTACTATTACCTACTGATATTAGCTTTATTAGCTGTGGTATGTTATTTAACATGTTTAGGGAAAAAAGAAACTTTGAGCTGATAATCTCGGATAAAAACAAATCCATATTAACATTTATTCCATGGTTAGTTTTGATAAATTTAATTCAGCAAGGGTGCCTTCAGGCTATCAATAAGGATAACTTAAAAACCTCACAAATACTTGTGTATTTAGAATGAAGAAAAAATTAGAACAAAATATATCTGCCTATTTTATTTTCTAATTATTCAGAGAGATAGGATAATAAGAGTACCTAATAGACTCTAGCGTGCAAAAGACATTCTAAGTTAAATAAGTAGGATTTCAAATTGAACCTTTAAAAATTATTACAAACTAGCGACCCGCCCCGGTTTCACATAGGTGTATTATGCAAATAAACCTTCCTCTTGAATTAGGTACTCTATCTATTAAAAAAAAACACATCAAAATGCGTTGCGTAGTTTTAAAGATACGAGTACAAGCATACATGGGGACAGACAGCGGGAAGAGACTTTGTTTTATACGAGTACGATGTAGTGATCTGTATGATTTGTACCTATTTGTATACCTTTTGAGCTAAATACTACTTCTACAAGGTATTAATATTCATGTTTGCTAGTAGGCACCCAAACAGATAGTTTACCTCAAAACCTATCAATTTAAGCTAAATCACGTCTATAACAATTTAATAGCTCTGAAAACGGCTTTTTAATGTTGCCAGAGATATAAAATGCATTTTGTTTCACGTAAAAAAGCGAAATAAATTTCTTCTGTTTTTGAAACGGTATCTTTAAAGTGCCAAGTTTTATATTTGTTCAAAAGGGGGTGAAATAGGGATAAGTGGGACAAAAGAAAGGGAATTAAGAGATAAAAAGTTTTACGATCTGATAAAACGTGAGGGGACGCCATTGCTTTATATGTAGGAATATAACGACTTCAGGATTAGGTTGCTGTACTTGATTAGAACAGAAAAACGCATGGAGTGGCGTATCAAAATTAATTTCTTGTTGAATTTGGTATTGAACAATCATTGTGTATTTTGTTTGTAGGACTTATTTAGGACCTTTATATAACGTTTCTTTGTCGCAGTGATTTTAGGGCTAAATTATGTACAATTTATTTAGTAAGCTATATAGGTTCTACTTTAAACGCTTGACTGGGATTGCTTATAGGCCGAATCATACAAGTCGGCGGATGTGAAGGTAGCTACAAGCTGTGTAATATCCTGTGTACTAGCACTCACTTGCATACACTATGTACTGTACCAGCCTTTTTAATAGTCCACTGCAGGACGTAGTCTTACCCACGAAGGGTAATACAGTAAGGTTCATTTTACTTCTCTAAAATTTGCACAAAACACCCCGTGCGAATGCACAAAACACCCCATGCGGGACGTCAGTGCAGGACTTATCGCCCTTACTTCAAATTAGAATTAGAATTCTCTAAAATTTATAAAATATTTCTTAGGCAACTCTATAGTTTCAGAATGAATTAAGAAACCGAATACGATATCCAAAAAGCCGATATCATTGTTAATCATCATTAAATTTATATCGATTTATAATCTCCTGATCTAGTTAGGCAGTAAACCTGCTCGCCCGAATCTTGTAAATTAAAAAAAAAGGTGACCATAATAAAATTGTAAGCTAAATTATGTGAGAAATGTGAATCTTACGGTCCAATACGAGATAGGGAATCGATTAGGAATACGGTATATGGAATGTTTCTGTTTGATTTTTAACCGACTTCCAAAAAGGAAGAGGTTCTATATTCGTCTGTATGTTTTTTAGGGTTCCGTACCCAAAGGGTAAAAACGGGACCCTATTACTAAGACTCCGCTGTCTGTCTGTCTGTCCGTCTCCAGGCTGTATCTCATGAACCATTGTAGCTAGAAAGCTGATATTTTCACAGATGATGTATTTCTGTTGCCGCTATAACAACAAATAAAAATAGAATAAAAAATAATAATTAATTAATAAGCTCCCATACAACCAACCTGATTTTTTAGCTATTTTTCGCTCTATATTAATAATGGTAACAGGTAGCTGGTAGATGCTTAAAATATTCACAGAATATTTAGTTGTATGTACGAGTATATTTACATTAATGATAAATAATAAAATAAAATGATTATTTAAGGGGGGCCCCTAAACAGTACGGAACCCTCTGTGCGCGAGTCGGACTCCTACTGGGCCGATTATTTGTGTATTCATTGATATTTTCGTCAATAGTGAACCGATATTTTTTTTTTTTCGAAACTCTCGAGGTGGTCTCATTTAAATTTTATCGAAATCGGCTGAGCCATTTGATAAATCAACAGTAATGTACACGGATGCCACATCGATTCGTGCAAACTATTCGTATTCTGTGCACGGTGGAAGTCGGTGGTGCCATTTTTTGCGAAAAATGATTATAGTAAATGATTATACTAATCATTAACTATACATAATAAACTCACTCAATAGACCCTGTACCTACGACTATTATCGTAGACTACAGCCGTATCCTTACATAGTATAAAATAAAGTCGCTATTTTTGTGTTTGTCTGTATGCTTAAAATTTTTAAAACTACGCAACGGATTTTGATGCGGTTTTTTTTAATGGATAGAGTGATTCAAGAGGAAGGTTTATATGTATATGTATAATACACCTGTGCGAAGCCGGGGCGGGTCGTCTAGTGAAGTATACAGGTTAAGCTTTTACACTGTGAGCTAGGCGTGGATCTAAATAAATACTCATTTGTTTCTTAATTGGAATAAAGAGCGCATTAAAGCTACTGGGAATACAGTACCTACCTATAGCTATCCTCGGGGTACTTTCTAGTAATCGATGGCTAAGTAAATAGCTACACGCTTAAACTAGAAATTTTAATGTTCGAATCTATCGTCTAGGATTTAATGGTCATTCTAACTCTCTACAACTCCTATTTCAGATAAAGTATGTTAACCATATTTAACCACGTCGTCATTAAACTTGAGAGCTGGGGGCTAAACTTAACTGGTGTTTTTCAATACCCTATAAGACGAAAATGGACATAGCTTACAGCAAATAGTTATTATAATGGAAATAAATACAAAGTCAAAGTCAAAATATTTATTTTGCGGAGTCATGGGTAACATGTAGGTGTTAAATAAGATACATTATTATGTGCACCATGCTCTAGCATCAGGGCATGCAAAATTATCATTCTTGATTTTATATGTACACTTCATAAATAGTCAACTTTAGTGATAGATTTCATGCACTTTTTACAAGCTTTTATTTACTTTCATCTGTCCCGTTTTCTGTCGGTCTGTAATCAAATCTTGCAAGTTAAAGTTGATCCACTTCCCGGTTACCGATTGAGCTGAAATTTTGCATAAATGTGTAAATCGCGTGACAATGCAATGTTATGATGACATGGTGCTGTTCTGATGATGGAGCTGGAAGGTGGCCAAAGGAACTTAGCAATGAAACGATACAACCTCATCGAGTTTTGGTTTATTTGAATGGTCTTGGCGAGTAGTTTGTCTTTCAATGGTAACCAGGGTCTGATGTTGGAACTGGAAGGTGATCATAGGAAAGGAACTCCGTAATGAAACGACGAAACCCTATCGAGTTTCGGCTCGTTTGATTCGTCTTGGCCAGTTCTTGTTCAGTAAAAGCTTTCAAATAAAGCTCAGCTTGTTTTTTTTTTAATAGTTTTTTTAATGTAATACTTGTTTAAAACCGATAAACTATTTTGTTATTTTTTCTCAGAATGATAATATTGCCCTCTTTCGGACAGCAAAATAAAAGTTTTGGTCTTATTGTAATTATATCACAAAGGTACTTAAAAAGAAATAATTCTTCGCACTCTCGCATCAAAACCTCGATAAAACCACCCCATAAATTAACCCTTCTGCATTCCACCATAAGAATCGAACGCCATAAATATGGCGTCGTATTAAAACATAAAATAGGGTAAACAATCGTAAATAAAAATTACATCGAAAACACACAAAAGCGTCGTTAATTCAAATATAAATTATGTCAATTTTGTGGGACTTTACACTTTTTTCTTAATTTTTTTCTACGGCCTTCGTTTTTTTCATCTGGCAACGAGCGGCGCCTGTGGCGCGGCGAAACCCTTTAGTCTGAATTTAAAATTCGAACTGTTTTTTTCTTTTTATGGCCCTAATTCGTCGTGTCCCTGTGGCCAGTGGTATTAATACAGCTCGTGTGTTTATCAGAAACCGCTTTATTTGGTCTATTGTCCACTTTAGTGGTAGAATAGTTTTGTGTCGTTTAATGGAGCTATAAATCGTCGGCTTCCCGCTTGTTAATGTGCAATTTGCTACGTTTAAGGAGCTTAACCTAATGCTGGCAACACATTCAATCGGGGATGCTGTTCGAGTGGATATTGTAGTGTTTACTTTGTCGTGAAACTACAATTTTCGATATTGGTACCTAATAAATGCTTTATTATGGAGTCACTTATTACTATATAGTATAAAACAAAGTTGCTTCCCGCTGTCTGTCCCCGTGTATGCTTATATCTTTAAGACTACGCAACGGATTTTGATGCGGTTTTTTTAATAGATAGAGTGATTTTAGTGGTAGGTTTATTTGTACCTATAATACACCTGTGCGAAGCCGGGGCGGCGGCTAGTTATAATACTAAATCATAAATCTAGAATTACCAGGGTATTTATTTAGAAGAAGCGACGATGAAAGTCTGTACCTACCACATTTACCTATTGCGTATATGTAATAGTTTCAATTATAGTTAAAATAAGACACAATGGCGTATTTTCTAAAAATTCTTTTCGAAATTTTGCAATGCATGTTTTAATATTAGGTATTAATAAGTTTACCTAACAATAAGTATTCAAAACATTCTGAACAGAAAGCTTGTAAAGAATTTCTCATTTAGGGTTGAACAGACTCAGAAATGCTCTAAGATGTAAGATAACAAAGTAAACATTGACCTCCCTCTGAACCCTTAGGTATTTGACGAATGTGGAAAATGCTAAGTGACTCGATGCTTCTATTGTGCCACAGCTTGTTTACTAGTCACTAAGTTATGAAGTATTCAGACTAGGCTACAACTCTTCTTATACGATACCTACATATCGTTTTATCGTTTTTTAATAAGAATATTATATCTACACACCTGAGTACCTATAAAAGCCGTAGTGGTCTAGTGGTAATGACACTGGCCTTACAATCGTGAGGTTCAAATCCCGGTCCCGTACCAATGAGTTCTTCAGAATTTATGTACGGAATTTCACACCACTGGCTTTTCGGTGAAGGAAAACATCGTGAGGCAACCTGCATACGTTCGTAGAAGAAATCGATGGCGTATGTGAATCCACCAACCCGCACTGGGCCAGCATGGTGGATGTGGCCCTATCTCCCTTCGTGGGTAGGCCTACGTCCTGCAGTGGACTATTAAAAAGGCTGGTATAGTACAGTATAGTAAGTACCTATAGGCCGAATTATACAAGTCGGAGGATGTGAAGTTAGCTACAAGCGGCGCAATATCCAATCGACACGCTTTATGTGAGCTGCAGTCCGGATTGGATATTGCACAGCTTGTAGCTAACTTCACATCCGCCGACTCGTATGATTCGGCCTATACCTAATCAAGAATGTTGCAGCCCTTGTGACAGAGATTACAAGCAGGCCACAGCCAAAAAGATAGAGGCAGCGTAGATTTGAAATGTAAATGTAGAATCTTATACAAATACACGCAGAGTAGTCGCGTTATGACTGCCTCGGTGGCTCAGTGGTTAGTGACCCTAACTTCTGGGTTAAAGAGGCGTGGATTCCATCCCCACCAGGGCAAGTATTTATGTGATAATAACTAATATAAATTAAAAATTTAAAAAACCCCCGACACATTGACAACCATTTTGGGCACATTTGTAGAATTTTGGTTCTTCCATCCCCACTTTAACCCACCGTAACTCTTAAACGGCTCAATCGATTTTTATAAAACATAGCTAAGAACACTCTCGATTAAGTCTCCTTTCATCCAAAAAAAACTAAACTGAAATCGGTTCAGTGGTTCGGGCGCTATGATGCCACAGACAGACAGACAGACAAACAGACACGTCAAACTTATAACACCCCTCTTTTGCGTCGGGGGTTAAAAATAGGTGTTTGCTCTGTGTCTGGGTTTTATTTAGTTACTATCTATTTAAGTATGTATTTTTTTTTTTTTTTTTTTTATAATTTAAATTATTGACCCACAGACTCCAGGGTCTGTGCCCTTTGTTGAGTAGTTACATTTTAAAGAATTCGACTGTACAATAGAGAGAGGTTAGTTTAAATCTTAGTCTAAGTTAGTAGTTTCAGTACTTTGCGTGAATGCCGCGAGCAAACCGGCGACCCGCATGCAGCACCCGATCACGAGTGTGACGCATGTGCCAGCCATCGCTCTCCTCGACCATATTTGAGGGAAAAGAACGACCCGACACACGACGCCGCCGCAAGAAGGAGCCTTCGATGGCGAGCATGAATGCTCAGGGCATGCACACAATGTAAGTATGTATTTAAAAATATGTATAAATGTAGTATATCAGTATCTGGTAGCCATATCACAAGCTTTGCTTAGTTTGGGATCAGAGGCCGTGTGTAAGATATCCCCAAATATTTATTTGATTGTTATCTATTTAAATTTAACGCTTTGTCATGGAGCTTAATACTACTTGATTTTTTTTAATTGTAGCGTTATTTGAATGAATCATTAGAAAAGGGTGTCGGTGTTGAGTATCAAAGCTCGCGGGGGAATTGTCCAAATAGCTCTCATTCCTCAGGTACGAGTACGTCTGTTTCAAATAAACTTCTAACTTAATTCACATTTCACCCCGCGGTGAAACGTCAGAAATGCTCTACTAAAAGCTACTTCATTTATTGTTCCCGACTTCCAAAAAGGAGGAGGAGTCTGAACGGAATGTAAGAGATCTGTATGTATTTTATGTATTTATTTAATGTATTTATTTTATTACGGTGGGTTAAAGTGGGGATGGAAGAACCAAAATTCTACAAATGTGCCCAAAATGGTTGTCAATGTGTCGGGGGTTTTTTAAATTTTTAATTTATATTAGTTATTATCACATAAATACTTGCCCTGGTGGGTTTTTGTGTATGTTCATCGAAATTTTCGCCAATCGGTAACAGATTAAAAAAAAATGTTTAGTTCGAAAGAGTACCTATACTTTCGAGGTGGTCCCATAAATCAACAATAATTAACGTGGATGTCACATCGATTCGTGTTAACTATTCGAATTCTGGACACGGCGGAAGTCAGTGTTGTGATTTTTTGAGAAAAATATATATTGTTTACAGTAACATCATTACATAGTATAAAACAAAGTCGTTTCCCGCTGTCTGTCCCTATGTATACACATAAAACTACGCAACGGATTTTGATGCATATTTTTTAAATAGATGGAGTGATTCAAGAGGCAGGTTTATATGCATAATACACCTATGCGAAGCCGGGGCGGGTCGCTAGTTTTGTATAAATGATATTTTAATTTGTTTAACAGATTCACTAAGCCCGATTACAGAGGCGCCAGCGTAAATTTAATAGCAACGTAAAAAGCGTTCTCTCTATCGAATGCCTAAAGTGAAAAAGAAACAGAACTATGCTATTTACCTAATATAATTACGCTGGCGCCTCTGTAATCGGGCTTATTATGTACCTATATACCTACGCAACTACATAAATTTTCTACATGTACCTTATTTCAAGAAGTATCAGAAATTGATTTCATCATTATTATCATACACGTGCTATCGAATACGCGATTCAAGTTTTTTAACTTTAAGTCGAAAAAAAAAACAAGCCTTATGCGTCTATGCAGGGTTATCTGCTTGCCCTGTACTAAACAAAAAAGGGTTGATTAATACCATCATTATGAATAACTTTTACTACGGGTACGGGGCAAACCGAATTCAGGAAAAAGATCAGTTGTTCCATACAAAATTACTACTCAATACTATAATCAATGTTCGGCACGGTCAGACTTCGGATGGGTGACCACGGGTGGCATTTACAACTGAGCGCTACCGTAGCTCGTACGGCACGTTAAATTGTAGGCCCCGGTTATATTAACCGTTTAGCCATGTCAGAGGTCTTTAGGCGTCTTAAAAACTCTGACACCACCTTCTGGATAGCCACCCGGCCTATACGAATTTACTTACAGCTGCACTTTCTACAAAAAATAAAAGTGTTGTTAGTATTATGAGTTATTACATCAGAGTAATGCATCGATCATTCATAATCTCTGTCAGAGCTTCCTTAGACCGTGGCAGAGTGCTACCGATAGGTTTCGAGGGTGGGGACGCACTGGGGTTACTCTCATTTTCCAAATTGTCATTTCGTTTTTTTTTTAACGCAAATAAATCCGCGTTTGACCACCAACTCGCCTGATGGTAAGCGACGTTGTGGTCGAAGATGAAGCACGTAGACCTAGAAGATACCTATTCACTCCGACCTTGAAAAGCTTTAGATTATATCTCTTAGGAAACAGGAAAGCAGGAAGACTGTTCCATTCCCTGCCGGTACGAATCAGAAATGTTGAGTAAACCGCTTCGTACGTAGCGAATTTTCATGACACTACTAAGTTTATATTACAGCTTATTATACAGGTACCTACGTTTTCAACACCAATACTAAAGTTTTGTTAGTATTGTACATCGCGCTATATCACTAAAACTCGCGTGAAAGTCGATTTTTTTTAAACTCCAAACGGAATTCACGGAAATAAAAAACATACTTACCGCGTTACGTTACGTTTTGTCGATAGAGGATCAGCCCAGGATATTTTGGTTTCAAAAGATTCAGTTCTCAGTGCATTGCAGGCCTTATTTTGAAAAGCTAACGGTGCAGCGTGGGAGCCTGCCCAATCACCACCCGGATTATTTACACCTTGCGCCGGAGCTTTCATTCACTTGCTATATTTAGATTACTTGTTTTAAGTACCTATCGTAATACTAGAATTAACTGTAGCTTGTAAGAAATGTATCAGCAAGTGGGTAACTCCACAAAATTATTTATTAGTTCGAAAGGGTACTTATACTCATTTAAATTTTAAAGAAATCTTAAATATATTTATAAATTGTTTACATTATTGTTGTTTTTGAAAAATCAACAATAACGCAATATTCGAATTTTGTACACAATGAAGCCTTCCATGAAAAGTGGCAAAAAATGGCAAAATATTTTTTTGTGACAAGTAAATTATTTTATTAAATTCTTTGGTTTCATATAAAATCGATCAAAAAATTACAAAGACTACCTCTCGATGACTGTTTTTTTGGCTCAGGCACATCATCTCGTGCTAAGACTATTTCCTTATTGGATAACCTTGCTCACCTTCGAAAGTGTCTACAAAATAAAAGGAGAATCAGGACACGTATACGCCCACACATCATAACGTACCAACTTACTTATACCGTTGGTAAAATCAACGATCTAAAACTTTTTCACGCAGGACTAATATTACTTCCTTTTAAAACAAGGCTTAGGGTTCCTCTCAAGGAATTTTGGTCGTATTGTAAAACGCTGTTCAAATATAAAAAAGAGAAAGATAAATATACCAGGATCACGCCTAAACAATTTGCCCTATCTGCCGACCACACATCCTATGACAAATAGTGTTGCGCTGCGCGTTAATGAATCGAGACTTCTGATTAATGATGTCACTCGTCTGTTATCTTTCGATTGTTGTAGCGCCTCCCTAATGGGATTACCATCGCACTTACAGACCTTATAATTTGACACTTGATAATTAGAGTAGTTTACTAACGCACAGGTCAAGTTATTTTGGTCGTTTTGACGAGATTTCAAAGCCTGCTTTTGGTTTGAAGATATAACTTTTTATGTAAATGAGTAATGACGTCAGTAAATGTACCTACTGTACCAATCTTTTTTTAATAGTCCACTGCAGGACATAGGCCTACCCACGAAGGGAGATTGGGCCATATCCACCACGCTGGCGCAGTGCGGGTTGGCGGATTCACATACGCCATCGAATTTCTTCTACGGACGTATGCAGGTTGCCTCAGGATGTTTTCCTTCAGCCAGTGGTGTTAAATTCCGTACATAAATTCCAAGGAATTCATTGGTACGAGACCGGGATTTGAACCCACGACCTCACGATTGTAAGGCGGGTATCATTACCACTAGACTACCACGGCTCCCTCGTACATAGCTTTTTCGAAATTCAAATATAAAATCTTATAAAAAAGTGAAAATTTTTGGCAGGATTTATGTGAGAGTTAGCACCACTGATCTCTATTGATCTCTGTAGTCATTTAGTTCTGTCCTGTTAGTTTAGAGGCCTGTTTCATGAAGAACTTTTTCTTGAACACAAGTGCAAAATACACAACACACGTCTATCAATCAACTGAATTGACATTGACATATATGATGACAAATAAACTTCCGGACCCCTTGGTGTAAGCAGTCGCTAAACAAAACTGACTCATTACTTCAAGGGGAACTTATCGCTTCATCGGTGTTATTGACACTTAAGTTCAACAAGGTTTGGAGAAATAAGAAATAACATTTAACTCATGGATTAATAATTGGTCTCGGTTTGCTAGGCGAGACCAATATAAATCTGTAACTTTACTGCTATTCTTGCCTGTAATACCTACCTACATATCGACAGTTGAGTGTCATAAACTCATAACCTTCCATCTGACTTAACTATGAAAATATTGAACATCGAAATCAAAACATCAAAAATAATCGCTCAAAAAAGTAGTGTTGGACGATATTGGCCAGCCACAGGTCAGTGCATTTGTTTCTCAAATAGGTATAAGTAATAATACACACTTATGAATGTCAAAATACATACAAGAAAACGCGCAAAAGATAGGATGGTCTAACAACGAAGAAACCTATACGGCCCTATTAAGATGGTGATGACACTATGAAGGAATGTAATATTAGACGTTTTAATATATTATAGGTAAACTCTGTCACCTCTCAGCGTGAACTAAGCAATAAATTCAATTACCTCCACCTTTGCAAATAAATAAAATGCAAATTAACACATACGTTACATTGGGACAGAGTTGCACTAATCCGCAACTTTATCGACATGTCACCGCACTAAAAATCGATATCGACGCTCCCCGCGGAGAAGGGCGTAAGTGTAATAAATGAAAATTCGAGGATGACAAATGAATCGCTCTCACGATCACGATTCGCAATTGACTTGTCACTTCGCGCTCACGCCGGGGGCGGGTGACAGTTCTTATGTTTCAATAAGTTGTGTCATTTGTTATTATGCAGTATGTTTTGACTTT
Source organism: Hypomecis atomaria (assembly GCA_964007245.1). Taxonomy (NCBI): domain Eukaryota; kingdom Metazoa; phylum Arthropoda; class Insecta; order Lepidoptera; family Geometridae; genus Hypomecis; species Hypomecis atomaria. The sequence continues at coordinate 4,654,202 of OZ023294.1, read as the reverse complement.
TGTTTATATTGTTTAAATAAATAACGGAGCAGTTTACATAGGTAATCGCTGAGACTATGTTTTTTTTTCAAAATGAAAACAAGCAAGAAAGATCAAGATTATATTACAAAAACATTTTCATGCCAAGACAAGACTATAGCTCGCACTATGAAAAAGTTATCAGATCTTAAGTAGCGCTAAGTTTCTTACTCTACAAGCCCTTACTTCATAAATTCTACACCTTGGTCAATATATGTGGCTTGGTCCTTTTTAGAAATGAAATATTTATTCCACTAAAATAGAGTACATATACGGTGGTCTAGGTTAAATAGTTCCTTCTATTTGCCATTTATTAGCATGTGGAAAATTATATAATATATAATAATAATTATATTATATAACTATATTATATAATATAGTTATAATAGAAACATTCCCAAAATTAATTTAAATCAAGTCAAAGTATGGTCAAATTAGATAATTAACAAAATGAAATGAAATAGAAATATTAAGTCAAATTAAATAATAAAACATATTGAAATCAAACAAATTATTAAAAGTTATTGTTTACGCTTAATTAAAAATTCGTTTAGGCTATAGTATAATTTTTAGGGTTCCGTACCTAAAGGGTAAAAACGGGACCCTAAGACTTCGATGTCCGTCTGTCCGTCCGTCTGGGCTGTATCTCAATAATCGTGATAGCTAGGCAGCTGAAATTTGCACAGATGATGTACATATTTCTGTTGCCGCTATAACAACAATTACTAAAAATAAAATAAAATAAATATTTGAGGGGAGCTCCCATACAACAAACGTGATTTTTTGCAGTTTTTGCTCGCTATTAATAACGGTAAGAGAATTGGGGCTCCCATACGGTACGGAACCCTTCGTACGCGGGTCCAACTCGCACTTGGCCGATTTTTATAGCCAGTTTTGTGTACCCCAAGTTACTACTACCTACCTCTCCATATTTTTCGTCATGATTTAAAAACCTATTGATAGAATTAGTTTCTATAATTTGTTAGTAAGAAATCAGAGATGTACTATGTACTTGTATTATCACCCTAACATGTACCCCTGGCATGGCAAAGGGGTTAAACAATTTCATTTACTTTTAATGTCAGTTGTCAATGTCAACCCATACTTCGTTTCCTCATCGAGGGGATGAATTGGTGCATACACAATTTGTCTATCTGTCATAATATCTACCAAGCTAGATCACTGAGCCTAGCATTTTTATAAACTTATTATATTTAGTTTCACCTGTCCCGTTGTCTGTCGGTCTGTAATCAAATCTTGCAAGTTAAATTTGGTCCACTTCCCGGTTACCGATTGAGCTGAAATTTTGCATATATGTGTAAATCGCGTGACAATGCAATATTATGATGACGTGCTGCTCATCTGATGATGGAGCTGGAAGGTGGCCAAAGGAACTTAGCAAAGAAACGACACAACCTCATCGAGTTTGGGTTCATTTGAATGGTCTTGGCGACTAGTTAGTTATTTAATGGTAACCAGGGTCTGATGATGGAGCTGGAAGGTGATCATAGGAACTCTGTAATGAAACGACGTAACCCTATCGAGTTTCGGCTCGTTTGATTCGTCTTGGCAAGTACTTGTTCAGTAAAAGCTTGTTATTAAAAAAAAAGGTGACGTTTCATATAATAACATACAAACAAATATATTATGTTATTAAAACCCAAGCCAAGGAAAGACATAGAATTTCGATTCTTCTTACAACCCGGTCACAATATCTGTGCACCTGACTTCGTGACGTCATATCGAATTATCGGGACGTATATACATTACCGGACGTCTAGTATACCGTCCGGACGTAAATTATTAACGGGACGTGTATCGGCAACGAAGATGCTAACCGTACTGTCGCACCGGGGAGTGCGCGGAGAGGTGACAGGGAAAGCGGGAGAGGCGCCGCATTCCAGCGAGGTGCACAGATATTCTGACCGGGTTATACATATTATGCATCTACATCAAAGTTCCCTGTTGTTATTCCAATGCAGCCGGTTTTAATATTAACCAAACACATACATCACGGCATTACAAGCACCTCGACACATTAGGGTTGCAAGTAAAAACTTAAATATTGAGACATAAATCTAATTTGAGACAACACTTTAGTAAAACACGGGACTTTTCGGCCATTAATTATGTTTATAGCCAATTCTAACCGTTGGACATGATGTTGAATATTTAGAATTATTTATTTGAAAAAAGTTAAAATGACTATATTTTAGCTACTGACTGTTTTGATTACATAATTTTGTTTGGATTGGATGACAGTTTGTTTTATTTTTAGAAAGTAGTGTAAAATATTCTTATGTTATATTATTTTTATATGATGCCTGTTGTCGAATCGCATCAAAAACTTTCGAATCAACTGGACTCCGAGTACGGTCTTTTGCTCTTACTATGCTGTATGAATGAAATAAATATGAGTAGGTGCAGGCGCACTAAATCCTTACGAAGCTCATCCTTCTTCTTACACACAGGACTTTTTACACCTACCAAAATAAGATAAAAAAAACTGAAGCTACCTATATTGAATGCTGTCTAAAGGCGCCTACATACACACCTACACGAATAAGATCGTTAACCGTAATGCCACCCACAAACAACTATACAGGCTCCCGATCCAAAATAGATCACACGTCAAACATTTCAATTAACAATAGCCCTTCGGTATTGATACAAAAAATGCTTTACCAACTCCCAACACATATTTAAACCACTTTTAAACCGTGACAATTAAAATTGAGAACTAACACGTTAAGAATAGAACTGAGAAAATATTTGTTGCCAGCATGAAAAAAGTTTGTAAAATATGACATGTACGATTCATTCATTATCTGTGGCATTATGAAACAAAATAGTTGCTTTATTGTGTGAAGTTCATAAATAAGTTTATGAAATGTTTTTATCGATTTTTCTCGGGATCTATCGATCAATCTGTGATCGATCTCTATCCTGGTGGTGGTGGGTGAAAGTCACTTGAGCTAATGCGTCTTTGTTGTTGATACGCAACAATGCGTTTTGTTTGGATCGTGTACATTCATTTGAAAGGATCATCAGTTCTAAACCATTAGGGTTAAGGTTTTGGAATCAACACAATGACACGATACGCTAATATTTTTAAATGTAACATTGCAATTATTTATTTAAAAGTCAAGAGGATTTTTTGTTTTCACGCTTATCTATTAATTTTACCAATAATAATTATTTTTCGCAAAAAATAGCATGACCGACTTCAACCGTGTACAGAATTCGCGAATATTTCGCACGTATCGATGCAGCATTTTTCACATTATTGTTGATTTATCAAAAATGGCTAGGCCGATTTCGATAAAATTTAAATGGAACCAATTTCGAAGTATACTTTTTCCAATAAAAAAGAACTATTGAAATCGGACTACTACGTAAAAAGTTATGCGTGGTTATACGCGTCGAATTGAGTACCTCCTCCGTTTTTTCGTCGGTCAAAAACAAAGTAGGTGCTGTATATTTAAAAATACTTGTAAAAACCTTTTGTTGTTATTATTAATATAAGATTTTTATAGTAAAACTTTCAATGGTTGCAATAAAGGGTTTTTAATTATGTAATCACATTACCACTATTTTATGCAATTTCGAAGCCTGTTTCCATGTCATTAATAAGGAATGACAACAAAGTATATTTTTAGGGGATTCCCTATGCAATAATGTTTATGTTAAAAACTCACTAGCTCTATGTAAACGTGCGAGTAAAACACCGAAAAAAAAACTAAAAATAATTTAAGGTCGCTTCACAAAACAACATTTCCACCATGTAAAGCTGCTAAAAAATTGCAACTTAAGACTTTACAGAAAGAAATTGAAGCCTATTTTGTTACAAGATCTTAATTAACTAGTAATTTTCCGGTTATAAATCTCAGTAGTTCAAGCTTGAGAGGCTATAAAACAATTTTATGCTTGATTTAACGTTCAAATTAAATTAATGATACTGTTATGTAACGATAATGAAATATTCTAGAGTGAGGCGTGGGTAAGAGAAATTGTTAAATTAACACGTCCAAATATCAAGGGTGTCTAGTCCAGTGTTTGTTTATAGTCCCAGTTTATAAATAACGACAAATGAGTGACACTCCTTGAAGGTTCTTTTTAATGTTAGTATAAATAATTATATAATCAAATACCACAGAGTTACAAAGAATATTGCACACATAGGTAAATATATAAAAAAAAATAATCGGCCAAGTACGAGTCAGACTCGCGCACGAAGGGTTCCGTACTGTATGGGAGCCCCCCTTAATTATTTATTTTATTTTAATTTTATTATTTATTATTGAAGTTAATACAAAACTAAATATTCTGTGAAAATTTCAAGCATCTACCTGTTACCATCATTAATATAGAGCGAAAAAGTCTGAAAAATCAGGTTTGTTGTATGGGAGCCCCCCTTAAATATTTATTTTCTTTTCTTTTTAGTGTTTGTTGTTATAGCGGCAACAGAAATACATCATCAGTGAAAATTTCAGCTGTCTAGCTATCATGGTTCATGAGATACAGCCCGGTGACAGACAGACAGACAGACAGACGGACAGACGGACATCGAAGTCTTAGTAATAGGGTCCCGTTTTTCCCTTTGGGTACGGTATTTGTTTTACGAGATCCATCCAGACTGTCAGTAAAGTAGGTATTAGCTCCATCATCACATTGAAAGGCCCTGACATGTTTACGCGTGCCTCTTACTCTCATTGAAACTGCTCTTATAACTGAGATTTGTCTTTTCACTTTCAGCCAGTACACTATTTGAGAATATGCATTTCCCCATTTCTCATTCAGCTTTGGTGCGGTTTTTTTTTTTAAACTGTTAAATTCAGTTCCTATGGCTCCATCGCATGAAATGACTAATGGGGTGAATGAGGTTCTTTATAATGATCCTGCCTATAGGTAATGTTTGATCTTTTTATGTATGAGTCTTAGTTAATTGAAATAAACGTTTAATTTAATTTAAATGCGTACCGCCAGAGGCTCGAATGCCCTACGTTCTTCATTAATTGTTTGTTTTTGTTCATTGTTTCCTGACAATTAATTATCTGAATCAGTATCTTCTAGGTTTATATACTCTATCCTCAGCTACAACTTCGATTTCCATCAGGCGAGTTGGTGGCCAAATGTAGCCCTATTCGGCATAAAAACGGACCGTCAATGAAAAATCAGCTGACATTATGATACTTATGATTTGGAGCACCGTATAGCCTGCAAAATTCTCTACCGACGAACTCGTGTAAAGTTTTACTATGGAAACTAACATGGTTGTTACACATTTTAATGTTTTATATCAGGAGAATGTACTCACGTTTATTTTGCACTAGCGACCCGCTCCGGCTTTGCACAGGTGTATTATACATGTAAACCTTCTTCTTGAATCATTCAAAAAAAACTGCATCAAAATCCGTTGTGTAGTTTTAAAGATATAAGCAAAGATACGGACAGAGCGGGAAGTGACTTTGTTTTATACTATGTAGTGATAGTGATAGTTATTACATAGTACGACTATAGTTTTAATCGCATTCGGCGACCTTTCTCAAGTCTTCTTCATTCTTTCTTGTAAAGTTGAACTGGACAGTTGACAGAATCAAAAATAGTCTTGATAATTGTTCGATAACCAATATTTCTACATCCTCAGCTATTTTGATTCCCTCACCAGATGGTGGGGGCACGCTGACAGGCGCCCACCAGGCGTGTTTGTTTGATCACGTACGTCACGGATATTTCTAAGGGAGCCATGGAGGGCGCATTGTTTTCATAGAAATTTGATAAATTGATCCACATTGATTAACATCAACACAATCATATTGACGTCGCACTTATACTCTTTGAAGTTTTAGGTATGAAGGATTTTTTTTTGACACATTGAAAAAAGAAGTACGTGAAGTGTGGATTGGAGTAAGATAAAAACATAAAACAGCTGAACTGAGAAACACTGACTGATGTACAGTGACGGTGAAAGGGTAGAACCATAGAATAAGAACTAAAGTAATAAAAATAGTACTAAAATAGCAAGAAATATACATCACTTTGTCCCATTTTAAATATGAAATTTAATTGGTGTTAGAAAAAGATGCACATACACCCGAACTTTCGTCATTTCTTAGGGTTTCACAAACTAGCATTGAGCAATCTCGGGCGTCCAAATTCAAAAAGGTAAAAAGAAGGAAGGTAAAATGATCAGAGATTTGAACCTTCTTACTGGATCTAGAAGGTTCAAATTTCTGTTCTCAAACCAAATTTTAACCATTTTGACATTTCAACTGGTGATTTTGACGTATGCGACAGACATTGCGTTTCTTTTTGTTCCACTAGCTCTCGCGTATGCTGTATAACCAGATATGAATAAGACAGCTGTAACGTAGTTTTTATTTGAGTAAAATTTAGCAATACTTCTATTACTTGTAATTCTTCTGAGGGTACAACTATGAACCAATATTCTCACTATAGAGGTATAGTTCCATTGCCATGTCCAGTGGAACTATTGAAAATCAAAAGTATCCATAGTTTCATTGGATAGGTATCCACTGGTCATCTAGTGAAAGAGTCTAGAGAACTAATGAGTACTTCCATGATACATTTAGTTTACCGTTACACACATAATGCCAGAACACTAGGTGTGTTAATTAATAGTGATAGAATTTCGACTAGAAGAGGTAAGCTCTAAGAAGTACTTTGGCATAAAATTAGTAAAATGTAGAGTCGAATAACTTTAGAATTTTAATATGAGGCAGTCTAATTTCTGAATAAGTCACAATCATATTATCTTTAGCGGTCTGTCTCCCAATATGAGCTACTTGAAACGAAGTTTTAAAAAATAAGTAAGTTTCGTATAGGCCGGGTGGCTAGCCCTGGTGTCAGTGTTTTTAGGCCGCCTGAAGGCCTCTGACTTGGCTAAACGGTTTCAACAACCGGGACCTACAATTAAACGTGTCTTCCGAGCCACGGTAGCGCTCATTTGGAAAATGCCACCCGCGGTCACCCATCCAAATACTGACCGTGCGGAACGTTGCTTAATTTCGGTGATCGCTGACAAACACCTAATCAAACTACACTACGAGCGCTACAATTGGCAACATAGTTTTAAAAATCGCTAGTTTTTAAAAATAAAATCCTTAAAAGTTATTATCCTATGTCTTTTTGTGGACGTCCTACCGGTCACAATGATGATATTGATTAATTGAAATATCTCAAATCAATATTGCCATTGATAAAAATAAAGTAATTAGAACTTTAATATTGTGAGTTATAGCGTATGTAAACTATAAAACATCATTAATAAATCGGAAGTCTTAAAATAACACTCCCAGTCCTATTAAAGCAGTTAGTCTTTAATAGTAATTAAACAGAACGAGGCAGTTTGTAAGGGCTTAGCTACATCGAAACTCACTTATAATAATAATATTAAAGTAGTGAAAGAAAAAAAAAAATTAACTACCGAAAACATGTTCAACTTCGAAACTAACTTTGTTGAGTACATGTATTATGACAGTGAGAAATTCGTGTTCTAAAAGTTTGTTTCCGTCTCTACCGTGAAAAAATATGCTCAACAGTAGGCAGGCAGGTAGTTTCCGATTTCGGTGGAATCGCGCATTTCGCTGATATGTACGTAATTAAAAATTTTTGATTCTTTGATTACCTACTTATGGTAATTCCAATATCTACTTAAATACAAAGTACAATATTTACAATAAACATAAAATTAGGTGGTGCATATAATACACTTTCTTGTAGTCAATATGTAACTAAACGAAACTAAGGAAACGTTAGTGAACTATACATTCATTTTAACAATGAAGTAAATTGAATCAATGTATTTAAATTACTTCAATGTTTGCTCAATATCTGGCTCTACTTGACTGCTGACATTATTAAGCCGCAACAATGTCGATTGCAAGTTATAACGTAATAATTATGTAGCTTCATTACATTATTCACGTTTATTAAAGTTGAAAGGATAAAAATGTCTGGATTATAAATATTGCGCTTCTCCGAAAACAAATGTTTAGAAAATCTTTCCGGATATTTTAACCATAATAACTCCAACCTTGCGACCCTACATTGGTACGCAATTACTTAAGACCCTACGTCTACTACGGCCCTAAATACCTACATAATTGCTAATTTTGGTCAAAAATGGCATAAGCGACTTCAACCGTTTACACAATAATAGTGTCTAATAGTTCGCACGGATCAATGTATAATCGATAAAGTGATTTTCACATTATTGTTGATATTTCAACAACGAAAGTAATTCCTAATTCGAAATTTCTTGAAAAACACTTCTGTATTATGAACTCCACTAAAGAAATAAAAACATCAAAATCGGTTCATAATTGGCAGAGTAATCGCATAACATATGTATATGCAAAAAAAATACAGTCGTACTTCATGAGTACTTCCTTTTTTGAACGTAAAGCTCTCGTCACATAGAGGCGGGAAGTGCGGGAAAGCGATCGCGATCCGGGACGGGATTTTTTTGTAATATTCGAATTTGTATGCAACCTGACACATAACAAGCGGGCGCGATCTGGCGCTATTGCTTTGCACTGGACCGCTATCGGATCGCTTTCTCGCGGCTCCCGCCTCCGTGTGACCTGAGTTTAAAAGTAACGTTTACTTTAAACTGTGCCGACCCATAAGGGCAGGAAAATTATGTCGAAGAAGCAAAGAAAAGAAAGCCATACTCACATGTGCGTATTGGAACCCGCAGGCATCCATACAGAGGTAGAGACACGTGGACACCCCCTGGATCGTCAGGAGGCCGACCTTGTATGTCGCACGCTGAAGTATCGCTGCAACAATACAAAACTCGGTTACACTACATTATTTATACAGGTATCTGAATTAAATAATATTCTGCTAATACATAATATGCTATGATACGAAATCGTCAATATTTCTTTTTAAATTGTGAAATTAAATTCCGGTGTCCGGTCGCTTGTCAATGAGATTTTTGGAATTCATTTTCACTACTAGCCTTTTGGTAAAACGCATACTAGCTTTTTGGTAAAAAAAATCATTAAGTAGGTACTTTACGAGTTTTGAATCCTACTGTAAGTAGGTAATAACATTAACTGTGAAATTGATCTTGACAATATCGTCAATACTTCTTTTTAAATTGTGAAATTAAATTCCGGTGTCCGGTCGCTTGTCAATGAGATTTTTGGAATTCATTTCCACTACTAGCTTTTTGGTAAAACGCATACTAGCTTTTTGGTAAAACAATCATTAAGTAGGTACTTTACGAGTTTTGAATCCTACTGTAAGTGGGTAATAACATTTACTGTGAAATTGATCTTGTTTTATGTTTGTAATTTACAATTGATACTTTGGTGCATCAAGATGAATAGCTTTGACTGTGAGACCAATACCGGAATCGCGCAAAAATCCGCTCCTTAGAATAAACTCATTGCATCATCAAAAAATTGTTAAACAATTAATTTCCTTTTGGTGCTTCTGGGGTTGGTTCCATAGTAAAAGTTGTTCATCTTGATGTAGAACAGGCGCGTTTAAGTTTAAGATTGTCCGTTATGTTACCAGTAGCCCGTTTTTGTATCGATAAAAGAGATACCTATCTACCCTTACTGAACTCTTTGAATACAGTAAATAGGTTATTTCCATAACTTTGCACAATACTGCTAACTTTAGGACAAAGCTTTCTCTTTTATTTCCCGTATACAGTCAGTCATTTCCAATGCTTCTTCAAGTTCGAATACCTTACCAATTAAGGCAGCTTTTACACTTTAAGTCGTAAGAAAATTAGCAGGATTCCTAATATGGTTGGAGGCATTTAAGTTATTTACACATCGACTGCAGTTACAGCATTTTAAAGTGGCAGCATTAGGAACTATTAAATAGCTAATGGGTAAATGTCATAAAATGTAAATAATGATGCTGCTTCTTTGTTCAAAAGTAAAAATATTTTTTTTTTCGGGTAAGATTTATATTGCATGAACTTAAGGTGTTGTTAAGCATAATTTATAAATTGTTATTACAGATATGTGTTTAAGTTTGTTTAATACAAAACTGGTTTGTATAATATTTTGTCTTACCTTCGATTACAAATTATAATTAATGGAACATAAATAAAGTACTTACTTCAGTAAAATATTAACATTCTATATATTATATTAAATTATGTACAAATGTTACAATGAACTGAAATAAATACAACAATTAAGTTATAGATTTGTATTTTTTGTTCAAACGATTGTAACGTGTGAACAGACAAATTAAAGGATATTAAGCAATTAAGTACGAGTACAAGCTATTAAAACATTCATAAAGTAATAAGAGAAAGTGTGTGTGTTTTTTTTTACTTTGTTCAATGTTTTAAACTACTCTTTGGTCCGGATTGACATGTTGATATAGCAGTTCGCAGGAGACGTAGTCCGGAGGACTGATGACCGATTGAGTCGAAAAGTTCTTGAATGGAGTTCAAAAATCGGCAAGCGCAGTGCAGGATGACATTATTAGGAGCACCGGAGCGCGCTGGATGCAAGCTGCTACGAACCGGTCTCATTGGAGGTCTACGGAGGAGGCCTATGTCCATTAGTAATTGAACTCTTACATGATCGAAATACAATTGCTACTAAAAAACTTCACTTGAAATAAAACGTTGAAAACCAGAGGCTGAAACTAGTTAACGATATCTCTTCTCGGCAATCTGCGAGTTATGAATTAAGGAGATGTTATCTCAGCGATACAGGATGTTATTTTGTGCATTAGCATTTTGTATGTCTTATTTAGCTAATGTATAGGAAGAACAATAGCATAGGCAGAGAAAATGAGTATTATAAGTCTATGATTCATTTCGTAATGCTCAATATTTAAGAGAGAAATAATAGGCCAAGTACGAGTCGGACTCGCGCACGGAGGGTTCCGTACTGTATGGGAGCCCCCCTTAAATATTTATTTTATTTTAATTTTATTATTTATTATTGAAGGAAATAAAAAAACTAAATATTCTGTGAAAATTTCAAGCATCTACCTGGTACCATTATTAATATAGAGCGAAAAACGTCTAATAATTCAGGTTTGTTGTATGGGAGCCCCCCTTAAATATTTATTTTATTTTTAGTATTTGTTGTTATAGCGGCAACCGAAATACACCATCTGTGAAAATTTCAGCTGCCTAGCTATCATGGTTCATGAGATACAGCCCGGTGACAGACGGACGGACAGACGGAAAGACGGACATCGAAGTCTTAGTAATAGGGTCCCGTTTTTCCCTTTGGGTACGGAACCCTAAAAATAAGTATTTAAAAGAAAACCTGCCAACTTGTAGAAATTGCATATTAGATTCTTTTTCTTCTTGAGATGCCTGCAATCATTAAAGCAATTCGGACTTTGGATACTACTGCGCGGAATAGTACCATAGTAGTGCTCAGATAGAACCATACTATCTGAAGATATAACAAAACAAAAAAAAATAATGACAAACAAAATGAAGCCGTGGTGGTCTAGTGGGTTCAAATCCCAGTCCCGTACCAATGATTTCTTTAGAATTTATGTACGGATTTTCACACCATTGGCTTTTCGGTGACGGAAAACATCGTGAGGAAACCTGCATATGTCCGGTGAAGAAATTCGATGGCGTATGTAAATCCACCAACCCGCCCTGGGCCAGCGTGGTGGTATTGGCCCAATCACCCTTCGTGGGTAGGCCTACGTCCTGCAGTGGATTATAAAAAAGGCTGGTACAGTACAGTAAAACAAAACAAAAGCTCCTCTGTCACGATTGTTTTGTTTCCCGCTGAACAAATATACCTATAGTAATAATAATATTATACCGATATGGTTTTGTCAAGTCCGAGGTGCCGTACTATGAGTAGGCACCAGCGCCAGTTTTCGAAAATGGTCGTGCGTTGCTCTACTGGAACCACTCTATCAATACGTACAGGACTATTATCGCCAATATGCCTGATATCGTGATGGTCGACCGGTCCCAGCGCCGGGCAGTGCTCGACGACGTCACCATCCCACATGACGAGAACTTCGTGAAGGCCGAGAAGGACAAGCTCAGCAAGTACCTTGATTTGGCTCACGAGGTTACCGCCATTTGGGATGTTGACTCGACGACCATTGTCCCGATCGTCGTTTTAGGGCTTTGAAATGGATATTTCTTTTTTTTCCGTTTCGCGAGTGTCAAATAAAAATCTCCCAAGTACGAGTCGGACTCGTCGACAGTAAGGATACTGTATAGGAGGATATTAAATTAAATATATATATATATATTTGATTTAATTATTTATTACTAAAGTAAACATGCAGATAAATATTCTGTGAATATTTCAAGCATCTACCTTTTACCATTATCTAAAATAATTGATTTGTTGTGTGAGAGCTCCCCTTGAATATTATTTTTATTCTGTTTTTAGTATTTGTTGTTATAGCGGCAACAGAAATACATCATCTGTGAAAATTTCAGCTTTCTAGCTGTAGCGGTTTATGAGATACAGCCTGGAGACGAACAGACAGACAGACAGACGGACAGCGGAGTCTTAGTAATAGGGTCCCGAATTTACCCTTTGGGCACGGAACCCTAAAAATTAAACTATAGTCAAGGAAAATGTGGATAGCTAAATACCCAGATTAAAATTAATATCGACCTGTAGATACAAAAAGTTGATTGCTTATTTGATTCATTAGCAGAATAATCAGAATATATGAATAGTTCGTGTTCGCAGATCGCAGTCGTCGATAGGCTGCTAATTAACAGATTAACTAAGTAGTCTCACGAGCGGATGATCAGAAACGCCTTTTGGAGCCGAGATTAATTGGAGGGTCTGAAGATTGGATTTATTGAGATATCTTCCTTTAGTGGGTTAATTTGCGACTTGGGCCCGTTCGGTGAGCCCTAAAAGAAATAACCTTGAAATAACAGTGGGCAGGGCACAAAGCATGGAGAGCTGATGACCGATGGGGTCGAAAAGTTCTCGAGTGGAGACCACGTACCGGCAAGTCGCAGCGTTTAGAACTTTTACCCACAAGGTGGACGAATGACCTCATTAAGACCGCGGGATCGCGCTGGGTGCAAGCCGCTACCAACCGGTCTTATAAATAAATAAATCTTAGGGGACATCTTACACACGGTCTCTGACCCCAAACTAAGCAAAGCTTGTGATATGGCTACGAGAGACTGATATACATGCATACTTACCACCAGGCGAGTCGGTGGTCAAGAGCGGTCTTATTCGCTATAAAAATAAACATCTGCCTCCACCGCGTCTTTACTATAATCACGACACATTTACTTTCATTAAGCCGCAAATCACCGCTGGCGGTAAGACCGCGTCGACAAGTGCGAAGGAAAAAACAAGATTTTTTCAACGTGCTAAAATGGCGCCTGCTGGTTATAATGTAACTTTATGTGAGGTAGGAGCATAATGCGATGGCCACAACTGCGCGTACTTTGTGTACAAACTCTATGTGTAAAAAGTGTCTAAGTCAAAAAAATTTTAGCGTTACGATACGAGTATATTCGTATATACGTTCGTAAGCGGAAAATAACCCAACGTGCGGCTATGCTCGGAGTCTCTCAGGGAGATCGAATCAGGAATGAGAACGTCCATAGACGAATCAAAGGACGACTTGGACGTCTACCGTTCTACAGATTTATAAAGAACTGATGTACCAAGCTGAAACGAGGTGATGCAGACCGTCATTATTAGCAAACTTTACCAGAGCCAACCCGGAAATCGAGAAAAATAATATCAGCTGCTTCATTCATTTTATCTATTTCGAGTTGTAGTTTTGTATGGAACAACTGTTTATTTCCTCGAATTTTGGGTTGACCCCATTGTAAAAGTTTATCAAAATGACGGTCTGAATCACCCCCTTTCGGCTTAATAAGAAAAAAAGCAATGCCTATTGCCCACATGTCTATGTAAATGTATTTTGTTGTTGTTTTCGTTATAGGTACTTGGTAATGGCAAATTTTATTATTTCAACTTCAAAAAGCAAATTATAGACATACCCTCCAACAGGCGTAAGGCAAGAGATCGGTAAGTGGCACTTGTTTGTGGTAACTAACACTAATCGGCAGTAAAGAGCCGCGAATGACGCCGCTTGTGCAATTTGCGGCGCCCGCGCAGCCCGGGAGCGGTATCGATGAGGATAGGGATGTCACCATGGCTTTAGGGACTATCGATACTTATCCACCAACCACCAACCCTCACTGGGCCAGCGTGGTAGATATGGCCCAATAACCCTTAGTGGGTAGGCCTACGTCCTGCAGTGCACAATGAAAAAAGGTAGGTACAGCACGGTACATATCGATACTTATAGACATTTAGAACTAGCACGGTTTTAGGAGAGTTAGTCCGACACGTACGTAATATTTAAATAAAAAAATAAGTAAGTATTTACCACCTTACCACAAAAGATTTAAACACGGTTTAACCGTGCAATTTGTACTGCCAAACAATGTCTAAAGCGTGCGTAAAACTTTTGTGGTAAGACGGTTAATTTTTATGAGAAGATCAAGTTCTGTTGACAGTAGCAGTTTGCTTGGATACGACTAAAATGTAAAACAATGTCCCTAATGCCTAATCTTTATTTTTTTTGAACGTCGTAGATGTTTTGTCATGCAAACTAAATCCTTGTTTTCATGTACTCTACAAATGCCATTTGTTCTGATAAACAGCCATGATATCTCGCTACTTAGGGAATAGGCAAGGAATTTTCCTTTGGTTCATTTTCGTAACAAGGGCATGCTATTCACTCACTAAGTACATCAATTACACAAACCGGTCTTCAAAACCCTCCGAGTATGACTGATGATTTCACCTTTATTTGGTAAAAATCCACTTGTTTCGTTATAATCGTAAACTTTAACGATAACTACTTATCTCGAATTTAACTGTAATATAGCTTAAAAGTTTTATAACCCGCTTTAAAATTACCGTTGCGTGCTCTTTGGTATTATTACTTATAAAATACGTGATAGATACCTATGTCGATAAAACTGCAATGTTTTGTGTTGTCTCGTCCCTAGCAGGACATTGATATCGCTGAGCGTGTAGTGCAGTCAGATCATTGATTTTACATACTAGTGCTTAAGTCACACGCCAACATTTTTTAGTAATTAAATTTCTAGGAACTGACTATAATAAACAATACGTTGTTTTATTCGAAGCGGGTTTTCAGTTGAGCAGATTCTGACTGATATTAAGTTAAGATACGGTCTAGGGTGATGAATGTAAGCTAGAAGATGTTTAAAAGTTTACTAAACTATGTCGATAAAACTGCAATGTTTTGTGTTGTCTCGTCCCTAGCAGGACATTGATATCGCTGAGCGTGTAGTGCAGTCAGATCATTGATTTTACATACTAGTGCTTAAGTCACACGCCAACATTTTTTAGTAATTAAATTTCTAGGAACTGACTATAATAAACAATACGTTGTTTTATTCGAAGCGGGTTTTCAGTTGAGCAGATTCTGACTGATATTAAGTTAAGATACGGTCTAGGGTGAGGAAAGTAAGCTAGAAGATGTTTTAAAGTTTACTAAAGGTTTGACGACAAATTCACATAGTTATTATATACGAGAAAATAAAGATATATTATATGAAAAATCGGCCAAGTGCTAGTCGGACTCGAGCACGAAGGGTTCCGTACCATAAGGGAGCCCCATTCCTCTTGCCATTATTATTAATATCGAGCAAAAAAACGCCTACTTAAATACATGTTTGTTGTGTGGGAGCCCCCCTTAAATATTTATTTTATTCTGTTTTTAGTACGATTGTTGTTATAGCCGCAACAGAAATACATTATCTGTGAAAAATTTTGCTGCCTGTCTATCACGGTCCACGAGATACACCCGGTGACACACAGACAGACGGACATCGAAGTCTTAGTAATAGGGTCCCGTTTTTACCCTTTGGGTACGGAACCCTAAAAATGAGAAAAATATTAAATTTCACACAAGAAAATATTTCAAGCATAGGGATGGTAGGTACTACGATTGCGACTGACCGGTCGTCCAATAAACGGATAGACAATAGGTATTATGATTCTTAAGAGGCAGGTGCTAATATTCTAGCCTCCTTTTGTTCTTGATTTCGAAATTAGGTAAGTAGGTGGTAATTATAACCATAGGTGCTAATTCTTATATCGTCAGGAATTTCCAAAATAATTTATCATTATAAGTTTAGAAGAATATAATCGGCAAAGTGCGAGTCGAACTCGCGCCCGAAGGGTTCCGTACTGTGTGGGAGCCCCTTAAATATTTGTTTTATTTTGTTTTTAGTATTTTTTGATATAGCGGCAACAGAAATACAGCATCTGTGAAAATTTCAACTTTCTAGCTATCACGGTTCATGAGATACAGCCTGGTGACAGACAGACGGACAGACAGTGGAGTCTTAGTAATAGGGTCCCGTTTTTACCTTTTGGGTACGGAACCCTAAAAAGTTAGCAATATGTATGAAATACTAGTAAAGAAAAAATTATTTTCCTTTATTTTCGAAATAAGTTGGTAAACAATTAGACACGACATATACTTAGTTGAGTCCAGCAACTGTGTTGGTTGCATAGACAGATCTACAGACAAATTACAAGCATTACTGCTCTAAAGTGATTCTAAAATTACAGTTTCCAGTTTACTGTCTTGTCTTGACAGAAACTGGACACGACATAGTCGGTATATCTTGACTGATTTTATTTTTAGATTTTTGTTTCCCTTTTATAATAAAACTAGTGACCCGCCCCGGCTTCGCACAGGACTCTTAAATCACTCTATCTATTAAAAAAAAAACCGCATCAAAATCCGTTGCGTAGTTTTAAAGATTTAAGCATACATAGGCATATAGGGACAGAGAAAGCGACGTTGTTTTATACTATGTAGTGATGTTATAAGGTAATATGTTCTAATTGTGACGCTATATGACTATAAGTAATACTAAGAAACTGATTTAGTACTAAACAATAATAGTTTTATTAATAGGAACGCATATAGGTATAGTTAGGTCGTTTACATTAGGTAACTGTTTACCTGGATCACTCCAACTTTTCTATTTTTAATATAGGGGCATACCTTTATCAGGGTTATAGTTTCAATAAATCGTTTAAAGCCGTTTTCAAGAACGCAAACACAATCACAATTTATTCGTTGGATGCTTAAAGCTAGGTCACATTTTATTAGATAAATGACATCGTTTTTTTTGCTTTAATATGCGACTAGACCAGTATGTAATGCGTATCTTTAATTAGTAATGTAACTTTCCTTTGAATCTTGAGTTGTAGAAAACAATTGACGAGGATATCCACCAAAAAAAGTACTGTGATGGCTCTACCAAAAGTAAGTAGATATTGAGATTGATGGCTCTATTATTTTCCATCAGACAATCTAACGGCTAGAACCATAGCCATAATGACTTCTCTATCCTATCTTATAATCATTTATTTCTATTAAAATGTAAGATAATAATCTCGACAATTTAACAGTCACACTAAATTACCTCAAGCCCAGCGGCTAACTAGTACATTCGTTGTCTTGTCAGGGAGTTAATTAAATAAATAACAGTGATCTGTCGCTCCTGGCACGTCCGAGCGCGCGTGTGGTCGTAGCGGGACTGACACCTATTAACGTATGTTTTAACGGTTGCACACTAGCGCCATCTAGAAAGCGGTGATCTATGAAAATGGGGAATAAGCGTCAAGTTATTTTAACTTATTTCTCCTAACGGGGCAAGGATATGAACAGGTTTTTGATTTATTATGGTATTAGCTCACTGGGGCAGAGAAATAGGTAAGATTAACAGCAAGGGCAAGTGTGTTATATTTTTGGATTCTCAGACGATATTTTAAAAAATAAATTATCGCTGTCATTCGAAACATCGCTACATAAATTTCATGAAAATGCTTTCAGTTTGATAAATAAACTATTTTTAACCGACTTCCAAAAAGGAGGAGGTTTTATGTTCGCCTGTATGTTTTTTTTTGTATGTTCATCGATAATTTCGCCCATAGTAAACCGAATCGAAAAATTCTTTTTTAGTTCCAAAGGGTATTTTATACTCCTGAGGTGGCCCCATTTAAATTTTACAGAAAACGGCTGAGCCGTTTTTGAAAAATCATCAATAATGTAAACAATTCGAGCGTAATATTCGAATTTTGTACACGATGGGAGGTCGTTTTACCATATTTTGCGAAAAAAAAATTATTCTGATTCAAGACTGACTTGTAAGAATACAAGATTATCAATAGGCATACGAGTGGAGCATACGTAATACCTATGCAATTATTATGACGGTGTGCTTTTCTCGTCTTACTGCAATGTAACATAACATACCAGCACGGCACAGGTTTTATCGCTGTCCCATCGGCCATTTCTCTCCAGTATAGCACCTACGTCTTCCCCTCACATACAGTTATAACTAATCTTCTCGGTAGATATCATTAAGATACACAATAAGAAGAAATGCTGGTTACGTCACAATACTATTATAAAACACGAGGTGAAGAGGTGACCAGATAAAACTACCGTTAAGCTAACAAATGTATTTTGACCTCTCACGCGTTACCCGCAGCTACCAGTTTTATAACTTTCCATACACTTTTGATTAGTACACCAAACCGGCTAGGGTCTTAATAAATTTGTCGTAATTGACTGGATGTATGGGCGTTTCATTCTGCCGTCCTTTAGAGATATTATGACAAGATAATAGCTATTAATATAGCAATTATCCTCCTGAAGAGATAGTTTGATGATACTGCGTGCGAGTTGTTTTTATTTTTAATCTGTACACGATACCACTTGGTTTCTTAATCTGTTCTGTTGCCAGACGTGTTTAATTGTTTATTGCCCTTTTAAATCTCAATTAAGTAATTTGTTAGGATTTTTTTCGGTTTTACATCCATGGAGATAACGTTGATGATAGAGAAAGTGGAGGAGGAATCAAATGAAGAAAAAGAAGAAAGCTGACGCCACCACCACAATTCCGACAGAGAATGCAATACCTAGATACATTCCTAGATACCAGAATCCTGAAATACCGGGATCCCGCATGCCATTTCCGGGATTGATCCCGGTCGAAATTTGAATGACATACCTACCATAAAGCTGCGAAGGCCATCATAATTATGTCGTGTGCCGCTATAGGAAGCCGTGGTGGTCTAGTGGTAATGACACCCGCCTTACAAACGAAAGGTCATGGGTTCAAACCCGGTCCCGTACCAATGAATTCCTCGGAATTTATGCACGGAATTTCACACCACTGGTTTTTTGGTGAAGGAAAACATCGTGAGGCAACCTGCATATGTCCAAGGAAGAAATTCCATGGCGTATGTGAATCCACCAACCCGCACTGGGTCGGCGTGGTGGATGTGGCCCAATACCCTTCGTGTTTAGGACTACGTCCTGCAGTGGACTATTATAAAGGCTGGTACAATACAGTACCTACCATAACTAATCCAGCAAGGTTGAGTATATTCAATCGCGCCAAGACACGGATTGAAAATATAGATCGGAATCGCATTCCATAACGACCGTGTGTGAATATAACTACAAACTAAGTACGTACTAACTGATGTAAGCCATCACAAGATTTAAAACAGCATTCCAAAAACCATTGTAACCAGATATTCACCGTCAAATTGCCACTCAACGACGATTACAAACAAAATAATTCACGTAAACGCTTTTGAAGCTATAACTATTAACTAGAATCATGTCACCGCATCCTCGTGCTGTGGGATCATAAACATAATACACGCCCACCTTGGCAATGTAATGAAATAATAAAATAGTTGATAACATCCTAGACGCAGGTATAAAGCTGCTTTCATGGCATGGGGGAAGAATGATGACATCGAATGACTTTATATGCACACGAACAAAATAAAGAAAAAGGCACGAAAGTCTTCTAAGGTTTTATAGTTGTGTTATGTGATGAAAGTCATAGAATTTTTACAATAGTACCTACCGGAAGTTTAACGAAGATCTTCCTTGCAGGGTTTCGTATCATAGCCATGCGTGTCACTGCTTTTAACTTACTATTTTCTGCAGAACGTAGGCCTACCCACGAAGGGTGATTGGGCCATATCCATTACGCTGGCCCAATGCGGATTGATGGATTCACACACGCCATCGAATTTCTTCTACGGACGTATGCAGGTTGCCTCACGATGTTTTCCTTCACCGAAAAGCCAGTGATGTGAAATTCCGCACATAAGTTCCAAAGAAACTCATTGGTTCAGAACCGGGATTGAACTCACGACCTCAAGAATGACAGGCCAGCATTACAACCACTAGACCACCACGGCTTAACTGACCCTTTACAATCCTTAGTAATTCATAATGTTAATGTTAGTTAAGGATTTTAATTTGTCCATCCATATGAATGATTATATTTCTTAAACATATTTTAACATGTTATTGATTGTATAATTATCAGATATAATTTACATAAGTAGTTAAACTCCTCTAAAGGCTTAGACTCTCCCTGCGAGCGTTATAAGAGACATAACAGGGTTATGCATCTGATTCAAACTGTTTCTGTAAACTTGGGTGGCGTTATATTATAGTCACAACATACCCAAAAAGGCGGGACGTCCCAAAGGTCCCTATCTTGAGATCATACCATATAATTGCGTCGCTGCGTACGCGTCCTAATAAAATAAAAGTGTCAGATAAAATCCGAAACACTGGCTCTAAATAATAATTACGGAGAAAGTCAGTAGCTGTCATAATCCGGTTCAAGCGCGTCCAGATAGGGTGAGAGACGTAGAATAACGACCATCACCCATCTGATAACCAGAAATGTTATTTACGTACAAATAGGCCTATGACAGCTTGCCTATCGAAAAGTGTTCTGACTACATTTAATTCGATTTTTTTGGAAATAGTTCTTTTACCATCACTCTTTTTAACAGAATAATTATAATTTTGTAAGCCTAACCTAAGCCTAACCTAACAATTTTTTTTTTCCTAGTCTGACCTAACCTTAGCCTAACCATAGTCGAACCATGATACAGGTTGATGATTAATTACTAATTTTGTTTGTGATTTAATTTGGATTTTGAATGGTACCCTTAACTTATATGACTACGACCGAGCGGAAATACACTAAATATTTATTCAAAACAAGAACATCACTCTTTTGACAGCCGGTATTTTTTTATTCCAACGAATAGTTTTTAACGTAGTAAATATACCGGCTATAAAAATAGTGATGATAAAAGAATTATTTCTAAAAAAAAAACTAAAGAAAACAGAAAGGTTTACATACTTAACTTCGGTAATACCACCTGGTAAGCAACTATGAACAAATATGTCAATCGATCCGATAACCAGTCAAAATTGATATCATAAGAAAGAAAATTAAATTACAGAATTAATCATACAGGCTAGCCCTAAAAATCGTTCTTGAAATATTTTAAATTTGATTTAAAAAATAGCCAAGAACACTTTTCGATAGGCAAGCTATCACAGTAGTGTTTGTAAATAAATAATGATTGATAAAAAGAGCAAGTGGAGTCCCTTCGCGCGGAAGAAGTGAAACTTCGACGCAACAGTGCTTTTCTTATCCCCTCCATGGTAGCGTTAAACGTTTAACGCAACCTTGTTGGAAGTCGCATTAGAAGTTTCACTTCAAAATATGTCTCATCTGGTTATCACATCGGTGAAGGTCAATCGTCAGCGGCTCTTTGACCAAGATAAGATGTAGGAAAATATTTGGGCAGTGTTGATGGCTCGTGGACTAGCCGTGACATTGGGAGATAAAAGTGACGACGCTGAGAACGGAAATGCTTCATAACTACTGATTTTATTGACTAAACTGAATCCGATGACTGTTTTTGAGCTTACGCAGATAACACACGGGATGCAGTGTACTCGTAAGAGGTGTTTTTTTTTTAAATGATTAATCCTAATCCTATCCTAATTATAACTAATATTAAAAATTCGAAAGTGCGATTGTTGGTTTTTTGGCTTGTCTCTTTCACTTCTTTTTAAAAAAACATCTGTTACAAATCAGTGAAGATGTACTTCCGGTTCAGACTATTCTAGCTAAAAGCTACTCGTAGTTAAATCAAATTTAAAATTCTGCCTAGTCTACAGTTATAAAAAATAGCTTTTGCTACATTTTTGATCTTGTTACTTATATTTTTTCATTTTATAACAACTATATAGCTCTGCAATAAATAATAATCTAACTTGGTTCTACTACCTCGAATAAACTATGACTCAAACTTAAACAAACATTTGCTAAAGGCCTAGATCGCATAAAAACTTTGTAACAAAAAATGTAGATTCAAGCGTTCTTTATTGATTCGTCACAGTCACTATCCGGGCAGTCTAAAAAAATATTAGCATTGTTTATTATTTTTAGATAGCTAGAACACCTAGTACATTTATAAGAACACTAGCGGGCAATAAATATTTCACTAATGACCGTGAACATCGATAAACGTTAAACTGCAATTGATTAGAATTTGAGCATTTTTAGTCAGCTACTAGAGACTAGAGAAGAAAGTAATTTTTATTAATACAGAGTGACTGATACTATCATTTCATATCAGCCATTATCCATTGCTGGACATAGGCCACCCCATGGATTTCCAATAAGGTCGGTTGGAAGCGGCTTGCATCCAGCGCGTTCCTGCGATCTTTATTAAGCCTTCAGTCCACCTAGTCGGTGGACGTCCTACGCTGCGCTTGCTGGTCTGTGGTCTCCACTTCGAGAATAATACGGCCCAGTCGGCCATTTGTTCTTCGAAATATGTGCCCTGCTCACTGCCACTTTAGTTTGCTAATCCACTGGACTATGTTGGTAATTAACTTTGGTTCGTCTTCGGATCTCCTCATTCTGATTCGATCCCGCAGAGAGACACCGAGCATAGCCCTCTCCATAGCAAGTTGAGTACAATATAATTATATATACTTTATCTACACTAATGTTGTAACATTCTACTTATGTTTCCAATACTTGACTTATAATGACTACTGTCTACTACTACTGTTTTGCGCAGACGACAAAACACTCAATTTAAGCAATTTCACATGATTTATAATATCCACATCGATATCGTAAAATCTCATTATAACATCGCGCGCTCGCTCCTGATTGGCCCTGCTCGCGCAGCTGCGCTCTCATTGGTTAGATTTTAAAAATTTCAAAAACAGGGTTAAAAGAAATACGTACCCGTGACTGATTTACTGAACTCATTAAATACGAGTATTTCTTTTTAACAAAACACAGAGCCAAATCTGTCCTAAAGTAAGGTATTTAATGGCGCCAAGTTCACTGTGACAATACACGTACGCGTGAATTTAATGTTTTACAATATGTTTTTTTTATTAGTGAAGATAAAGTAGTGTATGCAACTGCATATAACACGGGTATTAAAACACTCGTTACTAATATGAAACTCGCTGCGCTCGTTTCATAAACTCACACTCGTGTTTTAATACCCTTCATTATATGACAGTTGCATAAACTACTATTAAGATATACATAATTGTACCTATTCGTCATTTAGAGTGTAGAGACACGCCAGGAAAGTAAGATCTTATTTAAACAGAGTGACTGAAATAATAATTTAGGTATGTACTAGGTACTTACGTACCTACTCTAAAATTTAACTTTACTCGTCATTTAAAACAACGTTAAAGGTTTGAATCTCTGAAATTTTGTAATACCAATCTAATGACTAAGGCGCCAGTTCACCCAGGTATCCAGCTCTTATCCAGCTGGCCTAAAATTCGACAGACGCAGATTTGGCAGACGACAAAAAAAAATTATAGATAGAACCTGCGCACCAAGTTTCGTTGAAAAATGCAACCTGTAGGCAAGAATCAACATCCGGATAGACGAAAGCAAAATCATCGTGTTGTGGGAGCACAGACCTTCGCTTTACTTCGATCAACAAGCTAAAGAATTTTCAGGAAACGCGTAGCATATCACTCCGCGTCATCACATACTAGTCGTGATACGATTGGTTAATACTCTCTCTGCTTTCGTCCGAGGTCAGCGCTCGGCCTTGTTCGGCGATCTTCGCGACACGTGACGTCACGCGCGACGTGCTCCCGCGCACGTAGATATAGCGCTCGCTAGTGACGCACCCGTGTCAATATCGATACTTTCGTTGTCAATATTGTCGTCACTAAATTGAGATTTATACGTTTTTAAATATCTGTTTTCACTTTATGATATTCGGGTCAGTTTTATTTAGATTTAAAATGGATAATAAATGTGACTTCCATTAAGAAGTCGTTGGTTCATATTTTTTAAATGACGAAATGGTAACGTGAAACTACTATGGAGTACTGCCAGGATTCATGTGACTTTTTACGTGCTTGAGTAAGAAAGTAGATAGCATTACGTTTACGGGTTATTGTTGACTTATTTTACGTATGTAGATCACGAGATTGTAGAAACGATCTATTTTCATCTATACGTTCATCGTTATGGGCAAGCGTCCGAAAAAATTAATTGCATCGAACAGTTTAAAACGTTCCTATCACACCCTGTACATATGTCCTACCCGGATATACAGGGTGTAGTAAAACTGTAACCACACATGAGGTACATCACAATGAACAATTGTCCTTATAGGACCGAAATTGGAGAAAAAAATCTGCTGTTTTATACATTTTTAATCGATTTCCAAAAAGGAGGAGGTTCTATGTTCGTCTGTATGGTTTTTTTGTTTTTTTTTTTCATCGATAATTCCGCCAATTGTGAACCTAATCGAAAAATGCTTTTTTTGTTCGAAAGGGTATACTCCCGAGGTGGTCCCATTTAACTTTCACAGTGAACTTATCACTTGAAAAATCATTTACGAAAAATAATTATGTCGATTTCGAGTTGCAATTTTGAATGGAATAGCAGATTTTTCTTTCTTTGGCCCGTAGTAAAAGTTGTAAAAGTTGTTCATAATGATATTCCGCATGTGTGATTACAATATTACGACAACTTTCGTAAACACATTGTATAAAAGCAAATAACCGAAACTCCTAAAAAATTAACCTTTCAGCCTAGTAAGTTTGTACAGACTAACCTCTAACATCAGTGTTTGAGACCACCTGAATTCCTCAGACATTATATTATCGGTTAAACAGCTCAATTCAAGTTTTACTTCTCACTCAAGTGCTAAAATATATTTAATGTCTTATTTTATCGACCTTTAGATTTGTCGTGCGTCATACTTAACAGTAATTTTCTATCTAGCAGTAAAACAATTGATTTTACTACCATAGTGCTAAATTGTGCGTGCTCTTAACACTGCCAATTGTGCTAATTTGAGAAGTAATAAATTTCATTGAAAAGCGTGCCGATGATAAATATTGACCGCATTTTTTAGCCGACTTCCAAAAAGGAGGAGGATTTCGCTAATTGTGAACCGAATTGAAAAAATATTGTTTAGTTCAAAAGGGTACTCCCGAGACGGCCCCATTTAAATTTTACAGAAATCGGCTGAGCCGTTTTTGAAAAATCAACAATAATGTAAACAATTCGAGCGAAATACCTATTCGAATTTTGTACACGTAGGAAGGCGGTTTTGCCATTTTTTTGCGTAAAATAATTATTTAAGTATCTAATAAATAAAATAAATGATGTGCCTATTGCCAAGGCAAATTGTCTTAGTTGTTGTATTTGTCCATTGGGTCCTGTCTACGATAATTCGGCAAAATTTTCCTTTTTTTAAATCTATTTATTTATTCTCGTTCACCAAATAAAAGAGTTAAATTCCCTTTCTGTTAACCGATCTTATATTCTAATCATGTTTTATCAGAACAGGAAAAATGCGACCCATGCTGTAATATCTAATTAAAAGTTCATCGCTCAGATAAACTGGCAAAGATTTATTAACGGGAGAAAGATAAGCACAGGTGTAATAGTGTATTAGGATAAGAATGAATCATTAACAATCTATTTTACTGAATTGAATGACTAAACAAAGTTCAGATGTACATAGTGACCGATGCCAAGATGAGTGACAGTAAGAATGAACTGAATAGTATTACTGGTAGGTGTTAATACAGTTTGACATCATCATCAGTTTGATATTGGGTGTTTTTTACGTCAATTGTCTGGCCCTTGCCCTATGAAAG
The DNA here is from genome assembly GCA_964007245.1 of Hypomecis atomaria. Taxonomy (NCBI): domain Eukaryota; kingdom Metazoa; phylum Arthropoda; class Insecta; order Lepidoptera; family Geometridae; genus Hypomecis; species Hypomecis atomaria. Next base: position 4,628,114 of record OZ023294.1, on the reverse strand, counting down.
CGAACGTGTCTGTGGTTCATATCTGGGTCTACAGAACCTTGGTCTACACTCAGACCAAATAAAAAAAACAAGACAGAACGTCGTGTTCAAACAAGTGAGGCCGGTTTTTTATACATGTGGTGAGTGCGTCGGTGTTGCGCCATATTATTATATATTCTTTGGTTGCGCCGCCATAGTTTGACTGACGGGCCTAAGCGTAGTTTCGTTGTACAAGTATGAGTGTGTAGTTGTGTTTGTACACGGCGAGGCTTAGTTTTGCTGGCCTCAATTGTTTGTTCACAACATTCTGTCTTGATTTTTTATTTGGTCTGAGGGTCTACAGTGTTTTGATTGAAGTCTCTGATTAAACTATTTTGAATGTGACATCTTTGCCAATAAACGTTAACTGTATTATGGTTATTTTGAATTGAACAAGGATAACTCCAACTACATTGGCCCGAAATAATTATTTTGGCCAATAATGGCACAAGCGACTTCAACCATTGCGATTTACCTACATACCAAATTCGAATAGTTCGCTCAAATACGTACCATTTTTAGGTTATGTGTTTTGTATGTAAAAGTAGTACAGTTAATCAAAACGATGATCCGGAATCCTCTTTCATCTTAATACCCCCTTTCTGAATAACCTGTATAATGCCGACAACAGGACGTCGATAAAATTTGTAATACAAAAATATATTATGGTCGCTAAAGAAATTCAACATTTCATTACATAAATGAATTAATGTTTGAAAGATGTAAGAGAAGATGAAGTTAAGAAGTAACATTTTAGAGATACTCAAATATTTATGAATTCATAATATTTGTATATCTCTAAAATATGTGTTATTTTAAGACATTTTTTCTTTCGGCTACTAATCCGCTACAAAGGTGTCAAAAATAAAGTCGCTAATGTATCTCGTGCTATTAAAACCATTAGGCATTTATGATAAATTTATTCATTGTGCAACGAACGTAGCCTCATTATGTAAATCTAACGTCTTTTTCAATAAACGTTTTACTAATAAGAATCGCCATATTTGGTCTCTTTTTAATCATGATATAGAACTCCATGATCTGTTATTTTAATATCAAACCAGTAAGGTTATAAAATAATGGCATTTTCTACGATTAGGTTTATTTACAAGCTTTTTACGGTTCCATACCCAAAGGGTAAAAACGGGACCCTATTACTAAGACTTCAATGTCCGTCTGTCCGTCTGTCTGTCTGTCACCAAGCTGTATCTCATGAACCGTGATAGCTAGGCAGCTGAAATTAATTAATAAAAAAAAATGTTACCATTGTAGGTATGGGATTCTTTTTTTGGCGGAAATGGGGAGAACTGGAAAAAGCCTCCGACAAGAGCCTCCAGTTATTAAGTGAAAAGCAATGTTGAGTAAACTGAAGTGATGAATAAATAAAATACCTAAGTACTATAAAATATAACTTTTAAAAATACAAACTTTTGAGATCCTGGAAACCATGTAGCAGCAGAATGCCACGATAAGTTAAATCGAGCCTAACTTGACTAACACGACGGGTCTAACTTGTTTAGTATAAGAGTTCCTATGGCCACCTTCCGAATCTATCATCAGATCAGCTCCATGGAACCATATTATTGCTTTGTCACGCGATATTCATACCTATGCGTGCAAAACTTCAGCTCAAACCGGGAAGTTGGTCAAATTTAACTTGCAAAATTCCATCCGAACTACACAGGCACATAGGTACATACATCCATTGCAAGTTAAATAAAAGTTTGCAAAAAGATGTTTGCATGAATTTTATAATTAGATTCAAATTTATCTATCATTTAAATGCTATTTCGTCAAAACGCATTAATTTCAGCTTCCCATGGGCAGAAGTAGAGCAATGCCAGCTTGAACGGTTTACTGGACATTCTGGACAATGGCCGATGGCGACCATCGTGATTTATGGACCGTGGCGTATCTGTCGTCACGAATCGCGATTTCTTGGGAAAATATTAACTAGTCGAAATTAGAATCGACTTCGTTGCTAAGGAATAGAAGGCGTGGTGGTCTAGTGGTAGTAACACCCGTCTAATAATTATAAAGTCGTGGGTTCAAATCCCGGTCACGTTTCAATGACTTCTTTGGGACTTATGTATGGAATTTCGCACCACTAGCTCTTCGAAGGAAGATACATCAGTAGAAGAATTTTGATGGCATAATGTAAATTCACCAACCCGAACTGAGCCAGCTTGGTGGTTATTATAGCCCAATGCACCTAAGATACATCCGTAGAAGAATTTCGATGGCGTATGTATATTTACGAAACTACACTGGACCAGCTTGGTGGCTATGACCCAATGAACCTTCGTGGGTAGGCCTATGTTCAGCAGTGAACTATTATAGGCCAATACAGTACTATGCAGTTGAAGGATAATGTTTATAGCTCTACAAGTATTTGGCGATAATAAAATTAAAGAAGCATGTTTGTACTCGTAATGCCACTGCTCCACCTACTTCTCAATGAGTAAATTAACGCGATAATTAAGCCGCTAATTTATTTAACTAATGAAGGAGGAGTCAGCAAGTAAGTTTCTAGGGTGGACAAGCCCCAAATGTGCCTCTCCCCTAGTTATACCCATGGGCAAATTCCTGTACGAGACTAGTATTGAACAGGGATATTTATTTTGAGGAGGCTTGCGCCCTATATTGCGATGATGTAATACTCGTAAGTTGATGATGATTATGCTATCTAAATATATTAAGTAAAACTGAAATAAATAGATATTACCTTACCTAACATAAAATAAAGTATCAGTTGACTGCCTCGGTGGCTCTGTGGTTAGTGACCCTAACTTCTTGGTCAAAGAGGCGTGGGTTCGATCCCCACCCAGGGCAAACATTTGTGTGATGAACATAGGTGTTTGCTCTGTGTCTGGGTGTAATTTAGGTATTATCTATATAAGTATGTATTTAAAAATATGTGTATGTAGTATATCAGTCTCTGGCAGCCATATCACAAGCTTTGCTTAGTTTGGGGTCAGAGACAGTGTGTAAGATGTCCTCTAATATTTATTTATTTATTTAGTTATATTAATTTCGACAAGGTACAAATTATACAATTTAATTGTAACACGGTCAAACTTAAAAACTAAACACATAACCCAACCCATCTCCGACCGCAAAAGAGCCCAAAATGCTGGCCGCATTAACATAAAATAAAAAAACCTAGATCATTTTTTATGACCCCTAGGGGTCATAAAATTATGACTGAACTTATTTTAAATGTAGAGAAATCTAGATTTTCAATAAGATTTTATTTTGCCGTTAGAGGAAAAATTTGACCATGCCTAAATTATTCCTATACTTTGAAGACTAGATTTAGAGATCTTGGAATTTATCAATAGATCGTATACAATTAGACTGTATCAAATGCAATCCGTCATTTTTAGAGTTCCGTACCCAAAGGGTAAAAACGGAACCCTATTACTAAGACTCCACTGTCCGTTTGTCCGTCTGTCCATCTGTTTGTCTGCCACCAGGCAGTATATCATGAACCGTTATAGCTAGAAAGCTGAAATTTTTACAGATGATGTATTTCGGTAGCCGCTATAACAACATATACTAAAAACAGAACAAAATCAATAATCAAGGGGGGGCTCCCATACACCAAACCTGATTTTTTAGCCGTTTTTCGCTCTATATTAATAATGGTAACAGGTAGATGCTTGAAATTTTCACAGAATATTTAGTTTATGTTCACTTCAATAATAAATAATAAAATTAAAATAAAATAAATATTTAAGGGGGGCTCCCATACAGTACGGAACCCTCCGTGCGCGAGTCCGACTCGTACTTGCGAATATTGCATTACCTAAGCTAATAACTAATTATTTTCTTAAGAAACTTCATCCGCAAAGTTAATAAAAAGCGAAAAACATATTTCGAGACCAAAAAATCCCTCAAAGAAAACAAGTACGAAAACAGCCGTAAAACTAACGTACCCTAAAACTATTAGTTCCCTCCAATCATCAAAATAGGTATTCTTGTAGAGGTATGTCGTAAACGCAAATTGTACGGATTCCAAATAAACGAATGAATAAACACGTCAAATCTAATACGTTACTGTTTCCAACATTTAGGCCTTTCTCTACTAAAGCGGAGATGAGCAGAGCCTTGAAATTTGTAAGCCCTTTGCATACGTGTGCTTAGTGAAGAACAAAACGCAGCTCATTTCTGATTATGACTGTTTTGTTTGTCTCTAAACTAATAAGGCATTTATGAGCAAACTGAGCATTTCTTTTCGTGGTATATAAAAGAAGAAGAGGACTAAAATTCCAGCAAAGTGAAACGGAGCCAAACCGGAAAGTATGCCTAGTCCCTAAACCCACCACATAAATTCCTTATTTGCTTATTGAAGAACAAAATACAGCAGTTTGTATCAAAACAAATGAAGCATTTATGTAGTGGATTTAGGGACTACAACTCTTTCCGTCTTGTCTCCGCTGCACTTTGCTGGAGTTTAAGCCTTAGCCTTACATTTATAAACCACTCAAATAAATTGCTCAGTTTGCGGGTGCTTTAAACTCACAATCGACTTTTGTTTTGCCTTGAAGAGCGTAAAACTAATGGTATGGTAGTAAAACTTAGCAATTGTGGAATGAATTCGAGTGGCATTTTAATCGCATTTAAAATATTTTGCCTCACTTTTTATCGATACTTTAATAAACTATTATCGATAGTTTTGACGATACTTAAAAAAACTATCGATATTTCTGTCGAAATTTTTGTAAACTATCGATACTTTCATAAACTATCGATAAAAATAAAGTCACGTCTTATCACTATAAATATAATTAATTAGGGGTCAAGGGCGAGAATGGCAATGAAATAATTATCTTTGCGTAAATAAAAAAAAACAAGACAGTGAACTCTTTGTGATTATACTCGTAATATCGGGCAAAATTACTTTATCAGTGCCAAATAATTTGGTAAGTGAGTCAAGAGGAAGTTTAACCTACATTGCTTGAATTATATCAATAGTATTATTAATAAAATTAATTAAGGAAGTTTAATGAAACAGTGCAGGCTTACATTTTTGTGTTTACTTCGAGTTTTCTGGGTATTGGAGTTGACCTAAATTCTTCAAAGATAAGTTACACAGTGCAAACATTTTGGAAATGTACTATGCTATAAAGTAAAACGAAAATTTATTACTATATTTTTTGAAATTGCAGTCAACAAATTCTGACATTATTTAGATTATTAACTTCAACAAAACACATGAAAAGTAGATTATCCACAGAACACTATTAGGTCTAGAGAAAATCCAAATTCCCTAGCCCACTGACAGCGTGCTCAGCATGCTTGCATGTCGGCATTACTTAGATACTTTTTTAAATATACCTAGGTAATTATTCTAAATTTTAGACAATACAATTTATTACCGATTTCTAAAAAGGAGGAGGTATTTTGTTCGTCTGTATGTATTTTTATTGTGTATGTTCATCGATATTTAAAATAATCTTAAAAAAAAATCTTTTTTGTTTCAAAAGAGTATAGTTCCGAGGTGGTTCTATTTAAATTTTAACTATATCAACAATAAGTAGGTACATGGATGTCAAATCGTTTCGTCCAAACTATTCGAATTTTGTACACGGAGGAAGTCGGTGGTGCCATTTTTTCTTTCTTTCTTTCTTTGTGTCAAGAGAGCGTGAGTCTTTCGGCAGATGGGTCAAAATAGATGCGCTAATCTGAATATTACTCGTACAAGTGTTTCCACTAGATCGAGATCCTAGACTGAGACAATAAGATAGATGATTGATAAAGAGAGACAGTTGAATACCTTTGGTCCTTTATATCTTTGACTTAGAACTATTCACGATGAAGGGAATTGCACCACACTAAACGCAATCGAAGATAAAAATGCTGAACACTTAAATAATGTTCACACAATGTACTGATACGGACACTTTTAAATTTAACTAGGGTCTTTCCCACGTGTTTACATTTATATATATCGACTATCGATAATATAGTTACACCGAATGTCGTGTAAACCGAACTATAAAACCTTTTACGACCCAACACTAAAGTCGGAAATGTAACTTCTCTATTTTAACTTTATCTTAACTTATTTTAAGTCTGCGCTGGATTATTCTAACTTATCGATGAGCAGTGAAAGGTTTTTTATGATATCAACTAACTGGTGTTATTATCTTCGCATTTAGAACTGAGCGCTGCCGTGGCTCGGATGACGTACAAATAGTGAGTACCAGTTGTTTAACTGTTTAGCCACGCCAGAGGCCTACAGCCGGCTTAGTAACTCTGACACCAGGGCTAGCCACCCGGCCTATACGAATTTACTTTTTTACTGCACAGATTTTAAGTAATCGTTTTTTTACTTTGACCGATTTGCAACCACGTAGGAACACAATTTAATCTACAAATCAATTTTTCTAACTGTCATTGAACAACGGAAGGTCCTCTAGTACATATTGGTTGTAAATTGCTTCATAAAAATTTAAGATACAAATAGAAACTTTGTAATAGAAAGAATTCTGTGGGAAGCACTAAACGCACTGAAGTTTTTTTTTTAATTACCGAGCTTATCTGACCGATATTGTCTTGGAAGGACGTTTTACGCACTTAGTGCTCACATGTTGGTGCACTCTAAGCATTATAGATGAAAAGATAAAAAAACGAGAAGGTAAGAGCGAGCATCAAAGAACACAGAGATAGGTAGTATACAGGGTCATAGATATTAAACGCAAAACTTTATAAGTCTAGTAGGTACATCTAGACAAACAACTTTCGTACTACGACTTTTGAAATTTCCCAAAATAAAAACGCTTTATGAAAAAGCTGATTTTTTCTTCACCGATTACATCCTGTTGTCACCGTGAATCCCGTCAAATTGCATAAACAAATAATACGTATTCCATTTTAATTAATTTACTTTATTGTAATGCGTGTTCTTGCTAATTGATTTGAAAATCGTTGTGACTCAACAAAAATTGATTGGTTTTCGCGCAGCTTGTAGCTAGCTTCACATCCGCCGACTTGTATGATTCGGTCCATACCGGGGCTAGCTTATTTTTAGCTTAGCTAGCTAGCTTAGGGTTTAATTTACTTTATACTTCCATTTTTCTTTTGCCAATCAAAGTGAAAATTGTTGTGGCTCATCAAAAATATTACAGAAGATTCATCATCATAATCATCATTGGTCTCTCACTATGGGCCTTATTAGTAAGCTTCAAGTAGCCCAACGAGCCATGGAGAGGGCTATGCTCGGAGTTTCTCTGCGCGATCGAATCAGAAATGAGGAGATCCGTAGAAGAACCAAGGTTACCGACATAGCCCAGCGGATTGGCAGGTTGAAGTGGCAATGGGCAGGGCACATAGCGCGGAGGACTGATGACCGATGGGGTCGAAAAGTCCTCGAGTGGAGACCACGTACCGGCAAGCGCAGCGTAGGACGTCCACCCACAAGGTGGACGGACGACCTCATTAAGACCGCAGGTTCGCGCTGGATGCAAGCCGCTACCACCCGGTCTTATTGGAGATCTTTAGGGGAGGCCTATGTTCAGCAGTGGACGTCCTATGGCTGAAAGGAAGGAAGGAAGGAAGGAAGGAATCATCAATATCAGCCGTAGGACGTCCACCGAAAAGGTGGACCGACGATATTATTAAGACCGCAGGAACGCGCTGGATGCAGGCTGCTTCCAACCGGGCTTATTGGAAATCCATAGGGGAGGCTTATGTCCAGCAGTGGACGTCCTACAGAAGATTGATTACCTATAAATTGATATTACTCGTACGTATGCAAGTTCGGTGAGCTTCGAGCCCAAGCGGTAAAAAAACCGACATCTAAGATAGCTTCATTAAATATAATTGCCATCTTGTGTATGTCCCGTATCAATTTCTAGGAATTTTCAATTAGCAATCGGCAGTTATGATTTTTTTTTTGACTCCAGAGAGATTTCAATTGAAATGTTTGCACATTTTTTTTTTCTGTACTTTTTGTCTACGCAGTTTCGTACTCTTTATAAATTTTTACTATCCTTACCAATATTATAAATATTGTTTGTTTGTTTGTTAATCTTTCTCTGTACTGTAGGTACCAGCCTTTTTAATAGTCCGCTGCAGAACGAAGGCCTACCCACGAACTCCGCGAAGGGTGATTGGGCCATATATATCCACCACGCCGGCCCAGTGCGGGTTTTTTTTTAAATCTTTATTAAAGTGCTTTTTCGCATAGCGAAAATGTCGCACTAGTAGGGAAAACAATTACATCTTAAATATTTACAATAAATTAGTCCTATTAGCTAGACCTGCTTTCACCATGGCTAGTATCTTCTTTGTCTCATCAGATGTAGGTTGAGCTAAATACGAATTACATAAACCAATGGAACTGTCCTGGAATAACAGGCGTCTGGGCGCCTCGTTCCGGACGCATTCCATCAAAATATGGTAGGTCAGTGCGGGTTGTTAATGTTTCACGCAAGGAAATTAGGGAGAGTCGTATTGATTTCATTTTTGCATAGATATAATAATTTAAAGATAGAGTAAGTAGGTAAGTTCGTATAGTCCGCGTGGCTAGCCCTGGTGTCAGTTTTATGCCGCCTTTAAGGCCTTTGACACGGCTAAACGGTTGAAACAACCGGGACACACAAATCAACATGTCATCCGAGTCATAGCAGCGCTCAGTTGTAAATGTCACCCGCGATCACCTATCCGAAAACTGACCATGTCAAACGTTGCTTAACTTTGGTGATTGCTAAGAATCACTTAGTCAAACTACGCTATGAGCGCCAAAGATCGGTGAGTGTCATAAACTACTCAGAATCTGTATTGGAAAAATCAAAGGATGCTGTTAGAAACCGCGGGTAAAAGCTGGTATCTGAATAAATGTTACGACTGAATACTACTGATACCGACTTTTAAAAAAAAATACTGTTCAGTATTTTTCTAACTCTACAGCGTTATTTCTAATCAATTAGCATCCTTTTAGGGGCTTATTCTGTACATCAAAACTAACAACTTTAGTTCTACAACTTTTATTAATTCTCAAAAAAAAGTTGTTGTTCCATAGAAAAATATTTTTCACCCTCTACAAAATGTATGGAACAGCTGTTTTTTTTTTGAGTTTTGACAAAAGTTATCATTCACCCTCTACAAAATGTATGGAACAGCTGTTTTTTTTTGAGTTTTGACAAAAGTATAAGAATAAGCCCCTAAAAGGATGCTAATTGATTGGAAATAACCCTGTATATTCCACTGAGATCAACAATTAGTACTTGTTTGTGTTTGTAAAATAAAAAGTGTTGTTACAAAAGACTCAAAAATAATGAAAGAAAATACTATTCTATTCAGCAATAAGTAATTTTAAGTGTCACAAACAAAAATAAAATACGCTTTTGCAAATGCATCAAAACAAAAACAAACAAATCTGTTAAGGCGTCATTCCCAAATTACTAAAAACTCGGTTGACAGCGGTGTCAGATGGCAGAGCTAATCTGACAGTCGGCCCCACACAGAGGGCGGCACCTGTCACTGTCACCCTGACAGCTGACAGCGCGGTTCACGGTTGCTTAATTACGATTGTTTCAATATATTCTATCCGTGTTGGTATTTGTTAAGTCTCCAAATAGTGAAGCTTAGAAAGTTAATAGCCATTGTTAGCTTAGTAACTTATTGACAGATTAAAAATGAATCAAGTTTCGGTTCATAAGTTTTGAAGTGATTAGTTGCTTTGCATCTATAAAATAAACGAGCTGGAGGTGTTTGAAATGTAGATCTACCGCCGTATTTTAAAAATCTCAGGCGTGACCGAATTACTAACTTTCAGGCCGGTATAATAAGATGGAGCTTATAAATACCATCAAGCACCAGAAAATGTTATGAAACCGTCCGGTGCTTTGGTTACATCATGAGAAATTAAATACAAGGTACTCCAGCTCATCATTCTAGGGATTATTGCCGGAAGGAGAAGTGCTAGCAGAAGGAGGCACTCGTAGTAAAATATTCTGCGGAACTGGTTCGGCTACTGTACCACGTCACTATTAAGAGCAGCCGCAGCAGCGTCATATGTTAAATTGCCCTCATTATGTCCAAACTCAAATAAGAGTGAAACTATCTCGAAGTTGCAGTTTAGAAGAAGAAGATTATTAATAAAATTTCTAAAACATATAAATTCTGTTATTCTGAATTGGTACTTAGTACGTACTAGGTACGCATAAACACGAAGTCCTGAATACCAGTCAATTTAATGCGTGTTTATAAAAAGGAGTTGATATTGAGATATGGAAGAAAATATACTCTATAGCTCTTAGCTACGTAGTTCGTCTTACGAACCATTTCGTTAAAATAATTATAAACGTTTTTGTAAAATACGATAAAAGCACATCATAATTTTCAATAGCATTTAAAATACATATAGCACTTATAAAACATGCGTGCTCAAATTAAAATTCATAAATAATAAACGGCATAAATCTGACAGAACGAGATTGCGATCGGTTGGTTTTTATTTATTTATCGAATTCCGCCTTAAGTGATATCGAAATTATTGGGCCAATAAAAACATCAGATGCATTGATTCGCTAATTTTATTCGACGTTTGTAGATTTTACTCGAGCGTAGTTTTTTAGGGTTCCGTACCCAAAGAAAAACGGGACCCTATTATTACTGAGACCCCGCTGTCCGTCTGTCCGTCTGTCTGTTTATCTGTCTGTCCGTCTGTGTATCCGCCTGTCTGTCCGTCTGTCTGTCACCAGGCTATATCTCATGAACCGTAATAGCTAAAGAGTTGAACTTTTCATTGATAATGTATTTTAATTGCCGCTATAAGAAAAAATACCAAAAACAGAATAATATAAATATTTCAAAGAGGTTCCCATACATGATTTTTTGCCGATTGGCTCCCATACGGTACGGAACCATTCATGCGCGAGTCCAACTCGTACTTGGCTGTTTTTTTTTTTGCTCACTGAGCCAAAAAAAAGATGATCAGATAGATTTACGGTATCAATAAAAATGCTATACAAATTCGATGCAGTTGTCAAGAATGATTTGTATTTTGTACTAATTAATATTGATTTGCGATGGTCATTGATGTTGTTGATTCAGCTGTGATAATTAAATTATATTTTATCTACACTAATGTTGTAACATTCTACTTATGTTTCCAATACTTCACTTATAATGACTACTGTTATAGTGCAGACAACAAAACACTCAATTTAAGCAATTTCACATGATGTTATAATATCCACATCGATATCGTAAAATCTCATTATAACATCGCTCGCTCGCTCCTGATTGGCCGCCCTGCGCGCGCAGCGGCGCCAAGTGCGCGCTCGCTCCTGATTGGCCGCCCTGTGCGCGCAGCGGCGCCAAGTTTTGATTAGTGAAGATAAAGTAGTGTATGCAACTGCATATAACCCGGGTATTAAAACATGAGCTACTGTTATGAAACTCGCTGCGCTCGTTTCATAAACCACACTCGTGTTTTAATACCCTTCATTATATGACAGTTGCATAAACTACTATTATAGCATATTTTAGTATTAACTTTTTAATTTTCTATAGTAGGTACTCAGAATTGCGAAATTGCATACATTGTCACGAGTCGATAAGCTTTTGTTACATACCAATTATTTTTAAAGGATTATTATCTATACCTGTACACTAATAACATCGTATTGTTACTATATCACTATAATCAGGCAATCAGAAAATACCAAAATTCCAAAACTTCCTGATAAGTTTATACTTGGAATTTACTACCCATCTTGATGGAGTCAATTTGTCACTAAAGGGCCTCCACTCCTTTGTTGTCCTAAATCCAGCCCTAGGTTATTAGTGCTATTAGCCGACAAGTAGCAAAAAGAGCCTTGTAGAGCGAAAATAAGAAGCCAGGATGCACATAAATCCCGTTTATCCCCTTGTTAGTCCTTGTACTGGAGACAAACGGACGCCAGATAAGCTCCTGATATAGGAGTTCTCTAACAAATTAATTTACTTAGAACTAGAGGACGACCGAGCTTCGAACTTTGAATCGGTAAGGTAAAACAATATTCAGAATCTTTACCTATAATACCCACCTACCTGGCCCGGCAAACATTGTCTCTCAATTATTTTTTGCAAAAAAAATGGCATAACCGACTTCCATCGTGTACAAAACCGAATAGTTCGCTAGAATTTATTAATGTATTCAAATTTTCATTATTTTTGAGTTTTTAAAAAGGGCTCAGCCGATTCCAGTAAAATTTAAATGGGAACATCTCGGAACATCAGGTAAAAGTACTCTTACGTACTAAAAATTATGTTTTTTTGATTCGGCGAAAATATAGATGTACATACAAAAAAACTGTTACTGGTGAACACATACTTTTTGGAAGTCGGTTAAAAACAAAACATACGACTTATTCTCAGACCTATCAAAATATACTTCCACAAAAAATTCATAAAATCGATTAAGACTTTTCGAAGTATTAGGTCCATTAACAAACACCAGGCAAGATTTTAAAGTTTTAAATGAATGCGAAAGTATTGAGTTAATAACCGTATTAATAATTATTTTTCGCAAAAAATGTCAATACCGCCTTCCATCGAGTACAAAATTTGAATATTTCGCTCGAATTGTTTACATTATTGTTGATTTTTCAAAAATCGCTCAGCCGATTTCTGTAAAATTTAAATGGAAGCACCTTAGAAGTACATATATCTATTCGAACTAAAAAGTAAATTTTCGATTCGGTTCATAATTGTCGGACTTATCGATGAACATTTACAAAAAATATACATACAGACGAATATAGAACTTCCGTCTTTTTGGAAGTCGGTTAAAATTTAATTCGAAAGTGCGTTTATTGCTTTGTTTGTTACTCTTTTACGCAGCAACAGAGTGACAAAGCATTGACTTGATTTTACGCATGGTCAGAGTGTCATAGGCCAGGGCAAAGCCGCAGGTAAAAGATGGTTTAAAACCAAATTATCTAGAATTTTTTTAAGATTCATACACTATACAGCTCTTCTAATTGGTATTTGTTAATAACACCAATTTTGACCACACAATCACTTAAAATTATATGAGCTGTAATCAAAATGCCTAGTCAGTTAATAATAAAAAAGCCATAGTAAAATCTCAAAAATCATTACCTATACTAACATCTAAAATATCTTTACTCCAGCCGCCAATTGGTCCAAACTCCACCGAAGCGGAGCGTAGTGAGGATATTTGAGATGAGCAGAAAGTCCAGGTCTCTGAGTCCACTGAATAAATGCTATATTTGTTTATTGAGAAACAAGCCATGACCAATGAGTTATTCGGGATTTCTATGCGGATTTACACTGTACTAGCTTTTGGGAAAGGAAAACAACGCGCGGCAATACCTGCATAAGTACATCCGTAGATGAAATTCGATGGCGTAGTCCACTGCCAACATACTTATTGTTTTTTTATTTGTCTAGTACAAGTAGAAAACAATACGTATGTTGGCTACTTACTTGTACTAGACATGTAAAAACGATACGTATTTTTACAGAGGACTAACGGATTAGGTACAACTTCTGCCCATCTCCACTCCACACCGCTTTAGTAGAGTCTGTACCATAGGGTTGCACGTCCAAAATCCACATTTTATCGACATTCATTATCTCATAACCAAAGAATACGAGTACATAAATTGGTAGTATCAGAGCTTACATCTTAATAAATTGAGATATCTCTCTGCATGCGAGGTGTAATATTTTGGGTTATTTATGGCCGGTGAGGTCCTTTGTAAAGCCGAACTACCGAGTTATCAGATGTTAAAAGGATATAATTTAGGTTGTGAAGTTGTCACCCCTTTAAGGGTCACAGAGCTATTACAAATAGAGAGATAGCGCTGTTGTCGCTTGAAGCAATTCTTATCCACAAAAATGTATGGAAAATCTGGCTCAGAGCTGTCAAAAGTGTCAAATATGTACTGGAATTTGACACTACTGAAAGAAAATTTCAGCTTTCTAGCTATACTTAACGGTTCATGAGATACAGCCTGGAGACGGACAGCGGAGTCTTAGTAATAGGTTCCCGTTTTTACCCTTTGGGTACGGAACCCTAAAAAGCCGCTGTTCGTCAAGTCCCAACAAAACCTACAAATTGTTCATCAACTCAATGGCTGATTTGATTCGAATTCGGGGTTAGCTCCATAGTAAAAGTTGGATACAATAATGAGTACAATGAGATCATAGAATATGTCTGACGTCAAAAGAAGCAACCTATTGTAGTACCTATAAAGAAGTCAAGATTTACTGTCTTACTACAAAAGTTTTACGCAAGCTTTAGACAATGTTTAACAGTACAAATTGCACGGTTATGCGGTGTTTAAAGCGTGTTTAAATATTTTGTGGCAAGGTGGTTAATGTTTTAATATAAGTTATAAAAGTAATTTATTTTATATTTAAGGTTAGATGTTTTTTAAGTTTTGTTTTAATAAATTATTGTACTAACATTTTACCTTACGTCGATTTGAAAAGCCCTAAATAAAACAAACAAGAAAAAACACGCATGGTTTTTTTTGTTAGAGAAGCAAATCTAAGTGAATTTGTTGTGTAATGTTAAGAAATGAGCACAACTTTCATCGTCTGTGCCGTAGAACGTATGAACTAAGTAGAAGACTTTTGTTTTCACCAAAATCCCAAATATTTAAATTAAATAAACTCGAAAGCGTGTTGGTTGGTTTGTTACTCTTTCACACAGCAGCATAGCTTCGGGTAGACTTGATCTTAAATGTGAATATTCTTGTAGGAAGCAGCAGCTAAAACTAGTTATACAATAAATCATCTTACTATCGAAAACAATTGCCTCGTTTTGATCAAAGCGTTTAATATCTTACATATCTACGTAGAAAATCTGCCCTTAAAGCGCATTCCATTCGCATAATGATCTCTAAAACAAATACACAGTGCTGTGCAAACACTAATATCGATAAATCTGTCTTTATCCGATCATCGATGTAATGACTGCTTAAGCGATTCGATTTGAAGGATCTCATAAATTAAGGAAGTTTTAGAGCTGCCGTCACTCTCGATTCGGCAAAATGAAAATAAAATATTGGTAAATAAACGGTTGGTTTGTTCACCTTGAAAACTTTGTAATCGTTTGTAATCGTTTTAGTATGCAGGATTTTTTTGTAATAGAGTCACGTTAAATAAGAGAAAATAATTTTGGCTCTTTCGGGAAGAGATCTATGTCTAGTCTATGAGACTAGATAGATACATCGTTCGTGTAGGCGATATATGTATATACTGTATGCATGGTCTCTACTCTAACTATGAGCTTTATTAATAAGCTCCAAGTAGCACAAAGAGCTATGGAGAGGGCTATGCTCGGAGTCTCTCTGCGAGATCGAATCAGGAATGAGGAGATACGTAGAAGAACCATAGTTACCGACATAGCCCGGCGGATTGGTAACATGAAGTGGCAATGGGCAGGGCACATAGCGCGGAGGACTGATGACCGATGGGGTCGAAAAGTTCTCGAGTGAAGACCACGCACCGGCAAGCGCAGCGTAGGACGTCCACCCACAAGGTGGACGGATCAAGACCGCAGGATCGCACTAGATGCAAGCTGCTACCAACCGGTCTTATTAGAGATCTATAGGGGAGGCCTATGTCCAGCAGTGGACGTCCTATGGCTGATGAATGGATGGGTGGCTAAAGTTCTGGTGTTAGAGTTTATACACACAGACACTTACTGACATACAAATTGGCATAATTGTTTGACTTGAAATTTTGTGAATTTACAAATTATTTCCTATATTCAATAGCGAGAATGCCAACCCAAGATACGAGTGCTTTATTGTACCCAGTTTGGGGAATAGTGACTGCATAACCATTGTATAATTTGTGTCTTGTGACAATAAATAATTTTGAATTTGTTAGAGTTTATGAGCAGCCTGAAGGCCTCTGAAGCGGTTAAAATAACCGGGACCAAAAATTTAACATGTCATCCGTGCCACGCACATTTTCATCCTGATATTTTCGAACACGTTTATTTATTATTATTTATAAGTCCTATTAATGAGGCGCGATGTAATACAACACACGTTTAGTTAGCAATTAATTATATAATTTGGACGTTCCGGCGTTTACGTTGGAAGCACGTGCTACGGCGAAACTTCGACCGACGCAACTTGATACTTGTTAATAATGTAGGACACCCAGTGCATTGAAATGTATAAGTTGCTTTCTCAAGTATGGGAAACAATAAGTATTGGATTTCGTTTAAACAGTTTATTACCAGTGTTACTACCAATCTTACTACCAGTAGTAAGAACGACCTGACCTGAAAATAACATGTTATAGTTTGACAGCTGTCACTTTGACACCTGTCATGCAACTCTAGCATGACAAGTCATATTTTGTTTCATTTTGTGGTTTTAGTTTTACAGTAGTAACACGGGTTATTTATTATTTCTGTTCTAACAACTTTCAACTGCAGTAGTAACAACGGTAATTCATTTACCGTTCTCACTACTGGTAATAATATTGGTAGTAACACTGGTAATAAACCGTTTAAACATACACCGGGCATAAGTTTAGGCGACGAATATAGTCTAGAATTTCATAGTACCTACTCATCAGTAAAACTTAGTCAATAAGTTTTACTATGGGCTCAACTCCAAAAAAGAGAAAAAAGTTGCTGTTCTTTTCATTTTGTTGAAAGTCGATAAGCTTTAAATTTATTCGTTCGTAGAATGGATTCCGTAGTGTTAGTATTAAAATCAACATCTATTAATAAAATTTAAATTTGGAATTTTACAGTTGGAAGGTATTACAACTTTTTTAATCTGGAATTTCATCACTTGATTTTTTACTAAAGTATTAAACACCATTTTCAGAATTTGAAATAAGATAATTATTTTTCGCAAAAAATGGCAAAGCCGCCTTCCATCGTGTACAAAATTCGAATATTTCTCTAATAGTTTACATTATTGTTGATTTTTCAAAAACGGTTCAGCCGATTTCTGTAAAACTTAATTGGGTGGTCCCTCGGGAGTTTACCCTTTCGAACTAAAAAAGAACTTTTCGATTCGGTTCACATATGGCGGAATTATCGATGAACATACACAAAAAATACATACAAGCCGAACATAGAACCTCCTCCTTTTTGAAAGTCGGTTAATTGCACGTTAGGCTTCCTTCATTTGGTCACGGCACGGTAATGATATCATTACCGTGGTCACGGTGTAAATATTACTGTATGAAATGATGTACCTAAAAAACTTAAATTCAAAATTTAAAAAAACCCCGGCAGACTAGACAGAGTCCTACTACTGATAAAATATCTTATCTTTCATTTGACAACCATTTTGGGCACATTTGTAGAATTTTGGTCCTTCCATCCCCACTTTAACCCACCATAACACTTAAACGGCTCAATCGATTTTTATAAAACATTGCTAAGAACACTGTCGATTAAGTCTCCTTTCATCCAAAAAAAAAACTAAACTGAAATCAGTTCAGTGGTTCGGGCGCTATGATGCCACAGACAGACAGACAGACAGACACACAAACAGACACGTCAAACTCATAACACCCCTCTTTTTCGTCGGGGGTTAAAAAGAACTTTTCGATTTGGTTCACAATTGGCGGAATTATCGATGAACATATACAAAAAAAAATACATACAGACGAACACGTAACCTCCTTTTTGGAAGTCGGTTAATTACACGTTAGGCTTCCTTCATTTGGTCACGGCACGGTAATGATATCATTACCGTGGTCACGGTGCAAATATTACTAAATGAAATGATGTAGCTAATTAGTGATGAGAAATAAAAGGCTTTTTTACTTTATTGACGTGACAACGTCTTATAATTCGATAGAGCACCGGCTGCACGCACGAAAAAAAATGACTCATGCGGCGTTACCTCGCTCTGAGGCGTTCCATGTAAGGCTTGAAGTGCAAGCGAGAGCGCGGAACGAGCGAGACAAAGAAGCACAATCGGCCTTTGCGTTCGGCAGCGTTCGACATACGTTGTCACGTTCAACAATCGTCAGTAAACCGACTTTACAGACAACCAAATTTTTTCTATAAATATTACACCTAAATAACATACCTACACCTAGCTAGGTACGTAAGCGTATCCTCTAAGCCTAAGCTGACATAAACCTAAGACTCACTTGTGTTAAGACGAAACCGATTGGCTCATAACTTATTTAGTAAGACGCGCGAACTTAGTATTTTGTATAGGGTTGTCCACACTTACGAATATGTTCTTGTGACATGACATCCTTACTAAAATAATAAATCCGAAAGTGCATTTGTTGGTTTATTGGTTTGTTCCTCTTTCCCGCAGCAATGGACCAACGGATTGTCTTGATTTTTGGCGTGGACATAGTTTAAAAGACGGAAAGAGACATCCCTAAGCTACTTTTTATATCGTAAAAATAAAAGACTATAGGATAGCACAAAAATCAAAATATCACGCGGGCGAAGCTGCAGGCAGAAGCTAGTTGAGAATATATTATTCAAACTTGTTGTTAATAGCGAACATATTTAATTTAATTTATTTAACTCAATATTTCAAGCATATGAGCTCAAAGCAGACCTCGATTTCTTTTTGGAAATTGAGAAAAATTGCTGTTAATACTGATAAATCATTTAACTAAGTAATGAAAAAAGGGTGTCTAAACCCAATTAAATCATAATAAATTTAGTTCAGAAAAAAAACATAGATGGCGCCACTAGAAAAAATAGCTCGCGGTAACGTTCAATTCACCCGCCTAGACATACCAATTCAAGTGTTGTAAATAAATTGCTTTTTCTTTCAACGGTAAAGTGTGTGTTATTGTGAACCAACGAGACAAAGGGGGATATAATAAAATATGTTTATACGGACTAAACATACGGACTAAACATACTTTAAAAACGACCTCCATTTTGGGCATTTGGTCAATTAAAAATTAAATAGTAAGGATTCGTGTCAGTCGTGCATGTTCGGCGTATGTATTAAAAATTGTCGCAATAAAATGTTGAGTAGAAATAAATATATTTTTTAGTTTTGATATTTTAGGTGTTTATGTTTTAAATTCAATTTCCGATAAATTTATTTCTTTCAATAATAATAAAGATGTTTGATAACCCTATACAGCTTAGAGCTACGTCTGAGCCTGTTACAAGCAGAAATGTTAGATTTTTATATTACCTACTCAGACATATTTTTCCATCGATTTTGTTGTCTGACTCAATTCAACTAGAAATAAAATCTGCAACAAATATCTAATATCTATAAATTAGAAATTTACTTATTTGCAAGATCATGTACAGAAAGTTATAATTAGATCATAACATAAGACTGACTAACTCACAGAGGTACATGTCACCCTGTTTCATAGGGCATAGCAAAGTTTTAGTTAAACATTTATGCTAAACAGTGTAATGGAAAGAAAACTTTTATAAGAGTCTAGCAAAAATAACACTAACAGTAAATATGGTACTAGCAGTTAGAGTTCACAATTTCTAATGACAAGATTATCCGGGCAGCGCAGTGTTTTCATGAATAATTGAATATGACCATCATAAGTTAGAGTTCACAATTTCTAATGACAAGATTATCCGGGCAGCGCAGTGGTTTGATGAATATGACCATCATACAGCAGTATTTTTAGGTTTAAAATCTATAATTCCCTAATACTTATACTTGTGTGACAACCTTAAAGATCGTAAAGCTGCATCTGAGCCTGTAATACCTAAGCGGAAATGTTATAATATTAGTCAGTTACGAGCCCGAGGGAGAGCTCGAGCGTTATACTCTAGTTATCAGCTAGGAACTTATTATACAAGGTGCTGTACTCGCTACATTGTCTACAAAATGGCACTGGATAGTAAAGCCCTTACCACAATGGTGTAAATAAATAAATAAATATTAGGGGACATCTTACACACGGTCTCTGACCCCAAACTAAGCAAAGCTTGTGATATGGCTGCCAGAGACTGATATACTTATTTTTAAATACATACTTATAAAGATAGTAACTAAAAAACACCCAGACACAGAGCAAACACTTACGTTCATCACATAAATATTTGCCCTGGATGGGGATCGAACCCACGCCTCTTTGACCCAGAAGTTAGGGTCACTAACCACTGAGCCACCGAGGCAGTCGTGTTTAAAAGAACAACAAGAATATTCACACCTTTTTTAAGAAAATATAAATACACTTCTAATAGTCGGGATTTTTTCATCATGACAGTGACATACTAAACGGTATTTTACAGTGTACTTATGTTCCTGCTATACCGCAAGGATAATTTACCTAAGTAATTACATATGTCTTTGAACCCTCTTAAGCCATATTTGTCCACCACAGATATGTCTACAAAAAAAATCCAACGTGACACGCAAACTCTAGCAATGCGAAGGATATGGGAGGAGCGGGGCAGAACTGAATGCATTGGACTGATGATATTTTTTTAACATCGCACTTCCATAAACCATATTTCAAGTCAATGTTGGCAAGATCGCATAGAAGATAGTTCTAACTAAAGTGCCTTTATTAACTACAACAAAACTACACTACCTACTACTACATAAAAAGCATTGGATCATCCACAGACCCTTGAAGGTCTAAAGATAATCCAAATGCTCAAACCCACTGTCAGTTGGTAGCGTGCCCAGCATGCTGGCTGCATTGCCTTGCTGAATGGCAATGCCAAATAAACACCAGCATTTTGGTCAAGCGTCGCGTCCATAAACCTTATGTCAAGTCAATGGTGGCAAGATCGCATAGAAGATAGTTCTAATAGATAGGTGATAGTCACCCAATGTGATGTTAATTTTAGTAAAATAATCAGTTCACACATTTTAGTATTTGCAGTCCTGAAGGTGTTAAGAACTTTATGAAACAGAATTGAGTTGTTAATGTACACATCCACATACACTGACCATAAAGTACGCGGAGTAAATCTATGTTCAGCGATAAAATAAAACCGCCTAACAACCGTAAAGTCTCAATTTTATACAACGCAGCTGATGTCCAAACATCATGTCTATACTTGGACGCAAAGTCATTGGATGTCATAGCAGCAGGGGATTGAGACATTACATTATACAGATTTTGCATCATACTAGCTGATCCGGAAAATGTTGTTTTTCGGAATGGAAAACGGTAAAAAATTTAGGGATGTAAAAATAGCCAACGACCTATTCTCAGACCTGCCAAAGTATCATATACAAAATTGAAATATTTCGCTCGAATTGTTCACATTATTGTTGATTTTTCAAAAACGGCTCAGCCGATTTCAGTAAAATTTAAATGGGACTACCTCGGGAGTATAGTCCTATTTAAATTTTACTAACCCTTTCGAACAAAAAATTTTTTTGATTCAGTTCACAATTGGTGAAATTATCGATGCACATACACAAAAAAAAATACATGCAGACGAACATAGAACCTCCTAATCAAAAAAAGAAAAATAATAGAACCCAAATCGACCCATAAAAATGATGTACTTGACACAGAAAATCCAGAAATGACATTGATAACATGAACATATTATAAAGATTGGCGATTAGATAACATTCAAAATTGCAACACGAACTAGCTATACAGGGTTATTTCTAATCAATTAGCATCCTCTTAGGAACTTATTCTGTACATCAAAACTAACAACTTTTGTTCTACGACTTTTGTTAAAACTCAAAAAAAAAAAAATCAGCTGTTCCATACATTTTGTCGAGGGTGATCGACATTTTTTCTATGGAACAACAACTTTTTTTAGTATTAAAAAAAATCGTAGAACAAAAGTTGTTAGATTTGATGTACAGGATAAGCCCCTAAGAGGATGCTAATTGATTAGAAATAACCCTGTATAGTATATTAGTAGCGCTATAAAGTGATAAAAGCACTTGAAATGCGTTTGAAAATTTTATGCCTCACACAATTGCTTACTATAGAAAATCTTGTTTCTTGTCTAGTAACTTTCTAGAATACCTATGTCGTACCTTCGTGTTACTTGCAGAGTTTCTTACATTTAGGAAAGCATATAAGACGATGGTACGGGAGTCGCGAAATTGCTGAACAAAATACTGTAATATAAAACTAGATGTCAATCATTGTAACACACTTGTAATATATAAGCACAATGCGTAGTTTTAATTAAGTAAAACACAGGTGTTACTCACGTTTGATTTTTAGTAGGATACTACTAAAGTTTAAAGTTTTTTTTGTAGAGAGGCTATTGAAATTAGTAGACGCTCTAACTTCAATAGAGACGGGGGATGGAATCTACCACCGACTTGGAAGCCGTGTTTGCCAGTAACCAAGGAACTTGACCGCTGGGCTGGTGGTGACGTAGTGAGTTCGGCGTGCTGGAGTATTCCCGAGGGATGCCAGGATACCGACGAGGAAGATCTTCAGTGCGCGCCGACGTTACAACATACTCTGCCCGCTGCCGCCCCTGCCCCCGCACCGCAACCGCTGTCATCGCGACCGCGGCTCGCAGTGCTATGCGAGACGAGCCCGCGAGCTAGTACTCCGACCTTGAGAAAGATCGCCAAATGCGATCGAAACTATAGTAGTATCCTACTAAAAATCTAACGTGAGTAACACCTGTGTTTTACTTAATTAAAATGTACGAAAACCACGTTAGTTTCCATAGTGACAATGCGTAGTGTTGCAGCAATACTAAAACATATTGAAAAACAACGAGAAAAAACTACAAATCGTTTCGTAATCGTTTAGTACTTACACGTTAACAAAATTAGCATAACTTAAAAGTTAATCATTATATGCGCGTGGAACAGACTACCGGCTTTCCTGTTTCTAAATGTATATACCTAAAATCTGGGGCTATATATATATCTTTAGACCTTCAAAGGTCTGTGGATGATTTACTGCTTTTAAGCTATTGCATAGCTTCTATCGCGGGCCTTGAGCGCGGGGACCGAATCCAGAAATTCCGTAACGAAAAAACCTCACGCTCCCCACTCCGACGGGCAAGGAGGTGTGGCTTGAAGGCCGTGCATCGTCTAACGTCGTTTTAGTTAGACGTATTGTACGACTCAATGTAATAGCTTTACCGCGGCAGTCCCCGAGTGCCACACGTCTTTTTTATGTAGTAGTGTGTAGTATTGTTGTAGTTAATAAAGGCACTATTGCCCGATAAAAAAAAAAACTGGGGCTTCTAAAGTTAGCATGAATAGGTATATCTTCTAAGTCTGCGTGCTTCATCATCGACCACAACGTCGCTTACCATCAGGTGAGTGGGTCGTCAAACGCATACTTAAATCCCCATGGGTATAAAAGAGCTCAAAGCGTGAATTACATGAAAAATTGCAATTTCGCGTTTGCAGTACCACGAGTAAACCATGAGTTCTTAACTGCAGGCACTTGTCCGCAGCAGCGGAGCCGCGGCCTGTGATCTATCGAGTTGACAGAAAACAAAACAACCTCATGGTTCTACTAGCCATAAACAGTTAGGGCGCGGTGCCACCGGTGTAGCCAACAATTGCTCACTGTACAGGGTTATTTTTAATCAATTAGCATCCTTTTAGGGGCTTATTCTGTACCTACATCAAAACTAAAAAAAAATCTGCGTCTTTTGTCTGAACTCAAAAAAATCTGCTATTTTAAAAGGATGCTAATTGATTAGAAATAACCCTGTATAGCACAACGTTGAGCAAAAATGTAACTCTCAGTAAAAAAAGAGACAAAGAAAAACACAGATCTACTAATCCATTTTAGGGTTCCGTACCCAAAGGGAAAAACGGGACCCTATTACTAAGACTTCGATGTCCGTCTGTCCATCTGTCTGTCTGTCACCGAGCTGTATCTCATGAACCATGATAACTAGGCAGCTGAAATTTTCACAGATGATGTATTTCTGTTGCCGCTATAACAACAAATACTAAAAACAAAATAAAATAAAAATTTAAGGGGGGCTCCCATACAACAAACCGGAATTTTTAGACGTTTTTCGCTCTATAATAATAATGGTAACAGGCAGATACTTGAAATTTTCACAGAATATTTAGTTTTATATTCACTTCAATCATAAATAATAAAGTTAAAATAAAATAAATATTTAAGGGGGGCTCCCATACAGTACGGAACCCTCCGTGCGCAAGTCCGACTCGTACTTGGCCGATTATTCCCAATTAGGAACGGTTAGAGTTTATACGAATACAAAATATGTTGTCAACAATCAATAATCAGCTGTAGAATGTGTGATTGTAAGTAAGTTCGTACAGGCCGGGTGGCTAGCCCTGGCGTCGGAGTTTTTAAGCCGTCTGAAGGCCTCTGAACTAAAACTATAAAGTCTAAACACGAATCTGTAATACTTTGGCATCTCCTACTGAAGATGTATGTGTAAATCTGCTTACGAACCATAAATATGTTATGTTTAAGTTGTTACTTAGCAGCGGGAAGTAAACGGAAGTTACATGTTAGTATTATGTTGTGGAAAATTTAGCATTTAAATATTGTGAGCTGGAGAATTTGTCGTGATTTAATGGTGGAATATTTTATGGATTTGCAATAAGATATTGAGTACTAGTTTTCGTCCGTGGCTTCGCCCACGTGATATTTTGATTTTTGTGCTATCCCATAGGAACCTTTTATTTTTTCCGGATAAAAAGTAGCCTATGTCACTTTCCGGCTTTCAAACTATGTCCATGCCAAAAATCAACACATGATTGAGTTGAATTTGGCATTGCTCTGTTGCTGCGTGAAAGATGAACAAACCAACAAATACACTTTCGGATTTATAATATTAGTAAATTTTCTATTAAATAATAGCAATAGGTAGCTAATATTCCACAACTAGCTTCCCGACCCGTTTTCGCCTAGGTACGATTGGCTACAGAAGATAAATAGTAGGATCCCTATTTTTTTTTTAACTATAGCCTATGTTCACCGGGAATAGCGTAGCTTTCCAACAGTGAAATAATTTTTCAAATCGGTTTTGTAGTTTCGGAGACTATTCGATGCAAACGAAATCACAACACTGGCTTTTCGGTGACGTAAAACTGCATACGTCCGTAGATGAAATTCGATGGCATATGTGAATCCACCAACCCGCACTGAGCCAACGTGGTGGAAATGGCCCAATCACCCTTCGTGGGTAGGCCTACGTCCTGCAGTGGACTATTAAAAAAAAGGCTGGTACGGTTTAAAGCCGCCTGGAGGCTTCTGACTTGGCTTAATGGTTAAAACACTACGAACCTCAATTTGTTGTGTATTTCGAGCCATGGTAACACTCAGTTGTAAATGCCACTCGCGGTCACCCATCCTGAGACTGACCGTGCCGAACGTTGCTTAACTTCTAAGAAACAATAAGTTAAACTACGCTAAGTATGTGGCTAGGAATTTATTAGGAACTCTATAGTAGACCAAGATGATGTATACGAGTAGCTGTACCTACCTAGTGCACTTTGAGCCAGCGCAGCGACCAGTGCTCGACTTCGTATGGAGATTTTATTTCTAAAACTTCTGAAAGATATTTCGAGTTATTCGTCAACTGGCGCGCGTGAAACTGGCAAGTGATGACCAACGCTAAAAGTGATGAAACGTGTTCAAAGCCGTGATTAGCAATCAGCAGCTAAAAGCTCAAAGTATCTATTTCTCTATGATTGATACTTATAACCCTACCACGTATTCTCGCCTAGAACTCGCCAATCGACTTAATTGCGAGCCCGGAGCGGTAATGAATTTCATTATCTCGTAGCGCCATCTGTCGATGCTCTCATTGCACTATTAAGTACTTCCTAGTCTTCCTACTGTATTAGAATAATGGCCATTTTGTTAACAAATGTTCGCGATACGATCGCATCATTTATTTAATTGATTTAATTCATTGAAGCTGTGTTGTTAATTGTAAAAGCGATTAGTTATTATAATGATAGGAATTTCTATAGATTAAATGTTACGCCTCTTGATTTTTACATTACCAATGTGTTCTTGCAACGTTTCGACATTTAATAAAATTGAAAGTTTTATATATTTTCCTCTTATTCACATTTTAACAATGATTGATGTGTTTTTGTAATTATATACATATAATTATGTATGAGGTAGCGTTGGTTGGTCGGAAAGTAAATAACGTTACGATAGTTTTTCCGAAAAAGTGTAATATGATTCGATAAACATACAACTTGACAATCAATATTTTACTACGGCAAATCTCAATTATTACGAAAAAAAAGTATACGCGACATATATTGATGTTCAGTGTTCACATTTGGAGTTACGTAATCAGGTAAAACCATAATTTCCTAAATAACTAACCTAATCAAATCATTACTAAACTAAAACAAAAGTGTTACGTCAACCGCATTATACAATCCACCAATTGATTTAAACAGGTACTTCCTATTGATTACTAATACAGTTTCTTGGTCCATTCAGTAGTGAAAACAAGCATAATGATATCAAGTTTCTAACACAATAGCCAACTAATTCAAATCCGAAACATTTATGCAGCAAATTGCTATCGAGGTACTTTCACATGTCAAATTAATCTGAGCACAAACGGGCCCGACTTCAAGCTGACAGTAGTAGCCTTGTTAGTATCGAAACGAGATCGAGTCGACATATAAATGAGGTTTCGTGGTAGGGTCTCTTTAACAAGGAAGTATGAATGAAGGTTTAAGCTCGATTCACACTGGGATTTGCTCAAATTAAATGGGCACTGACAGTCCACTAACTAAGCGATAAAAAACTAATTCATTATCTAATCTTTGGCAAACGCTAAAAATCTATGTACCTTATTGGATAACTTTTTTCCGCAATAAATGGAAAAACCGACTTCCATCGTGTACAAAATTCGAATATTTCGCTAGAATTGTTTACATTGTTGTTGATTTTTCAAAAACGGCTCAGCCGATATCTGTAAAATTTAGATAGGACCGCCTCGGGAGTATACCTACCCTTTGAACTTAAAAATAATTATTCGATTCGGTTCACAATTGACGTAATTATCGATGAAAATACACAAAAAAAAATACACAGACGAACATGAACCTCGACCTTTTTGGAAGTCGGCTAAAAATAATGCCTCGATTTGAGTGACAAGTTAAGCAAGTGCTTGCCTAATGTTAATTGCTGCTTTGTCGCTTGAGGTTGAGGTATCTAAATACCTATAATATGTAAAAAGTTTATTTTTATTGCGATATGTCCAAATGTCCATACCTACTTACTTGGATCTGGAGATTTTGCAAAGATTGATAAAAATTATACACACGTACTGGTAGAAATTTCCTTAAAGAGAGTGAAAGCACAATCGATAGGTTTATAAATAGAATAAGAGAGATTAATAAATGGATAGCAACAGATTAGTTTCGAATCCCAATGTGACTTGAGCTTTAAGCGTAGGCGAATTCAGGATGCCATTAGAACTTAAACAATATTGTAATTAAGATCTAATTAGATCTCTGTGGGTTGGACATGTAAACACTAATTTATCAATCAATGCTAATAGACTTTTAACTCTATTCGAAGTTGAATAAGAGTGAGTTTTGAAATCTCAACTCTTAGGGCGTGCGTGCGTGCACTAGGCACCTTTTAGTATCTACCATGGGAACTACAAAACTCTAATTATGCAAATTAACTTGCCTTCAGTAGGAAATTGAATGGTCAACTTAAACTAGTACTACTGTTTTATGGTTATTCTGTTTGCATATGCATTTTAACTAAATATAACTACATTGGCTTTTGCACTTTTATTGGCATGGCTCAATTCAGTCAAATGAGGTTGAGAGCAGTTGATCTGATTAAATGGTACGAAATTGTAATTAAATATTTTTAATTTTAATAAATAACTTGTTATTGCTTGTTTACACCTTGATCTTGTAGGCTATTTTATATTTATTCCAGTCGTTAAGTATGTGCAAGGGATAATGTTAAAAGTAGTGTAAAGCAATGTAAATACAAGCGATATAAAAGCTCAGAGAGGGCTATTGATTAATTTACGTATATTTTTAGATATCTACAAGGATAATAAAATTAATTAAATTGTAGCTATTGATTGAATTTTAAAGTGAGATTTTTATAAGAACCTTTTACGAGAAAAAAAAGGTACGTGCTGTGCGCGGTTTATAAAATAAAAAATAGATTTGCTAATAATTATAATTTTTATTAACATTTTACCTTGCTTAACTCTGTAGTAAGTTGAATAATTACACCTATTTTATTTATATCTTTAACCTCAGACCAAATAACAAAATCAAGACAGAATGTTGAGAAACAAACAAGTGAGGCCGGCAAAACTACGCATCGCCGTGTAGAGACAAAATTACACACACAAACGCGTACAACGAAACTACGGCTCGTCAGTCGAACTATGGCGGCGCAACACCGACGCACTCAACACATGTATAAAAAACTGGCCTTCCTTGTTCACGTCACCTCACGACGTTCTGTTTTGATTTTGTTTTTGGTCTAAGTATTTAACTCATATCCACATATGACGTGTATTTTGCCATGCAAGTGTCCTATTGAAAAATATATTGAAGTATTTGCACTAAAATAATGCCCAAATTGAATTTTAATAGAAAAGTGAAAAATTATGATGAAAATACATAGATAGCAACCAGTCGTTTCGTATTGTGTTCATTAAATAAACGTGCTAGGTACTTAGTTATTTAAAATTAATGAATCATCATCATCATCCGCGGCCTTTTCTATCCCATTGCTGGATATAAGCCTCTCTCTTATGTCCCATTTTTTTAATATAGTAAGTCAGCTCTAACGAAGCTTCAATTCAATTTATAGCCACTTCAATATCAAAGCTCAAACTCGCATCTCAGTAAAGCGCACTTTCCCACTATTAACGGTACAAGATTCGCCAATAAATTATTTAAATAAAATCTAATACCCCGGCGCTGAATGCTTACGGTGCAGGCCCTAACTTACTGCTTACAATGAAAAACAGTTGGTTAACTTACGATGTTGGTTAACTTACTTTATTAAGCGTGTAATGTTTAACTTTGTTTGCTATAGGGCATGGTTTTACAACTTGGATTTATTGGTACGCGGAATTTAATTTTAATATGGTTCAAGTATAATTATGCCGATGTCGTCGACCAAAAAGATTTCCTGAAGAAAATAATGCAGCGCATATAAGATGCAGATGTGTAGCTTGTGTTAAAAAAGTTATTTTATGAATACTAAAAAAATTATATGATTTTGAAATGTAGGTAAGTAGACTACTATACTCACCTATATATGCAACTAAAATAATATTTGATGTCTTCAAATGAACAAAAGCTTTATTTGTAAGCTGATAGAAAAGCATCTTGCAAACAAATCATTAGGTACAGTAGGCGCGCGAGTTGAATGCAGAGCTTAGGAATGCGAATGTCGCCCCCCGCTATCCGCACGCCCAACCCGCCCAGGCGCGTGAGGTGGGGCGTGCGGATAGCGGGGGGAGATGCTCCCGCTCTTTACCTCAGACCCAGACTGCATTCAACTCGCGCGCTATCTGTACTTTCTTCAGTATTTACGAGTAACTCACAATATCCATAATTATAAGCTCATTCTGAATTTAAATTCAGAAACGTAAAAGCTCATACAAAAAATAACTAAATTTTTTGAGTTTCGATTCCACGACATATTTATTCAATTACTGAATGAATATAGCAAAATAGTCTAATATTTACAATAACTCGAGCAGTAACTCTAAAACTTTAAAACATAACCGCTAATGGTGAAACCGTAAGTACTTTATGCTAATCGATAGTTAATTTTAACTGCGAGGCGCCGAAAGTTATGTATCAAAGTGCCAAGTTTAGTGTTATTGTTCAGCGTGGTCGTACTGTAAGGAAGATTTGCGAATGCATTGTAGCAAACATTAAGAGGAAATTAGATTTAACAATTAAACTATTAAATGTAGCCAGATGGTTAACGGAACTTTGAATTGTCATTCAGGATAGAATAGGGCATAACATGTATCGTTTAGTTATAAAACAATTATGATTATGAGACATAATTGTGATATTATTGGTTATTGTAAAGTAGAATTTATTCATAGGTTACGCCTACATAATTAAAAAATAAATGTAAATGCCTAAATACTACATACTACAACAAACAATAATTTGATCTCAACTAATGATTACGCAGTTCAAATAATGATTATAAAACATCATTAAACAATGATTTCAAGTTATTATCAGTCAAACGATTATTTTTATTCTGCATTATCCCACTACGAGTATGGGCAAGAGCATTATGCAGTCGCCCCTTCGATATACATAGTTCGATTTACTTTAGTTAAAATGTTAGGCATTAATGATGTTTTTGGTTTTATTAAGTTCATAGCCCAGGTGTCAGAGTTTTTAATGCGCCTATAGGCCTCTGACATGGCTAACAACCCGGACCTACAATTTAACGTGTCATCTGAGCCACGGAAGCGCTTAGTTGTAAATTCCTGAGTACACCCATCCGAAGACTGAACATGAACTGACAAAACCCAAAATGTTTTTCTTTAACCGTGGCTTTGTAATTCAAACGCGTCCGAGCATTTCATATCTTGTTTACGTTTACTGTTCACTTATCGCCATTGAAGCGATCCCGGCATTTCCTACCCGACATGCAAAACGACCATTAGCCGCCGCCGAGCCGTAAAACAAGCTGTGATTTACACAATTTATTCCAATACATCATGACGAGAACAAGATTGATTGGTGCTTTAACGTTGATACGATTCTCAATGAATGTTTCAAACTGTGTTGCCAGCTCTACCGTTTTAGCAGTAGATTTACTGTTTTCAGATGTTTTCTGTTTTCTCCCGTTTTCCGTTTTATTCCTAACTAGCTTTCGCTCGCGGCTCCGCCCCTTGTTTTATTTTATTTTTTGTGCTATCCCATGGGATCTTTTATTTTTCCGGGATAAAAGTAGCCTATGTAACTTCCCGTCTTTCAAACTATGTCCATGGCAAAAATCAAGTCAATCCGTTGCTGCGTGAATGAGGAACAAACCAACAAACACACTTCGGATTTTTAAAATTACAGGATTTTTACTGTTTTTCAATTAGCGTTCTGCGCCACTTTTTACACTGTGTACATAAAAAAAATTAGCAAAAGTATGATTAAATAGGAAAATGAGTCTGAAACAATTAAGATGAAAGTGGACAGTAATTTTTCTTTTATGTTTGTTTTTACTATTTTATAATCAATATTATATAACAAAAAATGCATAAGAATCCTAATAGGTACTTAAGTAATAAAAATATGAAATTGTATGAGAAAAATACTAAATCTAATCTATCAAATCTTTTTTTCACTTTATCTGATTTCTCCTGTTTTTTCTTTGGTGAGCTGCTGTTTTTTAGTTTTTTGGGGTTGGCAACACTGGTTAAAGCTGTTAGCTTTAACTAACGATTCGAGGGTAGCTGGGGATTGTGAAAGTGGGCTTTTTGAGTATAGGGGCGTTGGTTGAGATTGATTTAGTATTTGCAGGCGGGAATGGAGAATCAATGGAGAAGTGTCACATGGGTGAAGGGTGAAAAAGCAAGGAGTGATTACATCACAGTGAGGAGCTGAATTAAGCAACGTTCCGCACTGTCAGTATTTGGATGGGTGACCGCGGTTGTCATTTTCCAACTGAGCGCTACCGTGGCTTGGATGACACGCTAGATTCTAGGTCCCGGTTGTTTAACCATTAAGCTATGTCAGGGGCCTTAAGGCGGCCTAAAAACTCTGACACCAGGGCTATCCACCCGGCCTATACGAACTTACTTAATGATGAGCTAGATGACATTATTATCAGCACAATTATTACAATGTCGAAATTGAAGAATGTTAAAATTAAAGCGGCTATGAGTATTTTACTTTAAATATAAGTGTAAGAAGATAGGAAGTAATTCCCGTGTTGTTTTAGTCTGTGCTCCGGTACTACGGGTAGTTCATAGCATTTTTAGGTTAATAACATTAAGTTATAAGTTTTAAAATTAGTTTATGGTAAATCAGTTACCTAACTGGAATTTTAGGCAAAAACGTCCCCATTCTATAGCAACTGCCAAAAATAACATCGACAACCTTATAATCCAATTAATTGAGTATTTTCCAGCCTACTAACTTCTTTGCAGTTCGGCAGCCACGTACGTCAACATGGTAAAGAAGTTTAATGTTGTGTAATAAATAAATATAAAAATATCAAATTCATGTACCTATAATATTAAAACCATTCTTTTTATTCACATATAGGCTCAGCAGCGAAGTAAAAGTAATTAAAGGGCACTTAATTTTAATAAAACAGAGCAACGGCATGCTTCAAAACATGTCGTCCCTTAATCAACAGAATCATTAATTTTCTCCGTAAAATCCTTTTAAATCTCTTCCTCCGTGATTTACTCTTCCCAAAAATAACTAAACTTGTTGAAAACTTTTGATGCGCACACCGCATCGATATCGTCTGGTTTTTATTTCGGTTGACATTGTTGTGGTAAAAATACAAACAGTCGTACAGTACACGCGAATAAATAATGAATATCGATATGTGAAAAGATATTATCGGCTGATTTCGGTTACGTAGAGCATTATTTATATTTCACGACCAAACATTGGAAAAATCAGCGATAAACATAAATAATAGTCGGCCAAGTACGAGTCGGACTCGCGCACGCAGGGTTCCGTACTGTATGGGAGCCCCCCTTAAATATTCATTTTATTTTGTTTTTAGTTTTTATATATTTGTTGTTATAGCGGCAACCGAAATACATCATCTGTGAAAATTTCAGCTGCCTAGCTATCATGGTTCATGAGATACAGCGCGGTGACAGACGGACAGACGGACAGACGGACATCGAAGTCTTAGTAATAGGGTCCCGTTTTTCCCTTTGGGTACGGAACCCTAAAAAGTGCTAGTCTGTAAAGTCAGTTTACGGATAAAGCTTTTACTTTACGTGATAACGTCTTATGAAGACTATAAGCCCGATTAGAGAGGCGCCAGCGTAAATTTAATAGCAACGTAAAAAGCGTTCTCTATATCGAATGCCTAAAGTGAAAAAGAAACAGGACTATGCTATTTAGCCAATATAATTACGCTGGCGCCTCTGTAATCGAGCTTACTGTTGAATTAACAACTGACGTTTAGGCCGATCGTGCTTCTCTATCGCTTTTGTTCCGCGCTCTCGCTTGCACGCTCAGCTCAGGCGGAACGTGACACTTCTTCGTGCGTGCAGCTGGCGTTCATCGATTTATAAGACTTAAATTATCATGTCAAAAAATTAAAGGGAGTAGAAGTGACAGTGAGAAGTTTGACACATGCGACACTCGAGCTACTGATCAAATGTCACATTGGCGACTCAGCAATATTTTATTAAAAAAATTATAGGGGACATCTTACACACAGTCTCTGACCCCAAACTAAGCAAAGCTTGTGATATGGCTGCCAGAGACTGATATACTACATGTACATATTTTAAATACATACTTATATAGATAGTACCTAAATAACATCCAGACACAGAGCAAACACCTATGTTCATCTCCCAGGCCACGCCTCTTTGACCCAGAAATTAAGGTCACTAACCACTGAGCCACCGAGGCAGTCAATAATGGCGGACATTATCCAAATGGCTGCGATGCGGAGTGTAGGTCTCTATGACAAACTACAAAACACTGGATTTGCTTTTTACTAAAATCTATAGCTACAAACGTCACACGTGACTTTTTACAATTTGTCCAATGGTAGTTCGTCACTACAAAGCCAAGCCAAGTTGTAACTAGCTGATTAGTTTTTCAAAGGCCGATGTCTATTCTTTATTCGATATCACTGTAATACGGCCAGACGTATCAGATATGTCTTTGGCATTGTCACTTTGCTAAAGTAGGTGCAAGTGCTATAAGTATACGACATTTTTGCATGAAACTCTTGTTTGTGCGGCAATTTATCCGCTTTTGGAATGCTTCCAGAGGAATGACAAATGGTGCAATTTGTTACTTTATAATTTGTTAAACGTTTTCCTCGACGAGCATTTTCATAGGTAGGATATCTTCATTGTAAAAATGATTTACGTCGCATTTATAAAATCCTTTAATACTGTCTGACTGTCTGTAGTCTTTAATTTGACATCTGTTAAGTGAGCGTATTTTAAATATTATTCTCTAGTATATTCTTTAGCAAATTTGAATTTTACTCGTAGTGTATATTGATATGTTTTCAGTGAAAATAAACTCGTAGTTATATTAATAAAACCTCAATATTATTTTCAGATGGAAAATCGAAGTAGAACAAATTAAATTCTAGAAGTTTATAACATACCTAAAATTCGAGTAGGTGACGCCTTAATTTTACTTTAATAGCATATCCGTACAATAATATTAATCATTTTTTGACCGACGAACCAAACCGGAGGAGGCACTCAATTCGACGCGTATTTTTTTTTATGTATAACCACGCATAACTTTTTTCATAGTTGTCCGATTTCAGTAATTCTTTTTTTGTTGGAAAGAGTATAATTCGAAATTGGTTCTATTAAAACTTTATTGAAATCGGCTTAGCCATTTTTGATAAATCAACAATATTGTGAAAAATGCTACATCGATCCGTGCGAAATATTCGCGAATTCTGTACACGGGTGAAGTCAGTCATGCTATTTTTTGCAAAAAATAATTATTAACGGACAACTTTATTAGCAAATTTAAGTAATGCCAGTTTTGGAAAATTGCTTTTTTCTACATCAGAACCAACATCGTTTTTAAATTAACAGTATTCTTTGAGATACCATCGGGGTGTGGCCACTAAATTTGTTTCGTCGTTGCTTGCTTCTCAATTTGTTATCTCGCAATTTTTATGGCCAAACACCTTCGCACCAGATTGGCCGATACCTTATTTGTTAAGGCAGTAACGGCACTTTTTTAAATTAAGAAATAAAGATTCACCGAAATGTTCAAAAGGCTACACTTTTTTTGTAAGATATCACAAAGATATTACATAATTAAAAATAATATCGGTGTAAAATTCGAAATGCCTCGACGTTGTACAAAAATTATTCCGGATTATTGCCTAATTTTATATGATTATCTTTGATTTATACGCCTATTGGTAAAATTATTCATAAGTAAAATTGGTAGATTTGCCCATTAGGTATTATCTGCACTGATTGAATCAATTTAGGTATTTATTATAGGAACGGTATTTTATAGTAATACTTACCTACCTATTATAAATAAACCTTACCTTACTACGATGGTAGACAAAATGATCGTACTTACCTGAAAAAATAAATTACATTCATTAATTTGAGATTATTAACAATAAAGAAATGGATTAGGATTAGTAGTAGATAGGGGAATTCGCGCGATCAACATACGAGATACCTATTACGAGTATAAAACTCGGTCATAACGTTGGGATAATGAGGTATGTATTTATTTATCTAAGTAGTGTTTTCAGCGCTCGATTAGTCCCGTGGTATAAAAATAATGTATTCAAATCGCAAAAGTAAGTAATAAAAATAACTTTAGTAAGTAATAAACCAAAAAGTCCTCGAGTGGAGACCGCGTACCGGCAAGCGCAGCGTAGGACGTCCACCTACAAGGTGGACGTGATCGCGCTGGATGCAAGCTGCTACCAACCGGTCTTATTAAAGATCTTTAGGGGAGGCCTATGTCCAGCAGTGGACGTCCTATGGCTGAAAGGAAGGAAGGAAACTGAATTTTTCTGAATGTTTTCATCATTTTAACTTTATGAAGCCCACCACTGTATAAAAATCTGTTAGTGATTGCCTAATTTCAGTTTTATTGTTATTTTACCAGTTTTATTGCCTACCTACTGTTGGTTTTGGCTATTATAAAGTTCAAATACAAAGTGATAGTAGTATAAGAACAGTTACACATTAAGTGATTTACAAAACAATGAAATCTATTTGCATTCCATTACCAATATCGATCTGAAGTAGATATTGATATTATCTTTGATTTATATGCCTATTAGTTCTGGAGGTAACGCAGAATATTATAACTCAAGATTTTATACACTTTTTTTTTGTTTATACAATTGAGTGACGAGACGAGGAAGTCGATAGCAAGTTGTCAAGCGTAATGCATAAAATAAGTTGGCTCTACTAAGGTTAATTACATATTATTATATTTCGTCCATGGGTTTTACCCTTTAAAAGTCCTGCCTCTCCTTATGTTGTTCACAGTGATATATAATTTTAAATGCTTTAACAAATTAATATCCGTGCACGCACTATTGACATGTGAAAAGTTGAAAGGTTTATAGTTTCTCTATCATATGTCATCTAATCACGTAGGTAATTAATGACTAAATACCTACATCTATTTGCTTATTTCGTAGTAGTTATTGCTTATGGAGTAGTTAAGTAGTTTTTTTTTGTTTTATTGTAATTATTTGTACCTAATACATGAAACAAGATTATTCGACAAAAAATCTCATCAAGAATCAATGCTGTAGTCTTTGCAACAGTCAGTTAGTGTGTTATTATGACGTAATATTTTGGATCAGTAACAATATTTTCCAGGAGCTCCCCGCCTACAAACAATGCTACCTGTCCATCAGAGGCGATCTAGTTACGTCTTTTAGCGCGATGATTTATCGAAGTACCTGTCTGATAACAATCCCGTGCTTTAAAACGATTGATAAGATATCGATAACTGGCGCTAAGTAAAAGTTGGACTTATTTTTATTTAGATTAGATGGGAAGCTTTTAACTTCATATGAATTGATCAGATGGCTTAATAAAAGCCGAAGCACAATCTGGATGCAAGTCGCTTCCATTAGTATTGCAGTTAATTAAAACGACTCATCTCTTCTTTACACAAGGACGAATTACGAAGATAAGCTTAAAGGTTTCCGGAAGTCATTTCTTAAAATGTGTTTAAAACTTTTTGAAAACCCACTGTGTAACTTAGGAGCAATATAGAAAGTGATAAACAGACGCGTTCATGGCGATACTATAGCCACTTTATTTCAAACTAACCAAAAAAACATTATTATTATATACTAGGGGACTAATCGCGCACTAAAATTACGAGATAAATAAATACCTAAAATCGCGAAAGTTTAGAAACAACATAAACAGAGAAAAACATAGAAGTAATCGAATTCTTGCGTATTGCGTATGCAAGGCTTTAAAATCCTAGAACTGAAACATGAGCTCATAAGGCCCCCTACACTACTCACTTCGAGTCTTCGAGTCCTCGACAAAGTGTAGTGTAGTGTAGTGCAGTGGAGGCTTTACAAGAAAAAGTCGAATCACAAATATTAAGCGCAATTGTCTCCGAAATCACCTGTATCTATTTGTCTTATGACAAGTGGATATACAGGTGATTTCGGAGTTACTTAGGGTTATATGAATTAGATATCTAAACAATCTTCCATATTGCGTGCTCTACATCTATAAATCAACAAATAACACATAATGCAAATTCTCACTCATTTACAGCCTCGTGTAGCTTTAAATACGATATTAGCAATTCATATACAATTTACTAAGTAAATTACTTCTAATGGATTGCGCTCGCCATCTGACCGCCGCCTGGTCGCCATGCTAGTCTCAGTAGCATAATTTATTGCATGTCATTAAAATGGCGCCTGCTTATTATTTAATATTGTATTCAATATGTGGACACACCTATCAACTGTTAAATATTGTAACAGTCAGCCGTTAAACTTCCACAAAGCTTGCCTCTTGAAAGTCGCAAAGTATGAGGCTTTCAATTGGTCACTTAGGGTACTATTTCATCAAAGTTCATAATGGTAAATGTGTAAATAAATTCAGAAGTCGCGTTAAACGTAAAAATCCGACTACTTTTACGCGTGGCGATCATAACTCAAGACCAAATGTCAATTCAAGACCAAATGACCGAGGAAGATCAAGTCTAATCAATCGTAATGTACTGTATCAGCCTTTTAATAGTCAACTGCAGGACGTAGGCCTACCCACGAAGGGTGATTGGGCCATATCCACCACACTGGCCCAGTGCGGGTTGGTGGATTCACATACGCCATCGAATTTCTTCTACTGACGTATGTAGGTTGCCTCACGATGTCTTCCTTCACCGAAAAGCTAGTGGTGTTAAATTCTGTACATAACTTCCAAAGAACTTATTGGTACGGGACCGGAATTTGAACCCACTGGAATCAGAATCTGCT
Source organism: Hypomecis atomaria (assembly GCA_964007245.1). Classification (NCBI taxonomy): domain Eukaryota; kingdom Metazoa; phylum Arthropoda; class Insecta; order Lepidoptera; family Geometridae; genus Hypomecis; species Hypomecis atomaria. The sequence goes on along the minus strand of OZ023294.1, from coordinate 4,590,047 downwards.
AATATAGAAGGAAGGATGGTTGGATATCTCCCAGTGAAATCCATCAATCCCAAACTTGACTTCCACCCATCAGCTAAAGGACATCCACTGCAGGACATACCTAAGCCTCCCCTATGAATCTCTAATAAGACCCGTTAGAAGCGGCTTGCATCCAGCGTTATCCTGCGCGCGGTCCAAACTTGACTTGCAGTGCTATATTTTTTAACCGACTTCCAAAGAGAAGGAGGTTCTATGTTCGTCTGTATGTATTTTTTTTACTGTTCGTGAATAATTTCGCCAATTGTGATCCGGATTCAAAAAATATTTTTAGTTCGAAAGGGGATACTCCCGAGGTCTCATTTAAATTTTACAAAAAAACGGCTGAGCCGTTTTTGAAAAATCAGAAATAATGTAAACTATTCCAGCAAAATTTTCGAATTTTGTACACGGTGGAAGGCGGTTTAGCCATTTTTTGGGAAAAATAATTATTGGATTCTGAAAACATAAAGACCTGTAAGGATAGACTGTGTTTGATTGTGATACTGACTGTACAGCCATTACTGTAAATAATCAGCGTATCACGGAAGCTTTAGCTGAACATTTTATTATTATTGTAACGATTGATAATAACAATTATACTGTTTATTATGCATTTATTATAATAATCGCTCGCTGAACAGAATAGCGTCGCCGATCATACATGTAATGATTTAATAATTCATCTACTACAACGCGTCTGTGTGCTTGTCATGATAGCTTAATCGATTTACACATTATGAACAAATACTTACGTATCGTTAAATTCACATTGAAATTCTAATAAGTCTTATATCGACACAGTCGACAATGAAACTTAGTAACTAACTAAACTACGAGTAACATCTCGCTAATTCATAAAATATTTGATGTTAGATCAATAACTTTTCATTGGAAGGTGTTTTTTTTAAGGCGATGTCTTTTTAAGTCCAGAAACTTAGGTCTCACATGTAGCCACTATCTTAGGACATTCACTGCATATTGGGTATATAAACCCGACATAACTCAGTGCCTCAAGTTGAAAGTGTTCTATCAGTGTGTGTTGCCAGTGATGACTTATGGCACTGAAACGTGGTCAATGGGCCTTATTAATAACCTCCAAGTAGCCCAACGAGCTATGGAGAGGGCTATGCTCGGAGTCTCTCTGCGAGATCGAATCAGGAATGAGGAGATACGTAGAAGAGCCAAATTTACCGACATAGCCCAGCGGATTAACAAGCACCCACAAGGTGGACGGATGACCTCATTAAGACCGCAGGATCGCGCTGGATGCAAGCCGCTTCCAACCGGTCTTATTGGAGATCCATAGGGGAGGCCTATGTCCAGCAGTGGACTTCTTATGGCTGATGGATGGATACATCAACCATGTGAGGACACATCAGTAACCATCCAGATGTAGAAAATGGTCGCCGCCGTAGCAGCAATCAGCGTGGAAATCAATTCAACTCTCTATTTCTTGAAAACTACAAATGAATAAACATGAAAATTTACTGTATTTAGACGGATTTCTTTCTACTTTTATCAGAAATCGTAACAATATTAACTACCTCAGAACTCTTTCGAACTTAAAAATAATTTTTCGATTCGGTTCAGAATTGGCGAAATTATCGATGAACATTCACAAAATAAGATACATACAGACTATTACAGACGAACATAGAACCTCCTCCTTTTTGGAAGTCGGTCAGTTAAAAGCATCACCTTCTATAGACAAAGTCACTAGCACAAAGCATCTCATATTTACGTAAGCGTTCAAGTCAATAAAATCAGTTAAGTGGAGCTTATAAAAACCCGTCAGAAATACGGATATCTATGCATAATCGATTGATGATCGATTGTAAGCAAGTCGATTAATTTTTTGTGCTACTTAGACCTTGAATGCCTGAGAGATACGGGAGTTGAGTAGTTTTCATTACACGAGGAAAATATTGTAACTTTGTTGTATTCATTGTGTTTCAAAGTAGCGTTGAATTAAAAAAAAGCTTTCCGACTTTTGATGTACGACTCTACGTTTTATGTCGTTTAGGTTCTTGTTAATTATTTGGAAGGTATTCGCTGATCCTAGCGGTTATCCTTATATTCCCATTCACCATCAGGCCAAATGGATGACATCCAAATGAATGTGGACAATGTTGCCAATTTAGTGTATTTAAGTTTAGACTTTACAGAAACATTGTTTGAAGATATAGGTAACCAGAAATACTAGATAAATCCACAGATCATTTAGTTTGAAGGTAATCAGACAAGTTGCTAAACAATTTTTGACGCTAAAGCGCTCGCTATACTCGTACCAATGACAAGTCGCCATTTCTAACGACAAAGTCGCAAACTCGTAACATCGAATGGATGTCATTTATTTGGCCTGATGGTGAATGGGGCCTATTACATTTGGTCTGCGAATGTTGTCGAAAGTTTTAGAAATTTGACTTATTTGTGTGCGTATACCTAAGCGTTTCTAAGCTTCTCATTTAGTTCTATTAATTTCCTAGGGACATCATTCGTTGAAAGGACTACTACTTTATAAAATCGTATGTGTACGTTTTGTTTAAAATCCGTACTTTTTCCCTACTTTACAACAAACATCACATAAAACATGGAACGTTAGCCATCGCCTACCACCTGCTCCCGCCAACTTTGTTCTCCGTCTTTCTCGCCTTAAAACTTCCGCATATTTTAACATCTTACTTGCATCTCTCCGTACAGGCAATAAATCTTCATAACATGTAAAAAAGCATCGCATCGCGTGCATGCGTTAGGTAAATGAAGCGTTGGACACGGAGTCAAACTGGTTGCAAGGTAATTGCGCTTGAGTGACATGGGGTGCTGATAACACTGTATATTGCCCGTGATCGTAATGGAAAAAATACAATATCCTCATATTGGCTGTTGGGATTTAAATTTTATTAATTGCTATTTATTTATAATGTGATGCTGAATAGAAGCAGTTAATAGGGGACAGGGGGCACTTTTGAACAAATTTTAAATTTATTATAAAGTTGTAAACACGTATTTATAAAATAAATCTTACTAATAAATTTCTTTCAAAAACCAGTTTTAATTTTGATGTGTGAGTATACGTATTTTCAATAGCAATAAATGCATATTAAGCATACGCATTGCATTGCTGATATGTGCCCTAAAAACCTAAACTACTGAAAGACTCAGGATGATAACAGAGATACCTAACAGACTTAAACCCATGGGAATTTTAATATGAGTTATGAGGTAGAGTTTCGTGAAGCAATTAACGTTCTGTGATACAGATGGTGATGCTAACTAATATAACAAGTTCGAAAACGTACAAGTAGATGCTAAAAATTAAAACGTAGTTATGACACTGTACCATCATCATCACTTAATAAATCTAACCGAATGTGACTGTCTGCACAGAACAGAAGCTTCCGGAGAAAAACGCTACTTAAGTCTATTTACGGCAAAGGGCGCTTGTTTAAATGAGCATATCGTCTGCAGCTTTCCACGCACCAAATAGAGCCGCAAAGTAAAACAAATTAGCTAATACGTTAATAATAAACAGGAATCCAAACAGCACGCACTAAATAGGGCGGTGTTGAGTGCCGGCGTCAGCTATTTTAGTTGCGATGCCGTTGGGTAATGTTAACCTAATGTAACAGCTAGACCGATTTACAAGACTAATTACACCCCTACTTCCTTACTAGTATTATAAATCCGAAAGTGTGTTTGTTGCTTTTTGGTTTGTTCTTCTTTCGAGCAGCAACGGAACAACGGATCGACTTGGTTTTTGGCTAAGACATAGTTTGAAAGACGGAACGTGACTTAGATTACTTCTTATTCCAGAAAAATAAAATGATCCCATGAGATCAAGAGACAAAAATTAAAATACCACGCGAGCAAAGCCGCGGGCAAAAGCTAGTTAACTTATAAGTTATAAAAATATAAGAATGGACTTTAACACTGTCCGACATAGGCCTACCTACCTATGAAGGGTGGGCTATATCCACCAGGCTGGCTTAGTGGGTTGTTGGATCCACATTTCCACCTACGCCACTGATTTCTTTCCACGGACCCATACAGATCTATGTTTACGAGTATAAGTAGGGTTTTTTCATCTCAGTCTACATGCGCAAAATTTCTGCACTTCGTGAGATTGCATAACGATAGAAAAATATACTATTTCTTTCTATTAAATTCTCATTGCTACAAAATGTACCACTATAGATATAATGCTAAACCTAAACGCTAATGAAAGTTTTATCCACAGATTTTGTGCAAGTTGAACGTCTAAAACGATCTCTAATAAGTACTTGCTAGTTGCTAGTCATTGAGCATATCGTTCCAATTCTTGTAAAATGTTGGAGGAAGGATCTAAGATTCGTTTTATTGTTGACCATACAAGTCTTATCCAAAAATTAGGTACATTTGTCTGACTACTTTGTTCAGTTCTTCGTTTATTGTTTCAGCACACGGTAACCCGAAATCTATGTAAAATATCAAACGGCAGGACAAGCAAATTATAAAGCAAGCTAATTTAATATGGTCTTCACGACAAGCAGATTTCTTATGACGAGTGATCGATGATAGCAAAATATCTATGCTAAAAGCTAAAAGAGTAGCGCAACGTTGTGACAAGGTTTCAGCGAAACGACTAAATAATTAAAGTCATAAACCTTGTATCGATTTGCGCTCATAAACCAGATAATAACCAGATCTAGACCATCCATCACGCAGTAATGGCCAGTTATGGCGCTGCGAAGGCTGTCACTCACGCTTTACCACTAATTATTATCAAATTGAGCTGTCATTAACGCTAACATGATCTGGACTAGTGAAATATAGAGTAGCTGTTGTTTGAGTTATGTTTATACATATACTGAAAACTTAATAAGTAAGTAAGTTCGTGTAGGCCGGGTGGCTAGCCCTGGTGTCAGAGTTTTAAGGCCGTCTGAAGGCCTCTGACATGGCTAAACGGTTAAAACAATCGGGAAAACTTAATGAAAACTTTGTACGGCTAGTGTTTGTCTGGCTGTGCCGTGTGGCTCTGGATCCAATCCAACACTAGGGTCATCTGTGTCATAGGATCCCGGCTTTTCTTTTTGTAAAATATTCTTCGACATAGAGAGGTTGCCACTCACGCTTGACCAATATTTACTACGAACTAGCTGCGCCCCGCGGTGTTACCCGCGTAAGCCCGAGATAAAAATATTTTTCTAAAATAAACGTGTTCAAAGATTTTTTCTAAAATAAACCTAGCCTAAGTTACTCTTTATTACATCAGCTACCTGCCAATAAAAGTCCCGTCAAAATCGGTCCAGCCATTTCAGAGATTAGCCGGAACAAACAGACAGACAGACAGACAAAATTAGTAAAATATGTTATTTTGGTGTATGTACCGTATATATATTCATATACATAGTAAAAAACGGTTATTTCAATATTACAAACAGACACTTCAATTTTATATATATGTATAGATTTGAGCTGTCATTAACGCTAACCTGATCTGGATAAGTGAAATATACAGCAGCAGTTCTTTGAGCTGCGTTTATTTGCACAATAAAATAGTATAGTGTTCGTCCGCCTCTGATCCCGCGTTAGGGTCACCCTCACCTGTGTCATGGGATCCAGGCTCTTTTAATTGGACACATATATTTTTTGGATTGTACTTAGGAAGCTGTCGCTCTCGTTTTGACACCAATTATTATTTATTATCAGTTCGAGCTCTTATTAACTTGATCTGAACTAATGAAACATAGAGTTGACAAAAATAGAGCCGTTATTTGAGTTGTGCATATCTGTTTCTAGATCCTATACTAGGGTGACCTGTATCGTGGGATCCAGGCTATTCTATTTGAGAAATTTTCTTCGGAAGCCTTTATATCTTTTTTGTACCTTTGTTAGAGAACTCTCGTTAGAGATTTGAAAGAGTTAGTCGTGTCCGGTTGACTACGATTAATACCTATGATGATTATTATTAAGAATAACCACTAACACGTACCTAACAATGCATTTCAGCGACATTTAGAACCTGAGAGTTAGAAAGGTTTTAAAAAAAGTATTTTTCTAAATTTCGGTTAAAACCGTGTTAAAATATTGTATGATGTAATCTCGGCATTGTAATAAGCACCCGGCGGATTCACAAGTCCATAAAAACTCGCGTAGGCATATGATTGACGTGCTCTGAATGTATTCAAATGTCATTAGTGTTACCAGTATGAAGTTACAGTTACTTTTGTCTAGAGCGTTTAAAAATATTTTGGCAGTAGAGGTTTAATACCTAGATCGTAATTGCTAAGCTGTAGTAGTTGAACTAATTATAGTTTTTACATAGCCATTTTGGAGATATTTAGTTAAATTAATCTATGCTATGATATCTTTAAAACTGCGCAACCTATTTCAATGCGGTTTTTTAATAGATAGAGGGATTCAAGAGGAACGTTTATATGCATAATAACACCTGTGCGAAGCCGGGGCGAGTCTCTAGTACATAATTAAAAAAGCATTTCCAAATAACCAAAGATTGCAGACAATTGCAGATAAATAGAGCCTAGAAATAATATTGTAGTACCTAACTTTTAATAAAAATACTGATATTATTTTTTTATTGTAAGAGACGTGACCAAATGAAAAGACGTCACAAAATGTATTTTGTGGAAATTTCTAACATTATCCTGGCAGCACTGGTGCTCAAATCACCCAAATATTCAAATATCACATTAGGCTCTTTATTACCTGATACAGACATCCAAGTTTTTACGACCGTCTAATGATATGTATAGTTTTCCAATCGGTTTGAAATAATTAGTAGAAAAAAGTAAAATATATTAGCGTATCACCCATAACCGGTGGTTTAAAAATATAACTTGAATTTTATGAGAGATGATTAAGTTATGAGAGTTATTTGATTCCGCCCACATTGTTTCCGGGGCTATGTGATATTTTTGATTAATGTTAATCGAATGTTAGTACTGAAGGTTGCTAGGTATATATTTGATAGCGTATTCATCGTACAGGCTCTATATATTTTTTAACTGTACGCAAAATGTCAGTTCAGAAAAAACTAGTATAAAAATTACCACATCTAATAGAACTCAGCCATTTTTGCGACATTAAAAAACTTTCGTGCTACAAGAGAGGTAGGTGTACTAAATATTTTCTGTTGGGTATTGTGTGCCTATAAATGTTTCGATACCATTAAAACGCTTGTTTTCCGCCATCGATTTGATTTTTTTGTTACCTTATACTTCTTGCCTATGCTTCTTATTATTATATGAATATTAAGGGACATCTTACACACGGTCTCTGACCCCAAGTTGTCCCTTTCAAAAAAAAGTGTCCCTTTGGACTGTCGCCTATATTTCGAGATACTCCTTTAACAGTGACAGACCGCCTTGAACTGCTAACGCTTACTCCCACATTGAACTACGGCACGTACCTAGAATCTAGGGCCAAATTGGCTGGTATGAAGCTGGGTATCCTGAACAAGGTTAGGCGGTATTTCACACCGAGACATTTGCTTATTCTGTATCAGCACAGATCCGATCGTGTCTGGAATACTGCTGCCATCTTTGGGAAGGCTCGGCTAAGTATCAGCTCGAGGCCTTAGAATCGGTGGACCGGCGTGCTGTTCGGCTTATAGGCGATGAAAAGTTAGTTGCAAAAAAACTTTATAGCCTAGAACATCGCCGTAGGGTTGCAAGTCTGTCCATTTTCTACAACATTCATTTCGGAGAGTGTGCGTCTGAGGTGCACGACCTTATCCTACCATCCCCTTTTTACTACTGTCGATTTTCCTTCGATACGTACTAAGCGGTTTGACTCAACTTTTCTGATTCGTACCATAGAATGGAACAGTCTTCCCGCTTCCCTGTTTCCTAAGAGATATAATCTAAAGCTTTTCAAGGTCAGAGTGAATAGGTATCTTCTAGGTCTGCGTGCTTCATATTCGACCACAACGTCGCTTACCATCAGGCGAGTTGGTGGTCAACCGCGGACTTATTCGCGAAAAAAAAAAAAGCTTGTGATATAGCTGCCAGAGACTGATATACTAAAAATACATATTTTTTAAATACATACTTAAATGGATAATACCTAAATAATACCCAGACAGAGCAAACACCTATGTTCACCACATAAATACTTGCCCCAGGTGGAAATCGAACCCACGCCTCTTTGATCCCGTAGTCAGGGACACTAACCACTGAGCCACCGAGACAGTCAAATTATCATCCACCGCTAATCATCATCATCATCATCCACAACCTTCTTTATCCTACTGCTGGGTATAGGCTTATACCTATATATATATGTATCGACATATTTATTTAGTATATAAGAGTACATTTTAGTCCATCTTGTATCGCTCTCGCTTCAGCGTATGACTGGTTCCCTGTAGGGTCAGCAAGAACGACCACTAATCATCATCCATATTCTTCTTTATTCCACTGCTGGGTATAGGCTTATACATTTATGTGTCGATATATTTCCTTAGTATCTAAGAGTACATTTTAGTCCATCTAATATCGCTCTCGCTTCAGCGTATGACTGGTACTCTGTAGGGTCAGCAAAAAGGCCGCTAATCATAACACCTGACAGTGATCCCGCGGCGGCAACATGTTAAAGCGTAACGATTCAATCCCACAGATTAACTACACAGTACGGAGAATACGCAGTAGATCAACTAATGACATTAATAGTAAAATATTTTTTTGTTGTAAAACATTTAATTAAAAAAAAAAATTTTTTTTTTTATATATTTATATTTTATAGTTGTATATTATAAAGAACTTTAAAATTAAGATGATAAATAAATACCTGTGATAATAATATTTTTAAATAAAACATGTACAACATAGTATATGTTTTATTGCTACTTTTGTTATGGCATAATGTCTGTTTGAAATTAATTCCGTTGCAATTTCAGTTGATTATGAAAAAAATAAAGTCACCATGGTACCTAAAAGTAACTATATATTAATTTATTAATTGTATACAACTGTTCAAAATTCAATTCACTTATAACAGTTGCCATTAATTGGATAAGAGCATTGAGCTAAAATTATCATTTTACTCGTAACAAGATTATGCTAACTATAATTCATACACAATTTCAATAAGCAGCACTTTTGAATTAATAAAGCAAATAAAATTAAAACAAAATATGTAAATATAAAGATACATTTCTAATATCTAAGCCTTTTGGAATGCTTATGAAGCTGTAAACAGTCAGTTACAAAATAATTATACATTTAATAATTATATTTCAATATATGCAATATTGAATTCCAACAACAATTTACTTCTGTTTGTTTTTCTGATTAATAAAATATCAAAGTATTCGATATTCTTGGTTATGAAATGAAATTAGATTGCAAATTTACCATTTGAGTCGACATTATTGTCATTACTTGTCAACAGTGTTTTGAATACTAGTTTGGTTTATGCTAGAGTTGAGTTACTGAATGTGTGCTTTATGTTATTAGTTTTTGCTGACGACTTGTTGGGAATTGCTTGCAGATCTTAATGTCTGGATTATGTAGGATTTATTCATTGAAATGTACATAAATGTGGCCTTTGAAGTGCCCCCAGAAGTATAACTTGATTTTGTTTTAGTTTCGTTACGAGACAATATTTGATAACTTATTCATATTATTAAGACTTTTTCTTACTAGTAAAGATCGCTTTTTTTTAAAAGAACATATTGTATTGTATGAAATGAACTTAATACATCAGAAACAATCATGAATTATAAAGAGATACGCTAATTTATAATAATTAGTCAAAAGCTGTAAAGATATAGTCGTTTCTTATAAAATTTACTTAGGTAGCTACACAGATGTAAAAACGACACTGTTTAAAGCATACTGTCTGTGCCTATACACATGTCAGCTGTGGACGAAATATACGCGCAAAACGTACCACCATAAGGGTGCAATACAATGATGCTTTTCGCATCCTCATGAGGAAAGCACGTTATTGCAGCGCGTCGGGCATGTTCGCCGATGCGCGGGTTCCGGACTTCTTTGCTGTCATCAGGTCTAGAGTGGCTTCCTTCTGGGCTGGGTTGAGACGTTCCAAATACGAGATACTGCATTGTTTGGGAGACTATCTAGGAAGTCTGATTTTTAAATCATGGATAACGCTCCATCAGAGTGCAAACCGAAAATGACTGTGACTGTGATATTTTATTTCACTTTTATTATTATTTTTATATGTTTTTGTCAAATTTAATTCAGCATATGGGTCATTGTAATGCCTGAAATAAAGATATTTTATTTTTTTCATTTAGCTGTAATTTTGTAGTAGGTCCGTATCGAAATAATAAAAAAAATGTTGTTTGTAAAGACGGTTTACGGACGATAGTTTTACATGATAACGTCATAAGAAAACATTGTTTAAACAATACGTGAAACAAGCCGAATGCTTAGGCCGATCGTGCCTCTCTATCGATTGTTCCGCGCTCTCGCTTGCACGCTCGGGTCAGGCGGAACGTTACAATTTTTAGTGCGTGCAGGCGGCGTTCATCGAATTATAAGACGTTACATCAAAAAATGTTTAGTGATAACTGTATTACATCTAGAAATAATATTTATTATACTTGTAATATCCTTACATAGTCCTTACATAGTATAAAATAAAGTCGCTATTTTCGTTTGTTTGTTTATTTGTTTGTCTGTATGCTTAAATCTTTAAAACTACGCAACGGATTTTGATGCGGTTTTTTTTAATGGATAGAGTGATTCAAGAGGAAGGTTTATATGTATAAAAATTCCCGAAATTCCCACGGGAACGGGCACAACGCGGGTAAAACCGCGGGGCGCTGCTAGTATATTATAATATGTACAGTGTGATTTAATTGTAAGATGTAATACAGTTTGCAGTAAGCAATTTTTTTCCTTAGCGTCTTATTTATTTTTTAAAAGTAACTTTCGTTGCATTACGTTAATTTTGATTGACAGTGCTTTCGTACAGTAAAGTGATAATTTAAAGCTGATTAAGATTGAAAAGTACAAGATAGCTAACTTAACGCTTTGCTTTGAATAAAATTACCCTATTTTTACATAACTAATGCAATATTTTATGCAGAAAAAGACATTTCCGTTTAAGTAGAGTTTAATGCTGTCGTAGCCATAGACATTTATAATGATAGACACCGTGACTTTACGTATATTTTGGTGTAAATCTTAACCAAACTCGCGACGTTTCTGCGTTATCTAATAAGTTTTGCTTACAATACACTTCGCTGTTGTATAAAATTGTTTCAATATTACATGATACTTATTCTTCTTCGTCGTGCTGATGATCATTTTCATGATATGATTTTCTTCCAATACTCATCTACATTCGTCCCGCCAGAGGTAGCCTGGTAGTTCTTTTAAATAGATTTTAAATATTCGGGGACATCTTACACACTCTCTGACCCCAATTGTGTCTGATAGTGGTGACACATGTTATGATTCATAAAAACTTTACAATTTATATGGCTGTGCAGAAGGTTGAAAATATATATCTAGTTTTTGGGGCTCATGGCCAGCTAAGACATAGGCATTGAAAACCGATGTGAGTGCAAATGGGTTAGCATAGTACTTACGAGTATGCGATTGTAATAGTACATTATAATATAAATGAGGTAAGTTGAAAATTACAGTAGAGGCGATATTGCTAGCCCTTGCCGTAGGCGAGGGGGCTATAAGGAAGCAGAGGCTGTAATTTTCAAAGCGCACGTATGTCATACGACGTTTTATAACATATTTGCGAGGAAATTAATAAAACTCTGACTTTCTTAAACGAATAAATCTTTACTTGTCCACAAATTAGCGATGCGCGCGCATCGACGTTTTTTTTAGGCAAAGGTACAAAAACAGCCAGTATTACTAATAAAGTAAATTAATATTTTTGTGTTTTTGTTACAGATAAATTGTTGTAATTTATTGTCAAAATTAATTAAATTCAGGAATTAAATGTAAACATTTAATTCCTGAATTTATTATATTTTGTCTCCAAAAGTTAATTTTATTCATAAAATATTGACCACTTTTCTGACATAAAAACTCTTTGCTAAGATTTTAAAAAGTACCGTTCACTCGTGCGTTTTACATTACAATAACGCACAAGTACGTAATGAAATACATTACGATATTGAAATTGGTGTAATTACAGCCACTTTACGAGAAAATATGTTTTAAAGTAATTTAACTAACGGTTCAAAAATATTAGGTAATATAAATCTAGAGCCCCATTGCATTTCATTTTAAAAGCTTTTATTTAACTTGGAATGTATGTATGTATGTAAGTTTGTCTGTTCGGGTGGAATCTTTGAACTCAATTTTGGAGTAGATATCTTCAACCGATTGAGCTGAAATATTGTATACATGTTTAGTTTTGATGACAATGCACGATACGGTGTGTGACATCATTCTAAATTCATTGTTATGTGGCAAGGTGTCTGAATGTGTGATTTTTGTACAAACTGCCACGCGTGCAGTCTATTCTAAGAAATGTATCTGTCCATAGTTTATTCATTACATTTGACTGTACAAGAAGATTGAAAAATAAATCTTATTCACAGGACATAATATTGATTATGTCTCGTGCTAGTTAATTATGCTTTCATAAAGGTTTGATTTACGATAATTGAGTAAAAGTAGAGCGAGCGATATCAAATAAACTTTGCGCTGATTTCTCTCTGATTTCATGTAGTCAAGCAACCTATGGGTGGGTTGTAGGACGGGAACAGAATGAGAGTAATACGGGATCAGTTTAACCGGAACGGATGAAGAGAAATGGCTACAGCTGGGCAATTCTGTTAACCAATCTCGTTGCTGAGGTGACGCGTTCTTGAGCTTCTCTCGTTTTTTTGACAGCTTTAAGCTATCAAAACTGTCAAAAAGGCGAGAGAGGTTCGGGAGCGCATCACTTCGGTGACGACATCGGTTGACAGAATTGCCCCGCAGGTGCTTATGAATTGCCTACTACATTAACATGTGACTAACATCGACTACAGAAAAATTTAAACTATTTTTTCATTTATTTATTTTAATTATTTTGTAAATTTGACTTATTTATATTGAATGATTATTATTTGGTTTGCACAATTTAATATTTGATAGTTTATTTGACTAAGCAATTATTCTTTCTTTTAATTTTAAGATAATTGTAATTTGCTTTAGCAAAGCTGACATTTTAAGGAACAATATTATTATTATTATAATAACAATATTTATTGATTTGTATTGACTTGTATCTTGTAAGTTGATTTCAATAAAATAATATGAATATGAATACAGTCAACACAGTCAGTCTTTATTCAATGTCAATTTTTGTATATAAATGTGTTTAAACGATCTGAATGAAACAAAGATGTAGCGTGGATAACTTAGTTTTGAAGATGGGAAGAAGATCGCATCAAATAAAATTGCTTTCTTAGCTTTTATCATGCAACCAAAATAATAATTATTTATAGGTATAGGATTTTAAGTGGCACTTCTATTGTCTTTGATAATTTTACAATGTTGATGGTGAATTGATTTTTGTGCACATTTTGATGACACTTTTATTTTTTTGACATAGTTTATTTATTATGTATCATACTTATTTTTTAACGATAATACCAACTTTTGTCGTCGTCGTTTCATCCGTAGTACGTCCACCGCTGTACATAGGCCTCCCCTATAAATCTCCAATAGCCCGGATGTAAGCAACTTGCATTCAGAGCAACCACTTTAGAAGTGAATAATTCTAAGTGCCTAAACGAGATAAAAAAGGCTTGTTTTATTTCAAGTTTATTTTGAAATTTGCAAAATTCCACCAAGAGTAAATTTCCTTTTCCAACATTTATCAGAAGACTAAAATAGCATAAAGAACGTCGCACACCGCTGGACAATGCGATCTATTAGGCGATTCGAAACGCCCGTTTTGTATGATGTACGATCATGTTAACTCATGTGCGATGTCATTTTCTTCTGTGTGGAAGAAAGGTGTATATTTAATGCTATAAGAATAAATAAATTATCGGCCTAGTACGAGCCGGACTCGACACGAAGGGTTCCGTACGGGACGTGATGTATAGGAAATAAAAATTTAAATAAATATTTATTTAATTTTGATTTTAACTATACATTATTGAAGTGAATGTACAATTAAATATTCTGTAAATATTTCAAGCATCTACCTGTTACCATTATTAATACAGAGCGAATAAACGGCTAAAAAATCAGGTTTGTTGTATGGGAGCCCCCCTTAAATATTTATTTTATTCTATTTTTAGTATTATTATATTTGTTTAAGCGGCTACAGAAATACATCATCTGTGAAAATTTCAGCTTCTAGCTATAGCGGTTCCTGAGATACAGCCTGGTGACAGACAGACAGACGGACAGCGTATTCTTAGTAATAGGGTCTCGTTTTTACCCTTTGGGTACGGAACCCTAAAAGTATTTGTTAATAAATATATCCCATCGTGTCTTGCCGATTCTTATTTCGTCTGTCTGGATGTTGATTTTCCATTACACGTTCCATTTTTCAACGAATGTCGACAAAACTTAGTGCACCGGTTTTGGTACAGAGTTTTTTGTTGTTTTAAATTGATTTTCAATTTGACAAAGATGAAATTTTAATATTTGGATCTTAGCTAAATTAAAAACAAGTTTTAAAAAATATCAAACTCGAATCTATGATACATTTTTTTAACACATTGTAGGTACATGATATGATTAATAAAAGACGTGCTTAATAATAGCATTTCTAGTAATTCTATGCCTAAGTATGTATTCCAACTTACTAATGTGCTAGTGTGACATCTGTGGCCAGTTGAAAAGCCCTTAATAAAAAGCTTATTTAGTAGTTTAGCCTCTGTCATAGCATATCTTTCAGCTGCACTTATAATTCAATTACGAAGTTTTATTGCCATCATTTCTCTTGGTTATGCTTTCGCTTTATCAATTAAAGCCACGGCCTTTTACTTAATCAATTTTCCATTCTATATTTCCTTATCCGTTCAGTTTAAATATTATTTTACAAACAAATTAATGTCATTTCCACATCCTACGTTACCTATAATTAGAACGCCATCTATTCTTCCTTATAGGGCTTATTAATATCTATGTGCTCTAATGCCGACAAGGGTTACCAGAAAGAAAAGTTTAAAGTCCGGAGAAAAATCTTAATTTTATCGCACGGTCTCTCTGGGGAAGCCTGATGAAAATTCCCAAATTGCGATCGCTATTAAATGGTCGTCATAAAACATAGGAAAACGGGACCCTATTACTAAGACTCCGCTGTCCGTCTGTACGTCTGTCTGTCTGTCTCCAGGCTGTATCTCATGAACCGTTATAGCTAGAAATTTAATTTTCACAGATGGTGTATTTCTGTTGCCGCTATAACAACAAATACTAAAAAACAGTAAATATGTATATAAATAGTAAAAATAAAATAAATATTTAAGGGGGGCTCCCATGCAGTACGGAACCCTCCGTGCGCGAGTCCGACTCGTACTTCGCCGATTCTCCATTTTTGCTATAAAATTATTGTTTATGTATATCGTCAATTTCTATAAATCTTCGATTTATTTTCAAAGTTGAGCTGCAGTCCTGACAAAAGTTGGAAAATCCGAAAATTTCGGGATAAATCTTAACTACAAATCTTTACTATGGTAACATTATTGTTATATACTACGGAACTAATCACGCACTACAATCACGAGATAAATAAATCACATCATTATCCCGACGTTTCGACCGAGTTGCATCGATCGTGGTCACGGGAAGACTTTAGAGGTTAGTTTTGAAATGTAGAGATTTCTTGTTATTGAAATGTAATAGTGTTTTTAAGCTTAATTACCTTGAAATCTATTTATTGATTATTTATTTATATTGATTAAGAGTGTTTGACCTGTAACTATTTGTTACCAATAAATGAGTATGAGTATACCTACCGACCTAAGAATAATGTGTTCAAATCTCGAAACTCAAAACTCGTAAAAAACAACTAGGTATGGTAACACGACTTTACACTCAATAACACTCAATAATAATAATAACTTCTATTAATATTACAAGTATATGTCGCAATTTAGGTTGAATTTATGTTTTACAGCTACTGAATGGGGCTCGATATTGATGTGGATGTAGTTATCTTCTGGGTTACGACACTTTGGACACCAGATCAATGCCATAGGGCGCAAAATATTTTTTTTTTAAACGCAAATAAGTCCGCGTTTGACCACCAACTCGCCTGATGGTAAGCGACGTTGTGGTCGAAAATGAAGCACGCAGACCTAGACCTTGCAGATAAATATAGATAGATATGGTTTGCAGTAATTTCTCGATATAAATTACAGGTTGTAGAACTACTACCACTATAGAGTTTAAAAATAGTTATAGAGCATGTAATTCTAGAACCTTTCTTAAGTTGCGTTGAGATCAATTTTTAACTGATTATGACTTCAATAGTCAGCGACCAATAAAATATACTTACCTACCTACTTAAAAAGAAAGGAAATATGTTGCAATATTATGACTCGATTTGTTTGTATGATATTATTCTGAATGTCACTAAAAAGTCCTAAAAAGCTGTCAAATCTATCATCATCATCTACGGCCTTCTTTATCCCACAGCTGGGTGTAGGCCTCTCTCTTACTGTGCCATCTGCCTCGGTGCTGTGCCAATCGTGTCCAGGTTCGACCCGCGACTTCGACTATATCGTCTCGTCATCTTGCAGCCGAACGACCAACGCTCTGCTTGCCTTGCCTTGCCTCGGTAACAGCATTACTCCACCTGTCGTCACTTCGCCTCGCTTCTATAGACCACACCATTTTCGAAAGAAGAAGCCTTAGCCGACTATTAGGACACTATTGTTTATACCATAAATAATCGGCCAAGTACGAGTCAGACTCGCGCACGGAGGGTTCCGTACTGTTGGGAGCCCCCCCCTTAAATATTTATTTTATTTTAATTTTATTATTTATTATTGAAGGGAATATAAAACTAAATATTCTGTGAAAATTTCAAGCATCTACCTGGTACTATTATTAACATAGAGCGAAAAACGTCAAAAAATTCAGGTTTGTTGTATGGGAGCCCCCCTTAAACATTTATTTTATTTTGTTTTAGTATTTGTTGTTATAGCGGCAACAGAAATACATCATCTGTGAAAATTTCAGCTGCCTAGTTATCATGGTTCATGAGATACAGCCCGGAGACAGGCGGCCAGACAGACAGACGGACATCGAAGTCTTAGTAATAGGGTCCCGTTTTTCCCTTTGGGTACGGAACTCTAAAAAGAACATTACAAATAAAAATGAAGTATCTAAAAACTTGTGCGACAACCGGCGGGCTTATCGCTTAAAGCGATTTTTCAAGTAAGTAAAGTAGTTTTTAAAATTTTCGAAATGAAATCTGTATATTTAAATTAAAAACGCGCGTTGCACAGCAGCACAGGCCGCAGCGCTCCATATAAAGGAAATCATAAACATATACCAGAACCAGCTCCTTATAAAGTGCATAAATATGGTTTAGCTGGTAGTTTTCACACCTTCCGACAATTTGTCCCGATATGAAGGCAAATTGGCTTGTTCAGACCAAACTTGAATATTAATTTCTAGAGCCTATTAGTCATTGACTTACTCGTATCTGTAATCTATGTCTAAGTAATTTTATAAGCTTGCACCTCATGAAGTGTTCTATGTAGATTCAAAGCGGGGATATCTAATGCCATTTTTAGATCAAAAACCAACCAATCGATTTCGATCAAATTTATATAGGATCAAGTTAAAGGTATTTTTTTTAATAAATATAATTATGTATCAAAATATGTTTAAAAATAAAAAATATAAACACGTCCACTTGAAAACCTCATGCGTTTCGTAAGTTAAAAAACGGTTGCAAAATGCGCAAAAAAAAAAAACATTTTTATGATTTGATTAAAAAAATCTAGTTACCTTTTGGAAGGTGTACCGCTACTTATGCTACAAGTATTGCATGTATTAATATATTAATCAATCGATCTTTAAATTTATAACTACAGCTAAAGATATTAACACTCTCTACCTAACGATTCGGATTTCAAAGCCCTTGTAAAACTAGTTCATAATCACGGATCGTATATAAAGAGTTCAACTAATGAACTCGAGGTCTATTATTCAATGCCATTAATTCACCAATACGCTACTAGCGCTACGAGTGTTGCATATACATATTACTCAATCAAATCAATCTACAATAATGATGCGTACGCGTTCGGAATGCAAAGCAATTCATTTATAACGTTCAACGAGCTTGCCTTATTAGTGCTTACGAGTACCGACAGCAGAATAATTTGCGGCCGGCGCCGCGACCGCGTCGCAATGGTGTCACCTAATTGTTCAGTTCAGATTGGAACAGAGATACCATGAAGCGTCTTAATTCTTCTTCTTTTATATTTTGGCGTCGCATGGTTTAAATATTTGCAAGTATAAGTTTTTATTTTTTTTTTGATTTTATCAAAATAGGTACCTAGGCAGTCAAAATCTGGAGACTGTACTCGAGACTATTGAGACTAGATATTGTGCGAACCAGTTGTGTCGTGTGTACTGTGATCCTGTGCAATAAAGTGCAAAGTGAACAATCGGCGTTTTAACTGATTATCCAAGAACCCATCTCGTAACAATATCTATAATCATGATGTTTATGATGCTTTAATATAATTATTATGCTATCTCTGTTACCGTTATTGGGAACGCATAGCAAAAATTAAAATCTCCGAGATTGCCTAAAACAGTTGGATAGAAGTATTATTTTATAAAAAAGTCCCATCACACCGCTGCCTGTACACTTAGATCTTTTAAACTAGGACATCTACTCAACAGATTTTTAAGCGGCTTTTATCAATAGACGGAGTGTTTCAAGAGAAAGGTTTATTACACATAAACTATGCATGTCATAGTAGAGAAAGACCGATAATTTCAAAGATTTGTTGTATAGCCTGGACTAAGTCCGGACGGGCCGTTAGTGTATCATTATAATAAGAAAATTGTTCATTTGGCATCATTATCTTTTGTTGAAGCTTACAACCAGGAAAAGGGAACTCATCCAAGTGAGTCCCCTTTCCTCCAGGGAAAGGGGACTCACTTGGAGTCCACAAGTCCACAAGTCAATCACAGTTTGCCTTGGCATATTAGTTAGAATTTGGATTATATTTAATTATAACAAAACACAAAAGAACACATCAATACGATGTTATCAATAAATTATGCAAAATTGTAACAAAATCTTTTTATCAATTTTTTTAGAGATAATATCCTCTCTACCTCATTCTCTGTTCCTATAACTCACCGCGATGTCGGGGTTCGATTCTCGCGACCGCATGTTAGTGGGCGATCGCTTGCAACTTAACTACTGGAAACTATCATTTATACTACTTTCATATTAACTTTAACTTATTAACCGACTTCCAAAAAGGAGGAGGTTTTATGATCGCCTGTGTGTATTTTTTTTGTTCATGGATATTTCGCCAATTGTGAACTGAATCAAAAAATATTTTTTAGTTCGAAAGAGTATACTCCTGAGGTGGTTCCATTTAACTTTTATTGAGATCGGCTGAGCCTTTTTTGAAAAATCAACAATAATGTAAATATTGCGTACATTAATTCGAGCGAACTATTTGAATTTAGTGCACGATGCAAGTCGGTTTTGCCATTTTTTTGCGAAAAATAATAATTATTTTATGTATGTTAACAAGCATAATTTTTAAAAGAGTAGCCTGGTTTTGATAATTATTTTTTATTGGAAAGGGTAGGTACCTCGAACTTGGTCCCGATAATTGTATCCAAATTGGTTGATTAATTTTTGAAATATCACCCAGCAGTGACCAGTAATAAGCCCTACCATAAGTCGGAGGTTTTGTCGCTGCAACCTCAATCGGTCGTTTGTGATGTTTCTGTTCAGTTGAGAAAGTTTTAAAAGTTTTCTCATACCATATAACTATATTATTTTGTTGTTATTTTTCAGTATGACGGCGTACAAATCACGCACTTCCGCCCCTGTCGGCTTGCAATGCCTCGGTGCTTTAAAGTCGGTTGTGATATTTTAGACGAAAAATAATTATTGTTTGTTGATCCACACAGCACAGATCAGTTCGTGTCTGGAATACTGCTGCCATCTTTGGGATGGCTCGGCTAAGTATCAGCTCGAGGCCTTGGAATCGGTGGACCGGCGTGCTGTTCGGCTTATACTTAGGTGATGAAAAGTTGCAAAAAAACTTCATAGCCTGGAGCACCGCCGTAGGGTTGCGAGTCTGTCCATTTTCTATAGGATTCATTTCGGAGAGTGTGCATCTGAGCTGCACAACCTTATCCTACCATCCCCTTTTTACTACAGAAGTAGGATGAAGCCACATTACCGCCCCTACACTGTCGATTTTCCTTCGATACGTACGAAGCGGTTTGAGTCAACATTTCTGATTCGTACCGCCAGGGTACAGTCTTCCTGCTTTCCTGTTTCCTAAGAGATATAATCTAAAGCTTTTCAAGGTCAGAGTGAATAGGTATCTTCTAGGTCTGCATGCTTCATCGACCACAACGTCGCTTACCATCAGGCGAGTTGGTGGTCAAGCGCGGACTTATTCGCGATAAAAAAAAAACCTGCTAGATAACCGTAGGTCAGTTCATCTTGACATTTGCTCGTAATCTGTTAATCCATAATCGGCGGTGTAATTGGCGGTGATGGCAGCGCTAATAGCGCCCGCCCACAGCGATGATGGCGCTAATAGTTCAGGCGTGACCGCGCGTGGCATTTAACACTGATTGCTGCTGTTTCGAAATGTTGCAGTAAATTCTCTATTTTTGCGTCGTGATGACGTAGGATGCTGTACAGATAAACATTTCATTTAATTGGTATTTTTGTAGTATTGAGTCATTAAAATTGAATTTTTAAGTTTTATAAAAAGCTTTTCGCGATGTCTGCTCTATTAAATAATTTATCCTTACATAGTATAAAATAAAGTCGCTATTTTCGTTTGTTTGTCTGTATGCTTAAATCTTTAAAACTACGCAACGGATTTTGATGCGGTTTTTTTTAATGGATAGAGTGATTCAAGAGGAAGGTTTATATGTATAAAAATTCCCGAAATTCCCACGGGAACGGGCACAACGCGGGTAAAACCGCGGGGCGCTGCTAGTTGTTTATTTTTATAGTATTGTTTTTTTATAAAGTTTTTCGTTATTCCTCGTTATACGAGTAAGTCCTAGACTGAAAGGATGTAAGGAAAATATAGGTAGGTAGGTAAATAAACATTTGTCCACTAAGTGACCTAATAATATAATTATTCATTTATATTTTCTCTTTAAGTTAAGTATTCATTTTTAGTAGGTTAGAATTATATTGAACTAGCGACCCGCCCCGGCTTCGCACAGGTGTTTTATACACATAAACCTTCCTCTTGAATTACTCTATCTATTAAAAAAAAACCGCATCAAAATCCGCTGTGCAGTTTTAAAGATAAAATAATACATGGGGACAGACAGCAGGAAGCGACTTTGTTTTATACTATATAGTGATTAAAGTATCACGCGCCTCTAAATTAGTCCCAAGCTTACAAAAACTCTTTCACTAAAGAAAATGAGCTTACTGAGTTCATTTTGAGGCGGCCTACGTAGTGTTGAACGTATTTTTTTACATTTTATTGGTTTGTCAATCTGTTTGTGTACTGGCGAGGTGCCACGCTGGTTTTTCGGACGTGTTAAGGCGTCGTAGTCATTTAAATTCTCTTGTATAAATAGTGAATCAAAGAAAACGTCCCACACTTTACTCGGTTTCCGTAAACGAAAGAATCAGATTAAACGTGTATCACTGAATCGGTAGCCTCTTTGCTTTAAGATTTAGTTATTTTTACTACCAATGCAATGGCTTTTCATTGTTGAAAAGTATTAGGTATTTTTTTTTAGATCATATTTTCTTGTTTTTTTTGCGTTACTGTTTATTGGTAAGTCTTCAAGAATTTTAACCATGTAGTAAGCTCCATATACAGGGTTATTCCTAATCAATTAGCATCCTTTTAGGGGCTTATTCTGTACATCAAAACTAATAACGTTTGTTCTGCGACTTTTGTCAAAACTCAAAAAAAAAGTTGTTCCATAGAAAAATATCGTTCACCCTTGACAAAATGTATGGAAAAGCTGTTTTTTTTTTTCAGTTTTGACATAAGTCACAGAACACAAGTTGTTAGTTTTGATGTACAGAATAAGCCCCTAAAAGAATGCTAACTGATTAGGAATAACCCTGTTTATAATAACTGTAATCTTTCAAGTATTATAAATATTTTAATTAGCCTTCTTCTAGTTCGATTTTGCTGCGCTCGGTATGTTACTTTGTCTCTACTGGATTACTTGCACTGCATGGAAGCAAGAAAACATTAATTATACATTTTTAAAAAACAAATACCTATATTATGTTAAAAACTATCAAAGTTGTAAATAAAATAGTCCATTCGCCTTAACAAAAATCATACGTGATCTACATGTGCGGTCTATTCATACGAGAATTTATTATAACTACATCTTGAATGTTCTAAACAACATTAACAAGAGAATCCGCTATATTTCACAACTATTGTCTAAGTATTTTTCATCGAGCATCTAATAAATATTGGGAAGTGACACCTCCCTAATAAGGTTAGTACTGGGATACATCACTACGTCGTTGTAAAAATGTTGTAAGACTGATTCCACACTGTCCGATCCATATTTTTTGCTGGTAACATTCTAATAGTATTGCTTGAAAAAAAAAAATTAACTGAGATTCTAAATATTGTTTATTTAGTTGAATCAGAAATTTGTTTTCTTTTTTAGGGTTCCGTACCCAAAGGGAAAACGGGACCCTATTACTAAGACTTCGATGTCCGTCTGTCCGTCTGTCCGTCTGTCACTGGGCTGTATCTCATGAACCATGATAGCTAGGCAGCTGAAATTTTCACAGATGATGTATTTCGGTTGCCGCTATAACAACAAATACTAAAAACAAAATAAAATAAATATTTAAGGGGGGCTCCCATACAACAAACCTGAATTTTAGACGGTTTTCGCTCTATATTAATAATGGTACCAGGTAGATGCTTGAAATTTTCACAGAATATTTAGTTTTATATTCCCTTCAATAATAAATAATAAAATTAAAATAAAATAAATATTTTAGGGGGGCTCCCATAAAGTACGGAACCCTCCGTGCGCGAGTCCGACTCGTACTTGGCCGATTATTAGAAAAATCTGTTTGTTATTATCATTACCTACTTTTAGTTATGCGAATCGGATATGAGGAGATCCGTATACGGAATTACGGACCTAAGTAGCTGACATAAGCCCAGCGGATTGAGAAGTTGAAATTGCAGTACTGTACCAGCCTTTATAATATATAGTCCATTGCAGGACGCAGGACTACCAACGAAGGGTGATTGGGCCATATCCACCAAGCTGGCTCAGTGCGTGTTGGATTGACACACGCCATCGATTTTTTCTACGGACGTATACAAGTTGCCTCACGATGTTTTCCTTTACCGAAAAGGCAGTAGTGTGAAATTCCGTACATAAATTCCAAAGAAACTCATTGGTACGGGACCGGGATCGAACCCACGTCCTCAAGAAAGACAGGCCAGCGTTACAACCCTAGACCACCACGACTTTTTTGAAATTGCAGTGGGCAGGGCAAATAGCACGGAGGACTGTTGGTAGATGGAGTTGAAAAGTCCTCAAGTGGAAACCACGTATGGGCAAGCGTAGTAGGAAAGCCACCCACAAAATGTATCGACGGCAGGATCGTGCTAGATGCAAATCGCTTCCAGCCTGTCTGTAGGCCCAAAAATGAAGGCGCCATCGTAAATTTAATGGCAACGTAAAAAGTTTTATCTCTATCGAATACCTAAAGTGAAAAAGAAACAGAAAAATTCTAATTAG
This sequence comes from Hypomecis atomaria, assembly GCA_964007245.1. NCBI lineage: Eukaryota > Metazoa > Arthropoda > Insecta > Lepidoptera > Geometridae > Hypomecis > Hypomecis atomaria. Next base: position 4,566,138 of record OZ023294.1, on the reverse strand, counting down.
CTATTATAATTACGATGGTGCCTTCATAATTGGACCTTATATCAAGCTCTATTTATGGCTGAAAAGCATAAGAATTTCTGTATCTTCCGCCCGGAAAAATATTAGATATGAAATCAGCCTCAGATTTTCATTGTAATTATTACCTACCTAAAGACCAACTAAAGATATTTTGGTTCCGACGAGATTTTAGTGGTTTTACATAAGTTATATTTCCGTATTAGTACGTTTGTATTATTTAAGTGACACTGGCCTGAGTAGATGTAAATTGCAGTTAATTTTTAAGGCATCAGAAAGTAGTAGTTTGAAAGGTTTGAAAGTTTTTAAAAATAAAAACAGTCAATGAATAAACTAGTTTTTTAAAGCTATATTTATCGTTATCAACCTATGTTTAGGAAATATTTTAATAAGTGTAGGTATTTTTATCAATCTTTATTTTTAAATATGTTGTGAAAGCTCTAAGTACTCTCCTGATCAGATTAACAAATAACACCACTAATAGGTACATATGGCTATGTAAATTCTCAACAATTCATGCCAAAAAGTCTAAAATATTTAGGTAAAGATTCTAAGACCTAGGATTTGGCAAGCGTTTTAACATAAATTCACATGTCCCGAATATATATTTTTAAACAAATGTGTGGCCACTCAATAAAACATTGCACTTTGTGACAATTGGGCGAGAAAAGTGTATTTTTTTATATAATGAGAGACATACCGGCTGCGCTGCGGAAAACAAGAGTACTAAATTAAATAGTGAACGTCTTACGTAGTTTTGTATTCTTTTTGAGTGAACGTATGGAACAGAATTTCAAATTGAAAATTATTGTAAATGACTATTCTAAACAGTATTTCACACGTAATGTATTGATAGCGCGCGAGTTGAATGCAGTCGGGGTCTGAGGTAAAGAGCGGGAGCATCTCCCCCCGCTATCCGCACGCCCCACCTCACGCGCCTGGGCGGGTTGGGCGTGCGGATAGCGGGGGGAGACATTCGCATTCCTAAGCTCTGCATTCAACTCGCGCGCGTACAGTACTCGTACATACTAAAAACCGTGGTGGTCTAGTGGTTGTCATCATTCTTGAGGTCGTGAGTTCAATCCCGGTCCCGTACCAATAAGTTTCTTTGAAACTTATGTACGGAATTTCAACTCTGGCTTTTCGGTGAAGGAAAACATCGTGAGGCAACCTGCATACGTCCGTAGAAGAAATTCGATGGCGTATGTGAATCCACCAACCCGCACTAGGCTAGCGTGGTGGATATGGCCCAATCACCCTTCTTGGGTAGGCCTACGTCCTGCAGTGGACTATTAAAAAGGCTGGTACAGTACAGTACATACTAAGTAGTTTCTATAATGGACAGGCCGCGGACAATGTAAAAAATTGTGTGAAAAGAAACAGAAAATTTTAGGAAGAGAATCGAAGCTAATGATTCTATATTCGTATTCGGATTCTTAATTTGTAGGTACGTACCAACCTACATTATATCTTTAAACTGTTTTATTTATTGAATGTGTAACAAACATAGTGAGTCTTTGTAGTTACCTATAGGCTCTCCTAGGGGCGTTCATCTGTTAAATTCCCCTTTCTCTTAGGAAAATCGTTCAATACAAACGGGACTTCGTCTCTGTCAGTACGACTATAAATGACGCAGGCAGGTCCCAAGTCTAAAGCACAAGATTGTACATACTGGTTTTAATTTCATGTTAAATACATTTTGATTGGGCTCAGAATAAGTATAAGGACAAATTAGAATCTTTTTTATCTACTTTGCTTATTGAATAGTGGCATTTCTCTAAATATATTGAAAATTGTGTAAGTACCTTACATAATGAAGGAAGTGAAATCGGCATACGAACTTACCTGAAACAAATGATGTAAATTAATATTGACAGCATTTACAGTAGGGAAAAAACGAAGTCAGTCAAACAAGTTCATCTTAAAGTAAATGCAAAATATTTAAAATCTCATTACTTAGTGGTAATTATTAGGTAGGTATTGGTTGTAATAAAAGTAGGTACTTATTTTTTCAACAATATAAAACAAAGTCGCTTTCGCTGTCCCCATGTCCCCATGTATGCTTATATCTTTAAAACTACACAACGGATTTTGATGCGGTTTTTATAATACAAATACAAATACAAATACAAATCCTTTATTTATAACGCCAAGTTACACGTCAAAATGGTATACAATTTCAATAATATTTAAAATAAGGTCATGTTATTAGAAATACAATTTTATAATGTGTATTATACAAAATATTGCTCTCGCAGTATAATTACAACCTCTAAATTCAGAAAAATTTAAAAATCAATTACAAATTTACTACCTCCGGTAGTTTCATAAATTCTGCAATGTCATAAAATAATTGACTGAGTAGCCACGACTTCAATTTATTTTTAAATACAGCAACGGAAGATGCGTCACGCACGGGAGTTGGCAGTCGGTTGTAGACCGAAGGCCCACAAACATAAACCGATTTCTCTGACCTGACTAGCCTGTGGCTCGGCGTTGCCAGTAGGTTCTTTTTACGATTGCTCCTTAAGTTAAGCCTGGTGTATTCGCCTCGTTTTTCAAATATATTTAAATTATTACGTGTGAACAGGGCAATTTGGAAAATAAGCTCACACGGAAGAGGCAAAATGCGGAGCTCTCTAAAGAGCTCAACGCAAGAAACGTCGTCGCGTACACCGAATATGGCACGAATAGCACGCTTTTGCATTACAAAGACTCTTTTGTAATCGGCAGCACGACCCCACAATTCCAATCCATAGGTGACATTACTATGGACGGTGGCGAAGTAGCAGGAGCGCACAACTTCGCGAGAGGCGGTGCTCGCGAGCCGCCGGAGAGCGAAGCACGAGCGGCCCAGCTTCCCGCACAGCTCGTTAATGTGCGTCTCCCACGTCAGCGCACCGTCAATGTGAAAGCCTAACAGTTTTGTGCTTTTTACTTGTTGCAGTGTGGTGCTACCGATCACCACCGAGTAGGACTTAGTAGGCGTGCCATTGAGGTTGAAACTCAAAAAACAGGTTTTTTCCCTGTTCAACGCCAATCCGTTTGCCCTGAACCATTCTTCAAGGTTATTCGCAACTGAGTTGAGCTTTTTTTCAAGTTCGCAACTCGTCGGTGCTGAAATAACGGCGGCGACGTCGTCGGCGTACATATAAATTTCAGCATTTTTAATCGCGCCGGGTAAGTCATTTAGGAGGAACACAAACATCGTATTAGAGAGACACGATCCCTGTGGAACGCCCATGGTGTTTCGTAACTCTGAAGAGACCACGCGTCCCTTATCTCCAACGACTACCTGTGACCTATTAGACGTAAAAGAGGACAGAACTAACCCAGGTGGGCCGCGCATTCCGTAGTGATCCAGTTTCTCGGCAACGAGGGCGTGGTCGGCCGTGTCAAAGGCGCGCGAGAGGTCGCAGCAGAGCAGAGCAACGTGCTGCCCGGCCTCACGCGCGCTCAGCACTCGCCACACTACCTCGCGCACAAGATCGGTGGTAGAGCGACCGGCACGATACGCATACTGTCGCTCAGATAGTATATTACGGTCAGCTGCAAAGTTCAGGAGCCTTCTGTTGAGACCGGCTTCGAATACCTTGCTGATGGCCGGGACCAAGGATATAGGACGGTACGACTTGAGGTCTGTTTTCTTTCCCTTTCCTTTATAAAGCGGGCTTATTTTAACTTTTTTAAGAGCCGCGGGGTATATACCGTTACGCATACATTCATTAAATAAATGACTCATAATGGGTGCTATAGATGTTATGGCGTTTTTAAGCACCTGTGCAGATAATCCGTAAAAGTCAGCACTCTTCTTTGACGCGATGCGCTTGGTGGTTATGGTGTATATCTCGGAGGGTGAAAAAGGTTCCAACCTGATAGAAACATCACTCGCAGCAGAGCCGCCACCGAGCGCCTCCAAGGCGCGGGCGCTATCTGCGGCGTGGGCGCCGCACCTATGAGCCGCGGTCGCAAATTCATGGTTCAGAGAATTGACTAAATCTGTCTTTGTGTTGTAGGGCTGACCGTTCTCATTTCGCACGACGTCAGTGAAATCGACTCTCTCACGGTTACCACGGCCTAGTTCGGAGTTAATTACTTGCCACATTCTTCTGGGATTCTCCCGAATCAGGTTAGAGTAGTAATTAATTCGTTTCTCTTTAAGTAACGAGTGATATTTAGAAGAAAGCTCCACAAATTTGTTACGTAGCACTTCGTTATTCGGGAAGATATTTTTTAGGTGTAACGCATCATTAAGAAAATGTCTGAAATTATGTATTTCCGTGTCAACCCATTGTCTACTACCGAGATTTGGCTGCATTTTTAATGGAAAACATATATTATGTTTATTTATCAATACATTTATTAAGTGCTCAGCTAAAGAGTGGCAGCAATTATTAGCCTTAACAGTAATTTCGTCCCAGTCAACTGACTCGAGCGCTGTAATAAACCTATTCACATTTGCTACGGAGTAGGTACGCACCGGGCGATGCGCCGGCGCGGGTGCTCCGCTCCGCGAGAGGGTGAGGCGCTGCGCGTTATGGTCGCTGAGCGGCTCGGTACTAATGCCAGAGATACCTGCGACACGTTCCGCAGGGATGTTTGTGTATATGTGGTCCAAAAGTGTGCTAGTGCCTCCCACTTGAACTCGTGTAGGGTTCTCGACTAACTGTCTAAAATTGTAGCTCAATAGCATGTCCACTAGCTGCTTTTGAGCGCTAGAACGGTATAAAAAATCGATATTAATATCTCCCGAAATCACGCATTGCAATCCTTCGTCGGTTATTTTGCGAAGAAGGTTCTCAAACAACCCAAGGTATTCCGAGTGGCTAGTCAGGTTAGAATGGTATATTCCTACAACAAGAATGTTGTCGTCAAGTAAATAAACGGCACAAATGTCAAAAATTTGTTCCTGCGATAAATCGCAGTAGTCTTGCCTATTGATAACCTTGGCATTTGAACGCGCATAGATGCAGCTTCCGCCGTGTGCAATATTTTCCCTACAACTAAATGAAATTAAATTATAGTTACATAATGTGACGGAAACTAATTCATACTTGCGAAGCCAGTGTTCCGATATAATCAATATATCGCACGACAGTTCCTTGGTTAAAAGTACTTCTAGCTGCTTAGTTTTATTTGTAATGCACCTAATGTTTTGGTGACAAATTGTCAAGTGCTCATCGCGCGATGTACGGTTAACCAGAGAGCGGTGGGGACGTCGCGGCGCACACGACGTCGGCGGCAGCGGAGCGCGCGCGCAGGTGTCGTCGGGGCGCGCCTCCCGCTCGCCCGGCGCTCCTACGAAACCACTCGCTGATTTCCGTCCCAGCCGGCCAGTTCTCGGCGCTCATAAAGAAGTCGAAGTGCTTTTCCGGTACTGATAAAGCGAACGATGAGTAGTGGTTGTGGTTTAATTTAAGTTTTTTCGCTTGGTAGCTATCACAAAGTTTTTTCCTATTCATGTACGAGACAATTGATTCAGTCGTTGTGTCGGGCGCGAAAAAGCAACCGTGAATTCTACGTACGCGTCCAACAGTTATTAATTCTTCGTCATTAGTTCCACAACCTTTGATAACAGTCCGTTTAGGATGACTACGGCGCGCCTTGGCCCGGCGATTACCAACTGTCTGCCATCCTGCATCTTCAGTGTTGTTGACGGTGGTAGCACTGGCTAAAGCTGATGTCATACGATTGCCAAGTGACGCATCTAAGGATAATAGATAGAATGATTCAAGAGGAAGGTTTACATGTATAATACACCTGCCTGTGCGAAGCCGGGGCGGGTCGCTAGTTAATTATAAAATCATCCCACAAAATAGTCATTTAAACTCTTATACGTTTAGCAATAAAAGGAGGCGTAGTTTACTATTTATATTTATGACCAGAAGGTGGATGTACTGCAATATATAGGCACGAAGTACGTTAATGTTAAGTCTACCGTTTACTATAAATAAACAATTGGCATAGAATCTAAGTCTAACGCAACAGGTCAGACACCTGTTTGTAAAACGCATTACCGACTTATACTCAAACCATCTTTCAGCAATACTCTCGTCTCACTTCAGCAAATTGATCCAGCGTCACTTTGTCTCTTTCCGGCGGCCTTGCCCAAAAGGTGAATAGCCACATTTTCAGCTTGAAAATATTCCAAACAAATGTCTAATAAGATACAAAAGTTATTGTTTGTTTTATATAACATCTGGAGGTGGTTTAGAGGCGAGATTTTGGATGGCTGGATGGCGTCAGAGCGACGTAAATTGTTATTTTTGATATTGAGTATTTTTTGTAGAGGATCTTCACTAGACTATTGGGTATAGGTTATTTATATTATTTTGATGTGTGGTAAGTGCCTCAACCTTGAGGTGGGCAGACGACCTGATAAAGACAGTGGAAACACGTTAAGTGCAAGCCGTTCTTGATCCTTGTAGAAATCTATAGCGGAAGAGTATATCCGTCAGTCTAGCGTCTTACGGCTGAGATGATAATGATCATTATCTCCTTTAGTTTTTAACCGACTTCCAAAAAGGAGGAGGTTCTATGTTCGTCTGCATGTTTTTTTTTTTTGTGTATGTTCATCGATAATTTAGCCTATTGTGAACCGAATCGAAAAAATATTTTTTTAGTTCGAAAGGTTATACTCCCGAGGTGACCCCATTTCAATTTTACAAAAATCGGCTGATCTGTTTTTGAAAAATCAACAATAATGTAAACAATTTTAGCGAAATATTCGAATTTACTACACGTTGGAAGACGGTTTTGCCATTTTTCGCGAAAAACAATTATTTATTAACTATCACTGTTGGTGGACTTTTGTATCGGAGTTAATCGCATGACGTATCTACTATCTACGTACGTATCAGTCAACCGGTCATCCTTTTATCGACACCCAAATAGCGTGAATGTTAAAATTTTCCCGTCTGTGAATCGAATTTTAATTAAGATTAAAAAAATCATCATTCATTAGGTAATTGTTTACGATGTGATAAATAACAATAAAAAATGACAAGCAACAAAATAAATTCATTGATGTAAAGTAATAGCAATAGCAATGAATAACATTCTAACAAGAAAGTGCATCAACGTAACCTTATGCATATACTTACTATAAGTTTCATTATATACAGATGCAACGACCTTTGCAAAGTGAACTTCCCCGTTTTCTCAATGGCAAGTTTTATCTGATTACGTAACTAAACGCAAACCCACGCAAAAGCAACGATGAACACTCTAAAATTAGGGCAGTAACCAAGAGTTAACTCGGTCAAGACCAAGATCCTGATTATACAACGTTTTGACATTTAACATCTCCCATCGGCCATTTCCCGGGAATGTACCGCCGGCGTACAGAAATAATATTTCTATGACTGCTTGGTCAACTGCCAAAGTTTTTATAATAGTTCCGGTCAAGCACCCCGCTTTACAGACAGATAGTCTGTAGCTGAAATAGCTGGATGGTGTGACCATGGAATTTTTGAGGGATTCATTGATGGATTTGGGTGATTATCGCCAAGCCACTTTATAGTGTGATCCGGCCTTACTTGGCAGGAGTGTCTGATGCCGTTCTAAGGTAATTTTTAGTTATTTTATACGAAGATGGGTTATTGCTTCGTTTTAGCAGACTTAACGCAAGTACAGGTCGCGGCATATAAGTCTAGCGCTGAGCGTAGTGTGGAGAGGGTGGCTGCGCATGAGTTTAGTATGGCGTTCAACATGCGCAGCCATCCCCTCCACAGTACCCTCAGCGCTAGACTACGTGCCGCTACTTGTAAATGGCTTTCTTTTGAAATTCTGTTAGCGTTTAACTCAAGTCAGAATTTAATTCTAAGGCATGTTTTATGCCAAACCCGCCATGTTGTAAAATAGCTGGAGCACTTTGAAATGTTTCCTGTAGCTTTACTTACCTATCAGAACAGATTATCAGTATCTATCTTCATATTGCCTTCATAGTGCCGGAAGATGAATCAGCCCAGCCAATATTCCGGACAATGAAAATTCTTACTCTCCCATCGATGGTTATCTTAGAGGCGGCCCTCTACGCTAGAGACCACTTGGATGAGTACGCGTGCCGAGGCGAGCGGCGCTCTCAGCCGCCACGGCGCGCAGGCGTACTGCGCGTGCCCCCCCATCGGCTTGTAAAGACGTCCAAACAGATTCATATTATGGCGACAGATGTCTACAACCACCTTCCGGATTTTATAAAGGATGCGCCGTCACGTCAGTCTTTTAAAAATAAAGCAAAATATTGGCTTGTTGAGCAGGCATTCTATAAGGTACAAGACTTTCTACAAAAAGTAGAGTGACCTAATTTGTGTATTGTGTATGTATTCGAAATTAATTTAATTGCTGTTATTTGACTTAGTTGTGACACTACATATTGTTATTAATTATTGCTTTCTTATTGTTATTAATTAATTCATTCAATCAATTATTAGTTATTGTGATTTACAATGAATACATTAGTTTTTCTTTGACATGTAACTTATATAGTTATAAATAAATGAGTATGAGTATGAGTATTTTGAAATCACTATTCTATGTGTGTAACACCAGTATGTTGTGTTTACCTATACGAAAAATGCAAATAGTTCTACCTTTCCTCAGCCTATTATTATATTTTATTTACTAATAGAAAAAAATCGGCCAATTACGAGTTAGACTCGCGCTTGAGGGGTTCCGTACCGTTTGGAAGCCCCTCGGCAAAAAAAATCACGTTTGTTGTATGGGAGGCCACCCTTGAATATTTATACTGTCCTGTTTTTAGTATTTGTTGTTATAGCGGCAATCGAAATACATCATCTGTGAAAGTTTCAACTCTGTAGCTATTACGGTACAGGAGATACAGCCTGGTGACAGACAGACGGACAGCGGAGTCTTAGTAATGGGGTCCCGTTTTTACCCTTTGGGTACGGAACCCTAAAAAGTAGATAATTTACTTTGTGCACGTTGTCATTGTGGCCAATTTTATAGGCGCCATAGTAAATTTAATAGCAACTTAAAATATTCTTCTCTCTTTCAAATGTGAAAAAGAAACAGCAATATTTTAAGTAGCTTTTAAATTTTCGATGGCACCTTAAAATTGGCCACATTATAGCGTTATACCTTCTCTTACCTATACTATATTCGTAACAAGACATATCAATCGAAATTGGGTTTCAAAATAATATTCCAAAATACAGGGTTATTTCTAATCAATTAGCATCCTTTTAGGTGCTTATTCTGTACATCAAAACTAACAACTTTTGTTCTGCTACTTTTGTCAAAACTCTAAAAAATAAATCAACTGTTTCATACATTTTGTCGAGGGTGAACGATATTTTTCTATGGAGCAACTTTTTTTTGAGAATTAATAAAAGTCGTAGAACAAAAGTTGTTAGTTTTGATGTACAGAATAAGTCCCTAAAAGGATGCTAATTGATTAGAAATAACCCTGTATATACGCGGTATTATAAAAATATCGTGCAGGCATTACGTACTTGCGGATCTAATTATGACCGAGTACATGCCCCGGGTTCGAATTCGGCCTTGAAATACTTGAATTCTGTCTGTCTATACGAGTACGTCGCATTAACTCGCAAATAAGCGGATTGCTTATCAAGATTGTGACTACCATCTGATTCGAGGTGAACGACCTGTTATCACACCGCTATCACAACAGTAGTTCTACATAAAAACGTAATCTTTTTCGTGGTTTTCCTTGACGGATGTACTTCGAGTTGTTTGGTGAGGTGTTAAGAAATTAGTGTTGGATGAAATAGTTTTGTTTTGTTTATATGACAGCCTTGAAAAACAAACAAAGATGCTGACAAAGCGAAGGAATAAAACAAATAAGCAACTACAAAAGCAATAGAAGTTGAAGTTTTAGATCATAATAGTGAAATAAAATCGGCCATGTACGAGTTGGACTCGCATGCAGGTCCGCACCGCAAGGGAGCCCATCGGTAAAAAAAACACGTATGTTGTATGGGAGCCCCCTTAAATAATTATTTTACTATATGTTTAGTATTTGTTTTATAGCGGCAACCGAAATACGTCATCTGTAAAAATTTCAACTCTCTAGCTATTACGGTTCATAAGATACAGCCTGGTGACAGACAGATAGACAGCGGAGTCTTAGTAATAGGGTGCCGTTTTTACCCTTTAGGTACGGAACCCTAAAAAACATTGGCTAAAAGTAAAGAAGATAGGATGTAGCGGAAATATAAACGCTCATAGCGGCAATGTTGCTATCTCAGTCATAGAACGTGCATCACAGCACATTACAAAAACAAACTCCCGATTTAATTCACAGATTGAGATGTTTCCTCCTTTGTTACTTCACTAAACATCAAAAAAAGAAATGCAACGCTAAGTCAATACCACAAAAGGCGTTAGAACCGAACAAACATGTTTTGAAATTGAAAATGAACCCGCTAAACTATCTTGAAAAGCTACAAAGTGAGTGTGTTTGCTACCGGTGTCAAGTAACATCACACTTAAGCAGGTGTCAAGAGCTCACACAAGTCAAGCTGTCAGGTGAAGTGACAGCTCCAAGCTTGGGAGAGTTGTAAGCGCCTCAGGTAGAGTTGCCACTGCAAGCGTCAAATGCTTCCCTAGAACTTAAAATCTCGAGTAAGGAATGAAAATGAAAATATTTTAATGAAATTAATAATATAACAACTTATAATGATTTGAAATTATATAATATAACAACTTATTACAAAAAAAAATGTCGATTGCCCTACTAGGCTGAGCCTAAGAAATGACAATATATTTTCTATGAGGTAAGTAACTGTGATTAGCCGTTACCTGCTTTCTTGTTGATTCTACCCATATAACACTATGTCTGGGTGTAAACAATTGTATTCTATATCTATCTAAATTGAATTGAAAAGTATAAAGATGAACCTTTAGCATTACAAATGTTATCATCAATGTAATTATCATTAGTGTTATTTGAGTTGCCGCAGTGTGATATTCTCAGTAAAAAAAAAGAAACGTTATAATTTAAAATTATACAAACATAGTAAAAAAAATATTGTCTGTAAAGTTGGTTTACTGTCGATAATGATACGTGATAACGACGTAAGAAAACATTGTTGAATCAACAACTAAAACAAACCGAACGATCGGCCGATCTTTCTATCGCTTGTTCCGCGCTCTCGCTTGCACGCTCGGCTCCCGCGAAACGTGACACTTTTTCGTGCGTACAGCCGGTGTTCATCGATTTATAAGACGTTATCACGTCAAAAACATTTCTATAAGTAATAGCAGTGACTTAATCGCGGAAACACTCTACCTTACGCTTGGATTTATTCACCCCGAGATGGTTATATTTGTAAAAATGATATCTAAAATAGGGAAATTTCATTAATTCACCACACTTTTTCCACATGACTTATCTTACCCACAAATTCCGCAATATGACCAAAATTCCCCGATACTTTGGGGAATACCTATAAACCGTCAGCTCCGACAGCGGCGCACCCTTGATCTACTGTATCTTGACCTTAGCTTCCTGAGATATTTGGTTGGTAACTTAACTAAAATGCGTAAGTATGTTGTGGTATTAATATGTTTATCGTCTGTTGGTGTAAATTTTATTTTTAACACTATGATATTTGTAAGTGGCTTTGTTGGTGACTATTCTAAGGAATTTACAAACCGTATCAATTAAAGACTTGAGTATAAATGTAAATATTACAATAACTTTGAGTCTATAAAATCAGGAAAAGATAAATATATATCTTTTCAAATATCTCATAGCACGGAGGACTGATGACCGATCGGGTCAAAACATTCTCGAGTAGAGATCATGTATAGGCAAGCGTAGCGTAGGAGGCCCAAAGTGGACGGATGACCTCATCAAGACCGCAGGTTTGCCCTGGATACAAGCCGCTTCCAACCGTTCTTATTCGATAACTATTAGGGAGACCTATGCTCAGCAGTGAACCTCCTAAGGCTGATGGGCGGATATCTCAGCAGGGCAAGGATAGCGAGTGGAGAAATTGCTGTTTATTTCCCTTTGCGGTGGTAATACTTTCCTTTTCTACCTCTCAAAGTATGGCTAAAAGAGAGAGAGAGAGAGAAAATGGATAAAATTAACATTTGTCAAGGAAAATTAGTCTCTGGTAGGTAAAAGTTTTCCCAGGCCGTGTATCATGTTTATTTATTGTTACTGAACTAGCGCCTCATACATAAAACTTTAACAAAAAGGTATTCTAGTTTCTATCAAGTCGTGTGGTTTACGTGTACCCCAGCATTATGTATGCACCCTGCAAAACGTATTTCTAGCGAATACCTTGTAATGTTCGGCTCGCGTGCGATCATGGCCCATCAAAGGGATAAGGTTACACTGGTTGCTTCTACACGTGGTGTGGTGATGAACGGGGCGTTTAAAATGTAGAGGTCAGGTGGAATTTGTAAACGTTAGATATTAATAAATATTTTGTTTTTTAAAGCATTTAAAGCAGTTGTGAGTGGAAAACTTGACCATACAATAATTATTTTTTGCAAAAAATAGCATGACCGACTTCACCCGTGTACAGAATTTGCGAATATTTCGCACGGATCGATGTAACATTTTTCACATTATTGTTGATTTATCAAAAATGGCTCAGTCGATTTCGATACAATTTAAATAGGACCAATTTCGAAGTATACTATTGCCAATAAAAAAAGAATGATTGAAATCGGACTACTATGAAAAAAGATATGCGTGGTTATACATTTAAAAAAAAATAAAAAATTGAGTACCTCCTCCGGTTCGTCGGTCAAAAAAGCTCTAAACTCTAATCTAACTCCAAATTTTATCCGATTTGAGTGTTTTTTTATTCTATCAGCACTTCAATCGCTAGGATTAGACATCTTAGTTTTTAGTTTTTTAAATGGCCATAAAGTTATAAGATTCTAAAAAATCATATTTTTACGCAAAAACTTGGCTGAAAAGTATACATAAACTAAAAACTTTTCTAAAAAAAATTAGACGCACGAGCGTGCAATATTTCTTACTCAAACGATTGAGAAGCATAACATTAACACGGAAAAATATAGCCTACGTTTATTACCTTTTACTAGCCATAAAAAAATAGGGTCTCAAAGTTACGGTCTGTGACACCGAGCGCGGGTATGGGTGTAACAAAATTTGACGCGGGTATAGGAAGGTTAAAGGCTAAGTAAGTAAGTTCGTTTAGGCCGGGTGGCTAGCCCTGGTGTCAGAGTTTTTAGGCCGCCTGAAGGCCTCTGACATGGCTAAACGGTTAAAACAACCGGGGCCTACAATTTAACGTGTCATCCGAGCCACGGTAGCGCTCAGTTGGAAAATGCCACCCGCGGTCACCCATCCAAGTACTGACCGTGCGGAACGTTGCTTAATTTCGGTGATCGCTGACAATCACCTAGTCAAACTACGCTACGAGCGCTACAGTTAAAGGCTGATACGATGCCAGGTATTGAATCGCGTCCGCTCTTGCCACAACCATGGCCAATGTAACCCAACCCTAGACCGACGTGGACGCAACGAAATGCCTCTGATCACACTTTCACAGGGACGAGCCGTCCACACGCGATGTGCGGCATTGCGCTAATAACGTTTGACAATTTGACACCAGAAATTATAATTAGCTGGAACGAGATATTGTTATCTTTTTACAACGAGCAAGGGCTATATTTACGGTAAGAAAATAGACACGATTCATGTCGGTCTGAATAAATCTAACGCCTTAAGCTTCGAGGAAATATCTACAGAGCCTAAGCAAAAGTAGTAAAAAATGTCCGAGCGCCGTCATACATACCGACTTTGATATTAACATTAAATAATTCACAATGGCCCGTTTTCTCGAATCTCGACGTTATGTCACCTAACAATCGCTTGTAACCGAGCACTTTGGCATCGCGCGGCGTTGTAGTCGGCTTACAATCGCCTTACGACTAACTAAAAGCCTGCCCACTACTTAGCTTGGGCAGAGTTTTGACTCGGACACTTTTTTGCATGATTGTGACTCTATATAGAGGTATATATATATATTTGCTCGAAGGCCTTAAGTAATTTTTTTTTTTTGCTGATTGCCATTTGAAAGAAGAGTAATTTCAGTCTCTGTTAGATTTAGGTCTCATTTGTTCTATGATTTAGTTTATTGATTTTGAATCAGGCGTTACTTTGCGGAAGTTCATCTTCAAATTCTTGTTTTGAATAAATATTTAGTGTATTTCCGCTCTGTCGTAGTCATATAAGTTAAGGGTACTATTCAAAATCCAAATTAAATCACAAACAAAATTAGTAATTAATCATCAAACTGTAAATATGAACCTGAAACAAAATTTTTTTTTTAATTAATCCGTTTAAAAAAAAAAAAAAAAAAAATTAAACCTGTAATTTTGTTTGTGATTTAATTTGGATTTTGAATAGTACCCTTAACTTATATGACTACGACAGAGCGGAAATACACTAAATATTTATTCAAAACAAGAATCTATGATTTATTCCAGTTTTTATTGACGTATCATGCAGATAGAACGTCTTGTGGCCCAATTATGAATGACCATCGTAATTATAATAGTTAATTAGACTATTTCTGTTTCTTTTTCGTTTAAGACATTCGATAGACAGAACAATTTTTAGGTTACGATTGAATTTACGATGGTGCCTTCATCATTGGGGTCTTTCAACTTTCTGTAATACTACTTTTTTTTTCGAATTCCGGTTTAGCCCCATAGTTAAAGTGGTTTATAATGATAGCCTGAGTACTCTATTTCGGTTTAGTAAATCTTGAATAACCCTGTATAAAAAGGAAGTAACATGACTAATTTCCAGCTTAACTATATATTTTATCGAATCCATAAAATATAGGTATCATTCTTTTGTAAAGCACCTTTACTCTTTTATACTCTTTTTCAAATTTACCTACTTACACTTACGGCTCGGCTCAGTATAGTAAATAAATAAATAAAAAATAACCAAAAAAAATATATTAACCTTGCATTAAAATTAAGTAAGTATCTAAGTTCGTATAGGCCGGGTGGTTAACCTTGGTGTCAGAGCTTTTAAGTCACCAGAGGGCCTCTGACATCGCTAAACGGTTAAAACAACCGAGGCCTACATTTTAACGTGTCATCCGAGCTACGGTAGCGCTTGGTTGGAAATGCCACCCGCGGTCACTCATCCGAAGACATACCGTGCTGAACGTTGCTTAATTGAAATTGAAATTGAACTTCGATAGTCGCTAACGAACGCCTAGTCAAACTACGCTATGAGCGCTATACTAACACAAACCTTGTAAAAAAAGAAAGTAATATGATTCATTTCAAACTTTATTTTATGAAATTCATGAATGCTAATACATTCTTTTCATAATATCCCTTTACTCGTTACTTTCTTCTTCACACATCCTACTTATCACGCACAACACCAATGATTAACTGTCTAAACTCGATAAAATAAGCTGTAATACGAGTAAGTTCTACAACTTAACCATTTCCAACTTTATCGCCCTTTAAGTTATAGCCGACCCCTGACACCAATTACCCTACCAAGTTACCCAGTTAAGTTACTGCTGTAATTACAACTTATATTACCCCTTCGAGTAATGACGCTTTAACAAGTTAACGCTTAAGCAAGGCTGCTGAAATGTAATTGATTTTGTCCAATAAAATAACTATCTGACTATGCTACTTATCTATTTAACAAAACATACTAATAACAGAAATTCGAAATATTACGTCTAGTAGTATAGTATAGTTGCCTCTAGATTAAAACAATTTGACCCTTAACTAACCATTTTAAAATATTTCAATGATGTCATTTTAAAATACTTCTTTTTAGGGTTCCGTACCCAAAGGGTAAAAAATGGGACCTTATTACTAAGACTCCGCTGTTTGTCCGTCTGTCTATCTGTCTGACACCAGCCTGTATCTTTATGTGTGATAGCTAAAAGGTTGAAATTTTCACAGATGATGTATTTCTGTTGCCGCTATTACAACAAATTAATAAATAATAAGGTGTTAAATATATGAATATCGATACATAAATGAAGCTACTAAGTTTTTGACTGTCTTTTCACGTAAGAGTAACGAGTTTTTTTAATTACTATTTGTCCCACAACTCTACCTATAATTATTTCTCGCAAAAAATAGCATGACCGGCTTCACCCGTGTACAGAATTCGCGAATATTTCGCACGGATCGATGTTAAATTTTTCACATTATTGTTGATTTATCGAAAATGGCTCAGCCGATTTCAATAAAATTTTAATAGGATAGGACCAATTTCGAAGTATCCCCTTTCCAAAAAAAAAATAATCATTGAAATCGGATTACTACGAAAAAAGTTATGCGTGGTTATACATTAAAAAAAAATGTACGCGTCGAATTGGGTACTCCAGTTTGGTTAATCGATCAAAAAAGATAACTCATCACATCAATTATTATCACTAACTACAAGATATTACTATCAACTAAATAATTAATTTAATAATTAGCTTTCTCCAATTTCCTCTACCATGAGAATCTAATATCTAATAAAGGGTTAGTAAGCTATGACTTTGTATTATTTATAAGGACAACAGCAATTATATGAAGAACTTTACAACCAATATCTTGAATAGTAGTTAAACAATTAACTTGAAATTATGCTTTAGTACTTCTTGGAGATTGTGTAATATCGTTAAGCTTTGTAGTTATATAACGAATGAGGTAAATATTGTGTACGAGTAGTATGGTTTCCAGACAAGTGATAGTTGGAATAACTTAGAAAATAGTGCGGTTTGTGTTTTAGCGTTACTTGATAGAAAAGTTAAATCATGTCACTAAACTTGCTAAAACGCGCTTTTTACCGACTTCCAAAAAGGAGGAGGTTCTATGTTCGTCTGTAGGTTTTCTGTTTTTGTGTATGTTTTTGATAATCTCTCCAATTCTGTGAACCGAATCGAAAAATTCTTTTTTAGTTCGAAAGGGTAGTCCCATTTAAATTTAACAGAAATCGGCTGAGTCGTTTTAGAAATACCAACAATCATGTAAGCAATTTGAGCGAAATATCTGAATTTTGTACACGATGAACATCGATAATTTCGCCAATTGTGAACCGAATCGAAAGAATTTTTTTTGTTCGAATGGGTACCCAGATGGTCCCATTTAAATTTTACAGAAATTGGCTGAGTCGTTTTTGAAAAACAACAATGTAAACAATTCTAGCGAAATATTCGCATTTTGTACACGATGGATGGCGGTTTTGCCATATATTGCGAAAAATAATTATTAAAACTTTACTTTTACTTAATTACGTGCAATGATATTTTGTAACACTTACCCTTGGAACATTTTGCGTTAAATGTGTAATTTCTCGAAGCGCCAAACTAAGTATAGGAAAAATACTAGTATTTTAAAAGTACTAGTTTTAGTAGTTGTTTATTTCCTAGTAAATAATACATAGAAATGTATTTTTTACTAGGAAATAAATAATCGCCAAAAATCACTTGACATGACGATAAGACGGTATGACTTTCATTTTATTTGGTTTCTTCATTGGTATACTGTACCAGCCTTTTTAATAGTCCACTGCAGGACGTAGGCCTACCTAAGTAGGGTGATTGGGCCATATCCACCACGCTCGCCCAGAGCGGTTTGGTGGATTCACATCCGCAATCGAATTTCTTCTACTGACGTATGCAGGTTGCCTCACGATGTTTTCCTTCACCGAAAAGCCAGTGGTGTGAAATTCCGTACATAATTCTGAAGAACTCATTGGTACGGGACCGGGATTTGAACCCACGACCTCACGATTGTAAGACTGGTGTCATTACCACTAGACCACCACGGCTTCTTCATTGGTATACTTACAGGTAAATACAGTATTTTATTTCTAGAGCAGTATTTATTATAACGGTTGTTCAGACCTTAAGCAAATAACCAAAGCTAAAGTTAAGGGGACAAACCAGAATTCGAAAGAAAAAAAGCGGTCCCTTGTAAAATTGCAACCCGGAATCGACAAAATGTGTAAAACCGTCGATTTTTTCTCGAATTCCGTGCTTTTTTTTGTTTTTTTAATATTTGGGGACATCTTACACACGGTCTCTGACCCCAAACTAAGCGAAGCTTGTGACTACGTATACATATGTTTAACCCATTCACTGCCTTTCTGAAAAGTAACGATATTACCCAGATACCGGAGTTATTATTACAGTTTAAAATCAACCGCCCACGGGCGGTCTCAGCGTGTAAGTTTAAAAAAATTGCTCGCCGATGGGCGGGCTCGGCGCTGAATAGGTTAAATACATACTTATATACCTATAGATAATACCTAAATAACACCCAGACACAGAGCAAACAGTTCATCACATAAATATTTGCCCTGGGTGGGAATCGAACCCACTCCTCTTTGACCCAGGAGTTAGGGTCACTAACCACTAAGCCACCGAGGCAGTCGAAGGCAGTGTTGGTTTCATAGTAGTGTTTTCAAAAGTTTTTGACAGTCTGAACTATTTCGGTAATACACCACTTCTTAATATGTAATCCAGTGGTACATACTTTGTAAAGTTCTAAATGTAATAAATTTCCTTGTAAACAGAAAACATGATGCCCAATTTTTATTACCCATTTAACCTGCCTAAAGTTCGACGACACAAGGTTTCAAAACGGAAAATTTTACGACCCCAATAGTAACATACCTAATTTACGAAACTATTTTTTATTCTTTACAAAACCTGTTCCATCCCCTATTCGCTGTAAACCTGACGATAATAATAACAGTCGACCTGAAACGTTTGTGGACTAACTTGTTTAATACAGCGCCCTAAAAAGTAAAAGCGCTATGGATAGGGTTACCATATTGCTTGAGGACAAAACATACCTAAATAGCTTCTTCTTTTTATATACGTTGTTTTTCCGCGATAAACTAACTCTATAACTACAGAACCGATTTGAACCAAATTTTGCACACTGTGTGCAGTTTGAATCTAATTGAGAGATGGAACAGTTTACATCGCAATTTATAATCGCATTTTTTATTTGATAATTATACAACGTTTGTTGGGTCAGCTAGTAATATTATGCAATAAAAACTCAAAAACCCAACCAAATTTATCATGTGACTTTTTTTTTCAACAAAACAAATGCTAATAATACTTCGTAAAGTTACGACATTCTTTTTCAACATTTCTATATTTACTATTTGTTATACTACTTTTATGTTGTTTTATACACCATATTAATATAAAATTATTTATGTGTAAGTAGATAATTTCAGGTCACAAATATAAGTTTTAATCGTTCGTCATAGTATTTTTTTACGTAGTATATTACTAACAAGTAGGTATAGTTTTCATTCCATTCGGTTGAAAGTTTAAATCCGTTGTGGGCCTGCCCGTCTTGATCAGATGGTCGGTCAACCGCTCAAGTAGATAACCGGTCTTATTGGCACTCCATAGGCGAGACCTATGTGCATCTGTAGACGTTATAGGGCTATATCATGATGATGATGATGATAGTGAAGTATGAACACTCAAAATCAGTAAAATTAGTTACAGGACAAGTTTTCTTTCCTTTTTAATTATGTAGGTAGTTGTTAATGTTTCAGTACAGTTCTACATTCGAATGTCCAAAAAATCTTGACCGTTTGGTCACCCTACTTGCGCCGCATTTCAGTTTCGTTGACCCTAAACTTTCAAGGCCTGTTTGTCTAGGCCTCCTTTAAATTCATGAGTCTGGTCTGGCCCCTAATTTGGGTTCTAAAATATTCAATTAAATTCAGTGTATTCAGCCTCAACCGAGACGAGTTCACTGATCTTGAAACGAAAAAAAGCTAAGCTTTGAAATTTGAACCCAAAATTACCGCCAAATTATACTGGTTAAACATACGTTTGCTTAGTTGAGGGTTGCCAGATTCGGCATTAAAGGTTTCATTTTATTAAGGCCGTAAAAAGTTACAACAAGTTTTTAGGGGAAGAGTATAATATTTCACTTTATTTGGTAACTGGGGTGAGTATTTAGAGGGATGTTTTTTTGTTCCATAATTAAAAACAAATAGTTTTACCATCTTTTTACTGTGTCCAGCTACAAATTAAGAGATACCTGACAATTATTTCTAGGATCTTACAATAGAAGGTCTAAATTCAGCCCCAGAAGCTTAATGAATGCGTTGATGGGTATTGTTTTATTGCTAAAATAATTCTGATAAATAACGCTACGGTGATAAAAAATGTGTTTTACGATTCATAATAATCAAATTGAGACTGAGCTGGTGATGACGATGATTTAGTGTATAACGAAGATGGTGTTTATAAAAAAAAAATTAAATACTTAATTTTATATTCATCACCATTTTTGGAAAAGAGAAAACATATTGCAGTGGAACCTTCTGAGTTGACCATACCTGATGTTTCACGGCTGAAATGATGAAAAATAAATAATGATTATTTATTTCCTGCGCCTGAATTGATGATGATGATCTGGCAACCTTGATGCACAAAAAGCAAACGTGTTTTTACTAAACGGCACGCGCCGGTGGTCGCTCCACGAGACAACGTGTCATTAGGTGAAGATGAAGTTATCATCGCTGCCAAACTAAATTGACGGGCTCTGAAGTTTCACTCTTTAGCCCACCCATCAAGTAGGACCTTATTACAGTATTTAAAGTACTATGCAGATTTTAGGGAACTTTTGTTCGATTTTTTTTAGGGTTCCGTACCCAAAGGGAAAATTGGGACCCTATTACTAACAACAACGAACAACGAAGAAAAACAATTCCCGCGCATTAGAACCAAGCGTTTCGAGTCCACGTTCCTCATACGAACTGCCAGAATGTGGAACGCTTTGCCCGAGTCTGTCTTCCCGCTAAAGTACAATGTAGGTGTCTTCAAATCCCCAGTTAAAAGGTATCTTCTAGGTAAGCGTGTTACATCCTAGACCGCATATCTGCTTAACATCAGGCAGTGTGTAGTCAAACGCAAACCTATACGAAATAAAATAATCGGCCAAATCGGCAAATAGTCGGCCTCGCGCACGGAGGGTTCCGTACTGTATACTGTATAGCCCTTAAATATTTTTTTTTTAAATTTTATTATTTATTATTGAAGTGAATACAAAACTAAATATTCTGTGATAATGAATTAATATAGAGCGAAAAACGTCTAAAAATTCAGGTTTGTTGAATGCGAGCCTCCCTTAAATATTTATATTATTTTGTTTTTAGTATTTGTTGTTACAGTGGCAACAGAAATACATCATCTATGAAAATTTCAGCTGCCTAGCTATCATGGTTCATGAGATACAGCCCGGTGACAGACAGACAGACGGACGGACAGACGGACAGACGGACAGACGGACAGACGGACATCGAAGTCTTAGTAATAGGGTCCCGTTTTTCCCTTTGGGTACGGAACCCTAAAAATAAACAATAATGTAAACAGTTCGTGCGAAATAATCGAACTTTGTACACGATGGAAGGCGGTTTAGCCATTTTTTTGCGAAAATTAATTATGTTGTAGCTTATCATTGTGATAGACCGGCTATTGTTAAGGGGCCAATGCTGAAATAGCGTAAAAATCAGATGTTTCACACAAAGGGTCATCGGATCTCAGTAAAATGTATGGAACTGATTTTATTAGGGCTGGTCCTATGGCAAATTTGATCATATTGACTCGTACTATGATATCCCAAAATATGTCATGGATTTAGAAACACATCGAGCATGTAGTTGAAATGACATTTTGAAATCGATCTACAACATTAAACTAGTATTACTTACTACAAGTATATACTTGATATCCAGAAGGATATCACGATTCCTACGTAACGTAATTAATTTATTAGCTAAACGCTGTGAGAACACAGAGATTACATTAACGTATTCTACGAAATCTAAAGAGCAATCAGAGAAAATACATAATTTATTCTACTCCATTACAATAAGGATAGTAATTGCATAGTATTTGAGGATGGGCACGGGCTATAAATTATTTGGTTACTATCAATTTAACTCGTACTGTTTGTTCATAGTTCAGAGGTGGGTGATCATGCTTCAGATAATTATGGACAAATGAATTCGAATTTCGCCTTTCATTTCATATCTTAAGTTATAATTTAGGAAGGTAAAATCCTATTTAACGTAGTGATTTTATGAATCAACATCAACAAAATGAGCTTAAAAATTCAGTTTAGTCCAGTTAGAGAACAGTAAAAAATGTATATTTACACGTACTAATATATATTTACATGCAGCACTGATATTTTACAACTGAATAATGGTACATTTCAATTGAACTTAGCTAAAAGCGAAATAACGTGTATTTAGATATTGATATTTAGATGAATTTTATAGCTAACTAAAATGATTGCTGTAATTCAAAGTCGAAACCTTTTTAAGTAATTAAACTACTCGCAATGAGTAAGATACTTGTAAGTAGGTACTACGGGAATTGCAGAACCGTTTCACAGTATCATCCTATACATTTTTAACTAGCACCTAAACATAGAGTAGAACAAAAGACGTTTCCTTTTTTAATTAATTTTAAAACCATTTTTATAAATGTCTACTCAATTACTTAACAAAACTATTCTCCACAAAGCTTTTCAATGAGAGCACTTAAGGAATTCATTACAAATTACAAACAAAACGCACCCTTTGTAGCGTACGCGCATTCGATCCCAATATCGATTAGTTGTTATTTGTGAGCCCCCGCCCTAACGGTGCCGCGTGCCGCCATAAACTACCTTAAACTGATTTTAATTTCTAACTAATGGCAACACTGGCTTAGTGTGGACACGCCCTGTTGCTAGAGAAAGCGAGGAATTGAATGCAACCGTAAATTGGCCGGTAATTGTGCAGAATTTGCCTGGGATTCTAATTCTAACAAGTTTGTATTTACTGTAGACAAATCGGGCACGAAATGTGGTGGAATGTCTTGAATGGAGATTACAAGGTGGAGTTGCGTAGATAAGGAATAGGATTCATTGCTGTTTGCACCGCTACGCTGCTTGAATATGGAAATACAGATATAATTGGCGACAAAGACAAATAGCTCAACGTGGTATCACCAAAGATATGACAAGCGATACTAAGACAAGCCTCGGTGGCTCAGTGGTTAGTGACCCTAACTTCTGGGTCAGAGAGGCGTGGGTTCGATCCCCACCCAGCGCAAATATTTATATGATGAACATAAGTGTTTGCTCTGTGTCTGGGTGTTATTTAGTTACTATTTATATAAGTATGTATTTAAAAATAAGTGTATGTAGTATATCAGTCTCTGGCAGCCATATCACAAGCTTTGCTTAGTTTGGGGTCAGAGGCCGTGTGTAAGATGTCCCCTAATATTTATTTATATTTATTTATTTATTTAAGTATCACACTGTGCGGATTCTCATGAGGTTATACGCGTGAAGTCTATAAATCTATAAAATTAATCTCTCTACAGGATAAGAGTTACTGCAATATTTCCAAATACTGTTTTACATACATTTAAAATTAATTATTATCAACACTTTTTATCACATAAACAATACGTTTAAAAATAAAAACGTGCGTATTTATACTCATGTCAACAATTAGGATTTTAGTCTTATCCATTCTATTTTCATCTATATTATGGCCTATTAAATCACAATAAATGAAAATATTTATATTTATTAGTACATTACAACTATTTAGGGTGAATGATATTGTTATGGGGCCCATAAAGAAGGTATTCAGTCATGTTAAGTACGCTGTTAAGGCCACCCGGAAGCCACCCTTTTAAAAACCTTATTTGTGGGTAGTACAACAATTTTATTGAATGAGACGTTATTTTTTTAATGGATGGCCGTTATGGTGGTCGTTTGAAGTTATATTTTTGGAAGTTATTCGAATTTTTCCTAAACTTTAGTGGCAAATAAAAATACATATTTAAGCTAAAGTAGGTACTGATAGTACTTGTGAAAATGTATTGTTGAGATATCAATTTTAACAACGTTGCATTCGCACCACAACTGATGTAAATAAGTACATACTTATTTCCATTGGTTGACTCGAGACTGTGGCGAATTAATTAATTTAGCTAAAGCCTTTCCAAAGAGCAGATTCCTTTGGCTTAATTCTAATTAAGAATCTGATAAATAACATAAATTGACGAGTGTCTCAGTCAACGTTTAGCGCTACTAAACAACATAGACTCGAATAAAAAAATATGGGTACCTATTGAAAATATTGTAGAGCAGAAACTCTCATGGTTTAGATTATTTTTAAGGTACGATATTTTATTTGGTCTAACAAAATAGACTAAAACACTTGAGTAGTAGATATTTACACAGCTCTATCAATATATTTCTAAATACCTATCTGGACCCGTGTCATTCAAATCTATTATGATTTGAGCGCAAACAAATGTATCTTTATATATTCCTATCTGATGATTATTACGCATGTTGTGTCCTAATTTTCGTCTGCTAGTATCATTGGAGCTTTATTTTTTCAGGTCTTGATATAAATTGAGTGAGGAGTGGACGTAATCAAGACGTTTCGTCTGTGGACGCGAGATCCAAAGTACTATGTTTTTCTTTTTGAATCGGTATTCAAATCTTTTGATAGATGAGTGGAAAATATATGATACTGGTTTGTTTTTCGTGGGTCAATGAGCGATAAAATCGTGTTTTAGAAATGATAGATAATATAATTTGAGTATTAGAAAAAAATTGCGGTACTTAATACGTAATGTTTATACATATATCATCACTACATAGTATAAAATAATTATTTTGCGTAAAAAAATGGTAAAACTGCCTTCTATCGTTTACAAAATTCGAATATTTCGCTCAAATTGTTTACATTATTTTACTTTGGCATCGAGTGGCGTTGTAGTTTGTTAGCAATCGCCTTACAACTGACTAAAAAGCCTGCCCACTACGTAGCTTGGGCAGGGTTTTGGCTTGGACACTTTTTTTTGCACGATTGTGACTCTATAGATATTTGCTCGAAGTAAGTCCCACAAAAATAACCATAGTTTTGGTATATTATAAAGTTACAAACTCAGCCAAAATCCTCAGCCTTGATTTTCAATAACGAAACTTTTGAAAATCAAGGGACTTCCTCATTTTTGCATGATTAGTAAGTTCGTACTGGCCGGATGGCTAGCCCTGGTGTCAGAATTATTTTAAGCGTTAATTTAGTAAATTATTTTAACCGTTAGAACAACTGGGACCGTTTAAGGTGTCATCCGAGCTACGGTAGGGATCACTTGAAAATGCCACCCGCGGTCACCCATTATACTGACCGTGCCGAACGTTACATAGGTATAGCTTGATACATAAGTTTAGCTTTACACACGTTTTTTTACGATAAGTATAGATCTCAACATTATTTGATAACATTGGTCAATATTATTAGAAATACAATAATTTTACTTTGTAAGATTGCTCACATCAGAAGCTAAAACTTTGAAGTCGTGTGAGATTCAAATAAATATTAAATTTTAAGTTATGTTCGTCGATTCGCACAACTCGTTACATAAATTCGTCAAATACGTATTTGTGTTTTAAGGTTACGCATGTGGTGATAAGAGCTAGAGAGTTATTTGATTTTTACCTGATTATTTGAAGTTTTCATAGACATTCAGAAATAACTTGGCTAATCTATTGTCTTGTCTCCCAAGAAAGTAACGACAACTATTGAGAAAGAAAATCTGGAATGCCCTGATTCTACATTTTTAGGGTTCCGTACCTCAAAAGGAAAAAACGGAACCCTTATAGGATCACTTTGTTGTCCGTCTGTCCGTCTGTCAAGACCCTTTTTCTCAGGAACGCGTGGAGGTATGAAGCTGAAATTTATATCAATTACTCAGGTCTACTGTCCCTTGAAGCTGTGAAAAAATCAAACTTCTAAGCCAACGCAATCAAAAGATACAGCCGTTTATGCCGCAAATTTTGAAACTCGCAAGTACTCGCAAGGGAATCAAAACCTAAAGGGTACTTCCAGTCGACCTAGAATCTTGAAATTTGGCATGAAGCAACGTTTTATAGCACACATAAAGGAAAAATTCCGAAAACCTTAAATTTTTAGTTACATTACAAAATATATATTTTTTAATAAATATAAACTTATTACTTTTTTTGTCGTAATGAACGAACTTTGTAAACCTTGCAGGTTTGTACGGAACCCTCGGTGCGCGAGTCCGACTCGCACTTGGCCGGTTTTTTTTAGAGAGAGTGTGTAGAACTTAATGACGCATATTCTAGAGTCGCCTTTAAATGATTTACTCATAAATCGAAAGCTGCGGTTGTTTTCGCGTGACTCTATAAATCTCTTCTTCTCTTTTGAGTGCGCTTTACAAATAATTATTATATATAAATAATACAGATACATGATATAGAGTCGCCTTATAATGATTTACTCATAAATCGAAAGCTGCGGTCGTTTTCGCGTGACTCTATAAATCTCTTCTTCTCTTTTGAGTGCGCTTTACAAATAATTATTATATATAAATAATACAGATACATGATATAGAGTCGCCTTATAATGATTTACTCATAAATCGAAAGCTGCGGTCGTTTTCGTGTGACTCTATAAATCTCTTCTTCTCTTTTGAGTGCGCTTTACAAATAATTATTATATATAAATAATACAGATACATGATAATATATAAGAGTCGCCTAATAATGATTTACTCATAAATCGAAAGCTGCGGTCGTTTTCGTGTGACTCTATAAATCTCGAGTAAATAAAGCTAGAGTATGAAGAATTATGATACTTAAAATTATTACGAGATGCCCAATATGACGAGATGTTATAAGGCCAATAAATTACTTAACTTTACTTTACTTATTTTTTAAAACTGCAGACAATATATCAGTTAACGCTGTCGTTTCAGCCATAGGACGTCCGCTTTGGACATTCTTCCCTTATGTATCTCCAATGAGACCGGTAGGAAGCGGCTTGCATCCAGCGCGACACCGCGGTATTAATGAGATCGTCGTCCACCTTGTGGGTGGACGTCCTACACTGTGCTAAATCAATCAAATCACAGTTATTTTTATCGTAATTTCTCTTTTAATATTCTCAATACAGAGATGAAAACTCTGATAAGCATATATAAGTACAAACGCTTATCTTCACACAACATCCTCGCCCGGTTACAGTGTCCTAAGGCCGTATACACACGAGACGTGTCTCGCGGTGCCTTTGCAACACCGGTTGCAGGATAACAGTTTCGTTAATGAACTACTGACAACTAAGTGTGGACATACCTTTACTTATCTGTACCGGCCTTTAATAGGTTTTTCTTAGCAATCACCAAAGTTAAGCAACGTACGGTACAGTCAGTCTTCGGATGGGTGACCGCGGGTGGCATTTTCCAACTGAGCGCTACCGTGGCTCGGATGACACGTTAAATTGTAGGTCCCGGCTATTTTGACCGTTTAGCCATGTCACGAGGCCTTCAGCCGGCTTCAAAATTCTGACAGTCAGGGCTAGTTACCTGGCCTCCTGGCCTATACGAACTTAGGTACCTACTTTTAATAGTCCACTGCTGAACTACGGCTTACCCAGAAAGAACGATTAGGGTTTTTCCGTTAACTATTCTGGGACCGTGCAGGTTGGTGGATTCACATACATGTACTAGCCTTTTTAATATTCCACTGCAGGGTGTAGGATTACCCACAAAGAGTGATTGGGCCATTTCCACCGCGCTGGCCCAGTGCGGGTTCGTGGATTCAGATACGCCATCGAATTTCTTCAAAGGACGTATGCAGGTTGCTTCACGGTGTTTTCTTTTACCGAAAAACCAGTATGTTGCAAACTTAAGATTTCGTACATAAATTCCAAAAAACATACACAATGTAATTATTCACATGTGCGTAGTACATAGATGTATGTATTTAGGCCTTCTTGGCAGATAAGTATGAGTATATAATATAATAGCTTACTGGTGCAACAAGCCAATAATAAAAATGCTACATTAAACATACACTTTTATTTTTATGCTAAAACTTAAGTGATAATAAAATTATTTTAAGTAGTCCAATAAGAACAAAGCTTTTTACTGGTTTAAGAAACTTCAAGTTTTAGAATAACAATTAGCTATGTATTTTGCATTATCGTAGTGAAGGTTGATTTCAAATACTTAGATCTAAGAGGCAAGCAAAGTAAGGAAAGCTGCTATTTAACAAAACTGAACATCGCGGGTCGAACCTGATGGCTTATTGGTAAGCGCTCTGACGTTCGGTTTCGCTTTTCCTTCCGCTCGCCCTCGTGGCGTGAGTGACTGGCGCGAGCAGGAGAACAAGCGAAGCCGAACGTCAGTGCGCTTACACAGTAAGGCCTTTGGACACGATTGACAAAGAACCAAGGCAAATGGCACTGCAACAAAGAGCCCTATGTCCATCAGAGGGATAAAGAAGGCTACGGATTATGAACAAATTAAAATGGTTAGGAGTCGTTTTAATGGTAGTGTTTTAGATAGTTGCAAAAATGCAAGAATATGGTCCAATTGCTCTGGTCATGGAAAGAGCGCAGTCAGCAAGAATAGAAGAAAGCCTATACCAAAAATAAAAATGGCAATATTTCTTCTCTTCCCTTACTTCCCTTAGCTTGTGCTATCTTTTTTCTTCTGGCTCTGTCGATATTGATATCTCTTTCTTTGAACACAAACAAAGCAACAGAATCATTTTAAAATCAACATCAATAATGCGGTTATCATGTAACAGATACAGCTAAATTGGAAATTTAGTACATGAAAACCGTAAATTGACTTCACCACAAATCCTGTCTTGTTTTTTACCAATAACTTTACTATGCAGTTTGTAACCATGGCTCTATTTACTGGGATGATTGGCAGTACTTGAATCTAAATTTGAAGTTTAAAAATGAGCTATTACTCGTACATAGAAAATCGTAACTATAATTATTTTTTGCAAAAAATAGCATGACCGACTTCACCCGTGTACAGAATTCGCGAATATTTCGCACGGATCGATGTTGCATTTTTCACATTATTGTTGATTTATCAAAAATCGCTGATCCGATTTCCGTAAAATTTTAATGGGACCAATTTCGAAGTATACTCTTTTCAATAAAAAAAGAATTATTGAAATCGGATAACTATGAAAAAAAGTTATGCGTGGTTATACATAAAAATATATATATAAATTCGTCGTCGTTTGTCGGTCAAAAATCCGTTTCAAAGGGGGTTTATAAATACCTACTCTTAGTAGAAGCCAGTACCTACATTATATTGCCTAGGTTAATATATTGACATAGCAATGTTTTGTGTATATCGGTAGGTTTTATATTTTGTCCATATGTATAATTAGGTATCTAGTTTAGAAAAATCATACAATGTTATTTAAGTTATTTAAATAAATAAAAAATAATAATTTGCGTTTCAAGAATATGTACGTGGACCAATAAAATAGTTGTCTTTTTGACATAATTAATAGAGCTAAGTACTCATAAATAAAACAAGTAAGTTCGTATAGGACGGGCTAGCCCTGGTGTCAAAGTTTTTAGGCCGCCTGAAGGCCTCTGACATGGCTAATGGGTTAAAACAATTTAACGTGTCATCCGAGCCACGGTAGCGCTCAGTTGGAAAATGCCACCCTCGGTTGACCATCCAAATACTGACCCTGCGGAACGTTGCTTAGTAAAAAGAAAGCAACAGCAAATTATCTTTAGTCAGGTATACCTACTCATAAATGAAACAAATAACTATACACATATACTCGTACTAATGGGAATGTGTTAAACAAAAACATTTGAATAATTTTTAATATCTTAGATTTACAATTATTTATCCAGAATAAAAAAACGTGAGGTTCTATATACGTAGATACTTCGAACACAATACCTATAAGTAACCAGTGGTAATTTATTCATGCCACATCCATATTATCCTTTCGCAAGGTAAAAATTGTATTTCAAAATTGTTTGCCAAACATGAGAGTGCTTTATGACCTAAACCTGCTGATAAGGGCCGGAACCCTTTTTATTTTGTGAAGTGTCACGCGAACCCTAATTTTATTCTTTTTTTACGACGGTGCTTTGTAACGCGCCTGTACTGTAATTAAAAATGTAGATTTTCATTTTGGGTGGCGTTACTTTTAATGTAGTTTTTATGTGGGCAAATGAATTTTGAAATTTATGCTTTGAACACTCAAGTTTAGTAGTTTATACTTGCTTGGGCTGCTTTTGCAACACCTGGTAAGTAATGTTGGGTCATGCATTTGCATTATTTCATTACCTGTTCTATCGTTTAACACATCATTGTAATGATTAGCGGACCTAAGTAGAGTATCTTTTTTTTATCGGGAAAAAGTGCCTTTATTAACTACAACAAAACTACACTACTACTACATAAAAAGCATTGGACCATCCACAGACCTTTGAAGGTCTAAAGATAATCCAAATGCTAGCCCACTGCCAGTTGGCAGCGTACAGTAAAATTTCTTACTTTTACTAGGTAAGTCTCGATGTGATCTACAAAAATGTTACAGTAGCCTCATTTGAGTACTTTCTACGCATTTTCAACCTGAGTGTGTTCATCATTTTCTATCACAATTTATTGTAAATTAGTAATCTACTAAAAAGCTACAACTCTAAATTCAATGTCTACAATAAAAGATACGACTGTAGGTACCAGTGATACAAATCGGCGTCAGTTGTTGTCAGTTCAATATGTAGTATCTCAACATCTGCTTTAGAAGTAAAAAAACCGTTAATAATAAACTCCTTATGCTTACTCGTGTTTCTCCTGCTTACATTAGGTACAATTAAGTGGAAAACTCGTTTCTCAAAGAGCTTGATTGTAACATGCCATAAAGTTAGCAAGTCGGGAAAAATACGAATTTAACTTCTAACATTGTATGTACAACCCGGTCACAATATCTGTGCACTTGACTTCGTGACGTCATATCGAATTATCGGGACGTATATACATTACCAGACGTCTAGTTTACCGTCCGCACGTAAATTATTATCGGGACGTGTATCGGCAACGAAGATGCTAACCGTACTGTCGCACCGGGGAGTGCGCGGAGAGGTGACAGGGGAAGCGAGAGAGGCGCCGCATTCCAGCGAGGTGCACAGATATTCTGACCGGGTTTTAAGTGCAAACTCAAGTCGATAAATAAAAAGGCTGCTAAGTCGATAAATAAAAAGGCTGCTAATAAAGTTATTTATGGCTCAATTATCTCGTATATGTATCATCTCAGCCATACGCGCCAATTTTATATAAAGCTCCTTAATTATTTCAAATTAGTATCAGGTAAATAAAGGCTTATGAATTTCAATGTTTAAGAAGTTCAAATTTAGTCAAAATGGGTCACTTTTTATAACTTTAAAACTACTTTTCCTGTACTTTTTAACCTACTTCCAAAAAGGAGGAAGTTCTATGTTCGTCTGTATGTATTTTTTATGTGTGTTCATCGATTTTATCGCTGATTGTGAACCCAACCATCAATTTTTTTTTTTTGAAAGGGTATACGAGTATTCTCGAGGTGTCCATTTAAATTTTATCGAAATCGCCTGAACCGTTATGAAAAATCAACCATGTGTTAAATTTGTATACATCAATTAGAGCGAACTATTCGTTTACAATGGAGTCGGTTTTGCCATTTTTTGCGAAAAATAATTATTAAGTTGTTTTTACGGCCTCTTTTAGGTAAAACTCCTTAAATCTCGGCGCGGTAACGAAATAAATACATGTCGCGGCATGTTTGACCGCGCAGACAACGGACCACACCCCCATCTGAATAACATCGCTGCGCTTCACGCTCGACCTCCAGACGAAGACGTACGTACCTGGCGAGCCCTTCCGAAAGACCTCCTGTCGGCCGACGCAGAGGAAGAGGAGAAGGACGAAGAAGAGGGCAAATAGGCAGCCATCAAGATGAGGCCCATCAAATGCCAAGACTGGCCAACTAAGCCACTAGAAGGCCAACGTAGTTATTATGACCAACGCGGTACGGATGTCTTCAACTCCGTATCGTAAGAGGGGGATGAGTTACAGACCACCCCCTACATTGCCCCCTGGGCAGAGTCCCAGGGCGTCCAGCCTCAGCAAGAGCCCTGACGCTGATTCCTGACTCCGACGTTACTGACAGGAGGAGAAGATCCACTAATAATAAAAATACATGTGTAGTCACGGTTTCAAATTCAAGCAGGGAGGGCAGAAGCCAAAACGATTTGATTGTATTTAATTTTCTCAAGTTAACAACATTACAAACAATTCCTAAAATCGCCCAACTCATCAAGGACCACCAAACCACGCAGTTTCGCCACTCACATTTACAGGCATTAAGCCCGGCATTAAAGGACATAAAAACGCAATTAATTCGCTATTAAAACAATATCTACATATTAAAAGCACCGACAGAAGAGCGGAGGGTTCTGATAACGTTTAGTGTCTGTAGCCGCCTGTTTATCAGAGTTTGGAGGGGAAGGCAATCAAAGAGGCCGTTAAATTTTAATGTGCAAAGGCCCGATTTGAAATTTTGCCTGGTTTCGCTGGGTCATCGAGGATGGGGCAAAGGTGGCTATTCACAGTACGACATATCAATCATTTTGAATCATATTTATGAATTTAGTTTTATAAAATTTTCTTTTTCTTTATTTGCGAATAGAATTCTCGACAATGTTTGGGAACGTAGTTAAGAACTCATGTAAGAAAGTTCGCACAGGCCGGGTGGCTAACTCTAACACCAGATCTCAGATGATAGAGTTGTTCATAGTCGGTGGTCTCTCTTTCCACCAGGAATCCCGTCAGTTCGGCGTGTGTTTTCAATTTTGTGATGCCACTCGGTACTATAAATAGGACTATGATTCATTTAAGATAACATTCGTTCATCTTTTTAGCTGTAGGTTTGATTCTAATAAGAGTAAAAATAAATCAAGAAGCCATTATTCCTATTCACATATATAAATTCATTACTTAAACGCAATATTAAAATAATGGCTCTCTAAAGTGAGCCATTATTTTAATTTTAATTCCTTATTTTAAAAGTCAAACAGGTAACAACATAAATTTCAGGTTTCGCTGTATATTTTACATTCATAAAAATTCTGGATCAAGCTCGCTTCGTATTGTGAAATTATAATACCACAAAATGTTACAGGTCATAAAACACTCTTTCAATGGCCGACAACTTAAAGAAAAATTTAAACGACAGTAAAAATGTTTGTCAGCGAACAGTTTCACATATTATATTCTAAAAATTACAACATAATATGACTAGACAGGTTCTTACACGTTGACATTAATAATGCTGCGACGAATGAACTGCTAGGCTAAAGTCGCAAACGTCAAACGCGCCGTGAATGTCCCGCCTTTGAGGGTATTAAATTTTTTACGAGATCCGAAATAAAGGATAGATATTCGGAGCTTCGTCTATATTTTATCGACCTTTTCCCATCACTGTTTTAGTGTTGTGTGAAGGAAAGTGATAAGTAGTAATAAAATGTTCTGAGAGGTGGAAAATTTATTGATGAAGCCAATGACTAGCGATATATACACAGATAGTTTTGTTGCTGAAACAGATAAATTATTTACGTAGTACATATAATATAGTAGTAGTATGTTTGGCGTTATGATTACTTTTTTTAGATACAGGCTTGGGCTACAAACCTTGTAATGGCATAGGAATGCCTTGACGTCGATACACATATATTTTGATTTACGTTTTTTGCACAACGTTTAGGTAACAACATTTTTAGATCAACATTTTTAGAGCTACTATCTACATTCAAAGCAAAAATGAATTAAGACACTTTTTAAAAAATGACAGAAAAGCATGCTATAGCTACTAGCTATACCTTTTCCGTATTATTATTTTTCGCAATAAATGGCACCACCGAATTTCACTATGTACGGAATTCGAAAAATTCGCACGAACCGATGTGACATCCATTTAAATTATTGTAGATACAAGTGGCTCTGCCGATTTTGATAAAATTTAAATAAGTATACCCTTTCGAAATAAAAAGTATTTTATAATTCAGTTCACAATTGGCGAAAATATCTATGAACATACACAAACAAATCTATACAGACAAACACAGTACGGAGGTACTTAGTAAGGTACCTCCGTATTTCGTTCGTCTGT
Source organism: Hypomecis atomaria (assembly GCA_964007245.1). Taxonomy (NCBI): domain Eukaryota; kingdom Metazoa; phylum Arthropoda; class Insecta; order Lepidoptera; family Geometridae; genus Hypomecis; species Hypomecis atomaria. Next base: position 4,532,097 of record OZ023294.1, on the reverse strand, counting down.
ATGTTTTTTTGTGCATTTTTGGATGTCGGTAAAATACAATCTAGACTCTACAACATTCAAAGCAATATGTTCGGCATCTGTGGATCTATATTTATCAAACTTTACATTGTAAGTTTGTTGCTTAAATCTGTATCTCCCTTGAGATTGCAAGAGGAATGTTAGTTTAAACTATGTACAGAAGAAAATTCGTAGTACGTAAATCTAAAGTTCACCGACCTTCCATCCAGTATTGTCAATGAAAATAAACTATCAGTAAAGCTCATTGACATATTTTGTACTACCTCGTAAGGAGCAGGCAAAAAAGGTTTTTAATGAACATACGAGACGATGTTGTACTCATTTTAAGACGCTATTAATTAATTATTTGATATTTAAAAAAAACACTGACACATTTTTGCTGAGCGTAAAAAAATATATAGAAAAAGCCATAAAGTCTTGCATGGGGTTCCTTAGCATATCGACATCTATACCAAAAATATTCGATACAATCCTGCAGATCGGTATTCCCAAATATCTTGATTTTGATGTAACGTCTCGCAAATTGTTTCCAAAAACATCTACTTTACGCTTTGTGCATATTTCAGAAGCCTATTTAAAAAAGTAAGATGCGAGTATAGTTTTACGAATTATGACATTAGTGATTTTACATGACAAAGAAATGCGACATACTCGTACTAACAGTAAATATTAACAAAAACATGCAAAATATTATCGGTCAGATTTATTACCGGATTATTTCCAAAAATTACATATCTGAGGCAAGGATAGTGGAATCGGTTGGGTAATTTCTTCGTAAATCTTCAAATACACGACATACTTTTTTAGAAATGTTTCGGAAATTAATCCTAGCGACGATATCTTGATCACCATCTCCACAGATTTACCTCAATGTCTAAGCTGGATATTTATTTGGCGAAGACACGATACACACGATTTCTCTTGAATATGTTGAAATAGCGAAAGAGAACAGGTGGAGGATGGTAGGATAAATATAGAAGCTATTTATTTACTTACTCCTCTTATAAAATAGCATGTTCGATTATAAGAAGCTGTCTGTAATGTATTACGTAAAGTGGTTGTATATTTTTTTAATAGATTTTAGACATTATTTGTGCGATGTGGGTTATTTTGTTTCAAATTGGGATGAATGTTCTGAGGATACATTTGTATTTTTCGCCTTTAGTTTTTGTACAAAAAAAGTAAGTAAGTTCGTATATCGTTCGAGTTCGGTGGCTCGCCCTGGTGTCAGAGTTTTTAGGCCGCCTGAAGGCATGTGACATGGCTAAACGGTTAAAACAACCGTTTAGCCATGATCAACACCGATTTCACAAAATAACAGGCAGAAATCGCTCTTCTAGTCTTCTGTGAAAAATAATTTCAGTTTTTATGATACGCTCAATGTGTTTTTTAGGGTTCCGTACCCAAAGGGTAAAAACGGGACCCTATTATTAAGACTACGATGTCCGTGTGTCCGTCTGTCCATCTGTCTGTCACCGGGCTGTATCTCATGAACCATGATAGCTAGGCAGCTGAAATTTTCCCAGATGTATTTCTGTTGCCACTATAACAGAAAAAAACAAAATACTTAAAACAGAATAAAAATAATATTTATTTTTAATATTTTCCAATACAACAAACCTGAATTTTTAGACGTTTTTCGCTCTATATTAATAATGGATACCAGGTAGATGCTTGAAATTTTCAAAGAATATTTAGTTTTATATTCCCTTCAATAATAAATAATAAAATTAAAATAAAATAAATATTTAAGGGGGCTCCCATACAGAACGGAACACTCCGTGCGCGAGTCCGACTCGTACTTGGCCGATTATTTATTGGTATTAAGATGACTAGTATTAATTTCTTATTGCTTCTTACGAGAATTGAAATTAGCCTGTAATCACGCATTCGTATAGCCACATTAATCTGAGAATTAATTTAATTTTACAATACTTTTGAAACCCTATCTGGTAAATATTATACTGGATAAAGTCAAACGCAAGCCCATTTAAAATTAAAAAATAATACAGTATGGTAATTTATTTTTCCTATTGATATACCACTTTCATATTTTTATTACTAGTGTCATAAACATAATCTTAAAACGTTTGTTTGTAGTTCAAACAGTATAAGTGCAATATAACAATAAAATATATTTTATTGATAGCCATCACGATTTATGCAAACACATCTAGTTGATCAAAGAAAAATATCAAACCGTTAGTTCCAAAAGACTAAAATGTACAAAAGCTAATACGGAAGTCACGCGCAACGGATGTACAAAACTACTAGCAAAGATTGATATACTTGTTGATAGGTACTGTCAGCGTCATGAATTATAGTACTTACCTGAAATTAGTGAACATAACTAATGCTAAAAATTGTCGTGTACTTTTTTTTCTAATTCGATTTTTTTTATTCTGAATAGGTTTGCGTTGGCCATATACTGCCTGATGTTGAGGATATAAGCGGTCTAGGTATAAAATAGAGATATAAACATTGACCAGCTGTATTTTTTGGGGAAACTATTGTCTAATTACAATTCTAGCTTTGATCTGGAATAGTTCTGAATTTGTAATATAAATATTGTACTGTGAGTTGGTGTAATTATTTAGTGCTCGTGCTACATGAACATAAAATAAATAAATATTTTTTTGTTAATTGCATGTGCATCTCATTGGCTGTACCTAAGTATTATGTCAACATTTTCTTATTCAAAGAAATTTTCTCAGCGTATACAAAGAATATTTGGGCTTTAGCAAGTATATTAATTACCTATTTGATTTCTTGACAGTCAGCGTTGTACGCTAGCTCTCCTGTTTATATTCAGTAGTTCATCTGCTATAGATACTACAGTACGCACATAAAAGTGACGCTGTCAGTACCGCACTAACAAGTGAGAAATAGACGAGTTCCCAACTGATGTGCACGCACATATCGCATATCTCAACACTATAAAAGGGATGTACCAAAACAAATTTGATGTACGGTACCAAGGTCCGCCTTTACCGCGTCAAAGATTATTTTGGGATGGAATTTCGTGCCTTAGTATAAATTACATCTATTTTATTATCAAATCTGATGTTGTATAGCTTTGAGGATAATTTCAATTTTTTTTAGGGTTCCGTACCCAAAGGGTAAAAACGGGACCCTATTAATAGGACGCCGCTGTCCGTCCGTCTATCTGTCTGTCTGTCACCAGGCTGTATCTCATGAACCGTTATAACTAAAAAGCTGAAATTTTCACAGATGATGTATTTCTGTTGTCGCTATAACAACACATACTAAAAACAAACTAAATTAATATTTAAGGGCGGCTCCCATACAACAAACCTGAATTTTAGCAGTTTTTTGCTCGGTGTAATAATGGTAACAGGTAGATGCTTGAAAATTCACACAGTATTTACCTAGTTGTATATTCACTTAAATACCAAATAATTAAATAATAAAATTAAAATTTATTAAGCATAATGTTTATATTAAACCCTTTTTTTAAATTCTGAATATGCCTTATACATTTATTACATGTCAAATATCATACAAAAAACAAAAACATTTCGAAATCAATCAAATAACCCACCCCTGATGGCCCCCGGTGCAAAGGTGCCCATAATGCTAGCAGCATTACCGCGCTGAATAGCGATAGACATCCTTTGCACCAAGAACCACCCAGAGCGGGAGTCACCTCCTCTGTCCTTTATCCTCCGCCCAATGTCGCGAACCAAAGCCTTAGCTTCGGCCCCCCAACTGCCCATGGTCTCCACCGCAATGGGCACAAAATCATAAAGCGGTTCCATTGCCGCATACTTCACCCTCATAAAGCGGTTCCATTGCCGCATACTTCACCAAATTAAAATAAAATAAATATTTAAGGGGGCTCCCACACAGTACGGAACCCTTCGTGCGTGAGTCCAACTCGTACTTGGCCGATTATTTTAGTAGACATTTTTTTGTTAGATAATTGGTAAACCATTTATAATATTTATACCGGATATTATGATTTAGACATTACAAAGGGTTTAAAAAATTTGTTTTTTTTTTTAATAGGACAGACAATTGTGTACTTACGAGTTGGACTCGCGCACGAAGGGTTCCGTACTGTGTGGGAGCCCCCTTAAATATTTATTTTATTTTAATTTTATTATTTAGACACAACATCACTAACGATGTCTTAGCGATTACTTCAATGTAAGAAGAAAACTGCTTGTAAAAAGAAGGGCATAAGGAGCAGTAAAACTAGATTTGATCACAGATGTTGCAGTCACATTAGTCTAGATAAACTGATAATAAAAACTAATTTCAACGCAGTTTGAACTAAATATTTCGTATAATACTGACAACAGAATATTGATTGAATTGAACCTACTACGCCTTATAGTGATTCAATAAAAAAAAAGCGATAATCATCAATAAGACTAATAGTCACTATCAAGTAGCAAATTGTCGTAATATCTTTATAATAAACCAGTTTTTTACAACTTAACTGCAATCAATTAACAATATAAAACCGTTTTTGACTACATTTTTGCAGTAAAAATATTTTTTATAGACCCGTGACAAGCAATGAAAACGATGTAAATCAGTCGGGGAGTCCGTTTATGGCGTAATAAACACGTGTATTTTGGGTTCCGTATAATAAATAAGATCTTTCATCTAGTTCTGTAATGAGTTTGATTTGATAGTGATTGATGAACGAATCTGCTTCATCCATCAGCCATAGGACGTCCACTGCTGGACATAGGCCTCCCCTATGGATCTCCAATAATACCGGTTGGTAGCGGCTTGCATCCAGCGTGATCCTGCGGTCTTAATGAGGTCATCCGTCCACCTTGTGGGTGGACGTCCTACGCTGCGCTTGCCGTTATGTGGTCTCCACTCGAGAACTTTTCGATCCCATCGGTCATCAGTCCTCCGCGCTATGTGCTCTGCCCACTGCCATTTCAACTTGCCAATCCGCTGGGCTATGTCGGTAACTTTGGTTCTTCTGCGAATCTCCTCATTCCTGATTCTGCTTATTTGATGTAGAATTATGTTGATAGGCAACTATTTGTCGGTCGCAACGTGGGAATAGGACAGGAAAAATACAATTTAGCTTTGCACTAAAGGACATGTTCTTTTTTGTATGGGACTTTGGCTCAATGACGGGCTATGAACTATAATAGGGAGAAAAATCAACTTAATTCGATGAGGCATAGTATTTCTTAATCGAACAGTCAATTAAAAAGCAAACAATTTTTGTTGTTTTGCGTTATTGCCATATTAACCGCCATTAAAGTCATCCACCATGTTGTGGATCATGGATGTAAGAAAGGAGTCAATCTGCAACAAGATTTAAATGTCACGGTTGTCCAAAAAAGTCATCGCCAGATCTGTCAGGTTTGTAATACATCGAAGTCCATTTTCGTAACCATGTCGTAAATAATAAGAATCGATTTGTCGCGAACGCAAAGATATCACAATGGATTCGTACATTTAAAGCCGAATGAGATAAAACAATAGCAAACCGTAAACAGTATTACCAGTTTCTATTTTCTTAGTTCCCAGAAAAATGAGGCGAAATTCTCCAATAACAAATAGAAATATAATGTAGTAGGATGATTTGATACCTACATTGTGTTTTCGAAATCACTAAGATTGAAAAATATCGTAGCTCATCTAATCAACAATTATGCGTGTTTTCGCGAAATTCCTTAGATATTCGCGACAAAACTATTTATCAAATCATACTACGACACTCATATTTAGCATGAAGACCCTTTATCATTTTTAAATAATAATGCCTCATGATCGATAAAATAATATAAAAATCCCTGCGATGAAATTCAATTACCAATCGAGTTAAAATTCCCCGTGATTCGGGTGATTTCCCACAAAGCGGCAACGCTGAAATTAACTTTTTCATTCTCCAGGTACACTAGATGGCGGAAAATTCAAATCATGGGTTGCCAGGCCTGCGATAATGATAAATGTTTTGCTTTTTTTCTAAAGCCTTTGGATTTTTTTCAGTATTTTTTCGTGATTCGTCATATTTTTGTCTATGTGATAAAAGCGAGCCAAGTATGGGCCAGGTTTGAGAACATCACCTTTCCGATTTGTAGAGAATAAAATTTAGCATCTTCTGTTTCCAGTAAACTTTTTTGTAAAACTTACCGTTTAGGATTTATGGCCTAAATGGATTAAATAATGTATGGCACATTTAATGAAATTTCATTTTTTCTGTACCAGTAGCTTTGTTACTTATTCTGCGGTTAAAAGGGGAGAAATCATAAAATTACACATTTCTTAAACTCTGAATAAGTACAACCTGGTCAGAATATCTGTGCACCTCGCTGGAATGCGGCGCCTCTCCCGCTTCCCCTGTCACCTCTCCGCGCACTCCCCGGTGCAACAGTACGGTTAGCATCTTCGTTGCCGATACACGTCCCGATAATAATTTACGTCCGGACGGTATACTAGACGTCCGGTAATATATATACGTCCCGATAATTCGATATGACGTCACGAAGTCAGGTGCACAGATATTGTGACCGGGTTGTAGAAATGTTGCTAAAAAAATTCAGTAGCGCTCATAGCGTAGTTTTACTAGGTGTTCGTTAGCGATCATCGAAGTTACGCAACGTTCAGCAGGGTCAATCTTCGGATGGGTGACCGCGGGGCATTTACAACCGAGCGCTACCGTGGCTAGGATGACACGTTGAATTGTAGGTCCCAGTTGTTGTGTTTAGCCATGTCCGAGGCCTGTAAAAACTCTGACACCAGGGCTAGCCATCTGGCCCATACGAACTTACTTAGTATGTTGCAAACTGACTACATACCTAAGATTTTTATTAAATTATGAATTATAAATTTGTTGAATAAAAAGTAATCAAATTCTCTTAATCCACTTACCCATATGTAGTTACGACGATCAGTTTAAATATTTTTTAATTAAGTATCAATTTCGTATTAAAAGTTATTTGAGTTTAATCTTCATTATGACCTAAGTATAAGTTATCGAACATCAATTTAATTGTATATATCAAAAAGACATAAACTAGAATCAATCAAAAGTTTCACTTTTCAATAATTTTTGGAAGCAAAGCCCTAACGGTAACCAAAAATATTTTACGATGTATTGATATGAAAGTTACGTAACGTGTCATCGTCCCTTAAACAGAAGTTTATTACGCTTCATATTTTGTAATATTATACCGTAATCACCGCTAAAAGCAATAAAATGTAATATCATAAATAAAGTACCTACTTGATGACGTTTTTGAAATATGGGTTTTTTTGAACCACGAATATATTCAAGGACTTCATTTTAGAACTTTGGCCAACTCTACTATTTGTAAAACCAACACTACAATCTCAAAAAATCTATTTTTGACCGACGAACCAAACCGGAGGAGGTACTCAATTCGACGCGTATATTTATATATATTTTTTTATGTATAATCACGCATAACTTTTTTCATAGTAGTCTGATTTCAATAATTCTTTTTTTATTGGAAAGAGTATACTTCGAAATTGGTTCCATTAAAATTTCATTGAAATCGGCTGAGCCATTTTTGATAAATCAACAATAATGTGAAAAATGCTACATCGATCCGTGCGAAATATTCGCGATATCTGTACACACCCTGAAGTCGGTCATGCTATTTTTTGCAAAAAAAAATATTACCCATATAAACATTTGTTTGGCTTTCGACATCACTACAGGTTATAATTATAACAAAGTCGTATTTTGTCTGTGAATTCGCGTAGAGCTTCTAAACTACACAATAAATTGCAATACGGTTTTCAATATGCTCATACTCATACTCATTTATTCATACAAAATTGCATACGTCAAAAAATTCCAGTAGGTAGTCAATTATGAGCTCAATCATATGAGTCAATATGAGTCAATTATGTTTTAGAATATTTATGCCAGAAGGTTTTATTGTTTTGATTAATTCGTAATCAGGCAAAGCGAATATAATTATGCAGCTAGAAATGTATAAAACAGCAAATTTATAATTGAGTTGCAATAGTAACCACATTAAACTATTTAGATTTATGCAATAAATAATTAATGCTCGTCTTTATTTAATTAATTACCGTCATTCATTTCATTTTGAGGTTAATACAAACTTCTGTTTAATTATTTGATCGCGTGCTCGAGCATAATTATCGACCAATATATTTGTATATCTATAAATCAATGAAATTAATAGGATCCTTAACATTATCTTAATATATTATTATCTTTAATCCGTAAAAATAGGGCGGTGGGAGTGGGATCCTAATCATATATTAATGAAGTATGATGTATGTTGTTATCGATAGAATGAATTGTGTCGAATTTATTACAAATATATTTTTGGATTATGATAGGTAGGATTACTCTTAACAGAGAATCTTGCTTTGCAAACTGCAGGAAAATTTTAGTTTTTTATATGACTGCCTGCGAAATCGGAAAAAAATCAATAGTTACATACAAAAAGTACATTGAATCTCGATAAAATGTTTAAGAACAGCTGATTTTTTCGCGGTTTCGGAGTTGATCCTAAAGTAAAATTTGTATAAAATGATGAGTACAAACACCACTGAAAGTGCCGGCATTGTGAAAACAACACGTTGTATATGTACCTCTACGTTTCTATTCCTAATTAATGTTGCGATGTTGTCGCCGCTTTGAATATGGTTTATTTGATTTTTTCTTATAAGTAATTTAAACAAAAAAAAAAAGAATACTAAAACTTAAACTAAAAAAATAAACAAAATAAAACCCAGTCCATAAGCCCATCGGCAGAGGGTAACGTGGCCAGAATTAATTATATTATAAGTTATTGATTATTATCAGTAGTAATCAACTATGTAAGAATAATATCTGCTTATTGCATATTTCTAGTCATTTGATAAAATTTCTGTAAACACAATTATTTACAAAATCCTGAATTAATTAGATATAACAATGATTAAGAAGGCAATAAAAATAATATTGAGAAAAGGATTACGAATGAAGACGTTTCAAAAGTAGGTAACATTCGGCACTCTTTGAGTAAAATCAAGTCCGTAAAAGGCCAAAGCTCATTTTATTTTCGAATACGACGTGTTATTTAAAAATATAATAACAAAACCGATAAACTTTTGTAACATAGGTGTCGTCGTAATCGATAAAATAACTGAAATATTGTTCAAAACGAACCTAATTTAGGAAAGGATATCGACGGAAACAATTAAAATTTGTTGTGATAACTGACCAAATCAAAAAGCGATACGAATTGAATATTGAAAATTGAATCTTATTTATTGACAACAAAGTCTAAATCGACTTGTTTTAAGATCAATGCATATGGCACCGATATATGACGTGTCACCTTGATCGAGTTTTGACGCAGTTTGCTTATGCAATAAGGTCGATGAACTTGCCTAGGGATGGCCTGCATTAAATTTTTAATACATTTTATTTATAACATAGGTAATTATTTTTCAGTACTAAACAGTTTTAATATCGAATCTCATCAACAACATTTCCAAATATCACTTAATTGACAATCTAAAATTAGTTTTTTTTAAATTTATTTATTTTAGAAGCAAATAATTCACTAAGTTTTTGAGAAGAAATCGTTTTCGTCATTACGACTTAGCATCAAAAGTATCGATAACAGCCATCCCTAGCGTTCGAAGCCAACGTAGCGCTAATTCACAAATATTTACATTTGCGACTTGCGACTTACCTGCTTTTCTCGGCGGATGGCGAAACGCGACTATTCCTGACGGTTTCCCGACATTTCATTTAGGCCTCGTATTCACTAATCGAGTGTTTGATGATGTTATGTTTAACTGTTATTTTTTAAATCCATGTTGGTAAGTGTAAAAAAACACGTTATTTTCTGTGAGATAACGAAAAAAAACAGTACTATAAAATTTATTTTGAGAAGTGCTTTACCAATTATTTTAATTCAATTCCCATAAGCTACTTAGCACAAATAATAAATCAGTTCATATTATGATTTGCGACCGTCTCAATCAGATAAAAAGTCATCTCAATTCTACCGACAAAAAAGAACAAATGCATACAATATTAAGACATTAGTTGTAAAGGTATCTCCACACTAGGGCGCGACACGCGGCGATTATTTTTAGAAATTCTGTGATGATTACAATGACACTAACTAAACTACATACAACTCAAGCCTCTCAATTTATTTTCAGTTTTGTAAAATAGAATAAAATTTGACTAATGTCAAAGCTCAATTGTGCATTCCGTAAGGTCGAACCATTTAGTCCAAATTCTCGGTTATGGTTACGTTTCGGTTTCAGAAATGGGAGGGGACGACCAAAAAAAGCGTGGATGAATTGTGTGAAAGATGATATGCGAGAGAAAGGACTTCATGATGAGATGACGTATGATAGAGTGAAGTGGCGAAAAGAGACGTGCTGTGCCGACCCCACCTAGTGGGATAAGGGCAGGATGATGATGATGGTTACGTTTCGGTTTGCAAATAAAAATAAAAAATTCGAACGCTGACCCAAATCTTGGACTTTATACTCAAAAGGCTATATATGAAAGTTAATTATGTTTTTCTTTAAACATCATAATTTATTCGATTGGGAGCATGTCCTGTAAAGCAGCGATTCAAAATTCAAAAAATAAAAATTGGTCATGCTTTGAACGTTACAGGTAGATACACAACTAGTTTTTGACTTGCTCCAAGCATGTATCTAATCTAGTGAAATTTCACGCAACTTATAGTGTGGCCTAAGCTTATATTGGGCCGCGCATATGGGCGGAATGATGTATCACTATACAGGCGGCTCAAAGGTTCGCGATCCGGATCGCGATCAGCTCATATCGGTGATGTTATCTGCAGACCAGTTAAGCTAATTTTTATTTGATAAACTACATCTCGCGGTTTTGCATACAAAATAGATTGGATACATTTTTAGACCAGCAAGTGACTATAAAAGATGCAACAAAATATGTATAGCCACCTAAACGCACTTGGATTCTATTTGGATCTAAAGACTAGGACAGCTGGCTTTTTTTTTATCGCGAATAAGTCCGCGCTTGACCACAAACTCGCCTCATGGTAAGAAGATGAAGCATGCAGACCTAGAAGATACCTATTTACTCTGACCTTGAAAAGCTTTAGATTATACCTCTTAGGAAACAGGAAAGCAGGAAGACTGTTCCATTCCCTGGCGGTACGAATCAGAAAAGTTGAGTCAAACCGGTTTTTTGAGGTGGTGAAACAGTGTGAATATTTGCTGGCTCATACATTACGTAAAACATGAAAATATAAATACTTGTGTCATGTACATCCCCTACTTATACATAGCTCAATGATATGGCCAAAGAAGTGGGTCCGGAAGAAGATAAGACCGCCTTCTGTGCCTCTCTTCAGTCTTTGTTTCTTCTGTAACTTGATCCTCTTTGTATTGTCAATAAAGTGTTGTTGTATTGTATTACTTTGGTTCTTTTATAACATATTGTAACTTAAGGTTCGAAAAGTCAAGAATCGGGCTCGAAGTAGATGGCCAGTAAGTTAACAGAGTTTGTATAAATTGGCTACCTTTAGTCAAAGAAGATATATTAATAGTACGTATTAGTGTTAGAGTTTTATGCCGTCTGAGAATATCTGACTCCACAGAAGAGATATCTAGTTCAGCTGTTCTGTGTCTGACACGAAATAATCGACAATCTTTTCATTTCGTCGCCGAAAATTCATAAAAACCAATTTGATTTCGTGTCAAAAATAAATCAATATAATATGTTTACGTTTTACACGACAAAACTTCTGTCCAGCGGGCTTAGCATACGGACCATAAAATAATACTATCGACGTGTCAGAACGTGACAGAGTTATGATGAAGCATATATCTGTCATCTTTGCACAAGTCGATAAACTCTTGTCGTGGTCTTGTATGCTAAGCTAGCAGACGTTTATATCGTAGTAAAAGTAACCACTAACTCAATTTCATTTCAGATAAAAGGAATTCCAACGCCTTGACCACTAGCCTCCATCAAGACGGCGTCACTGTAAATGTTTCATTTCAAACACTACTGTCAACTTCACTATCCTTCCTCTTAAAGCTACTCATAATCCACCTAATTATAATCCCTCTCTTCTTGATCTTATGCTTGTGTCCTCTCCAAATCATGTTGTTAAGTATGATCAGTGTGCGGCGGATGACATTTCTCACCATGATCTGATATTTCTGTCTTATAAAGTCCGCCCACCTAAAGCCAAGCCCAAAATTCTTCTGCAACGTAGTTTTGGTAGTATGAATATTGACAATCTACGCAAAGATGCCCAGGAATTAGACTGGTCTAATGTAATGAATGCAGCAAATATTAATGACAAACTGCTAGAATTCAACCGAATTTTAACCAAATTATACGATGTCCACGCACCCATTCGAGCTGTTAAAATTAAACATGCGCCAGCCCCATGGTTGACAGATGAAATACGTGCTCTTATGCACAAAAAACTAACGGCTAAAAGCAAGCTCAATCAGTGCAAATCTGATGCTACCAAGGAGAAGTACACAAATATTCGCAATGTCTGCAATAGAGCGTGTAGGGATGCACAACGCCGACACATTCATAGCTCCGTAGAAAATGGTGACCCAGCTAAAGTCTGGAAGTTTCTAAGGTCAATGGGAGTAGGAAAAACTCGTCAAGATAGTATTCCCAATAACTTTAACATCGATTTGCTAAATCAACATTTTGCATCGTCCTCCAATTTTGATGGACCAGCGAAGGCTGCCACCATGAAACATCTTTCTTCCGTCAATCCTCCCGACCACGACGCATTCACTTTCGATCAGTTTTCCGCTTGTGACGTTAAGAAGAGTATCCAGGCCATTTCATCCAACGCTGTCGGTAGTGATAGTATAAGTCGCAAAATGATCATGCCAATACTTGATGAGATCACCCCTATCATCCAATACCTTCTCAATTTCTCAATTTCCTCGGGTACCTTTCCAGTAATGTGGAAAGAAGCTCAAATTACACCTCTTCCAAAAAAACCTAATCCCAATTCTTTTTCAGACTACCGCCCAATTTCCATTCTCCCTTTCTTGTCCAAAGTGTTGGAGCGGCTTGTCCACCAACAACTTTCATCCTTTTTAGTCAAGAACAATCTTTTCAACCCGTTTCAATCCGGATTCCGTCCTGGACACAGTACTGTGACAGCCTTGACTAAAATTACTGACGACATAAGAGATGGCATTGGTCATTGTCAGCTGACGGTGCTAACACTACTTGATTTCAGCAATGCTTTCAATAACGTGGATTTCGATATCCTTTTGGAAATCCTGCGCTCTCTTAACGTATCTCCAACGGCAATTGATTGGTTTCGTAGTTACCTTTTTGGTCGCCGGCAGCGGGTTCGCATTGATGAGTCGTACTCATCTTGGTGTGAAGTCACTGCTGGTGTTCCTCAGGGCGGCGTTCTATCTCCACTTCTTTTCGCAATTTTTATAAATTCTATCACTCATCATTTAGCTTCTTCCTATCATCTCTATGCAGACGATTTGCAGATATATACCCAAGCTCCTCTAGGACAGTTGCATGAGGCAATTGAGACCACAAATGGTGATCTCAGACATATACGGGACTGGAGTAAATCATTTGGCTTGACAATAAATCCAAGCAAAACTCAGACGATAATTATCGGAAGCTCTCGCATGATCTCCAAAATTGATTGGTTCCATCTCCCGCAGGTAGTTTTCGAGGGCATTCCAATACCATTCAGCGAGACTGTAAAAAACCTGGGAATCATCATGGACCGTCAGTTTTCTTGGAACCCTCAGATATCTGAGGTTAGCCGAAAAATGTTTGGTTCTGCAGCATCACTTAAGCGGCTGCGTAACTTCCTCCCCATCGCTACCAAAACTGCGCTTGTAAAATCTCTTCTATTTCCTATATTAGATTACGCTGACGCTTGCTATCTGGATCTAACCGAAGAGCAATTCGACAAGCTCGAACGTTTACAAAATTTTTGCATTCGGTTCATATTTGGCTTACGAAAATATGACCATATCTCTGAATTTCGACAAAAGCTCAAATGGTTACCAATTCGTCTTCGCCGTAATACTCACATTCTCTCCTTTCTTTATAAAATCCTTTTTAACCCTACCATCCCTCCATATCTTAAGGAACGATTCGAATTTACTATTGGTCATTCCGGTTCCTTGCGACCCTCACGAGCTCTCAAACTTAAAATCCACACCTCTTCCCACGTCAATCTGTCCTACACTAAATCTTTCACTGTACAAGCTGTCTGTCTTTGGAATGAGCTGCCTGTTTCCATCAGGCAGGCTAAGTCACTTCCCATTTTCAAAAGTCTTATCTATAATCACTATCTATCTATGTGTTAATTACTTTGGTACTTATGTATTTATGTATGTATATATTGTGTATGTGTATGTATTATATTGTATAGTATGTTTATATATTGTATAATATGTAATACTATGTGTATATTATAATTTAGTTTCAAAATATTTTTTTTCATTATTGCACCACCGACTTTTCTGCCGATCCATAATGTTTTTTTCCACGGGTTACCTGGAAGAAATCGCTATGAGCGATAAGGTCGCCCTTGTACTCCGTTGAGATACCTAATTAATTATAAGATTGTTTGTAATTGTTTTTCTTTGGTGTACAATAAAGTATATATTATTATTATTATTATTATTATTACTGTTATCAACCGCTTAAACCGATACACGACACCACAAAGTACTGTCTGTCTTCCAATAAATGAATGGAATTGCACTCCGCGTTCTTGCCATTCATGTCTGCGCGCAATGCAAAAGTCTTTTCATTCTTTCACGCACTCTCGACAAAAATAGTAGTGTCGACGTGTTTGTGTGTCTCAATGTCTACATTACTTTACTTACATACAAGGTTATTCAGCAAAAGTGTACTATGTCGAAAAGGACATTTTATTTCCGGTCCCGGCGGTGCATAGGACGGGTCCGCGAGCTATCCCTACTTTTGGAATATGCAGGGTTTTTTTTATTTTATATTATTATAAAAAAAAAAAAATCAGAGGTTTTTTTTTAAAAGGCGATTGTTTTCAACCACTTTTATTATGAGTCCAAACCTGATTCGAGAAAAATAATCAACTGTTCGAGCGAGAGTGGGGACTCCTGATACAGGAATATTTTTGATTAAAAGGATTCCCCGATATAATGTAAATCTACAAAATCGTAAACCGAAATAAATTATTTATTACTAGCTGACCCAGCGAACTTCAAACACGCGATATCTTTATAAATTATAGCCTATGTGTTATTCTGAAGTATAAGCATTACTATTGCAAAGTTTCATCTCAATCCGTTCAGTAGTTTTTGCGTGAAAGAGGAACAAACATCCATACACACTCACAAACTTTCGCGTTTATAATATTAGTTGGATTAAGACTCTAGGATCTGTCTTAAACTGTCTACTAACTAGAACTTCTATGACTGTCTGTAACTGTTGGGATCGAGAATATCTATGAAACGGCCGATTTTCCCTCGAATTCTACGTAGACCCCAAGTACTCGTACCTAAGTAAAAGTGATTTAAAATGAAGCTATAAATCAATTCCTTTCAACTAAATACCCTCTCTGAATATTTCTGTATAAGAGAATTTATTCTTGTATCCCACGAAGAAAGACTAGATGTTTCTTCGTCGATCTCAACTTCAATGTTAGGAAAAATAGACGATCAAGTGATCTAGTACACGGCAGTGTTAGTGAAGACATTGTACGTATATCCCCATATAAGGTATCGTGGATGTATCTATTGAAACCAGCGGGAGCTGACAACATCGTTAGACGAGGTATATGTTAACGTGCGTGTAAGTTCCCGTTGATGTTAGGAATTGAAATTCTTGGCGCGTCAGTTATTTTTTCATTTACTTATTAGCTTAGTTTTTAGTTAGCTTAATAGTTGTAGCGCTCATAACGAAGTTTTACTAGGTGTTCGTTAGCGATCATCGAAGTTAAGCAACGTTCAGCACAGTCAGTCTTCGGATGGGTGACCGCGGGTGGCATTTACAGCTGAGCGCTACTGTGGCTCGAATGACACGTTTGATTGTAGGCCCCGGTTGTTCTCACCATTTGGTCATGTCAGAAGCCTTCAAGGTGGCTCAAAAACCCGGGCTAGACACCCGGTCTACTCGTATACCTACGAACTTACGTTTTTAAATTAAAATAAACTAAAAGAAATTATTGCCAGAATGCAGTACGATTAGGATGTTATACCTAACGTATGTAAAATATTTGCATATAATTATGTAGAGAATACATCTACATTATTTAGCAAATTACAACGAATAAGTGCTACTACTTTTCGGTCTCAAAAAGACAAGGATTCCTCTAAGATAGTGAATCTCGTGGTAATAAATAACTACAAATATGGGGCAATCATAAGAATAATCTCTAAATTCTTATCGTGTCTGTAGATATTGGAAACCTACGCTTTCTTACCTTACAACGACTTTAAAACAAAAACCCTCTTCATTAAACGTGGACGATATTCCATCGACAAGACTCAGTTAAAAACAGAATAAATAAACCAATTGCATCTACTGTCTGCTAGAAAAACGACTTTATTTGATAGAACAAGGTATTTCAAATGCAAATTCTATAAAAAGCAGTGAGGCAATAGTTCTTTAACTTTGAAGTTGTTTATTTCGTGTTTAAAATTGGATACATAAAGCTTTAAAGTTGTGGTGAAATGGGCAATACTTGCTACCAACTGCTCGGCAACAATCTGTCTTTTTGTTCCTTCCGAACTAAAAAGTTTTTTTTTTTTTAAATCAGTTCACAATTGGCGAACATATCGATAATCATACACAAAAAATATACATACATACAAGCATAGAACCTCCTCCCTTTTGGAAGTCGGTTAAAAATAGCATCTTTAGCAAACTAGCATGCGCGCATTCAGTAAAATACAATTTGGCATAACTTTCCCAGCGTTGGAGGACCACACAGGAGTCGCCACAAAATACTGTGTCCTTTGTATGATGTCGACAGTTATTGCGCATTTTGTGTGCAGCAAACGACACGAGACTATGCCGGAAGATAACAATGTGGAATTGGATTTGTCGCAGATTTGAACCTATTTTGAGATAAGCGAGTCTATCCATTTTCTATAGGATTCATTTCGGAGAGTGTGCGTCTGAGCTGCACGACCTTATCCTACCATCCCCTTTTTACTACAGGACAAGTAGACGCCACATTACCACCCCTACACTGTCGATTTTCCTTCGATACGTACGAAGCGGTTTGACTCAACATTTCTGATTCATACCGCCAGGGAATGGAACAGTCTTCCTGCTTCCCTGTTTCCTAAGAGATATAATCTAAAGCTTTTCAAGGTCAGAGTGAATAGGTATCTTCTAGGTCTGCCTGCTTCATCTTCGACCACAACGTCGCCTACCATCAGGCGTGTTAGTGATCAAACGCGGACTTATTCGCGATAAAAAAAAGAGCATGTAGACTTACAATTAAGCTAAACGCGATTCGTACTCGTATACGTAGACTCTCTAAGTACTCGTATAAGGAGTCTAAGTAGTCATTGGACATTTCAACCGTGTTCAATGGAATCTGAGGCTAGGTAGATTCAGACATAGGTACTTTCTAAATAATGTCTAAAATTTTGGTTGGCTTATTTTTTTAACTAATTATTAAATAATTGGGCTACATTTCGCCACCAACTCCATCTCTGGAATTCCTCTCAAATTCTCTAAGCAATGAGGCTCTAAGCAAACATATAAAACACTATGGTTAGTTAGGTTATTTTAAGTATTAGGTGTAATAAATAAAATAATTAAAATTCACTCTTCGAATAATAGATACTATAATTTTCTACGTTATGCACAGTCTAAATTCATTATGAGTCAGATTGATAGATATGTAGTTTCTATTGTTGACACTGATAAAATACAAGAACATAGCGTAATAGAGGGTGGCTTAAAAATAGTAAGTAGGTACGACAACTGGCGGCCTTATCGCTTGAAGCACTACGATGGCAAATGTAGGCCGAATCAAACTTCTTGACGCCTGTGAAGATAGCTACAAGATGCGCAGCTCCCCTCTCCTTGGGCAGCTGACATAATGACTTTGCTATTGCACAATGACTCGCGTGGTACTCACAGATACCAAGAAAGATTTAGCCTCTAGGTATGTGTAAGAAATGTTACTATATTTTACGTCTATTATTTATACGCCTTCTGTCCTCACCATCCTAAGGTTGCCTGGCAGAGATCGCTGTAAGCGATAAGGCCGCCCATTGTTCGGTGTTTATGTAAGTACCTTTGTTTCTTTTTTTTTGTTTATTTCTTGGTGTGCAATAAAGAGTTTATCTATCTATCTATTTACCTATTTTCCCATTCCTCCATCAGCCAGAGGACGACTACTGCTGAACGTAGGCCTCCCCTATGGATCTCCAATAAGACCGGTACTATTCTCCCGGTCGATCCTATTTGCGACAAGTAGGTAATCTAAATAGTCACATTGCGTTTCATTACAAGAATCTTTAGAATTCAATGGTTCTGAATGAAAGCGCCATCTTAGATTACGGTAAAGAAACTGAAACCTATTGAATATCATTAGGACAATTGCATAGTGAGAGCTCAAGTTTAAGGTCTGGACACATAAAGGCGGTGTTGGCGGAATGGTTATAGGTATACGTAAGTATGCTTTAAAGCACTTTGATAGGCTTCCACCTTTTCTTGATTCAGTGTTATACAGGGTTATTTCTAGTCAATTAGCATCCTTTTAGGGGCTTATTCTGTACATAGAAACTAACAATTTTTGTTCTGCGACTTTTGTCAAAACTCAAACAAAATTTTTGTTGTTCCATAGAAAAATGTCGTTCACCCGCGGCAAAATGTATGGAACAGCTGATTTTTTTCGAGTTCTGACAAAAGTTGTTAGTTTTGATGTACAGAATAAGCCCCTAAAAGGATGCTAATTGATTAGAAATAACCCTGTATAGTTTTATTCTAATGTTTTATTATACAATTGCAGAAAAATAATTGAGACGAAGTTATCTAGCCATGTTACTGAAGAAAAGAAATACACAACCGAATAGAGAACTACATTTTTTGAAGTCAGTTAAAACATAGATCTCAACAATGATGTTTAAAATATCGTTGGATCTCAAGGATCAAAGCGATGAATAACATTTTTTGTGGAATTTAAAAGACTCACGACATAACACTATAATATGCGTCATGCGGCATTAAATACATACGTAGTACAGGTCTAATCATAAAACTTGTGATTTAAGGTGCGGATAGCCCAATCCTGACTGAAGCTTACTTAACACCTGCGCGAGATTAGGTTATCCGCAGATTGTAGCTAATATCACAGCCGCCGAGTTGTATGGCTAGGTAGTAGTCATCAATCATTTCATTTATACTCAGTGCCACGCAAATCGGCGGATGGGAAGTTATGCGCAGAACGCTGCGCAAAAGCCGAAATATGTATAGAGAACCTCGCGCCGGGGGACACCCGCCCGCCAACCTCATGCCTCCCGCGCGCTCCCTACGCATTGTGCACACATGCGCAATAATTAGCGAATCACGGCGAAGTGTCATCTGCGGCTTACTTCTCATCCGCCGACTTGTGTGGCGCTTAGTATACGTGATCTCAAAATGCCGCGATGACACCATATTAAACCACCAAAACATATGAAATACCCATCAACTGTAGGTACCTACTCGTATCTCATTTCAGGTAGCGCTCGTAGCGTAGTTTGATTAGGTGTTTGTCAGCGATCACCGAAATTAAGCAACGTTCCGCACGGTCAGTATTTAGATGGGTGAGCGCGGGTAGCATTTTCCAACTGAGCGCTACCGTGGCTCGGATGACACGTTAAATTGTAGGTCCCAAACTCTGACACCAGGGCTAGCCACATCCGAACTTTTATCTCATTTCAAAATAATTGCCATAATATTGCCTTAATTTACAACCTACTTTCATCCTTCGTCATAAATCCTACTCTTTCTTTCACTTAACAAAAGATGCTACGCACGTCGAATTAAATCAGTCGGTTTGTATGTCAGTATGTCATTCCTCGGTATGTTTACGCAGTACTGACATCAGTTGACATAACATTAATGTAAAGTGTGGCGACCGGTGTGGTTCAAGGAATCTGTGGATGGTACGCTTGTGTTACGCGCTTTATTATGACGCTGTTGGGGCCAAAGAATCAGCTGAAGGCTAAGCGTGTTTGGAGCCTGTTGAAAAACTGAGTCCCCTTGTCAAATAAGCGTAAGGGCCTCCTACTTGTCGAGCTAATGCTATTCAATAGCATACTTTAATTTTTACTTTTAAACTGGCAAACAAACTAACGAACCTCGTGAGAATAAGACGTCACAACTGAAATCCTTACTAATTAACCTACCACAAATCTGAAAGGGTGTTTATTAGTTTATTTGTCGCTCTTTCACTCAGCATCTCAGGGAGAGGTTATTTTGATTTGCAAGGATACCTATATTTAAAGATTTTAGAGTGTTATAGGTTATAATAAGTCACTTAAAACCCAGATTAATATGAGTTTCCCATGCGGTAGCACAAAAACCAAAACTTGTAGCTGGTAAAACCGCGGTAAAAGCATTGCGTTGCCTGATAGTTAGAGTGAAAATTGTATTCACATTCTTCAGGGTCACAACTGTTAATTCTCAAGCACATGAATTCCTGTGTTAATTATCAACCATAATGATAAGATTTGATTTAGTGAGGAAACGGCCGAGGAAAGCGATGGCGCTGAAACGTTTCCAAAAGAACGAAGATAACACTGTTATTTTTCTTTATTCCCTCTGCTCTAATGGGCCATTGTAGCAGTATTTTTTTTATTCCGTATAGGTTTGCGTTTGACAACATACTGTCTAATGTTAAGCAAATATGCGGTCTAGGGTGTAGCACGGTTACCTAGAAGATACCTATTTACTCAGGAGTTGAAGACACCCACGATGTACTTTAAAATCCACGCTGTTGTTTTGAAATCGTTATATGGTTATGTTTTAACAACGATCTCAATCATCACGCTAACGCTACCTCTTATGTTGCCACCATTCTCATGGCCCAACATTTATAGGCACTGAACACACTACCTACCCCGTATTGTTGATTTTAACATCAAATGTTACTCGGTGTGCCAAGGCTATTGGGTTACCGCCCTTATGTTAATTTATTGTTTTATGATGTCTGATAACAAGTGTGTACCGAGCTTAATGAAATTAAGATGTTTTTGAGACGTTTTTATAGCGGATTGTATGTCGTGGCTTTTACTGCTGGGAACTGGGGTACAAGTATTACGAGTGTATGCTTGGTGTAAAAATAAATTTAAATGTGGGTTATCAGACAAGGCCATGACTTTTACGTACATTAGAAGGTAATATTAGGGTGTCATTTTGAGTTACGATTTTTTTATTAATTGAAAAGGCAAACAATGCAACTCTAATGACCACATAATTCAATTGTCAGATTTACTTAGGTACCCGAAAATTAAGCAGCCCGTTTATGAAAGCTATTCAAAGTGCTTTAAATTTTCAATATTATGCGACGAATTTCGTCTTGATTTCGGGTTTGTTTTAAAGATTTTGGGATACCTTTTTGCGTCCAGCGCTCAATCTATACCAATATTATAAAGAGAAAAGATTTGGTTGTTTGTTTGTTTGCATCGAATAGGCTCCGAAACTACTGAACTGATTTAAAAAATTCTTTCACTATTGGAAAGCTACACTACCCCTGGTGGACATAGGCTATATTCTATTTTCAACAAAAAAAAATGGGATCCTTACTATTTGTCTTCTTAAGCCAATCGTACCCGGGCGAAGCCGGGATGCGCAGCTAGTTTTAAATAATTAACTTGACATATTTAAACTAACTAAAAATATAGCTGTTTTTTGATTGCGGTCTATTAGACAAGGACTTCAACACTTTAAAATTATATTTAGAGCTGTCAAAAAACCTTTAAAATTGCGTCTATAAATGACCTCTTAATCCTTGACTTCTACTTAAATCTTACGAAAAGGGCAGCACTGTGCTTTGTCTTCGTCTGTTAATTAATTATTTTATAGTGGTGAGAATAAATAGCAATTGCTTTACAGTATAATTGTATTGCGACTACGAAAAATAGATTTTTGTTATATTTTTTCCAAGTAGTGTTTCAGTGTAGGTATTTGGGCTAAAACTTACAAAAAAAATACCTAATGTACTAAACGAAATGTATTAAAATATACTACGGGATAAACAACAAACAAACAAGGACACTTTATTAGTCAACCACATTACACAATAATTAAATTTTGCAAAAAATGGCTAAACCGTCTTCCATCGTGTACAAAATTAGAATATTTCGTTCGAAATGTTTCCATTATATTTGATTTTTCAAAAACGGCTCATCCGATTTCTGTACAATTTAAATGGTAGCACCTCGGGAGTATACTCTTTCAAACTAAAAAAGAATTTTTCGATTCGGTTCACAATTGGCGAAATTATCGATGAACATACATAAACAAACATACAGACGAACATAGAACCTCCTCCTTTTTGGAAGTCGGTTAAAAAACAAATTACATGGACGAATAAATACAATTAATAGGTTTCTAACTGACTGCCTTATCGCTTTAAGTGATTTCTTTTAAAAACAACAAACTAAATTTGTTATAACTAAAAACTAAAACAATTATATATCTATGTATGTACCTATGTGCATACATACTGTAAATCTTACAACAGAAACTTACTTAAACTGTATTTAATGTAAAAGCTGTTGAAAGCTCTTGATTCTATATTATCAACGTGTTTTGAAATCCAAACAATATTTAGTTAAGCAAATAGTTTATGGCATTTATTTGCTTTAAACATACTTAAATAAAAATGCCATATGGCACGCGGCTAGGCAAACGACTGTCTAATTTAAGGTTTTATTTCCTCTTTCCGCTACTTAGCATTTAGTGATAGACCGTCCAAGTGTTCAAACAACAAACAGATCTTATTGAGATAAATAAAATACCTTAACTTGAAAGACTGGTATGTGCGGGACTATTTGCATAGAGTAGGTTGAAATTATCAGAAAAAGCGCAAGAAATAACTGTCACTTGAAACAACGGTTTGCTATGGTAAATCAAAGTATCAAGGGCTATGCTCGGAGTCCCTCTGCGAGATTGAATCAGAAATAAAAATATACGTACAATACCAATATTACCGACATAGCGGCGCATCGGCAAGTTGAAGTAGCAGTGGGCCTGGCACATCGCGCACGTCATAATAACCGATAAGGTCGAGAAGTTCTCTTGTACACGTACCATCAAGTTTTAGTACAGTTTCCGCCCAAAAATACAAATCACGTTACCAAAACCGGAAAATCGCGCTGGAGACAAACTGATTAGCTTCTATTAAAAATGTATTGGGGTGGCGTATGTCCAGCAGTATTTAGACGTACCACGTCTCTGCCTCCGTCTCTCGATATCATAAAATATGTGCAAAAACCACGTCAATACCACAATAAAAAGATACTTTGTACTTTTAACACAATTTTGCTATAAATACCTTTACAATGAAATAATTATCTGACAATGAAATTCATGGTTGTTTCACTATCCCTTTCTAGTCAGTAGTGACGTCTGTTTGTCCACACACACTTGTGCACATATTAGATTTTGTGAACTCTGTACGAACGTCAAGGCGAACTAGTACTTACGTGTGCCTGGCTGAGGCGCGTGTCGAAATAATAGACTATGTGTGGAACTGAAACTACAGATCGGACTTTAAGACATAAAGCCTTAAATAAATCTAAAGAAGTCTTATTTTTTTTATCGCGAATAAGTCCGCGCTTGACCTCTAACTCACCTGATGGTAAGCGACGTTGTGGTCGAAGAAGAAGCACGCAGACCTAGAAGATACCTATTCACTCTGACCTTGAAAAGCTTTAGAATTTATTTCTTAGGAAACAAGAAAGCAGGAACACTGTTCCATTCCCTGGTGGTACGGTATTTTTAACCGATGCAAAAAAATGACATTAACGTAAGTTCCTACAAGCTGGGCGGCTAGCCCTGGTGTCAGAGTTTTAAGCCGTCTCAAGCTACTACTTCGACTTGGCTAAACGGTTAAACAACCGGGAATTTAATATGTATGTAGCTGTGTCTCTGTGTCTAACAGACAATGTTAGTGGCATCACAGACATTTTTTTCTATTTGAACGGTAATGTAATTGTAAGAGATAAGTAAGTTCTTAAAATACTATTATTTCAAAAAACAACGAGTTGCACTCCGATAGTGCCGATAGAAGTGAAAACTTAAACTTATAAAGTACCTACTATCATTTATGTGGTAAAATACAATATCACACAGTCACATTCGCGCAAGCGCCCTGCGCTGTCTTAGGAAATTCCGATCAGGTCACATGTCCTGACGCGAGTTTAATTTTTTTACCCATCAAAACACCCCCAAAGAAGTTTTCACTTCAAAAATATCCGATCAAGGTTTTAGAGACGAGCTCGATTCAAACCACTGTCAACTGGGCTTTTTGTACAAAATCTATTGGAAAGGCAACAATATTAAACAACAGCAATCAGCAACAAAGAGGAAGCACACAACAACACGTATTGGTCTAACAGTGGACGCCTTAACAACGCCAGTCTTTTTAATAGTCCACTGCAGGACGTAGACCTACCCACGAAGGGTGATTGGGCTGTATCCACCACGCTGGCCAAGTGCGGGTTGGTGGATTCACACACGCCATTGAATTTCTTCTACGGACGTATGCAGGTTGCCTCGCGATGTTTTCCTTTACCGAAAAGCCAGTGGTGAGAAATTCCGAAACTCATTGGTACGGGACTTGGATTGAACCCACGACCTCAAGAAAAACAGGCCAGCGTTACAACCACTAGACCACCACGGCTTATGCTGATAACTCAGTACTAACAACAGAACTTGCTCACGTCTAACCAATTGTTATAATTCGTCAGTTCGATTTGCAGAGGGCGACACAGTAGCTGTCAGTAGCGAGTAGCGACTAAACGAACACTCCAGTCACAAGTGGGCCAACACGGAAATACTCGGCCGTATAAATCATAGCTCATTTGACGCAGGAATTCTGTGACCAATCTGATGGCTGTTGGCGTAGGTTAGGAAGGTTTCTGTTAACACAATTCTGTATTCTTTGATTATGTATCTGTCTAGACGGACAAATATAAACATTGATCACAAGTTGACAGCTTTTGGCATTGTGCGCACACATACTGTCTAAACTGTCAAAATTCACAAGCTTAAGGTCCACATATTAAGCCATGTATTCACTGAGCGACAATTATTAATAAACTCTGTATCAGAAACAAAATCTAGGTGTTACCGAAACAAAAATCAATGTTTCAGAGACAATTCTTTTGTTTCTGTAAACACTACCGTGTGGAACACGAAAACAAATCAGTACCTGAAAACATGTCTACGTGATATTTCAGAAACTATGTATCCGAAACATTGTTGCTCAGTTAATACATAGCATTATAGGTGGCTAGCTATTGCCCGCGGTTTTGCCCGCGTGTTATTTAATTTTTGTGCTATCCCATGGAATCATTTTATTTTTCTGGGATAAAAGTAGCCTATGTCACTTTCCGTCGTTTATACTATGTCCATGCCAAAAAATCAAGTCAATTCGTTGCTCCGTTGCTGTGTGAAAGAGGAAGTAACCAATACACCAACAAACAGACTTTCAGATTTATATGATTAGTCAGGATGAGGATACTTTTTACACCGTTTTGTCAGCCAATTCGGTATCTAGACAAATATATAAAATCAAAAACTGTAAACATTTAATATCGTAGCTCGGATGAGACGTTAAATTGTAGGACTCGGTTGTATTAATTAACCGTTTAGTCATGTCAGGCCTTCAAACGGCTTAAAAACTCTCGACACTAGGGCTAGCCACCCAGCCTATACGTATTTACTTACTTTTATAAGATCAAATCAAAAATTTTAAATCCTTCAATGCAATAAGATTCCTACTTCAGCTAACATAATAGCTGATTACTTTGAAACGGCTGAACCGATTATGATTACACATATCCAATAATTATTTTTCTCAAAAAATAGCACGACCGACTTCACCCGTGTACAGAATTCGCGAATAATTCGCACGAATCGATGTTACATTTTTCACATTATTGTTGATTTATCAAAAATGGCTCAGCCGATTTCAATAAAATTTGAATGGGACCAATTTCGAAGTATACTCTTTCCAATAAAAAAAGAATGATTGAAATCGGACTACGAGGAAAAAAGTTATGCGAGGTTACACATTAAAAAAAAATTCGCGTCGAATCAAATCAATCGTTCGTCAGTCAAAAACACTCCCGGATATTTCGCCTTTCAAACAAAAAAAAAAACACTTTACATTTACTTCCTAGTAAAATATAAATCTTACTCAAGTCACTAAAGCAGCGCATGTAATAATCGGAAATCCTCCATCGCCACAGCGTTTAGTTTCGAATCGGGGGATATCTCCAATTACAGTCCAGTCAAGGATACTGGACCATCCATTTGAATTGGAACCAACTGATTGCAGTGCAACGACTCCTCAAATATGACCTGAGAATTCACACTCAGTTTTACAAAAAACGACGGAGTGCTGTAAGTTTGACGTATCTAGGTGTGTGTCCGTGGCATCGTAGCTCCCGAAAGAATAAATTCGATTTAATTTTGTTAGCTGTGGGAGGAATCTTACTGCGTTCAGGGTTTTTAAAGTTTTTAATTGTGTTTGGTAGAAAGAACGTGGGCTAAACGTTTGGACTAAGAATTACTTAGCAATAAGTTCTAAAAAAAAGCCGTGGTGGTCTAGTGGTAATGACACCGGCCTTACAATCGTGAGGTCCTGGGTTGTTTTTCATCGCTTTAATAACATTTTTAGACCTATGTTTTAACTGACTTCAAAAAATGTAGTTCTCAATTCGGTTGTGTTTCTTTTCTTCAGTAACATGGCTAGATAACTTCGCCTCAATTATTTTTCTGTAATTGTATAATAAAACGATAGAATAAAGTAACTTTAATGCATTCAATACCGTGGTGGTCTAGTGGTACTGACACCCGCCTTATAATCGTGAGGTCGTGGGTTCAAATCCCGGTCCCGTACCAATGAGTTCTTCGGAATTTATGTATGGAATTTCACACCACTGGCTTTTCGGTAAAGGAAAACATCGTGAGGCAACCCGCACTGGGCCAGCGTGGTAGACATGGCCCAATCAGCCTTCGTGGGTAGGCCTACATCCTGCAGTGGACTGCTAAAAAGGCTGGTACAGTACAGTACAAGTTCGAAATAAAAGTCGTATCTTTACATTGTAGGTCTATCCTAGAACTCTGCATTGTCGGCCAACCGGTTTCAAGTCTACGAGTATGTTCTGATAACTGTTAATATTATTAATCTGCAGGACTATGTCGGCAATTTTTGTTCAGCGATATATGTGTAGGTAAATCATTTTTATCTGATTTTGTAAAAAAAAGTGAGTGAGTGAGGTCTAGCCATCTCGATTAAACCAACGAACAGTCGGGTCAAAATCCAAATAAGTCGAAGGTAAGTTATTTTGGGTCCGTACTTAAAGACTTAACATTGGCCAAGTGCGAGTCTTATTCGCTCACGAAGGATTCCGTACCGTGTTGTTGCCCCCTTATCCCCATTCCTCTCGGTAATAAGGAGCAAAAAACTCCTGAAGAATCACCTTTGTTGTATGGACACCCCACCCAAATATTTATTTTATTCTGGGTTTAGTATTTGTTATTATAGCGGCAACAGAAATAAATAAATATTAGGGGACATCTTACACACGGTCTCTGACCCCAAACTAAGCATAGCTTGTGATATGGTTGCCAGAGACTGATATACTACATTTAAGTATTTTGAAATACATCATCTGTCAAAATTTCAGCTGTTTAGGTACCACGGTTCATGAGATACAGCCTGGTGACAGACAGACAGATGGACAGACGGACATCGGAGGGTGAAAACGGAACCATTTTACTAAGAATAGGGTTCCGTTTTCACCCTTTGGGTACGGAACCCTAAAAAAAGGCAATCATAATTTCCAGAAATACTCCTGTCCTAAATATTTGAGTGTCCCAAATGGAAAGTTTGTAATCAGCGTGAATTACTAGTCAAGACAGGGAGGACTTATGGCACTGGGACGTGGTTTTATATGGAGCTCATTAATTACCTTAATGCTGCTCAACCAAAACTTTAAGAACATCAAAGAGCGAGATTTGTGAGTTATAAAAGAGGATATCAAACGCGAACTTGACTAGTATTTAATTAAAAAGTAGCCGATAAGCCGACGGAACTACTCATAGAAGTCTTATCATCAGTGACTTTTTAAGGTCATAGTCGACTTTGTACAACAGCACCACCAAAAGTGAAGTCAACAGTTAAGTCGCCAACACATAAAGAGCGTGAAAATTACTAGCTAAATATGAAGTACAGACGATAACACCAATTTCCTTATTTTGAAGATTTACTATATCGTGAGAAACAGTTCAAAAATCACCAAGCCTCACTTGACATAAATCCACTCAAATAAGGTGTAAACCCAACCGTCTGTTAAGGGCGTAAATCCCGCCTTATTACCCCTGTACAAATACGCGGCGATCAGGGTTGTCCAAACAGTTGCCTTTCACCGTAACAAACCTTCTTATTGTGTTGAACAGGCTACCATTGTGCTCGCAGGGCTGCCGCTGTCAACTGTCCGCTGTAGGAAGCCCACGCGTAACTGTTGACACGCGATTGCTGTTGCAAGTCATAAGATTCAAACGTTTTTAGGGTTCCGTACCCAAAGGGAAAAACGGGACCCTATTACTAAGACTTCGATGTCCGTCTGTCTGTCTGTCTGTCTGTCACCGAGCTGTATCTCATGAACCATAATAGCTAGGCAGAAATTTTCACAGATGATGTTTCTGTTGCCGCTATAACAACAAATACTAAAAAGAAAAGAAAATAAATATTTAAGGGGGGCTCCCATACAACAAACCTGATTTTTAGACGTTTTTCGCTCTATATTAATAATGGTAACAGGTAGATGCTTGAAATTTTCACAGAATATTTATTTTTATATTCACTTCAATATTGAATAATAAAATTAAAATTAAATAAATATTTAAGGGGGCTCCTATACAGTGCGGAACCCTCCGTGCGCGAGTCCGACTCGTACTTGGCCGATTGTTATAGACGACATGGTTTTACAGTTTTAGTGTTGTTTTATAGAAACCTTTTATTTTTCCCGAATTAAAAGTAGCCTATTACACTTTCTGGTTTTTAAACAATAGGTACATGCATGATAAATATAAGCCTAATCATTGCTCAGTTAATTATAAATACCTAATTATTATTTTGTTACATAGCAACGAAGAACGATGAAGAATTTAGGGTTTAGGTTTGTTTAGATTCAATTCTCCTACAGAATTACAGGAAAATTGTAAAGTGCCAAGTGTCCGTCCAATACTATAACCATTGTCTTTAGCGTTTTCATTATTCCTAACCTGTACTGTCCCACTGATAGACAAAACTTTTCTTTACATCCTTCTATATATATCCTTCCTTCTATATAATTTTGTGTCGCCACTTCCTGAATGCCGATATTCACCCTTTGCGGTGCCGAAATGCTTGAAGAACGTCACGCCAGCGATATACAAATAGATAAAGACCGTTGTATTGATAACTATTTTTTTAATGTTCTCACCATTTACTGTTGAAATTGTGGCTTGTGAATAACATCCGGTAAAACTTGATATTGATAGAGTAGCACGAAACTTACCTGAAACAATGAAAAAAACACATGAAAAATTATAATCCTGCCAGAATTCTTAATATACTTAAACAGAAAATACCATTTAGCAGGAAAGCTAGAAAAAAGCTAGCTAGCTAGCTTTAAGCTTCCAAAAAAGCTCAGCATTGCCATTCAGCGAGGCAATGCTGCCAGCATTCTGGCCACGTTTCCTTCTACAAGGGGCTTTTAGTTTAAGTTTTATATGTTTCTAATTTAGTTTTGTATATTTATAAGTTTAGGTATTTTTAAATATTTTACTACAATAATTTAGCAGGTCTGTTGACTTTTTTCTGCAAACTCTTTCCTCTTATCACTTAAGTCATGTCAGTAATTGACTCACCGACTGCTAACATTGATATATGTCCGCGAGATACGTGAACAGATTTGAGAATTTGCTCCGAAGATTTATGTTCTATTTCCTATTAATCCTCATCATAAATGGTGCAGTACATTAATGATAGGATCTATCGGGATCCGTCAAAGTTGCAAGAAAGGTAAAAAACAGTTGACTTTGCAGCTATGGTATAAGTAGCTCTGTAGCTTGTAAGCTAGTCTACTTGATTGGGTTAGTTTCTGAAAATGTTTTTCTTCTGTTGGTAAACATGATAATTTTAGATGAATTTTAAAGAAAATGCTTGTATAACTCAGAAACAAATCTTTATTTAATTGTATTACGTACAGGAAGACGTGAAGATTACAGCACCTTATTGCATTGTTGAATTACGAGTATAACTGTTCAAAGCCCATCTAGCAATAAACTGAGGTGGTCATCCAAAGCCTTACCGGTTGTTTGGTTATCTTGTCTTAAAGATATCCAAACTACTGAACAACAGGCAGAAATGAGATACTTATAGAAGTGATTTACTAAACGACCAGTTGTTTAATGACCTTTTAGAATAATATACGGAAACATCGAGCAATATATAAAGAAAAACATTTCTCCCGACAGAAACGCTTTTAGTTTTCTACAACCATCAATTAAAATCTTCCATGAAGATAAACAAAACCCTAAAAGCAATGTTTTGGGTTAATACACCATTAAAGATAGCGAGGTCAGGAGTCTATCGGAAGATTCTATAAACTATACTGTAAACAGCTGATACTGCTACTCCTATGTAGTTTAGTTTATGGTCAATAAATTGTAGAAACGTAAATCGTTCCGGAAATATTTACTAAGTTATTCACTGAGTTTAATTCGCGTCATTCTCTTGGTGAAAATAGCTTGTTTTCTTTCCTTGTTTAAAATATATAGTAAGTACAATAGGGACAACGTCAACATCACTAAGCAAGACTAAGAGAATCTCAGATCTAAGCAAATAATCTTAATCCTCTCTTAATCCTAATCTTAGCAAATAATACATTAAATTATTTATTTTACTTTTCTTAAGGTTAAGTACAGAAATAGGTACAGTTATACAGTTTTATAGTATACATATAACTAATAGTTAAACTTATGCTACATACACTGAGTCCGTGGACTGTTCATACTTTTAAGTGAACCCTAGATCCCACACTAGGATAATTCCTGTGTCGTGGGATTTAGTGCCTTCCGTATTAATATTGATTAAAATTAATGGTTACGTGTAGTCTAAATTAATCGTAAAAGTTTCGTAAATAAGTTAATGTAAGCGAAGAAAAACAACAAAAAAAACATCGAGGGTAGCCAAGATATATAATTTTGTAGTCAATTACAGTGATCCCAGGCTGAGTCTAATAATAATTGAAATACAAAATATTTTATTTATCAGAAGATTACATAGATACAAAAATACCAGTGGACCCTGCACTAGGATGACCTGTATCGCAGGGCCCGACTCAGGGGTGCTTACATTTCAAATACAATCTGGTGTACGTACGGTGCGGCTAATAAAAATTATAACAAAACATTTTTCATTTTCATAAGTTTACAGTTTTTTTTTTTTAAATTTGAATAATATACTGTTACTGATGAACTGTACAAAAGAAATAACAGTGAAGTGAAAACGAGTCGAAGAAGATACAGAGGTCTCTCTAAGACAGATACAGAACCAATAAAAGTCCTCAATAATTCCGAGTGCAAGTATCAAGTGTCGGCAGACGGGCGTCAGACGGCCGTGTTGTGTTACCGTGCCTTACAAACGGTTTGTGGATATGGTCAATAGGTATTATTGGCTGTCGCCATCGAGCAAGTATACACATATATGTACCTATATAGTCACAATCGTGCAAAAAAGTTTCCGTTCCAAGACATTTCCCAAGCTACGTAGTGGGCGTGGGCTTTTTAGTTAGTCGTAAGGTGATTGCAAGCTGACTACAACGCCGAGCGATGCCATAGTGCTAAGTATTTTTTTTTTCTTTCTTAGTTTCCTCGGACTTCTTAAATATTCTTATAATTCTTAAATAAACATAACGTCGGATCTGAGGTTATGTTTATTTTAAAAGTTTAATTTTTAGCCAATA
The DNA here is from genome assembly GCA_964007245.1 of Hypomecis atomaria. Classification (NCBI taxonomy): domain Eukaryota; kingdom Metazoa; phylum Arthropoda; class Insecta; order Lepidoptera; family Geometridae; genus Hypomecis; species Hypomecis atomaria. The sequence continues at coordinate 4,499,865 of OZ023294.1, read as the reverse complement.
TACAATTTTACATATATGTGATTTAAAGTATTCTAATTTCGTATCGATTTTGACGCATGTTTCTAAAAAAACTATCCAAACAACAAAATATTTCATAAATATAAAGTGCTAAGTTACAAGCACTAATTAGGTTAAATAACATCGAGATTCGAGAAAATGGGTCATTGTGTATTATTTAATGTATATCTAAGTAGGTATGTATGACGGCGCTCAGACATTTTTTTACTACTTTCACTAAGGGACTGTGGCTCTGTAGATATTTGCTCGATGGTTGTCGCGGTATGCTGGCGTCCTAAGCTTATGAAGAAAGTATGTGAATTGAATTGGCCTTGTAATCTTCGGACTTTTTCCTTACTTGTGTAAAGAAGTACGGAAAAAGTCCAGTCCTGAAGTTTCACTTACCTAAATACTGTTATTTTTAGGTTATGTTACTGTTATTTCCGTACCCAAAGGGTAAAAACGGGACCCTATTACTAAGACTCCGTTGTCCGTCTGTCTGTCTCCAGGCTGTATCTCATGAACCGCTATAGCTAGAAAGCTGCAGTTTTCACAGATGATGTATTTCTGTTGCTATAACAATAAATACTAAAAAATAGAATAAAAATAATATATAAGGGGTTACTCCCATACAACAAATCTAAATTTTTAGCCGTTTTTCGTTCGATATCAATAATGATAACAGGTAGATGCTTGAAATATTCACAGAATATTTAGCTGCATGCTTACTTTAATAATAAATAAATAAAATAAATATTTAAGGGGGGGCTCCCATACAGTATGGAACCCTTCGTGCGCGAATCCGACTCGTACTTGGTACTTATTATTTTGTGTACCGTTGATTGAGGTATAGATAGCGCGCGAGTTGAATGCAGTCGGGGTCTGAGGTAAAGAGCGGGAGCATCTCCCCCCGCTATCCGCACGCCCCACCTCACGCGCCTGGGCGGGTTGGGCGTGCGGATAGCGGGGGGAGACATTCGCATTCCTAAGCTCTGCATTCAACTCGCGCGCGTACAGTATTTGCTACGTACCTACTTATTCTGAAATGGTTTTTTTGCAGATAATGAAGTGATTTGATAAACTCGAGGCGAGAGTAGATATGTTTGCCGAAGTTAAGCAACGTTCAGCTTGGTGAGTCTTCGGATGAGTGATCGCGGGTGGCATTTGCAACTAAGCGCTACCATGGCTCGAATGACACTTTGAATTGCGACTCCTGGTCGATTTAGGCGCTTGGTCATGTCAGGCGATTTCAGGCAGCTTAATAACTCTGACACCAGGGCTAGCCATATAGCCTCTACAATATTAATTATGGTTTGTCTCGTCTCCCAGTCCTAAAAAATCTCAAAAAAATATTTTTTGGCAATTTATAAACATGTACGTCATGTATCCTTAGAGGTGGTCTGTATTCTAAGAAGTTACGAGTATCTACTATATTGGTAGAGGTGGTACTTCACTTTGTGTGACACTTTGACAACGAGACTGTAGCTAAAATCTTTTTGTCACATTATATGTTTGGGGCAACTAGCTAGACTCTAGGTCTAGAGTCATACATAGAGTTTTATACTAGAAAATGTATGATATTATGCATTGAACCACGTAGGTAAACTAATTATTTTTCGCAAAAAATGGCAAAACCGCCTTCAATCGTGTACAAAATTCGAATATTTCGCTCGAATTGTTCACATTATTGTAGATTTATCAAAAACGGCTCAACCGATTTCTGTAAAATTTAAATAGCACCATCTTGAGAGTATACCCTTTCTAATTAAAAATGAATTTCTCGATTCGGTTCATTCGGATATTTTGCTCGAATTGCTTACATTATTGTTGGTTTTTTCAAAACGGCTCAGCCGATTTCTGTAAAATTTAAATGGGACCACCTCGAGAGTATACCCTTTCGAACTAAAAAAGAATGTTTCGATTCGGTTCACAATTGGCGACATTATCGATGAACATACACAAAAAAAATACATACCTACATACAGACGAACTTAAAAACCTCCTCCTTTTTGGAAGTCGGTTAATATTATATATTGACACGATCCGTCAAAAGACTGCATTAAAACGCTCACTTCGAAAATTTATTGAAATGGCAAACATCGGTATACTTATTATTGTCACACATATTTGAATTTAAAAACGATTCAAAACTATGTAATTTTCATTCAAGAATAGATATTATATTATCATAGAAAACAAATTCAAGTTCATTGGGTATTCATTGGCTAACAATATACCAATTTCAACATAATGCCACCTACATGGCAAAAACATAATCATAATTTTATTAGGTAGGTTATGTTTTATTTTATTGTATAAGTTCCTGGGAAAATTCTAAAGTTGTACTTCATGCTACTATTATTCGCTTGGCAAGGGGCTGTCCATTAATCACGTGATGTTTTTTTAACATTTTTTAACCCCTCCTAAGCCGTATTTGAAATATCAACTAAATGTATAAATGCTACACATTTCGAATTTTGAACACGATTGAAATCGGTTCTGCCATTTTTTGCGATAAATACTCATTTGTCTATTATAAAAAGTTTTAACGAGGGAACTATTCCGCGGTTTCAGTAGCTATCGAAATATCAAACTTAAGTAGGTACATAAGGTAGTGCCGACTGAGAAGGCCCGCTGTGTTGTAAGGCCCAAGTTTCAAAAAACACATTAAATACATTCATAGCGCACTGGTCTCTAGTCACGTGAGTAACGGACCAATAGGAACGCAGAATGCGCCTGCAGCGTTCCGCTGGCGGCCGCCATTTTGTCAGTGCCGCCACTTTTCTCGCCGAGCTTGGACGCCGTCACCTATTTTGCTATTTTTCTCGGACACAAAAAGTAAGTTTTCTGTTGTTTATCCCAAGATTTTTAAGCAGATGATTAGTTTAAAGTGTTTATTTAATCATTACCTAACACTATTTACTTTTAGATTGTGATTTTTTTATCAAATTTATTACGAAAATGGTTAGTTTGGGTTTCAAAGCCCAAGTCGTTTTGGAAGGCCCAAGTAGTTACTTTTTTGGGCCTTACAAGGCTTGATTGGGCCTTGCAATCCTATTCTAGCCTGGCAAGGCCCTTAAATATTCAATATAAAAAATGTCTTTATACTCTATATATTTTTTTAATCATCCTTTGTAAGATGTTATCGTCTCCGTTCCTCATTCCTTGCATATCATAAATCCCAGGTCCAAATTATTGGTAAAAAGCCCTCTAATGGCTTTCCTACCAATAATTTGGGCCTTCTAACCATATAGCTGGGCCTTTTAACCCAGTTTTGTCTATCAAGGCCCAAAGTATGGAAGTATTTATTTTTAAAAAATCTTGAAATTAAATTCCTAAACATTACATTAACTTTAAAAAAACATATACTGTATCAAAATCATTCCCGTAAAAAGTAAAAAAGGGCTGAGTACGGGCTGTTTTGCTACCTAGCAGAAATATTTTTTTTTCTTATAAACTATTGTTGATATCAGTTAGGATTCACTTTTGTCCAAGTCGAAAAATATTGCAATTTACATATTTTTGTAAATTTTAAATCTCAAGTTCTTATTTTCGTGATAAATAATTATATTATTGTCAGGGCCTTATTAGACATGCTACGTTTAGTAAGGCCCAAAAGAAGGGTTTTTAAGAAAGGTAAAAAACATGCAAATTATCTACACAACTTAAAAAATATATTTATTTGAATATTAGTAAGAGAACGAAGGGTTTCATAAACACGTTTTTATTGTGTTGAGATGATAAAATTAAGACTTATTTGATTTTGTAAAAAAGTGGGCCTTCTCAGCCTGCCCTACCTTACTATAAAATTTATTCAAGAATGAGTTGATACTAGTAGCATCACATATTTGTTTAACAAGGAGCCGATAAATTATAATAATATAAACAAAACAAAATGTAAAGTGATCCGTAGCAATTTGTTTTTATAGTAAGCCAGAATGATGGGAACAAGCTTTTTAGAATAAATATATCGGTGTCCACCCACTTAATTAATGACTTTGTAGGTGGAAGTAGATTTCCAGATTTTTTGTTTTTATAAAATCTTATATTGTGTGCGGCATTTACGAAGACAATAAGCCTGATTACAGAGGCGCCAGCGTAATTAGCTAAATAGCATAGTTCTGTTTCTTTTTCACTTTAGGCGTTCGATAGAGAGAACGCTTTTTACGTTGCTATTAAATTTACGCTGGCGCCTCTGTAATCGCGCTTATTGTCACAACGTTCGTATTATTAATTTGTTATGGTTTACTTAATTGTTATACTTTAAAGACGAAAAATCCGCGGTGGTCTAGTGATAGCACACCCGCCTTACAATCGTGAGGTCGTGGGTTCAAGCCCCGGTCCCATACAAATGAGTTCTTTGGAACTTATGTACGGATTTTCACTCCACTGGCTTTTCGGTGACGGAAAACATAATGAGGAAACATTATGTCCGTAGAAGAAATTCGATAGCGTACTCGTGTGTAATGGCCTAGCGTGGTGGATATGACCCAATTACCCGTGAGTAGTGTTCGTGGGTAGGCCTACGTCATGCAGTGGAATATTAAAAAGCTGGTAAGTACAGAATACTAGTAATACAAGCAATGACCGCGAAGGGATAAAGGTGAATGGCATAAACAAAGGGAAGCCTATGTCCAGCAGTGGGTTATCATGGGCAGATGATGATGAATAATTGAGCTGTTCGCTAATCCTTATGTTAGATAAGCATCACGCTCGCCAATAACTGGCCATTCTAAATTTTGACTTACAATAAGTTCACGTAAAGATTAGCATTTTAATATTAGGTAGGTAGTGGTGGTGGCTGGCACATGTGCCATACTCGTGATCGGTTGCTGCTTGCAGGTCGCCGGTCTGCTCGTGGCATTCACGCAATGCACCGACTTGATAACTTAGGCTAAGATTTAACTATTTTAAAATACTCTTTGTACAGTAAAATAAAATAAAATGGTGTTAAGTTAACAAAGGGCACAGACCCTGGAGTCTGTGGTTACAAAATTTTAGAATAAAAAAAAATAGGTAGGTCACATGTATACCTAGATAAATTTGGTTATAGTTGTGAAGAGATTTCGCTTTTCAATTGTTACCTATATGGAAAAAATAAACAAATAACAACAATACACAGTTGCAGTCGAATTTATAATCGATTATTTACGTCAGTTAATTAGTGTTATAGTTAGGATAATTATTTTTCGTAAAAAAAATGCAAAACAGATTTCCATCGTGTCCAAAATTCAAATGTTTCAAGAAACGACTCAGCCGATTCCTTTAAAATTTAAATGGGACCACTTTGGGAGTGTTTCTTTTCGAACTATAAAATATTTTTTTAAATCAGGTCTAAATTGGCGAAAATGTCGATGAACATACACAAAAAAAAACATACAGACGAACATAGTATCTCCTCCTTTTTGGAAGTCAAAAATATAGATTAAATAAATAACAGATAAAGTTACCAAACAACCAACAATCTTCTTTTTAGAGGTCGAGCAAAAATCAACAAAACCAAAAGGAACGGAAGAAGCAGTGACGAATGTTTACCCATATTCTTTTCTCACTATGTTATTAGGTGTTAGTATAGTGCAGTAGCGTACACTTGTGAATTCAAACTGAATTATCACAGGGATCTGCGAATGAATGAAAGATCGTGTGAATGAAGCGATGAATGAACGTATTGCAGCGAACAATGAATGGCGATTACAGCAGCATTGTGCATTGTAGATTTGCGGATACGGAAATACTAATAATAGTGTTAAATGGGTTAAAATTGTACTTTTTATTATGTAATAGGTTTGCTGGTGGTAAATGTATGAATAATTTTTACCAAACTTCGAACTTATAATACAATATTTTTAATTTTTTAACCGTGAATACAAAATTAGTTTAGTAAAAGTGAAATTAATTCTTCCAGGAACTGAGTCATAGGCCTTGTAGTAGATAAATAACTTAATAAATTATAAAAATGATAATTAATCAATCATTGCCATTCCAAAACACAGGTTTGTTCCTAGCTTTTTTCTACACACGGTCTCTGACCTCAAACTAAGCAAAGCTTGTGATATGGCTGCCAGAGACTGATATACTACATTTACATATTTTAAATACATATCAATACAGATAGTACCTAAATAACACCCAGACACAGAGCAAACACCTATGTTCATCACATAAATGCTTGCCCTGGGTGGGGATTGAATCCACGCCTCTTTGATCCAGAAGTCAGGGTCACTAACCACTGAGCCACCACATAAAAATATCAAAATACTCTGCTAAGTAGATCAAATTTACTAGAAATGTAAAATATTGGCTAGTCCTGTGAAAGACACTGAAGTCAATGCACTGCGAGCAAACGTAAATATTTCAGTAGTCAGTACTTTATTTTTAGACCAAATCTAAAAATAAGACACGTGCTCTTATCTCTACAAAGGACTACAAAAACTATGGTAAAGCTTTCGCTTTCTTCCTATTCTTGAAGGAAGTGCGTACGTGAGGCTATGAACCGCTTGCGAAAGGACGGTGTCATCCATCATGTGCTCACGCCTGAAAAATGCGACTGTCGCCCGACTGTCACTATGTGGGTTAACGCTGTCCATCAACTTCGATGCTAATTGTTAGGGCTGTGGACATTTTTAAATACAACAGTTTTTACACTAAGTAAATAATTTTATTATTCGCCAAAACGGCACAACCTACTTCAATCATTGCGATCTACGTATAGTACAAAATAAATTCGTATACTTAGTTCGATGTATCGATGTATACCATTTTTAGATTATTGATGATTTTTCAAAAACCATTCAAGCTAGATCGATAAAATTTAAATATACCAAACAAAAAAAATTCATAATGGCGGAATAATCGCGTTACATCTACAAAAGTAAAATAACATCCAGTCGAACTGAGAACCTTATTTTTTGAAGTCAGTGAAAAGGACACTAAATTTTGATTTATTGTATTGTATTGGCCTTTTCAATAGTATGGGTACTGGTGAACATAGGTCTACCCTCGACAGGCGATTTGTTGGGGTTGGTCGATCCATGTTGCGAGTGCTGAACGCTTATTGAAATAGGTAGATTAAAAAGGTAAAGTAAAAATCTACGTGACAATTTTTTAAGTTTAGATGAGAAAAATAATACTTCAATAACCAACAGAGAATATACACGTGCATATTACTTTGGACCTACTAAGATACCATAAAAAATCGGACAAGTACGAGTTAGAGTTGAGCATGAAAAAAACACATTTGTTGTATGGGAGCCCCTTAAATATTTATATTATTCTGTTTTTAGTATGGCAATCGAAATACATAATCTGTGAAAATTTCAACTCTCTAGCTATTACGGTTCATGAGATACAGCCTGGTGACAGACAGACAGACAGACGGACAGCGAGGTTTTCGTAATAGGGTTTCGTTTTTACTCTTTGGGTACGGAACCCTAAAAACGAAGAAATAAATAAGTTTTTTTTTCATTATTGGAACGGAGGCCTAATTCGACAGACTAGCGTCTTTTCGTAACATAAAACTACTTTAATCATTCCAATTGCAATATGAAAATTATTTCGTTATCAATTCTTTGTTTTGAATAAATTTTTACTACCTATACTTCTGTTTTGTTTTCGGAAAAGTACTTATTAACGTATGATGGAAACACGCATGATTCAATCAACTATCTTATTACGTTGTCATAACGTGGACTTTGCCGTCATTTAAATAGCAAAATATTTATACTGTTACCTCCGTGTTTTCACGAATAAATCGCTGCGATGAAGTAAACGTTCCCAACAAATCATCAACGTAGACTGTTACAAATTCCATCAAATTTATGGGACAGTCTGCAGAAATGGTGGTAAATAAATAAGCGACCTACGAGTGTTCCGATAAAGACCAGTTTAAGTTGATATATCTCTGTCATTACTGATGATTGTGGGTTGACTGGCGAGATAATCACGAATCTTTGGGGCAATTTGTCATATCCATTTTCATAGTTGAGTTACGGCGTCTGTTTCTTCTCGTCTTGGTTTTTAGGGTTCCGTACCCAAAGGAAAAAACGGGACCCTATTACTAAGACTTCGATGTCCGTCTGTCCGTCTGTCTGTCTATCACCAGGCTGTATCTCATGAATCGTGATAGCTAGAGAACTGAAATTTTACAGATGATGTATTTCTGATGCCGCTATAACAACAAATAAACATAATAAAATCAATATTTGAGGGGGGGCTCCCATACAACAAACGTGATATTTAGAAGTTTTTTGCTCGCTATTAATAATGGCAAGAAGAATGGGGCTCCAACACGGTACGGAACTCTTCGTGCACCAGTCCGACTCGCACTTGGCCGATTTTTTCGATAGACTTAGAAATAGTAAGATTATAAAAAGTACATGAAGTATGCTATTTCAATGTGAAGTAAGTATACTATTAGATATATTACATTATTAAAATTCATTCAAGTTGTTAGGATACACGATCATAGAAACTTTTTATCCCTGTACATGAAGAATAGTTGACAAAGGAATGGATATCCAGAACTACCTGTACTAAGCAGAGAGAAGGTGATTCAGATTATCCGGGTTCAATCAATTCCGGGTTGGCCCCATGGTATAAGTTGTTCATTATGACGGTCTTGATCACCCCTTTAAGAAAGGAAGAGGAGGCCCTTTCTCCTGAAATTCCCCCAGAAGGAAAAAAATAATCGCACCATTGCCTTATTAGACAAGGTACGAAGGTACGCCTGATTACACATATTTTGACTGCCTCGGTGGCTCAGTGGTTAGTGACCCTGACTTCTGGGTCAAAGAGGCGTGGGTTCGATCCCCACCTAGGGCAAACATTTGTGTGATGAACATAGGTGTTTGCTCTGTGTCTGGGTGTTATTTAGGTACTATCTATATAAGTATGTATTTAAAATATGTATATGTAGTATATCAGTCTCTGGCAGCCATATCACAAGCTTTGCTTAGTTTGGGGTCAGAGACCGTGTGTAAGATGTCCCCTAATATTTATTATTATTTATTATTTGATATTCTGTTCAATTAAATAATGATTTTGATTTATATACACGAACCTATATCTTTTAGATTTATTGATGCAGATTGCACCAGGCTTAGGAGACAGACAGAGACAGAGACAGCCCTGGCTGCGCGGGAGTTAAATCAGACATTATCTCCAACAAACAGTGATATAATGATGGATATACCCTCTTTGTGGGACAAGTTTAGACGACATTTAGTTACGTAAAGTGATGTTCGAAAAAGTTTGGAGTTCATTGTTTAGTCACACTTTAATTGGTATCTTGGTACTGTTAAAATAGAGTAAAGAAAACAATAGTCGTTCCATACATCCTGTTGTTTCATGAACGTTTTTTTTATTGATAAGTTGTGTCTTTTTTTAATGATGAGTTGACATAGGTATTTGAGAAAAAATTGTCGGATACGTCAGGCAAAATTGCAAATCGTGCGCCTGTGCTCACCAAACAGTAGATCGAATTGCGGTATCAATACCAATATTATAAAGAGGTAAGATTTGATTGTTTGTTTGTTTGCATCAGGCTCCAAAACTACTATTCCGATTTGAAAAATTTTTTCACTGTCTGCAAGCTACATTATCCCTGTGTGACATAGGCTAAATTATAGTTTTTAAATAATTATGGATCCTTGCTAAAACTCCCATAATGTAACCCAAGGTGTACAATAATAGGCTAGTCAATAATAAGACTGATACTTTTTCTTTTCTTTCTTAATATGTACCTGACTATAGGTTAGACTTTAAGGCTATCCTCAGCTGATTTTGATGCGACCTTGACCTGTTATGAAGCTTAATATACCGCTATCTAGAGGCATTTAAAATCTGCATCGCATTCCTTATTAAAGCGTAAATTCAAATTATTTAGTAACAGAGATATAAAATAGATTCTCGGTCTATACTAGTAGAGTACGTTTTAATTTGCAGATCTCGACCACCCAAGTGTTTCACAGGCTGTCGGCTTACCGCCTGGCTGATAACATTACTGATAAGGGTTATCACTGTAGCACCAATTCGACAGTTTTGCGACCACGTGGGTTTGCATACTCTCTAGATTTATTTAGTGTCTTGTGTAATGAGTTGCGGCGCGGGAAATTGATTTATTTTGTTACAAGTTTTTATTTAACTTGCAATGGATGTACTGTCTATATATGTATGTAAGTTCGGGTGGAATCTTGCAAGTTAAATTTAACCAACTTGTCGGTTTCCGATAAAGCTGAAATTCTGCACGCATATGTATATCCCGTGACAATGCAATAATATGGTACCATGGAGCTGATCTGATGACGGAGTCGGAAGGCGGCCAAAGGAACTCCTTTACTAAACAAGATACACCCGTCGTGTTTGGGCTCGTTCTACATGTCTTGGCCTAGCACTCTGCTGCTAAATGATATCCTGGATCTCAAAAGCTTGTATTTAGTAAGTTATACTTGTATAATACTGAAGATTTTTATTTGATTTTAATATGATGTAAATTCATGTGCGATGCCGTTTGGTCACGTTTGAATTATTCGTACTTACTCTCAGTTCAATACCCCGAGTAAACTTTTTGGTCTATCGGAATTATGTATTTAATTTGAATCATTTTGCATTTTGATGTTCACAAGCGTATATGTACTTGTATGCACGTATATGTATTGAAAAAATATAGCAGATTGGTAAATCAAAGTACTGCTATCTTTTTAGCATTTTTTTTTGTAGTGGACATTAAAGACATTATGTGATAATTTTACGGACGTAACCACACGAAACAGTGAGTAGGTACCTACGAGTAGACGTCAAAAGTGTCAATCATTAGAACTGTATACACACAACTGTCACTTCACCAATCTTGAATGTTTTTGAAATTTTAAAATCTCGAGTCGTTAAACCCAGAAAGGAGTTATTGCAAATATGCATAGAAATTGGGCCACTAAAGGGTACAGTATTTCATAATTTGCTTTGTTTCTTTCGGAAAATGATTTAACCGTTATTTTTTACAATAACAGTGTCCATTAAAAGTAATTCCGTGTATTCGGGTATTAAGGTTACATGTGACCAAAATGACAGTAATTCAATGACTGAACAAAAATCAAATTGGAAACTGTGAAATTACTCATAAATTAAGCATTTGATGCGGTTGTTTTACTCTGTGCATTTATTTATCATAGTTTAACCGATTTTTTGAGCTACTGTACCTAGTCTGAGCCCATTTTGCATTATCTCCTTTCATTTTACTTTGCTTTAGAGAGGTATTTTGTTAATAATGATTTTATTGTTGTCAGAATATTGACTTTAAAAAAGAAAAAAGAAAAAAAGAAAATATAATAAGCTAAACAATATAACCTATTCAAATGGGTATATTGAATATACTTGTAATGTTCTAAATTTTACTGTCGCTAGAACTGAATGGGTATTATGAGAGATATTTTCTATGAGGATTCGAACCAGCCTTTATGAGAAAATCTCAAACATTTCTTAACTAAAAGGCTTTTATTCATAGCATTCCTGGGCATTTACAAATAGATTTACTAGTATTTAGCTTATTGTTAAGAATTGTGTTTTATTAGTTTTCGAACAAAACCAAGATGGCAGGCGCTTTTGCTGGAGCTTAAGCTCAACATTGGATTAACTTTTTGTTGTACTAAGGATGTGTGGAACCAGGGGGCAATTCTGTTAGCCGATCTCTTTACTGAAGTGATACGTTCTTGAACCTCTCTCGTTTTTCTGACAGTTCCGACAGCTCAAAACTGTCAGAAAAACGAGACAGGTTCAAGAACATGTCACCTTAGTAACGAGATCGGTTGACAGAATTGCCCCGCAGGAAATGTTACTCAATGCGTTCTTTGTAAGAACATAGTCTTTGTAGGGGTACCAAACCAAAACTATAATTATATTATTTGTATTACACTTTAAGTATCGGATGAATTCAATTAAATAGCAAAATTGCGCTGGATGCAAGCCACTATCAAACGGTCATCTTAGAGATCTATTGGGAAGGCCTATGTGCACCTTTGAACGTCGTATAGGTGAAACGATGACGACGACCGTTTATCTTAGCCATTACACACTATTAAGGATAAAATGTACAATTTTCTCAATACGTTTTCAGTCAATGAATAATTAACCGAAAATGTCGCCATTTTACAGACAAATTATTTTTAATTTTTAACCCACTTCCAAAAAGTTGGAGGTCCTATGTTCGTATGTATGTATTTTTTTTTGTGTATGTTCATCGATAATTTTGTCAACTGTGAACCGAATCGAAAAATTCATTTTTAGTTCGAAAGGGTATACTCCCGAAGTAGTCCCATTTAAATTTTACAGAAATCGGCTAAGCCGTTTTGGAAAAATCAACAATAATGTAAGCAATTCGAGCGAAATATCCGAATTTTGTACACGATGTAGGTACATCGATAATTTCGCCAATCGTAAACCGAATCGAAATTTATTTTTTTAATTTGAAAGGATATACTCTCGAGATGGTTCCATTTAAATTTTACAGATATCGGCTGAGCCGTTTGTGAAAAATCAACAATAATGTAAACGATTCTAGCGAAATATTCGAATTGTGTACACGATGGAAGGCGGTTTTGCCATTTCTTGCGAAAAATAATTATTGGTGTTCTTTTCTTAATCTCAAATTGTTTTTTTTAGATAAGGGCATGAAACTATGTATGTAGAGATATAACAAATTTAATTAATATTGTTCAGGTCTCAGTAAATTGCCAGCACGCCAGTCTTTATTATAAAATATTTCAATCTCATCTCTCCATACGAGTACTTAGCTACAGAAAAATCTCTCAAGTTTGATCATCAAGCCCACTCCTTAATAGAATACCTAGGAGGTCTAGCCGGAAGGATCCATCAGCTAATTATAAAAGCATTATTCAGACTTGAAGATAGTAATTACGATCCGTCTACGGAACGATGTGTTATTAACCATCCTGTATTTGCCAAGTGATGTGGTTATTCTTGCAGATATACTCGTATCAACGATCTTTACTGGAGTGACAGTGATATTCATTTAGAATGATTGGTAACATAGTAGATGGTAAAGAAGCGTGGAAAAGGTTGTTCTTAGTATCATCGTCGTACCCAGCTTTCTTTATATTGTTACAGCGTACAGGGGCCTGATTCTCTATCGATAAAACGTAACATAACGCGGTAAGTAATTGTTTTATTTCCTTGTATTTCATGTGGATAAATGTTTAATAAATGTAAAATTACGTTAAAATGAATTAAAAGCAGAATTTAAGTTATGTTATTTGAAAAATAAATATAATTCTCACGAAATTCTTAAAAAACAATGAGCACGTTTGAGCGCGTTACGCGCTTGTCTTCATACAGAATCACCCACCAGGTCTCTCTCTAGTACTATCAAGTTTGTGTTTTTTTTTTGCAAAAAATGGCAAGACTGACTTCAACCGTGTACAGGATTCGCGAATATTTTTCACGGATCGATGTAGCATTTTTCACATTATTGTTGATTTATCAAGAATGACGCAGCCGATATCGATAAAATTGAAATGGGACCTATTTCGAAGTATACTCTTTACAATAAAAATTAACTATTAAAATAGGACTACTGTGTAAAAAGTTATGCTTGGTTACACATAAAATATATAAACGCGTCGAATTGTGTTGGTACCTCCTCCGTTTCGTGGGTCAAAAAGAATCACCTAAGAAGAAGGTACTCTGGAGCATTAGAAAAGTTGAAATCTAGTGGAAGTAACACTCGCCTTACAATCGTAAGATCATGGGTTCAATCAAATCCCGATCCCGTATCAGTGAGTTCTTTAGACCTTATGTGCGTATTTTCACGCTATTGGCTTTTCCGTGAAGGAAACATCGTCATACAAACTGCGTACGATCGTAGAAGAAATTTGATTATGTACATAGGTTATGTGAATCCAGCAACACACACTGGGCCAGCGGGATGGATATTGCCCCAACATTCTTCGAGTTGACTATGTTCAACAGATGTCTATTTGATAACACTTGATTAAAAATTGATAGAAAGAGCAAATGACCCAAGAGCTGGTGCTTACCTCGGTCAAAGACTTAGCCTTGCTATCCAACGGGGTAATGTCACCAGTCTCTTAGGTACTTTGCCAGCGGACAGCGACCTAAAAGCAGTTTTTTATTTATAATGTAAATTTAATACCTACACCTTATAAAAAGTTATTTATTTATTTTAAATTTAAGATTTGATGTATTTTTACTGGGAAACCAATAAAATTAATACCTTGATTAATCCTACTAAAATTAATCATCAAAATTGCAAAACCATTTGATTGAACGAACTCATGTTGTTTTTAAACTTTCGCGATTTGAACACATTATTATTAACTAACTCGCGCACTCAAATTACGAGATAAAAAAATACCTCATCATCCCGACGTTTCAACCGAGTTGCATCGGTCGTGGTCACGGGTAGACTGGAATGTGAATCAGCTGGTACCCCCAATTCAATTTGAACTTGCAAAATTGTCACTCCGACACACAACACTGACTGTCTAATATAATAATGTAAGTATAAGGACGAACTCAGTTGACAAATTTGGTTTTATTTCTGCATGTTTTCTGGTTTACTTCAGTAAAATTTTACAACCATCCAAATTAGTACACTATTCTCTGAACTAAGACTGACCAGAATAAATTTACAGCTAACCTATTACACAGTTGCTATTTTAAACTTTTACTAACATTGTGATTTAAGATATTTTACTCAATACTAGGCTATTAGTGGCCGAGCGTGTCGCCATCTTGCTACATGGTTTCTTACACAAGACCTTTAGATAATTAACGTGAAGCTGAAGATAATTTCTACGTACATGTTCCTACCGGAGTTGTGGACACATGAAAGTGTTCCTGTACTATTTTTTCTTTGGGATAGGTTCGCGTTTGACTACATCCTGGCTGTTGTTACTGTACTGTACCGGTCTTTTATTTTCATTATTGAACGCCCGGGAAGTAAGCGCCAAAAATGCAAGTAGGTAATGTACTTTCTAATAGCTGAATTTTTGGTATTACGTAATCATGGTGGTGTACAACAATAGGTATCCAGTATCTTGCAACTACTCCTAAATGCTGAAAATTTGTGCACGAGTAGAAAAATAATTAAATTAATCGGACAAGTGCGAGTCGGACTCTCGCACGAAGTGTTCCGTACCGTATGGTAGTACCCTTAAATTAATTTCATTTTAACTTTTTATTTTCTAAGGGAATATAAAACTTAGTATTGTGTGAATATTTCAAGCATCTTCCTGTTGCAGTCATTAAAATCGAGGAAAAATCATTTTTCTTGTATTGAAGCCCCCTTAAATATTTATTTTATTTTAATTTAACCATTTATTTTAAAAGTAAATGTTCAACTAAATATTCTGTGAAAATTTCAAGCATACACCTGTCACCGTTATTAATAGCGAGCAAAAAACGGCTTAAAATTCAGGTATGTTGTATGGAATTAAAATATTTATTTCTGTTTTTAGTATTAAATCTGTTGTTATAGCGGCAACAGAAATACATCATCTGTAAAAATTTCAACGTTCTATCAATCACCGTTCCTGAGATACAACCTGGTGATAGACAGACAGACAGACGGACGGACAGCGGAGTCTTAGTAATAGGGTCCCGTTTTTACCCTTTGGGTACGGAACCCTAAGAAAGTTTGACAATAGCAATCACCTGAAACATGTATTAGGGTCTGTCAGACATGCTTAAAGTAAAGTAGCACCACCAGCCGGATAAAAGTTTAATGATTAATTTGAAAATAATTTCTATTAAAAGTAAGGTCCTATAGGCTGGGTAGCTTGCCCTGGTGTCAGACCATTTAAGACGCCTGAAAAGCCGTGACATAGCTAAACGGTTAAAACGACCGGGGCCATCAGTTCTATTAACTTTTTGAATGGGTTGAAATCTTAATGAAATTTAAATAAATTACAAAAATAAAATTAACTTTTCAAATACAAGCTTTTGAGATCCTGAATTTCATGTAGCAGCAGAGTGCTAGCCAAGTAAAACGAGCCTAAACACGACGGGTCTACGGAAACGACTTGCTTAGTCCAGGAGTTCTATGGCCAGCTTTCGACTCTATAATCAGATCAGCTCTATGGTACCATATTGATGCATTGTCACGTGATATAGGTACGTGCAAAGTTTCAGCACAATCGGAAACCGGGAATTTGGTCAAATTTAACATGCAAGTTTCCACCCGAACTTACATCTACATACATAATAGGTATATCCATTGCAAGTTAATTTACAACTTCGCAGCTTCTAATCGTAGTAATTAATCTAACGTAAACTAGTTTATGAGTTTACTATTATTTGAAGAATTTTAGATTGAAATGTTTTGTAATTAAATTTTATTAATGACTTTATAAAGGTTTGAATTAATTATGTATTATTTAGTCTAGGTTAGAGAGCATAAATTAAACGGGTAGACATCAGATGTATTCAAGATGCTAAATAATTCATACCGGAACTATTGACCTCTTTATAGAAATCTTGTTTTTTGGAGCTTTGGTCAAAGGGTCTAATTTCTAATTTCTGAGTATAAAAACGGGATCATAATACTAATACTAAATCACTCGTCGGTTTCTCTGTTCAAAATTGGTAGGTGCAATTCCACCAGATTTGCCAACTTTGTTGCATACTTTGTTGCGTTTTATATTTTTTCTGTACATTAAAGTGTTGTTTATCTATCACAACAAACAAACAAACAATAACACTTTATTAGACAACCACAATACATAAAAAAATAAATTACAGGAACAATACAATACAATTTAGGTTTCTAACTGGCGGCCTTATCGCTTTAAGCGATTTCTTCCAGATCATACTGCTGAGCACAAATGTTTCTCTCAGTCAGACGGACAAAACTCTACAACTATTTTGGCAAAAAATGTTGCTAACATGTTTTCGGTAGAACCGCACCTTTAAAAAACTAATCAACTTTCCACAACTCCTTATTATAACGAGTTCCTAACGAGAAAATTTAAAACTGTTTTTGCCATTTTAACCTCCGATCAAACAAAAATAGTAATAGGTATGTTTGAGGGAAGTGTATGTCGGTCTAATATTCTCTTTGCTAATAAAAATACGGTTTTATTGTTTGTTTTTTTTACTACAATATCTGTAAAATAATTCACTACTATCACAACTAGGTACCTACCTACCAATTTAAGACAATTTTATTTTACGACTTTTAAATATTTGTATTGTTATCTCAACATTGACTGGAATACCAACGAGATAAAATTGTAACACTTTAAAATTTTATTCCGCTAGTAAATAAAGAATGTTGTACAAATCGACACCATTAAACCTTATTTAGACTTACTAAGAATACAAATTATCTCATTGATGTTAACACGAGTTTTATAGATTAGCGCATTTTTTATCAGATTTATACGTTTTCCTTCGAGATTTGACTGTAAACATCTAAATTAGGCATAGTTTTGCATAAAATAATTGTAACTGTCTTCTATTTGGTATAATTTTTAGATAAAAATCACGGATAAGGTACGAAAAGGTTGTAAATCGATCGATGTTATCTTTTTTTTATTTGAGGGTTTTTCTTTATAAAAATAAGGATTTCATTTGAAAATTAAATTGAATGATATTGTTTTTGAAGTTAAAAGTCCTTTAGCGGTGTTGTGAACTTTTTGGGATGGGTAAAAAATGTTAAACTCGCGTAAGGACACGTGCGTGACTTTGAATTTAACCACACAAATGATAGTACTTCACCTAATAATCTAGTATTCACTCCTGCCGGCACTCCCGAAGTGCAACGCATTGTTTTTAGGGTTCCGTACCCAAAGGGTAAAAACGGGACCCTATTACTAAGACTCCGATGTCCGTCTGTCCGTCTGTCCGTATTGAAGCCATTGACAGACAGACAGACAGACAGACATGTCTGTCTGTCTGTCAGACAGACATGTCTGTCTGTCTGTCACCGGGCTGTATCTCATGAACCATGATAGCTAGGCAGCTGAAATTTTCACAGATGATGTATATCTGTTGCCGCTATAACAACAAATACTTAAAATAGAATAAAATAAATATTGAATGGGGGCTCCCATACAACAAACCTGCATTTTTAGACGTTTTTCGCTCTATATTAATAATGGTACCAGATAGATGCTTGAAATTTTCACAGAATATTTAGTTTTATATTCCCTTCAATAATAAATAATAAAACTAAAAATAAATAAATATTTAAGGGGGCTCCCATACAGTACGGAACCCTCCGTGCGCGAGTCCGACTCGTGCTTGGCCGATTATTTTATTACTAGTCTATGTATAATTTGTGTTTATTTCTACGTACTCGTAGACCCAGAGGCTGCCATCATAGGGGGAGAAACGTGGAAGAACAAACTTCACCCATCTGATAACCAGATGAGACAACCTTTTATGAAATGTTATTTACAAACAAAAAGGTATTTTTTTACCTTCATTCTTCTGATATCCGGTATTTTTTATTCCAACTAATAGTTTTTAATGTAGAGAATAAACCTAGGTAGGATTGCTTACTTCATTTTGTTCATACTACCTGGCAAGCAACTATTTACAAATGTGTCAGTAAAAAATCCGTCTCATCTGGTTATAACGTGGGTGAAAGTCTATCTTCAGCGGCTCTTAGGCCATCAGTCGCAGAGAGCTTTTACTAATAAGTTTTTGATGGTACAATAAGTTCTACATAACATGGTCGACATATTGATGATGAAAAGATTATTGGCCTATCATTGACCACTAAACAACTGGGCCAGCGTAGCCCGCCTAGCGAGAGTAGACCTATGTTCAAGAGTTGACTGCCTCAGTGGCTCAGTGGTTGGTGACCCTGATTATGGGATCAAAGAGGCGTGGCGTAGGTTCGATTCCCACCCAGGACAACTATTTATGTGATGAACATAGGTGTTTGGGTGTTATTTGTGTATATATTATGTTTATTAGTTTGTATTTTAAAATATGAATGCATAGATATAAGTCTCTGGCAGCCATGTGACAAGCTTAGCTTAGTTTGGTTTCAAAAACCGTGTGTAAGATGTTCCCTAATATTTTTTCCTTTATTTTAGAGATTTATATACCGTAACTAACTGTGCCTCGCGGTGTTACCCGCGTTAGCCCGAGATAAAAAGTAGCCTATGTATTAATCCAAGGTCTAAGCTACCTTCATACCGAATTTTATACAAATCGGTTCAGTAGTTTTTGCGTGAAAGAGTAACAAACATCCATACGTACTCACAAACTTTCGCGTTTATAATAATTTGCCCGCTGTTTCACCCGCGTGATGTTTTGATTTTTGTGCTATCCCATAGGAACCTTTTATTTTTCCGGTATAAAAAGTAGCCTATGTCACATTCCGTCTTTTAAACTAAGTATATGTGGACAGTTCTTTCTTTGACATTTCCTGAAGCGCACGCTAGAATAGCTCGCAGATTCAAAAATTTTCCTACCTACTTAACCCCTATCGTTATATTATGGAAAATTCACGCAATATTGTTATAATTTATAGAGTATGTGTTATTCTGATATATAAGCTATATTATTGCAAAGTTTCATTTCAATCCGTTTAGTAGTTTTTGCGTTAAAGAGTAGCAAACATTCATCCATTCATCCTTACAAACTTTCGCGTTTATAATAGTAGGAAGTAGGATATAACAACAAATTCACTTGTAAGTATAACAAATAATATACATATGATCTAACTACTGTAGTGGAGTCCTGGTTATTCTATGGTTGACAATATCAATGAAGACACTAGCGGGAGTCCAATTAATTAACTTCAAATAGTTTACCACCAATAAATAGTTCAGAATAGAATAGAATAGAATAGAAAACACTTTATTGCACACAGTAAAAATAAGATAACAGTAATACATGAAAAACTTATTAGTGTAGCTCAAGGCGGCCTTATCGCTGGAAGCGATCTCTTCCAGGCAACCCATGCACGGAACGGAATGATCTTAAAATATATCACGGGAGTACAATAATGTGATTGATACTCAAAAGAAATAAAGCTATATTATAAACATAAATAATAATACTACATACTATACCTAACACACAATTATACTACTACTATAATATAAACATACATAATAATATACACATAATCATATACGCAATAATCATAACGAAAGAAAACAATGATACAGCAAATTACTTATTTAGAGAGATAATGAATTTTTACAAGTCGTTTGAAAGTTTCCAGTGAACGTGCATGCTTAATATCAAGGGGCAATTCGTTCCAGAGCTTCACAGCCCTTACAGCAAACGATGAACTGTAGAACGAGGTTCTGTGGGAAGGAATATCCAGAGTCAAATTATCTGCAGATCTCAAGGTGCGCGTGTGGAGTGAATCCCGAAACTTGAAAAGACTAGAAAGGTAAAAGGGAGAAGAAGGATAGAAAAGAGTGCTGTACAGCAGCGACAGAATATGAGCATCCCGGCGACGACGGATAGGGAGCCACTCGAGCTTAGTGCGAAATTCAGAAACATGGTCATACTTACGCAAGCCAAATATGAACCGGATGCTATAATTTTGGAGACGCTCGAGTTTATTCAGTTTACTGTTTACATCAAATTTTATTAGGGCTATTTACTGGAAAGATGGATTACAATGAGTCAATTTATTAAAGATGTTAAATCTTTTGTAATTTTTATTACTTACTGTTCTTATTTTGTTTTTGTGTTTGTGTGTGGGAAAGAATGGTATGGGCATAGATTAGATAATAGTAGGTACTGATTTGTAGGTAGATTATAGGTAGGTATAAGTTTGTATAGGCCTGATGGCTAGCTCTGATGTCAGTTTTTAAAGCATCTAACAACAACATCGGTCAAAACAATCGGGGATTTCTATTTGACTTGCCTTTCGAATCACGGTAGCGCTCATTTCAGAGTTTTTTCATAAGTCTACTACGTAAACATACTCGTAAGTAGGCAGACAGATAGTAACAGAGATTCGGTGTCGTATCATAATGCGTCATATCGAAAATTTAGTAAAAATTGCACCAACCTACATTCGTTATCGGGCAAATGCTTCAATAGATTAGGATTATTTCCTGCACTTGAATATAGATAAGTCTGCATAAATAAAGTTTCATGTTTGTCGCCTCCAAGATTTCTTTGCCTCATTCTGTTTCTTTTGTTTATGCTTCACTAGTAACTGCTAGAATAAGCTCCGATCCCTGCATAAAATTACCTATTAACAAGTTAAGTTCAAGACCTAAATAATATATATCACGAGATGGGACATGTCGTATCGATTTAGCGTGAACATAATCTCGCACGGAACTCTAGAGGTATTTACTAAACACAAGTACCTACCCTACAAGTAGTTGCCGCCAATAAATAATCACACAATTATTGGTACTTATTATTTCTCAGAGAGCATAGCAAATCAGCATAACATGTACCTAACTCATATGCGTTCACACAAAACTGCATTGTACCATGTCTGTTTTGTAGACATAAATTGTATACCTAGTGTATGATTTTTTTCTAAAAATAAATTATCTCAAGATCAGGGTAAAGAGAAAACCTTTCTCTATATTTATTTGATTTATCTCTGTTATATAGTACCTATATTTCGTTTGGTTTAGCCTTTTGTCACACACGGTATGTAGAAAATTGCAACTGTATTTAGTAACAAGCTTAAAATGAAAAATACTCCAAAACACACTTTCTTGAACTAGCTAAGATTACTCTCGGTTTCATAAGAAGCCTACATATTTCAAATAATTAGTTTTCCCAAAAAATAGCATGAATATTTTGCACGGATCGATGCAGCATTTTTCACATTATTGTTGATTTATCAAAAATGGCTCGGCCGATTTTGATAAAAGTTAAATGGGACCAATTTCGAAGTACATTATACTCTTTCCAATAAAAAAAAATAATTATCGAAAACGGATTACTACGTTAAAAATTATGCGTGGTTCCACAATTAAAAAAAAAATTATACGCTTCGAATTGAGTACCTCCTCCGTTTTTTCGTCGGTCAAAAAAAGCAAAAATGTTATACTTAGCTACAATAAGTTAACGACCACGCACCATGTCTAATAGACCAAGATTAATGTACATTTAATGCATGGTTTAATCAGAACTATTTGCATTAAATATCACTAAGGTGGTCATTTTATACATTAATCGCAAATCACATCCAATCCTCCAGCAGACATGGTAATTATGTAATAAATAATAAACATGACAAAATAATACTTATCTACTACAGTACTATGACATAGTAAAGATGCAATAACATTGCATTTATAATCGAGATTTAATCTTTAACATCATGGTGAACATGTTATAACTAGCAGGCAGTATGGGATCTTCCTGGAAAACTAATTATGGAATTCTTAGGTTTTAGGCACATAAATCGTAACAAATGAATGTAGTTTTTTTTAATTTTCCGGGAAATAATAGAATATTTGATACCCTTTAAGTTCAGTTTGTAGATAATGTACATTTTGTTCTAGCAGAACAATAGGAGAAGATAATCCGTCCGCCTCCTTGATGGACAAAATATCTCTGTTACGGTCATTGTTAGGTTTCAAAAGTATTAGAACTACGAGCTAATTAATATAATTGGCGTAATTATCCAGGTATTTATTTATCATCTTAGATTAGATTTTTACAATATGTTTATAAAAACAATATAAAAACATTATAAAACTTAACCTAGGTTGCCGCCGGCAGCGGGGCGGGGCCCAAGCTACAGGTGGTTGGGGCTACAGGCTGAGGAACCGACTGACAATGCGCGCCGTGTCCAGGATCACTGCCTTTTGAATCTGGCCCTCGACCCAACCGTCTAGCGAGAGCCTCTTGAGGTGTTGGTCGAGGCTTTTTGCTATTAAACCGTTCACCGACTCGACTATCGGGACAATGATCGTCGAGTCAACATCCCACATGGAGGTAACCTCGTGAGCCAAGTCAAGGTACTTGCTGAGCTTGTCCTTCTCGGCCTTCAAGAGGTTCTCGTCATGCGGGATGGTGATGTCGACGAACACTGCCCGGCGCTGGGGCCGGTCAACCAACACGATATCAGGCCTATTGGCGACAATAGTCCTGTCCGTGATGATAGAGCGGTCCCAGTAGAGCAACGCACGACCATTCTCAAGAACTGGCGCTGGTGCGTACTTATAGTACGGCACCTCAGACTCGACAAGGCCGTATTGAAGAGCAAGTTGCTGATGGATGATCCTGGCCACTTGGTTATGCCTGTGCAAGTACTCGCCGTTGGCAAGATGAGAACAACCGGAAGTAATATGCCTGAGTGATTCTCCGGGACGGTGGCATGCCCAACAAATGTCGACCGTACCGTCCTTCAGGATATACTTCCGGTAGTTGTTCGTCAAGATAACTTCGTCCGCTATTGCACAGGCAAAACCCTCGGTTTCCCCAAAGAGGTCACCGAAGCGTAGCCAGGCCACCGACGCCAGCAGGTCCACATAGGGTCCTGTTAGGGCCCGATAGAACCGCCCATGCATTATTATTATTATGATAATTTAACGCTTTAAGCGTTTACTCACGTTATAAGGTAATAAAGTTATATTTTGTAAAGCTGTTTTGCGTCCTATGCATTATATTATGCCTATATTATGCGCCTTGCTCACACAAAAAAAACATTTATAGAACAACATTTATAGATATAACTTATAGGTATATAGTTCAAATTTTTCAATCAAAACTTAAAGTTTAACTCCTACCACATTTCATAATCTGCTTTAACTAAGACGTGTGATCATGCATAGTGATATGATATTTTATCTTCATTCATGATAGAAGATACATTTATGCGCCAATCATAAATCGGACATCCATACTGACATTACAGTGCTAATGACTTCCCGTAATCGCATACTAATTTATCAACCGAAGATCTTTTAATACGTAAACATAAAATAATGATCGCTAAATATGTATAATCGCCACTGCAGTAGGTGTCTTATGACCCGATTGCCCATTTAAAATGTTTATTATATTTGAGTAGCCAATTCAGAGTATTTGCTTTTAATATTTGGCGCTTTGTTAAGAGTGTGTTGGTAAATATTGGTTTAAATGAACCAGTGCATTTTTGGCGAACTTTACTCGTAATTTGTGCAAGAATATCGAAATAACGTTTGAAAAAAATATTTGAGTTAAAGGTTATTTTGTAAAAACTCTTGGAGAATTTGTAAACTATATCAGTTATGTAAGGTGATGTAATTTGGAGACCCATCGGTTTCTAATCGAAAATTCTAGTTTCAAGTTTTGAGGCGATATGAAGTAGGTAAAGCTAAGTAAGCTAGATGTCAGAAAGACCACTGTCTTTGCATACACGCTGCTAAATGGCAGTGGGCTTTAGTATTTGGATTACGTCAAGGGTCTGTGGGTGATCCAATTGCTTTTTATGTAGTAGTACCTAGATGTATGTAGTTTATTGAATCAGGCGTTACTTTGCGGAAGTTCATCTTCAAATTCTTGTTTTGAATAAATATTTAGTGTATTTCCGCTCTGTCGTAACCATAGTCGAACCATGATACAGTTTGATGATTAATTACTAATTTTGTTTGTGATTTAATTTGGATTTTGAATAGTACCCTTAACTTATATGACTACGACAGAGCGGAAATACACTAAATATTTAGATGTATGTAGTTTTAGCTTATGTAAGTAGTATTGAATTTTGTAAAAGTTAATAAAGGCTATATTGCACGTTAAAAAATACAATATCTGCAAGCATAACCTACTGTTTAACTAACGCTGTACAGTTTTAATATTAGATTAAATTTGATCCCAAAAATCACGCCGCTTACGAAATCTCTTTGTGAAGATGGAGTCCATAAATTATTTATATATACTAAAATACTGTTTGGTATTCAACGAGAATGGTAATCTGTAATCCCACTATCTTTATTGTGATGCTTATCATTGACATCGATAGTGTTTTGAAAATATGCCACTGTTTTCATTAGAGAATTTCTTCTTTATATGTTATTCATTGGAGCAAATTGTTCTGTGGAAATGTAAAAGTAGTGAAGACATAAATTGTGTGTCAGTCTATGCGATCCGGTATTTTATAGAATATATTGACTGGCTAGCTTGATTATATACCTATACTTTGTTGGTGACATTGATGTGGCGATAATGGTATATTTTTCTTTTAGTCCATCAAGTGACCTGTACTTTAGATTCTGTCATGTATGTATTACTAAAAAAGAGAGAGATATACCGCCTTACCACAAAAGATTTAAACACACTTTAAGCACTGTTTAACCGTGCAATATGTACTGTTAAACATAGTCTAATTGGCAGCCATATTACAAGCTTAGCTTAGTTTGGGGTCAGAGACCATGTCTGTGTTAGATGTCCCCTATTATTAATATATTTATTTGTATTTTATTCTGTGTTTAAATGAGAAGATTACCTAGTTAAACATCTTTATTTATTTGACTAAGCTTTGTCATCTTTCCGATTGTCTAACGAATCGATTTTTCTTCGAGTATGCAGACACTTCAAAACTAATAAAAAATCTTTGACCTACTTTAATACGAGTGATTAAGCAAATTTTCAGATACACTAATTCAGAAAAACGCCTTTATAATTAAATTTACAGAAATTTTCGAGTAACCTGAACTAAAAACAAATAGGTACATGTCCCAACTCTAAGTCAGGACCACTTTCATCGTAACAATGCCCAATCGACAGGTCCAACAATCATTGTATGCACGATGCAAATGCATTGTTCATTACCATATACACGTGTTCGGTTACTTGATTCATGCTACGAGCTCCTGTGGCGTAGTGGCATAGTAGTCAGGGATGGGAGTTATATTTACTGTGAGAAAAAAATATAGCTGACCTCTAAAAGTTATAGTTCCCCCTACAGAAGTCGTCGCGGATATTATCTCTTTGGCTGAATCTTAATAAGCCAAATCTACTTTTTAACCCCCGACGAAAAAGAGGGGTGTTATAAGTTTGACGTGTCTGTTTGTCTGTGTGTCTGTCTGTCTGTCTGTGGCATCATAGCGCCCGAACCACAGAACCGATTTCAGTTTAGTTTTTTTTGGATGAAAGGAGACTTAATCGAGAGTGTTCTTAGCTATGTTTTATAAAAACCGATTGAGCCGTTTAAGAGTTATGGTGGGTTAAAGTGGGGATGGAAGAACCAAAATTCTACAAATGTGCCCAAAATGGTTGTCAATTGAAAGTTTGTTGTCAAATATTTTTGTATCGGGGGTTTTTTAATAAGGTATATTATTCGTGACCGATTTGGTTCATACTTTCAAATTAAACGATCTTGCCAAATACGTACTATCGATATCGGCTGATAAATTGTGCGTCCTATGCTAATGTACCCCCAAAATTTATTTTATTTTGTTTATTTTCCACAATATAACTATCTTGACAGTTTCTATCTAGTGTAGTAAAATTCCAATCAAAGATTAATTCGAGCGACTTTATTTCTCTTTCTATTGACAAACTTCAAACATTCCAACTTTATTGAAATATATAGAAGAAGAAGACTAAAAGTTTGTAAAAATCAATAATAAGGTTTTTTTTATTTTGCATATGAATATATTTTCCCCAATCTCCAGCTGCTGGAGATTGGGGTGAAAGACTGGCACCTACTCGCGCAGAATAGAGACAGATGGCGGACCTTGGTATCGGAGGCCAAGACCCACTTTGGGTCGCTGTGCCAACAAAGATAGAAGAAGATATGAATAGATTTTAGTGCATTCTCCAGTGCATATTTGCATTCATGTTTTGGAACTTGGTTAGTGCATATGTATACAAAATCCGATGTCTATTGTAAGGTTTTCAGTATTTTATCATATTTTTTTACTATGTCGCTTTTGGTTGAAATTGGATCTGGTAGACCGGGCAACACCAGACATGACAGGGCACTCGGGAAGAAGAGTTTGTTGCAAAAGGAGGAAAGGATTTTACATTTAGAGCAGTAGGATATTATCTGGATTGTTAACGAAGAATTATACAACAATTATTGAAGTTACATCACCTTGTTTTAATAGTTACAAAGCCAACTACGCCACACATACGGAGATATTGGATTTGAGGTCAATGATTCAACATCTCAGAAGTGACATCGTAAGTACACGCCTGCACCTGATTTTGTAGCTAAATAATATATTATCATGGTGATTTTAGCCTCGAACTCTGTTTAAACTGAATATTATTCGAAGCTAAAACCTTTGCACCAGTTTACGACACGTCGTCTCGTAACCTCCAAGATCATACATTTATGTTGTTTTTATTTCATATCCATGACGCATTCATACGTTTGAATATTGAAAAATAAAATTTGTGAATTAGTAATCTGACAAATTCTGATAACAATCGTTTGTATTAGCCATGTATATGTAATGACCATTCAATAAAGTCTGAATAATAATATTGTTTGGATTCATTCCATTGATGCGTATCAGAATCGTGGAGCAAAAATGAACCTTATTCGTATGAGCGAATGAAAGGAATACACTGGTTCCACGTTCATACAAATAGTACAAATCATGGATGTATTACATAAACATCCTTGGTACAAATAGAGCAAAAATCTTTTGTAATGGCGGACGTGAAAAAAAAAAAAAAATTAATTAAATGTTGTTTACCTACCAATTTTACAATAGTAGGTTAAAAATGATTAACAATCAACATTCTTGACATGAGTTTTTATGACAAATATGTAGTAAAGTTCTTAACATAATAATAACAATCCAAAGTTCATAGTTATGTGTCCGAAGGATATCAGTATTGCTGATGTGTTGGTTGAGGTATTGTGATACTACTTACGAGTAGTATCATTATTATCATATTGGTATTGCCTAGTCCTGTGAAATGTTGGCATTAACCCATACTTGGTTGACATGTTTTCTTCATAATAATTATGTTACCAAACGGAGACTAATACTCTGACCAATTAAAATTTTCTAATTATTTGCACTGCAGAAATCTTAAAATTGATTGGTTTAATAGTGAGAAGTGCTGAAATTACATTTAGAAGCACTTCATGATGCATGTAGATATTCCTTAAGTTAACCTTATATAATTGCGGGCATATGAAGTGTCCATGGTCGTGTGGTAGATGTATTCCCTAAGTTTTAGATACTTCAAGTCCATACATATATAATAAAAGAAGAAAAACATACACTACGTTTAGCCAGACTGGGGTTTTATAAGGGGGGAATTACAATCCTGTTATTTTTCGTGTAACATGCACCATTCTCGAGATAAAAGTAGGATTTAATCTCCCTCAAATATTTCTCTTTACTCAATCACAATACTAATGCAAGCAATTTCATGGTATGAGTTCCAGGTGATGGGTTCGAAGACAACGAAGTATGGCGCGTGAAAGCTCCTAGGAACCGATCGCGCTCCAGGCGTCACGCACGGCCGCAGCCGAGGCCACAGTCGAGCACTCGACGGAGTCGCAGCTGCAGCCGCAAGCCTGGGTTCGTTCGTGTTGGAGCTCGAGCTGCAGCAAGACGAGGCGGATACAGCCACGGCCGCAGCCGGAGCCAAGGCCGCAGCTGGAGCCACGTCTGCAGCCAAGACCGCATCCGGAGCTGAGACCGCAGCTGGAGCCACAGGCGCAGCCGAGACTACGACGAGAGCCGAGGCCGCAGCTGGCGCCACGGCTGCAGCCAAGACCGCATCCGGAGCTGAGGCCGCAGCTGGAGCCACAGGCGCAGCCGAGACTACAACGGGAGCCGAGGCCGCAGCTGGAGCCACGGCTGCAGCCAAGACCGCACACGGAGCCGAGGCCTCAGCTGGAGCCACAGGCCCAGCCGAGTCTACAACGGGAGCCGAGGCCGCAGCTGCAGCCACGGCTGCAGTCAAGACCGCATCCGGAGCCGAGGCCGCTGCCGGAAGCACAGC
This sequence comes from Hypomecis atomaria, assembly GCA_964007245.1. Taxonomy (NCBI): domain Eukaryota; kingdom Metazoa; phylum Arthropoda; class Insecta; order Lepidoptera; family Geometridae; genus Hypomecis; species Hypomecis atomaria. The sequence continues at coordinate 4,470,984 of OZ023294.1, read as the reverse complement.
CACAGCCGTGGCCACAGCCGCAGCCGAGGCCATGGTCGGAGCCGGAGCCAAAGCAGCAGCCGCAACCGCAGCAGCAGCCACAACCGCAGCCAGAGCTACAACCGCAGTCGCGGCCAGGATCACTGCTGTAGCCCGGGGTCACAGTCTCAGCCGCATCCGTTGCCAGCACTCCACCGACGACTGCCTGACCAACGTGGACGACAGACGCTCCAACGATCACCGATGCGGCCTGGAGTATATTGCTTGGAGATCCACATACGCTGCCATCTCTAATTTATATCTGAGTTTTGCAGGAGAGGCTTGTATGTCCGGTTTGAAAGCTTTTCGCATTCCAAGCAAAATGAATGTTAAGGTTCCAGTTATTATATGGTTCTCATAACATTTTATCGTTGATTTAGCTGTTGTGCACCGTTTTGATTAATAGTATATATAGTTAGTATGCTGCGGTTCTGTCTCTTTTAAATCCAGCAAGTTTAATGAGTTCACCAATACAGATTCAAACTGCTTACCACGGTCTGTCGCGAGCTACAGTTAGGTACTGATATATTGCCAGCAGTTCTCTGTCGTAAGGACTTCTTTCGTTGCGTTGGGCTCAGATCTCTACTAAAAGAAGTCAGAGGTTTTTGTTCTTTCCCAACGTGTTTTGAAACACTTCAATAATGGTAGAGTCTGAAGCTTCAGTGACTAGACTAGTATCATGCCGCAAGACGTAGGCGAAGGCGAAGTTCGAAGGCTCCAACGTGTCACCGATTAGCGTCACGGGTGGGAATCTTTTGCTGTCCCAGTCGACACGTCTGGTAGTAGAACTTGTGAGACTTTGCTGTGTCCCCGAGGAAGCGACGACAGAAGATAGACTTTCTTTGATATTTTCAGGAATGGCAAACTATCTGGTGGCTTCTACTTTGCCATCTAGCTGGTTAATGTTGGCTGCAGGTACCTACCACGCATACCAGAAAGCTGATATTTTCTGCACCATAAACTCTTTCCTGCTTGGCTTGATCAAAAACCGTTCCATATTCTTTCAGGCGAGTAGAAAGCAGTTGTAGGCGCTGGAAATACCCATCTTCGATAAATCCGCTGGATTTAAGAAGATGTTAAGAGTATTAACAAAATCAATTTTCGAGAAGATTTTACAGCCATATAATATTATGTCATAAGGGTATTAAGTCATAAAATATGCCGAATTGGATATCTATCCGGTACTGTACTGTCGTTCAGAGTCCTGTAGTCGCCACCCGGACGTCAAACTTCAACTTTTTAGGAACCAGATGCTGGGAATGTGAATATGTGTTCTATGTGACATCTGTTCCAGCTTGCAGTGTAGGTACAGTTGAATTCTTGCTTAGCTATTTTGAAGTTTCAGGCACTAGACGTCTTGTGCACCGTAAACAAGTTGGTTGGGCACCTTATTGATGAAATGGACTGTTACGTGGGTGACAATCTGAAGAGTGTCTGGTGGACGAAAGATCTCCACGTATTCTCGAAGTATTTCTTAGTACTTATTTGGATTGGCCGACGCGGACGAGTGCATGAAACGACATCTAAAGAAAAAGCGGGTTCAAAACTGGTAGTCAACAAAAAAAAAAAAAAGTTATCGATGAGACGGCGATTGCAGCAGTCGACCATTAGGCCATAATGTGATAAAAAGTCTGTCCTGATTATAGCCTTGCTAACATCGGCCGCGATAGAACGCCAAAAAAGAGCGCGGTGGAGATACAATCCAGGTCTAGCTGCGTGAAATCGTAAGTCACGGTCAATGACCCATTAATTGCAAAGGTTCGTAGGTAATCCTCAATCATCTGCTCCTGAAGTCCTACATGGGAAAACACAGAAGTCGCTACTAGTGTCGACCAAGAACTACATTTTCGTTTTTCAGTGAGTGATGTACAGGCGACCTTAAGAAGATAGGCAATCGTCCATCATCATACTTGCTTTGGTAAGAGCAGTTCAAAACTGGAGGTAGCTGGATTGTGACCGAGTGTGGGAGTCGTGTTTTGTTCACCTCTATTTATAGGACGAAATCTTTATCAGAATTTGTAAACGAAGCTTTTACTTGATGGCTTAATTCTGCGTTTTCCTTGTGAGATTTTCAGAAACTATCTGGGCACGGAGTCCCTAGAAGCAACCTAGGTTGATGGAACTAGGTCGCTCGCTCACTTTGTTGACCAGATCCACGGGCGCTTCTAATGTGGACTTTGGCTGGGACACAAGGACTGTTTGACAGCTTTCTGGTAAATGGCTCGTTCGGATGAAGTCATCTTGTATGTTTTGCCGGTGAGGGGACAAAGGTAGCGTGGAAACAGCGTAGGCCTAACTTTTGTGCATCAACAGCCGAGTGACTTCCTTTATTTCTCTAGAATCTGAGAGTTATTTCATCAGAAGCTTATTCTTATTCGATGTGGGGGCGATAAGTCCTGCACTGACGTCCCGCATGGGGTGTTTTGTGCATTTCCCCCTCCAGCGTCTATCCGAGCCAGCCCAGCTCCTTAAAGTAACGGAGCGTGGCTCTGGGCCGCTGGCATAACTGCTCCAGTAGCTTAGATGGTGAATAAGATGATGGCGATGTGGATGACAAAGCTAATGATAATGCCAATGCAGAAGCGTCATGCAACCCGTTAGCTATTCTAGTGTCTTCTTTCATCAGAAGCTTTTAACTATTCAGTTTTTAACAGCATAATGGTGATCCCGCTGAGCTCTGACAGAGAAGAATTTTGTTGCGTCGTTTTTGTACCCTATTTTCTTTTTATTTAATTTGCTAAATTTGAGATTTCAATAGTTACTAATGACTAGATGGTGGTGTGCGTTAACGAGTAATTTTAATATGTTGATCTTTGCATGTCCATTGTCAGATTTGTAACTTGGCGTTGATTTGTCATTGAAGATTCCCTTATTTTGACACTTTATTTGACGTTATTTTTGTTAATGTTTTGCGCATCTTTTGACTAGTAAAATTGTTATCAATGTTACACTTCGATAATTCATCAACTGCGCAATCGTACGCATGTGATACTTTTATAAACTTGACGTATAAATTGCCATTTTTCCGAAAACTGTTCGCGGCTGAAATGAAAAGGTAAACGGACTCGTTGCTGCAGTCGCATGGCCGCCGGTCTATCTAGATTGGCTTTACTTTTGGTCACGGGATTTCTTATTCGGGATTATTTTAAAGTTAATATGACAAAACTGAACAAAAAGTGAAGTAACGATGAATTTTTGTATCTCTCTCGTGACAGAAACAATGAAGACAATTGTTTTTACCATTATATTTTAGAACTTGAATATGCGTCACATTACATTGCAACGTTTATTGATTTTATTTATGACTCTATGTGCGTGTAGTTGTAGTAATGCTACAGTATCGTTGTCGCTTAATATTCAATGTTCATAGACATTTGAGTGCTCACAATATTTATGCACGAGACTGTAATGGTATACACTTCGTTTCTATAAAATTACTAGATTTAGTATTTTCTCTAAATTTATTAATGGATGAGTACATTATAGTAATCGTTAATATATTTAATTATATATCTGGCTGATCCGATGAATTTCATCTCACCATCTGTCAACTGTCAATAACAACTTTCAAATACAGGAATGTTTTGAATGGGAAAATGAAATTGGTATTTTTATTGTTTTTCTCGCAACATGGTATTTACATGGTTGTACGCAGCTATGGGTTTTCTCATCGTTTAAACCTTTCTAAGCTTCCACAAATATATGGAGATGAAAATTTGCTAAATCGGTTCAGCTGTTCTCGAGTTGTAGTGAAATCAACTATCGTGATTCATTTATCTATATAGATAAGAGATTTACTTAATGACGTTAAATATAATCTTGTCTTGTCTATCTTAGTATTCGGACATTTACCGTTAACATTTGTAATATTTACATGCTATTAAGAGTGGCCTCTTTTGCATAGTTGGACGTAATTATAGTCTTTATGGGTGTGGTGGTTTTGTTGTGTGTATTGTTGCAGTTTGTCATTGTTTTCAAAATTATCAAAAAAGGTGTTCACAATTTATGAAACAGTTTTGTTTTTCGATATTTATTGAATTATTTGAAAATTTATTGTTTATTATTAAATGCTTAAAGCTACAAACTTTGGGCTTGAATAATATTTGCGATATACAATGATATCAATAATCTATAATTGTGTTAATTTTACTAAAACATAAAACATATACTTTGGTTTGAACAATGTTCAAATAATTCACCGATTGCAACGATGACTATGAGTAATTTTATTCTGTTACAGGGACTGATATAAGGATTGTTTTGATGGATACAAGGATAGTTTTTAAGAGATACAAGGATAGTTTTTAAGAGATACAAGGATAGTTTTTAAGAGTTACAAGGATAGTTTTTAAGAGATACAAGGATAGTTTTTAAGAGATACAAGGATAGTTTTTAAGAGATACAAGGATAGTTTTTAAGAGATACAAGGATAGTTTTTAAGAGATACAAGGATAGTTTATAAGAGATACAAGGATAATTTTTAAGAGATACAAGGATAGTTTTTAAGAGATACAAGGATAGTTTTTAAGAGATACAAGGATAGTTTTTAAGAGATACAAGGATAGTTTTTAAGAGATACAAGGATAGTTTTTAAGAGATACAAGGATAGTTTTTAAGAGATACAAGGATAGTTTTTAAGAGATACAAGGATAGTTTTTAAGAGTTACAAGGATAGTTTTTAAGAGATACAAGGATAGTTTTTAAGAGATACAAGGATAGTTTTTAAGAGTTACAAGGATAGTTTTTAAGAGATACAAGGATAGTTTTTAAGAGATACAAGGATAGTTTTTAAGAGTTACAAGGATAAATTGATAGTTTTAAGAGTTTGGCTGTAAAGATAAATACTTGATTATAAATAACTGTATTATAATTGCTACAAATCTTCAAACATTGTTCTTCGTTTAGAATCTATGTGTATGAATTTTTGTATAACAGTGTTCCAGTGCTTGATATTACTAATCTTTGATTTGTATAATATAACCTAACTTACCTTGCCTTGCCGAATGTAAGGTTTTGCCTGGTTCCACCTGGTGCATGTATGAGGACATACATGTCATCAGGATGGTCGAATGTAAGGTTTTCAGTATTTTATCATATTTTTTTACTATGTCGCTTTTGGTTGAAATTGGATCTGGTAGACCGGGCAACACCAGACATGACAGGGCACTCGGGAAGAAGAGTTTGTTGCAAAAGGAGGAAAGGATTTTACATTTAGAGCAGTAGGATATTATCTGGATTGTTAACGAAGAATTATACAACAATTATTGAAGTTACATCACCTTGTTTTAATAGTTACAAAGCTAACTACGCCACACATGCGGAGATATTGGATTTGAGGTCAATGATTCAACACTATTAATCATAAATAAAACAGCCTTATTATTTATTATTCCAAAAGTTTAAGATCAACATTACTGTGACGTGTGTTGTTGTTGTGCTGTGTGCTGCTGCTGTGTGCATAGGATAAACGGACAAGGCAAGACAGTACAAGCTTTTCTACCCTTCCCCTAACAACTTACTGTTTTAACACAAAACATAATTAAGTTGTAGTGACAAACACAACTTAAACAAAGGAACATGTTCATTTTTTGAGTCTTCATTTGAGAAATACTGAATGAAATTAAAGTACTCGCACTTGACGCACTTGATGAGTTGTAATAGTAAAATAAATAGTCAATCTACGTTACAAAATCCTGAAAAAAAAACTAGACAAGTAATCACTTTGATTTAGATGAGATTTCTTCAATAAAGAATTATTATTTATTATGTAACACAACACGTCAAAAATAGTACAAAATCAATATCTCAAGTATGTCCTAACAAATCAAATTACTCGCCTCTGGTGGTGCCTGGAGCTGATGCCCAAAATACTGGCCATTACCGCGTTGAATAACGATAGACATCCTTTGCACCAAGAACCACCCAGAGCGGGAGTCACCGTGATTTAGATTAAATAAATAAATATTTGGGGACATTTTACACACGGCCTCTGACCCCAAACTAAGCAAAGCTTGTGATATGGCTGCCAGAGACTGATATACTACATATACTTATTTTTAAATACATACTTATATAGATAGTAACTAAATAACACCCAGACACATGGAATTATTAAAATTATTAATTAATAATTGATTATTAAACTTCATACAATGCAATACTTATACTTTTATGTACATTATTTATTAGAAAAACGTAGAAATAATAGGATAATTATGCAACAAGCTAACGTCACGAAACTTTTGCGTATTCTGCCCGCAGACAGCGACCTAAAACCATGTTTTATTTGTGATAGTTTAGTTTTTACTATTTTTACAAACCAAATCGTTCTACGAATTTAGAATAAAATTTTCCAAAACAAAAAATACAAATATCTTTATTTGCCTTAAAACACTTTTTACCATAATATTCACTTATCCCGTTATAATATCTGGCAACAAAAAGTTATGCAAAATCAAAAGTAAATTAAATTTAGAAATCCGTTTCCTACATTTACAATAAACCTCTTTACTTTGATGCAAATCGGTCATATTGGAGGCCTATGTCCAGCAGTGGACATCCTATGGCTGAAATGATGCCCATTTAGTCATGCAGATGTCGTCAAGCAGCTCAAAAACTGACAGCTAGCCTGAAACTTATACGAGCTTCATCATCATCATCATCAGCCTGTATCGACCCACTGCTGGGTATAGGCCTCCTCTCCCTTGTGCCAGTTTTCCCTGTCTCGGGCTGATCTTATCCACGCGTGTCCCGCGATGGATCTGATGTCGTCGACCCATCGGGCTGGTGGTCTGCCTACGGAACGCCTGTCTGCTATTGGAAGCCACTCAGTCAAAGATGTACTCCATCTTCCATCATCACGTCTGGCCACGTGTCCTGCCCAGCGCCACTTGAGTCGCGCAATACGGCCTCCAACATCTGCAACCTTTGTCCGTCGTCGGATTTCCGTATTACGGACTCGATCTCTTAAGCTAATGCCTAGCATGGCCCGCTCCATCGCTCTTTGTGCGACTCTCACTCTGTGCACAGTCTCTTTTGTCAGCGTCCATGTTTCAGCACCATAAGTCATTGTAGGCAGGACACATTGGTTAAAAAGCTTGGTTTTCAGGCATTGCGGTATTTTCCGATCCCTGAATACGTCGTCGAGTTTACCAAAGGCTGCCCAGCCAAGCTGTACGCGGCGTGAGATCTCCTTTTTGCGGAGCTCGGGATCGAAAGATAAACAGTGTCCAAGATAAACGTAACGGTCTACCAGCTCTATAGGCTCTCCCCCTACAGTAATCGTGGTAGGTGAAGAACCTGCTAGGCTGGCCATTATCTTCGTCTTGGACCTGTTCATCTTAAGACCAACTTTCAGAGACGCATCGTAAAGTTCTTGTAGCATTTCTTGGAGATCTTCCATGCGCTCACTGAACAGGATGAGGTCGTCAGCGAAACGGAGGTGCGATAGGTGTACACCATTGATGTTAATACCTTTGTTGTCCCAGTCCAACATTTTCAGTACGTCTTCTAGTACAGAAGTGAAAAGTTTGGGCGATATGTTGTCTCCTTGTCGCACACCCCGCTCAATGGGTATGTAATCTGTAAGTGTATTATGTATGCGAACCTGCATTGTGGCGGACTTGTACAGATCCCGAAGGACTTCCACATATCGTGCATCGACCTGACAGCGATGGAGAGAATGGAACACGGCCCAGTGTTCGACGCTATCGAACGCCTTTTCGTAATCTATGAATGCAAAGCACAGGGGCCGGTTATATTCATTGCATTTCTCCATTAGCTGTTTCACGGTGTGGATGTGATCGATCGTTGAGTACCCGCTTCGAAAACCTGCCTGTTCAATAGGTTGGTATTCATCAAGCTGACATGTAAGTCTACGGCACAGTATTTTAGCGAACAATTTGTAGATATGAGAGAGAAGGCTTATGGGTCGATAATTTTCTAGCTTTGAATTGTCGCCTTTCTTGTGAAGAATGGTAACGGTGGCATTTTGCCATGCTTTAGGTGTATGACCGCTTTGAAGTACTTTATTGAATAAGTCTACAAGAATCTCCACAATCACTTCCCCACCAGCCCGTAACAATTCGACTGAAATGCCGTCTTCTCCAGGTGCCTTCTCATTCTTCATATGGGCAAGGGCCCATTCGACTTCATGAGAGAGAATTACTGGCAAAGTATCTTCGGATCTGCTTTCTATGGGTTGTGCTCTAAGGTCATCGTTCAGTGTACTTTCAGGTCCCGGTACAGACGTCCTGTAGAGATTCTCGTAGAATCTTTCAATTATGCTTAACATATACGAGCTTAAGTACTAGTTTTTAACCGACTTCAAAAAAGGAGGAGATTCTATGTTCGTCTGTATATTTTGTGTGTGTATCTGTTCATTGATATTTTCGGCAATTGAGACCCGATTTTAAAATAAATATTTTATAGTTCGAAAGCGTGTAAGCGGTCGCATTAAATTCGAAATCGGATGAGCCGTTTTTGAAAAATCAACACCAACAATCATTGTAAACATTTTATTATAGATTCGAGTGAACTATTAGAATTTTTTACACGATTGAAGTCGGTTGTGCCATTTTATACGAAAAACAATTATTACATCTAAATTACGACAAATACCTAGCACCTTTCTCTAAACTATGTCAGTTGACTTACCAGCATTCTTAGCAAATAAAGCATCCTCTGTAAATAAACCGTGCTTGAATAAAGCATAGGAAAAATGCTTCGATGGCATAAATCATCATTTAAGGACATCGCTCACGGTCTGAGGCATGCAAATCGGCTAAACGCAGACCTAATATACTTGCAGTGTTTCACAGTACACAAAGTAGCGCTCGTAGCGTAGTTTGACTATGTGCTTGTCAGCGATCACCGAAATTAAGCAACGTTCCGCACGGTCAGTATTTGGATCGGTGACCACGGGTGACATTTTTCCAACTGAGCGCTACCGTGGCTCGGATGACGCGTCTAATTGTAGGTCCCGGTTGTTTAACCGTTTAGCCATGTCAGAGGGCTTCAGGAGGCCTAAAAACTCTGACACCAGGCCTAGCCACTCGGCCTATGCGAACTTACTTACAGTACACGAACTTAGACGCAATTTATCAGCTCTTCTATTTTTTTTTTATTCTAATTACTTAATTACCTTAGACCACAACTTTGGATTTTAGAGTGTATGATAAATAAACTCTATATTTTAATTCTCATAATGGACGAAAAATGAAAACAAACTTAAAAGTACTTAAACAACTTCTATATTGCCTTTAGTAATCTCTCCCAAGCAACCTTCGGATAGGAAGGATACGATCTATTTTGGAGTTACTTTATTGGTTATTGCTGGATACCAATACGCACGATTACTCGTAAGATTGTTTTTAGGTAGGTCTTGTACTCGAACCTACTTTGTAAAATACTGAGAATTAAGAAGAAAGCTTTATGATTTCAGCCTTCTTTTTTAAATAATGCCCGAGTAAACAAATACTAAGCATTAATACGCATTATATTTTTACACTTACCTAACAATAAAACGAAAAGTGTTTTGTCTATTTAATATATTAATATGATCTATGGTTACGCCTATCCTCGAATAAAGGGGCTCACCAGAATACCAGCGTTGAGTGTTGGGTCCTCCCAGCACTCAGCATTTTATAGCTGAGGTGAGTCCCTTTCGACACTTTTGTTTTTTCACTATTTTATAAGTTTTTTATTTATTTGTACTTGTGTCGAATAAAGATATTTCATTTCATTTTTTCATTTCAAAAGTGTATTTTACAAGTTAATCATTATTTTTCGCAAAAAATGGCAAAACCGCCTTCCATTGTGTACAAAATTCGAAAATTTCGCTCGAATTGTTTACATTATTGTTGATACATATATCAAAAACGGCTCAGCCGATTTCTGTAAAATTAAAATGGGACCATCTCGAGAGTACACCCTTTTGAACTAAAAAAGAATTTTTCGATTCGGTTCACAATTGGCGAAATTATCGATGAACATAAACAAAATAAAAATATATACACACGAACATAGAACCTACTCACCTAACTCCTTTTTGGAAGTCGGTTAAAAACGCAATAAGTCGTAAAAAGCTCCTGACCACACAAACGTTTTTAGGGTTCCGTACCCAAAGGGAAAAACGGGACCCTATTACTAAGACTTCGATGTCCGTCTGTCACCGGGCTGTATCTCATGAACCATGATAGCTAGGCAGCTAAAATTTTCACAGATGATGTATTTCGGTTGCCGCTATAACAACAAATACTAAAAACAAAATAAAATAAATATTTAAGGGGGGCTCCCATACACCAAACCTGAATTTTTTGACGTTTTTCGCTCTATATTAATAATGGTACCAGGTAGATGCTTGAAATTTTCACAGAATATTTAGTTTTATATTCCCTTCAATAATAAATAATAAAATTAAAATTAAATAAATATTTAAGGGGGGCTCCCATACAGTACGGAACTCTCCGTGCGCGAGTCTGACTCGTACTTGGCCGATTATTAAATATTTTAGCAAGTCTGTGGTTTTGGTCATATTTTGTAGCAAACTTCGCTACTGTTTCTCAATTTTCTATCTGTGCTTAATAAAGTCGCGAACACACCGACAAAGAGATCTTGCGATAGACTTGAAACCGCGAGATAAGCCTCGTAGCGATAAGGCCGGTGTGCAAAGTCGGAAGATATCAAGTAGGTGTCACTACAGATTCAGATTGTCTCAAATGGAGTGAGAAATTGGATGTCTGATTGCGTTATTTGTATGGGCGTGTAATGTAAACTTGGGCACGGAATTTCCTGTAGAGTGTTTTGATTGCAATAAATTTAACCTCGCTGATAACGCTATTGTTTGACATTCTTCTACCATTTATGGTATAACGAAATGCAGAATATTTAAATAATAAGTACTATTGACATTTAATTGATTTATTTATTTTTTTGTTTGAATTTATTGTTTAACGAATTTTTTATTGGATTTTGTTAAATGCACTTTAATTTTATTAATAACAAATCATAGTGTTAGCTGAAATATGTTAGTATGTGTTATGACGTGTAACTAGTTGTTATCAATAAAGAGTATGAGTATAACAGCCAAATTCTTTCGAGTTTCTCGTCGTCTAGTGGAATGTATACAGTTCTGAATATGTTTAGTTTTACAAAACTTAACGTATACGTTTGTCTGTAATTCGAACCGTTACTACTCGTTATACTCATAGCGTAGTTTGATCAGGTATTGTGTTGACTGTTGTATAGAAATACCCGAAGTAAAACAACGGTAAAGATTGTTAGTCTTCAGATGGGAGAACATGGTGGCATTTAAAATAAGGAATGATTTATTTTAGAACGGGATGGGTCCGGCCGGGGCCCGGACGATGCACGTCACATTTCCCATGCCACATTTTGGGTAGTTGCCCGTTCTGGCCCCGTCAGGGCGTCTTACGCTACTACACAAAATATATGGAACGTGCGTCGTCTGGGTGCCGTCCGGGCCCTTCCCGTGCCCGTCCCGTTCTAATATAAATCATCAGATAGAGATAGAAATAGCACAGATAGAAAATTGAGAGACATAAGCGCTACTGTGGCTCAGATGATAAATCAAATTGTAGGCCCCAGTTGACCCGTTCGTATGCGACCCACTTACCTATACTTAAGCCTATACTTACCACGAATTTTAGGTATAATTTATTATGTTGGTACTTATGAGTTCTAACCGTTTAGTCATTTCAGAAGCATTCAGGCACGTTTTAAAACCTCTGACACTACGGATGCCTACATACAATATATGTGTAGGTATACAATTATACATAGGCCTGGAAGTGGCCTGGAATTAACTTTTTTGAAAGTAGTACCTGAACCTGTACCAGCCTTTTTTTTTATTGTCCACTGCAGGACGTAGGCCTACCCACGAAGGGTGATAAGTAGTGTGACAGCTAAATTCGATAAATAATAAGTTATTGTAATAAAATCACACAGAAGATAATGTTTGTGTCCTCACCCTTACAACGCCTACTCCACAGAAGCTGCGTTCGTTAGACGTGCTACTCCTTCCTACACTGTGACGATAGATTTGTATTTCTAATATATTTTGTACGGGAAATCTTGTTTATGGATGCCATATGAGATATTGGGTGGCCATTCGCAGAATAAACAGTGCTTAGGTTGATGATTACAAAATGTAACAATGTTTTTTTTCGTAGTAAGTAACCAGCTAGGCGCAAAGATGCATTTCAGTTGGAGCAACTGTGTTTCAAGAATTTATTGATAGATTTACGGTAATCAAAAATATCTCCGCTTAGGCCGTTGACTGCGGGACATATGCCTCTCCAATATATTTCCAAAAAGACAGAAGCGGCTTGATTCCAGCGAGATCGTTTTGTTTACAATCTTGTCCACGCATGGAAATCAAGGTTGCGTTGCTGTTTCTTCTAATGTTTGGGATGATTTATATTAGAAATGAGACGGGCACGGTACGGGCCCGGACGGGGCCCGTGCGACGCACGTTCAATACATTTTTGTAGTGGCCCGTACGACGCCCGGATGGGGCATGTACGCGTTTTTTTTACGTTAACAAGGTGTTTGTCAGCGATGAACGAAGTTAAGCAATGCTCGACACGGTCAGTCTTCGGATGAGTGACCGCGGGTGGCAATTACATCTGAGCGCTACCATGGCTCGACACCGTGGATGACACGTTAAATTGTAGTACCCGGTTATTTTAACCTTTTTGCTAAGTCAGAGGCCTTCAGCCGGCTTAAAAACTTAGACACCAGAGCTAACAACCCGTCCTATACGAACTTGCTTACTTTTTACCTTCAACTAAATATGTAAATGCGTTACATTCGCGTTCTAACATAAAAGCTAATGCATAGAAAAATGCACGTATCAACGCGAACGAAATACCTAACTAATAGCAGTCGTACAAGTTCGTATTGATTAAGTAGTTAGCATGTTGATGCTAAACTAGGCGTTCGCACTCGTAATCCGATTACCGAGCTACTTATACGGAGAAGTCATAATTACCGGTTTTATAGCTGACCATTTTAACCGTTACCAATAAAAACTAGGTAATCTAATGCAGATGTTAATTGAGAAAACGTGAAGAAAATCTGATTAGCGGAAGAGATAAAGTTCAATTTCTTGGATGATGAACTATGGAAGAAATCGCCATGGGTGATAAGGCCGCCAATTTATAATCATATTTGTTTCTTTTTTGTCTATATGTGAAAATTATTTTTATTTTTAAATTGTGGTTGTAAATAAAGATTTTTTGTCTTGTCTTGTCTTGTCTTGTCTATGATTTCCTTTTTTTTCGGCATGTGCAGTTCACTTATTTGCCACCAGTAGGCTATTAAAATACTTATTGCCACGAAAATTCAAAATATTTTATTGATAAATCAGTGTGATTACAAAAGTAAAGAGGTTGATTTTTTACAACTCTACAATTTAGTGAAAATTGCCCAAAAAAGTCCCCTTAAATATGTGCCGCTTTAGACTTCAGTCAGCCTGTGGGTAACTCCGCAACTGGGAAACTTTATTTAATAAGCCACAACAAAATACAATAAATCTACAGTTACTACATAAAAATGAATTAGATCATCTTTAGTAGGTTTAGAAATTATCCAAATGCTCAAGCATCCTACTAGCATGCTGTTGCGAACCTTAGCGCTACCGGCCTCCTTGGCGACGCTCTTGACCTCTTTAGACAGCGCGCGATCTTTTAAATAAGAAAGTTTTAAGCTCAATTCAAATTCTATTTCCCACCAACGATTTCTATTTTATTTTATTTTCTATTTTTTCACTCTTCAGTGCTTTGTTTGTTGTGAAAAAAAAATTTTTTCAAAAATTTTTTTAGCATATTCATTCGAGTATTCATCTCAACTTTCCTTCAGTGAATAGGGAAATTAGTAAAATTTTAGTATGGTTGAACTAATTTTAGTTTCGTTTCTTGAAAAATATTTTTATTTATTCAAGAAGAACTTTATCAGAGATTTATTTAGTTTCAAATTGATAAAGACACGTCTAGGTTAATTATTTTGATAGCACATTTTTGTCTTGTAATTTAGTATTTAGTACATGGTAAGAAAGTTACACCTAAGAAATCTCATTTATCTAAAGTAGATTTGGCACCTATAAATCAGTTCATAACAAAGTAGAAACAAAAATCATGGCATCTTTATACTACTACCTTTATATAAACACTTTATGCATGTCAGTAAAATTCTAAAAATACCGTTACACTTAACTAGCTCTAGTTTATCCATTACCAAAACGTGTAAAGTATCTTAACCGACTGTTATTCTAATTAAAACATTTACCAGTTACATAAACCACTAAAAAGTGGACTAACTAAATGCAGAAGAGCCGACGGCGCATTCAAATCGAACCATTTCAACTAATCATTAATCAAACGTTTAGTAATAAATCTCTACAATTGATTAAGTAATGGAGATCATTTAATACAAGAAAAATGTAATTGTAAATGGTAATCATAACTTGCACGTTAGTTAGACTAAGTATTTGACCACTATCGTACTTTAAGGTCTGGTTTTAATAGAGGATTGAATTTAGCATTTACACTGGAAGAAAAGAGGTCAAAGCACTCATAATTTTGTACGAATAAAATTAAATTTCTACTATCGTGCCATTCCGGTAATTAGAGAAGAATATCATACATTTCGTCAATGCAAGCTCGATGAGAAATAATAATACCCATTTCATATAATTGCTAAATACAAAATATGACGACCAACCTCCTTGCCGCCTGGTTCGCTACGCTACAAAGGGTCGCGGCCGACCTCCTTGGGCCGCTTGTCACTGGTAAATGCATAAACAATGCGATGTCAAAATATAAAAATAAGTTTTCAGATTTGACAGCTGATAGTTTACCGCGGTTTTTCAGTCAATAGTTTTTCACTCGATTGAATTTTTGTTGCTCCTCGTAAAAAAAATGTTTTCTTTTTACTGTAGACTGTATATATTTTACAGCAATAATTGCGTGTGTCTTCTGTCCATCGGTCCATCCATCGGCATAGTACTTATTTCGCAAACCTTCTAATAGTTTGATCGTATTTTAATTTGCATGAGTGATTTTTGCCAAGCTAATTCGATCGAAGCGCGTACTTACACAATCATTATTTATTTTGTTGTGGTCATTTTGTTGTGGTCATTCATATCTATTTCCGAGTATATTCGTAATGGTATCTTTTAATTTTTGTTAGGTACTATGTTGACAACAATGTAAGTGTTATCATAATTTGCTAAATTTTTGATAATGTCATAGGTATCAATTTTTCAGCAAAAAAATAAATTAAGATTAATAATGTCAGAGGTCAGTTATAATGGTTTTAACTGCCTCACAGTGTAAAAGATTTATGTATGCTTTAATAATACTTTTAATAGTAAAAATATAAAAATCCTCCATTTATGACAAGTGTTTTTGGCCTAAGTTTTTACCAATAAGGTTTTTAGCAAACTTCCTGGATATCGAGGAATTACTGTAAAAAATTTTTAAGTTGGGATGTAGGTATATTGTGAGTCTCCATCCTTTTTGTCTTCGAGTAAATCTCGTTCTTCTTTGGTTAAATTTCTGTTTGTAATTTGGATTTCTTCTATACGTCTTTTCTTCTATTTTTGGGTCGCTTTCTGCTTCATCTTGTATTTGTCGTGTATTGCGTTAGGTATAAGTACAACACGTAATTTATAAAATCGCAAATAAGATGAAACCAAAGCTGAAATTCAAGTCAGCTAGTCCGTAGGTACATTTTGTCGAGAGTCACTGTAGGCAAGTTCAGAGTCTTAGATAAGAATATTACCTAAAACATGCTACAAAAAATGTTCTTCGTTCTTCAAGATTCCTCTGTGTCTGCTCTATCGAAATAACATAACGTGACTTGTGGTTGCACTATGAACCTTAATTAGTCATTTAAATATCATTGCAATAGTTGAATAACTCGTAATAACATAATATAGCTATTCAGCTATGTATTTTGTTTCGTGGTTATCGATGTATCGTAAATACGTATTTGGGTTGAACGATCTTAAGACGCTTATCAGTCTGCACTTATTGAATTCATTATTTTTGAGAGTAGGTATAAAAAATAGCACAATTTAATAATCAAACATACGGCTTTTATTGATTTATATTAAGTTTCTTTTTTGGTTCTCTATATGTTTTTTAGACAATACGAGTAGATACTAGGAGAGTATGCATTTTCTGACATAACTTGACATTGACCTTCATATTTTCAATACTAGTTTAAACAACAATACTCGGTTAGGAACTCTTCTGCTCATGGACACCAAATACCTACGTTTTTGAGAAGTACACAAAGTTAAAGTAAACAAAGAGATATGTAAAATGTACTTATTCTTATAAAAATGTCTGCACATTAAGTAGGTATTTCACCTGATTTTGTCACTTTGTTATCATCAGTATCACCACCTTCAGGCGGCCTAAAACTCTGACACCAGGCCTAGCCACCCAGCCTATACGAACTTATTACTTTACCACTAAGTAACAGATGCCTTCCGAATCGAATACATCTAAGTTTACAGTTCTCATTATTATATCAGTTCAACCCGTGCCTCTGTGTTGACTTTTCTTATTCTACAGTTATGCGTGTCATTTTTTTGTGTAAAATTTTCTTTTAGAAATTTGGGACTCAGACGGCATTCAAATTTTGTAAAGTAATGCTGATAGCACAAGACTGGCCTAAACTAATATTTAGATATCGAATGAACTAAATCGAATCGACTAAGTATTCTGTTTATGTTCATGTAGATAAGAACACTTTGATAGAAAAACACTTGCGTATTTTTTTATGACTGATGAGATGTGCCTACGATGTATAAATATACTTTCTGTTGCGGAGTCGAGGATGATATGATGACTTTACCGATGTTTCGTAGTTCAATCAGGTTCTATCAAATTCCATACAAATGCATTACCGTCAGTAATAAATAAACTTATTTTATTAACACGAATTCGTCGTATATGCACCCAAAAGACCTCAGAAAAAATAATACGGCTACGGCTTTAGCTTTTGGTTTTGAAATATGAACGTCCACGCGTTGCGTATTCGGCGTGACGAATATGAAGTGAGCCTCCAATTGGTCATTTTCGAAATTAATAGTGAAATATGCAAGGCAACTAAGATAATGATAACCATCTGACAGCAATATAAATCCACAACCCAAGCCCGGAAGGTCAGATTCTAAACACGACATAGAAGGGCCAGTTATTAAATAAAGCGACAGCTAAATAGCAGAAGAGAAAGACGCTACAACCGTTATCAGTGTTTCAACCTTCCTGGACGTTGAAGAAATATTTCACAACTCATTCACAATAGCTCGTGGGCAATCTAGAGTCTAGACATTTAATTCTGGGCTTTTAGGTTTTAAATAGGCTGCATTAATTCGAGGACGGAGTAACCGGAATAGAAATTATGAAGTCAGAATTGTCAATGCGGTATGGCTTTCTCAATTTTCTCATAATATAATCGCATGGTGAGCTTTTAGCGCAAGCTACGTAATGTTTTTTTTAGCTGAAAGAGCGAGGTAATAGTTATTCAATTCCAGTTTTCAATAAAATTCATTATGCGATCCTGATTCCTGATATAATTCAATATAACTTTGTTTTACTACGATTTTTTTGGTAGATTTGAATTTTTTTGATATTGATGAATGATCATTACTGAAATGAAATTTTGTATTTTCTCCTAGATGGTTAGTTAAGCAGGGTTTCTTTTATTTTCGGGAATGTTATTAGGAATTCGAAAACCTACGTGAAATATTTATATTTAACTATTTTTTTTTGTTATTTACAGTATAGCTGAAAGATTTGCCTCAGCCGGCAAAAATTATGCCTTCAGGATTCATCCACTGGCATTTACTTGATATTATTATGTCACCTATAATGATATTGGTGACATAATAATATCAATATATGAATATTATGTGACCTATATCAAAAGTACTTAGTTGTTACAATTTTACAACAACTTTATACCGTTTATTTTCCACCAGTACCGCTTTCAATCCTTGCACTAATGGAGTTCTGAGTTCAGTAGGAAGGGCAAGCCGTGTTGCCAGATAGGATTCAAACTTGGCAGTGACACGGCGGGCGTGACTTTACGCCTGTTATTTTCAAAGCTTTGATAACATTAACACGAATGGCTTAGAAATGGGAAGACCGCATTTTCGCATTATAATGCGCTATTAGTTAGAAAATACGGTAGTTGATACACGTTTGTAACTGAACCTGTCATTTAAAAACTACATACTGTGTTAGTTGTGGTAATTAAAAACACTGCTGAGTTCCGATTTGTTCTTAGTTTTAGTTGGCTCGCAAATAATGATTTTCTTTGAGCATTGTTTACCAATCCACCAGATTTTATAGCTATTTCGTTTATTGTTTCATAAGCATACAAATTATTTCTGAAGTTTCAAGAAAGCTATGTAGGTTTGCGATGGTTTGAGAAGTAAATGGATTCCCGATATTTTATTTTTTTATGCTCCATTTCGGCGAGTGTGCGTTCGAACTCCACGACCTGATTCCTTTTTTTATTTTATTGCATCCAACAAATTCATTTGATCAACCTTTTATTTTTTTCTTTATAGAGTCTAAATTATTACGAAATCTTTACTACACACAACAACACCAGAGTTTTTATTCTTTGACGACTTGATTTGATCAAGCATCGCTAATGTCATGACAAGTTAAATACACGGTCAGTTAACAAATCGTTACTCGGATGTAATTTGATATCACAGAGGTGCTAAAAACTGAGCATTTGAATCGTTTGACTGCGTCGGTATGATAAAAAGTTCTGCATTAGACCAATAACTATGTTTTAATAAGTAACTTTATTTTATAATTTCGTGTTTTTTTTTGTAGATGTTTTTTGTAGTTGCTCGTCTTGATTTGCCACGTAGATTGTGGATGAAATAATTGAACATATCAGCAGTCATGAGAGACAGTGTAATTTTTCACTTAATGTATTAGTCTCTTAAATTTTCAGGTTAAGAATTATTTCTTTTGCTTTTTTCTTTCGCTTTTTCAAATTAAATAATTAATTTAATTGTCATAAGTTTTTCCACATTGATTTTTACAGTGACACTTTTGTGGAATTAAGATTATCAAACAGTTATTATTTTTATAAATAACATTTTGAAAGGCCAGGGTAATAATTGTTTCTTTGGCTTTGTCAAATAAAATAAAATTATCTCATGTTTTTTCACATTGTGTTTTTACAGTGTATTTTTTGTGGATTTGAAAAGAGCGAACAGTTATTATTTTTATTCATTATGCAGTAACCGCTACATTTTGGAAGCCCAGGTTGAAATGGTTTCTTTGGCTTTTGTTAAATAAATTAAAATTAACTCATGTCTTTTCATATCGTTTTTTTTTACAGTGACACTTTTCTAGAATTAAGATTATCAAACAGCTATTATTTTTTATAAGATTTGGAAATCCTTCCAAAATGGAAGAAGGACTTCCAAATCTTTGAAAAAATAACTTAGTTCATAATTACTCTACTCTTAATTATTTCATTAGAAGTGTAACATTGTTTCTTTAGCTCGCTCGCTCTTTTAATTTCTAATTCAATTTCTTACCCCGATCCCCTAATAACTTCAACCCATTATAAAAGTTATAATTTATATTTATACATCGTCGTAATAATACCTGTATTATTACTGTCATTATTACCTAAGTATGATTACTGTCATATCAAACTACAGAAAATCAAAATGAATGCTGTTTAAGTCTTATACATTGCGACAGTTTGAATTGATTCTAAGTTTACATTAAGCCACACAATTTACCCGTTGCTTAACTTAAAGCTCTCTTATCATAATTTAAGTTAAAAGTAATACTGATACCAAATTACGTCAGTTAACTTTGAACCGGTAAAAACTGGTTCCGATTCTCATGCACTTGAGAAATATTTGTCTCTTTTGATGCTTTGGTGTGCAATCTGATATCATTATCTTGATTATTTGACGGGAACATTATATGATTAGTTTTTGTTTCATTATTATTTTGATCAGGTTTTGTATGGTTGTCATGTATTTCCGCAAAGGTGGAGACCTCAGACCAAATATAAAAACCTAGACAGAAAGGTGTGAACAGACAAGTGAGGCCGGTTTTTATACATGTGGTGAGTGTTGGTATTGCGCCGCCATAGTTCGACTGACAAACTAAGGCGTAGTTTCGTTGTACGTGTATGTGTGTAATTGTGTCTGCACATGGCGAGGCGTAGTTTTGCCTGCTTCACTTGTTTGCTCACAACATTCTGTCTTTATTTTTTATTTGGTTTGAGGTTTGAGGTGGACACTTGGTGGACAACTATGTCAATAGTTGATTGAATTTGCGTTTTTTTCGAAAATTTTGTCATCTGATGCCTATTTTGAATTTAATTTGATTTTTTTAGCCCAATATGTATCAATTTAAAGGTATAAAAATCACTTGTACTGCAAAGTTTGTCAATGATTAAGGATTTTGCTTTTACGCAAAAAAATCAAATGCAATTGGAACAAGAAAGCCATGATCCGCAGTATTAAAATTTATTTTATGGTTCATCATCATCATTCATCATCCACAGCCTTCTTTATCCCACTGCTGGGTATAGGCCTCTCTCTTATAGTGCCATCTGCCTCGGTCCTTTGCCAATCGTGTATTATGTTTTATCAAATCATCATATTTTATGGTTACTTATACCCAAATCTGCTAGATTTAAGTACTAGATTTGTTTCCAATAAACACAACTAAAATTTTTAGAACTAGCGGCATTTTTTTTATCAAGTGTAAGTCATCATTTAACCATTAAATATTATTGATACCACGCTTAATTTGCATACAAAGGGTGCGACAAAATTTCTGAGGATAGCACAAAAAAATCGAGTCCACTCACCTAAACACGAAAACAATTGACTGCCATCATTAGTGTCCGTGTTCCTTTTGAGAAACGCCGCGAGCTCCCAGAAGTCAACGAAATAAGTCGAAAGTATTTAAGGAAACAAGACCAAACTCGAATTCGAGTGGCACTTTTGACACTCTTATTAAAGTCTCAAACGAGGAGTGTCGCACGCATGTTGTTAAAATTTTGGAGGCAGCAGGTGTCTTCGGTCGCACGCTTGGGAACAAGTGTGTAAATTTTATGGAGGATTGTTATCAGGAAACGCCAATCAGTATTATTTTGTGAATTATTGTGGATTGTCTGTATGTCTAGCAACAATCCTGTTACGCCTCAGATAAGAATAATGATAAGAATTTATATTTCGGACTTTTATACAAAATAATACATTATTGGACATACTAATAGCAAACTAATACTTTTTGGATAAACCAACTGCCTTACAGGGTCTAACAGGTACTCGAGTCAGGATGCAAGATGGATTGCAAGAAGGATGCAAGATGCAAGATTGGTGGCACACGTCATATCATATATAAATATGCTAGAGGGTGTCATAATGTCATTGTGCAATCTACCTACATAACGAAATTCTAGAGAATGTTCTGAGAGAAAAATTACCTTGGAGAAGGTGTTACAAAAAGTAGATTTTTCTTAGCTTTTAGGGTTCCGTACCCAAAGGGTAAAAACGGTATTACTAAGACTTCGATGTCTGTCTGTCCGTCTGTCTGTCTGTCTGTCACCGTCTGAACCATGATAGCTAGGCAGCTGAAATTTTCACAGATGATGTATTTCTGTTGCCTCTATAACAACAAATACTAAAAACAGAATAAAATAAATATTTAAGAGGGGCTCCCAAACAACAAACGTGAATTTTAGGAGTTTTTTTGCTCGCTATTAATAACGGCAAGAAGAATGGGGGCTCCCATACGGTACGGAACCCTTCGTGCGCGAGTCCGACTCGCACTTGGCCGATTTTATTTTCATAACTCTGAATGACCTTGAATTGCACTGTAATCACACATGTGTACATGTAAGCGTGCGTTTACTTTATACGAACAGTTTATTTGGTGTAAAATGTTTACAAAATTAATTTTACGAAATTGCTCTCAACAACTTCAATCTTAGACATTTTTCCCATATCTTGTAGTTAATAAATATAAAGATGCGTAAAAGGAAGTTGTTAAAAGCGTGGCAGGTGTAAATTGGTACATTAAACCGATGGCGATCAATCTCGGTGTTATCGATGCGGCGGCGCACCCGACGTGCATGTGTTAGAATAATAATGTTATTATAATATTTAATTTAATAACGATTACAAGATGTATTAAGTAATATAAGACTTATTGGTAACTAAATCATGACTTCCGAATGTCGGCCATTGTTGTTTACATACACTATTTATTTAATACTGTGATTTCATAATGTTATAGATGACTTGAAACGTATCAATAATTGTTCTAATAATTCTAATAAGTATGAAATACAGTTTAAGATGATTTTATGTTTAACAATTGTGTAAAATGGAGTCTACCACCGTGCCCGCCATCTTGCTCGTTTCCTATTGGTTGTTAGTAAAGTTAACATCGAGCAGTGGTGGTAAGGCATGGTGGAAGCTTGTGAAATCAGTATAAAACAGTCTGTTGGCGCGGCTTCGTCTCTTAATATCGCTTAGTTTCTTTGAATCTCTCTTGGTGTTCTCCCGGTATTCTGATAATAACGTTGAAGTCTTGCTTAGCTAGTTATGCTGAGTGTCGGTACCTTTTTATATTCGAAGCCAAGCCGAGTGGACGTCGCCATGTTGCTAAAGTTAAGTACTTTGTGTAATATCTAAATTAAGGTGTATATTGTATCTAAAGATTATACTGATGGCGTCTTGAGTTTCTTGCCACTTCTTCTCAAAACGTCTAGGGCCTTGCGAACGTGGCATAATTATTGCAATACATGGTGGTACCCTCGAGGGACCCATGAAGTATAAAAAATATATAAAGTATACTTACTTATTTGTTTCCTTTACTAATTTAGAAACCTCAAGTTAGGTAACTACCCTCACAAACATTTAAAGGATCAGATTGAAGAGTTTCTTTGTTATTAAGTTAGAATCAGGGTTGCTGCATTAGTTTAAAGTAAGATTTCCATCCTAACAGTAATATTTTGGTAGAAAATAGATAAAGTAACCGCCTCTTTTAACCCTGATCTAACACATGCATAATATAATTTGTAGAGTAAAATGTAGCTAAGCCCATACATGGATATGATAGTGTTTATTACATCACCTATTAAATATCCTGTATGAAATAGTTATATTTTATGTTCATATGAAATTGGTTTTACTTCTTGCAACCGCTCTTTTCAAGAAAGAAGAGGCGCGTGTTTATAGTGTCGTCATTTTGAACTGTAGTGTTAAAGGTCTGAATGACAATACTACTTCTACTGCTTCCTAAGCCAAACGAATGTGAGCAATACTAAAATATTATGAAAGATTTATGACCCAATAATAAAATAAATAAATAAAACAATAATATAAAGAAGCCGTGGTGGTCTAGTGGTAATGACACTGACCTAACTCGTGGGTTCAAATCCCAGTCCCGTACCAAAAAGTTTTCCGGAATTTACGTACGAAATTTTACACCATTGGCTTTTTGGTGAAAGAAAACATCGTGAGGCAACCTGTTTATGTTTGTAGAAGAAAATCGATGGCGTATGTGAATCCACAAATCAGCACTGGGCCAGCGTCGTGGATATGCTCAATCACCTTTCGTGGGTAGGCTTACGTCCTGCATTAGACTATTTAAAAAGCTGGTACAGTACAGTACATGACCCAATAGCTCAGAAATTCTATAGTAGGTACATACACATCATTCATCACATTATATTATTTACGAGATCAGAGGTGTCGCATTGGACATATTGTAGATCACACAATGATAATAATGAAATAGGAATAACCAGAATAAAATGTCAAACATTCTTGTATCCAGCTTACGAATAAACACCAGCATTTTGGTCACGCGTCGCGTCCACCAGACGCCCAGAAAGACTTTTGAAAATGATATGAGCTCCAGGCCCCCACGGACCCAATGTCTCAACTCCAAATTACTTTCAACACATAAGCATTGCCATTCAGCGTGGCAATGCAGCCAGCATGCTGGGCACGCTGCCAACTGGCAGTGGGCTTGAGCATTTGGATTATCTTTAGACCTTCAAAGGTCTGAGGATGATCCAATGCTTTTTGTGTAATAGTAGTGTAGTTTTGTTGTAGTTAATAAAGGCACTTTTGCCAGTAAAAAAAAAGCTTACGAATACAAGAAACTATGGCATTTGCAAAAGCCTGTCAAAACAATTCCTTCAAAGTTGACTTGAAATAAAATTATATTTTCTGCAATAGCCTACTATCAAGGCGCCATCGAAGAGTTATTCTTCATAGACCCAATAAATCCGTCATCAGCACAGATGTGGCATACGATTGCTATAATATTGCCTTATCTTGATCTTAAGTGTGGGAAGAACAATACTTGCGCACTTGTGTGACCTCTGTATAGTTTTTAGTTTTATTTACTTTGTAAAATATAGAATACTACGAGCATTATAGAGAAACTTCTAGATAGCAATCAACGCTACTGAAAATAGGTTGCTTTCGAGATGTTGATTCTTGTGGTTGCTTTTGGTGTTTATTTAAAATAACTTATTTACCTTACTGATAAAATAATTAATGTTGGGTTCATTTACGACTAAAACATCATCGTCAAACGTTATTTTTAACCGACTTCCAAAAAGAAGGAGGTTGCATGTTCGTGTGAATGTTATTTGTGTATGTTCATCGATAATTTCGCCAATTGTAAATCGAATCAAAAAAATCATTTTTGATTCGAAAGGGTATACTCTCGAGGTGGTCCCATTTAAATTTTACTGAAATCGGCTGAGCCGTTTTTGAAAAAACCAACAATAATGTAAGCAACTCGAGCGTAATTTCCGAATTTTGTACACGATGAACATCGATAATTTCGCCAATTCTGAACCGAATCGAAAAAATATTTTTTAGTTCGAAAGGGTATACTCCAGAGATAGTCCCATTTAAATTCTATAGAAATCGGCTGAGCCGTTTTTGATAAATCTAGAATAATGTGAACAATTCGAGTGAAATATTCGAATATTGTACACGATATAAGGCGGTTTTGCTATTTTTTGTGAAAAATAATTGTTGTTTTGTGTTAGATTAGTAAAAAAGTTTCTTATTCGATTTTTCTGTTGTCGCTCTCACTGATATAATACATGAAATAGATTACATTTTATTTCATAATTGAGATATGTATATTTGAATTAATCAAATGCACAGAGACAAATCCAATTTTAGTGGCACCATCGTAATTATAATAGCAATTTAGAGTAGCCCTGTTTTTTTTTCACTATATGCATTTGACAGAGAGAACACTATTTTGCGTTGCCATTCAATTTTCGATGGAGTATTTAAAATTGGGCCTAATATATGATTTAGACATTTATTAAAAAAAAATTAAAACATAATTTCTTAAGTAAGTAAACACTATAATCAATTTAAAAAAAATACATAAGCAAGCAGTAGGTAGGTAATGTTACATAGTACCATAAAGGATGTTCCTAGGTCAAAAAAAGTAATACTTATTACATGGTGGGTAGATAGCGTGGTAGCTGATCGAAAGTACATATTTCTTTACGTATTGGCGAGTGTAGTGAGTGTGATAGTGGCGAAGGGTTCTATTACGTATTGCAATGTGGAGTTTACATCCCAATAGCAATTCTATTTCTATCAGAATATTTATTTTATCATCTTAATCTTAGAGTTTAGTAGGTATTAAATTTCACTGTAGTTTGTAGCACGGAGTAAAACTACGAATAGTAAAATTAAACATATGCAAACAATGACTGCATCTTCCCATACGAATACCCAATAAAAATAACTATATTCCGCAATAAATTTACGTTAATTAGCTAAGCATTTCCTCAATTACATAATTAAATATTCACACGGCCATATTTAACTCTAAATATTAGTTTTCATCGGCAAATGTCTAAACATTACTTGCATACCAACATGTGTACTTTATTTATTAGCTTTTAGTTCAATGTACAGTTCAAGGTTTTTAAATTCATGGCCGATACATTTGCTACTGATCTGGAACATTTTGGCTTTACTCCATTAATATGTAAATTGATTGTTAAAATTATTTGACAAAACGTAAACGAGTACAAATACACACATCATAAAAGCATAGATAGTCTGCAACTTGCACGATTTATTATTTACTCACTACATAGCATAAAACAAAGTCGCTTCCCGCTGTCTGTCACCATGTATGCTTATATCTTTAAAACAACGCAACGGATTTTGATGCGTGTTTTTTTTTAATAGATAGTGATTCAAGAGGAAGAATATAGTGTATTATACAACTGTGAGAAGCCGGGGAGGGTCGCTAGTTTACACATATTTTACAGTAGAGAAATGGAGTTTCACGATGTGGATTTTCAATAGATTAGTTAGGTAGATAATATATTCGTTCTTAATTTTTTTTTATTGAAAATTTAGTAAACGCTGTCCAGGGTCTGTGTGTTAACTGAACCCATTTTTTTGATTTTACTGTACAAAGAGTCTAAGTTATTTAGTCGGTGCATTGCGTGAATGCCACATGTTCTTAATTATTTAATATTGTCTGTTGTAACAGTTTTTAATCAAATCCACCAAAAAAAAGTATTATACACAATACGCCTTACAGAAATAAATACCTTTTATAGTTTCTTGCCATTGTTTCTTATCATTGTTACGTAATCAATAGCACTCCAAACCTTATCTTTCCCAATAATCATTTAATCTACGTCAGTAATGAATTGAAAATCTATTAATAGGCCTCAATCACCGCGGTTTCGAACGTTAATCTTAAATCAACTTCAATTGTATCTGAGAATAGAGATCGTAACAATGAAGCGCAATCTAAAGTACAATCGCTGCCAAATCGCCGTCAATAAAGTAGTAATTGATATAATCAGAGCAATGGATTACAAGACAAGGTCTGTGGTATGCAAAGATCACAATACAGACCATAAAAGAAAGACCTAATACTGATAAATCGTAATGTAAACCAATAAGGAATAGATTTGCTTGCAGATGATGTTTTAAGAGAGTAAGTAGATATTGGTAATGCTACCAATGTAGGTATAACGGGTGCAGACTTAAATACCGCAATCTGGGGAAATTACAGAGGATTACAAGAAAGTCTTGCAATTTTTTTTAAATTTACAAGTGATATATTGGATAGGAATGCGGTTGTGGCCATATCAACAAGTAAACATCGAAATTTACTTATATCATGACTTCGTCAACTTATCAACGAAATGCTTCGCAACTCGCTACTAAAATATCAAACGAACTGAGCCCTTCAATAAAACTGTCGTCCATAAACACAAATTCTTAAAACTAAGTATCAATACAAAGTCAGATTCAACAAAGTAGCTTTTCATTTAAAAATATAATGAAATGGTTGTACACACAAAATCTTGATAATATAAAATTAAAGGCGGAGTCGTTATTAATTATAATCCCAAATACAATTCTGATCCACTAAAACATATATTTTATTACGTTTAAGTTTCGCGAATCTTCAAATCCTTACGAGAATATACGCGGAGATCACTTTTTGAAGCGAAAACTGATGACGGCCCTTTTCTTGGAAAACATATCTTGAATGCAATCAGGTGTTTTTACTGCCAATTTGCAACTGTTTCAGCTCATGTATTCATATACTATATTGGTTTTTGAGTGCGAAATGGATTTTCGACCGACGAACCACCGGAGGAGGTACTCAATTCGACGCGTATATTTTTTTTTTGTTTTTTTTTTTATGTGTAACCCCGCATAACTTTTTACGTAGTGGTCCGATTTCACTTTTTTTTTACTAGAAAGAGTATACTTCAAAATTGGTCCCATTTAAATTTTGTTGAAATCGGCTGAGCCATTTTTGATAAATCATCAATAATGTGAAAAATGCTACAGCGATCCGTACGAAATATTCGCGAATTCTGCACACGGGTGAAGTCGGTCATGCTATTTTTTGCGAAAAATGATTATTTAGATATAGTGTGGCTATGGTTGAAGAATTACTTAAAAGTACTTTAAAATAACGCGTTTAATAATTTACAAATGCTTGGAAACCAAAATGAGTAATAATCAATAATTTGACGTTTAGTTTTAGCGGTATCACGATGCTAACCTAACCAAAATGTCTTATTTATTGCTAAGTTTTTTATCGATTTAATCCAGAATTTATAGTGCACAAAGTACACGGGGATTGAGGAGTCAGACAGACAGACAGACAGACAAAACTCTTTATTCATAACCACAAACAATCATTAAACAATATGTACACACTAAGGACTAAACATGATTATAAATTGGCGGTCTTATCACCCATGGCGATTTCTTCCAGGCAACCATGCACGAATATTAACTAACGAGAACAAGAAATAGTGGCCTAAACTAGAGACAATATTAACATATAAATTCCCTGGTTGTTAAAAAAATACTACTTAGATCTAAACTGATAAACTAAAAATAATAAACTACATATTAATATACCTACATACATACGTTATAATACAATACATTATATCTACATATACTTACATACGTTATAAAATAGTAGCTAAGTATAGGAAAATATAGCATAATGATTTCAATAAATAACCGGACGAATCTTGAAAAAAACCACTTGCATCGTAACGTTCACACAAAAAATGTAGTATGCAAAAACTTTTTAGACTAAAACTTTATGGCGAATAAATTTAACTACTGCGGAGACAAGCCGGCTGCAAGTAGTTTTTAATAGTGGCTTTGAAAATCAATAAAAAATTGTCTTGTTTTGTGCGTTTTACGGTGAGGTAATAATGGTAAAATCTGTACAAGCAATTCGTAGAAACCGGTTTTAATCTTACTAGAATTACATTACAAATTAGGATGATTCAGATCCCATTTCTATGCAGTCTCACATAATTTACAAAACCAGTATAAAATCTACACATTCTGCTTCAAAATCAACACTGCATACATTAAACGAACCGTTAACGTCAAATTACCAACTAACTGCTATTAAATCTGTGTGCATATTAAGTTTCGAAGATGCAATATCGAGATAAATTATATTGACAGGGACAAATAGGGACAAACGATAAGTCTTTGGACCGAATTGACACAAATTGTGTGATTAATTCGATGATGCGCCGTGGTCACTAGTATGATGTTGAGTGACGTGTCAAGCTACGTTTTACATACGAGTATCAATAATTGTATTGTGACTTTAACAACCGTTTGTTCCAAATTGTTTGATTGTGATAGTTTACTACTATTTATAGCATTGTTCAATATTATTACTTTTGTCATATAGTTATTACTTCGTCGCATTTTGTATATTTATTTGTTTTCATAGCTCTACAATACAAACATCTTGGTTCTCTTGATCAAAAACCATTCAGAAAATTTCCAGGTACATAAACTACAAATCATCTGCTGCTTAACTACTTTGTTTAACACGTGTTTTTATATCACTACCAGTAGCTCTTTAGAGATCATAACTGTTTTATAGAAATAGCGACTATCCTCTATCACAATACGAAATCTCACTTTACAGTCCATAAAGTTGTTATTAGACTTTTATGATCTCAATCTCTCTGAAGTGCCAGTGTTAGAGACCACCTTGAGAATAGCTAGCGGCGATTCTTCTTCCTATTGAGTCATTACTATACGATTCCACTTAGCTCATTGTGTGGTTATTTTACCAAATATATAATTATTCCCTAGATTAAGAGCACTATTAACTGCCATGTGGTTATTATCGCTCAATTTCCATGTCCGTACAAGACGATAGTAATCATTGTGTCTCTATCGGGCAAAAAATAGTTGTATCATAATTTATGTCACTGTATCAGAACCTGTCCAGATTATTATATAAGCTGGTCTAGCTTATGTCTGGTTAGCATAAATATAGTGCACAAACAACACCGCTGTATTATTATAAGCAAAAAGTATGAATAGATTTGAAGTGACACGTGAACAGCGATCTCTTTAATTCACGTCAATTTTTTACCATTTTTCGAAACTTCTATCGAAGTCTTTTTATCAAATAATTTTATAGTGATTCCATTCACATTTGGTTTAGTAATTTAAAGAAATCTGCAATCGTCGACAAAAAAGAATTTTTCATGACAAATTCGATTCATGATATCTTTTTTACTGGTTGTAAATTGAACTTTTTATTGTTTTCTCGCCATTACAAAGTAAATGGCAAGTTTTATTTCTCACTGAAACGAGGTTGAATTTAATTATTATTGCGAATGCTACCAATTACAACAGATACTTATACGATGCAAAATTACATGCGTGCAATCAAAAATATTGACAGCTCTGTTATTAATACACTAATGCCGGCTTATTATAGCATTTTTATATCAGACTGCTTGTGGATCGTTTTGATTTTTATGGATTAACTAATTAAGAATTTATAAACCGTGAAGTCGTTAAAAGAGCATCGACTCCAGATCTTCATTCATGAAATTCGTTTCTTCACGTGCAAAGTCAAGGTGCATTCAAATACGAAAATATGTTTAGTGTTTACGTCGAGGCAATCAATGAAGATTTATCTTTTTGTCACTTTCCCTTTCGAATCCTTGCTAGGTATTGACGCGCGGATTGATATTTTTATATTTATACCTATGAAATAATATTTATTTAACAAGATTATTTATGTTTGATCAACCTGCGCATGTACTATATTTATAAATTCCACTCCAGTTCTATACGGAATCGTTATATACCGGCAGTACACACGGTGGGTGAAGGATGAGTTTAAAAAATGAAATAAGTACCTAAGTAATTATTTGGTTTAACTATTCAATTTGTATTAGTCGAACGCTTAATCCGATCGTGCCTTTCTATCGCTTGTTCCGCGCTATCGCTTGCGGGCTCGGCTCAAGCGATACGTGACACTTTTTCGTGCGTGTGTTTATTGATTTATAAGACGCTATCACGTAAAAAAGTGTGAAAGTACTCACTGTAAACGCTGCTGTCTTCGTAGGTGCCGTTGACGGTGCCATCGGGCAGTAGCTGGAGATAGCGGTTCTTGAGGAATATCTGTATTGTGCGCGATGTGCCGGTTATGTGGCTGAGGTTGGCAGATCGCTGCGCGCGCGGCTCGGGCGCGGGGGCGGCGGCGCACGAGGCCAGCGCCAGCGCGGCCAGGAGCAGCCGCAGCGGGCGCGTGCGCGGACGCATGGCGCGCCGCGCCCATGGCAGCCGCCCGGCCGCCGTCACTGCTCAACGCCCCCCCGCATACCCGGTAAATCCCCGTCCGCGCGGCACACGTATCGACAAACTGGCGCCCGACTTGGGACAATCTAACACATCATTCAATTTTAACTATTGCATCACTATGTCTCGGTGTCGGGTTTGTCGGCGCCGCAACCTATCCGGTGTTTGCGGATTGTTCACACGATCTGTAACAAGTAAAGGTATCGGGTTAATAATAGATTCTGGTGTACAAATTGGTAACCGCGGTTTGTCGCGTCGTGAATGGTTATCGGGGACAGTAAATTTAGATTTGGCTAAAATGTGAGTATCACATTTTGTTTTATTTATGTTCTATATTGCCAGACAAGTCTTAAGTAATAATTTCAATAGTTTCGTATTTCGATATCAAAATTAAAGAGCACCTTGTATACATCAATGTTATGTGCCAGAGAGAAAATGAATCCAAATATGAATAAAATTCGTTTATATGGTAATATTAATTTGCACTTGTTGAGACTAATCGAGGATAAGCAAGCGTACAAATTGAGCATAGTACTCGTTGTGTTGAGGTAAAATAAATAATTTACCTAAATAATATTATTTTACCATTTCAAACAATGGAAATTAAACAACATTTTGTTTTAATTATAACCAAATCTGTATAAATAGCCTATTTCTAATGGAACAATAAATATTCAGTCGTAATTTACATACGGCAGAAACCACAAGGCATACAAATTATTTACTTATTTACCGTATAAGATTTATGTTGGTATCCTCAAAACAGAATATTTATTAATAATGGAAGTTAAATTTTTCAGCCTATGATATACGGGAAAGAGGACAAATGAATCAGAACCGGTGCTGAACAGAAGATCTCAGGTACAACTTCGATCTTTAAAGAAAAATTCCCTACTTATTAAAAGCAACAGCAACCCTTATAAACACCATCAGTTATATATTGTGTAAGACACTACACAAGCAAATAGCTAAACTCTAAAAATAGACCAAATACCTACTTCTAATTAGTATTTACAACAATAATGACAATAAAAAAATATTAACAGAACTAACCGCCGACACGTCGCGCTGTTTTCGTATCCACGCGTGAAATGCAGTCATTATTTCCACTTTATTTCAATAAAGTTCTTTGATAAATATGTACACTTTTATAACAATGGTTTTAAAAAGAATAACACGCTTCGTTTCTTGACCGTTTTGGTAACAGTTAAAACAACAAAAATTATGTCACTCACGAAGTAAGTAACATGCCTATTGTAGAGCTTTCAAAATTACTTTACTTACCTACTTTTGAAGAAACTTTTGTACTATAGGGTTAGTTAGAAAGTATGTACTAAGCCAAAAAAGAGTGACATTATTATTATATACTACGGGACTAATCGCGCACTGCAATTACGAGATACCTAATTCGGGTAAACTACCCGTGACCACGATCAATGCAACTCGGGCGAAACGTCGGGATGATGAGGTTTTTCTTTATCTCGTACTTATAGTGCGCGATAAGTCCCGTAATATATAATAATAATGTGTATAAATCGTGATAGTATAATAACAACAAAAGAGAGTGACTTAGAACATCATTATGAACAACTCTTATTTTGGGCCCAATCAACAATTCGATAAAAAATCAGCTGTTTCATAGATTTTGTCGATTCCGAGTTGCGATCATATAATAACAGTTATTCGTTTTTCGAATTTCAGGTTGGTCTCGAGTTATTCATTACTATGATTTGAAATTGCTCCCTGTCATCGGGTGTCTAAAGGTGTTACTAAGCCCTATATCTGACTAACCCAACACATTTAAGCACATAACGATGTACTTTCATTTCAAGCTTAATTAAGGTCGTAGTCAGTCAACTTGAGAAATCACTTGAAATTGAGCTAATATTGTCGTAATAAAGTTTATATTTACCAAACCGTAAAATGCAGTTGAACCGTTGTATAAACTGTGTACTTACAGATTTTGGTAACGTTTTTTTAAAACACTAACTAGCCGGTGAACTAATTTGTGGATAAAGCTCAATGGTTCTGATCATTCAACCCGATTTCATTTCGTTTAAATGTTTGACCTTTTTAGTCGGTCAAGCATTTTTATAAAGTACTAGCGACACGCCCCGGCTTCGCACAGATGTATTATACATATAAACCTTCCTCTTAAATCACTCTATCTATTAAAAAAAACGCATCAAAATCCGTTGCGTAGTTTTAAAGATATAAGCATACATGGGGACAGACAGCGGGAAGCGACTTTGTTTTATACTATGTAGTGATGACGTGAAATAGAAGAGCACACAAAATTATGATTTTTAGTCAAATGCAGTGAAGTGCGCTTTTTCATGAACAACAAACAAAAAACGCTGGTTCTCATCCGCTATCTCACAGAAGTTATTGATTCAGGATATTATTAAGTTTTAGTGCAGAATATTGCACACGAAAGATTAATGTGTATTTTTAATCGGTTACCCTTTCTCTAATTAGACTATCACAGATGGTTAAAAATGGATTTTGTGAAAAAATGTTAGATCGATATCAGATGGTCTCGGATGATTTACGACAAGATATTCCAAGAAAAAATTCCCTGTTAGTTTCCCTTATTATAAGAACTGATATTTTACAAAAAATTTAATGCCTTGGTAGCTAAATATAGTAGGTACAGGAAATAAAGGATTTAACTTTGCATTAAATTTCCGATCCAATTTTTTTTAATAAGGTTGTAATGGCGTTTTGCTCTTAAGTGCATAGTTTCTGATATATCGGCTAAAAACGTTTTTTTTTTCAAGATGGCGCTTGAACTGGCTTTATGCTCCTCCTGGATCTGTCAGCATTTTGTGATTTTATGCTCAGTAAGTGATCCTGAACCTTGTTAAAAAAATGAATTTGGATCGGAAATTTAGCGCAAAGTTGACCAAAAAAACATCTATTTTTCCTGTAATAATAGACTTAAATTTAAACAAAAGCAAGACAGGAAAACTAAACAATGACTTAGAAACAAAGATTGACCGCTAGCAGATCCATTGTAAAAGTGTAAAGTTCAATTTTCCACGTCATGGTGATGCTTCTATATCTAATCTTCGAAACCGTATCTATTTATCTGTTTACTTTACGCTTTCCCCTTCAATAGGATTTTATGCCTCATTTTTTGGAGGAAA
Organism: Hypomecis atomaria; assembly: GCA_964007245.1. Classification (NCBI taxonomy): domain Eukaryota; kingdom Metazoa; phylum Arthropoda; class Insecta; order Lepidoptera; family Geometridae; genus Hypomecis; species Hypomecis atomaria. The sequence continues at coordinate 4,436,583 of OZ023294.1, read as the reverse complement.
GGTGTTCGTGCACTACTTAGACCAAAACTTAAGCTGTTGCTAAGTTATTTTTTAAAATTATCGTACTACGTACAGAAACATTTTGTAAGAAATAGTCTTGTAATTCATTTTGACACATATGAATTTAGACTAGGTATGCGAATTACTACTTTACGGAAACCACATAAGTATTACATATTCATCCCCTGCGTTACATAGGTACCTTACATTGATGCTTAATTTTTATAAATATAAATCCTATTTATATTGCAAGTAATGGCGCCTCTGTAATCGGGCTTAATGTAAGCATTAATTAAATAGATATAAATATATATTTATTTCTCATTTAAGTGGAATAAGAGAGAGGCCTCAGAGAGCAGTGGGATAAAGAAGGCTGTAGATGATGATAAAAGAAATTATAATTTATTTTGAGAAATAATGCTCTATTACAATAGGTACCTATAGAGTAGTATGCAACACTGGAGCTTATGCTATGCTATTGGAATAAGTAGTTAACTGAGAAATAAATGTCTTACTGTACTCCGTAAGTAATCCTGCAGATTTTAGGAAAAAATATACTTTTCTGCAAATTCTAGTCATGTAGAGCGGAGTGCACAACAATGAAATAGATATTTTATTTTGCAACCAGTCGTTTTTAGGGTTCCGTACCCAAAGGGTAAAAACGGGACCCTATTACTAAGACTTCGATGTCCGTCTGTCTGTCACCAGGCTGTATCTCATGAACCGTGATAGCTAGGCAGCTGAAATTTTCACAGATGTATGTATTTCTGTTGCAGCTATAACAACAAATACTAAAAGCAGAATAAATGAATATTTAAATTTATTTTATTTCATTTAAGTTTTTTTGCTTGCTATTAATAACAGCAAGAGGAATGGGGCTCCCATAAGGTACGGAACCCTTCGTGCGCGAGTCTGACTCTCACTTGGCCGATTTTTTTTACTCAGTTTTTCCCTCACAATGCACGTATACCAAAACAAAAGCCTCAGCCATAAAGGTACAAAGTTCATAGAAAAGGCATAAAACCAACGAAACCGAAGTGGAAGTACCTACCAAGAGCATAATTTTGAGACGATTTTTACGTTGACACGAACATGCCTGATAAAATTAGATCGTACACGATACATAACATTACAATAGCCTTTCTATTTGAACAAAAATTCCTTGAGGCAGAGATTATTCAGATAAGAGGTGGGTACGGAAAGATTTGAGACAAACAAACTGTTTTTATTACTCATATCATGTCAGATCTGTAGGCATTTGTTTGGTTTATGGAGGCTTTAATATTGCATATGTTTTGGATGGGTTGGAGTGGAGAGTAGAGAACGTGATTAACTTTGCTAACGCTTTGATTTCATACTTCTTGACGTGTGTAGGATAATAAGATAAGAACTTTTACTTATGCATGTGATAAAAGATAACACTGAATCACTCGCTTGATTCTGCAACTCTAAATCGAAATGTAAATAAATATACAGGGTTATTTCTAATCAATTAGCATCCTCTTAGAGGCTTATTCTGTACATCAAAACTAACAACTTTTGTTTTACGACTTTTGTTAAAACTCAAAAAAAGTCAGCTGTTCCATACATTTTGTCGAGGGTGAAAGACATTTTTCTATGGAACAACAACTTTTTTTTTTAAATTAATAAAAGTCGTGGAACAAAAGTTGTTAGTTTTGATGTCCAGAATAAGCCCCTGAAAGGATGCTAATTGATTAGAAAAAACCCTGTATATAGTCAGTACTTAACTTCCAACTTAATCAGCCAACGTGGCCATGGCCACGGCTGTTACTAAGGTATTCAACATACATATTTGGTTTAAATACTTTTTCTTATGTCTGTACTTTGTAAGTCCAAGCGACTTAACGACACAAAAAATAATCGAATGGCGGTAATTCGCTCGCGTGAGCGAGTTTCCCTCGAGCGAATCACTGAATAAGTCTTTTAGAGACTCATAGGTCGTCTCGTCCACTGATTATATAAGTTAGGTCTCTTTTAAGATCTCCAATAATCAGTTGAAAGTGGTATGCATCCAGCAAATTTATAATCCTGTCATAATAAGATTATTTTACCACTTTGTGGGTCTTACGCCCTCAACTGATTTAAAAGTCTAAGTATCTGTTTATCTGAATATAACCACATACCTATATGTATATGAACTAGCTAAATAATATCTTCGAAGCTAGAGTAAATTTAAATAGACAAGTTTAATTAACTAAACGTAGGCTAAATTTGTTAGCAAACTTATCCCGAATAAACATAGAAAAAAAGTGGTAAGCAGTAAAATTAAAAAAAATCGAAAAAAAAAAGGTAGTAAACAGTGGGCAAAACAAAACAGTTTCGATGAAATATGTGATAAACAGTAAAACAAAATGGTGTTATACTGACGGAATAAATTCTGATATAATTATGTTGATACCTAATAGAAATTAATAAATTACATTTAAAGTTATTAGTAGAACAGGTTTTTCGGAGTTTTTCGAATAAAATATAATACCTACACATTATATAAAATCAAGGAATCTCCTACGCAATCTAATCAATTAAAAATTTGAATGCAAATTTAGATTTAAATCGAAACGGAATGTGTCACCCAATGCAAGAAAAAAGTCTCAAATATCTTTGACCACGCCAAGTCAAGGTCACCCATAATAATATGTAGGATTATATAAAATAATTTATATTGAGTTTTATTCTAATTTTATGGCCTTATGCTTTACATGTATGCATAATCTACCTACAACAGTTGGAGTTTGCATGTGCTTAGTAACAATTTATGCCTTTATATTCGATAGCTGCTCTAAACTGTTAGCTTATCAGAGAAACATAGGCAAAGATATATACCCTTCTAGAATTTTGTATGCATAGATGGACTTAATAAGAAATTTAACGCATTTAAATGTAAACAACTTCACTAAATTTACGACTGTATTGATCGTAAAGATGTCATCAGCTCTTTTACAAAATTTATTTTAAAACGATGGTTTTGTTGTAGTTTTACTTCGACATCAAGTTGTCATTGCCTGCTAAGACTATTTAGGTAAAAGAAAATTTCTGCTCTCTATACCAAACATAGTCCCTTTGTATGGCTTGAGAATAATTATACAATAGTAAATCACGCTGACCAAATGCGGATTCGCAGTTTTAACTTACCTTCAAGATCATGGTAGCATCTCCAACATAGTGACGATATAAAATACACAACTTCTACCCGCGTCTTGTATTTCCAGTAGGACCCACCGCTATTATTAGAAATCTGTTTTATAATGGTTATTGTCTAGATGGGGACGTCCTACTGCTAATATGATGATGATAGTTATAACTTCAATACGTTCGGGATTTAAATCCTACGGGTCTTAGATTAAGGCCACTTTAACATAAAAAATCGGCCAAGAGCGAATCGGACTCGCGCACGAAGCGTTCTTTATGGGACCCCCTGAATTTATTGACCGACGAACCACCGGAGGAGGTACTCAATTCGACGCGTATTTTTTTTTTTTTTATGTATAACCACGCATAACTTTTTTCATAGTAGTCCGATTTTAATCATTCTTTTTTTATTGGATAGAGTATATTCGAAATTGGTCCCATTTAAATTTTATCGAAATCGGCTGAGTCATTTTTGATAAATCAACAATAATGTGGAAAATGCTACATCGATCCGTGCTAAATATTCTCGAATTCTGTACACGGGTGAAGTCGGTCATGCTATTTTTTGCGAAAAATAATTATTTTAATTCAACTATTTATTTTTGAAGTGAATGTACAACTAAATATTCCTTGAATATTTCAAGCGTTTTTTCGTTGCCGTTATTAATACCGCGCAAAACATGGCAAAAAATCACGTTTGTTTTTAGTATAGAAGCCCCCCTAAAATATTTATTTTATTCTATCTTTAGTGTTTGTTATTATAACGTCAACATAAATACATTATCTGTGAAAAATTTAACAGTCTAGCTATCACGGTTCATGATATACAGGCTGGTGAGTGGTGACAGACAGACAGACGGACAACGGAGTCTTAGTTAGGGTCCCGTTTTTAGCCTTTGGATATGGAACCCTAAAAAGCTATCTGACCAAGTTTCGGTACGTCTCATCAAAAGAGATACACAACCGGCAAAATAGCACCAACATTCTCAACACCTCTTATAACTAACTCAATCCAGTGAAAGTGACTTTGTCTTCAATACATTAGCAACATTGCATTACTCTTGTTTATCGCCGCTGAAGGAAAATGTCTATCTGTGCCAGAAATGCGGTTTTCTCAGTTGTTAAGATAGACCAAGATTGCAGACTTGTTTATGTTCAGTTAGCCATTTATTTATCTTCGCAGTTCATAACAGTAACTTGGAGCACGAACGGAGTAATTTGATAAATGCATCGGTATTGCTATTGTTGATAGGTTATCTCAATCAATGTGATTTAGAAAATAGTTATGTGTGGAAGGCAACCATGGTTGCATAGTGAGCGAAAGCTCGTCTTAAAATGATCAGATCGTTTGTTCAAATTCTGATCATGTTCCCAATCATAAGTTCTCTAAAGGACACGTCCACAAAATTTGATGACTTGTATGATTTTGTCAAGTTTCTTACGCGCTCAAGTCTAGAATTAGTATTGAACCACAATTGCGTTTGTAATTGAAAATTCGAAACCAACAGATGGTACTCATAAGAGGGGTATTAGGTCTTGGTACGAGCTGTGTAGATAACAATGGCCGCATGATGTCGTACTTAGTAACATCTCTACGCATCTTATAGACCACCAACCAATTTTTAAATCGACTTTTCGTGTGACCACCAGATCTCCGCTTCCTCGTCAGGGAGCAGGAACCGTCAATACATCAAAGGGGAAACGTGAGTCCATTCTAAAACGGTCGAGTCTAAAGAGTCTTCGTGCCAAATACTCGCTAAAAATGACATCTCGGAATAGTTTGCGCCTAATTGCTTAGAACAGGCCTGACAAATATACGGCCCGTTGTGTAAAAGTGAAATTGTTATCGTACGGCTCGCTTCTTGTATTACCTAATTGTTACGAATTGCATATCTATGCATCGGCGGAGTTATAAATAGCAGAAAGGAAGAGAACAAATACTGCAGATTGAACTCTAGATAACTTTGTGGTTTATTACTCGTATGTATGTAAATGTAGAGTAAACAGATACATTCTATGTAAGCGTGCTACGTCTTTTACGGGATCTCTATTTCACATCATGCAGAATGTGGTGAAATGCAGACCTATCAACTAAAAGGAAATATATGTGTGCAGGTAATATATTATTATTCATTGAAATCTATAAAAAAGGTCAAATTTTGAATTTTTAAAGTAGGTACCTTTTGAATACTTATCTAACGAAAAACTAGCTACACAACTAATAAAATAAAAGTCTTTTTTTTTATTTATTTCATGTAATCAACAGCGTTACAATGTAATCTTTACATACAACTACAGTATTTAAAAACAAGGCCAAAACAGGTTACAGTAATTTATTTATTTATTTAACACTTTATTGCACACCATTTGTACAAAAGGAGGACTTAACGCTAAATAGCATTATCTACCAGTCAACCTATAGGTAGAAAACATTGGATTGTAGGCATGAATAAACAAACAAAGAGATACATTAACTAAAATCAACAAAATCAACAATTTAGTATAAATTAATTAAGTATACGAGTAACTTTACAACAAATACGACTTAATTAGGTATTTTATGTAGGCAGGTATTTTACATGATTTACATTTTACGCAGCGTGTGTGTGTGTGTGTGTGTGTATGTCTATGTTCAATTGAATCGTCTCCGCGATACTCAAGTCCTCGTGAGAGTCAGGGTTCGCAGAGACGATGTCGCCAGGAGTGTGTAGGGTACAAAATATGTTATGTTAGTGTTTGTTTGATCGAGAGAGCGAAGAGAGTTTGTTGCAGATCTACCTACCTATTTTATGAGCATGCTTTATTTCAATTTTTAGGGCATTTTTGGTTAAATGAAAAATATCTACTTAATTTAGAGTAGTGTACGTTGTAAGTTCAGGCAGCACGACAACACTGAGTTTCGAGCGTAATTAGTGTTTGCAAAGGGGACATGAAACAGGGGCGCGTTGACAACAAAATTTCCTTTTAATGCTGTATTGACAATAACAACAATGTAATACGGGCTGTGTTACATTGTTGTTATTTTTTCTCGCATTATTATTAATGTATAATATAAATTAATGATAATTATTAATTAGTATAAATATTTTTTTTTTATAAAATTCCAAGAGCGAATCCTTACAAGTCGCGCTTGGCCAGCTTTGTTTCAGCCTAGACCACAGTGAGCACTACTACATAGTTTTCGGCGTATTTCTGTAAGACGCGTCATAGGTCAATGACCTTCGTTATCTGCGAGCCTCACAGAGCTGATTACGTTTTCCTTGAATCCTTCCTCGTGGGGTTGTGGGACTTGAAGATGTGTAATGCCGTGTCACACATACGCAGTTTTGAAACTTTTTAGGGTTCCGTACCCAAAGGGTAAAAACGGGACCCTATTTCTAAGACTCCGCTGTCCGTCTGTCTCCAGGCTGTATTTCATAAACCACAATAGTGTGATAAATAAAAATAGAACTTAATTTATATTTAAGGGGAGCTCCCATACAACAAATCTAAATTTTTAGCCGTTTTTCGCTCGATATCAATAATGGTAACAGGTAGATGCTTGAAATATTCACACAATATATAACTGCATGCTTCCATTACTAATAAATAATTAAATTACATCCTCTCATACAGTACGGAAGCCTTCGTGCGCGAGTCCGGCTCCTACACAGCATATTTTATATTTTATTTCGATTTGGACTACTTCACGTTGGCTTGTATTGGGAACATACCGCACTATTTCTTAGAATCTTTTTAAATGTTAAAGCAATAGACTTGACATTGAATGCTAGAACTGATTAGGCCTAATCTTCTTTGATCTTTTAAAACCTCAATTAGGTATTTTCTCTGGCGTATGTTATTCAATTGATACCTATATTTAGCGCATTCGCATTGTAGCGCATAATCGAGGTAAATTCCAAAACAGCGGTATTTTCAGTGTGTTTACATTATGATGTGACGCGAAACTAATAAAGAAGCATCTGTACCAGACGAGCTGTCAATGACAAGTACAATAATGTAGATAACATAAAAGTTTATTGAATAACGTGCCCTCTCCAGTCATTACTTACGGATTAAATATATTATGTGCCGCTGATAGATCTTGTGTCACGTACGCGTATTGAATCAAATTGCTTCAACTATGTTGCAGATGGCCTTTGGGCCTTATTAGTAAGCTTCAAGTAGCCCAACGGGATATGGAGAGGGCTATGCTCAGATTCTTTCTGCGAGATTGAATAAGGCATGAGGATATCCGTAGATATTTTTTTATATAATAAAATAATTTTATTACCAAAAGAACAATTACATAATTCATTTATCTTACCTAATCCTAAAATCGCACGCACAAAATACAAATACACAATAAATTTGACTTTTACAACATTAGGTATACATATTTTCATGCAGAACAATGAGATATAATAAGATAATACTCGTATCTGTGGGCCCCAAACTAGGCTAAGCCTGTATCTTGGGCGCCCGGGAGATACCAAGAAAAATATGTCCAACGGCGCTGAGGTGTGAGTACCTATGAAATCTTATAAAATCTTGTTTACAAACATATAATTTTTTTATAGGCACTAGTTGCCGTAATAAAAGCGGGTAAGCAGAACAATCATATCAGTGAGTAGGTAGTGACTGATGTTTGCGGAACATGCAGGATTCACAATGCAGAACAGAGCCAGTCATCTAAGAATTGCACACTTTCATTGTTACTTGATAGTCATTATTTTAGATTAAGATTTCGGATAATAATATGGGTAAGATTTCAATAATTGATTTTGAATGAATAGGTACATATTTTGAATTAAATATTAAATCCATACCTACATTTATTTTGACATTTTACATTTTAAATAAAATCGAACTTAGTGAATGGGTTATTTCCTGTTACTCCAAGTATATTAATCGATAAACATTATATTATAGCTTAAAATGAAAACAAACTTTGCACAAAAATATCATGTCCGTATTCAACCGTGTACAGAATTCGCGAATATTTCGCACGGAGCGATGAAGCATTTTCACATTATTGTTGATTTATCAAAAATGGCTCTGCCGATTTCGATGAAATTTTATTGAGACCAATTTCGATGTATGCTCTGTCCAAAAAAAAGAATTATCGAAATCGGACTACTATGTAAAAAGTTATGTCGTGGTACCTACACACAAAAAAAAATATAAACGCGTCGAATTGAGTAGGTAGCTCCTCCATTTCGTCGGTCAAGAAACCAAGGCTACCGACATAGCCCAGCAGATCGAGAAGTTGAATAAAGCCGATGTTAAGCAAAATTGTAGTATAAGATGTAGCTTGCTTACCTAGAAGGTACCTGTGTAACAAAGAATTATCTTTGTGATAAGCATTTCAAAAATCTGAAGCGGACGCAGGATTTGAACCTGCCCCTTCGGATCACTAGCCCGACGCTCTAACCAACTGAGCCAGCTCGCCTCCTCGCCTCGAGGAGCCTCAGTTCCTCGGTTCAAATCCTGCGTTCGCTTCAGATTTTTGAAATGCTTATCACAAAGATAACTCTTTGAGATAAATCTAGTGTGGAAAGCACTCTAAAATAAAAATCATACCTGTGTAACAATTATAACAACGAAAAATATTGCAAATATTCTGAAAAAGTAAAACTTTCATGAGAGATTGAGAGATTTCATTTTCACAAAAAAATGAGTTTTATTTAACTGAAAATGTCTGCAACAGATCTCCGGTAGGTACTGAAAAGTTCGTTATACATTTATTATCAAAATATTTAGGTTTATTATCAAAATATTACATGGTCTTAACTAAAATGAGCTGATCTTGTCTCAGAGATATTTCTCCTGTCCGTCTAATTACCACAATACTCCGAACATTAGCGAGCCAGCTGTATTTACACCTATTTAGATTTAAGAAACGCCCATAATGAAAATCCCTGATGACTTTTACGATTCGATTTACGATTTGGTTTGACGACTCTTCAGTGCTAGCGAAAACCACTTCACGGTTAGAAATAGCTGAATTCTTGGCCACACGCAATTTGTGTGTATAATCACAGTATAAGAAGTTGACATAACTGTTTTTCTTTTCTATTGTTGTCATTACATTTGAAATTTATAAGTGACAACACACTTACACTTACGCAAATAGCTATGTTTAATACGCTAGGTCCCACAGTTACTTAGCTAGGAAACAGTGGAAAATTATTTTTATCAGTTTGTTCACATTATTTTTTTTACTACTACATTGAAAGCTATTGGATCATCCCCAGACCCTTGAAGGTCTAAAGATAACATACATTATTGATGCTTGTATTAGCTAACATCTAATCTTTATCATCACTATCACTACATAGTATAAAACAAAGTCGTTTCCCGCTGTCTGTCCCCATGTATGCTTATATCTTTAAAACTACGAAACGGATTTTGATGCGGTTTTTTTAATAGACAGAGTGATTTAAGAGGAAGGTTTATATGTATAATACACCTATGCGAATCCGGGGCGGGTCGCTGGTCATCGATAAATATAAAAGGGTAACCTCTGCTACCTATCACTCTAAGAGCAGCTTTCACAATAAGTGAGAGTAAAACTTACTGTAGATATAATAGTAACGAACTAAGTATGTACTCGTACCTACCTAAGTATCTTAATATAAACTAGTTGGCCCGGCAAACTTCGTTTCACGAAATATCTTTTTAAATTAGACCCTATGTATTATTCTGATGTATAAGCATCAATACTGCAAAGTTTCATCTCAATCCGTTCAGTAGTTTTTGCGTGAAAGAGGAACAAACATACAAACTTACCTGTTTATAATATTATAGTACGGTTACTTAAACTTTACTACAGATATAATTTTATTGTTGACTTTTGATCCTAAAAGAAAATTTATTTTCCCTACTGAATTTTTTTTCGAAAAAGATCTTAATAAGTAAGTATTAAGTAGCAACTTCAAACTATCTTAGGGTCACTATAACGTTGCTATTTTCATCATGTCAAAAAGTTGTATAAAATAAAAATTAATTGTACATAAATAAATTTATCTAACAGTAGATCTCCTTCATAAAAATAGCCGCTATATTGTGTTTAGTAGGCACGTGACTAAAAAAACTTGTTAAAGATTCCGTTATAGAAGACGGCAAAAATACCCATTGCGAAACATTGTATGATATGAAATGTATTGGAATTTACAGATTTTGTAAATACAACTACTACTCTAAGTAGCTGAATTGTATTTGTAAGCTTACAAGCCGCCTTACAATCGTGAGGTCGTAAGTTCAAATCCCAGTCCCGTACCAATGAGTTCTTCGGAATGTATGTACGGAATTTAACACCACTGGCTTTTCGGTGAAGGAAAACATCGTGAGGCAACCTGCATACGTCATTAGAAGAAATTCGATGGCGTATGTGAATCCACCAACCCGCACCGGGCCAGCGTGGTGGATATGGCTCAATCACCCTTCGTGGGAAGGCCTACGTCCTGCAGTGGACTATTAAAAAGGCTGATCAGTACAGTACGTACACCGCCGTTGTTGCCCCTCTATAGATCTCTAATAAGTCTAATTGGAAGCGGTTTGGATCCAGCGCGGTCCGGTAGTCTTAATGAGGTCATGAGTCTACCTTGTACATGACTTGAACGAAATTGACAAAACAGAAATGGATTTATATTTGCCGAAGCCCAGTTTCAATAATATAATTATTGTATTCACAATTCGCCGTAAAAGTGTTTAGAATATAAATAAATACAAACATAATAAATATTTATTTACTGAAAAGCAGAATCAGGTCTGTAAGTACTTTAGTACTCGATCAGTAAGATATTCTGATGACTCAGTCAATCTTTTAGCCGAGTGTGTCTTTTGAGATGCGATGGAGCAAACAATTTGTATTGGCTCATCTAGTTGTTCTACGAAAATATGTATCATCGTACAACTAGCTCATCATCTCATAGCACATGATAAGTCAAAATCTTTGTTTGCGTTCACACATAAAAGAAGTGGTATTTATAGAAGCTGACTACAACCTGCATAAAAGCCAATCCTGACTGAAGATCACATACAGCTCCGCGAGGATTGGGCTTTGCGCAGTTTGTAGTTAACTTCACAACCGTCAAGAAGTTGATTCGGACTATGCTTAGTACTGTCTGCTATCTCTTTAGTCCTAGTTTGTAATTACGTCTTACAGGGCAGCGACAATGTCCTAAGGAATTGGTTCCCGCCCACCAATTCTCTAGTACGATGACCTGATATCTATATAAAAACAGTACAACTGATCATGTGATTCCTATAGGCAAATTATGAAGAACAGCTGTTTCTAGTGTGTATTTATTGATGTGACCTACGGCCCAAAATAAACGAAAATGAATTTTAAAAACTCAGAATGACAATGTCAATCCGAGGACTGGAGAATGGTATCAGGGGCCTTATTCTTCTCTACATGTTGAGAGGCCTTATTATGTAAGCGCTATGACGTTCAGCTTCGCTTTTTCTCCTGCTCGCGCCAGTTACTCACGCCACGAGAGCGAGCGGGAGGAAAAGCGAAGCCGAACGTCACAGCGCTTACATAATAAGGCCCCTGATCTGGAATCATGAGTATGGGTTTAAATTTGACTTGCCTTGTCTTTGTAATAAATCTGTACTGTACCGTACCAGCCTTTCATAGTCCACTGTTCAACATAGGCAATAGGCATACCTTCAATGACTAGGTCATTTCAACCACGGCAATAATATTGACATGCCTCTGAAACAGTTGAAAATCACAATTTCATCCTTGATCAAGGGCACTCCAAAATGACAAAATACTTCCTGGACCATTTTTTCTGCTATTGGAAATTACTAATACTGCCAGCATGTGTGTAGTTGCAGATTGTGAGATCGTATACAACGTCTAACATATCCGGATGTATGCAGGTTTTTTCACTATGGAAAACATTGTTCACCGAAAAACCAGCGGTTTGAAAATCCGTACATTCCTAACAACCCATTGGTGCACCACGGGACATGTTAGATCACTTTGAGTCAATCTTCATAATCCCGTGATCGTTATAAATAGCAGTTACCACCATCACCTACATAACTAACACAATGGCATTAAGGTTGGCACGAAAATAACTTGCCGATCGCTAGTCCAAAAACCAGAAGCGGTAGTGACAATGCATAACTTCGGTCTACTGGGGACGGATTTAGATGCGATATTTTGCGCGGGCGCATGGATTTATAGTTTAGAGAAAGTATCGATGTTTTGTGACATCGATATTTAATTGTCTTGCTAAAACGGTTGAGTTAATTTATCAGTTTATTTTAAAACCTATTACAAAAGCTTATCATACAAGGCGTTGATAATATTACAAAAAAAAAAACATTTTGACCATTTAAGTTGCATGAATCCTTAGTACAATTCAACATACATTTAATTTATCAACACGTTTCAAATTATGCGCTAATAAATATGATTTTTTTATTTTCGTTGCGTGTGTATAATATATGTTTTAATTACAAGTTGTCTGAAGTAGATAGTTAAGTATTTTAATTACATATATCATATTTTAAACTAGCGTAATTTTAGAAAAAATACAATCGGAATGAACATGTCTTCCATTTACTAGTATCAACTAATGTAGGTTCCTGAGAACCAGACAGGTTTATAATTTTTATATGAAAAACTTACCAACACGCAAGCGACTTTCTCGTTTCATTACTCAATCGCATAAACAACAAATTCACTCACTTTTTTAAGAAATATTTATTTTAAAGTGTCGGCAACTTAATGTAATAAAGTTTATTATTGCACTTAAAGTTTACTAAAAACTTGTTTTTTATCCCTAGATTTATTTCATTTCCATTAATTCCGTCTTAATTATAATGTTTCTTTATGATTATTAGATTGCGAATGAATTGTCACCATTAGTTATAAACTTTATCTTAGAATATTGAAATTTAATATCAGCTCTTTTATAATTAGCGGGTTCATCTTTCAGCCAACACGTGATACCTATTTAGTACATAAGAAAATTTAATTTTTCTCATAGGTAAGTAACTTATAAAAATTCAGAACACAATTTTGTAAAATATGGGTCTTGTCATTATAGAGATAAAAAAATATATTGCAGTAACATCTCACGCATCGACATTGATTTAGCTGGTGAGAGGTAGTAGTAAAAATAATGATTTAAAAAAAAACAAAAACCCGACTGCGCAAAATATAAAAAGTGAACCAAATTACGTACCTAACAAAAAAACTGAAAAGAAAAAAGCAAGCACTTGGACAATGGAACATAACAAATGAACAGTCGGGATCCATTATTCGACAGCCAATCTAATTTTTTAATAGTAGTAGTCGCCATATTGAATTTTCACTAACGTCATGTCTTTAGTGACACTCTCCGGACTAGGAGGAATCGATTGACGTATAAACATAGAAATCGGCCCAAGCGTTTGGTCTGTATAGTGCTTCAAAGGAACATACATATATACATAGGCTGATAAACACATTACCACTCCTTTGCGTCGCGCAGTCGGGTAAAAAAGGCATACTCGTACCTATTACCCACTTGACTTGATTGAGCAGTCGATTTTTCACATTGAAATCTACATAGATTTAAGTAGGTAGGTAAAGATTTACCTACCTAGTATGTTAGTCATATTCATATGAACATTGAAGCTTATCACTTTTCATTTTCATTATTCCAGGACCACTGTGTGATTAATCATAACACTTTTATAAAAATGAGTATGATTCTTCTTCTCGATAGACAATGGTACATCACTATGCGAACTATTCTCGCGTAAAGAGCACGGGCCCTCTCTACATGTTGAGAGCTCGGTTCATTGAGGAATTAGAGATCGACACATGTCCGGAGTTGATCGAACACCGGAAATATTAACAAGAGCTTTACACTCTATTGATAATACCTACTACTTAGGTACATTTCAGTCGTATCTATAGGTATTATTGTATATCTACCTACGCAATACCGACATAGCCCAGCGGATTGGTAAATTATAGTGGCAGTGGGCAGGGCACATAATTTGAAGAACACATGGCCTATGGTGCCGTAAAGTTCTCTAATGTAGACGACTGACCAGCAAGCGCAGCGTAGGACGTCCACTGAGTAGGTACTGTACTGTATCAGTCTTTTTAATAGTTAGGACGTAGGCCTAACTACGAAGGGTGATTGGGCCATATCCAGCACGCTGGCCCAATGCGGGTTAGTGGATTCACATACGCCATCGAATTTCTTCTACTGACGTATGCAGGTTGCCTCACGATGTTTTCCTTCACCGAAAAGCCAGTGGTGTTAAATTCCGTACATAAATTCCGAAGAAATCATTGGTACGGGACCGGGATTTGAACTCACGACCTCACGATTGTAAGGCGGGTGTCACTACCACTATACCATCACGACCTGCAAATGTTGACTGACTAGGTGGGCTGACGATATAATAAAGATCGCAGGAACGCGCTGGATGCAGACCTCTATATACCAATCGACCTATTAGAAATCCATGGGGGACGACTATGTCCAGAAGTGGATTTCCCACGGCTGATAGATGGATGGACGCAATACCGAGTACTTAGAGTAAAACTCATCTCGTATCTAGATAAATAGCATTAATGTCTAGACACAAATGCAATCACACAAAGTGAAATCGACTATTAAAGAGTATCCATAGACGACAATATCACAGTGAGCTCACGTACTCGTATTTGAGACTAGCTTTTACCCGCGGCTTCGCCCGCATTATTTTGATTTTTGTGCTATCCCATGGGAACCCTTTATTTCTCCTCCCTCGTTGTTTAAAATTGTATTTTAGAAAGAAAGAAATTAATTAGATTTAGATTTATTTTAGTGTAGAGTCCTCTTGTAAAGCCTTTAGTTATAAACAACACCGTTCAAATGTATTTTTTTTTTAAATGTTAATCTTAAAAAGCACATACCCTGGAGTCTGTGGAGTGTAACAATTCAAATATAAAAAATAAAAAAAACCCTTTATTTCTCCGGTATAAAAAGTAGACTATTTCACTTTTCGTCTTTCAAACCCGAGGCCCTGCAGGTGGAAAATAAAATCGATCTGACGGTTGTTCGAGTCGACAGTTGATTTTTTTTGACATTTCTTGAAGCGCACTCTAGAATAGCTCGCAGATAGCAGATTTTTTCCTACTTACTTAACACTTATCGTTATATTATGAAAAATTTAAGCAATATCATTATAATTTATAGCCTATGTGTTATTCTGATATATAAGCTATATTATTGCAAAGTTTCATCTCAATCCGTTCAGTAGTTTTTGTGTGAAAGAGTAACAAACATCCATTCATCCATCCTTATATACTTTCGCGTTTATAATATTAGTAGGAAGTAGGATTGTATTTGATCTTGACTAATAAAAGCTGATCATATTTACAAACCGCATACATTTGCCTGCGCAAAAGTCATAAAATGTAATGATTAGCATTTGGCACTGTTGCGACAATTGTAAAATGTTTTATGTGCGGTCAAGTGTAAACAGACCATGAATATCGTTTACTTTCAGTAGCTGTTATGTGGTTAGTTACGTAAGTTTAAGCAGTAAATCAGTTTCAAAAATATATCAGTATAAGTCACCATAATAAACGAGGAATCAAACTTAGAGCGAAGTTCACCAACGCTTGATTAAGTTAAACGTGTGATTACTGTATTTAAACAACGATTGAACTCGGGTTTCAGACCCTAGTTCACCAACAGATGTTTAATTTATCAACCGTTGGTTAAATCTTAAACAGCTTTTTAACGAAATTTTGCTGTTCAGCAAGCAAAAACCGTTGGTTAAATTCAGTAATCACACGTTTAACTTTAACAAGCGTCGGTGAACTCGGGGCTTAATGGAGTCCGGAAGTTAGCTACAAGGTGTGCAAAACCCCGACCCTCACCCCCGCTAAGACGAATTTGCTACTGCGCAAGGACTCGCCTTGTGTTCACAGTTTTTAGGGTTCCGTACCAAAAGGGTAAAAACGGGACCGTGATTACTAAGACTTCGATGTCCGTCTGTCTGTCTGTCACCGGGCTGTATCTCATGAACCGTGATAGCTAGGCAGCTGAAATTTTCATAGATGGTGCATTTCTGTTGCCGCTATAACAACAAATACTAAAAATAGAATAAAATAAATATTCAAAGGGGCTCCCAAACAACAAACGTGATTTTTAGGAGTTTTTTTGCTCACTATTAATAACGGCAAGCGGAATGGGGCTCCCATACGGTACGGAACCCTTCGTGCACGAGTCTGACTCGCACTTAGCCGATTATTTTTAATTTGATTCGATCTACACTTCCAATGATTTCTTCGTAAAATCTGACGTTTGCTAATAAACACGCTTATATCAGGTCGACGTGTATGTAACTAACATGTAAAGGAATCTAAGGTAACTAATTCAACCACCTTCCAAGGGTAGCGTAATGAAAATTGGCAGCTGTATGTAGTTCTGATGACAATACAATAATATGGGGTACTGTCAAACTGATCTGTTGATGCGACCCGGAAGATATGAACTGGAACTTCATGATGGAAAATCGTATCATAGCTGTTTTGGATTTCTTAGAAAAGTCTTGTAAAGAACTTTGACCACGATTAGGTTTCAAGGTCTGATTATGAAGCCGGAAGATAAGCACTGGCATTCCATTATGCAATATCGTATCATAGTCGTGTTTGCATTTGTGAGAAAGGCCACGTAATGGACTAAGCGTGTTTTTCTAGTGTTTTTTTTTTAAACTATTAATTTATTTTTCCCCTGAAAACAAGTAATGCGACTATGACTGAATCTTTCTCATTTCGCGAAAGAAGAAAATTGCAGATTAATTCACCAAGGACTTACATTATTTTCATAGTTTATTAATATAAAATAAGGCATGTAAAAATAATTATAAATTATTGCAGTTTTTTCTTATTCAAACGGTCATTGCATAATAAAATGTGTGTTACGAGTAACTACCTAAGCTAGTAGTAGCTAATTACTAAAGCTACCTAGCTTTTATAAATTTAGAATCATCTCTCAGAGTTTCCAGTAAGAAACCAAAGAATCCAGATAAATCACGATTTTATTACGTCAACTAACTGTTTTTTATGAATCGAGTAATGAAAGTGTAGAATTAATTTGCATGTAAATTAATTTACGATGCATACATTCGGGGGTCAAGTGGTTTAGGTTTTTGACTCGATTGTTTGCATGGCATTGAAGACAATCTATTCAATTGGGTATTAAATTTGATCAACACTATTCAATGGCATTTAAGCTAGTGAGCTTGTCATAGATTTTCTAAGAAGCATGACGAACAGGCAGACCACCAGCCCGATGGTGAGATGACGTCATCAAACTTGCTGGAAGGCAATGGATGAGGCTAGCACAGGACCGGAAATAATGGCGAGAAAGAGAGGAGGCCTATACTCTGCAGTGGGTGGAACAGGCTGAATAGATGGTGAACATTCCATGTGTTAGAACCAAGCGTTTCGAATCCTTATTCTTCATACGAACAGCTAGAATATAGAACGTTTGCTGGGTCTGTCTTCCCGCTAAAGTACAACGTGGGTGTCTTCAAATCCCGAGTAAATAGGTATGTTCTAGGTAAGCGTGCCACACCCTAGACCACAATTCTGCTAACCTCAGGCAGTACCTATGTATTCAAAAGCAAACTTTTTTAATTAAGTGAAACACAGTTGTTACTCACGTTTGATTTTAGTAGGAAACTGCTACTATAGTTTCGATCGCATTTGGCGATCTTTCTCAAGGTTGGAGTACTAGCACGCGGGCTCGTCTCGCATAGCACTGAGTACTAACCTTTAGGGAATAAAAAATAGGATAAACACATGACGGAGTCTCAATTGGATATGCACTATAACTACTTGAATTTGAATTTTGGGTATTTCAGCTAAAACATTTTAATACTTCATTGTGGTGATATATTAGTATAAACAATTTTGCTATACGACTATCTTTAGTATGAAATATTTAGAACTTTCTTAACAAACAAGTATCAAATATAAATTTGTCAATTTATCCTTATGTCCTTTTTATTCAAGAAAATTGAAGTAACATTCATAATACGTATATATTTTGAATGTTACTTCAATTTTCTTTTTTGTTTTAACTTTTAGTTAGAATTGCGAATTTGTCTAAAACGCGCTGGTAGTATATTTATTTATTATAGTTATATTTATTCAAGTATACATTGCCTCATAATGTCTAGTTATAATCATAATTATGAAAATGTAACGTTATACACATTCTAACCCTGTTTAAAGGGTGTTGCAAATGGTACATTACAAGTTAGAGTTCTTAAATTAGGAACAGATAGATAATTATTACAGTCTTATATATTTTGTGAGGTTGAAACTTTTTCGTCTGTGTATTCATCAACTGTGTAATAGCATTTTTTGTTAGTAAATATATCGTCCTCCTTGACGTGTCTATCAACCGCGACCCCTGGCTAACTTCTGTAATTAACTTATGTGACTAATCACAGTCCAGCTATCTACTTAAAATTGGTAAGTTACCCAGCAAAACGCTATCCTCAACTACCTAAAGTGTTCATCAACAGTATCTAAATACTCTTGATGAACACTTTACAAAAATCATCCCTCAATTGATCTTAGCTGCGTGCTATAGAGAAGGTTATGCTCGGAGTCTTTCATTTAGATTGAATCAGGTATGAGAAGATCCGCAGACGATCAAAATTACCGAAATAGCCCAGCTGATTGGTAGGTTAAAATGGCAGTAGGCAAGGCACATGATTCGAACAACGAACGGTCAATAAGGCCGTAACGTTTTCGAATGGAAGCCACGTACAGCCCCCCGACCGCCTAAGCAATAGCAATCGTAATAGCAATCGTTTATGACTTCATTTTAGACATTTGGCACCGCCTATGTGACGTTAGCCATCAATTGCTTTGCGCGGATTGCGAAAGCAATCGTTGAATGAACAATTTTGATGGCTAACGTCACATAGGCGGTGCCAAATGTCTAAAATGAAGTCACAAACGATTGCTATTACGATTGCTATTGCTTAGGCGGTCGGGGGGCAGGTCGCGGCATAAAAGTGTAGCGCTGAGGGGAGTGTGGAGGGGATGACAGCGTATGTGTTTAGTATGGCGCTCACCATGCGCAGCTATCCCCTCCACACTACCCTCAGCGCTAGACTTACGTGCCGCTACTTGTACCGGCAACCGCAAGTGGACCTACGATATAATTGAGGACGCTGGATTCAAACTGCTGCTATCTTAAATAGCCAGTGTATAGCTTGTGAAGTTCCTATAGTACATTGAAATCCTATTACTAAATTGTAAATAGTTTAATTTACCTCTGTACCTACAATACATTGCTAGATTTAGCATAAATTAGTAATAAGTAATACTTGCAGCGCCCTAAGGGGGTCTATGTTTTGATCTTCAATTAGTTTAAGAACTGTTGTAATGTACATGTAAGAAATAAAATAATAATATATTTTTTACTGACACAGATAGTTGTCAGCCACATGTGCAGCTACTATTTGGCGATAATAAATACGGCACCATCAAATGCCCAATTGTCTCAAATGGAAATAAACCAGACCATAGCAATTCAGCAATCACCACGACTATAAAATACAATTAAAGCTCTTGCAAAAACATTTATTTTGGCGTACGATAAATAGGCAGACTAGTTGTTTTCCGCGGTTTCACATGTATTTTTTTTATTTATTTGAATGCAGTTTACACTAAATGTTTTAAAGATTTCCGAAAGATACACTTGAAAAAAATATATTTTCTTTAGCGGTTAGAGAGCTTTTTGTTTGAAAGTACCTGGATGTTTTACTTGTTGTGAAAAATGATCATAATTGTTTTATGTAAGCTGAGATTTTATTTATCAGTTCTGCCTACTTTTGTTGATTTCCACGCGCAGCGAACAGCAGTTAGAACCAGGCATTTAGAAAACCTTTGCAATCAAGATATAATTTCAAGTCCTCTCCTCATCGAGTCCAGTAGTATCATCAATCATCACAAACTTTAAGCAGTAAGAGGTGCTGCCACAAAAACATACTTGGACGCATCTCTTGCAAACATTGCAACAGATATTCAATTTAGATATTGTGGGTGATCCAATTGCTTGTTATGTACTGTACTGTACCAGCCTTTTTAATAGTCCACTGCAGGCCTACGCCTACCCACGAAGGGTGATTGGGCCATGTCCACCACGCTGGCCCAGTGCGGGTTGGTGAATTCACACACGCCATCGGACCGGTTCATTCTACGGACGTATGCAGGTTGCCTCACGATGTTTTCCTTCACCGAAAAGCCAGTGGTGTGAAATTTCGTACATAAGTTCCAAATAAACTCAAATATGTAGTAGTAGTTTAAGTAGTTTTAGATTTTGTAACAGATATTGTTTCTCAGCGGCACGGTCGCAGTTGCATATTTCGCATTAGTTTTATCAAACTTGAGTGTATGTTATGACGATGTATTGTAATATCTAAATCACTTTTACTGAATTATATATTTCAACCTTCGAGCAAATATCTATAGAGTCACAATCGGGCAAAAAAAGTGTCCGAGGCAAAACTCTGCCCAAGCTATTTAGTGGGCAGGCTTTTTAGTTAGTCGTAAGGCGATTGCAAGCCGGTTACAACGCCGAGCGATACCAAAGTGCTCGGTTACAAGCACTTATTAGGTGACATTACGTCGATATTCGAGTAAAACGAGTCATTGTGAATTATTTAATGTAAATATCTAAGTCGGTATGTATGACGGCTCTCGGACATTTTTTTACTACTTTACTTAGAGACTGTGGCTCTGTAGATATTTGCTTGAAGATTTGATCGCAAAAAGAAAAAATACAGACAAACAAATGTCCATTCAATATAAGGAGTATCATGAAGTTGACACTACAATAAACTTTTTAAAAGTTTGTTGCTCTTGTTAATTTCTAGTTGAAGCTAGAAATAAATAGGCCTGCCAACAACCTTTTTATAACGTCTTCTTAAATTTTTAAATTACCAGTCGTTAAATTTAAAATTAGTTTTCCACATTAAATATCAAGTATTCGCTGTCAGCATAATATTTTAACATGAATAATTTGATATCACAGGTGACTGAGACTTTCGCCAAAGCTGACCGGCGCGGAGTGATCCAATGCTGTGGCAATGGATTAAATTTTATCCTCTTTTAATGTCAGTTGTCAATGTCAATTCATAATTTACTTCCTCTTCGGGAGGATGAATTGGTGAAAATACAATTTGTCTATTAGTAAGTTCTACATCTGAGGTCCATTGCAAATATGCCATATTGTGGCTTCGTAAGGAAGACTGTTGCAATTGCAGACAAATGTGTGTGAAAAATCATTGCAGTCAAATTGCAGTGATAACTTCATGCAGTAACTTATTCAAGCTAATATTTGACCGCAACTACTGTGTTCTTATAAGGGTAGAATAAATTTTTGCTTTGTGGAAAACAAAGAATCGCTCTGGCTAGCTTTTCTCCGTTTACGATTGCATTTGGTATCAACAAATCAAACTATCAGCCTATAATACTATACTCAGCTTCGTTCCGATCCCGTTTGGTGGAGTCTACGCCTTATGCAATAGAGATATTGCTTCTCTTTGTTTCTCATAATGAACCGCATATTTTATTGTTGTTGCAACACAGGCATAAATCTCGTATAATTAACCATAACGAATTCGGACTTTTTAACGAACTGCCTTATGAAGCCATTTGCTTCTATTCACGTTCTTTGATGAGACAAATTGATCATTAATGTCTGGTTAGGAAGGGAAACACTTGCTTAAGCGAGAACACGGCAGTTTTCTGAGTTTTCGGCAGTTTACTTTTTATGAATTTAAAGAAATAAAAGTTGAATTTGGTTGAAAGGAGATATTGAAAGCAGTGTTCATATTAAGCAAGCTTTAAATGTCTTAAACTTACTTCAGAAGTAAAATTTCGTCGAATGGAAGGATGCCTTTTAGTACTACCAACTAAATGGTAGCACAAAATACACGCTATACTTACCTTTGTAAAGTAAGTACTGAGAGCAACAATTGCATGTGCAAAAACAAGTGACACACTGTCGCCTACTGACCCTACAAAGACTTTAGACTGATATGCTGTAGGATGCTAGCTACTTCAGATTATTCTGATTCAGTACCTATCTCCCTTCAAAATTAAAGAAGCATGTAACAGCCAGCTGACGTCGTCAGATATCAATAAAAAACAATTCACCCAGATACGTTTAATAGTAGTTCCCGATTGCTTTAACCGTTTAGCTACATCAGAGGCCTTCAAGCGGCATATAACAAAAACAAGAAATCAGGGCGAGATATACTTATATTCATATTCACTATTAATAACGTTTTGTTACAGGTCAATGAAAAAATAAATAAAATTTAGTTTCATAAAAAGTTACTTACTTTTTCATTTATAAAAAGAGTAAAGACACTCAATTGAAATTATATATACTATAGATAGGCTTATTTAGATATATAAATAGGCTTATATATAGGCTGGCAGCTAACCCCGCCTATACGAAATTACTTATCTATGGAGCGACGAAGGTAGAAAATACTTATCATTTTAAGAGTAGCAAAACAACCACATAAAAACTAAGAAAACCATTTTCCTCTTGGTTAGTACTAAACATCGCGCTCAGTGATCCGACTGTACAGCTACATTGTATGCGCTATTTTTATCATTTGGGTAGACAAAATATAAACATCAGATGCAATCCAACGCACGAATAGATCAGATAGCATTACCAGACAAATTACAGCGTGATCTGAACTTTGGTAATTGCGTTTTCATGTATGCCGTTATTCAAAGACGGAAAAAGATTTTATGGCATTTGGATATGAAAAATTTCTTGTTGATGGTGATGGATTGGGAAGACAGTTATATCGCCGGTGGGTCGACTAGGTGCTTATCTACAATTCTACATACCTCGTCGTACAAAAGGCCAATTTTTGAAGCGCTATAATGAAGAGCGGTAAGCTATGCGTTGGACATTTTCTAGCTTTTGAAATATTATTCAGACAGTTGCTGTTACTTTATTAACTAGTGATTTTATCTTTGTCGATTTTGATATTTTCCATGCATTTTTCAAATATTGAAATAGTGCCAAATTTATATAAGGCTTTGACTTTTTAGTGTTATATTCTAAGGGACAAGAATTAACCATAAGGCAAAGTTGTTGGCACTCAATTATTTAAATTTATCTTTATTTCACAACAGGACCATACTGTACATTACAGTTCTTTTTATTAGTCCACTGCTGAACATAGGCCTATCAAATGAGCTTAACCAGACCGAAAAACTTTATAATATCAGCTCAAGTACCCTTGATTTTAAAGGAAAATAAGTTTTCATTGATTCATTGTAGATTCAAACGATGAAAAGAAGCAGAACTTCGGTTATTTTATATCTCAATCTGTATTTGGGTTAGACAAGTCTTAGACGTTCTAGCTTACCTTAGTATTTAAGTCTTTTTCCTTGTAGGTTTTCTTTTTACAAAAAAAAACTGTTATTTTTATGTAGTAACTAGCAGCGCCCCGCGGTTTTACCCGTGTTGTGCCCGTTCCCGTGGGAATTTCGGGAATTTTTATACATATAAACCTTCCTCTTGAATCACTCTATCCATTAAAAAAACCGCATCAAAATCCGTTGCGTAGTTTTAAAGATTTAAGCATACAGACAAACAAATAAACAAACTAATAAACAAACGAAAATAGCGACTTTATTTTATACTATGTAAGGATGAAGATCACTTCTGATCTAGCACGCGTGGAAATCTACTGACGTAAAACTTTTAAAAATTGAATTTTAATAGACCCATCTGTAAAATTATACAAAATACTCTTATAATTTAAATAAATAGTGCATTAAAGAAGTTAATTGGCATGAACGAGATTTATTGCCTAAGAAATGTATCCGCCGATAGTGAATTAGTTGCAACGTCTATTTTAATTGACGTTTTATGTTTATTTAAATAATTTAATCAATGGATTAGATTGATTTTTAATCTCGGTACATAAACTGCTAGATAATAATTTTCTGTTCATGGTCTATGCTTTGGATAATAGCGGCAGCTTAAATTATTTAATGCATTACGACCTTGACGACACAAAAAGCGAATTTATTTGAAAAGAAAATGTTACAACTGGCTTTTAATTCGCTCTTAATAGCTATCTAGTCTGCTGATGCTGATGATCTAGCTAGGTATTACTTACAAAATTACTCATATTCAATCACCAAAACATTTCATCTAAAATGACGAGATCAAAATTCTACGATCTCCGTGGAATCAAAATTATGGGCATAATCCAGCATAACACAAAACGTAGAACCTACGTAGGTTTAATTCTATTATCACTATCACTACATAGTATAAAACAAAGTCGCTTCCCGCTGTCTGTCCCCATGTATGCTTATATCTTTAAAACTACGAAACGGATTTTGATGCGGTTTTTTTAATAGATAGAATGATTCAAGAGGAAGGTTTATATGTTTGTATAATACGCCAGTGCGAAATTGGGGCGGGTCGCTAGTAATTTATAATTTTGATTCTACGGAGATCCGTAGAATTTAGATCTCGTCATTTCAGGTAAAATATTTTGGTGATTGAATATAAGTATATTTTTGTAAGTAATACCAAGCTAGACCATAAGCATCAGCAGACCACATATCAGCAAGCGCAGCGTAGAACACACACCCATAATGTGGACTCATTAGGACCGCAGAATCGCGCTGGATGCTCGTCGATTAGGGGAGGCCTACGTCCATAAATGAAATAGAGTGGAGGATGGAGGATACTGCTGGACTGAAATGATAATGAAAACATTTTTCACTTAAATGATGATGTTGATAATCATTAAAGCATTTTTCAATTCTACATCAAAGTCGATTGATTCATAACATTTCAAACTTCAACATATCTGACGATGTGAGCCAAGACACGAGATTAGTGTGTTCGTTAATGAAAGCTCTCAAACCGTGTGATAAACAATCAAGAATCCATCAAAATTACATAACAGCATTAACAGCTATTCGAGTTAATGAAATTATCATCGCAACTAATTGACTATCAAACTTACGGGGAGATCAATAGTGTCTTAATTCAGGCACAGAATATGTAAAGACAGATATGGAACTCCTAAAGATGAGTTTCAAAGTTTTCATAAGGTTTGTGCTTGTTGCCTTCTTTATCTTTTACTGCGTTACTGGAACGGTAAGTTAGAAATTTCCATAAAAATAAAAATTAAAGTACAAATGTTTGTGCAACATCTCATAGGTATCAAATAATTTTAATTACGTTTTTAGCTTGTATAAATAAAAAATCAGGAACTCGCTGGATGCAAGCCGCTTCCAACCAGCCTTATTGGAAATCTATGGGAGGCCTATGTCCAGCAGTGGACATCCGACGGCTGATGAATAGACGAATAAATCATATTTTAAAAGATTTAGTTCGCCACTCGTTGTCTAGGTAATTATTTTCTGGATCTCTCTTCGTTGGTTCTTTTTAATGTTTGATTTGGTCATTCACAAGTATACACAATTGTATCTATGTTGAGAAATAATTGAAATAAAATATCTTATCTCCTTTAAAGTGATATTACGGTGAAACTAAAACAATTTTTGACTTGGCCTTTTGTATTATTCTAATCTGTGATACCATAAAGAAGAACGGTGCGGGATATGATTACCTATTTGGTAAAGTTTCAATTAACTATTGATAACTGAGAAGGTATGTGGACCGGTAACTGATCTAAGGGCAATTCAGTTAATGACAACCGCTACTTTACTAAATCAACTGTGATGTATATCACGAGGTGTGTATCGAATGTGACTTTAAAACTTAAAAAAAATATAAATACAGGGATATTTCTAATCAATTAGCATTCTTTTAGGGGCTTGTTCTGTACATCTAAACTAACAACTTTGGTTCGGCGACTTTTGTCAAAACTCAAAAATAAAATCAGCTGTTCCATACATTTTGTCGCGGGTGAACGATATGTTTCTATGGAACAACAACTTTTTTTGAGAATTAATAAAAGTTGTTAGTTTTGATGTACAGAATAAGCCCCTAAAATGATGCTAATTGATTAGAAATAACCCTGTATGTATAAAACTGTTGACTTTTACGATTTTTTCATTTTCTTGCTAGTAAAACGACGAAAAATATTTTTACTTATTTATTTTATCAGGACTCGCAGTGGCAAAATGTCACTATAAAGTAATATTACGTTAGAAATAAATCTTTTAATTATGTAGTTAGTTTTTTTTTTTATCGCAAATAAGTCCGCGCTTGACCTCCAACTCGCCCGATGATAAGCGACATTGTGGTCGAAGATGAAGCACGCAGACTTAGAAGATACCTGTTCACTCTGATCTTGAAAAGCTTTAGATTATATCTCTTAGGAAACAGGAAAGCAGGAAGACTGTTCCATTCCCTGGCGGTACGAATCAGAAATGTTGAGTCAGCTTCGTACATTTCGATTCTATTCTAAATAGTGTCGGTATGTACCTCAGGTATTTTTATTAGCAATCACTTTTAATTTTTAGTATATTCAGTAAAGTCTAACTAATCACTAGGCTTTCGGCAAAGATTAAGCAACGCAGAGGCGATGCTCGAATAATTGCCTACTTATGACGAAATGGTCTCACGGACTCAAGTTACTACCAACGGTAAATTGCAGTAAATTAACATCGTATTACCGGGTTGAAAGCTCTATGGGTTATGTTTAAATAATGTAAATTGAATTGCCTCATTGTTGATGAATTATCCGAGGTTAAGAATTTACAACGGTTTTGAAAATTAATCTCTGTAGCTTTCAAATTAGTAAAACTTCCGTGTTTTCTTGACTGGTCTCATTTTTTAGGGTTCCGTACTCAAAGGGAAAAACGGGACCCTATTACTAAGACTTCGATGTCCGTCTGTCCGTCTGTCTGTCTGTCACCGGGCTGTATCTCATGAATCATGATAGCTAGGCAGCTGAAATTTTCTTTAGTATAATTGTAGGAGAATTAATCTTGAGAGCGTCATAAATAAATCAATTCAATTTTTGTTTCGCGGTAAAGCTTGTCATCTTCCCAGATGGCAAAGTAATTGTGTATCTTTTAATTTATATTTTGAATAACGTTTCATTACGTTACACTAGGTAAACCAATATTAATAAAGTACATATTTGTATTTATTAAAAATTAATTGATATTCACGAATTAATTAATGACGAATTTATGAATTACGAGTTTGTAGGTATATTAAGTAACTGCACTTGAAAAGCATATCGACTGTAGATACTACTTTAAACGGCATTTCTTATAAGCGATTCACCGGTCTTATTGGAAATCTATAGGTGAGGCCTGTGTCTAGTAGTTGACGTTCTATGGCTGAAATGACGACGATGAAACGATGAGCCTACCTCTGTAGCAAAAGTCATTTAACTAACTTCGAAGAGTTGAAGCAACGAAAGAATGTGCTCGCACCCACATTCACCAACATTCGTATACTCGTATATAATACATACGTTATTACAATATAAAAACTTTTAATAGTTTTCTCATTTAGGTGATACATACGTTACTTCACTGCTGCCTCTGGAGAAATTATTCGCATCTATCCGAGCGTTTCAATGTCACTGCCTTGCTTTCAAAGGATTTGACCGTCTGTGCACTGTCTACTCTATGCCGTGACGTCACCATTAGTCAGTTGGCAATTAGCCGTGGCAAAGTGCTGATTACTATTTTAGAAACAAACAGTGATAGGATGCCGGTCACGCGACGCCTGAACCTAGGCTAGTCTTAGATGTGACTGCTCTACATCATCACCGTCAGTTTTATCGACTTGATTGTACAGCTCTGACGGAAGAAACGTCAGTCTGTCGTCACTTTGCCTTCCGTCGTTGGTCACTTTTTCTTAGATTATTTGGTCGACATTTCGCAAATGGAGCATCCACACTCTCCACGAGGCGACACGTGCAGCGCAGCTTGAGCTGACTTCACATCCGCCGACTTGTATATCAATGCTCCATAGGTAATTTCTGCCAGTCGTCATCATGATAGTGATAGGATCCCGGTCACGCGACGCCAGAACCTCAACCGTCTCAAATGTCTTTAGTGTGCTCTACATCATCACCGACAGTTTTGTCGACTTGATTCTGCAGCTACGAGTATAAAGAGACGTCACTCTGCCTTCCGTTTTTTAATCATCTTTTCCAAATATCCCAAACATATGCATGTAATACCTAACAAAGATTGACAGAACTATTACCACTCTCATGACCGGACTAAGTAACAGAACCCGACCTCGAGATTTCATATGCAGACCCATAGCAAATGTTTTCTGATAGGCCCACGTATGAGAAGAAAATTGCTTGTATGTGTCAGCTTCCGGTCTATTGATTCATATTTAAATTAAATGGGTTGAGACGTACGAAACATTTATGAATATGAAAGATTAAAATTAGGGGTGATTGATGTTGAACTGGCAGTAGAAGAACACGCTGCCAATATTGTTGAGTCATCACTTCAAAAGTAATTGAGACATGACCAATTTGAACTATTAGATACCAGTTCGCAAGACCACAAACTTGGCAGTAGATCTGTAGAACTCCATATGGTGAAGGGTCATTATTACTGATAGTTCTTGGCTCAAAGGCAAACCACACAAACACCTTAATCCATAATGACTGTTATTTTTGTCTCTTGGTCACAACCAGAACAGTTGAGAGCATAAACATGCTCGAGGAAACTTTCATGGACATTAAACAGGCACAGAGGAAGATCAAATCAAAATATTTGGCAACTTTACAGAGACCAAAAAAACTAAGCTTAAGTTGTCTAATTTCTCTGAATATGTGATAGCTTACGATTGAAAACATTACTTACCTACTACATTACAAAATAATACTACGCTTGATCATACGTACCTAGTATTTGCGTTCCTTATGAACAAATGCTCTGAACATTTTGATCATTATCACTTTGAGAAATCAATCCAAAATTCAATGTTATACGCTTTTTCTTCGAGCATTTGTGACACACGTAGGAATAAGTTTAATTATGACTGGCCAAAAAGGTACTTATATGTTATTTTAGCATAAATAAACTACAGAGTGAATCTAAAACTGCTGTGAAAAATGAAGATATTTTATGACGAGTATTAGTGTGTCGTCAAAGTACCACATATAGACACACATCTCAAGCATCTACTACAACTTTAAAGCACGCTCCATTCACAACCATCAACCTACACAGAAACAAATGATAAGCAACAAAACCAAAGCAATCCAACGATTTCTCGAGTTAAATCTGTCTTCGCATCAAAGCTCGAATACGGAAGCGTTAACAGCCAAGAGTAGCTAGATACACGCGTACTTGAAACTGAGTGATACTGTCCAAGTATTTTCGTAAAGCTAAGTAGTCTAGCTCAGGTGATCAAAAGCAGAACTCCGGAATTTAAACAAAACGGTTTTAGATGTTACTACAGCTGGGGTCAAGGATGTATATTTTGCTGGAGATTTCGGGATCATACCTATTTATTATTATTATTTATTTATTTATTTACAGTAAAATATAGCTTTACAGATTATTTATCATCCAATACGCTACATTTTATACTTTACCTATAAAAATAATTATATACAAAACTTATATAGGTACTTAAAAATAATAATAAACATTATAGGAACTTAGATAATCAATAATTTGAAACATATTTCTACTATATCAGTCTAAACAATTGCATATAAGTCTTATGAATAAACCTTAACCTTAATCTTATTATATTAGCTATCACATAATTAATTCTACCTAATATACCTATTAGAACTTAAATTATCTACTACAGTTTTTGGCCGTAAGCAGAGCAGAATCTTTCTATGTCGGTCCAATTATCCGCGAATAAGTCCAATTGAGGATACGCTGTCATAATCCGGTTCAGGTGTTTTTGGACCCGGTAAATTGGAGATTTATGTAAGTTGTTGACATAAAGTGTATGGAATAACACTCTAGACTGTAGATAAAGATAGCGGGATGAAATCATTCGTGTAGTTGCAGCATGTTAAAATAGAACAACAGAAGAAATAAACCAGAGAAGGGAGATAAAGTTCCGGCACGCAGTGTACCTAAGTACAGAGTTATCTTATTTGAACCTTTTCACAATTAAAAGTATGTGTCATCATATCCTATGTAAGTAATGGGATTTTAAGAAATTTCAACAATTGAACCTAGAGAAGATTACTTCTTTAAATCCATTAAATAGACTAGAAGAATCACTATCACTACACAGTATAAAACAAAGTCGATTCCCGCTGTCTGTCCTTATGTATGCTTATATCTTTAAAACTATGCAACGGATTTTGATGCGGTTTTTTTTAATAGATAGTGATTCAAGAGGAAGATTTATATGTATAATACATCATTTATTATAAATCCGAAAGTGTGTTTGTTGGTTTTTTCCTCTTTCACGCAGCAACGGAGCAAAAAATTGACTTGATTTTGGCATGGACATACTCGTAGTTTGAAAGACGGAAATTGGCATAGGCTACTATTTATATTGAAAAAATGAAAGGTTCCTATAGGATAACATAAAAATCAAAATATCACACGGGCAAAGCCGCTGGTAAAAGCTAGTATATTCATAAGACAATGTGCTTGTAGCTAACACAGCCGCCAAGGATCTTGATTCGGGCTATACTACACACTTAACATCACAATCATCAAATAAAATGATTTTAAAATTTTGATGACTTAGAACTTATTTTGTGTTAATAGCAGTATTTGAAGAAGTTTATTGAAATTAATAAATAAATTACTATAAAATACCAATTATTGTCTATACCTCTAGCGAAAAGAGCAGTTTATTCATGCAATCATTTCGATGACCCTCAAATACTTTACTAGATATTTACGATATAACATCGTCGCAAGAGAAACAAGCCAAGCAGTCTATAGAAATACAGCCGGCCTTGAATTATTCAAATAGTTTTCACGTTGCGTCTTCTTAACAATTAGCACAACGTCTTGCGTCAATAAATAAGTACCTAGTTTCTCTGTCTGTTCACTTTTTGGATTTCACAATTTTTTTGATGTGATAACGTCTTATAAATGGATTAACGCCGGCTGCACGCAAGAAAAAGAGTCACGTTCCGCCTGAGCCGAGCGTGTCAAACAAGACCGCGGAACAAGCGATGGAGAGGCGCGCTCGGCCTAAGCGTTCGGCAGGTTTCAGTAGTTCATTCAACAATATTTTTTATTTATTCTTTTGAAATGAAAATTGATTACGTGTTAATATACATCGTCTGTCATTAAGTAATCAAAATCAGATTCAGATTACATAACTGTATTACGTTATCGCATAAAAATATTGGTTGTCTGTAAGCATTTTTTTTTGTGTATATTCGTCGATAATTTCGTAAATTGTGAACCGAATCGAAAAATGATTTTTTAGTCCGAAAGGGTATACTCCCGAGGTGGTCTCACTTAAATATTACAGCAATCGGCTGAGCCGTTGTTGAAAAATCAACAACAATGTAAACGATTCGAGCGAAATGTTCGAATTTTGTACACGATGGATGGCGGGTTTGCCATTTTTAGGGAAAAATAATTAATCTATTTACAAGACTCAGTTCTGTAAGACTGAAGTTCTTAGGTTTTTGTGATTGAACATTACTACAAAAAAAAAATCAAAGTATTTTTTATCCGCATCAAAATCTAGTGTGAGTTTTACATTGAAAGTCTATCAAGTAGTAATTATATTTATCGGCAGGTTTTCCTTGTGCATTTATATAGGGCCCTTCATACTGTGCTACAGTTTGTAAGGTGTAATAATATCTGTCAAAATCCTCCAAATGGCATTCAATAAGTTTTATTAATTATTGGTCTCGCTGTGCTTGACTAGATAGAACCATAATAGTTGGAAAATTCGGCAATTTACAGTGTGCTAGACTAGGCATGATGACTAAAAAAATTAATTAGTCCGTCAGATAGACTATCAAAAATGATTAGATACGTATTTTTCGTTTGTCAATTAAACAAACCTTGATGAAGATATAGTCCGTCAAAGTTCCGCGTGACGCCACAAGTGCCATACAAATGTATGGACTTCTGTAAGAGAGGTGACGTCACGACCCCCACTCCCAAACTTTGACAAGGTTTATCTTTCTCATTTGTTGTTGGATTATCAAAAGAAAAAAATAGGTGTCCAATATTTTTTGATAATCTAACTCACGGACTAATTATAATAATGATTTTTTTACCCAGTCATTATGCCTATTGTTAGATTTGGCTTACCGGGCCAGTGCGGTATCTGGTCAAGTGCAGCGAGACCAATCATTAATCTAAGCTTTATTACTTAAATTCTCAGTTTACTTCGTGATTGTAAATTATCCCATTTATTACGCCAGTACTTCAAAACGGGCCTGCTTAGTTATACAAATTGTACAGGTTTCAGCAACAATTTCAGGAATCGCAAAATTGAACATTATTATGTTTATATTTCTGTTTCCTGCCCTTAAAGCGTTTTCCAGAGTACCAGTATACTCAAAGGTACGAGTAGTATCAAAATGTAAGATCGCTTTTATGAAAAACTGACTTTATCCTGTTGGCAAAAAAATTGGTGATGCGTCGTGTGTCATTTTAAGTCAATACCTACCTCTTTTCTACTTAGTATGTTTCTATCTCAGAATAATTAAAAACCGTAGAAGTAGCATAAAGTAAAAAAGTTGTGATGCATGATCTCAGAAACATGACGTCGAAAACGCATAGAAACTGCTATGTAATCTTGACACAAATGACAATTGAACTAGTGATCAAATGTCAAATTCGATTTAACAACAATGGACAAACTTCAAACGTCTCTTAGTCGTCTTTTTATTTTGAACTCTAAAGTCTTAGCAATAATGCCATGTCAATTCAAACAATTGGTACCTAGTCTTGTGAACCCCGTATTATGTCGTAGTCTGAAAGAGCCTTATACCGCCTATGCTACGCACCTGAAGCTATTCAAACTCGTCTATAAAAAGAATATTTTTTGTAAACATTCGTGCGTTAGGTCAATATACGGACTCAGGTGCTAGGTACTAACGATTGAATCATTGTGTTAAATCATATTATTTGAAATTGGATAGGCGAATTATGTGTATTGATTCCACGATTTCTAAGCGTTAGAAAGCAAAAACTTTAATGCGAAATTTTTCAATAGCTTAAGTATTAACAATTTGTAAGTATTCGTGTTTCTATGAACAATAATAATGAGGTCAACTGTATATAGGCAGATAAGAATTAATAGGTATTATTGTGCCTATTTCGTATAGCGCGTGCCTAAAAATGTAATCTATATAAAAATACCCGTTTACATTTAATTTTGTAGCCTAAAGCAACATTATAAATTGTCTAAAGTAATATTATAAATGCTTAAGTGCTAGATGCTTTATTTGTTACTCTTTCACGCAGTAACGGAGCGACGCATGCCTTGATTTTTTGCATGGAGATAGTGAAGTGAGATCGGAAAGTGGTATAAGCATTTTATTCCGAAAAAAAATACAGGGAGCCTGTGGGAAGCTGCGGGTAATTAGTCTTAAAAATATCTACAGGTCATTTTTTAGGGTTCCGTCCCCAAAGGGTAAAAACGGGACCCTATTACTAAGACTCCGCTGTCCGTCTGTCTGTCACCAGGCTGTATCTCATAAACAGTTATAGCTAGAAAGCTGAAATTTTCACAGATGATGTATTTCTGTTGCCGCTATAAAAACTAAAAACATAATAAAATTAATAATTAAGGGGGCTCCCATACAACAAACCTGATTTTTAGCCGTTTTTCGCTCTATATTAATAATGGTAACAGGTAGATGCTTGAAATTTTCACTGAATATTTAGTTGCATATTCACTTCAATAATAAATATTAAAATTAAATGAATATTTAAGGAAAATTTTAAATGAAAATTTTACATACCCCATGTATGGGTATACAGTACGGAACCCTCCATGCGCGAGTCCGACTCGTACTTGGCCTATTATTTGTAATTGTACGATTATGGAAAAGTTTTGTATTTTGTCAACGGTCGTCTGCTTATAAATTTATAAATGTAATCTGCAGATGTAGCCAGACGCTAGAATATATTCCAATTTAAAAGGATACTAAAAAAAACAATACATGCACGTGGTCCAATCATAGATAAACTTAAATGAGCTTTTTGTCGCCAATTAAGTAGCCATATCGTAGTGACATCGATGACATCATCATATTAAAACCTGTCGTAGTATATCTGGCCAATTAAAGTATTATGCCCGATAAATAATAATGATACTGAACTCTACCGAATTATGCGAAAAATGCTGAATACCTATTTACCTCGTCCTATTGTAATGTTATTTATATGTTATGTGTGATCTTAATGTAAAAGTTGGAAGTGAGTCGTATAAGCCATGGTATGGTCAAGTTGGTGAATCCTGATGTAAGAGTTTTGAAGCCTCTGTTATAAGTATAACTCAGGTACAGGACCGTTTAATTTTTAAAACACTACCAGTATAAGTTAGAGAGAGACCAGCATAGGATCCCAAGCGGTTTGAGGTTATCATCACTACATAGTATAAAATAAAGTCGCTTTCCGATGTCTGTCCCCATGTATGCTTATATCTTTAAAACTACGCAACGGATTTCGATGCGGTTTTTTTAATAGATAGAGTGATTCAAGAGGAAGGTTTATGTGTATAATACACCTGTGCGAAGCCGGGGCGGGTTGCTAGTATAGTACATAAAACACCAGATTAACCGATTTCTAGTTTTTAGCCAGTCTCTGATGTAAACATTATGAAATATAGGAAAAATTAATGAAAAGGTTAGTTTTCTCTACAAACGTTACTGTTATTCATTGTCTTCATGCGGATGACCCATTGCAGAACGCTCTGCAGCGCTAGCTCTCTGGGCGGAACCTCAGCCCGTATCAAAGGCCTAATGTTCAGTTTTAGCGCTACTTACGATCACTCAACGCATAGTGACCGTAAGTAGTTCATCATGTTGTTAGATTAGAAACAATTAATCTAGTTACGTTATTAGAGTCTCGCGTCGATGTATCTTTACTTCTGATTTCAATATATTCTTTAATACAACTTATTAAAGAGAGCAATTCACTCTTGCCTATAACAAGTCAAAGGAATTTCAAACAAGTTAACACTACGGACACCTTTTAAAATATTTGATATTTATTTTACTTTTGGCACACTTCATGATTAAATAGCTGGCAAACGAATGGATGTGGTAGTTCCCTAAGAAAAATCTATTAAAGAGCTACCAGATTACCTTTAATAATCCTGCTATAATATTATAAACGCGAAAGTTTGTGAGTAAATGTATATGGATGTTTGTTACTCTTTCACGCACAAACGGCTTAACCGATTTGGATGAAATCCGGTATGAAGGTAGCTTAGACCTTGGATTAACACATATGTTACTTTTAATCTCGGGCCAAGAGTAACGTCGCGGGGCGCAGCTAGTAATTTCATAAATACTCGTAGCATCTAAAGTAATTTCGTGAGACAAATCCATTTTTTTCTTAACTCCAATTGATATTGGTAACACTTAATACTTCTTTAATTACAAACAAATTAAAAACTAATTATTAACCAAGTATCTAAATACAAAAGTCATGGTCGTTTTCTATGGCCACTTTTTGTAGTGGTGAAATTAGGGTATTTTTTATGACAACTGTAGGCAATTTAGTAATCTATATCCGCCTCATTTAGTTCAGATTTCTATACGTAGTGAAGAAGTGGATTAATTAGCTTTGATGTGTTTTTTTCATCGATATTTGCTCTAAGAGTTTTTTGAACGCTTTAATTGTTTGCACCTTTTTGTGCCGTGGTAGAGCAGTATAAAACTTTTTTATTCAAAACTGTTTCACGTTTCATCAATTCGCGCCTGATGGTAGGCATTGATGAAGACATTATTATTGCTTTTTTAACGTCGTTTTAGGTGCTCTGCAAAAATAAATAGCATTTTATGGTTAACATTACAATAGTAAAAAAGGAGTTAAAAAAATAAATAACACAGCTAACCTGGACAGACAGACTACAATGCAGTCATACAATCAAGTGAAATATTGCTGATCACTATATTCTAAACGAATTTCATATTTTTAACTGACGAAACGGAGGAGTACTCACTTTTTTTTGGGTATAACCACGCGTAACTTCTGACGTAGTAGTCCGATTTCGATCATTCTTTTTTTTATTGCAAAGAGTATATTTCGAAATTGGTCCGATTTAAATTTTATCAAAATCGTCTGAGCTATTTTTGATAAATCAACAATAATATGAAAAATCGATCCGTGCGAAATATTCGCGAATTCTGTACGCGGTTGAAAAAAGTAAAACTAAAATCGGTGCATCTGTTTTAGAGCTATGAGAGCGCAGTAAATTTGTATCCAAGTTCCTAGTACAATTTATAAAGTACCTAGATAATTTTATTTCATTTATTGTAATTTAGATACTTTGCACAATATTTTTTCTAAAAAGCTTATATTGTATTTAAATGCTAAAAAACGTAGGTAATATACCTAGTACTTATCTCATACGAATGATGAAGTAGCGTCAATAAAAAGGTCATTTTCTTCCACAACAATCCTGGGCTGGGCGGATGGAATAAAAAGCGATAAGCGACTCTACGTCTTGTTTGTGAATTGGTTGACGTTGCAAAGCTATCGTAGTACTTGCTACTGCTTATTCCTAGTAGTGTTACTGCTAGTAGGAATAACTAGTGTACTACTGTTTTTTAAGTTCAAACAAATGTCATATCAAATTTTTTTGATTTTTTATTTTCCACCTCCTTTATTAAGTGTGGTAAGGTAGGGCCTCGAAATATCATGCGGGCGAAACCACGGGTAAAATCTAGTCTAATAATATATTTCTACGACGAAAATCGATAGCATTTGCCCCAAAACAATCACTATGCATCACCATTTTCCATTTAATAAAAACCGGTAGAATTTATTAGGCAAAGTGGGCAACTGGCACACAGCCCATCGAAAGTCACCTATGCTGTTCCAACCGAGAATGCGTTTCTAAGATACTGCAACTGCATCAGCCAAAACTTCGCCTTGCCCTTTATACCGAAATTAATGATAACAAATCTATTTCAGTAGCTAGTATTTAGGGTTCCGTACCCAAAAGGGTAAAAACGGGACCCTATTACTAAGACTCCGATCTCCGTCTGTCCGTCTGTCTGTCTGTCACCAGGCTGTATCTCATGAACCGTGATAGCTAGACAGCTGAAATTTTCACAGATGAAATGTGTTTCTGTTGCCGCTAACAAACACTAAAACAGAATAAAATACGAGTAAGTATTTAAGGGGGGCTCCCATACAACTAATTAATGTTTTTTTTGCTCGCTATTAATAATGGCAAGTAGAATGGGGCTACAGGGGCTCCAACACGGTACGGAACTGAGTCCGACTTGCACTTGGCCGATTTTTCATATTTTTTTGTCGGTGTGTTCTAGAAAAATAGTATTATAATAAGTGTGACTTGAACCGGTGCCTGCAAATTGAGTCTCAGCAAACAGATTACCTAGTACATCCGCATGGAGTTTGCTTGTAAATTATATATTTAGACCGATGCCAAGTAAGTAAGTTCGTATAGGTTCGGGTGGCTAGACCGATGCTAATCTCGGTTATTTTTTCGTAGAGATCTGGATTCCTAATGTATCATTATTGTATATACTACGGGACTAATCGCGCACTAAAATTACGAGATAAATAAACCCGTCTACCCGTGACCACGATCGATGCAACTCGGTCGAAACGTCGGGATGATGAGGTATTTATTTATCTCGTAATTTTAGTGCGCGATTAGTCCCGTAGCATATAATAATAACGTGTTCAAATCGCGAAAGTTTAAAAACAACATTCCTAATGTATACCTAGATTAGATACAATGAGAATTAATTAAATTATTCAGAAGGTCTAAAGGTAATTTTTGGTTGCTTTGGATTATCTAAACATGCTTGGAATAACATTTCGTTAGCTTTACAAAACATATAAGTATTATAAAATATTAGTAGTTAAGGAATAGTACGGGAATTTCACACCACTAGCTTTTCGGTGAAGGACAACATTTTAGAGGCAACCTGGATACGTCCGTAGAAGAAATTCGATGGCGTATGTGAATCCACCAACCCGCACTGGGCCAGCGTGGTGGATATGGCCCAATCACTATTAAAAAGGCCGGTACAGAAAGAATTAGATTATTCAGAAATACTAATAAAAACAAGTAACGATAATTTTTGGTTGGTTTGATTCTCTTTGGATTAATGAAACATACTTGGAATAACATTAAGTTAGCTTTACAAAACGTACGCATAATACCTAATGTACTCGTATACTCGTACCTAGATTAGAAGGGCTTACCGGTCGCCTCTCTCCTCACACATGCGAGTGTTCTAGATAATACTCTAAACATAGACTACCTTGTTATACAATCGGGATTTGCTTTGGAGAGACGGATGTGAAAACGAAGTTTGTGACTGCCTCGGTAGCTCATTGGTTAGTGACCCTGACTCCTGGGTCAAAGAGGCTTTAGAGGAGTGGGTTCGATCCCCACCCAGGGCAAGTATTTATGTGATGAACATGTGCTTGTATGTATTTTAACAAGTATGTATTTTAAAAATATTTTTAAGTAGTACTCGTATATATTTTGTCTCTGGCAGCCATATCACAAGCTTTGCTTAATATGTGGTCAGAGCCAGTTAGTAAGTTTTCATCACTCATAAACTGGCACCTTGTTGTGTTTAGTCTTGTTGTATTTAGAATATTTAGTGTAAATTAGATGTAAATTGTATTTATATTTGAATGAAATTAACTTGGTTTTAGGAATGTAGATAAGAATAAAAAATGAATTGTGATTTAACGTTAGAAATTTATAAACATGTGAGTAATTAATTTCTTTTTAAGTGTTGTATTGTAGATTGTTTTTGACTATTCAAAAGTGTATCTGTGACACCCATTTGTCAAAATAAATAAACTGAAACTAAAGACGTCCCCTAATACTTATTTATTTAAAAGTAGTAATGTTTCAGGACAGGACATTTAATACAAGTTGGGGGCATACAACAAAGGTGTTTTTTTTTTTTTGCCGAGGTGCTCCCATACGGTACGGAACCCTACATGCGCGAGTCCAACTCGTACTTGGCCGATTTTTATTTTCTATTTTCCAACAAAGTTTGAACTTATGGGCTAGCTCTGCTGTCAAAGTTTTTAAGCAGCCTGTATCTAAGTGTATGTACTCAGTGTTTCAACTAAATTAAAGAATACTGAAATGTCTGTTAGATACTGGGTTTCGCTTCCAGTACTTACTGTGTAATTTATCTATTGTATCTTCAAATCTAGAATGAACGGATGTTTTCATCTTAGCTTAGCATTTAGTTAGAATGTGCACGGCCCTATACATGAAAATAAGTATTGTATTTGTGAATAAAAAATCTCAAAAAGTATGGATAACGCATAATCTACTTACGAGTACTTAGTGATTACTTACAATCGACCAAGCAAAAGATTCACTTCTTTGGATGTAACATCCGGCATCTAAGTTTATTCTTATAAGTGTATTTATACTCTCCAGACAAATAGGTTAACAAATTGATTGGCACCTCATACAACAAAATTGGTTAAGTAATCGGTGTGATAACATCGAGTCAATTTGATTCTTTGCTTGGAAATCTCTTCTTAGTCGTGTTCTTCATTACTGAAGGTCGTGTCTAAGTTGGAGTAATTTGATCCTGGATCACTTTTTGGACAATGTTCTTCTACGTGGATCTGTCTGCTACGGATCTCATGGCGTCAGGGATGGGCATACCGGTTAAAGATTTTATTTGATCACGGCGATCGACCGCGTGCTCTTTTCCCGTTGACCTTTCCTACTACCATTAACTTTTTTCAGGCTATTTGGGTTTCTGCGAGCAATGTGACCAAAGCAGCGAAGAATGCGCTGGGGGCAAGCCGTCGACAGTCGTGTTGTAATACGGATACTTGGGTAGGTATAGTTTAAAGATAAGATATTGTTATTGTAGCGTAGATTTTTATCGCGGGCGAAACCGTGCTTAAAAACTATTATTTATTTTTAAATTAATGACCCTCAGACTCCAGGCTCTGTGCCCTTTGTTAAGTAGTTACATTTGAAAGAATGTGACTGTACGATAGAAAGAGGTTATTTTAAATCTGAGTCAGGTAAAGTTAGTAGTTTCAGTGCATTGCGTAAAAGCCACGAGCAAACCGGCGACCCGCATGTAGTAAAAACTAGTACGAGTATTTAATGTTTTATTATTTCAATACTTGACAAGCCCATCCGATGGTTCAACCACCTAAAAATTAAAGACAATGCACGGTGGCAAGGTCTACCGAAATCCTGAAATAGATCGCTAGTTATGACGTATTGTCTAAAACAATATTTCATACCGCACAATAAAACGTCTGTTACACACTTGTTCTGTTAAAAATACACCCTTGAAATAGTTTAAATTTGACGCATGAGGCAGACGGACCTAGACGTAACAAAATATGTTTTTCAATACCTAGCTGTGGTCTATTTGAGAGCGAGTTTTGGAATGTAGGTATAAACAGATGTTTGCTAGTACAAGTTAGTAAAAATTTACCATATAACATTGCTTATCTTATATAACTTTGTACATATTTATTAACGTTTAGCTCTAGCAAATTCGATATAACCTATAAAATACGTTGAGATTATATTTATATATGAAATAGGTATTAAAATCCCTGATGGATAGTAAGAAGCTCAGACCAAATAAAAAAATCAAGACAGAATGTTGAGAAACAAACATGTGAGCCCGACAAAACTACGCCTCGCCGTGTACAGACACAATTGCACACACAAACACGTACAACGAACTACGTCTTGGCTCGTCAGTCAAACTATGGCAGCGCAACACCGACGCACTCACCACATGTATAAAAGACTAGCCTTACTTGTCTATTCACGACCGACGTTGTCTTGATTTTTTTATTTGGTCTGAGGTAAAAAGTCATCGTCGGCACCGCCTATGGACATCTGGAACCCTAGATCCAAACATTTTTAGATCTGTTACAATAAAATCTACGATTGGAGTTTTTCTGAATGTCTAAACATTTTTTTTACAGTTTTCTTTAATTTATTTAAGCTTAGGTTGCGGCGGCGGTTTCGCTTTGTATTTTATTTTTTGAGCTATCTAATATGAACATTTTATTTTTCGTGATAAAGTATAGCTAGCCCATGTCACTTTTCGATCGTTAAACTATATCCGCCGAGTGTAAGAGTAAAAAACTAACAAAAACACTTTCGGATTAAAGAATATTATCCCCGCTGTCACCCGCACCCTACCCTATGAGTCTCCCGCGTACCGATTCGGTTTTAGGTCGGCTTATACCTATAATTGAATAATGACCGCACTGGACACGTCTGCACTGCACTGTCTCGTCGTAAACAGTCTACTTTTCTCATCTATCGGCTTCAGCCGTATATCTATTAAAAGTAAGTTCGTATAGGCCTCGTGGCTAACCCTTGGTGTTAGTTTTAAGCCGCCTGAAGGCCTCTGACTTGGCTAAACAGTAAAACAACCGGGACCTAAAATTTAACGTATCATTCGAGCCATTGTAGCACTCAGTTATAAATGCCACCCGAGGTCACTCATCCGAAGACTGCCTGAATATTTCCATTGCAATCCAGAAATAGGGAGTTACTTATATAAGTTCCGTAGGAGAATCAAAAAATAGTAACCGACATAGGCTGCGGATTAGCAAGTTGAAATGGCAGTGGACATATTTTATTTAAACATAGCACACACTGACTGACATATCTCTAATGGAGACAACGTACCGGCAAGCGCAGCGTAGGACGTTCACCAGCAGAAAGCAAGATGGACAGATGACCTGATCAAGACTGCTGAAACACGCTGGATGCAAGCCGCTTCCAATCGGTCTTGTTGATTTTTCCATCCGGTTTTTATCATACGTTCTCTAAGAACTTATCTAAAATAGGCCTAAATATAAAACTAAGTACAGGAAACCTTAACCACATACCTACCATAAAAACAAAACGCAAAATCACATAAATATACCAGATTGTCATCGAATTCAACTTTGTCGTCATATCGAATCATTCGCTCATTGGATGTAATCTTTATTATCAAGGAAATAAGAAGTGACGTCAAAATAGAACGTTGTCCATATCGGGAGAGCATCCGTCACGAGGTTTCCATTCAATTCAGGACATCCATCAAGATATCAATACTTGAGCATACGACTGGGGACAGCTCTGTAAAACTGACTAGGGATAGTAGACGGACTGTCTTTTACCAATGCATACCATAGACTCTATGGTATGCATTGGTAAAATCTATGGCATAGAGTATAGAGGAAACGTTAGGGAGGACGGTTCGTTTTCGTAGGATAGGATTTTTTAACGGAATGATAGCATTCCGTTAAAAAATCCTACCTCTATAGGTAAACCATCTTTTTAGTGATTTGGCTATCTGGCCAGTTCATAGCAATTTTTAGATTTTGATTACTACTTAACTACTTATTCCTATTTTAGTAAGTCTTTACCTACTTTTTAATTGCACTGTATGGTATTGGAGATTCCTCTCACGCGTTCGCTCTCCTCTCTGATATGATTTTTAATCAACCATCCCTATAGATACTGTACTGTACCAGCCTTTTACAGGACGCAGGTCTACTCACGAAGGGTGATTAGGGCATATCCACCATGCTGGCCCAGTGCGGGTTGGTGGATCCCCATAGGTACCAACCACATTTGTAAGTTCCCTGGTAGTTCATCCTAGAGTAAGGGACGACATGACCTATAGGTATAAATAAATATGTGTACTTATGTATGATGTATAGTATTATATTAAAGCTTTTACCTACTTATGAACGATTATGTGAATATCACTACATAGTATAGAATAAAGTCGCTTTCCGATGTCTGTCCCTATTTAGGCTTATATTTTTAAAACTACGCAACGGATTTTGATGCGGTTTTTTAATAGATAGAGTGATTCAAGAATGAATGAATGAATTAACTCTTTATTGTTGACACTAAAATACAATACAGAAGAAATATACAGAAAGAAAAAAAGAAGCGACTTAAAACTAGTGCAACAAAGGGCGGCCTTATTGCTTATAGCAATCTCTTCCAGGCAACCCTTTCAGGCAAGAGGAAGGTTTAGATGTATAATACACCTGTGCTGAGCCGGGGCGGGTCGCTAGTATAACTAAATATTTTGAAATAGAAGTATCTTTTGCAGAGTGGTACAAAGTTGTCTGTTCTGATAATTGTTTGAATATTTTATCTCACTAACTTTAACAATAGCAACACCAGACCACCCATCGTGTTATTTTTCAAAGTCATACGCGATGTTGTACGACAGTCGTCACCCTGACTCATCTTCCTACACCAAATCTCAGAATCCTTGAAGCAATGAAAATAAAGTGCACTTGACTAACTATTTTTCAGCAAACAAACAACTTCTTTTCAATGATTGTCTAGATATTTTAGTTCTGGCAATGTTGCATATTTC
The DNA here is from genome assembly GCA_964007245.1 of Hypomecis atomaria. Taxonomy (NCBI): domain Eukaryota; kingdom Metazoa; phylum Arthropoda; class Insecta; order Lepidoptera; family Geometridae; genus Hypomecis; species Hypomecis atomaria. The sequence continues at coordinate 4,392,915 of OZ023294.1, read as the reverse complement.
TCCTAATGATAACGGAAGTCAGTCGTTAAATAAATGCTTTAGGAGAAAACTGTGATTTCAACTGTAACGCCTAAGTTTATTTTAGTTCGAACAGACATACTTTGTTGTTTAGTTTCAAATGACATTTCTAAACTAGACTTTGACGAATTTCTAAGTCAGAGTTGTAAGAAATAGTCTCAAAGACCTATCGATGAGAGATTAGCTGTTATGTTGGCAACATCTCTGAAGTGGGTGGTGGGTTCATTTACTGTATTTTACTAGTACGCAATACTAAAAAAAAATGGGCAAAAATAAACACAAGAATGAGGTGTAAGAAATATACATTTAAAATAAATTTTGTTCCCGCCTAAACTAGATAGTAAACTAAAAGCTCTCTCTCAATCAGTATAGCTACTACATTAAATATAATTACTGCACTATACTTAACTTACGAGTACTATCGTTTTCCAATGGATTATATTATCTACTGGTAAATATAGGTTCGACGTCGGCCTGAAATCTGCAAAGCTCAAATGGGAGTGGGCGGGACACGTGAATCGTATGCACCCAGACAGATGGGCAAAGGTCTCAACAGAGTGGGTTCCTCTGTCCAGTCGACCCCGAGGCCGTCCTCCAACACGATGGCGCGACGAAATCGAGAGGTTTAAAAAAGGTTGGACGGAGGTAGCTCAGAACAGAAAGGAATGGAAGGAATTGGGGGAGACCTTTGCCCAGCAGTGGGACAGTACAGGTTAAATAAAAAAAATATATATATAGGTAAAAAAAAAAACAATTGGGAGGCTTGGACTAAGTCCACCACGCTGGATCAGGGCGAATTGGTAAATTCTCAAAATAACATCATCTAAGTTCTTCTACGGACCTAAGCACGACGACGATGTTTTTAGGTATATTTTAATTTAAAAGGAGAGAAAATCACAATGGTTTAGTATTACCCTTTTTCTTTAATTGATTGATACTTCATAGCACATGAGATACAGGAAAATGCCCTAATTAGGATTCGATGCAGAGGAGGCCACACGATGTGGTAGAGTGGCTAAGTTTCGAGTTATAAATTTATTTTCTGTGTTAGTCATGTTTTGTCGTGGAAATCCTTATGGGTTTTGTTTCTTCTTTTTTTATTATATTTATATGTTAATTTCCATGTCTTATGTCATCGATTTAAGTCAGAAAAAAGTAGCACTTTTTTCTGTATTCATACATATTAGGCACTTTAACTAGAATATCTCTGTTTCTCTCTCTCTCCATTTAGTAATTAAGACCCCTACATGTAACAATTGTGATATTGTAGAGCAGATTTAAATCTTAATAACTTAACTCTTACAACAGCCTCTAGCGATGGCAGTCTTTATTTTACGATCAAATACAAACATTACTATCTAAAATCTCTAATATTTAATACCACCACCACGATACAACTGCGTCGCAATAAAAATCTCCGTCGACACTTTGATATCCCAAACTTATGAGTCGTATTTGAGCTGTGACAAAGTTGTTTGCAGCTGCGATTATCTAGTCTAGATATCGGTCTAAGAGATAGTGATTAGTGAAGCAATCAGGCGAGCTATTTACAATCGGTTTATAAATACTGGCCGCTAGCCGTGACTCGAAACGCACATGTATCTATAGGTAGGTTTTTGACACACTGCCTGAACACTGCGATTGCATTTCTCTCTCCACAAGACAATGTAACAAGACTGGTACTTACTGTACCGACGTTTTAAAAATAATATTTCAAGTCTTTTTATATGCCATAGTTTGTCTACAACGCTATCCTTTATATACCTTCTGCTGTTTATATATTTCAAAATTGTAAAAGGGGCCTCTCAATGTTGGCTTACGCTCCATTGATGAAGGACCAGGCCAAGCCTGTGAATTGGATTGAATATTTTTAACGTTAATCTAGAAAACATAATAATAAATCGTTCTAATACAAATAATAAAATTGCCATACCCTTATTATAAGGTCATATGTATAACTATACAAAACATGTTAATTAAGAACCGCATCTAAATATTTCATATGTTGCAATAAATGATTGAGTATGAGTATGAATTATTCATTTAAACAAAAAAAAACATTTATTTCAAGCCACAAACCTATGTTAGCAAATACAAATAAATTACATTTTAGTCATCAATTCAAAATCATTAAAAAAAACAAAACACATACCTAATGGCGGTGGAGCCATATTCACCACCCACCCTGGAGCGGTACGGAGCGGATTGGTTGATTCACATTAGTCACATTTTTTCATGGACGGATATGGATTTCCTCACTATTGTTTCCTTCACCGAAAAACCAGTGGTGATAATATCCTTACATAAGTTCTAAAAAACTCATTGTATTTACATGGCGCTCAAAACTTACTATACGAGTACACTCCCACCTGTTTTGACCTGTACTGTCTTACCCATAGAGGCAAATAAAGATAATATAAATTATGATGATTATGAATTATGTTAGTTAAAAAACTTAAATTAAAAATTTAAAAAACCCCCGACACAAAAACCTACCTAAAAAAAGTACGAAATTGTAGAATTTTGGTTCTTCCATCCCCACTTTAACCCACCATAACTCTTAAACGGCTCAATCGTTTTTTATAAAACATAGCTGAGAACACTCTCGATTAAGTCTCCTTTCATCCAAAAAAAACTAAACTGAAATCGGTTCAGTGGTTTGGGCGCTATGATGCCACAGACAGACACACAGACAAACAGACACGTCAAACTTATAACACCCCTCTTTTGCGTCGGGGCGCGGGGGTTTAAAATAACGAGATGAAGATTTTTTAAGACTTCAACGTCTGTAAAGCTAACATTTTGTTATAAAAATACCAAATTCGCGATAAAGAAACTAACCAACGCAAAATAACTACCACTTCCGATTCATTCATATCGAAGTTCAAAAGTTCAACATTTGAACTTGGACCAATGAAGTAAGTGAAGACAAGACAAGTGTTTTTAAACCGAGCTGAATGAGCTCGTTGATTAGGCTTGAAAGGGTCAAGACCATAAAGATTTAGAGAGAAGTCTCTCTTTGCCCGGTGCGGGAGGCACTTATTTTTAACCCCCGGCGCAAAAGAGGGGTGTTATAAGTTTGACGTGTCTGTTTGTCTGTCTGTGTCTGTCTGTCTGTGGCATCATAGCGCCCGAACCACTGAACCGATTTCAGTTTAGTTTTTTTTGGATGAAAGGAGACTTAATCGAGAGTGTTCTTAGCTATGTTTTATAAAAATCGATTGAGCCGTTTAAGAGTTATGGTGGGTTAAAGTGGGGATGGAAGAACCAAAATTCTACAAATGTGCCCAAAATGGTTGTCAATGTGTCGGGGGTTTCTTAAATTTTTAATTTATGTTAGTTATTAACCGACGAAAAAACGGAGAAGGTTCTCATGTCGGCGCGATTTTTTTATCGACGAAACAGTGGAGAAGGTTCTGAAGAATGTATTTTAAAATGTGCATTAACTTTTTACAGAATAATCCGATTTGGATATTATTTTTTGTTTGGTAGATCAAAGTTCAGAGGTTCGTTGTGTTTGTTGCTTTGTTTATCTTTCACATAGCAACAAAGCAACGGATTCACTTAATTTTTGGATGTTTTTAATTGGAGTAACGAAGGCTTCTTTTCATCCCGGAGAAATAAAAGCTTCCTGTGGGATTACCATTCATCCATCAGCCAGAGGAAGTTCACTGCTAGACAAAGGCCTGCCCTATAAATCTCCAATAAAACCGGTTGGAATCGGCTTGCATATAGCGCGATCTTGCGATCTTAATGAGGTCATCCGTCCACCTTGTGGGCGGACGTCCTACGCTGCGCTTGCCGGCAGGTACTTGGTCTCCACTCAAGAACTTTTCGACCCCACCAGTCATCAGTGCTCCGCGCTATGTGCCCTGCCCACTTCCATTTCAACTTGCCAATCTGTTGAGCTAAGTCGGTAACTTTGCTAATTTTACGGATATCCTCATTTCTGATTCGATCTCGAGGAATAGCATAAAATATCACGTGGTTGAAGCCGAGGCAAAAGCTAGCTAAATGATAATTTGTGATAATATGATGTAGATAATTATTAGCGAGTAGTAGTGATTTCACACAGAAAGTTTCATGTGAAATAAGGTCCCTGCTGGATTGAAACATGTCCCATCTAGAGAGGTATGTGGTCATGATCAAGTTCACAAATTTTCAGCTACTTATATCATTCTTCGAATTAACTCAAATTATCGTCCGACAGGTAAAACAAGACCATATCAGTAAGTAGTTGAGTTTGAGGGGAAGAAACACAGTTGTCAGGTATCTTATTCGCACATTTATTCATTTTGAAAGGTATAAAATTGCTAAATGAAATAAAAAGAACATTTTCATAGATTTTCTTTAGATCCTTTTTGTAACCAGCCCTCTGGGCTTTGGGCCTTTGGCTGGGTCCATTGATATTGAAATTTGCTAATCCACTAGGCTACGAGTATGTAGGTTACTTTGTTTCTTCTACTATTTATTTATTAGTCAGTTTGCCTTAATTTAGTACAGAAATCTGTAATGACACGAAAGCAATCGGTCAACCTGCGCCGAGTTACGCGAAACGCAAACCGGACATGAGGGGGTACTGTGAAATGTAGAGACAAACAAAATTTTTTCTCAATTTGTTGATCTGTTTGCGTTCGAACTTTGAACACATCCTGTCTAATTTTAATCAAAAATTTGTTTAAGGGTGTTATGACACTTAAAAGTTAAACCGGTACGTTTAGATTAATGATTGGTCTCGCTCGTCAAGCGCAGTGACCAAGCATTAATGTAACTATGGGTACGTTTGTTTACTCTAGATTTGATTTGACGCCAACACTGTACTTGGGTGGTATACCTATAGTACATAGATTCGGGTGAAAAGTTTCACATCCTAGCTGTTCGTATTTAATATTAATTTCGAAGTTTCGAAGTACCTCCGCGTATTTTTGGTGCCCGTTTATCAACCCGTTGTTGCTCGAGTTTAATATGAGTTTAAGGGCAAGGCAAGGCAAGGTATGGTCAGCTATCTCTTTCGGGCATGGAAAATACATATAATTATTAACTAATTTAGCAAAATGTTGTTTTGCAAAGTTAAGTTTAAAGAGTTGTACATAGGTACAACTAAAATATTCATGATTATGAACAACTTTAACCATGGGACTAACTCTGAAATCTGAAAAATATTAGCTATCAAAATTATCTCGATTATAGTGAAGTTAAAAAGAGGTAAAATATGATCCTATTGATGATTACAATGATATCCTAGAATACTAATACTATGGTACTTCCGTCGTACATCCCGTAAAATCATAATTATTTTACATCAAAAAATAGCATAACCGACTTCATCCGTACAGAATTCAAATATTTCGCACAGATCAATGTTTCATGTAGTAATTTTTACATTACTACTGATTTTTCAAATTTGACGCGGCCAATTTCGATGAAATTTTAATAACTACCTCTGAAGTCTAGGAAACCAAAAAAACCTAAAAATCAGTCCATCATCGGCGGAGCAATCGTGTAACATGCATATACAATAAAAAACAAGTCGAATTGAGAACCTCCTTTTTTCAGTAGGTTAATAATGTTTTTTTAAACTATGTCATATTATAATCAGATAATTTTATTTTAAAAAGGTGCGAAAGAGACAGCTAACTAGCTTACACTTATGTTCTTCTGGAATTATTTCGGCCTTTTCCGTACTCCTTTAACCTACCGTGAACGAATTTGGTGTGATGTAAAAAGTTGATAATCGTCATTCATTGTTGATATACAAGTTTCGGAATCACCATGTTCATTTATGTACATCTGAAATCGTTATCATCATCCTGTCGGTTACAGGACGGTCAATCTTTGATTTACTAGAAAACTGGAAGTGATGTAGAAGGCAGGGTACGTGTCACGTTGAACTGATAGTCGGTGAGGGCAAATAATCTCGAATAGAAACCACGCACATAAAACGTACTCGATATAATAGTCCCGCTGGTTGAAACGCACTCCTAACCAATCTAATTGGAAAGATATTTTTTTCATTTACTGCTGTTTTATTTAATTGAAAATCTATTGGGTACGTCTAATAACTTTGTAGATTACAAAATTATGGCTATATATAAGTACATATACAAAAATATGTCAAAAAACGAATCTTTGGTAGGTATAGATCAAAACAAAAAATTAAAAAATATGACATTGATAAAACATATTTTTTTTAATTTTTCTTATTGATGCATAGAGCTCAGACATACACTTGTATTAGGTACCTACTTACATTGACTTGGATGCTACGAGTATGTTCTACTGTTGACGCGCTCTATCATATCTGAAACGATTATGGCAATAAGTAAGCAATAACTGTAACGGTAATTTATTTAAACTACCTCATTTCTTTTATTGATGCCAAATAGAAATTTTGAAAGTTGAAGAGAAACATTTTTCTTTGTGGGAATGACAAATGTTCTATGCAGACTTATTTCATTACGCCTAATATTTATATTTTATTGAGATTTGTTTCTAGAGCAAATCAAGGAAAGTGTTGGATTTTTATCAATTTATAATTCTGATTTTACTGATAATTATTACCAAAAAATATATATTAAAATAGGTGCAAAAATCATAATTTTCTGGCCATCGCTAATTTGTAACATAAAGTATTTAGATCTTGTTGTTGTTTGTTCTGAATGTACTAACTTTGTATTTTTTACCTTAGATGTAAGATACATCTTGTCCATAACTGATTAACTTTATATTTCTCTATTAATATCATCACTACATAGTATAAAACAAAGTCGCTTCCCTCTCTGTCTGTCCCTATGTATGCTTATATCTTTAAAACTACACAGCGGTTTTTGATGCGGTTTTTTTAATAGATAGAGTGATTCAAGAGGAAGGTTTATATGTACATTACACCTGTGCGAAGCCGGGGCGGGTCGCTAGTTTAAAACAAAAGGTTTTTTTTGCAATAGTGATTATTTCGCGAACTAGGTACTTTTACTGTGGGACCCCACAGTAAAAAGGACCCCACAGTAAAAAGTCGTTCGTCGTACCAGTAACCAGTATTCAGTTAAAATCGATGAACAAACACGACAATACACGTACAAAAATAAAAAACGGATTATTATCTTAAAAATGTACAAACATTTCGTAAAACATACAAAAATTAATAAGTAATACAGTGTGTTTCGTAAGATAGCCGTCGGGCACCTGTATTCAATGAGCGGTAACTCAAAAAATTGCACAAAATGTGGTTGTTTTATAAATGGGTCCTTAAAGAAGGGTTCCGTACCTATAGTATTGGATATTGTGGTAACTTTTATTAAATGGCTTAATTTAGGATCCAACTTTCAACCAAATCACCATCAATTGTTTTCATCAACCAAAAATTGATATACTTTTACATAGACTTACCATTATTTTGGTTTCTTGGTATACAGACCCCAACAACACTGCCTATTCATGGTTGTATAATTAGTTTTACTAAACTCTTAGCGCAGTTTGGTAAGAAGTCTCTTAGCGATCACCGAAGTTGACCTACCTACGTTGATTTTGTACATTTATAAATAAAAAATACTTAATCAGGACGAGGCGATAAGCACGATGACATAGTTCTTATTTAAAAAAAAAATATTAATGACGTTGTAGTTATAAAATGTTATCGAATTGTAATAATTAATTATTTCCTGTAAATAGCACGAATAACAATAATACCTACAGCAAAGAGAAGTAAAAAAAGTAATTATTTCGTATTGGCCGGGTGGCTAGCCCTGGTGTCAAAGTTTTTAGGCCGCCTGAAGGCCTCTGACTTGGATAAACGGTTAAAACAACCGGGAACTACAATCTAACGTGTCATCCGAGCTACGGTAGCGTTCAGTTCGAAAATGCCACCCGCGGTCACCCATCCAAATAATGACCGAGCTGAACGTTGCTTAATTTCGGTGATCGCTGACAAACACGTAGGCAAACTACGCTACGAGCGCTACAGTTATTAAGAGAAGTTTTTCGTTTTTTATTTTTTGTTATCTAATAGGCTCTAAAACTTAAAACTACTGATCCGATGTCAAAAGTTCTAAAATGAGAGAGAAAACTACATTATTTGCGAGTAACATAGACACGAGTGAAGCCGGGCGGGCAGTTAGTATGTCATTTTTGTGAGTACCCAGCAAGCGCAGAGGAGGTCTATCGGCCAGCTAGCTTAGCATACAAGACCACGACAAGAGTTTATCGACGTGTGCAAAGGTGACAGATATATGCTTCATCATAACTCCGTCACGTTCTGAGACGTCGATAGTATGTATTATGTTATGGTCCGTATGCTAAGCCCGCAGGTGGACCGACGGTATAATTAAGTCAGTAAGAACACGCTGGATGCAGGCCGCTTCCAACCGGGCTTATTGGAAAACCATAGGGGAAGCCTAAGTCCAGTAGTGGACGTCTTGCGACTAAATGGATGAAGTACAAATTTTATGTAAGGAACTCCAAATTCGTTATCAAAGAATGTATCGCGCAATACCGGAATGATTTTCGGTGAGCTTATTTTAACTTGAATTCAATGGCCGCATATTAAAATGATACTTGCCTTTATTTTTAAAAGTTAATGTTACTTTCTTTCGTACAAATTAATAAAGTTTAAATTATATTTAGAGATTGTTTAACCAGTTTTGCATGTATTGTGAAGACGGGAAGAAAATTCCATAGAAGTATGCAGTTATTAATATTTTTCATAGAAATATTTAAAAGAAAATCGGATATTCTCAACCTGTTTCACACAATTTATATTTACTAGTCTAGTCAAGAATATCAACTGAAATTTTACAAGGAAAAATCTGGATTTATTTACACTCTAATCACGGCAAAATATCACTCGCCGAAAGTCAGGAAGTTACTTAATTCAGTCTTAGATCAATGTGTGTTTCGACCACTGATGACTTTATCATACTAAAATAATATCTTTAAGTAGATGATAAATACTTCCAACCATTCCTATTAAAAATGTATAAAATCACAGAGCTTTTACAACCAAAGAGATATTATAGCGCTGTTGTCGCTGGAGACAATTCTCAACCGCAAAAATATATGGACAATCACTGTAACTACTTGTCAACTGTCAAATATTATATGTATTGGAATTTGACAAGAATTTGACACTTTCGGGACCAGATTACGGCAACTAGCCACTGAATCGAAATAATTTTCAAGTCTCTTTCTAACGCATGCAATTTTAAATCAATTTCTTTCTTTCTCTTCTCGATCGACCACATTATCCCTCTGCTGTATATAAAATAGATAGATAACAGTAGAAATAATAGATCCAACGAATTAGTTCACAGGTATACCTAGCTGAATTAATGATCATAAATTTTATAATAATGTATTGAAGGTAAAATATTTTCCGCCAAATTGCAGCCATATACAATTCAAATAGGTACACAAGGTATCGCTTATTTTATTTAAAAAATCAAATAATAAATGATAGTAATATTTTGTAGAATAACAACAAATGACACAGTTAAAAGTGGATGTTTTACAGCGAAAGGTCGTTAGATTTATACGAGAGCTTAGACTTAAGAATTCAAACTGCATTCTTGCAAGATAAAGATACGTATTCCGTTCTACATTCGGCACGTGTAGTTTTCCTCGGCTATAAAATTATTCAGCTAAGTATAACAGACACTATAACTAGTTATTTTATGGTTCCGCGTACAAACTCAACTTCGTTTTTGTGATAGGCTTAAATTGACCATATCAAATCTGGTCTGAAATTCAAAACAAAGATGCTGTCTAAGAGGTAGAACGCTTACCTGGAAGATTCCCCTTAATTCCGTATTTAAAGATTCGGGCAAATCATTCCACAATGAAACCTTGTTAGTGTGTATGATGATTATGTGAGGCAATTCTATTTTATTTTGAACAGACGAGGCAAGAATTTATTTTATCTGAAGCTATAATAAGCTTATTAAGGTTGATTTTCAATAAAACGTTGGAAAATTAAGTTACAGTTTTAGAATAATTGCGAACAAATGTGTACTAAATACTTTCGTATATTTTAACAAGGACATTTAATAACCTATATATACCAATAGCAAAAACTTGAAAAAAGGATCACAAACTGTTATTTCTTCTTTTAAAAAAACAATGAATGGTCACAATGATGATTACAAGAATAGCGTTATTTCATAACGAAACAAGCACAATTAGAACAAAAATGTACTTATCTTATTTATGTAACAGATAAATAACGGCATACCTTTAGCACTGCCTGTGTCGGTAATAAGTTACACTACTTTTTATGTCCAAGCTCTCAGAAGCAAACTATTAATCACTACGGAACCAGCTCGTTAATAGTTTCCGACATGCAGTTGGCCGTTTTCTTTTTGTTTATAACTTCGTGTAACTTTCCTATGTTATCTGCGACGGTGGCAAGGTGGCATCCATAAATTACGAGTTGTTTTTGGGGGGTCAAGCTGAATCTCACCCAATCTCACGGGGGGAAATGGAGGTGTTCGAAAAAAAACTTTCTTTTTTCTGCATAAAACAACTTAAAATTGAGTGGTTTCATTTTTTTATTTTTTTGGAGAGTCTTCCCTACAAGTTCTAATGCATTTTTTTAAATTATATCCAATGCCAAGTGCATTATAAATACATTAAAAATTACATATGAGATTTTGGGAGAAATCAAAGCAAATCTCACGATATCTGAGCCTCAAAAGATCATGGAAAATGCCTCATGTAATTTATGGGTGCCCCCTTCGCGGCAAGTTTTGGATACGTACACGCATTCTACAGCTACAAGTCCGGGACGCTAAAATGTCGCTTTTGCTGCAGAAAAAGCTGCTTTAATTAGAAGGTGACACTGTGTGACCTACAAATGAGAATTTAGTTGTTTGTTTTGCGTTTGATCGTATTGGTATTTGGTTAAGCGCGTAAAAAAGCAACATTGTTACTTGTTAATAATATACTCGTACTAGTTTTTACCCGCGGCTTCGCCCGCATGATATTTTGATTTTTGTGCTATCCCATGGGAACCCTTTATTTATCCGGGATAAAAAGAAGACTATGTCACTTTCCGTCTTTCAAACCCGAGGCCCTACCTTACCACCACTTAACTTAAAGGAGGTGGAAAATAAAAACTATTTGACGGTTGTTCGATTCTACAGTTGTTTTTCTTTTTTATATTTCTTGAAGCGTACTCTAGAATAGCTCGCAGATAGCAGAATTTTTCCTACTTAACACTTATCGTTATATTATGGAAAATTTACGTAATATCATTATAATTTATAGCCAATGTGTTATTCTGATATATAAGCTATATTATTGCAAAGTTTCATGTCAATCCGTTCAGTATTTTTTGCGTGAAAGAGTAACAAACATCCATACATCCATCCATCCATCCTTACAAACTTTCGCGTTTATGATATTAGTAGGATGTGCCAAATCAAACTTCTTGCAGTTGTAAATTGGTCACAAGTCAAGTGAGCTTCAGAACGGTATTGCATCTTCATCAACCGATAAACGGAACGCGAATCATACCTACGCGCCTCGGAGTTCGGTATGCTCTCAGTATGCCAGTCAGTCGCGGCGCGCTATAGTGACGAATAAAAACATAAATTTAAAATATGAAAACCCCCGACACATTGACAACCATTTTGGGCACATTTGTAGAATTTTGGTTCTTCCATCCCCACTTTAACCCACCATAACTCTTAAACGGCTCAATCGATTTTTATAAAACATAGCTAAGAACACTCTCGATTAAGTCTCCTTTCATAAAAAAAAACTAAACTGAAATCGGTTCAGTGGTTCGGGCGCTATGATGCCACAGACAGACAGACAAACAGACAAACAGACACGTCAAACTTATAACACCCCTCTTTTGCGTCGGGGATTAACAAACGTGTGGGTTTGTAAATAGTAAGTTTACGTTTTTAGGGTTCCGTACTAAAACGAGGAACCTTTTAAGTTAGGGAATAATTTCGCACGAATTGCTTTATTTATCAGTAAAAAAGTACTATCATTTATGTAGTAAAATACAATATCACACACGCACACTCGCGCAAGCGCCCTGCGCCGCTTAAACGAAGTAATACCTTCATAATATAGGTAGAGAAGCCATGGTGGTCTAGTGGTTCATTACCACCAATGAATGGGTTCGAATCCCGGTCGCATACCAATTAATTCCTTGGAATTTATGTACGGAATTTCACACCAATGGCTTTTCGGTGAAGGAAAACATCGTGAGGCAACCTGCATACGTCCGTAAAAGAAATTCGATGGCGTATATGAATCCACCAACCCGCACTGGACCAGCGAAGTGGATATGGCCCAATCACCCTTCGTGGGTAAGCCTACCTCCTGCAGTGGACTATTGAAAAAGCTGGTACAGAATAGGTAGAGAATATATTTATATACTTATATGTTAAAATAGCGTGGTTTTAATGCAAAGGTCGTAAAATCGTCTCAAGGCAGTCAATAAATATAAAAATATTCTAGGTACCTACTACTAAAAGTCGTTCATTCGTTCTATAGGCTGAATGTTTGATCTTACATCTATAAAAATGTTCCAATTTAGCTTTCTCTGAATAATATCAGTAATGATGGAAATGAATTATTACAACGGAGCTATGATCGCCCTTAGTAACATGGCAACATGCTTGTTTTAAATAGCCATTGGAAATAAAACATAGTGTTCAAATTCGAGTTATTTAGCAAGGGTGTACAAAGCCAAAAGAAGGTGATGTGATGTGAACATAATTGCGAACAACTTTTACTATCGGCTCAACCAGGAATTAGAGAAAATCGGCCAAGTGCGAGTCGGAATCGCGCACGAAGGGTTCCGTACCGTGTTGGAACCCATTTAGTCCAATTTCTCATATTAGCATTTCCAATATTAATAGCGAGCGAAAAAACTCCCAAAAAATCACGTTTGTTGTATGGGAGCCCCCTTAAATATTTATTTTACTCTGTTTTTAGTATATTTTTTTATAGCGGCAACAGAAATACATCATCTGTGCAAATTTCAGCGGTCTAGCTTTCATGGTTCATCAGATACAGCCTGGTGACAGACGGACATTGGAGTCTTAGTAATAGGGTTCCGTTTGTACCCTTTGGGTACGGAACCCTAAAAATGAGCTGTTTCATACATTTTCTCCATTGCGAATATCGATTATGTATGGGACAGACAGCTGACTTTTTTTCGAATTCCAGGTTCATAATGAGATTACTCACCCCCTTTTGGCTTGGTACAGGGCAAGCAGAAAACCCTGTATACACAATTACACATACAACATACATCATATTATGCATGACTGCATGACTTCCTCGGTGGCTCAGTGGTTAGTGACCCTGACTTCTGAGTCAAAGAGGCGTGGGTTCGATCCCCCCCAGGGTAAACATTTGTGTGATGAACATAGGTGTTAGCTCTGTGTCTGGGTGTTATTTAGGTACTATCTATATAAGTATGTATTTAAAATATGTATATGTAGTATATCAGTCTCTGGCAGGCATATGACAAGCTTTGCTTAGTTTGGGGTCAGAGACCGTGTGTAAGATGTCCCCTAATATTTATTTATTTATTATGTAATATTTATTCATAAACAATTATACAGGTGTCAAGATCGCATTTTATACCTACGATAATACATATGTCACGTCGTTATCAGTGTTGGCAAATAGACTGTGACCCTTCCGTCGATACCCTTCGCAGATATAAACAAGGCATTACACAAGTACGCAGGGATCGTAAAGCTAAAGGAGATTTAACGACTAGTGACGTCACTTTACTAGTAAAGAAAGAAAGTTTATTTACTAACAATAACTTACAATGAAATACCTACAATCAAGTTACAATAATGTCACTACATCAATACATAGTATAAAATAAAGTCGCTATTTTGTCTGTTTGTTTGTCTGTATGCTTAAATCTTTAAAACTACGCAACGGATTTTGATGCGGTTTTTTTTAATGGATAGAGTGATTCAAGAGGAAGGTTTATATGTATAATACACCTGTGCGAAGCCGGGGCGGGTCGTCTAGTCCTTCCTTACATAGTATAAAATAAAGTCGCTATTTTTGTCTTTTGTTTGTCTGTATGCTTAAATCTTTAAAACTACGCAACGGATTTTGATGCGGTTTTTTTTAATGGATAGAGTGATTCAAGAGGGAGGTTTATATGTAAAATACACCTGTGCGAAGCCGGGGCGGGTCGCTAGTAGTATAATAAAACAAAGTCGCTTCCCGCTGTCTGTCCCCATGTTTGCTTATTTCTTTAAAACTACACAGCGGTTTTTGATGCGGTTTTCTTTAATAGATAGAGAGATTCAAGAGGAAGGTTTATATGTATAATACACCTGTGCGAAGCCGGGCGGGTCGCTAGTTAAATAATATAATTACGTGGGGTAAGTAATACCCTTACATATTTATATTATTCTGTTTTTAGTATTTGTTGTTATAGCTGCAATCGAAATTCATCATCTGTGAAAATTTCAACTCTCTAGCTATTACGGTTCATGAGATACAGTCTGGTGACAGACAGACAGACAGACGGACAGCGGTGTCTTAGTAATAGGGTCCCGTTTTTACCCTTTGGGTACGGAACCCTAAAAATGAATTCATTGTTAGTTATTACATAAAAACATGTTTTATTATATGTATAGTGAAATATAAAATCACATAGTAGCAGATATTACAATTCATATACATAAGTGTTTCGAACCAATAAAACATGCCGGTGATACCGAATAATTACAATGACTATAATTAGATAGTATTACATTTATAGTATTCTCATTAAATTACCAAATACTAAGCCCGATTACAGAGGCGCCAGCGTAATTAAATTAGCTAAACAGCATAGTTCTGTTTCTTTTTCACTTTAGGCATTCGATAGAGAGAACGCTTTTTACGTCGCTATTAAATTTACGCTGGCGCCTCTGTAATCGGGCTTACTGTTAGCATATACGCCCATCTCTACTCTATTAACGATTCCCTTGCACTAGGAAGTGATTTGAACTATTTTGGTAAGTTACAGACTGACGGTTTGAAATGTTTCGCAATGGGCATGTGACAACAGCTTTCCGGACGTTTAAAGCTATTGTCGTTTAAATAGACGGTTTTAAACTAAACAGCCGAAGTAATAATTGTAAGCACTAGGACATAAATTTTGCTGTGATTTAGCCTTTACGATGTGAAAGTTATTGCCAATTAAGTAAAATGGGCGAAAGAAAACTGTTCCTGTGTAGTGAAATAGTTTATTTTCTGGTTTAGTAAAACAGACTGCGGAATTATTCGTAATTACTAATTATACAGGGCTATTCAGAAACGGTGTACTTGAGCTGAAAGAGGGTGATTCAGACCATCAGTATGTTAACTTTTACTACGGAGCCAACTGGAAATTCGAAAACAAAACAGCTGTGGCTTAGAAAATTGTAACTCGGAATCGACAAAATGTACCACTGAAACATCTGTTTGTGTTTCTAAACTCCGGTTTGGCCCATTAGAAAAATTTATTCATAATAATTTCATTTTATTTAATTTAATTCATAAATTACATCTACCATTACAGTCTAAAACTAATGCGATAGTGTAAGAAAAAAGAAAAAAGTTACTTCCAAAATAAATTATACATTATATATATCATGATCAAAAGACATGGACAACAGTGTCCATGTCTTATCTGCTTACTACACCTTTTAGACCACCGTGGTAGTCTAGTGGTAATAACTGCCGGCTTACAATAGTGAGGTGGTGGGTTTATCCCTGTCCCGTACCAATGAATTCCTTGGATTTTATGTACGACATTTTACACCACTGGCTTTTCGGTGAAAGAAAACATCGTGAAGCAACCTGCGTACATCCGTAGAAGAATTTTACCTAATGGCGTTTGTGAATCCACCAACCCGCACTGGGTCTGCGTGGTGGAAATGGTCAAAACACCCTTCGAGGGCCTACAGGCCTGCGTCCTGCAGAAGACTATTAAAAAGACTGGTACAGTACAGTACAGTACACCAGTTCTGAATCACCCTAGTAATAAGTCAAGCAGTGACGTAAAAATGCCTTAGAAAAGGCCTACGTGCAAAAGTAGACGTACGCACACATCTAACTAATGACGCGAAAATATAATCAAATCTCGACTACACATGACGTTAACCTTTACGATATTTGAGCTCCACAGGCGTTTGTGATAAAAACCAGTTTCCAGTCACATGGCGTTTACTACGTTCACTAAATCTACAGATTTTTTATATGCACCAATGGACCATTCAATTTGAAGTGGCTATAAAGCGGGCTTGCGTACTAGGTTGTAAACTTTTTGCTGGTTCTACATATCTAGATTTTAGGTTCATAGTTTTGAGTTAATGGCTTCTGATGATTGTATCGGTGAGGTTGTTATTTTATGTGCAGAGAAAATTTAATTTTTGTTAATTGTTTTTGCTGGCCAAGAGACCCAAGATGTCTTGGCGCAGGCTTATGAGAAAAACCGATCCTACCTAACGTGGAAATGACCAAAGAAGAATTGTTTTTGTGATTTTTGGTAGCTCGTTTGTTATTTATCAACACAGTTGCTCTCTAAACATCAAAATCCAAGTTGCAGCAAAGTCAACAACAATGTAATGTTTACTGATATTTAAATTAATTGACTGCCTCAATTCTCTGACAGACCCAAATCACATGATTTTGAACACACCATTCTATATTTAGAATCGGCTCACTTTTTTCTATTTGATTATCGACACGGCAAAACGCACGTGATGCGGCATTTTAGTCGAATTCCCGAAATTAAGGTTAATTGACATTTCGTTTGTCGGTTATTGATTTTCAAACGTCTGTTTGTTAAACAGCTGACATTAAGCCTTCTCACCATCAGCAAGTTAATTGGAGATGAGGCCAATCAATCATGGAGATAACTTAAAATCTACAATCTTCTCAAGTTGGCCGGCCATAAAATTACATGTTTTAGGTCAAACATATTCATGCGATGTCTTTAAACTATTATACTTGTTTACGAGTTTAACTTCAAATATTTGAGTATCTACTGGATGAGCTTCAATGATTACGGCAATCACTTATATAACATGTACAATTACGCAGGTATATGTATAGAACATAATATATAGAAGACTCATAAGAAAGCAATAATTATTTTATGTTTCTGAAAAAATAAACGCATATAAACTTGTATGTATTAAATGCAAACACGTTTAGAAAAAACTACTCAAATAATAATTAACAACTTTCCTTCTACAAAAGGGCTTTTAGATTAAGTTTTATATGTTTTTAATTTAGTTGTGTAAATATAATACTGGGTGACGCAAAAGTACTGGCACTAAAGAAAATACTTTTTTTTTTTTTATATGACATTTTCTGTCATTCTGTTGTTGAAAATTGTGTAGTGAACAAATGTAAAATACACTGAAAATAAACATGGACCGTTTTACTCCCCAAGAACGTGGAATAATTGTGTCAATGTTCTTACGGACGCTTTTCCAGGCCGAGTTATCTCTCGTTTTGGCGATTTGCCTTGGCCTGCAAGATCACCCGATCTGACCAGTCCAGACTTCTTTCTTTGGGGTTTTTTGAAATCTCGGGTGTATGTGAACAAGCCACAGACTCTCGCAGCTCTAAAAGAAAACATTCGTCAAGAAATAACGAACATATCGCAGGAAGTGTTACGGCAAGTTATGCAAAATGTCATAAATAGGGCTCAAATGTGTATCAACTTTGGAGGTCACCATTTAAAAGACATCATCTTTAAATCCTAATGGTACGAAATTTAATGGCACAAATATACATTTAAAAAAATCTAAATCTAGTTTTCTAATTTAGAAAAAATGTTATAGCTGAACCAAATAGGGTCATTACTTTTGCGCCACCCGGTATTAGTTTAGGTAAATATTTTAGAACATGTTAGAATAAATTATGTTACATACTTAACATATTTGACATACAAAACATATCATGTTTTGTGAATAAAAGTTTTACTTTATTTACTCAGAAACAACTTTGGTTTAAACATTATCTGCTAGAATATAAGATGCATTTGTTAGTGATAGCACGGAAACCATTTCACTATAGTGTAAACCATTTAGTATGTCACAAGCATTTTCATTACTTACACAGAGTATGAGGAAGCAAGGACAAAGTGGAATTAGAATTCGCAACAGTGAAGTCACCATCTTAGGGTCATTCGTAGTGTGACCATAATTTGTTTTAGTCACTTTCTCATTTTCAACATTACCTGCAATGGTAGCTTTATCTGAATGTAGTAATTTTTCATTTCAATCATGATTTCTAATACTATTTGTCAAATCACTATGACAGTTATTGTCCTATTTGAAATTAGTACTTACTTGTAATCTTTTGATAAAGAACTTTTACGGATTTGATAAAATTCAAGTATGTGATCAATGATCATCATAGGTCCATAGATTCTTATCTAAAAATATGGATTAAGCGTTAAGAGTAATAAAAACACGACTCTAAATAAACAGTATGTATGAAATATGACGTGAAAGTTTTGATAATATTGCAGCACAGAAATAAATCTAAAATATGTGATGCAATTCGATCAAATCCCCAAACAAAAATCTCGGAATCCCCATCTCCCTAAGGATAAGGACCAAGCCAAGATCCCCGATAAGCCGAGAGTTGTAATCAATCACACTTTAGTAACATGACTTCCGCCGCATTTTTAGTTCAGATAACACAAAACGGGGCAACAGATAAGTAATTTATACGTTATCGTACGTTGTATACTTTCTTCGCTTATCTTGTCATAATCAAATCAGTGCGACGGAGTGGAGGCGTCAACTGTCGCGGGACCTGTTACGCGACTCTAGACTTTGCAACGCGCTTTCCCATCAGAGCCAATTTTATTTTTAGGTGCAACGAAATTTTATGCGAGGTCATTATTACTCTTTGGAATTCACCTAGTTTCTGTTTTGTTGGGGATACGTATGACGCACAACGAGCTATGGAGAGGACTCGGAGTCTCTGCGAGATCTGACCAGGAATGAGGAGATCCGTAGAAGAACAAAAGTTACTGACACAGCTCAGAGGATTGGCAAGTTATAATGGCAATGGACAGGGAACATAGCTTGGAGGACTGATGACCGATGTGGTCGAAAAGTTATCTCAAGTGGAGGCCACGTATCGGCAAGCGCAGCGTAGGACGTCCACCTACGAGGTGGACAGATGATCTCATCATGACCACAGGATCACGCTTCCAACCGGTAATATAATTAGTGTTTAAGCATTCAGTCAAAGTACACTTATCTTTACAAAAACAACTAGTATCTGATCTGATAAGCCAGTTATGGCCAGGTTAATGCAAAATACATATGATATATAAAATCTATCAATATACCTATAATTGTGTTCTCATAAAACTACAAATACAGCGAAAAAACTTTACATATAACTCATAATCTAAAAGAAGTAAACAATATGTGAAACACTTTTACCTCCTAATTTGTATTCGGTTATTGACCTGGATATGGTAGTGAAAAATATACCTACCTACTAAAATAAATAATAATACATGTGAAGTACATTTTTTTACTATTGGTGAATACCTACTAAGAAAAAAAATATACTAAAACTACGTTTCATTCGCAATTATCGTTAAACTTCTCACTGATTTTTTGACCGACGAACCAGAGGAAGTTACTCAATTCGACGCGTATATTTTTTTAATGTATAACCACGCATAACTTTTTCATAGTAGTCCGATTTCAATAATTATTTTTTTATTGGAAAGAGTATACTTTAAAATTTGTCCTATTTAAATTTTATTGAAATCGACTGAGCCATTTTTGATATATCAACAATAATGTGAAAAATGCTACATCGATCCGTGCGAAATATTCGCGAATTCTGTACACGGGTGAAGTCGGTCATGCTATTTTTTGTCATAAAATAATTATCAAATGACAACATTATAGGGAATAGAAAATATAAGTACCAGTAGATACAAATATACTAGATGTAAAGTTAAAGTCATTCATACTGCCAAATACAGCGAGAGGGTTTTATTTTTGTACAGGCTGTCTGTACTGTACTGTACCAGCCTTTTTAATAGTCCACTGCAGGACGTAGGCCTACCCACGAAGGGTGATTGGGCCATATCCACCACGCTGGCCCAGTGCGGGTTGGTGGATTCACATACGCCATCGAATTTCTTCTACGGACGTATGCAGGTTGCCTCACGATGTTTTCCTTCACCGAAAAGCCAATGGTGTGAAATTCCGTACTTAAGTTCCAAAGAAACTCATTGGTACGGGACCGGGATTGAACCCACGACCTCGAGAATGACAGGCCAGCGTTACAACCACTAGACCACCACGGCTACTACAGGCTGTCTGTGGGTAGGTATTTACATTCTGATACATTTTGAAATTACCGGTGCATTTTGAGACTAACAAATCGTCTTACCGACGGAAACAGATATATTTTCTTTATAAGTAGGTATGTGTTACTTTTGAATGACTTAGGTTGGAATAGTTTTATACGCTTCGTTCTGAAAGATTTTTTTTTGTTACATTTTTTTTTAGTAAATATCATTTCTTTAGTAACTAAGAATGAGATGAATCATTCATAAATCATAGATAGGTAGATAAATGACAATGTGTACGTATAGCTTAAACTGTTGTTTAAGTAAATGGTTTATTTTAACTACTAAGTATCAGTAGCTCGCTTAGCATAGTTTGACTAGGTTTTACTTAGATACTTAGCGATAACCGAAGTTAAGCAACGTTCGGCACGGTCAGTTTTCGGATTGGTGACCGCGCGAGACATTTACAACTGAGCGCTGGCGTGGCTCGGATGACAAGTTAAATTGTAGGTCTCGGTTATTTTAAATTCTTAGCCATGTCAAGCGTGTCTGTCGGCCTATACGAACTTACTTATTTACTTCTACTATTATTTAGGTTTTTAAAAAGGTTGGGAGGCAAATTTTATAAGTAAAGTAGTAAATAAATTGAAATTTAAGTTGAGCATCCTTTCTTCTATTTCTAGGATAGAACTCTACCTACTGAACTATGATTCAAAGATAATATTCAAATTTTAGGCCATCACAGAGCAATTTATATTAAGCAGGCTATTTAAGTGATGGAACGGGCCTCAAGGCGAGGAATTTAAATGTTAGTACGAACTAGGTAGAGGCAAATCTCTGGCTTTTACTTTCATTCTCAAATGTTATTCCAAATATTTACCAAATCTTGATTATCTGTTGATAGCCACGAAGGTTTCTAATAACGACAGCTTGAGGCGATCTTTATTTGAATATACCAGTAGTTTTTTTTTTATCGGGCAAAAGTGCCTTTAAGACAAAACTACACTACTACTACATAAAAAGCACTACTTATACTAGAAGTATAGTGAGTTATAAGTAATATAATGACAGTATAATTTAAGTACCTACTTCATCTACGTTTCAGCCATGATACGTCCACTGCTGGACATAAGACTCCCGTGACCCTTCTTTTCTTTCCATTATATGTTTGAAAGTGTCTTTGTTTGTTTGTTCCTCTTTCACGCAGAAACGGAGTAACGGATTGACTTGATTTTTGGCATGGACTTAGTTTGAAAACGGAAAGTGACATGGCTACTTTTTATCTCAGAAAAATAGAATGTTCCCATTGGGACACCACAAAAATTAAAATACCACGCGGGCGAAGCAGCGAGCAAAAGTTAGATCGGTCGAAGATCGGTTGGAAGCGGCTTGCATCCAGCGCGATCTCGCAGAAAGACTCCGAGCATATCCATCTCCATAGCTATTTTGAGCTTATTCATAAGGCCCACAGTGAAAGGACCGGTCACTGCAATTTACTTTAGGTATGAGTGAATCAATAATTATGCGACCTTTATAATCATTTTCCGGAAGGTCTTTTTTGAGAAATTTAACATACATGTACTGTACATTATAATTTAGCAAAATTATTGAAAGTTACTCTGATATGAATATTATAATATTTATTCAGTCTTAAGTAGGTAAGGACAGTAGGTAGTTTAGTTTTTTTTTAATAATATGCCATCCAGGTGATCCACTTTGCATGTATCACATTTTAAATAAATTTTAATTAACAGAAAATCTCCAGGCAATTCGGACCAAGGTGCTTCCATACGAAAAAATGATTTCTTCGGGAATAATTTTGCTAATGTAGAGCAGTATGGTAAAACTCTATTTCCGGGGATTAAACATATTTTTTTTCAATTATACTGTCGAACTCATGAAACACAAACCTACAATTGCATAAATGTCAAAAAATAAATGCATGCTTAGAAAAGAAAATTTATTTGAAATGTATTTGTCATCATCTGTCATTTAATGTAAAATTGTTTTGGTTCTTAAAGAGATGCCTACATCATTGTCATAAAACTTTTGGGTCAATTGAGATTCAGAGCGATTGCATTTTGATTATTTTTGATAAAAGATAGGTAGTTTGGTGTCATTAAACTGAATTCTACTTACGTCACATAGTTGTACGTGGATGTAGAGTTAGTGATTTAAAAAATACTTGACAATCATATTTGTTATAATTTTGCTATGCTCATTTTATCAAAATTTGTCAAATCTTGCTTTTACATCAATATTACCATTAATATTAATGATAACATTCATCATTTTCTCTTCTGATTTTTGAATAAAATGTGCGTTTTCAAGTTTTTTGTAAATAAACTCGCCAATATCATATTGATATAAAAAGTGTTTTAGTTTTTTATGATGTTCATATGAGTGATTAAATTAATTTATTAAAAACGAAATGAACATAGCGGGCATAAAAATTCTTGCTAATTACAATGACAAAACACGTGGTCTTTCGCCAAAAAAACGTGTTTTAAGCCTGTTCTCAGACCAGTCCCAATCAGAGCTCAAATTTAGGCAGCCTACCCAGATTTGCAATAGCTATCATTGTACGCACGCGTTATCTAATTATCTTATCAATTAAAACGAATATTAAAGAAAGAACTGTCAAAGTCCACGTGGAAAAAACACAGACAAAAACTGGTCCACAGACAGACAAGAGCAGCGGTCTAGATCACTAGCCCAGCATTAAATCTAAATATAAAATTACTATCACTCGAACTTACCTGAACTGTGCTAGCTGATGTCACGGCACGTCACACTATCGAAAATTTTAAAACTGTACAAATAAAAATGTTAAATACCACTGTAAATGTCACACTTTCATATGTATAACAAACGTATGTTCATAAAAACCGCGTAAGTTTCCCAACAGCGGTCGTCTCACTTTCT
Source organism: Hypomecis atomaria (assembly GCA_964007245.1). NCBI lineage: Eukaryota > Metazoa > Arthropoda > Insecta > Lepidoptera > Geometridae > Hypomecis > Hypomecis atomaria. Next base: position 4,369,670 of record OZ023294.1, on the reverse strand, counting down.
TACAGTAGATCGTGTTCACTTGTGGTTATCGTAATTCTAACTGGACACTGGTATTGTAATCGACATCACACAGGGAAGTAATGGATACTAGACATTTCCCACCGACGGTACTCTGTGAACTGAAAACACACGCGTTAAACACTACCTACACTTTGGAACACTAAAACACCGACCGAACCACCGCACCACCAGAGTCGTTATAGAACACGCAAAATTTAAGAGAATCGATAAAAGACGCGATAAGAAATACTGCAAATGTTTATTCAAATAATTACACGTTCGCGTTCGAACTGAACAACTTACATTACACTCCTGTGCCAAAAGAGATTTTGTCAAGCAATTAGCAGATAACTGTCGTCAGAAAAAGAAAAAAAACTTTTTCTCGTCAGAAACTTTTTGGCCGTGAGCGTTTCGTAACAGGCCAGTCGCAGCGCACAAGTCATTACACTGAAATCGTCCTAAATCCGGCATCACGTACACACTCCGCGTGGAAACTCCGTCGAAAAGAAAATTCTTCAGCGAAAGCAAAAACGTCGATTTAACTTTTCCGAGCGAACCGGCCTCCGCTGCATTGTTATGCAATTGCAAGCCGGTGCGACTGCCAAATCGCTAAAACTAAGGCTTCAAAGTTGGAAAAACGTTAGCCGGAAAATCCTAACCTCCAAAGTGAAAGCGGCGGATGGAGTTTTTGTTTGTTTCCGAGTGTATGGTGGTTCGTTCGGCGGGTCACATGGGGTGGATTACCGAGAGTTATCGAGAGCGGGATCGGGCGGGCGCTCTGCGTTCGGCGCGCGACATTACATGACCGTCCCGGGCGGAATCTCGCGCGATACTGAACGCGCCGGCTGCTATGCTATCTGAACTCATGCAGGAGCACGATACACTTTACCACTTTAGTCAGTTTGCGTCTTCGAAAAAGCTCGCTAGCGGGACCGGTACCGCGCGGCTGCTACAAGACATTACGAATTTTTGGTCACGAACTGTTCTCTGAAGAACTTGGAGACAGACCTCGTTTGTCAGGAATGGCACGCACGTCCTTCGGTTCGGGGATTTTAACGTCAATGACTAATCGCTACATATTTTATTGCTGTTTTCCTCTAAATCATGTATTTGTTATACTATTGTAGTAGGTATGTGCTATGATTAGTTATGGTGTTTATTTTTAGTCTATATAGGTACCTATTTAAATACCAAACCTACCTAACACTTTTATTTTCAATAAAATACTCAAAAATTGTTCTTTAAAAGTAAAAGTAACATTTATTGCTCAAACTGTGTAGAATGGTGGTGGGTACAATTTTCTTAGAATCAACAGTCTGTCCTAGCGGACATGCAATTTTTGGCTTCATCTAGCCTAGCCTAGCAAAAATCTAGTAATGTTTGCAAGAAAATTACATTTATATCAAAATAGAGAATTTATTAAACTAATCATTTATAAATATTTACAAGATATGACATCATAAATTCGAGTACCTACTTAGTTATTACTTTTCGTAAATATTTTCAATATACAATTACATCCTATACATCTCAATAACACTCTATTAACACTATAGCATAATATAATATAAATGACAAATTATTTTTTGAAACAATTTATATGTACCTACAAACATTACAAAACTTAAATGAGATCCCATTTTCTAGATTTATTTTTTATAATTGAAAAACATTTTTTCAATACTTCAATATTGAATAACATTTTTCAAATACGCTTTATAGGTACACGGAAACGTGAATGACATGAATTTATCTATTTTTATTTTTTGACTTGTGTAACTTTTGTTGTCAGCCAAAAAATAATCAGCCGTGTAGGTAGGTAGTTTTTAAACTGAAACATCGGTATTTCCCTACCTATGTATTATCGGTATTTGTTCTAAAATAGGTACAATTACATACTTACTCGTATATAGAGTTAGTATTATTTTAATGTAGCATATTGTGATAAACACTCGATTAGATCCAGACTCTAACAAAGCGGAGCAGAGCAGACATGTGCAACGTTAAATTGAGCATAGACTAAATGACAAAAAAATATCACTAGTCCGTCCAAAAAGCCTATTCACACAGAGGCGATAAAAGATTATCAAAATAAATTACACACGTTTTTAGGGTTCCGTACCCAAAGAGTAAACACGGGACCCTATTACTAAGACTCCGCTGTCCGTCTGTTTGTCTGTCTGTCACTAGGCTGTATCTCAAGAACCGTTATAGCTAGAAAGCTGAAATTTAAACTGATAATGTATTTCTATTGCCGCTATAACAACAAATACTAAAAAAAGATTAGGGGGGCTCCCATACAACAAACCTGAATTTTTTGCCGTTTTTCGCTCGATATTAATAATGGTAATACCTAGTTAGATGCTTGAAATATTCACAGAATATATAGCTGCATGCTTACTTTAAGAATAAATAATTCAATTAAAATAAAACAAATATTTAAGGGGGCTCAAGCTTTTATTTAATTTGCAATTGATGTACCTATGACACCTATGTAGGTATGTATATAAGTTCGGGTAGAATCTTGCATATTAAATTTGAACAACTTCGGTGTTTCCGATTGAGCTGGACAATGCAATAATATGGTACCATGGAGCTGATCTGATGATGGAGTCGGAAGGTGGCCATGGGAACTCCTGTACTAAACAAGATATACCCGTCGTGTTTGGGCTCGTTTTACTTTTCTTGGCTAGCACTCTGCTACTGGGTACATGATATTCAGGATCTCAAAAGCTTGTATTATTTAAAGTTATACATATTTTTAAACAAAAAATGATACGAGATAGGTACAACCTGTATTTTTTTAAATTTCGTAATAGTTTTGCGTTAGACTACACACTGCCTTATGTTAAGTAGATATGCGGTCTACCACACTTACCTAGAAGATACCTATTTACTCAAGATTTGAAGACACCCACATTGTAACGGTTGCCTGGAAGAAATTGCTTTTTAGCGATAAGGCCGCCAATTGTAACACTTGTTTGAAGTTTCTAGTTTAAGTTTTCCTAGTTTATTTAAGTTTTGGTATGTCAATAAAGAATTTATCTATCATTGTATGTTGTTTTTAAACTTTCGGGATTTGAAGACATTATTATTATGTACTACGGTACTAATCGCGCACTAAAATTACGAGATAAATAAAGACCTCATCATCCCGACGTTTCGACCGAGTTGCATCGATTAATCTTCCCGTGACCACGATACCTAAGATATTAAATGCGTTCGTTTTATTTTTATACAAAGTTTATCATTAAATAATTATGCTAGTAAGACTTACAAAAATACATGTCTAAACTTTTTACAAGCTTTTATTTAACTTGCTTTGGATGTACCTATGTGTGTACGAGTATGTAAGTTCGGTGGAATCTTGTAAGTTAAATGGGACCAACTTCCCGGTTTCCGATTCAGCTAAAATTTTGCACGTGTTATTTTAATAATGTTATTATAATATTCTATATCCTAACAGCTATCAATGTTCTAGCTGTCACGGTTCATGAGATACAGCCTGGTGACAGACAGACAGACAGCCTAGACATACGGACGGACAGCGAAGTCTTTGTAATAGAGTCCCGTTTTTACCCTTTGGGTACGGAACCCTAAAAAACTAAGTAGATTTATTTACAACATCTAGTACAAACAAAAATACTCAATAAGTTCGTGTGTCACGACAAGGTACAAATGAGCGCTGCCGTTGCTCGGATTACACATTAAATTATAAGTCCCATTTGGTTTTACCGTTTAGCCATATCCGGGCTATTCAGAGAGTCCATAGACGGAATCATACAAGTCGGCGGATGTGAAGTTAGATACACGCTGCGCAATATCCAATCAACGCGCAGCTTTATGTGAGCTTCAGTCAGGATTGGATATTGCGCACCTTGTACTTACTCGTAGCTAATCTCACAACCATCGACTTGTATGGCTTGGAATATAGATAGTCTAAGAATTCGGGAGCGTCGGGGTGGTGTTTTTAGATTAATACTATCAATGAAAAGTGCAACTAATTTTGAAGTCATTTACTTTATATTATTATCTAATCCTAACCTAACAGACTGATTAGGAAGTCTGTTCCCTTAGATGATAACTTAACTAATGTCTTGACAAAACTTATTCTATTTAACATTGTACTTAACTAAACTTCACAGAAAACTTCAGCTGTCCTATCTTGCTTCACCACATTAAGGTGCTGTTACAATAAATAGTTGTGACTTGGCAAATTTATTTTAATAACGTGTGACATGCCCAATTTAATGTATTAATTTAATTTTATTTTATAATCAATTTGCGTTTGGTAGAGGTGACACGTGACCAGAGTGCTGGCATCTATTTCGCCCAAAAGCTGAGTATTGCCATTCAGCCAGGCAATGCTGCCAGCATTCTGGCCACGTTACTCTCTGCCGAGGGTCTTTTAGACTAGGTTTTATTTTGTTTTGTGCTTTTTTTTTAAGTTTAAGTTTTAGTATTAGTTTAGTCAATATTTTAGTAAAAGTTAGAATATATTGTAATATTACATTAATTGTACATTAGAATGTAGTTATTTTTCTATGTCTTCTATCAATTTGTAATTTTAATGTGTGTGAAATTATGGATCTTATGTGTCCGAAAATAAATAATTTTTGATTTGATTTCATTTCATTTGATAAACAAAAGAAGGGGTGAGCGTCGATGCGCTTTCACCCTGCACAATAGAGGCTTCTTAATTAGTAGAATGTTTACTAATCAATGGATTTACTCGTAGACCTACAGGATGTTTTAGATGTTACAAATCTTTCCCAATATTAATACTAAAATGTGCAGGTGTGCATAGGCACAAGCAACCGCATGGGTCGTGTCACAGGGTCGTGTGCTTGTTTGCCAACAGAATGTTAAAAATCTTAAAAGGTGTGAATTTTGAGACCCCTTTCAAGAAGGTGTTGACAGTTTACACAGTTTAAAAACATCAAACAGGAACTCTTTACTTTTTGTACACAAACCATTGTGCAACACGCACAAGAGACTTAGCAAGTTAAAATGGTAGTAGGCAGGGCACATATTTCGGAGAACTGATGACCATCGGGATCGAAAAGCTCTCGAGTGGAGATCTTTTTGATCCCATTGTCAAGCGCAGCGTAGGACATCCCCCTACGAAGCGGACAGATGATTTCTTCAAGACACCGCAGGATCACGCTGGATGCAAGCTGGTTCTAACCAGTCTTTTTGGAAATCTATAGGGGAGGTCTGTGTCCAGCAGTGGATGTCATAATATGGCTGATGGATGATGATGGGTGAGAAAAGATTCCGTGGAATTTGCAGGAATTTGCTGCGGCAGAGAAGTGACAATTTTTCTCCTGGGACATAGAGAAAAATTGTCACTTCTCTGCCGCAACCCGATGTAAGTCTTCGCTGTCCAAATAATTGGCCAAGTGCGAGTCGGGCTCGCGCATGAAGGGTTCCGCACCGTATGGGAGCCCCCCTTAATATATTTTATTTTAATTTACTAATCATTTTTGAAAAGAATATACCACATTATATTTCTCAAGCATCTTCCTGTAGCCGTTATTAATTTCGAGTGAAAAAATCACGTTACGTACTTGTATGGAAGCCTCCCTTAAACATTTATTTTATTTAAATTCATTTATTTATTTTAAAAGTGCATATTTAACTAAACATTCTGTGAATATTTGAAGCATCTAAGTACCTTACCACCGTTTAGATAAGTTCGTATGAGCCGAGGGCTAGCCTTATATATTGGCAGAGTTTTAAAGCCGCCTGTAGGCCTCTACGATTGCTAAAGGTTAAATCAATTGGGACCCACAACTTGATGTGTCATCCTAGCCACAGCAATGCTCAGTTGTAACTGCCACCCGCGGACACCCATCCGAAGACTGGCCGTGCCGAACGTTCCTTAACTTCAGTGATAGCAATGAAACACCTAGTCAAACTACCTACACTGTAAGCACTATAGCCTAGCTCTACATCTTTTTAACCGACTTCCAAAAAGGAGGAGGTTCTATATTCGTGTGTATGTAATTTTTTTTGTTTATGTTCATCGATAATTTCGCCAATTGTGAACCGAATCGAAAAATTATTTTTTGTTCGAAAGGATATATTCCCGAAGTGGTCTCATTTAAATTTTACAGAAATCGGCTGAGCCGTTTTTGATAAATCAAGAATAATGTGAACAAATCGAGTGAAATTTTCGAATTCTGTACACGATGGAAGGCGGTTTTGCCATTTTTTGTGAAAAATAAATTATCAATGTTCTGGCTGGAGCTTGCACTCCGAGAGCTGCAGAACGCAAGAGGTCAGTCCTGCGGTATCTAATAATATATTATTCAACATAGGGATAAGGTACAGTCTTATGAATAAATCTTAAGTATTTATTCGTAGATAATAAATATTATCCACGAACAAATACTTTTGACTTTGACTATGTCGCGGGCGACATATTGGACTCTGAGCGTCGCGAGGGTAAAGTAAAGTAAAGTAAAGTAAATTTTTATTGCTTTAAACTGTGTCAGTACAAAGATGTTACAAAGTAGATTATTGGTATCAACAGTTTGTCCTAGCGGACATGCAATATTATGCAATATGGTAGCCATCCTGTGACTTAGATGGGTACCATAAGCATTACCATAGATGAAGAGCATTACTTAAATTTAATAATAATAATATCTATTTACATGAAAAATTTCGTTTCTTTAGATGTATTTACAATTATACATGTGCTTGAAATCAACCATTTAAAACAATTTACAACAATAAGGGAATTCGTTCGTGTATTATACAGACAGACAAAACTCTTTATTTACAAACACAATTTAAAAATAAACACTATTTACACATATACGACAAAAAATATGATTATAAAGTGGCGGCCTTATCACCCATGGCGATTTCTTCCAGGCAACCTTGCACGAATATGGACTGACAAGAACAAGAAATAGAGATTAACAAAGAAAACACCTATTATACAGGGCTACGAGTATTTCTAATCAATTAGCATCCTTTTAGGGGCTTATTCTGTACATCAAAACTAACCACTTTTGTTCTGCGACTTTTGTCAAAACTCAAAAGCCCCTAAAAGGATGCTAATTGATTAGAAATAACCCTGTATTGAGTCTTGAGTGAAGCGAGGGGTTCAAGCAGCCCAAGACAAAAACTGACTTTGTTCCAGCAGTGAATACCTACTCCTACTTTTACATACTACTTTTAATACCTCCTGCGAGAAAATAAAAACCCAGGAATTAGGTATATGATAATGTTAAACACTGTCATAACCTCACTAAGGGTACTTAGTAAGTACAAAGGTATTGTTCACAATAAAATAAAAATTATATCACACAGAAATTTTCGTGTAAATGCAAACCAAATCCGAATTACTTATCTAAGAGAATGTAGATATTAAGTGACAATCATAGCCTACACGATTGTCTGGCCAACTCGATTATCGAATAAAACCTCTATCCAATGCCCATACTTAGTTGTTCCAAGTAAAGAAGTTTCCATACGAATTAGACGTTCCAAATTTTAATATAAATCACCTTAACTCCCTAGGAAGTGTTATACAACATTATTGCCCTGCCATAGCCATCGTTGTAATGTCTTGTTTTATGTTGAGGTTGTATGATAATTCATTGGTAATTTTCGAGAAGGTGGTAGGAAAAGTCCGTTTTTTTAACTGATATAAAGGAATCGCATGCTCGTAATTCGCTATCCCGTTCGCACTAACACAAATCTCCAATGCTGGCTCCTGCTCTTAAGTATTTGGACTAGTACGCATAAACACATTTCTAAATATCTAAGCTTGAAGTACCTAGCCTAAGCTGTACTGTACCAGCCTTTTTAAATAGTCCACTGCAGGAAGTAGGCCTACCCACAAAGGGCGACTATGCCTATGGCCTAAGCTATGGGAAGACTAAACTGAATATGTCGGTCTACGAGATCGAATCAGAAATGAGGAAATTCGTAGACAAACCAAAGTTATCGACATGACCCAGCGGAATTGGCAAGTTGTATTGGCAGTGGGCAGTGGACGATTGATTATGACAGTTCTCGAAGTGGAGACCACGCAAGCGTAGTATAAGGACGTCCTCCGACAAGGTGTGACGATAACCGTAGAAATGGCGAGGCGCTACTTACATTAGGTACATTATTACATTATTGTTGATTTTTTTAAAACGGCTCAGCCGATTTCTGTAAAATTTAAATGGGACCACCTCCTTCAAACTAAAAAAGATTTTTTTATAGTCTTTTTCAAATAGCAAGTCACTTATGACAGGTCCATAGAATGTAAAATATTACGTAAATACATCATGTGACGTCACACCAATAGTTGAATATTTCTATTTATCAGTGAAAACATTAAGCAAACTTACACGAAAAACTACTAAAATAAACGACAAAGGACGCAAGAAATAGAATAAAGGTTATTGATTCGCATTAACATATTCGCATTCACTTTTCAATTTAATAAAATAGTAAATTCGTTAAATTGTTATGTTACGTGCTATTGCCGATCGTGACGTCATGATAAGAGGGCTGGGAAATCGACTATTGTTGAAATCGAAGATATCGAAAACAAAACATATTAATCGACTTGATTTAAGCAAGGGTTATCGTTAATCTGTACCCCTAGTACAAAAATTATAAAATATGTAGTGCGTATTCGACACAAAAATGTATGAAAAACTTAGTTTCCGTTTACCTCCGATGTTCACATAGACAATATAACGGATAATCAAATGATTATAAATCTGGAAGATTCGTCAAATGATGATAATGATGATAGCTCCGCTGACGAAGTGACGAGGACATTATTTCCCAAATAAATCTTTTTTTTTTCCTGTCACTTTTTATTTCTTTCTGATTCCTATAAAACTATCGTCTTAGTAAGTCCTACTGACTTGTAGATAAATTCACCAAAACAGTTTTAGGTATATTGTTGGATAACTTCGCTAAGTACGTAAAATCGATAATAATCGGTAATTACAAATCGAATATAGGTGCGGTACATCATTAAAATTGTCAATTTATGTTTGACAGCTGACATTTCGAAAGTGTCATAAGTGACTAGCTATTTGAAAAAGACTATAATTAGGTTCACAATTGGCGGAATTATCGATGAACATACACAAAAAAAAATACAAACAGACGAACATAGAACCTCCTCCTTTTCAGAAGTCGGTTAATAAAACCACACAGCGTTGGTTCAATTTCTGAAAATTGTAAAATCAAAATTCAGAAATTTAAAAAAGAAACTACTAGCGACATCTACTAGAACACATTGAAAACAAAAAGAAATGCTTTGGATACAAAGTGCAAAAAAAAGAAACATAAAATAAATGTTTAATTAATACCTCCGCACCGTATACCGTGGTATAACTACGAAAACGATTCTTAACTCAATTGCTGAGCCCTTTAGTCCAGCTGATTCTGTGTAGTTTACAACTTGCGGGTTCGTGTGTGGCTCCATACATTTTGGTCAGTTCTTCCTCGTTTCCGCCAGAGGCGCTGTACCAAAATGTATAGGGAATGATTTTTATTAGGACGGGGAAGGCGCGGAACGGGCCCCCACAAAGAATGATTGGGACATACATATTGACAACACGGTAATAAATAACTGCGGGTTGGCAGTGATTTTAATAATCGGTCAAGTGCGAGTCGGACTCGCGCACGAAGGGTTCCGTACAGTATGGGAGCCCCATTCCTCTTGCCGTTATTAATAGCGAGCAAAAAAACTCCTAAAAATCACGTATGTTGTATGGGAGCCCCCCTTAAATATTTCATTTATTCTATTTTTAGTATTTGTTGTTATAGCGGCAACAGAAATACACTATCTGTGAAAATTTCAGCTGCCTAGGTATCACGGTTCATGAGATACAGCCCGGTGACTGACAGACAGAAAGACGGACAGACGGACATCGAAGTCTTAGTAATAGGGTCCCGTTTTTACCCTTTGGGTACGGAACCCTAAAAACTGAGCCTTTAGTACAGGATTTGCATAGTTCTCCATACATTTTTGTTAGTTCTTCCTCGTTTTCGCCAGGGGCGCTTTACAAAAATGTAGTTATAGATAGGGACACACGGAAACTACTGTAGTTTTAATTTACGTGTAAACTGTACTAACCCTGTTTCCATTAGCCACGGTAATGTGGCTGAGGCATTTCATGTACATTGTAGTGGGTATAGGATAAGCCAAATCAAAGGCGGATCCAGGATTTTTTTCTGGAAGAGGCACAAAAGGCGGACGTGAAGAAAAATAAAAATAAAATCTTCGCAATTCCAGCCAGAGATAGACAAGAGTTTCACTCATGTTCTTTCTTTTATTTTTTCAACTCTGTTAGGTAATTAGATTTGCTTCTAAGTAGGAAGGTACCTATGTTTGTGATGGAATCTCCATACAAAAATACCGACTGGGGGATCTGGGATTCAGATATTATAGGCCGAATCATACAAATTATAAGGGGGGACAGGTGCCTCTCCCTCTTAAATTCCGCCTTAAGGCCGAATCATAAAAGTTGGCGGATGAAGTTAGCTAACCAGCTGCGCAAAATCCAATCAACGCGCTGTTATAGTCAGGTGGTATGTGGCCTTCAGTAAGGAATTCAGGATTGGATATTGTGCAGATTGTAGCTAACTTCACATCCGCCGACTTGTATGATTCAGCATAACAGTGCTAGCTCTTCGACTGAATGTATTCAGTTAAAAGCTTATAGTAGTACACTTCTTCTAGTAAGTTGTATAAGTTATTTACTTGGACTTAACAATGATCGTGATTTTATTTTGAACAGCAATTAGTTTTTTTCTGTACCTACTAAATAATACATAAAATTGGCAAAAAAACCTTCCAGATTTTTAGACCAACAGTTTATATTCACAGAAGAGAGAAAGAAATCGACCTTGTAATACAGTGGAGTCATTTGACATAAGTAGGTAACATTTGACAGTTCATTTATTTATGCAAAGTAATAGTAGTTTATGCAACTGTCATATAATGAAGGGTATTAAAACACGAGTGTGAGTTTATGATAGTAACGAGTGTTTTAATACCCGTGTTATATGCAGTTGCATACACTACTTTATCTTCACTAATAAAAATAAAAAATAAAAACATATTGTGAAACATTAAATTCACGCGTAGTACGTGTATTGTCACAGTGAACTTGGCGCCATTAAAATCTAACCAAAGAGAGCGCAGCTGCGCGCGCAGGGTCAATCAGGAGCGAGCGCGCGCTGTTCTTTTTTTATTTTTTGTGTATGTAAGTTTAGTAGTTTCGACGAAGTTTTCACGTATAACCCAACTGTTTTCAAAAGCCAGCCTAATATCAAAATTTTATACAACAAACAAAAGAAATAACACAATCTCCCCCAAGCCGACTGGTCCTCGTGGGGGATAGAGACCACAACCCTCCAACAACACAGGAAAACAATTGCGAAAACAGCTGTACAAGATCAAAAATCTATGTTGCAGCCCTCAATGTACTTACACTGAAAAGCGATGAAAATCTTACAGAATTAACATATGCGTTAAAACAGATAAAATGGGACATCGTCGGCCTGAGCGAAGTAAGGCGAATGGGAGAAAGAATTATTTCTCACCCAGACTTTCTTTTATACCATATAGGAACGACCCCAGGTCAGTTCGGTGTGGGTTTTATTATCAAAAAACACCTCACGAACTATGTGGAGAGCTTTATAGGAGTATCAGAGCGCATTGCAGTGATGAATCTTAAACTGCCGGGGTACATAGATCCATGGTCCATTATACAAGTATACTCACCCACGGAACAATCAGATACAACATCAATGGACTCATTCTACCTGGAACTAAACAAAACCATTCAAAACTACGCTTATAAAAACCTTGTTGTGATAGGAGACTTCAATGGCCAAATTGGAGAACGACAACCAGAAGAAAACAGAGTTCTAGGACCATTTATATATAGAAAAAAGGCCAGAAGTAAAAACGGAGCTAGGCTTGTAAACTTTGCACAAGAGAATGGCTTGAAAATCTTAAACACAGTGTTCAAGAAGAAAGAAAGTAAAATGTGGACCTGGGTATCACCAGACGGAAAAACTAAAAACGAAATAGACTTTATAATGACTAGTAAAAGCAGATTCTTCTCAAACATGAAAGTCATAAGCAATTTCAACTTCAATACCAACCATCGAATTATTCGAGCTGAACTGATGACAACCCCACCAAAAAACCCAAGACCAAGAAACAATGTGATAAACACAAAACCTACCAAATGTCAAACAGTCCAAATAGCCAATTCCATAGCGACAAAACTTACAGATTACAATAACGAGACAAGAAACATGGAGGTGCAAGATAAATACAACTGGTTAGAAGATGCAATCAAAACTGCTATTCAACAAGGGACCAGTAAAAAAGACCTGCCTAACAAATGGATGACTACCAAAACCATTAACCTTCTTAATCAAAGAGCTGACTTAATTAATGGAAAAAATACTAACGATAATAGAAAGCAAATAGCAAAACTCAGCAAAGAAATAAAAGAAAGCATTAGAAAAGATAGAACTCAGAAAAGAATGGAAACAATAGAGAGACACGTCTTACAGACAGGAGGAATAAAAAAGGCATATAAGGAGTTAAATAACAAAAAGGACTGGATCGTACAGATGAAAGATAGCAATAAGTTGAAAGAAAACCGAAGGCAAGGAATATTAAGAATTGCGACATCGTATTACAAGAATCTATATGAAAGTACCATATTGGAAAAAGAAATAAAGCTGTTGGAAATCTCACCCGTACCCAGCATCATGCAGGAAGAAATAGAATTCGCTATAGATACCCAAAGAGACAATAAAGCACCTGGACCCGACGGAATAAGCAACGAAGTACTAAAGCAAACGAAACATACTATAACACCAATTCTCAAAGAAATCTTTAATGATATTATCAACACAGAAAAGATACCTCAACAATGGACTGAATCAAATACAATCCTTCTGTACAAAAAAGGTGATCAGTACGATATTGGAAACTACCGGCCCATAAGTTTGATGTCCAACTTGTACAAAATATTTGCAAAGATTCTTCTCAAGCGAATTGAGGGAAAACTCGACGAACAACAGCCAATAGAACAGGCAGGTTTTAGAAAAGACTACTCAGTACTTGGTCATATCCATGCTGTTAGGCAAATCATAGAAAAATATGCGGAATATCAGCTCGAATATTACATAGCATTTGTAGATTATAGCAAGGCATTCGACTCATTAATACATACAGACATCTGGGAGGCATTGAGAGACCAAGGAATAGAACAAAAATATATAAGATTGATTAGAAATGTGTACAAAAACAGCTCGGCATGCATTCAGCTAGAAAAGAAAGGAGACTCGTTCAAGTTACAAAAAGGAGTAAGACAAGGAGATCCTCTCTCCCCAAAACTTTTCTCCGCTGTTTTGGAAAAGATCTTTAGAAACCTCGAATGGGAAAATCTAGGTTTAAATGTAGACGGCCGCACACTAACACACTTAAGATTCGCCGATGACATTGTGCTATTCGCAAAAACGTCAGAAGACTTAAATAGAATGTTAAATGAACTAGCATCGGAGAGTGAAAAAGTAGGACTAAAATTAAATCCTGAAAAAACAAAAATAATGACAAACGGAAATAAAAGTAGCATTAATATAGGCGAATCACAAATTAGCTATGTTGAAGAATATATTTATCTTGGACAACTGATATCACCCAAAGATAACATAAACAAAGAAATAGAAAGAAGAATAGCAAACAGTTGGAAAAGGTATTGGGGTCTAAGAGAAGTAATGAAAGACAAAAACCTTCATATAGCAACAAAGAGCAAATTATTCAATGTTTGCATTCTCCCAATATTGATGTATGGAAGCCAAACATGGGCCTTAACAAAAAACACAATCGATAGAATTGCTATTTGCCAACGAGCAATGGAGAGAAGTATGATAGGAGTAAAGAGGAAAGATAGAATACGAAACATCAATATTAGGAAAAAGACCAGAATACAGGACGTAACCCTAAAAATAAAAAGGCTAAAATGGAAGTGGTCGGGACACATGGCCAGAGGAAAGGATAAATGGAGCAAAATAATCACACATTGGTACCCAAGGGAAGGTAAAAGGAAACAAGGCAGACAACAAAAAAGATGGGATGATGATATCAGGCAGGTTGCAGGCACAACATGGAGTAGAGTAGCCAAAGAGAGATCAGAATGGAGTAGGTTGGAGGAGGCCTTTGCCAACTGGCAAACGGACTTACAGAAAATAAAGAAGTGTCAATTATTAGATTAATTTTAATTTTGTAAAATACTTGTATAACAGTGCAGTAGTATATAACTAAAAATTGTATGTATCTGTTGTCCGAATAATAGGCTTATTATTATATTATTATTATTATACAACTTGTATGAGGATTTTGACATAAGGCTCGCCAGGTTAATTGGTCGCGTTTTATCGATGTTATAATGAGATTTTACGATATCGATGTGGATATTATAACATCATTTGAAATTGCTTAAATTGAGTGTTTTGTTGTCTGTGCTATAACAGTAGTCAAAGTCAAATATTGGAAACATAAGTAGAATGTTACAACATTAGTGTAGATAAAATATTACAAGTCGCGCCCCACTGAGATCAACCATGATAAATATGTTCAGGCCCGTAATCGCTGCAATAAGGTGTGTAGGGATGCAATGCGTCGCTATGTTCATGCTTCAGTTGATGATGAGAATCCAGCTAAGGTCTGGAAATTTCTCAAGTCAGTGGGAATTGGCAAATCTCGTCCAGACACTTCGTCTAACAATATTGACCTTAATGCCTTAAATTTACATTTCTCATCAGCTTCCATTATGTCGGATGCCGATAAAAGCCATACTTTACGTTATCTTTCTGCCATTACTCCTCCCGACTTTCCTCCCTTTGAGTTCAATCGTTTCACTGAATGTGATGTTAGGAGGAGCCTAATGTCGATATCCTCCAACGCGGTTGGCGGTGACAATGTGAGCCGGAACATGCTTTTGCCTATTTTAGACATCATCATTCCCGTCCTGTGTACCATTTTTAATAATTCCATCTCTTGTGGAATATTTCCTACAGCCTGGAAAGATGCACAGATTATACCATTACCAAAAAAATCCAATCCCAAATCCTTTTCCGAATACCGACCTATCTCTATCCTTCCGTTCTTATCCAAAGTTCTGGAGCGTCTTGTCCACAGACAGTTGAACGATTACCTTAATAGACATGATCTCCACAATCCTTTCCAATCCGGTTTCCGTCCTGGGCATAGCACTGTATCTGCGCTTATTAAGATCACCGACGACATACGCTTGGGTATGGATGACGGTAAGCTTACTGTTCTAACCCTGTTAGACTTCAGTAATGCCTTCAATACCGTTGACTACGACATTTTATTAGCATTATTGCGCTCTTCTAACATATCTCCATCAGCAATCGACTGGCTTCACAGTTATCTGTACGGACGCCGGCAGCGGGTTCGCCTTGGAGATAATTTTTCTTCCTGGTGTGACACTACTGCTGGTGTGCCACAAGGCGGCGTGCTATCTCCTCTTCTTTTTGCTTTTTTCATTAATTCTATATCACAACGGCTTACTTCTTCCTATCACCTTTATGCAGACGATCTCCAAATTTATTCGCAAGCTCGGCTAGATGATCTAGATTCAGCGATAGCTGCTATAAATTCTGATTTCTACCAAGTAACAGAGTGGAGCAGATCTTTTGGCTTAAAGATCAACCCCACAAAGTCGCAAGTCATTATAATTGGCAGCTCTTATAACATTTCAAGAATCGACTGGCCCGAAATTCCTTGCGTAGAGTTCGATGGAATCACTTTGCCATACAATGAATCCGTAAAAAACCTCGGTGTCATGTTTGATCGTACGCTATGCTGGGATATTCATATTAAAACGATCAGCTGCAAGTTGTTTGCTGCTGGTAGCTCTCTTAGACGGCTCCGAAACTTCCTGCCTACTGCTACTAAAGTTGCGCTCGCACAGTCCCTTCTTCTTCCTATTTTAGATTACGCTGACGCCAGCTTTTTAGATCTCACTGAAGTCCAACTTGATAAGCTTGAGCGTCTTCAAAATTATTGCATTAGGTTTATATTTGGGCTACGCAAATATGACCACGTATCTCATTTTCGAACTAAGCTCAAGTGGCTTCCAATTCGTCTTCGTCGGAATGCTCATATCCTCAATCTCCTTTATAATATCCTCTTCAATCCTTCTACTCCATGCTATCTTAAAGACTCTTTTTCCTTCTGGCAAGATGCACATTCCCTTCCCCTCCGATCCAAGGAAAACCTTTCCCTTATGACCCCTACTGCACGGTGTGAAACTTTTTACGGGCGGTCTTTTGCCTTTCAGGCAGTCCAGCTATGGAATGCCTTGCCCGTTACTGTCAGAAAAGCTCAATCACTGAACGTATTTAAAAATCAGGTTAAAAACCATTACCTGCAGAAATTGTCAATACTTTAACTATGTAACTGTTGTTGTTGTTGTTATTTATGTTGTTTTATGTAAGTAGTATATTGTAATGTATTATGTAATAGTTTATTATTTAGTCATAGGTTTCTTTTATAATTTTATATGTATGGTTTTCTTTATTTTTAGGTATGTTAAGTATTTATATCAATTTTATTAGTATGTATGTTTATGATATAATCAAACTTATATTTTAACTAATGCGCACCCCGTCCATTATTTATACGCTTTCTGTCCTCTCCATCCTAAGGTTGCCTGGCAGAGATCGCTATCAGCGATAAGGCCGCCCATTGTTACACTGTTTATGTATCTTTGTTTCTTCTTTTTGTTTATTTCTTGGTGTGCAATAAAGAGTTTATCTATCTATCTATCTAGTGTAGTTAATTAGTTTAGTTATTTAGTTCTGCTGTTCTATGGTATTATTAGCTATGAATAGCATTACATGCTTAATTTCCAGTGGCTAATATTATTTTTTTTTTTAAAAAATGAGATGGCCAGTGTGACCAGAATTTGCAGGATTCTGTGATTTTGGTATGATTACATGGTTCAATTTAGAAGCGGAAGATGTCAGACTCATAGAATATAAACCTCAGTAAACATGTAGCAGTATTTAAAGTTGACCAAATACCTGTGAGTCTTATGACATTCTACAGCAACACAGTAGATCTCACGGCAGATATCTTTAATTAAATCTTTTTATGCATATAGTTCAATTAGGCTCAAATATGAAGGCGCCATCGTAATAATTATAGAAGCTACCTAATTATATAATTATTATAACATATTTCTGTTTCTTATCCACTTTAGACATTCGATAAAGAGAACACTTTTTACGCCTAGTTGGGCCTATTACGTAGCTATTTTTACAATGGTGCCTTCCTCATTGGCCCTATTATTTCTATTCGCTCTTGGCCGATTTGGTTTATATCCTTCATACTTTCGCAAATCTTGTTAGGATTTATATACTTAACGATCTTATCACTTTGATATTATCGAAATAAGTTAATTAATAGCGCGACAACAATTTTTCCCCCTTGTTGAGGGAAATTAAAGCCCACTATCAAGTTTTTAAAATACGACTTGATGTGGAGAAAAAGGACAGACGAAAGCAATATTTATCGAGTTAAAACGGACTTCTTTTTCTTTTTTTACTCGTCATTGAATATTATAGAAATCAATTTGAAATAATGTAGATTTTATTTTTAAGTTTTTTTTTTAAGTATTAACTTTTGTATAAGTATTAACTTTTGTTTGACATGTAAATTTTTTTTTTGTCAATCAAACAATACATTTATGATAAAGATAAACCTTGTCAAAGTTTGGGATGGGGGGGGTCTCTAGTGCGACGTATTCTGTAATATAATGATTTTGTAGTGCACTCGCGACGTCACACATAACTTTAGAGGGCTATATCTTCAATCAATTTTTGTTTAAATGACAAAAGAAAAAATACTTGTCTCATAATTTTTTTAAATCTATCTGACAGATCAAATCTAAATAAGGTTTTCTAGTCAACATGCAAAATATCGTGAATTAGTAGTTTTAGTAGAATCTTAGGCAATATCATTTTATTCTGGGTCACACTAAAGATGGCGTCTATAGCGTCGGTCGGCGGCACCACAGCGATAATTTCATAATTTCCATCTTGTTCTCTTATTGGTTTGTGATTTCCATTGAGTTGAGCTATTACACAACTCTGTGATAATTTCTATCTCCTAGTAATATTGTTCTGTGATTTCTATTTTCTTTTTTAATTTTCCACGGCACGCCGCCATCGCAACTAACAAACTATCGGTTGGTTTATATTAAAATTGTGTTGAATACTAGTTATTAACAGCTCTGTTAGTAGTCTTGCCGTGTTATGTTCTGTATTAGTAGAAGGTTAAACAGTTTTTGCAAAATTTTATACCGTGATTCAAGTAAATATAGCCAGATAAGCAATCGTATTTACTCCCGCAGTATGAAGGTAATAAAATCCACTAGTCCGCTACTTGTTCTAACCTTTCCACTGCTTGGTTTTGCGGCTAGATGTACAAATCAATGACATAGCCATGTGGCGAATTCATAATGCGAAGTTGTGGGTAATAGCGGTATGATCAGCGCCACACAAGTCGGCGGATGAGAAGTTAGCCGCAGATGACACTTCGCTATTGCGCATGTGTGCACAATGCCGACACAAGTGGCGTAGTGGTGAGCACGGGCGTAGAGAGCGCGCGGGAGGCATGAGTTTGGCGGGCGGGTGTACCCGTCGCGAGTCTCTCTGGCTCCCGCACATACCTCTATTTTTCCATTTGCGCAGCGTTCTGCGCCTAACTTCCCATCCACTGACTTGTGTGTCGGGGACTTATAACTCGAGTTTTCTTAAAATAACATGTTTTTGTTTCAGATCGGTACTCACGATGGAGTTTTTCACTGCGATGAGGTGCTTGCATGTTATATGCTCAAACGGCTACCTCAGTACAAGGATGCGACGATCGTTCGCACTCGAGACATGGCCAAACTTGATGAGTGTGAGATAGTTGTGGACGTTGGAGCAGTCTTTGACCATGAGAAGAAACGGTACGACCATCATCAGAGGGAATTCAGCGAGTCTCTCAGCTCGTTACGACCTGAGCTTGGTGATAGATACAAAATCAAGTAAGTCCCTTCGCTTTTTATCTAGAAATACCCACAGCGTGCAACTATTACACCACAAGTCCTATCGTTTTTACTTTTAAATACCAACAGAATGCAACTATTACAGCATACCTACAAAACATGTATATTTTAGGCTGAATCAAACTTTTTGGTGGCTGTGATGTTAGCTACAAGCTGCAGATAACCTTATCCTGACTGAAGCTAACTTAACAGCTGCGTGAGGATTGGGAAATCCACAACTTGTACAGGCCAAATCATAAAAATTGGGGGATGTGAAGTTAGCTTCAAATAAGCATACATGAATCTGTGCGTTGTTTGGATAATGCGCAACTTGTATCTAACTTCACATCTGAACTTGTATGATTTGACCTATAGCTAACATAACAACTGCCAAGAAGTGCCTACAGCATTCTAAAACAACTCAAACATTCTTCTCTATTATAATTATATCTCATTTCAATTACATTTCTCAAATAATTCATTATTCATCTATTCATCAGCAATAGGATGTACACTAGACATGACCTCCTTTATGGATCTCCAGAAACACCGGTTGGTGGCAGCTCGCATCCAGTATGATCCTGCGGTCTTAATGAGCTCATCTGTCCACCTTGTGGTCTCTAATAATATATGTACAATACAATATCCTACTAATATTATAAACGCAAAAGTTTGTAAGGATGAATGGATGTTTGTTACTCTTTCACGCAAAAACTACTGAACTGAATAAGATGAAACTTTGCAATAATATAGTTTTTGTATCAGAATAACACATAGGCTATAAATTATAATGATATTGCGTAAATTTTCCATAATATAACGATAAGTGTTAAGTAAGTAGGAAAAATTCTGCTATCTGCGAGCTATTCTAGAGTGCGCTTCAAGAAATTTCAAAAAAACAACTGTCGAATTGAACAACCGTCAGATTGTTTTTTTTATTTCTACCTCCTTTATCACTGGTGCTAAGGTAGCGTCTCGGGTTTAAAAGACGGAAAGTGACATAGTCTACATTTTATCCGGGATAAATAAAGGGCTCCCATGGGATAGCACAAAAATCAAAATATCATGCGGGCGAAGCCGCGGGTAAAAACTAGTATTACCATAAACGTGAAAGTTTGTGAGTATGTATGATGATGAAAGGATGTTTGTTACTCTTTTACGCACAAACGGCTGAACCGATTTGGATGAAATACAATATGATGTTAGCTTTAGACCTTGGATTGACACGTAGGCTACTTTTTATCTTGGGCTAACAAGGGTAACATTGCGGGGTGCAGCTAGTATTTTCTATTCTTAATTAATGTAGTGAATTGTTTTTCTCAATTACAGATTAAGTTCAGCTGGCCTGATATACACATATTATGGTGAAGAAGTAATACAACAACTAGCTCCTAAAGAAGTGCCCTTAGCCCCGGCCGATCTTAGAGTAATTTATAAGAAAGTCTACGAAAATTTTATTGAAGAAATAGATGCCATTGATAATGGTGTGCCGATGACATCTGAAGAGCCAAAATATACTATTAGAACTCATTTAAGTTGCAGAGTTGGAAGGCTAAATCCTGAATGGAACTCCAACCAAGAAGTTGATCTGGATGAGGTAAGTTATCTTATATACCTTAAAAACAATTCTTTTGTAGATATCTATTGAATGAGAAAAGCAAGGACATGGAGTCTACTGGAACAAGCCAGCAATATGTATGTATTCGTTCAACAGTAACTCAAGTACTGCTTCGTCTGATCTGAAACTATTGCATCATCATTATCCGCAAACTACTTTACCTCACTGCAGGGTATAGGCCTCTCTCTTACATTGCCATGTGCTTGAGTCCTGTATCAATGATGTCCAGGTTTGACTCACATTTTCGTTTTTTGCATGCGTGTATAGGCTGAATCATAAAAGTCGGCGGATGTGAAGTTAGCTACAAACTGCGCATATACAATCCTGACTGAAGTTCATATAAAGCTTATTCATATAAGTTGATGGGTTTTGCGCAGCTTGTAGCTAACTTCACATCCTCCACCTTGTATGATTAGTGCAATAACTGCAAACATATAAGGGCTGCAAAAAGGCAAAGCACTGCCTACTCCTATAGGAATTCTAAACAGGAGCTAATAATATATCCAGCCTTTTCAAGAAAAATATTGCTAGCGCCCAAATATGCAAAGTTGTATTTTTACTGTAATCTCTTGTTCAAGTGGGTTTACACTTTAAAAACTCATCTGTAAAAAAATGAATTTTCCAGTTATAATGTTTTTCTTAGAAAAGATATTGAGGCAGAAGTATGGGATAATGTAACATCATTAGCCCGCTCCGGCTTCGCACAGGTGTAATATATATTTAAACCTTCCCCTTGAATCACTATCTATTAAAAAAAACTGCATCAAAATCTGTTTAAAGATATAAGCATACATGGGGACAGACAGCGGGAAGTTACTTTGTTTTATATTATGTAGTGAAGAATAAATGCAGTCTTTGTTTTATGGGGCCCTGATAAGCTCTGCCACTGAAATCTTACACTTGATTCAGATTTCATTCCCATTAGAGCACATGTAGGAGTTTGGCCAGAACCTTCTATTTCATTGAATAAATTTAATTTTTTAAACATACAAATCAATTTTATTGATTTATTGAAATCGTAGTACTCAAAACTTCTTTCATAATGTAGAAAAAAAATACAGTATGGTCCAAGTCCAGGGCAGACTAAGTTCGTAGAGACCGGCTAGCCCTGGTGTTAGAATTTTTGAAGTTGGGTCAGACTAGTATGTATAATCGTTATAAGCCGTGGTGGTCTAGAGGTAGTGAACCTGCCTTAGAAACGTGAGAAACGTGATTATTTAAACTGTATTTTAAACATTGTTATCTGACGATTCCAAGTGCAATTGTAATGTCTACGGAATAAAGGAACTTTGATGAGGTCATGGGTTCAAATCCTGGTCCCTTACCACTAAATTCTTCGGAATTTATGTACGGAATTTCACACCACTGGCTTTTTGGTGAAGGTAAACATCGTCAGGGACCTGCGTATGTCCGTAGAAGAAATTCAATGGTGTATGTCAATCCACCAACCTGCACTGGGCCAGCGTGGTGGATATGGTCCAATCACCCTTCTTGGGTAGGCCTACGTCCTGCAGTGGACTATTAAAAAGGCTGGTACAGTACAGTATGTATATTTGTACAAAATTTGAACTTACCTTTGTTTGTGTCTAGTGATTTTGATGAAATGTTTTATTAAGACAGAACTTTGAAAGTTTATCTGTATAGGTGGTACCTATTTCTATAAAAATTAGAGATTAGTTTTTATTCTTGTAGCTTTCTTCTAGGAGTGGCGCCCAGTTGCCCAGATCAATTAATTTATTACCT
Source organism: Hypomecis atomaria (assembly GCA_964007245.1). Taxonomy (NCBI): domain Eukaryota; kingdom Metazoa; phylum Arthropoda; class Insecta; order Lepidoptera; family Geometridae; genus Hypomecis; species Hypomecis atomaria. Next base: position 4,347,185 of record OZ023294.1, on the reverse strand, counting down.
CAACAAATTGTTCAATGACATGATGATTTATTAACAAGTTTTAGATAGGTGACGTAAACAAAAAGTTTCAAAACAAAAACATTATCAAGTAGTTAATGACCCTGCCTCCTAGGCCAAAGGTTTTTGAGTTGGTAAAACGAAGTTCACCGGGTCAGCTAGTTGTATATAAAGATAAATTTTTATTTAAGAATATATCAATTTGTAGTATATCAGTCTCTGGCAGCCTTATAACAAGCAAGGTTTGGTATCAGAGTATGTGTGTAAGGTGTCCCCTAATATTTATTTATTTATCATTTCAGGTCTTCAAAAAAGCAATGGCATTGGTCAGTGAGGAATTCATCTATACAGTCAACTACTTCATATCAGTATTTCTACCCGCCCGAGACTTTGTGAAGTCAGCTATAGAAAGCCGAAAAGAAATTCATGAATCTGGTCAAATAATCGAGTTTAAGGAACGGTTTCCTTGGAAAGAGCATTTGTTTGACCTCGAGACGGAGTTGGGCTTAGGGCACGAGATCAAGTTTGCCATTTTCAACGATAAACCCAAATCTTGGAGGGTCCAAGCAGTACCGTTGACTCCTACAAGTTTCGTAACTAGGTATGTATTGTATTTTATTAAACTCCTTGCTGATCCGGCAAACAATGTTTTGCCATGTAAATAAATATACCAAAAAAATGTGAAGATAAAGCCCGTTAAAGTTCCGCGTGACGTCACTAACCGGTGTCAAATGTACCGGCTAGTGCCTTCAGGAGCCCCCACTCTGGAACTTTGACGAGATTTATCTTTGTTACTGATTGTTTTATTGACAAAAGAAAAAATATGTGACCAATATTTTTTAAAAATCTAACTGATGGACTAATTATAATAACGATTTTTATACCTAGTAAACATCCCTATTCTTAGCCCATTCCTGATCCGCACACAAAATTTCATACAAATCGGTTCAGCCATTTCAGAGGAGTTTTGTAACAAACACGGCTACACGAGAATTTGTATATTAGATTTTCTATGGCAGATTGGTGTTTGTGGCTAAGTTCTGTATAATGTTGATACCAGCAAGTGCAGCAAAGGACATCATCACCGCATCAAGGCTGTTATGGATGCAAGCCTCTTCCAACCAGTGTTAATGGAAATCATAGGGGAGGCATATGTTCAGCAGTGGGTGTCCTGTGGCTGATAGAGGGACGTGTAATCTTAGCAGAAATAAATATAAATAATATTATTGATATTTGGAGACATCTTACACATAGTCTCTGGCTCCAAACTAAGCAAAGCTTGTGATATGGCTGCCAGAGACTGATATACTACATAAACATATTTTTAAATACATACTTATAAAGATAGTAACTAAATAACACCCAGACAGAGCAAACTCCTATGTTCATCAGATAAATGCTTGTCCTAGGTGGGGATCGAACCCACACCTCTGACCCAGAAGTTAGGGTCACTAACCACTGAACCACTGAGGCAGTCAAGATCAGATGTGGTCCAAGATCATCTATACATTCATCAACCAAATATATACCAAAACTATAAGCATTATTTTGATTTATATGTATTTGTGTAGATGCATCTGCGTGAGATAACTGATATTTAGGAAAAAGGGGTTCATTGCTAGTAATATATATCAGGCGCACTTTTCTACGAAATAATGAAACGTGATTAAAATATTATTTACCTAACATAGACCAAAACTGTAAGAGTTATTTAGATGTACAATTATTTAGGTGCATTACCTGCGTGAAATTACTGATATTTCGAGTATGGTATTGGACTACCACTTTCATTTGATGGTAACTAAAAAAGTACTTATGTACATATTTTAATATTTATGTATAAATTAACATTTTTTCCACTATATATTACCCTAGCGATCCGCCCCGGCTTCGCACAGGTGTATTATACATATAAACCTTCCTCTTAAATCACTCTTATCTATTTAAAAAAAACGCATCAAAATCCATTGCGTAGTTTAAAGATATAAGCATACATGGGGACAGACAGCGGGAAGCTACTTTGTTTTATACTATGTAGTGATGAATATAACTAGGTGGTCCCGCCAGGGAGTATGACACAACTCGCCCGATGGTAAGCGACGTTGTAGTCGAAGATGAAGCACGCGGACTTAGAAGATATCTATTTCCTCTAACATTGAAGCTTTAGATGATGTATATCTCTTTATGCGAACTATTCAAATTCTGTACTCGGTTGGAGTCGGTTGTGTAGGTTTTGGCGAAAACTAATGATTATTTTGTATATTTTCAGGAAACCGCTTCACAAGTCATGGTGGGGAGTTCGGGATGAGCTCTTGAGTGAAACGGCAGGGATTGAAGGCTGCATCTTCTGCCATAGCACCGGCTTCATCGGCGGGAATACTACCAGAGAAGGGGCTCTTCAAATGGCAGTAGCCAGTTTACAAGCTGAATAAATAAATTTTAGATATAAATTGACATTTTTAAAAATAAATTGTAACAAAGATAAATCATTTTAATTTTTATGATAAATAAGATTATCTGTTAATTAGTTTACGGCCTGGATTTTACCAGAACTATTATGTATTTGTCATATGCTACGCTTTCCTCTCCGTAATCTCTATTCAAATGTAATTGTCCTATCAGTCTGTTGGCTCTGAGTGCTATGTCATCAAATGTCATCATTTTCTTTTTCACTTATCTGTTTTTGCCTACAACTTTTCTATCAAAATGTTTGTCTTTACAAGTTGTTTGTATGGACTGGGTGTATAGAGAAAGAAAGCATTACATGGTTCTCATAAAACATAATTATATCATATATTTGAAAATTATATGGTCGACAAAAGGTTAGAACATTGAAGATATCATAAAATATGTAAATTGTATGGTACGGGATTATTTGACATACATATATGGATATTTGTTGTTTTGTTAATTGTTCTTGACAAAGTTAATGTTGATTTTTTTTGTCGTTTTTTGTTCTGGTGTTGTTTTTGTTTCGGCTGAACTCTTGTTGTATCTGTGGACTACAGTTAATTTGGTTGGATTCCACGAAAGGTCCAATAAAATTTGAAGATAAATCAAGAAAATTTACTATCTAAAGCTTCTCAGCTAACTGAAGAAGAGAACTTGAATGAAATTAGAAGAATTTTAAGGAACAACCAACCAAAGACGGACTAATAGTACAGCAGTTTAAAGAAAAATCTAGACTTGGAAGAAGAAAGAGATGCTAAAAACTTAAATTGGTATTGAAGAAGTGAAGTCGCCATTTCGCTCGCTGATCGCTTTGCTGGGCCTCCCCTGGTCCGCCAGGGGTCTCACCTGGCAGGGTTGTATCGCGCTGTGGCGTGAAAAAATCTAAAAACAAATGAGAAGAAAAACCAGAAGGAAAAGATGTTACACTGAAGATATTATGATACTTTTTGCCAAAATCACCAAGGAATTCTGAATCACACGATAGCAAGGAAAATCTGAAGTTACTGATATTACGATGGTTTTGACTCTATTTTGGCTCCGGTGAACATTTTCTGCATCTGGGTTACTGATGAAGAGTCATGACATGGGCGATGTACCCAATTTTAGCACTGAAATTTCCTAGTGAATATACACTATCATACTGAAGAATGAGTATTCAATGATATTATAATAACTAAAATCGTCGTTGCTTGTCCTGCGTTGTCCATAGTTGAAAATGTTTGTTGTGTCTGGGTAGTTTCCATTTACCGACGCAATATGGGAAGATAATAATTAAAAACACTATCACATTGAACAAAAAAGACTACTTATATCACAATGATTGAAGTTTTTTGCTTTCTGTCGTTTTTTCTCTTTTTCCTTGTTAAAAATAAATCTAATGTTATAATATTCATACTGATTGATACGGTTATAATATGGTACTAATTACTTTACGTACTAACTATTAAGTATTTATGGTAAAGAACCCTCTTAGGCTACCAAGTAGTTATATGGCAAAAGATGCTGTGATTTTTCTTCGTTTTGATTTTTTAACATGCCTCAGGAAGAATAACTAAACTTGACTGTGTTAGAAATGGTCGTTGTTTTTACTGCTTTGTTCGTCGTTGTTTTTACTGATTTGTACTTATTGAAAAAAAAAAAAGTTTATTTGGTCAAATTGGTAATATTATCTGTACTGATTGCCTCGGTATTATTTGGTGCTAATTACTTTACATACTATCAATATCTATGGTACCGGTTAAACCTCTTGGGAGCAACTACCAATACTTCGTATGATAAAACATTGATTTTTTTAGACTACATTCGTCGTTGTTTTTTTCTGCTTTGTCCTTATTGACAAAAAAAAGTAAAATTGGTTATAATAACATCTATACTGTTGCCACGTTATTCTATGGTGCTAATTACTTCACATACTATCAATATCTATGGTATTGGTAGAACCCTCTTAGGAGTAACTAGATGGATATACTCTTTATTGATTCACATTCACACACACATAAAACAGAAAAATAGATGCTACAACATGTGAAGCAACCGGCGGCCTTATCATTGAAAGTGATTTCTTCCAGTAACTACCAAGTATCCTATAGCGGAAGGCGTCAATTTTTACTTCCTAGCGAACTTCACTCTCCTACCGATGTGAAATGAAGAAAAATACTTCATGTTAAAATAATTGAAGTTTTTGTATAATACACATTCGACGTTTTTTTTTTCTGCTTTGTCCTTGTTAACTAAAGGTTATTATTAAAGGTTAATTGTTAATGGGTCGATAAAATAACATTCATACTGATTGCTACGGTATTAAATAGCGCTAATGACTTTACGTACTTACTAACTATTATGGCACAGAACCCTCTTATGAGTAACTCCCAAGTATTCTCTGGCGAATGGCGTCAATTTTTCATCCTAGCAAACTTCACTTACCGATGCAATATTCCTAATAGGAAGAAACATACTTTGTATGTCCAAAAATGAGGTTTTTTTTTTAGACAGTACGTCGTTGTTTTTCCTTGTCCATGTTGAAAAAAAAGGTTAATTGGTTGTTATAATAACATCTATACTGATTTGTACAGTATTATTTTATTTTATTTTATTTCAGTTCACCAACATTGTGTACATCAATACATTGTAAAAATATTATACATAAAAAATAAGAGCTAAACGTCACAATAATTATAGGTGAAGACAACATGCATTAATATCGAGCAAAAAATTGTTAAAAAATTAAATAGTACTGAAAAAAAAATACAGTCAAAAATAAAAATAAAACTAATTGTGTGAAAAATAATAGTAAAATTAGTGTCAGTCATCAAATTAAAATTAATTGGAAGTTATACAATCATTACATTAAAATTAAAAATAATAACATTAAGGTAATAAACATTAAGATTCAGATTGTCAGAGACTTCAAAGTATTCCTGAAAGCATTGAAGCTGTCACCAAATATATCTATATCCGTGGACTTCGACAAGGCATTATAATGTCGCGTGATTCTAGATATAGGTCTAGTATAGATTCAATCCTAAGTTAGAACGAGCACTTGTAGTGGAAAAAATGTTGAATCGCGTTATTCTTGGCAACGTTCGCGGAGTCGTCAACGATAAATCTGATAATAAGTCTGGAGTGTTAGAAATTCCATTGGCAAGTTTGAAAAGAAATAAAAGGTCCAGCAACAATCTGCGGTTTTCAAGTGATTCCATTTTGAAATATTTTAATCTAGAGTCATAGCTTTTGAGTTCTTTGCCTAGATAGCAAGAGAAGGTTAAATGCCACAAAAATCGCTTCTGTACTCTCTCTAATTTACTTTTGTGTACCTCATAAAAAGGGTTCCATACAATACTGCAGTATTCCAAACAACTGCGGACAAATGAATTGAAAAGCGTGATTTTAGTGCTAGGGGATTTAAATTCCCGACAGTTGCGTAAAACAAAACCCAGACACTTAAAACCCCTGGACGTAATATTGTCGTAATGCAGGTGAAAGCGTAATTTACTATCTAGCGTAACACCAAGATCACGTATCCGATCCACATTAGAAATTGCAGTATTTTTGAGGCGAAAGACAGGACAATCGATATTTTTCACTTTCCTAGTGAAACGCATAGCATAACATTTTGATACATTAAGGCTCATGTGATTTTCGTCACACCAGACGTCCAATCGATTGATATCCTCTTGAATCATTTCTGCATCATCCTTCGAGTCCATGGTGCGATAAAATTTTAAATCATCAGCAAAAAGAATAAACTTACAATGTTTGAAACACCCGTGTATGTCATTAATAAAAATGTTAAAAAACTCAGGCCCAAAATGTGAACCTTGTGGTACACCTGAGGTTACTTCGAATGGATCTGACATATCTCCGTTCACAACCACGACCGACGATCTGTCACCAAGGTACGATCTACTCCAGGTCAGCAGAGAATCAGCAATACCATATTTTGCAAACTTGCGTAGTAGTGTCGGGTGGTCGACTTTATCGAAAGCCTTACTAAAATCTGTGTAGATGGCTCCTACTGTAGAATTTTGATCGAGGATGCGAGACACGTCGTTGACAAAAGAAACAAGATTTGTAGTTGTTGACCTCGATTTCGTGAAGCCATGCTGTTCTGAGATGATTAGATTCTTAAAGTGACTGGAGAGAATAGGCAGTATTGACTTCTCGAATACTTTGGCGAAAACAGAGAGTATGGAAATAGGCCTTATATGGTACTAATTGCTTTACATCAATATCTATGGTACGGAACCTCGGAACTATTTGCTACGGTATTTCATAGCGCTAATTACTTCACATACTATTATGGTACAGAACTCTTTTATGAGTAACTACCAAGTATTCTCTGACGAAAGAAGTCAATTTTTCGTCCTAGCAAACTTCACAATACCGATGCCTAATATAATATGCCTAAAAGTAAAGATACCTGCTTCATATGTTAAATAATTAACTATATATATGTCAATAACCAATATGGTACAGTGGATTTCGGGTATAACGACAATGAAGGGACCACTCTATTTTCGTCGTTATATCCGGAATCGTTACAGGCAAAGGTAAGGGATACAGACACGTACACATGTGTAGTTTATATTCATTTATTATTGAAAATATTTGCACACAGTTATTCACCGGTACATTAAAAAAATGTGTAATATTAGTTTGCTTAAATTTTTTTTTTTGTGCTAGTGTACGCTGTAGGGTGTATTCTATTTTCATTACTTCTTCAATATCTATAATATCCTTTCCATCACCAAATAAACAGTATCTTTTAAGCTTCGTTACAACACCTAACACATCCTTAGTTGTAGGAATCTCACCTTCCTTGCAATCTTCTTCTTCCTCCTCATTTTCCTCATCTTACGTCGTATGTGATGGAACAACAGTTTCAACAATTTCACTATCGGACAAATCGCTAGTAGTGATGAGTTGACTGTCAATATCAACATATGTTGCCCAGTCCGCAACATTTGTTCCGCTTGATGATACTGTAGTCAGTTGTGCCAATGGTATGTCCAATTCATCATCGGAGTCGTCGTCAATTGTTGTGATAGCCGAAGATTTACGGAACCCAGCGTGTAGAAAACACTTTTCGATCGTATCCGGAGTCACCCGAGCCCATGCCGTAGTTACCATTTCAATGGCATCTAAAATATTAACGGAAAACGGGCCTGCCCAGTTTTCAATGTCGTTCATCATTTTCTGTACTAAAATCTTCCTATAATGACTTGGGTTTTAATTATCCCTTGATCAACCGGTTGAATCAGTGATGTAGTGTTTGGTGGTAAAAAATGCCAGTTTTATGTTGGTCAAATTCTCTATTTTAGGATGAGCTGGGCAATTGTCAATAAATAAAATGATCTTTTTTGTGTTACTTTTTAACTGGGAGTCCCATTGCGTAGAACTTTTTCGAAAATCCAGGCATTTTTGTTTGCTTCGTAATCAACTGGCAAAGATTTAACATTTTTGAAACATCTGGGTTTTTTTGCCTTGCCTATGACAAATAATTTTCTTTTTTCCCCTGCCATACTTGATGCAACAAGCACGGTGATTCTATCTTTCGATAATTTTCTACCAAAGCACTTTTCCCCTTTAAAATTCAAGGTTTTGTCAGGAGTTAACTTAAAAACAAACCTGTCTCGTCAGCGTTCCATATTTGGCTATCAGTATAACCTTCAGTCAATTTTGGGAAAACTGTTTTTAGCCAGTTGTCACAGTCACTTTACGATATATTAGCGGCTTCTCCACAAACTTTGCCTACTACAATATCGTGTTGTTGACGAAATCGGTATATCCATCTTTCCGAGCTCCAAATCTATTTTTCCAAACAGTCTGCCAAATTGATTAGCCTTTTCTTGCAGCAGACAGACGACCGCTCAAAGGTATGTTTTGGCTTCTTTGGGCTTTGAACTACTGTTTTAGTTCCAGTGATGGTACTACCAAAGTCACCATGTATTATATACAGTTGATAGAAAGGAACAGGGCAGCTATTCAAGGTGGCATCACCAAAGTATTCCTTAATTGATTGTATTTGCTTTCTAGCTTGTTCGCTACAAAAAATTAAAATTAGTGAATCTTCGTCGCGATATTCGGCCAATATATCCTGTTGAAATTGAAGTGGCACAGAAACCTCATCTAATTCCTTGTAAACTGTTTTCGTTACACCTAATGCTTTATTTCGTATGTTATACAAGTTATGCTGGATGCTGGACAAGGTAGGCACAGTGCCCACTTTGTCTAAGCCATTATTTTTCATTTTTTCAACAGCTTTTTGGTACAATTGTGGCACAGGATCAGGATTAATTTTAACAGTCTCCTTTAGAATTTCAAGTTCTTGTAATATTATGTTCCGCGTTGTATTTGGAACACACGTGTGTTCTTTCTTTTTAGTCACTTTTTTATCCTGAAAATAAACCATTTATAATTTATATCGAGCAACTTTTGGTCAGTCGTCCATTTAAAGATACAAAAAATATTTGGATTATAAAATTTTGCTTTTGTTTTTTCATTTGTTGTTCTTTTGAAATTTGATCGATAAAGTTTTGATTTTCTAATACGTAACCGATAATACCGTTGCTGATTGTATCATAAAAAATATTCCTTACCATGATTATTATGTTTCCACAACATTTTTTATTCTTGTAAGACGAACACCTCCATAAAGCCGCACCATTTTTAAAATTATTAACTTTATAAAAGCTATAACCTTCGGTTAACAGCACGATGCCCCCCTTATTATTAATGTAACATAATTCACCTTCTAGCGACATTTTGATAATTGTTTACAGTACAAAAATATTTTTACAACTGTCACGAATTATCAGAGCATAGAAAATCAAAATGTAAAGAGGTTGGTAGGTAAGTACCTACGTCCCTACTTAAGATTAGAATAAAGTGGTGATTGACAAAAGAGGTTTGTTTAGAATAGAACGGAATACGGAATGTTAATTTATTTCTATAAAAGGTTAATTATCAAGGTGGACCATGGGTAAAAAATTCTGCCTGTAGTACACCAAGGTGGACCAAGGTGTACCACGGAAAAAAAATAATTGGTCGTGGTCCACCCAGGTGAACCAATGAGGTGTACCATGGGTTGGGAGCGCCAGTTGCTACTCAGAATATCACTTTGCAACTGAACCATAAAAGCTCCGAAACGTACACGCTTCCCTACTACATACTTAGTTGATATCTATAAACAAAAGGTAAAGGTCTCCACACTTGCTGACCATCTGTGTGCAATGAATGTAAACAAAAGATAAGAAATGTTTGTGAAAGAAAAAAATCTTTGTGTCTTTGGCGGCCGACTCCGGTTGCAATATCTGCATGGGATTTCTAGGAATTACAACTTACAAAGGAGTTACAAATGATTCGTTAAAAACAGTCGCTACACCCGAACTCGGCGTTATATCCAAAGTCGCTATAGCCACATGAATTTTGTACTAAAGTATGCTTTAAATTCAAGGGACTTAGATTTAACGTCGCTATAGGTAAATGGTCGCTACAACCAAGGTCGTAATAAATGAAATCCACCCTACCTAAAATTAATAAATAAATCGTTGTAGACCATTAAAAATTATAAAAAATTAGAAAGTACATTATTCTCTCAACGATTTCTAAGAAAAATATTATGGCGCCTATCTGCAGATGTGCCTAAAATATCTACGTTTCGTCAGCTATCCAACGAGGTATAATAATCTAGGGTTTTATCAAAGATTCGTAGAAAAAACTTACATTTACAGGGGAGGCAAAAAAGCAATTACAGATATATTACAGACATGAACGCATAGGATATATCGCACCTTCGGTAGGACAAGGGCCTAACTGCACTAGTTGTAATTTTACAAGAGAGATATTTTAAGTTTTTTTTTTTGCTTTAAACGTCGTATTAGGCCCTCCGCACATGGAGCTACTCAAATATGACGGAATTAATCAGTAATTAGAATTACAAACTAGTTATAAACTGTATTTCGCACACGACGCTACTCACATTGCAAGGTTTCAGTCACTCCTGTTATTTCTACTACCAAATAAACACGTGCGAAAAACCTAGCAAGGGGAAATATTGGAAGCAATAAAAATGTCGAGTGGATCGAGCGAAGATGACGATGTCATTATACTATATCGTCGTAGTCGTAGAACAACGACGGTTGTGCAAATCAGTAACTTTACAGTATGACACTTAAAAGTTTTTGGATGAAATTTTAGGTTATATTTTGGAAACGGCTGATCCGATTAGCTTAAAATTTGGATATGTTATTATGTTTATGAACCATTACAATATGACTTACAAGAGCTAATCATAAAATGCTTAGATTTCGTAAAATGTCACTCACGCCATTGTTCTATGTCGACACCTGCAAGGAAAATCATTGTAACTCATTTTTAACAACTTTACAGGAGAGCGATCCAAAGTTTAAAAAAAATCCTGTAGAATTTCATTATGACTTAAAGTAAAATAACCGTGATAATTTGAATCGCTAAGGATGAATCTAAGATATTATACATATATTATATCTTACGACAAATTGCTCTTTTTCATGCTAATTTATGAGTTACGATGATATGCCACAATGTTACACAACACATACTGACATCGTAATTCAGACATACAATGTAATAATGTAAGTATCAATTTGCGTTCTAAAAAGAAAAAAATGTATGTCTGAGATACCATACTAAAAATGTTATTTTGTTTTATTTAGAGTTACGATTTCAATGAAAACTCAATGCATTTATTCTAATAATTTTTAATAGCAACTTTAAAATTTAAAATCAGCCTCCATAAACATAACAATTAATCAGAATCGGAGTTGTCTTTCTGCTTTGAACTATTTAAATGCGGCAAATTTGAATAAAAATCTCGATACATTTCTGGAATCACATTACTTTTGCACAAGCTCATTAAATCTTTGTATTTTGCTGCTGTCAGGGGTAAAGGTGCATTATAGGCCCTCGGAATGGTGTGAGGCATCTCTGTATTGTTAATATTTTGATCTCCCTTGTCTGTACGACGAGTTGCTCGTTTCCCTCTTTGGCCAACTAGATCTATAGTCATCTCATTGTCACACAAAGAATCATACTGGAAACTTAACATATTGGGTTGTTCTCTGGCACAGCGAATGTGCATAATTTTGCTCAATGAGACCTTTTCATTGTTTAAATCGGTTTCCCAATTATTGTAATACAGTATAAGTTGCTTATAATCCAGTATAATGTCTTGGTTGACTTCAGTTACAGCATATGGTTCACCGGTAGATTTTGCGCATCTAATTAAAGTTACCCACTGCTGGGGAATGTATATCACTTTGTTTTTCTTCCTACGCTCAATTAGTGCATGCATTGCATCACCTTCTGACTGCGAATGTCCAACTTCGAAGTAGTGATGGTTTATGGTGATGTTCAGGGTTTTAGCCGCATATGCGTACATTGCAAACACAATTCTATTTTTATTTTGGCCGCCACAGCTGTCAGAATAAAAATTGAACTCCGTAAACCCCTCTTGAACCTTGTTCTTAATGAAGTCGAACACAAAACTACTTATTTCATTAGATCCCTTGCGTCCTATCGTTTCATCCCAAAAGTAGCAGTGTCCTTTATTTTTACCCATGTCATAAATCGTAAAATTATAGGCTGCAAGTTTTCTTTTGTAGTAAAATAGTGACACTTCAGATTGTGGAGTGTTCAGTATTTTTTGTAAGTCATAACAAGCAGTCACAACATCATTAGATTGTTTTGCTCTTTGCTTGTCGCTATCTTTTAACGACCTCACAACATTTTTATTGGCAATATGCAAAGCTTGTTCATGTTCAAGTTTAATTTTTTCGTTACAAATATGTCATTGATCTTTTTTTGGTTTATTGAATTCCATATTATATTCAGTGCAAAATACTTCTCTATACTGTCGCATTGTTGCTATTTCGGCTTGATCCGAACGGACCTCTTTCATCCATTCCAGATAAAGTTGATGTAATTTTGGCAAGTTTAGCTGTTCATCGAGGTAAAGTTTTGATGAGCGTTGTCGAACATAGTGGGAATCTACCACTGGTATTTGTGAGATATGGTCGCGAATGGACTGTTTGACTTGATCTGGAATAGCATTCTTTCGCGTCCTGTGAGTGCCTCTCTGGTCGTAGGAAAAAGATCCCGTACCAGATTTATCAATTTTTTTAAATAGTGTCTGTACCCACATATCACTTATCGAAAGGGTGTTCAGAAACATTGTCTTACAGGTACGTATTTCTTCCCCGACAAACAAATAATATTCGAGAGAACACTTTCGTCGACTCGAACCAATTGAGCTGGCAGTAACTTGTTTTTTTGGAACTCTTCTAACAAATCTGCTTACATATTCCATTTGTTTCTTATGGTCGCCTAACTCCCAAAAGTCTTTAAATATTAAATATCTTTGATTTTCTGTAATTGTTTCACGACACTTACGTGAACAGTTAGCATCGCAACTGGGTTTCATTTCTTTTTTGGGAATTACCTAGCTTGTTTACAAACTCTTGACCTAAATTTTTCTTCTTCTTAGCTATAGAATTCTTCCAGTTTTCTTTATTTAATACTTTCTTCCTTCCTGCATCAACTTTCTTTGGATAATTCTTCTTTTGGCTGGTATTGGCAAGTGATGCATCTGATTCTATATTGTCTGTGGTTAGAGATTCAATGAAATCTGTTGGTAATTCTTCGTTTGCTTGAAATCCAGCCGCTATGATGTCGTTGTTATTTTGGCCTGTAATATGAAAACAAAATGTTAAGTAAAAATATACCTATCTATCAATACGTACCTCAAACTTACAAAAATAATTTTAGAATTGCCTATGCGTTTTAGGAATAATAATAGGAAAATTTAAATGATGTGTACTTACGATTTTCACAGCAATTGGTAATTTCCATAGCCTCGATATTTTGTTCTTTATTGCAGTCATCAGCAGAACTTTGGTCGAGTAACTGTTCATTGAGTGATTCCGTGTCGGCCTCAGGTGTTGACACAGAAGCTGAAAAATAAATTGTAATTGCACTAAATTACTAGATTTGGTCATTAAGGGGCGAACCTTATAGGAACCTAGGCCTAACTACTCACGGCGGCATCCCCATGGTGAAAAGCGGGAATTACATACATATATTTCTAATGTGAAAACACAAAAAAGTATAACTCATGCTTAGCATAAAACAAAGTTCAGGTACATCAGTACTATTCGATTTTCTGTGGTTTTAGTTGGAAAAGAAGTTATAAGATGTTTCATTCGAGTAATAAATATAGGTACCTTTATCTTCCGGAGGTAAATACTCCGAAACGATTGGTGAGTATAATATCTCCTCAGTTTCATCTGTGACTGTTTCATCTGGACAATCCGGCTTTTTTATGGGACTGCGCTGTCGGAGATGGTATTTAAAACTTAGCAAATCGTTTCCTAAAACAAAGAAAACTCATTTTCGTTAGATAGCAATAGGTATTTAAACAAATACTCATTTCCTACAAAATATAAAAAAATTGGGTTAAACTATAGTCGCCCGGTACCCGCGGGGAGGGGGGAGGGGGGGCGGAGGGAGGGGGAGGGGGTGAAGCCCCCCCTGCATCCCCCCCACGCCGGAGGCCTTTAGTTTTTGAGTAATAATTTTTTTAGTACTTAACCTCACTTTCGGCTATATCAGTATTTTTTACCTATTTTTTGTTTCACACCTAATCTATTAAGGCGGTTCGCTTCTGGCACTTCGCCGGCCGCTGCCGCGGCACGCTCGCTTCGCTCGCTCGGCTCGTGCGTTGTTTGTCATGTTCTAACCTAACCTAACCTATTTTTTGTTTCACACCTAACTTATTAAGGCGGTTCGCTTCTGGCACTTCGCCGGCCGCTGCCGCGGCACGCTCGCTTCGCTCGCTCGGCTCGTGCGTTGTTTGTCATGTTCTAACCTAACCTAACCTATTTTTTGTTTCACACCTAACTTATTAAGGCGGTTCGCTTCTGGCACTTCGCCGGCCGCTGCCGCGGCACGCTCGCTTCGCTCGCTCGGCTCGTGCGTTGTTTGTCATGTTCTAACCTAACCTAACCTATTTTTTGTTTCACACCTAACTTATTAAGGCGGTTCGCTTCTGGCACTTCGCCGGCCGCTGCCGCGGCACGCTCGCTTCGCTCGCTCGGCTCGTGCGTTGTTTGTTATGTTCTAACTTAACCTAACCTATTTTTTGTTTCACACCTAATCTATCAAGGCGGTTCACTTAACATTGTATTATACAGGGTGATGGGGAGAGGGGTGCAAAGCTGAAAGGCGACGCTAGCATAGATCATTTAGACCCTTTTGAGCCATGGTTGTCTAAGACGAAGTGGGACTATTTTTTTGTAATCAATTTTTTATGATTTTTGGCTAAAATCCCCGAAATTTTACCGTTAATTGCTAATGGTGGCCATGTTGAATAATAAGTGATTTTTTTACATGTTATTTAATTAAAACAATCTGTAAGCAATCTAACAAAACATGTACTGAGCTTGTGTGTCATCAGATATTTTTTTTACAGTCACTTGAAGTTCCCAAAAATTTTCAAAGATTAAGAAAACTGTTTTATGACGGCGTTTAAAAAAATAATTAATAAAGCTTTTTTAGTTCAAACCTTTTTGAAAACATGCTTAGTTATTGTTCTTTCTTTTGAGATATCATTTACGCCGATATCTCAAAAATTACTAAAATTAAAACGTAAAAACCAAATTGAGGAAGAAAATTTAAATTTTAATGTGGACTAATTAAAACAACATTTGATTTGAAATAATTTATTTTTCATGTTCAAAATGACTACCGCGATTTCTAACACAAGCACGAGCCCGTCTTCTCACTTCTGTTGTTGTGGTTTTTAACATCATCTCCAGTTTCATGGTTTCAAAAGCTGAATTGATCCTCTCTATCAGTTCGTCTTTTGTATTGATTTCTACGCTCGTATACACTAGCTCCTTGGCACGACCCCACACGTAGAAATCCAACGGGGTCAGGTCTGGTGAACGAGCGGGCCAAGGGATGGGCCCACCTCTTCCGATCCAGCTATCAAGGAAGCAATGATCTAAGCATTCCCGTACATTTAATGTCCAATGCGCTGGACAGCCGTCTTGCTGAAAGATAATTTCGCGCTCCGATTCGAATATCGGGGCACCGGATTCCTCTAAAAGCACAGGTAGATCGTCAAGTAGAAATTCCAAATAATTATCGCCATTTAAAGTGTCTGGTAAGAAGTGGGGGCCAATCAACGTACTGCCAATTACTCCGGCCCACACATTGACAGAGAATTTCCTCTGGAACGACACCTGCTTTTTCCAGTGGGGGTTGTTGCCCTTGTCGGCCCATTGATGGAGGTTGTGAAAGTTAGTTATGCCTTCCCTAGAAAATTTGCTTTCATCCGTCCACAAGATTGACTTCAGGAACCACTCATCTTCAATGTCTCTGTTGAGGAGGTAACGGCAAAATTGAATCCTTCTGATGGGATCTTGCTCTTCCAGACCTTGCACACCCGTGCCATGGAACGGATATTTATCATTCTGGTGCATTGTACTCCACACCTTCCATTGTGAAATATTAAGATTTCGAGCTACTGCTCTGGTGCTGGTATGGGGATCCGCTTCAAATGCTGCTATGATGTCTTCCTCGACGTTAGGAGTGTGTCTGCCTGGGTTGACTCCAGGTTCCACGCGGTGTATCCCAACTTCAGCAAGCCGACGAAATGTGTTGTAAAACACTCGAACATTCGGTACCCTGCGATTCGGATAGCGCTCTTGGTACATTCGCCGCGCCAAAGATCCATTGCCGTCTGCTCTACCATACATGAAGACGATATCCGCATATTCCGCATTGGAAAAAGTAGCCATAGTCACTACACAATTTAAAAATGCCGTAGGAGCGCACTAAATGTCAACTCTTCAAACAACTACAAAATCAACACGTGCAGGAGCGCAAAGCTAGGGCTAAGGCTACGACTGGACACGGTAAAACAAAAATAACCAATACTAATTCAACACGTGCAGGAGCGCTTAGGGCTACAACTGGATACGGTGAATTATGAATGAACGCGATGAAAATTACGTCTAGTCACAAGGGCAGTTGTTACTTGACTAAAAGATGTGACGATGACGAGTCCTTTGAAGTAGTTACTGATCCTAAATAGAGATACACTATTTTATTGCCATAAAGTCAATTTTGCTGTAAAATAAACCCTAATTTATGGCCCATTCTTTTACTGGGCGCAATACCTGGAAAGGGCAAGTTTATTGCCGCCGCGCGCGGTGGCCTTTGTTTGGAATCCTCCTGGTTCCTGCACGTGCAATGAATCATTCTTAGAATTGAACTCGGTTATCAATTCGAACACAAAACAGTTTTTTTGAAGCAAAATGTTGTTTCTTTGATCTGCCTAAAAATTTAAATTTTCTGCCTCAATTTGGTTTTTACGTTTTAATTTTAGTAATTTTTGAGATATCGGCGTAAATGATATCTCAAAAGAAAGAACAATAACTAAGCATGTTTTCAAAAAGGTTTGAACTAAAAAAGCTTTATTAATTATTTTTTTAAACGCCGTCATAAAACAGTTTTCTTAATCTTTGAAAATTTTTGGGAACTTCAAGTGACTGTAAAAATAATATCTGATGACACACAAGCTCAGTACATGTTTTGTTAGATTGCTTACAGATTGTTTTAATTAAATAACATGTAAAAAAATCACTTATTATTCAAACTGGCCACCATTAGCAATTAACGGTAAAATTTCGGGGATTTTAGCCAAAAATCATAAAAAATTGTTTAAAAAAAAAATAGTCCCACTTCGTCTTAGACAACCATGGCTCAAAGGGGTCTAAATGATCTATGCTAGCGTCGCCTTTCAGCTTTGCACCCCTCTCCCCATCACCCTGTATAACAACAATAACATATCCAGTCAGAGTTATGTTGATAGATGAGAAAAACTTAATGTTAAAGGGCTAGGAGAGACACAATTAAACAAACATTTTAATACATTACTTGTTTATTTCATAAACATGTTTAATTGCTTTCATTAAATGTACAAAAGAGTCTCTTTTATATTTATACACGTCTCTTCGCCACAAATATTCAACAATTATATCACTAAAGTTTTCTGGGTTGTTATAATTTTGTTTTTTGAAAAACCTCTTCACTGCTCGCCACTGGGATTCTATTCTTTGGGTGTGGATTCCATCTTTACCCACAAATGGGTTCTCTGGGTCTGAATGATTCACTTTTTTGTGTATGTATCCATATTCAGACAGACAATCGTATGCCCGCCAACAATCGGTGTGGATTGTTGTTCCAGGTGAAACATGCTTTTGAATTAAAGGTATGAGAGTATCAGCATCTCTTTTATTGTCCGGGCATACTTCCAATCTTAAGTCTTCAGACCCATCTTCTATTAATCCCCGCACCCAGTGGCCTTCAATGTGACGTCCTTTGTTATATTTCCTTTTTCCAAATTTACTTTCGTCTATTTGCACTATTTTCCCACAGCCTCCAATTTTACCGCTGTAAAGATTTTGTTTTTCCAAATAAAATATCACAACTACTTCTCTGCAGTAATTAAACCAATCGGCTATAGTATTTGGGCTTAAACATTGCTTCCTTTCTTTTTTATAAGGGTCTTCGTGAATTGTTTGGTCGTAGGTCCATCCTTGTGAGTATGCATATATAAGATAGTAAACATGCATTATGTCGATAACAATATTTTCGAAAAATGTGCCAATTCTGCGAGAGATCTTGGCACCGCTGCCCGATTTAGATTTGCATGATCTTTTTGAGCACACAAATGTACCAAAACTTGTGCATCCGCATGAGTATGACACTTTCATGGATGTCCTGTGGGTTCGACACCGTTTCTCAGTTGGTATGAGACCTTGGTCTTCACTATATTTGATGCATTGGTCTTTAGTGCCCAATTTTCGCACAACGTCAGTTAAATTCCAATGATCAATCACTTCAGTGACGCAAAGTTTTCGTTTGGTTATAAGCTCGTTGTCGTCGTCGTCATTACTCGAAGAAGGTCCGGCGACAGGTTCAACGGGCAGATCAGGAGCCGAAGAAGGTCCGGCTACAGGCTCGACGGGCAGATCAGGAGCCGAAGAAGGTCCGGCAACAGGTTCGACGGGCAGATCAGGAGCCGAAACCGCGTCCGCTTCGGGTATTGTACTGTAATACTCCATTACAGCCAAGTGCAGTCCAGTTTTCAAGCCAAGTTCAAGTCGTAGAGCAATCCAAACAAATCCGGTAAGCAAGCCAAGTTTCAAGTCGTCGCGCAATCGAAGGAAGTCCAGGGAAAAAGCCAAAGTCGTAATAAAAATCGAAAAACAAGAGAGCACACATTCACGAAACTACGAGAGAAACGGAATGA
This sequence comes from Hypomecis atomaria, assembly GCA_964007245.1. Taxonomy (NCBI): domain Eukaryota; kingdom Metazoa; phylum Arthropoda; class Insecta; order Lepidoptera; family Geometridae; genus Hypomecis; species Hypomecis atomaria. The sequence continues at coordinate 4,328,377 of OZ023294.1, read as the reverse complement.
ATGGATGACAGTCCATCTGTCAGTAAGACAAAATGGCGCCTTTTTTTTTCTTACGTTTAACGATAACGATACGTTTCGTTTAACTCAGTTTGACAACTTAATTTGACAACTTAATATTGTACCATTTTCTCAACATTGCGTTCCATTTCACTTTTTTTTATCAAATTTTAATTTAATCATAATTAATTTAAACTACGTTTCCGGCAAAAAAAAATTGCTGGAAGGGCTTCAGGTGGACCCCAATGATACCCCTAAACTCGCACCTTCATCAAAATCAGGTACCGGACGGCTATAGCCAACCCAAAAATTGATTAGAATGTAGTTAAATAGGTAGGTACTTAGGAATCATGGGTATAATTTAATTTTACGCACCTGTCTCCATAAACATTGCCGGTGATGGTCCAACTTTCTTGCAACTATTTTCGGCATCATCACTTGTAGAAGGCTTTTCATCTAGAAAATCATCACACTTTACTTAGTATGATAGCAATAATTGTTTCAAATAAATTGTATCACAGGCATAAACACGGTAGGTAGGTAGGTACCAAACATAAACACGAAATACTTACCTGTGTTGGCGTCCGCTGGGTCGTCAGTTATTTCACTTTTAGCTAAGGCTAACTCAATTATCCTACTGCGACGACTCATTTCCAACATCAATTAATATCATTTATCACATAAAAACACACTTTTTCACAAAAAACACTGAGAAGCAACAGCAAAGCACTCAATCTAACATGTCGCAACACGAACGAGGGATAGCGCGTGGGGGGGGGGGGGAGTTCCGCGTAATAACATTGTATGTCAAATTATTCAGTGTGATTTTAAATTAAACATACGGACTATTACGAAGAAAATTATTGTAACTCACGTTAACATCTCTATACTTACTTGTAGAAAAAAATATTTGGATATGAAAACATTGTAACTCTTGTTACAATTATAGATCTATCAAGAATTGTTTAAAACAGACGAAGAAAATAAATGTATTTTGTGTTGCAATTTTTTAACTGTTATTTTATTATTAATGGGCAAAACTATTTTGCGTAACTTCTGATACCATTTTGTTAACTTCTGTGGGTCATTACTTACGATGTTTTTCCACATTCTAAATCAGTAAGTAGAAGGGATAGAGATACGAGTATCACATAAAAAAATTGAGCTTCAAACGCTCAGCATGAATATGATTGTAACTCAATTCGACTAAAAAGTGAGTTACAATGATTTTCCTTGCAGGTGTCGATGTACACTAATATGTTGGATGTCAACATACGACATTATAGTGCGGACTATCTTTTTACTTTATATGACGTAAGGTAGTTTCCGTCGATGTTTTAGGAAATTTCTAAAACAATGTTATGACGTACTTTAGGAATGGTTAGGAAAATTAGAAATATTCTGTGAGTAGTAGTTCTTATCCTTATCCTTACTTCCTTACTAATATTATTGCGAAAGTAACTCTGTCTGTCTGCTACGCTTTCACGTCTAAACCGCTGAACCGATTTGAATGAAATTTGGTACACAAATAGTCTAGAGCTCGAGAAAGGACATAGGATAGTTTTTAACCGACTGCGCGCATGAGGAAAAGGAGGGTAATGTTTTTCCGCGATAACGACTTCTACGCAGACGAAGTTGCGGGCAAAAGCTAGTCATTCATATTTTATTTATGCATTAAATTGTTATTTATAGTTGAATAAGGAATTAAAAAAAACTTTGCTGTAATCATTGAAGTAATATAAATGTAATAATAATCGAAATAACAGTTTGGAGTATTTTATATTAAGAACTAATTAAAATAAACATTGAATTATAAACACAAATTATGAATAGCATTCAAATAGAGATCAATTGTTTTGTTTTAAAAATCACAAGTTTAAAAAGTTAAAAATCTTAATTCTAACAAACAATATTTAGTAATTATCTATTTTAATAAAAAATATATCAGTCTCAAACGTTACTCTTAAACGTTACTACTTATTCAATTAAGGTACATCAGACTCAGAATCATCATCAGTTTCATTAATAGTAATGTGGCCATGCGGCAGAGCTTTGTAGTACTCATGATATTTGACGGGTATTATCCCAGTCTCACATAGACTGATCAAATCTTTAAATTTGTCTTTGGAAATTAAAATCGACTGAGGATATGCAGTTTTAAGTGTAAATGCACGGTTTCTGGTTTCTTTGCGGGTAATTAAAGTCATGCATTCGTCACTTAAATCATATTCATAGTACCGATAAAATTGTAAACGAACTCGAATTAATTAAAGTCTCAAATTCATTTAATTGCACCCCGGAGTTATGTAATAAGTTATTCAAAGTAAATAATCTATCCAAGTCATTAAAAGTATTTCATCTCAATATACGCAGTATCGGCTGTAATTTTGACGAAGCCCAGGCGTTATTGGTTAGAATGAATGTTGACTGCGATATTATAATATTCTCTGAATGCTGGTTAAGTTCATGTCCAAATATTCCTGTCCTTGAGGGTTATGTCAGCCACAGGTCACGATACTCGAATCAAAATGACGGGGTCGTAGTCTATATCAAATCGAACATCAAGTGTACTGTATCTGAACCTGGTCTGACGCATGCCAGCTGTTTATTAGTCACTCATAATAACAACATAGCCATAATTGCTATATACCGATCTCCCTCAGAATCCATACTAGATCCCTTTTTAGATACCTTAAATAATTTACTCGACCAATTATCTGCTTATCAAACCGTTGCGATTTTAGGAGATTTAAATTTAAATATTTTATCCAATAATAAAAACAAATTTTCTGATTTTTACTTATCTATGCTGTCCTCCCACGGTATGCTACCCGCTCATACGTATCCAACGCGTGATTCGGCTTGTTTGGATCACGTGATCCTGCGAACTCATACTCAAGCTTGTACGTTCGTCATAGAAAATACAGTAACTGATCATGCTGCAACTTTATTATGCTGTAATCATAAAAATATAAAAACTAAACAAACTACAGTACAAACTAAAGTTGACTACTCAGCCGTCGTTGCTCAGCTGAATACTACTGATTTTAGACATATCTATGAAATCCAAAATCCCAACATTTCGATGGACACTTTGATTCAGACAATCTCACAGATAATAACTTCTAATACAAAAACACTAAAAACACCGAGACGCAAAAATATTATAAAGCCATGGATTACCCCTGGCCTTCTTAGATGTATTCGCAATCGTGATAAATTGCATTTGAAATATAAAGCCGACCAAAAAAATTATGTAAATAAGATTACCTATTACAGATACCGTAACTTTTGTAACAATTTACTTAAAAAATTAAAGTGTGAATACGAAACTAATGAACTTAGGATGGCCAAAGGTAATACAAAGGAAACCTGGAAAATAATAAAAAAAATTGCTAATATTTCCCAATCGCAGTCATCAGCCTCTTCTTTAATTGACAAATTCAGTGACCCAAAAATAGGCCTTAATAAGGTAAATGATTTTTTCGTAGGTATAGGCTCTAATTTGGCTAGTAAGTTCCCGAATACATCCAATGGTCAAGAAGTTGGTTCCGTTAACAGCCAGTGCCCTGAAACGATGGCGCTTTTTGAAACAGATCGTGCGGAGGTAGCTCGTATCATACGTGGACTAAAAAGAAACTGTGCAATCGGATGGGATGGTATTCCTGCCAGCCTTATCATTGATGCTTGTGATGTTTTGGTTCCCCCACTAACCCATATATTCAACCTTTGTCTCTCAACGGGGACTTTTCCCAGGTCATTAAAAAAGGCGCTGGTTCTACCTGTTTTTAAGGGTGGAGACAGAGACAGTGTCAACAATTATAGGCCTATTTCCATCTTAAGTTCTATTTCAAAAATTCTCGAGAAATTGTTAAACATAAGACTCACTAAATACTTGGATAAACATAAAATCTTAGCTAATAACCAGTATGGTTTCCGCAGTGGAAAGTCTACTGAGGATGCAGTATTAGATCTTACTCACACAATTGTTCATTATCTCGATACTAAGCACAAATCAATTGGAATTTTTCTCGATTTATCCAAGGCCTTTGACACTGTCTCTGTCCCGAAGCTCTTATTGAAATTGGAAAGACTGGGGATTCGAGGTCTGGCACTGAACGTTTTTAGGAACTATCTGACAGATCGCTCCCAATGCGTAAAGGTCGACGGGCACTTAAGTGATGATATGTTTTTGAATTTTGGAATTCCACAAGGCAGTATTTTAGGGCCTATCTTATTTCTAATCTATGTAAACGACCTCTGTCGCCTTAGTATTCCAAATTGTAATATTTTCACATACGCAGATGATACTGCTTTGATTATCAGAGGCAAAACCTGGAATGATGCAAAAATTAATGCTGAAAACGCCTTGAGAACGGTCATGAATTGGCTCTCTTCGAACCTTCTTACATTAAACATCCCTAAGACCAAGTATATCACCTTCTCTCTCAGATCCAATCTTCAACCAAGCCCAGACTCATTTTTAATCACCGCCCATACATGTGAAGATTTACCTCAAGCGAGCTGTGCCTGTGTTGCTTTAACTAGAACAGATAATATCAGATATCTCGGAGTACAAATAGACTGTCTCCTCAATTGGCAACCCCAAATAGAAAACCTATCGTCACGAGCTAGGCGCCTCATATACGTTTTCAAGAAGCTTAGATCTTCTGTGGATCTCAGTACTCTTAAACTAGTCTATTTCTCGCTGGCTCAATCTATTCTAACATACTGTGATACTGTTTGGGGAGGTGCCTGTGCAGAAACACTCATAAGACTAGAGAGAGCTCAAAGAGCCATTCTGAAGGTAATGATGAAAAAACCCATTAGATATCCCACAACCACTCTGTTCAAGGACGCAAATGTATTGACTGTTAGGCAGTTAATAATTTTTCATATCGTTTTGCGGAAACATATGATCCAGACAGGGTCAGTAGAAGACAAAAAAACGTCTGTTCCATCGTACCTCACAGAACCAGATCCGCTAGCAGACACTTTAACCATCTTTCCACTCATCTGTATAATTTAATAAATAAAAATCTTAACATCTACCCTCTCACGTTCAGAAAAGTCAAATCTTCCGTTGAAGGATGGCTTAAAACACGACAACTTAAAACGAGACATACTGAAGGAGATGAAATTGATGCGCCAGAAAATGGAGTCTTTTCATAGCGAGTTTGAAGTCCTGCGTAATGATGTTAGCGCTGTTCGCAGTGCCATAGAGGGATTTGGTGGCAGACTGGATAGTGTGGAGGCGCGCTTGGATAGACTGGAGTCGAAATGCGCAGAAACGCAAAAAGGATCGGATGTCAACAATCTTCTTTTGACCATTGAGCAGCTGAAATCTCAGATTAACGAGCGAGATCAGGAGCTTCTCCGTAACGACATCGAGATAAGTGGCGTCCCAGAGGAGCAGGGCGAAAATATGGTGCACATCGTGAGCGTTATTGCGGAGAAGTTAGGCGTGTCCTGCGAGGAGCGTGACTTGGTGTCGGTGGAGCGTGCAGGCGCGCGTCGTGCGCCCTCTGACGGTGAGCCGGCGGCGCCACTGCGCCCAAGATCGCTTCTTGTACGTCTGGCGAGGCAGCCTTTGCGCGACGCTTTCCTGCGGGCAGCGCGAGTTCGTCGCGGTGCCACCACAGCGGGATTGGGGCTGAGCGCGGCTCCGTCTAAGTTCTATGTGAACGAACGTCTGTCGAAGCACAACAAAACGCTCTTTTTCAAGGCACGTGAACAAGCTCACTCCAGCGGATGGAAGTTCGCCTGGACACGAGATGGACGTATCTTCGTGCGCCGTCAGACAGGAATGACTCCTTATAGAATTCGAACGGAAGGAGATCTTAAGAAGCTTTTTCCTGCGAATAATGGCACAAGTACTAATCCTAATAAGCAGTAGATGCCACAGTAAGACGCGATGTAATGATAGCTCTATAAATAATAATACCTCTATGGTGCATTTTTGTATTTGGTTTCAAGTAGTAAATAATACTGTCAGTATTAATGTATGCTTAGCTCTTATTATTGTATGTGGATGTAGTGTCTGTCGTTCTTTAATATTTCAACGGGGAAGTCATTATAAATAATGGCTACTAGGAATTTTTCAGTTGGACTATATAATGCAGGTTCCTTAGGCACTAACCATGACAACATTGCAACGTCGGTTACTAGGAGCGCTGTAGATATTTTGGCTATAAACGAAACGTGGCTTCAAGCCGGAGAAGAGGGGCGGGCTCCCGCTATCCCTGGGTACAAACTGAGGCACATTCCACGCCCAAAAAGTTTGCGGTCTCGCGGTGGTGGCGTTGGATTTTATATCAAGCGCGGAGTCTCTGCACGGACCTGGCGTCACCCCGTGGACCCGCTACACGCAACAGTGGAGCAAATGTGGCTAACTCTAACTCTCAATGGCAAGAAGTTACTAATAGGGACGGCGTACAGACCGCGCTGGGTGTGTGTTGACTTATTCTTTGACGCCATAACTGACTCTATTAGCGCAAGTCCACAACATGATTTTCTTATACTTCTTGGGGATTTTAATATTAATTATTTATGCACTAATGATGGTCTCACTGTTAAATTGAATACATTTCTCTCGTGCTTTAATTTAAAACAAGTGGTCACGGAACCGACTCATTTTACCGACTGCAGTCAAACATTAATCGATGTTGTTTGCACTGACTTATGCGCAAGTAGAGTAACACGAGAGCTCGTGGGGACTTTAATTGGTCATTGCTTGGTAGTGTGTGTTTTTAATATAAGGCGTGTAAAGACTATTCCTCGCACAATTACGTTCAGGCCCATTAAAGAAATCAATATGGACAATTTCAACGCTGATGTGTTGTCAATAGATTGGTATTCTATTTGTCAATTATCTAATGTTAACGACATGGTAGCGGCTTTCAACCGCAATATTATCTCAGTTTTTGACCGCCATGCGCCAATCAAGTCAGTAGTCATCAGAGATCGCTCACATCCCTGGATCACTGACACTATAAAGATTATGATGAAATTGCGTGATGAGGCTGCTATTGATTATCATCTGACTAAATCGGAGATCAAGAAAACATATTACAAAGACTTAAAATCCACAGTTAACAAAGCGCTATATTACGAAAAAAAGGCCTACTTTAAACAGAATATAAATAATCATTTGCGAAGTCCTAAAACTCTATGGAAAAATTTGAGAAATAGTTTATTACCGTCTAGTAACCCTGAATTACCAATTTATTTTAACGACGCTGACATTATAAACAGCCATTTTTTAAATCTTCCAGGTAGTCCACATACTTCTATTTCTAATCTAACTTATTTCGAGCATCACAGATTCAGCAGTGCAACCTTTCACATAAACCAGATAAATTTAAAACAGTTGTTTAAAATTATTCGTAGTCTAAAATCGAATGCAGAAGGCTGTGATGGTATAACTTTAGAAATGTTAACAATGACATTTCCGCACACAATAGACTGCATACTAGCTATTATAAATTCATCTATAGCCACTCAAACGTTTCCCGATTTATGGAAGCACGCAATTGTGCGGCCTTTACCGAAAATATCCAACCCGGCCGACCTAAAAGATCTTAGGCCTATAAGTATATTACCTTGTTTATCTAAAATTTTGGAAAAGGCTGTATGTATGCAATTGACAGAATTTTTAGAAACGAATAGTATTTTACCGGAAGTCCAGTCGGGGTTCAGGAAAGGCCGTAGCACTACAACGGCTTTGCTAGATGTCACAGATAATATCCTCGACGCGCAAGATAAAGGCATGTGTACAATCTTAGTATTACTCGATTTTTCCCGTGCATTCGATTGTTTAAATATAAATCTTTGTCTTTCAAAATTAAGTTACTATGGGTTCGATTGTGAAGCTAAAAATTGGTTCGACAGCTGTTTATCTGGTCGATACCAGTCTGTGAAGCTCACTCGTGCCGATGGCTCTACATCGGTCTCAGGAAAGTTGCCTGTGGATAGAGGTGTGCCACAGGGCTCTATAGGCGGGCCTATAATTTTTACTTTGTACTCAGCTGATGTAGTAAGACAGATCAGACATTGCAGAGCACATATTTATGCGGATGACATCCAGATATATATTTCTTGCAAGCCTCAGGATGTTAATATAGCCATTAGCAAAATAAATGAAGATCTTCAGAGGATTGCGTTATGGTCTGCTAAAAATTGCCTGCTTCTGAATCCGTTGAAAACAAAATATCTGGTTTTTGGCTCTAAACATCAACTAGAACGACTCAATCCGACAGAGAGTGTCATGCTTATGGGTGAGCCGATTGAGCGCGTATTCGAAGCGCGAAATCTAGGCTTACAAATGGATGCTCGATTGCGCTATGAAAATCACATTGCGATCTGCGTGAAAAGTTGTTTCTACAAATTAAAAGTTCTATACAAAATAAGACATTTTTTAAAAGAAGAGTTACGAATTCAATTGGTTGAGTCACTTATACTCTCCAAATTAAATTACTTGGATACAGTCTTCGGTCCAAGGTTGATAGCAAAAACTAAAAGACTCATCCAGCGGGTTCAGAATGCATGCGCTCGTTTTTGTTTCGAAATACCGCCTAGGTCACACGTAACTCCTTTCCTTAATAAGCACGCTCTCTTAAAAATGAAGCATCGCCGGAAGCTTCACTTGGCATGTCTCATGTTCGGCGTCATAAAGTACAAAACTCCAGTGTATTTGTTCAGCAAGTTGTCATGGAAGCCGAGTCGAATGCCAGCCCGCCAGTGCTCGACGCAGCTCCGCACACAGCGACACAGCTCAGCAGCTTTTAGGGGGAGCTTTCGCTACGCTGCTTCAAAGTGCTGGAATAACATTCCTCCACCAATAAGGGACCTGCAAAGTATAAACAGTTTTAGACTTAAACTTAAGAATTTCATGCTGACGCACCAAAGAAGCGAGGAACTTAAAAAGAACGACAGAAGTATTATATAGGACATAGAGCTGTTAAAATTGATAAAAATTTACTTACCGTTTTATTTTAGTTTACTTATTGAATATTTATAAATTGTTTTTTTTTATGTTTGTCTGTGGTATGATCTTCATTTTACAAACTTTGATTTCATGTTAGTTTTACTTTCAGCTTTGTTAGAAGCGAACCGCGAATTGTACGCGACGTCACCTGCCGGTCTCGACGGAAGACCAGCGCCGGTTGTATATAACCGGCACTATGCTGAGACGGGACCGGCTAGTGACGAAAATAAAACACTAGGTAGTTTAGTCTTTAGTGTATTTCTAATCTTTGTTGCTGTATTTCCTGTGTTTTGTTTTCGTCAATAAAATATTGTCTATTGTCTATTGTCTATAAAACCTTGACATACAATGATACCGAAAAGTTACTCAGTATTATAAACTAAAAAATAGACTCATTCACATACACACACACACACACACGTGTAACACTGCAAACCTTGACTCTCATGAGATCTCGTGTATTGCAGTGTTACACACACACACATGCACACACACACTCACATACACATACTTACACACACACGCGCGCACACGCACACGCTTTTTAGCATACACGAAGAAACGAAGAGTCTGAATTTTAATTTAAATACGATATCTATGAATGATAATCTGTGTCAAATCATGACAACAACATTATTTTTACAAACTTTAACTAAGTACTTGATAAATAATTGTTTGCGATTATTATGTAAGTACGAAAAATTTAAAATTTAATAGACAAATTATTGTTATTACCTATTTATTTAAAACTTATAATTCTATTATTTTTGTAACTGTTAAACAAATTAATTGTTAGCTATTATTATAAATATTGTTTCGGCTGCTAAAAGTTTGTATTTAAATTTGAAATGCTAAATTCCAAAATATAATAAGTGCGACCTATATTATATAGAACACAATGGAGGGCTCTGGCGTCTGTAACACAGTTTTGCTACTAGTATGGACGCCAGCCAGTCATTAATACAAACAAGAATTTGTACTTAACTTGTCTCTCATTTTATAAGCGTCAAAACATTTTTGTAAATCAAATTATTGTATAGTTCGTAATCTTCTGGTTCAATAAAGCATTTTATTATTATTATTATTTATGTTATATTATTTATAATGTATTTTATTTGGCTGGCTTTCTTGAATTATTACTTCCTTGATTTTGTTCCATGAGATTTTTGCGTTCACTGTATTTTTCGTCCAGTTTTTATTTTTAAGTAGCTCTTTAAAGTCATAAACCTGTTCCCTAGTAACATCTCTCACTTCATACGGTTTTTCATTTTTCGCCCATCTTATCAGAATCTTCCACTCTTCTGGAGTATAAATAAGTCTGTGTTCCCCAGCTCTTTCGATCACCGAGTGGACAGAGTCACCTTCATTTTGGGTGTGGCCCTTTTCTAAAAATCGATGAGTTATGGTGACCCCAAACTCCCTTGCAGCATGAGTGTACAATGCCAATATAATCCGGTTTTTATTTTGGCCACCACAGTTATCTGACCAAAACCTGAAATCTGTAACTCCTTTTCCGGAAAAATCTCTGATGAAATTGTAAAGGCAACTAGCAACCTCATTAGCTCCACGCTTGGCCACACTCTCATCCCACACATAACAATAGCCTTCTTTCGTAACCATGTCATAAATTGTAAAATTATAGCACGACAGTTTACGTTTATAATAAAGTATGCTCATTTGACCATGAGGACAGGTTAAGACCTTTTGAAAATCGAATGTCGCACATAAAATCGTACCATTGGACTGAATAGCTTCTGTCTTGTCAGCGTTCTTTAACTGTCTGGCAATATTCTTGTTTGTTTGGTGTTTTTCGTAATCAGTTTTCATATCTTCAGATGGGTTTTCAGTTTGTTTGTATATATGACATTGATCACAAGTGTCTTTTTTTGGAACGTGAAAGGTCAGATTAAATTGACTGTTGACAATATCACGGTATTGTCGAAGAGAGGTAGCTTTATTTGAATATTTTTCCAAATCAGGCCATTCTTTATACATGTTAAACATTCGAGCAATACTGAGACTACCATCTAAGTACAGTCGTTTTGAAGACTTTCGACAGTAGTGCGACTCAACTGGCACAAAAGAATTAACATGAGCGCACACAGAGAGTACCATTTCGTCATTGACTACTTTTCTGTGATTGTCATGTCGTCCTCTCATATCTTGTTCCACAGCTGTGCTACCATCATACTTCATCCATGCAGTTCTGGTCAATCGTTCACTGATACCTAGAGTATCGTATTTAAAAACATGGTCTTGCAAACGCAGATTTTATTGTAACTTACATTGTCAGTGCTTCTCTTTGGTAAGAAATATTTGTAAGTGTACTCTCTTTGGTGTTTTAATTCCCGCCGAAATGTCCTAGTTTTGGGTTGTTTTGTAGCATAGGTTGCTACGTAAAGCCATTGCTGTTCTCTTAAACCTAATTCCCAAAATTTGCTGAAAATCTGAATACGCTCCTCCTCGGATATCTTTGTGGCACATTGAAATCTGCAGTGACATGCTGGTCCCATTGTTTTCGCTTCAATAGTACGTCCTCTCTTTGAAAAATACGTTTTACCTTGATTTTTCAGTTTTTTTCGTTTGATATCACTCCAATTTTCATAGTTTCGAGGACGTTTTTTCCCTCTATTCTTCAGCAAGGCAGAGGGTGCGGGAGACGAATGATTAGAGCCCGTACCAATAGTATCAACTGATAGACAATTAGTGAATTCATCAGGTTCGTGTTGGTAACAAAACGGATCATTACATTTTGCATGTGTATTGACTGGGGATGGGACTGGTGTATTTCGTATGTCTAATTGCGGCTCAGGTTTTTCAATATTATTATGAGTGGCTGGTGAGTGTTGAGGTTGAACATGCAAATTACTGAAAATGGGAGTTAGTGGCATAGGAGAGAGCTGATCAAGCTGAGAATTTAGTGATTGCGGGCAGTCAGTGATTTCTGCGGGTGTCATTGGATCTGTAGGCATATAAACATCTTTTGTGATAGCATCATGTGCATATTGTGTAGTAGATTCTGCTGTTGCTTCGTCTGGTTGATCTGTAATTGTGACTGATTCTTCTTGGTGATCACTGCTGGAAAACACATCAGCCCATAAGTCTTGCATCACTTCAGATGACAATATCGCATCCGCTCCTAATGGTAGTGACCTAATAGCAACACATCAGCCCATAAGTCTTGCATCACTTCAGATGACAGTATCGCATCCGCTCCTAATGGTAGTGACCTAATAGCAACACTGTGTTTCCGCTGCAAAATAACAGAAAACACATGAATTAATTATTCTTCAAAAATGTAATTAACATACAACTACAAAAATAAATCCTAACTAATATTATAAATGCGAAAGTAACTCTGTCTGTCTGTGTCGCTTTCACGCCAAAACTACTGAACCGATTTAAATGAAATTTGGTATAAAGATAGTCTAGAGCCTGAGGAAGGACATAGAATAGTTTTTAATCGACTGCGCGCGTGAGGAAAAGGAGGGTAATGCTTTTCCGCGATAACGACTTCTACGCAGGCGAAGTCGCAGGAAAAAGCTAGTAATAAATATCCAGTTTTAATTCGAAAATATAACCAATAACGACGTATGTAAAAATCTGTCCGAAGAATAACGTCGGTTGTGCACATGCAACTGACAGTCATCCGTAAAAAAATGACGGTTTGTACCATACGCCAATCATAAGTTCCTAGAACATTGTAGGATTTAAATATACGTCACCGAAAAAAAAACTTAAAGTGGTTATGTTACACACATTGCATAAACTAATAGTAGTTAATAATTTGTAACGGCGTGAAAACTAGGATACACAAAACCAAATGTTTCAGAATACAACGTACAACGACGGATTTGACAGACCGTCGTTTTACCGCGGAAAAGCTATAAAAAAGTAATTCCACATAATATAACATGTAAAATTAAAAAAAAACCAATAATAGTAACAATAACTTACCTGACGTACTGGCAAATTGTTCTTCGGTTTCTTTTGTAGAAAATTTTTCGATTTGCAACTCATTCACATTTATTGTATTTTGATTTGCGGTTTTTAACAAGGCTAATATCTGTCTTGACCTTTTAGACGCCATAATTAATTTAGGTTTCACGTACTAACTACCATTCTTAATATTAAAAAAACACTGATAAACAAAAATAATCTTGCGTAAATACGTGCGACGTATGACCTCGCCTAGAACATGGTCGGTACTAATCATGCGACGCGCGGGAGCGGGGCGTGAGAGGCAAAGGTCAGCGCCGTACAGTGGCTGAATTGTTTTTACGACACTGTACTGTGCTTAGAAATCAAATCCGTCGTTATTCCAACTCTGAATCTGGGTTATTTTGAATAATATTTATAAAAATAAATATTTGGTCGATAAAGCACAATTTATAATGTCATATAATGGAAGAAAAAAAAATTCTAAAAAAATCACAACCGTCGTTGTTCTACGACTACGACGATATTATCATCATAACAGACGCCGAAGGAATCGACGCAGATTTTGGATTCACCCATATATCCAAAATAATGTGAACTGCAGATTGTCAGTTGCAGCACGAGAGCTGCGTGAAACAGATAATAAATTTGTGGGATTCTATAGAATGTCCAAAGATAGCTACGTACATTTGGTACAGTTAATAGCTCCTGCATACTGAATGTTGATTTGAAGTACCAGACCAGACCCGTTAAGCCCTTCTTTCATTGGAAAGAGACTTATACCTACCCCTGTAGTGGGAACGTGGTAGTATGTTACAGTAATTACAAGTAAGTACCTACTATTAAAATAAAGAAACACCCTGATATACCACAAAGCATACTTTATTATTAAAACCATATTTTAATCATCATTTGTATTAATAAGACTCGGTACTGATTCATAATATGTCAGGATTTGATTATATGCTGGTGTGACTCGCTGTCCATTTAGTACAGGCTGCTCTTGCGTGGAAAGAGAAACGTGTTGTGTTTCAAAATTATATGCTGCCGTGGATTGCTGCTCATTTAATGAGGGCAGTTCTTGTGTAGAAACAAATACGCTTTGTGTTTCCAAATTATATGATGATGTGGCTCGCTGTGATGGTGCCAAAGAAGGTCTCTGAGGTTCCTCTAAAATTTCGTCCACTAAAGCCAGCACTCGTCGCTTGAAGGTTCTTGTTTGACTGTCGGACATTGCTTTCATGTCTGGCAGTAAGCTTAGAAGAAACATTCGCTTAGGGTCCTCTGTTTCTATAGTGTTTTTATCAAGTTTAGCCTTTCTGGCTTTAAAGTAGTCCATAATACCATCATCGATTGTTGAAAATGATTTCCCTTTACGACGAGTAAAGCGGCTGCCAGTACTGGAAGCAGGTGGTCTGGATAAAGGGCATGACAAGGGCGACAGCGGTTGATTGGTTATAGGAGAAGATGCAGGCAAAGGGCATGACATGGGTGATAGATTGTTTTGGTATGGTGATGGCGTGCTTTGAGATGGTGATGTCATGTTTTGAGATGATAATGGGATGTTCTGATGTAATATGGATTGCGACTCATTTACTTCTTCGTTATCTTCTTGTTCCAACACCTCTTCTACTGCTTGCTGCGGGAGATTACCTGATACAGTATTATTCAGAGTTTTTATGAATGGAATGGTAAATTGCATCGCATCGGCCAAATAATAAGGTTTCTTGTTTTTTGATGATGATCCACTTGAAGCTGGTTTTGTGTGCCGGACGAAAACTGCGCGCAAATTTTTCCATTTTTCTTTACATTGGCCCTCCGAAACAAAATTAACAACTTATTTTTTTGTTTCCAGGTACTTGGCAAGTGGCGATTCATTTGTGAACATCGGATACTATTTTGCTAGAGGAGATAATACAGTTGCACAGATAATCGCTGAAACTACAGTCATTATTTGAAATGTTCTAAAAGATATTTATATGCCAATCCCTAATGTAAGAAAATGGAAGAGTATATCAGAGCGTTATAGTTTGTTGTGGAATTTGCCCAATTGTATCGGTTCCTTAGATGGAAAACATATCCGTATAAAGAAATTCCCTAATTCAGGATCAAGTAATTTTAACTACAAGTCATTTCATTCTGTTGTCTTGATGGCATGTAGTGATGCGGACGGGTTATTTACATTAATTGAATGTGGCTACGCTGGGAGAAATAGTGATGGTGGAATATTTCATGCTTCAGCTATCAAACAATGGCTAGAAAACACTGCTAATATTCCCGCGCCTTCAAGATTACCAAACGACGAACAAAAATTTCCCTACTATTTCGTAGGTGATGAGGCGTTTCCATTATTACGCTATCTGATGAGACCATATCCAAAACGAACTTTGAACAATATTAAAAGAGTGTTTAATTATAGACTGAGTCGAGGTAGAAAGACAATGGTATTTACATTTGGAATGATGGCTGAGAAATTTGCCGTTCTAGACAGGCCTATACGTTGTCGAGATCCGCAAAAAGTTACAAATATTATAAAATCTGTGTGTATTTTGCATAATTTCGTACGAAGCAGAGAAGGTATTCAGTATAAACCACAACATTTCGAAACAACTGACTTCACTCCTGAATCAATACCTGCTCCACAAAATCTTCAAGTGACTCCAACATCATCAGCTTATAATCTCAGAGATTATTTGGCAAATTATTTTATTAAACACCATGCAGCATTACCGTGGCAATGGAATCATATTTTGTAATAAAATAATTAAATATAGGTACTTACCAGTCAAATTAAATACTTTTCCAACTTCACTCCAAGCTCTTTCTGTTACATCCTTTCGTGAGTAATCTGTCAGTTTATAATTATATAAACATGGATTCCTCTTCCACTTTCTGCACAAATTTAATATTTAAGGCTTGATCATTCATTTTTCACATCAAAACACAGTAAACTCGGGTAACCTAGTAGCTCGGCGACCGGCACGACGCGTCGCGCGCGATCAGTTGCCAACGCGTTACTAACTGGTTAGTGACTAGTCGCGTCGTGTGCGAACCTGTATGGCAATGTATGGGCGGTGACGCTCAAAAAACTCGTTAGTAATTTGAGTTTGTGATTAGTTCCTTTTGAGTAGCTCCATGTGCGGAGGGCCTTACTCAGCTTATTCTGCTCCAAAAAGATAGTTTCTTGCATAAAATAAACCCTATAGTTTTATGAATCGATGCGTGTTCTATTCAGAAGTTGATTATTTTATTTTATTTTTAAAGGATTTTTATAATTATACTCGTAAGTGAGTACAGGATACTAAATGTACTAAACTTTCAAGTTCCAACAAAACATCTTATTGTCTTAATTTCATGTTCAACATGTCCGCCTCTGTTTTGCACACATATTGGCATTCTTTTACGATGTCCACTTTATAAAAACCAATAGTTAGTCATT
Organism: Hypomecis atomaria; assembly: GCA_964007245.1. Lineage (NCBI taxonomy): Eukaryota > Metazoa > Arthropoda > Insecta > Lepidoptera > Geometridae > Hypomecis > Hypomecis atomaria. Next base: position 4,312,016 of record OZ023294.1, on the reverse strand, counting down.
CTCATTTCATTCGTCGCATTAATTATCTTGTCTCTCAATACTTCAACTGACGAAATTGGGTTGCGTTGATTGTACACGAGACTTCATGTGCCCAGACATATAAAATCTATGGGGGTTAGGTCCGGACTTCTGGCTGACCAGGGTAAACCCACCTCGTCCAATCCATTTGTTTGGATAATTTGTGTCCAGCCATTCTGAAGGTGCGTATAAATTAAGCGCGGCAGCCGCGCGAGCCAATGTTCGACCAGAGTTGACGTTCATTTGCCGCGCGAGCCAATATGTAGATATAAATTTAGTTGGACGTGGCAGGCGCGCGCGGCAGGCGATCCATCACGAACAAACCGCGGCGGATAGACAGACCAGTTCACTCTTGTAAACCTGCGAGTATGGACGCGCGTGGTCGGGCGGCTGCCGCTTTCATTGTGATTCACCATCTTATTTGTAAAAAAAAGAAAAGAAAAAGGCGTTGGTGGATGAAAAAATTATATCTAAATAGATCGCTATATGGCCCGAAACTTCTGGAAGACATAAGATATGAAGCCGTTGCAAACACTATAAAAAATTTTACGCGAGTGTCAACTACAGAGTTCGAATTAATAAAATCATTAATAGAACCAAGTGTTATGAAAATGAACACACAATTTCGAGAGGCAATATCAGTTACTGAAAGATTAGCAATAACTTTAAGATTTCTGGCAACTGGAGACTCGTATACTAGCCTGCAATACCTTTTTCGAGTATCAAAACAGTCAATTTCAAGAATTGTTCCTGAAGTTTGTGATGCACTTTGCGATGCACTAAAAGACTGGGTAAAGGTGAGTAAATAAAATATCTAGTTTTCTTTTATTATTATATTTATTTATTGATATAATTCTTATTATTATTTAGGGGAAAAAATCATCCATAGTCAATGGCGTTGGTTCACGTTCATCAGTAGGAGTAGTGTCTGGAATCTGAGAAGACGGAGTCGAAGTCTGAGGAGACGGCGTTGAGGTGTAGTGTGACTGTGAATAATTTTGGGTACAATACCCATAATTCGAATATTTTCCTAGGTCAGCATCAAATATCACATTGTTAATCGCTTGCTTGACGTAAATTAAAGTGCGTGAATCATATTTACGGAGTTCATTAGCAATGTGCTGGCCGTAAGAAAAATATGGGTCAGCAGATGATGCAGCGGATTCAGTTAGAACCTGAAATGCTTTTTTCAGCATAGGGGAATCTTCTTCAGCGTTTACCTTTTTCTTTTTCTTTACTCTCAGATTATCTGGAGCGTTCATAATGTCACTTGGTGGTTCTATTTCTTGTTCCATAGCAGAAGGTGTAATTGGTCCTGTATCATTATTTTGTGCTATTTGTGCTGTTGCCAACTATAAAAAAAATACGAATGTTTAATTAATTGTTGCAGGTACCGGACTCAGAAGAAGAATGGTTGCAGATAGCACACGATTTCGAAAACAAATGGGACTTTCCTCATGCAGTAGGTGCATTGGATGGCAAACATGTAGTGTTGCAAGCACCTATAAACAGTGGCACAGAATTTTTCAACTACAAACAGTTTTTTAGTTTAGTATTACTAGCTTTAGTCGATGCAGACTATTGTTTTACGTATGTAAATGTGGGTTGTCAAGGTAGACTATCTGATGGAGGTATTTTCAAAAATACAAACTTATACAAAAAACTAGAAGAAAAATCTATGAGACTTCCTCCTCCATCCATTCTTCAAGTGCCCTATTCCTTCAAAGTACCGTATGTGATTCTAGCTGACAAAGCTTTTGCTTTAAATGAATATACTATGAAACCATTTCCAGGAGATCTAGAAAGGGGTTCTGAGGAAAGAATCTTTAATTACAGGTTATCTCGAGCACGTAGATGTGTGGAAAATGCATTCGGGATTCTGAGCTCAGTTTTTAGAGTTCTACGCAAACCTATGTTACTGCAACCAAAGATTGCTACTAAAATTGTTTTAGCAACAATACATTTGCATAATTATTTGAGAAAAAGAACTCTGACAAGATCACAGTACACGCCGCAAGGATGTATAGATAGTGAAGGAAACGAGGGGCAAATTATACCTGGAACTTGGAGAAATGAAACTGCCCCTACATCACTACTGCCTCTTAACTATATCCCAAGAAGAGCGGGAAATTTTGCACAACAAATACGTTCACACCTAGCCCATCACTTTGTTACCAATGGTGCAATATCTTGGCAAAATAGATATTAAAACTTGTACTCACATTTTCAGACATTGTGTCCAATGTTTCATTGGGTAGATCTTTATCCCTCATGAAATTAAAATCATCAAACGCAAACCACTTCGAAACGTATACTTCATTTGTCGCTGTAATAAAAATAAAAATTATTTACGTAATTACAATAATGCGTTTTATTTTTTGTTGTAAATGCAAAATAAATAGGTACTTACCAGAACCAGTACGACAACTTTTAGCTATTCTAGATTTTTCTCTTCTGTAGGACGCCAAAAGCGTAGTCATTTTTTTTTTCAAGTCAGGAATAGGTATATCCATTTTCTTACTGATTTCTACCCACGCATCATACCTCAACGAGTTATTGCGGTATTGGGAGGATTTGCTGTTCCACAAAAATTCTTTTGCGCTATACAATTGTATTAGTAAACGGCACTTTTCGTTGTCCATTTTTACGTATTCGCCGCGCGAGCCAAATCACCAAAACTACAACCGTCCCCACTGCGCGCGAGCGAACGACTGAAGCTCCTTTGATGCGGTCTAAAAAACCGACAGCGAGCGGATCGCCCCGCGGCACGTTCGAGCGCGGCAATGTTCGCGTCGCCGCGCGCGGCGGTCCCGTCTACATAGAGCGCGGCCGCCGCGCGCACCAATGTTCGATGGTTTGCCGCGCTTAATTTATACGCGGCTTGACACTTCTTCTGAAACGTGCAGGGCGGCCATTTTGCTGAAACCACATGTCTCGAATCAGATTAAAAAAATACAAAAATAAAAAGAAATACAAAATAACTTTATTTGCCTTAAAACACTTTTAACCATATTCACTTGTCCATTGACTCTGAACTAGTTAATAACTGTATCTCAGAGCCAATGGCTTCTCCCGTTATACAATCTAGCAACAAAATGTTATACAAACAAAAGTAAAAAATTTAGAAAAACAATTTAGATTATTAAATTTAGAAAAACAATTTAGATAATATTCGAAACATGTAAGAAATATATCTCGACATCAGATGCATAAGGTCGGATGTACAAAACTCCAACTTTTCAGGAGAGGAAAAATAAAATTGACGAACAATTCTCTTCATATTTATTAAACTTTAAGCATTTAAATCAGTTTTCTTTTTTTATAATTAGGTAAATAGTTGTACCTCTTACTTCTAATGACAAGAATCACTGTACCTATTTATATAAATAAATAAACAAAGTTTTTTTATTTAATCAGTTACATCCGACCTTATGCCTGAAATATTATAGATTTACAATTGAAACTGCAGGCATATGTCTACATCCGACTTTATACTTGCAATTTCAAGCGTTTACTTTTAGCTTTATAATGACATATAGTTTTATGCTCCTAGACATATTACAATTCAACCAAGTCTGATTAGTGGATATTACTTTATACTTCTAAATTTTTTATTAATTATTTAATTTCAAGCAAAAGGTCGGAAGCCTTTATAAATCTCTCACTTACAACAAAGTATAGGTTTTAAGATAACATAAAATTGGTTTGCATTATATTAATACAAAAGCAAAGGGTCGGAAGAACCGACAAATGATAACAAAAATATAGTTAAGAAGGCACCTTGGCAAGAAATAATAAAAAAAATATCTAGTCAGTCTCAGGAAAGTCAGGCTCATTGGCATCATGTTTCAGATTCCTGTAGTAATCATGACATTCTGCGGGTACCCATTCCAAAAGGGTAATTAAATCTTTATATTTTGCAGAAGATATCGGTTTTGCTTCTTCTCGAACATTCGGCAAGTCACTGGGAAACTCAATACCTTTAGACAAATTGCGTACCAATGATATTTCAGAAAATTGCGCTGAAAAGTTTGTTTTGTAAAACAGCGTTCCCGGCTGTTCTTGCTTCAGTTGAAGCCAAACACACTGTGAGATTTTAAACTCTTGACCGTCCTTGTTCTTTTTTCGCATCACCAATGGTCCATTCTTTTTATATAAACTGGTCAAATCTTTGAAATGCTGTAATTCCATATCAAACACTTCAAAAGTTTTTTTTCCTCCGCATGTTCTTATGAATTGGGACCAATCTCTGGGAATGGCGATCTGCATTGTCTTCAGCTGTTTTTTTCTTCTTTCAATTTGGGAATGAATTTGGTCAACTTCCATGTGTGTGTGGCCTTTTAGCATGAATTTGTGATTAATGATCTTTATGTTAGGAAATTTGTGCAGGAGCCAAATGTAGGCCATCACTATCATCAAATTTCTGTTTTGGCCTGCGCAATTATCTGACCAAAATAGCAATTCTTCAACATTTCCGAGTTTAGCTCTGTTTTCTTCTGCCCAACGAATGAGACAGGATGCTACTTCGTTACCCCCTCTTCCGCCTATGTTTTCAGACCAGATCACATTTGAAGCAACGTTACTCGTTGCGTCATATATTGTTAAATTCAATGTCCAAAGTTTTCGCAGGTAGAAAGACTTGGTATTGGTTAAATTAGGTGTCGCTAAACACTTTTGTAAATCGAACATTAAAACTCTTTTCTTTCCAGAACTGTTTTGTGCTTCTTCTTTATCAATTTTCTTTAAATTATATCTTTCATTTGCTGCATCTTGATGTAATTTATGTTCCTTTTCAATCTCTTTTTTTTCTGTTTCTTCTATAGCGTCTTTAAATTTTCTCTCATAAGCATCGCAATCGTCGCATGTGTCTACTGACGGGAGTTTGAAGCTAAGGTTGAATTTTGTGTTGAATATATTTCGGTATAACCATTCTTTTGCTACAAGGTTATTAGGTGTTCCTTCTTTTATCATAAGTTCTTTGTAATGCTGATACATGGTTGCAATATTTAAGTCCGGACCTAAATACTTTTTCCCACTTTTTTGGCGTGAATAGTGGCTTTCATAGGATGGATAGGAATTAATATGATCCATTACTTTATTAATTATGGGTGCAGGTGATTTGTTTCCTGGTACATGTTTTCCCCTTTGATCTTCAATCGTTAAACCTCCCTCCATTTTTTTTTCTACACTTAATTTTACAAATTTTTCTCCAATCGACAGTGTATTCAAAAACATAACCTTGCATACTTTTTCTTTGGAACCGTCTACAGTAAAACTATAATTATAAGAGAACTTCCTTCTATCTAGCTCCAAGTCACCACTAGTTTTCATGTTTCGCTTTCTGTCTTTTTTTACGTTGCTAACAATAAATTGTCGACGCTGATCCCAATTACGACAATTTTTCCAAAATTGGTTGAAGATAAGTTCTCTTTTTTCATGAGATATCTTCGTATAACATTTAGCTTTACACGAACACGGAGGCTTTAACATACGACCCTCTACGTCTGGTTTCTTCTTAGCGACTGTTGAGTGATATGGAGATCCCTTCAATCTCGCGATTTTGGTAGAATTCCTTTTCCATTTCGTTGGATCAGCAATTTTTTTCTTTACATTTTGTGTTTCTGATAATCCTTGTACTTGATTCAAATACACCACTCCATTTAAGTCAACAACCATTATGGGATAATGATCAGGTGTCAAGGTCGGTGACATCGTAACATTTTTGTCAATTTTTTTGTAGCAAACTAAAGCTTTTGAACCTTCTTGTTTTGAAGGCAAAAATATTGTTTTGTCAGTACATGGCGTATCGGAATCATCACTCAATTCACCAGTTTCATTAATGTGAATCTCTGGTCTTTCTAAACATGTCTTTTTCTTGAGAGGCGAATAAGCACATTGATCAAAATCAGGAACAGAATCGATATTTTTACTACTTAAATTCTGTGGACCTATAAGATCTTCTACCGTTATTAAGTCAGAAGTATTCTCTGCATTACCTTGGTAATTTGTTGTATTTTTATTTTGTGATGATAGATGTATACTGACTGGAGCATTGCAAGGTTCGTGTTTACAAGCTTCAGGACAATAATTATCCGGTGGGAATAGGCGTCTTTTTACTTGATCTTGAGACATTTTTAAGAGCCTGAATTGAGCAGAGTCACTTATCTCGCTACAGCTTGAGTCATTCTCTATATCAGGTTCATAATCTTTGTCTTTAACGCTGTCATCACTTCCATAATCAAAAATGTCTTCTTCGCCATCTGAAAATAAAAATAAATATTCAATCAAATTAAAAAAAAAAACCAGAAAACTTATTGGGGACCAATATCGAAGTAAGTAAACACGTAAAAAGGCAGGCTTTTGTTTGTTATTCAAATTTCATTTTAGTCGCATTGCTAAATTATTGGAAGTTTGAAGTTTACCTACCATTCATATCTATGTCGTGAGCTATATTGGATTTTTTTGAAACGCACGCAGTATTCTTAGTTCCTTCTTCTTCATGAGGTAGTTTATCTGAAAAAATATTCAAATTATCACACTAATAATTATAACGCTGAAATTTGTGTATGTATGTCCACTTCATGCCTAAACAACTTGACGGATTAAGGCAGATTGACAGATCAGCACCTGGATTAACATGTTAATCCATCTATGAATGAATATACCTATAACAGAATTCCAAGCGGGGCAACAGTGGGCAATAGCTAGCTAATATACTTGTACTTTAATGAACCATCTTTACGACCATACAATCTCTACGATCGTTGTCCTCTGTATTGCCTATGTACCTAAAATTATTTTCATGTTATCGAACTTTCATAAGTAAATTACGTAATTAATTGTACAAAACTTACTTTCTATATCACCGAATGGTTTTCCTCCTCGAGCCTGAATAACTTTTTCGCGAACCTTAGAAAGTCGTCGTCGTTTTTCAAATAATTGTTCATACAATGGTACTGTGTTCTGCAAGAATAATTAGGTACAAGTAGTAGGTATGTATTTGTTATCTACTTAGCTAGATCAAGAGATTTAAGAAAGGTTGGTTAGAAAAAACTATGTAGGTAGGTACCAACTTGCTTGCATTCTAATTTAAGTAGGTACTTACTTCATTTTTTTCCATTATGTTATGACTGTTCACTGCATTGATGAAACATAAACAGTTTGTAATACAAAATATCGCACTAAGTATTCATTAACCACTGCTTTTTCACATAAAACTAAAAACCATACACAAGTGACCGGCGTGACCGGTGCCGAACGAACGAATAAATTTTGCTATTGTAACCAACGGCCGACGCGCGGCGGGGCGGGCGTGGTGCGGCACGTGCCACTGCTCCACTATCACTGTCACTCTCACTCTAGCGGCGACGAGCTATAATGCTGTCTCACGCCATTTGTCGATGCGCCACGTGCGTTCATGACGACCAAAATTTTCTATACGGAAATATCCGAACTATCTTAACTACCGACCAAGCAGGACAAAGTAACTTTAATTTATTTGGAGACATAAGGATGGAAGTCAACAAACGTACCAAAATCCGAATACAATATTGTTGTTATTACAGCAAGAAAGTCTTACATTGACATACGACGTTATGCCTTATTAATGCTAGATAACATTTTTCCAAGCATAATGCTGAATGTGATGATACGTTTCTTTATTTGAATAATAAATTAGGTGCACAAGGTCGTATGAGTTGAAGCGCCCAGCGTGATGTGCCAAATATTTTAGATGCATAATAGTTTTTGTTGACATAAGGCTCCTTAAAGTAAAAATAATTTAGTGCATAAAGATGTAAGTGAACGTAAACCTATATGCCTCCAAGGCATTTCAAAAAGTGCGTAAATCCGACTTTATGCATGCGTGTATTTTGCTAACGGAAAGAGATAGAAATACCACGATCAGTTTGATAGAAAGAGAAACAACGCCATATTATCGCTACACTAAAAAGACATTTTGGTCGGATCTTCACATCCGACCTAATGCCTCTAAGGTCGAGATATATATATATGTATACTATAAAGCATAAATTACATAGATACATACTTAATACGAACTACACAATTTTACAACTCAAAACCCAAAACATTCATTTTTATGGTGGCAAATCATCTAGTACGTCACTTGCTCTTTCGTAGTGTTCCACATTTAAATTGTAAGACCGAATCAAATGATTAGAAATAATACCCATCCACACATTCAGGCAAAATATTCGTTGTAACCCCTTTACTCTCTTCTTTTATAATTTTGCAGTTTGTTCAGGGCCCACTAAAATGAGCTTTATGTTAACTGGTAATTCCATGTTTATCGAAAATCGATCCATCTGTCCACAAGATTTTTTTAAGGTGAAAAGATAGCTCAACGTCCTTGAGCATTGAACAAAACATGCGGCCAGCGCTGACCACCCCGCGGGGCCGCGCTTACAGCTCCGCGCGCCCGCGTATTCCCCCGACCGTCAAAGAGTATCACCGGACGCAGATGCGTTCGAAGCATTTCTGTCGCTACCTATAGGTAATGCTTATTTTGGGAAAAAAATATTCTTTAATGAGTACGTCATTGTGGTTAGAGGGTTCGAGTAAAAAAACTAAAATATCAATATAATATCTTTATTGAGTACGTCATTGTGGTTAGAGAGTTCGAGTAAAAAAACTAAAATATCAATATAATATCTTTATTTACTTAATACTTCTGAAAAGACTGGATAAATTCCTAGGGTGGAGCAACGATTAAAAAAATAATTAAAACTCGTTAAATTGCATTTCCCTAACAAACTTAGATTTTAAATACATAGTTTCATCTGTATTAGTTTCATTGTAAAGTGGCTTTAATATGATATCTTGATTTCTTTTTTCTTCTGTACTACTTTCATTAGAGCTTGACTTCACTTCTTCATTTTCTTTTTCAACAGTTTTTTGTTTCTTTTGTAGCTGGCTAGATTTATCTTCGTTTTCAATATTCATACATTTTCGGTTTTCTTTTGTAGAGTTTTCTTCGATCGCGTCTTGAATAAATTGGGGATCTCGTATTTTCTGGTTTCGTGGAAACCTCGGGTCAACCAGTTCAGGAAGTAGACATTCTGTGTAAAATATGCACAATTTTTCCTCCATTTTGTTTGCCCAGAAATTATCATCTTTGTGAATCCATTCTGTCCATAGAGGTCGATCCTCTCCAGTCCAAATGCCAAACAAACATTTCAATCTTTTGGTTATATGCAATTGTCCCTGTATTTGGTAGTACCAATCGTGTGATTTGTTTATAACCAATTCTCCTTTATTAATTTTATAAAATTTTATTTTTTTATTTTCTTCAGCTTCTCTCACATTTTTTTGGAACGCTATTATAGGGCATTTTATTTCTACTATAGTGTCAGCTCCAATCAAGCCGTCCGGTGTGGCTCCAAGATAATGTATATCTTCATCAATAAAAAGCCCACATGGTTGAATTTGGACATTTAGTTGTTTTGCTAACTGATCCAAAGCTTTTTTTTCATTTTCTCTGCCATGCTTTATTGAACTGATATTTGATATAGTTTTTTTGTAAAGCATGTCTTTTACCAGATTTGAGCAACTAATATTTTTTCGTCTTTTCACCACTCTACCAAAATTTGATGCAGTTAATAGACTTCGCCTGAGCTCTAACCAGTCTGAACAAGAACTTTGCAGAACAGTATCTCGTTCAACTTTTTGCCTTTCTTCCTCAGTTTTTTTTAAATTTTGCAAGAAGGTCTCTTTTTCTTTTTCAAAAATTTCAGGAGTCATGTCGGGTTTTTCACAATTTTCCCCATAATTGGTATCCCCAGCTTTTGAAAAAAGGATTCTATTTATTTGTCTATTTTATTATATTTATTGTATTATATTGTATTATATTATATATATATATTATATTATATATATATTATATTATATATATGTCTATTGTATTATATTTATATGTCTATTTTTTCTTCGGCAATATTTTCTTAACGCTTTCATGCGTTTAATTCTTCTCTCTTCTAACTTTTTTACATTTCCTCGTGGACTACGCCCTGCGATAGATTTATACACAGTCGTCAGCGTCAGTGTGTGTGTTAAAAGAAACTACAGCAGCATGGCACCTAGCTTGGTAAGAGCCACGCCTGCTGTAGTTAACCCTTTTACCACCGACGAGCTTGGCTACAATGCTGTTATAGCGCTCCACATTGTTGCTGTCAATGTCGTGTATCAAGCTCGGAGCATGTGCCGCCACATATGACATTATCAGACCAATTTTGGACCATAAGGTACTGGTAAAAAAGTCTTTAGGAACATCTGATGGCTGTTCACTACCCACGAAATTACAAAAAAAAAGGTTTGCATTTTGTGTGATCATCAAACGCGTGGTTATGGGCTAGCAGTATGTTTGCATATAGCGGTTCTATGTTATAAAGCAGATCTGCTTTATGAGCGTATATGATTTTTCGGATACACCTTCTTATGATCATTATTCGTTTGGTTGTAACAAATTTTCTGAACCTACACAGGTATTTGGTATCCGTTTGTAATGCCGTTAGTTTGTTGCATAAATTTCGAAGAATGTGGTTGCGACATTCTATTTTTTCTATAGTAATGTGAGGATATGGTCGACTTTTTAATAGTTTCGCATAAGTACTAGAATCCCCATCGGAAACCATTCTGGCGTAAATCAGGTTATGCATGTCAATGGAACACCTAAAACCTTCGACGAGAATTTCTGATTCCATAGCCGTAGATGGACCACTATAGTTTTTATAGCATTCATGGGTTTTAGGTTCTTGTTTTCTATTTTCTGCTTGAGCACAAATTGCACAGTATTTATTCTTTACACCTAAGAAAAGTACCTCGCCTGTTTTTCTTCCAATAATCGCAGCGGCACCAGATAAGGCCGAGTAATTTTTTTTATAAGTTCGCTTAGACCAGCATCCTTCAACAACGACGTCTATGATCGGTATGCCGTTCTTGTCAACGCGATTTTCAGATAGAGCTAGTTCTCTTTCCTTTGCGGCTGCTTGATTCATACTCTCAACGGAAACTTTTTCCCAGTGCATTTGAAGCTTGACATGACAGGCTTTATACGTTTTGGTAGTCATAATTGGCAGATTTAAAGATGCAGAAAACTCTTGTAGTTGAGAGTGTCCATTGCCAGTTGCGATTGTCCCAGCAACAGCGCAGTGGTTAACAGTCAGTTGCGGGCGGCGCGGGGGCGGGTTGCGGGCGCGGGGCGCGCGGCGGCCGGTCAGCTGATTGCGAGCGGTGGGGTTTGATGACTCACCGACACGGCGCAGCGATCGGCGCGAGCGCAGGCTGAAAATACATTTTTCGGTTCAGTCCACCACGATATTATAATAACGACGTCCCCAATTTTCATATTATTTTTAAAGTTGAATGCAACGCACAAACTAAACGATAATATGTATGATGCAACGATTTTAATATTTTCAAGCAATTTTCAAGCGACCCGGCAAATCGTTGGACCAGTGAACTTAAGGCACACTGTCCACGGAGGCGTAGCTTCATAGACGCGTATTCGTCATAAAGGTGAAAACGCACTAGAGCGGCGCAGCGGCGGAGAGGCGCGTCGCGGCGGCGGAGCGGCGCGGCCACATATGACATTATCAGACCAATTTTGGACCATAAGGTACTGGTAAAAAAGTCTTTAGGAACATCTGATGGCTGTTCACTACCCACGAAATTACAAAAAAAAGGTTTGCATTTTGTGTGATCATCAAACGCGTGATTATGGGCTAGCAGTATGTTTGCATATAGCGGTTCTATGTTACACCGTCTTTCAGATTCTATATCTGCTTTATGAGCGTATATGATTTTTCGGATACACCTTCTTATGATCATTATTCGTTTGGTTGTAACAAATTTTCTGAACCTACACAGGTATTTGGTATCCGTTTGTAATGCCGTTAGTTTGTTGCATAAATTTCGAAGAATGTGGTTGCGACATTCTATTTTTTCTATAGTAATGTGAGGATATGGTCGACTTTTTAATAGTTTCGCATAAGTACTAGAATCCCCATCGGAAACCATTCTGGCGTAAATCAGGTTATGCATGTCAATGGAACACCTAAAACCTTCGACGAGAATTTCTGATTCCATAGCCGTAGATGGACCACTATAGTTTTTATAGCATTCATGAGTTTTAGGTTCTTGTTTTCTATTTTCTGCTTGAGCACAAATTGCACAGTATTTATTCTTTACACCTAAGAAAAGTACCTCGCCTGTTTTTCTTCCAATAATCGCAGCGGCACCAGATAAGGCCGAGTAATTTTTTTTATAAGTTCGCTTAGACCAGCATCCTTCAACAACGACGTCTATGATCGGTATGCCGTTCTTGTCAACGCGATTTTCAGATAGAGCTAGTTCTCTTTCCTTTGCGGCTGCTTGATTCATACTCTCAACGGAAACTTTTTCCCAGTGCATTTGAAGCTTGACATGACAGGCTTTATACGTTTTGGTAGTCATAATTGGCAGATTTAAAGATGCAGAAAACTCTTGTAGTTGAGAGTGTCCATTGCCAGTTGCGATTGTCCCAGCAACAGCGCAGTGGTTAACAGTCAGTTGCGGGCGGCGCGGGGGCGGGTTGCGGGCGCGGGGCGCGCGGCGGCCGGTCAGCTGATTGCGAGCGGTGGGGTTTGATGACTCACCGACACGGCGCAGCGATCGGCGCGAGCGCAGGCTGAAAATACATTTTTCGGTTCAGTCCACCACGATATTATAATAACGACGTCCCCAATTTTCATATTATTTTTAAAGTTGAATGCAACGCACAAACTAAACGATAATATGTATGATGCAACGATTTTAATATTTTCAAGCAATTTTCAAGCGACCCGGCAAATCGTTGGACCAGTGAACTTAAGGCACACTGTCCACGGAGGCGTAGCTTCATAGACGCGTATTCGTCATAAAGGTGAAAACGCACTAGAGCGGCGCAGCGGCGGAGAGGCGCGTCGCGGCGGCGGAGCGGCGCGGCCACATATGACATTATCAGACCAATTTTGGACCATAAGGTACTGGTAAAAAAGTCTTTAGGAACATCTGATGGCTGTTCACTACCCACGAAATTACAAAAAAAAGGTTTGCATTTTGTGTGATCATCAAACGCGTGATTATGGGCTAGCAGTATGTTTGCATATAGCGGTTCTATGTTACACCGTCTTTCAGATTCTATATCTGCTTTATGAGCGTATATGATTTTTCGGATACACCTTCTTATGATCATTATTCGTTTGGTTGTAACAAATTTTCTGAACCTACACAGGTATTTGGTATCCGTTTGTAATGCCGTTAGTTTGTTGCATAAATTTCGAAGAATGTGGTTGCGACATTCTATTTTTTCTATAGTAATGTGAGGATATGGTCGACTTTTTAATAGTTTCGCATAAGTACTAGAATCCCCATCGGAAACCATTCTGGCGTAAATCAGGTTATGCATGTCAATGGAACACCTAAAACCTTCGACGAGAATTTCTGATTCCATAGCCGTAGATGGACCACTATAGTTTTTATAGCATTCATGGGTTTTAGGTTCTTGTTTTCTATTTTCTGCTTGAGCACAAATTGCACAGTATTTATTCTTTACACCTAAGAAAAGTACCTCGCCTGTTTTTCTTCCAATAATCGCAGCGGCACCAGATAAGGCCGAGTAATTTTTTTTATAAGTTCGCTTAGACCAGCATCCTTCAACAACGACGTCTATGATCGGTATGCCGTTCTTGTCAACGCGATTTTCAGATAGAGCTAGTTCTCTTTCCTTTGCGGCTGCTTGATTCATACTCTCAACGGAAACTTTTTCCCAGTGCATTTGAAGCTTGACATGACAGGCTTTATACGTTTTGGTAGTCATAATTGGCAGATTTAAAGATGCAGAAAACTCTTGTAGTTGAGAGTGTCCATTGCCAGTTGCGATTGTCCCAGCAACAGCGCAGTGGTTAACAGTCAGTTGCGGGCGGCGCGGGGGCGGGTTGCGGGCGCGGGGCGCGCGGCGGCCGGTCAGCTGATTGCGAGCGGTGGGGTTTGATGACTCACCGACACGGCGCAGCGATCGGCGCGAGCGCAGGCTGAAAATACATTTTTCGGTTCAGTCCACCACGATATTATAATAACGACGTCCCCAATTTTCATATTATTTTTAAAGTTGAATGCAACGCACAAACTAAACGATAATATGTATGATGCAACGATTTTAATATTTTCAAGCAATTTTCAAGCGACCCGGCAAATCGTTGGACCAGTGAACTTAAGGCACACTGTCCACGGAGGCGTAGCTTCATAGACGCGTATTCGTCATAAAGGTGAAAACGCACTAGAGCGGCGCAGCGGCGGAGAGGCGCGTCGCGGCGGCGGAGCGGCGCGGGCAGAAAAATATTCTTTCCACTGTTTCCTAAGAAATAAGACGCACTACAGTAGCACTGCAGCGGAGCGGCGCGGCGCGGCGCGGCGTAGTTGCCTCCTGGAGAATATTTTGCCGCATCGAACCGCGCCGCGCCGCTCCGCTGCTGCTAGTGCGGTATAGCTCGCGGCGGCGGAGAGGCGCGGTGCGACCAGTCAGTTCACTCACGTACTGCGCGAGCGAACGACGCCACAAAATGGACGACGAAAAATTTATTTCTCTTGTTAGTAAATATCCGGAGTTATATGATTTAGAAAACGAAAATTACATGAATCATGTGAGAAAAATCAATATATGGAACGAAATAAGTAGGTACAATAATGGGTGTAAATGGTACGTAAACACTTTTTGTTTTAATAATTATGTTTATTTAATATCTAAAGTTTCACAAACGTCCCTCGCGTGTTTTACTGCAATACATTTATTCTTGCCTTTGTAGCCGACATCCTCGTCGAATCATATCTCTTTGCCAAGATACCGATCCCACGTCGGAATCAAAGTAACTTTTAAATTTATCTCTCACTTCGAAAGCGCTGGTCGTAAAATTACCGCCAACCCGTGGAAGGTCCAACAATTGTAATTGCCCGGTGGATTGTGATTCATTAGTGAAATTAACTGGATCATCTCTAAGAAAATTGTGTAAACAACATGTGGCTAAAATCACATTGTCGACGTTTTCTGGGCTTAGGTTTATAGTTCGGTAGTAAATTCTAAATTTTTGACTCAATATTCCAAATGCATTTTCGGAAACTCTTCGTGCCCGGCTATGCCTGTAGTTATAAACTGTTTTGTCTTCATTACGTACTTGTGTCCCCGGATATGGTCTCATCAGATAAGATTTTAATGGAAAAGCTTCATCTACGACTATTACATGTGGTAGTTCACAATTTGTTCCTGGCATAGTTTTAGGCCCTGGTATGTTTAAAGTATTGGTTTCTAGTTTTCTTGCTAAAATTGATCGGGAAAATATTCCTCCATCACTATTTTTTCCCAATTCTCCTACATGAACTATTACGAATTTATAATTTGCATCTACTAAAGCCAACAGCACTATTGAAAAATACTTTTTGTAGTTGAAATATAACGACCCGCTATTTGGGGAAGCCTGTATTTTAATGTGTTTTCCGTCCATTGCTGATATACAGTTGGGGAAATTCCATCTTTGTGCAAATCCATTCTGAGCTTCTTTCCACGTATCTTCAGTAGGTTCAGGCATAACTATTTTTGACAAGACTTCCCAAATAACTGCGCAAGTTGTATGTACTATTTCTTGAACTGTAGTATATCCTAAACGGAAACTTTCTCCGATAGTTTTAAATGAGTCCCCGGTAGCCAAAAACCTGAAACAAATAACAACATAATGTATTTTTTTTTCAGATAGCGTTTGCAAAGACAAATGGAAGGCGTTAAGGGATGCTTATCACAAAGACGTAAATCAAAAAGCGGAGATGGAGCAAAAAAACATCGACAATACTATTGTGAGTGATGATGATGGCTGTGACATAGCCACTTCTCCATCCTCTGCATCAGTACATTTATCAAGGTCTAATTCTAGAACAAACTCTACGCCTGATCTCGAAATACCAGGGCCGTCTTCGAGAGAGATATCTACACCTGATCTTGAAACACCAAGGCCTTCATCAAAAAATGTAATGTTTAAAAACATGACTGCCAGAAAAAAGAAACAGATACCGCAATCTCAAGTAGCCAATGTATTGCAGAAATATTTAGATAACCGATCAACTTCATCTTCTGTAGAGTCCATTAATCCTATACATTCCTTTTTTAAGGCCATGGCCGATACAGTTGTAAATTTGTCTCCTGATTTATTATTTATTTATTTATTTATTTATTTATATCAAATTAGCACGGTAACAGTAACCAATTACACTAATGATAAATAATTTTACTTACGCTACGATTTGCAGTTGAAGGTAAAAAACCAAGTATATTCTATCGTATCTCAAGCAGAATCCGAAAATTTAAGACCTGCGTCTTCTGCGTCAGAGCTACGAATGACGCACAATGAAACACAATTCGTTGAAGAAGGTTCCGAGAATTTGATATCTACGGCTGCTTCAGAACAACCAACGACAGATGACGTAACTGAATATATACTACAACCATCTCAAAGTATTCTGCAGCCAGAATCACAGCTTCGCTATCGTTATTTCATAAATTCAGATGGAAAAATAACTTACAATTCAGATTAAAATCTAAAACTACTTATGTACCTAACTAATGAATGAATAAATAAATACATACCTGATTGTTACCATGAGTTTTTCTTCCGCACCTATTGCTTGACGAAAAGATGTATTTTGTAGTTCTATATGAGGTTTTATAATTTGCAACAATTCATAAAACTTCTCTTTTGTCATCCTGAAGTAAGTATGAAATCGTTCAGGGTCTCTTAAGAGTCTTGGAAAAAGCGTGTGATATTCTCCTTCTTTGGAACGAGAATTAGGAATATCATGCACCCATATAGACCGCTTTTTATATCTTTCCAGTTTTTCTGCCTCTTCGCATAATAAAGCTACCACTATCACTTCCTCACTTATTCCGTCCATCATGTTCGTCAGGTAACCAACAAAGTGAAATGAATTTTTTTTGCCGCTCGCTGTAGTGCCGCTGCAGTTAAGTGCGGTTAGGTAATACCGCGCCGCTCCGATGCCGCGGCGTGTCTCTCCGCTGCAGTGTCGCTATAGTGCGGTCTAACCTTTATACGCTTGGTGTACGCTTGCTTGCAGCTTACATACAAAACAATGTAACTCTGTCGACGGAGCGGCAACGTCGCGCTCGCGTCGCTGCACGCAAGCTTCATGACGCCTGCCGTACTTGCTGTCATACGCCGGGGCGTACATGGAGTGAACGCACGTGTTTTTTATTGTAAAAAATGGCGGGAACGGCTGCCAAATTTGTTCAGATAATAGAAAAATATCCGTGTTTGTATAACAATAATCTTGCTGAATATGCTAGAAAAGATTTAACTGAAAAGGCTTGGAGTGAGGTGGCGAAAGAAATACAATGGACGGGTGAGCATTTGTTTTTATTTATTTTATAGTAAAATACATAACATTTATTCAAAAATGCAATTATTCCACTGCCATGGCAGAGCAACATTAGGCTGCAAAAAGTAATTTGCTAAATAATTACGTAAACCGTTAGGCGTGTTTACAAATGTCATGTTTGGTATCAAAATTGGTGCATGTCGAATATTGGACACATTAAAACTGTCTGTAGTCGTTGTGTATTGCACACCATCATATCTTCGTATGTAATTATGCAAAATACATACGCACTGTATTATTGAAATGATTGTTGAGTATTTACGACATGATATAGCTTTCAGTAGTATTTGAAACTTTTGTGTCAACATACCAAAAGTGCATTCAATACTTTTTCGTCCGCGACTTAACCTATAATTGTAAATTCTTTTCACATTATCCAGATTTCTTAAGGTGGGTACTGACCAACGTTACGAGGTGTAATGTAACATTCGAATCGAGCATGTTACGCAGTGTCCTTAAAATCGACGTAACATGCTCGTCAAAACTCTGTGCTCCGTCGCCGCCAGTTCACTCCGAGATGGCCGACAGCGAGGACGTATTGGGAACTTTGATTCTACTTAGTTATTGTTTCATCCAAGTGAAGAAAAAGAAAAAACGTTACTGGACATCAAACTTATTTAAAAATAGAGGCGTATGTGGTGGTTTGTCATTGATAGCAATATTAAAAAACCAAATGATTACTGGACAGTATAAAAACTTTGTACGCATGTCTCCGATTGATTTTGAAGAACTATTGAATTTAATTGGACCAAAAGTACATAAAAACGATACAAATTATAGAAAAGCTATCAGTGTCACGGAATTGTTAGCACTAACGCTTCGTTTTTATGCTACAGGAGATTCCTATACTAGTATGCAATATCTTTTCAAGATATCAAAACAACGAATAGGATTTATAGTGAAAGAGGTCAGCGAAGCCCTTATTGGAGCATTAAAAGAATATGTAAAGGTATGTATTATGTATGTATTAATTTAGAAAATGTAGTCATTACATATCAAATTAAATTAAATCACCAAATTCTGACATAAATTGTTCACTCATAGCTGGTGACCCATAGTCATTTTGATGGGACGTATTTGATGCAGGAGTTTCAGGGCTTTGCTGTGGCTCATAGTCATTTTGATGGGACGTATTTGATGCAGGAGTTTCGGTCTGTGGCATCGATGAGACTCTGGAAGTTGTTGGTCGTGTAGAGTAGCCTGAATAACTGTAGCTGTTCATTCCATTTCCAACACAGTCATACTCTCCGCGATCAGCACTGAACAATATATTTGATATATAATGCTGCACATGTATTTTTGTTGTCTTTGAATAAGATCGTAATTTATTTGCCAAAAACATACCATAGGCTTCACATTCGTCAGGTCTGTGCGAAGTTGCCTCCGTTTGCTCGGTTCTCTTTTTTAATATATTTAAAGTAGATACCATTATCTCTTCTGGGCTTGGGGCTACTGATTTCTTCCTTTTTGGAGGAGGAGGGCAATCATTGTCGCTTTTTTTGGCAGACGGAGGGCAATCATCAGGCAGTTGTTCTGAAGCACCTTCATGTCCACGTAGCTGAAAATAAATATTAATTATTATTTCAGACGCCAGAAACACCGGAGCAATGGCTGGTTGTAGCAAATGACTATGATACTTTGTGGAATTTTCCACATTGTTTAGGTGCAATCGACGGTAAACATATTTTACTGCAATCACCGATCAACAGTGGCAGTGAATTTTATAATTACAAGGGTTTCTTCAGCATACGATGCTGAAGAAACCCTGATACTGGCAGTTGTTGACGCGAAATATAACTTTTTGTATGTAAATATTGGGTGTCAAGGAAGAATATCTGATGGAGGAGTTTTCAACAACTGTGTTTTAAACGAAAAACTAAAAAATAATGCACTAAACCTCCCTCAGCCCACTGCGTTGCCAGCAAGAACAGAAGAAATTCCATTTTACTTCGTTGGCGATGAAGCTTTTGCTCTTTCCCAAAATATGATGAAAGTATATGCAGGATATCATGAACGTGGTTGTAAAGAAAGAATATATAACTACCGACTTTGCAGAGCTCGTAGAGTAGTGGAAAATGTGTTCGGCATATTGTCAGCAGTGTTTAGAGTTTTGCGGAAACCAATGTTGTTAGAACCGAAAACCGCGACATCTGTCGTAACAGCAATAACATCTCTCCACAATTTTTTAAGAAAAGGTAATAATGCTCATGTATATACCCCTGCAGGTAGTTTTGACGAAGAATTGAACGGCCAGGTCAGATTAGGAAACTGGAGAGAAGGTAACAATGATATGACTAGTATGTTACCCTTGCAATTAAGACCGCGAAGGGCTACAACATCTGCTCACAATATTCGTAATGAAGTTGCTGAATACTGTATTCAGCAAGGGTCTGTAAGTTGGCAAGAAAATTATGCTTAAAATGGACTTACAGTATCTGTTGTGTCACGAGGTGTATTTCTATCCAGTAGAAATAACATGGATTTGTAAGCGAACCAAGTGCTGTGGTAAACTTCATCTGCACCTGAAATTTAATTTGTAATTAATATTGAATTATTTTAAATAAAAAGAAGCACTATACAGATTAATACCGAGTTTATATTGTTTTCCCCACACTAGCTTGGAAACACCTACTTCCCTCACTTATTTCCACCCCCCCCTACTATAACCCGCGTTAAACTTAATAAATAATTACGTACCTTTTCCAGTACCAGTTGATTGTTTAGTTTTCTGTTTTTCCCTCCTCAATGATGCCAGTAAACTTGTCATTTTCTTTTTACAGGCTTCTCTTTCGCTGTCGAGTAACGAAGCCAATCTATCCCAAGCGTCTTCTTTCTTTAATTTGTTATAATGCTCTGGGTGAGCTGGGTTCCACAACAGTGTTTCTTCTTTGTATTTTTCAATAAAATACAAAGTTTTTTCTTTATTCCACTCCATGCTTCTTGAAACTTGATATAATTACGAGAGGAATAACGGGTGATCACTTGCGATGTCCACGTGCGCTCGTGACGACTCGCAACGGCGTACTGACTGAACCGCGTAACAGTCAAAGGATTCGCCAAAAAACCGACAGCCGGGTGGAGCACTCAAAGCGAGCAACGAGCCGCTCGTTGCTCGCTGGTTTCCCCGTAACACGACGTACTGACTGCACGAATGCTCGCGGTGTAACACGTTACATTACGCCCCGTAACGCCGGTCAGTACCCACCTTTACTGAATAGGGTCTCAATAAATTTCTCCTTAAAGGGAATGCATTATCTCCCACAAAGAAATAAGGAAAACGTTGCCTGTGGCACCATTTGGCAATGCTGTTGATTCAGTTGGAATGTTCAAACCTTCCCTTTCCAACCAATGCCCAAGCGCTGATACTTGAAACACGCCACCATCACTATTCCGTCCGGCAAATCCACATTCTATGCTGGTAAAATATCCATCTGCATCACAGCATCCAAGCAAAATAATAGAGTGATAGCCTTTATAATTGTAGTTGGCTGAACCTGTGTTTGGAAATTTCTGTATCCTGATATGCTTACCGTCGATCGAACCCAAGCAATTGGGTAGATCCCAAAGTTCATAATACCTTTTCGCAATTTCTTTCCATTCATCAGTAGTTGGTACAGGCATGTATGTATCCTTCAATGCATTCCATATTATTTTAGTTGTTTCTGATATCACACGCGACACGGTACATTCTCCTCGGGCAAAGTAAAGTCCCAATGCTCGAAACGAACAGCCTGTAGCTAAATACCTGAAAAAAATATGTTATTAGTTCATTTATATTAAATAATAAAAATGTGTTTGTTGCAGTTAATGATTGTAAGGAAAAATGGAAAAATATTAGAAATGGTTTTGTTAGAAGTTTAAAACCGAAGGCTAGTGGATCGGCAACTACAAAAAAAAAATACTATTTACATGATGAGATGCAGTTTATATTACCATACGTCAAACCAGTAATTCACATGAATGAAAGATAAATTTACCAAATCCTGAACAATCAACTCTAAATCAGGAGACCCCTGCGTGCCCCGAAGAACAGGCATATGTTGGTCCTAACAGGAATATTACAGAAGACACTGAATCGGAAAATTATTCCCATGTTGAGAGGTCGTCATTTCAAAAACCAAAAATAAGGATTAAACCTGTTAACAACGAAGCTGATAAAGCTTTTGTAGACTGGTTAAAAACAAAAGAAAATAAAATAGATGACCCACGAAAAATGTTTCTGCTGAGCTTGCTACCCGACATACTTAGTCTTACAGATGATCAAATGAGTGTATTTAGAATTAAAATGTTGATGCTTTTGGAAGAAATTAAAAAACCAACGTGTTCAGTTATCCAGCCACAGATAAACCAATTCAGAGTCTATTTGCCGATTTCTTCCGGTAACTCCCACAGTTCACAAACACTAGCATCCACACCTTCTCCAATAAATTATTCTAACGACACACAAGTTTTCTCTGACTATTCACAAACACAAATTACCACATTAAACCCTATTAATTATTCACAAAATATTAATGATTTGGAAGATTTTACAATACAATAAAAGTTTACGGATGCGACATACATGTTATTTTTTTTAAACTGATATTTTGGATGGAAAATATAAACCATTTTGATTAAAATATTGTTTTACTTACCGCAACGTGATTAATATCCTTTCATCTGGACTAACACATTCTCGCATATTGGTATTCTGTTTTTGTAATAATGGTCCTACTATCTGAAGTAAATTTTGATAAGTTGTTTTACTCATCCTATAGAATGAGTGAAATCCACTGTCATCTTCTAATAATTCTCTTGCCGCTATGAACAATCTACAGTTGATATTTCTTTCTATATATGGATGGGTCCATATAATCGTCGTTTTCGTCGACTTCGAATGTAGTGATAAGCCAAAATAACGTCTTCGTCGTCCGACTGCATTCTCACAAATGATTGACAATGTACGCTTGCAATACGCCTCATGGATAGAGATCAGTACGCTGGGCTGCTTAAGCTGCACGGCGTATTTTGAAGCGTCTATGAAGCTACGCCTCCGTGGACAGTAAGCCTAAGTCTTTCTTTTCTTTGTTATGTAATTTTTGATATGGTGCATTTTAAAATGATACTTACTAAAATTTCACACGTATAAGTAGTAAGTAGGTATATGTTTTAATTACCGTTTTGCTTATTATGTTAATTTTTGTAAGAAGAATTTGTTTTGTTTTTATTTTTTGCTAAGAAAGTGAGAATTTTTGTTTTGATAAGCATAGCTTTTTCCTATGTTATATAATATTGTGGTTATTTTAGTCATAGGGTTGTCTCAAGATAATTAAGATGTCTAAGTGTATTGTTAACTGCCTTTAACTCATAAGACTGACATTATTTTGATCTCTGTGTGAGTGCAAACTTAACTAAGGTTTAGATAGAAAATAAATATGTTATATTGTGATCTTTTTTAAGTTTAAACAGAGGTTTATACCCAAAAATTATAAAATTTTGAAAAAAAATATGCATTTTTCCTTATAAAAATAGATTTAAAAAAAAAACACCCTATTTATGTAATGTGGACCCAATGTCATAAAAAAAGAACAAAATGAAATCCACTTTTTTTAATCGTTCAAGCATCTCTAGGTCAACATAATACCACCCCTAAATATTATTGACAAGTCTCATCTCCCGACGAAGATATACTAAAAAGTTGGTCTGGGTCTATACGCCATATTTTTATAAGTTCTAATTTTAGTACATTGGGTCTTAGTTTAGAAAGCCCTTTTATATTGTGGGTCTCAGGAGGTTAATGAATTTTCATTTTAGCATAGCAATAGCACTTAGCGTGCTATCCATTAAAATTTCACATGCTAATTAAATTAATGTGAAATAGCATTAATTTCCATTATTAATGATTACTGTATAGTAGTTCATACATTTTCGACGAAATTTAAAAGTGTTCCAATGTTACTCAGACTGACTGTACCTACTAGATACTTTATTTAGTTTGATTTTAAAGTACCTATATTTTCTACTTTTTTAACTAGGTACGTATTATGAATCTTTGGAATCGAGTATGAATTCTAATGAAATGTTGTAGGTACAAAAACTATGTCACTTCTGCGCGGTGTAAAATCTATATGGGCGACATGTTGTTGAACGAAACGCGTAAGTGCTTTGAAATTCATGGCGCTTACGACGTTCTGCTCGTGAGAAAACTACCGTATAAGCGGCCTAGCGCTGCATGTTTTAATATTTTGGTTAGACGGCATAAAAACGTTTTAGCGCTGCAGCGAATGCCTCAGTCGATCCACGATGCGCTCGCTCCGCACCCTCGCCCCGCGCCGGCCCCACTTTCAAGATAAGACACGTTAGTTGTTTGGAATAGCTTATCTAGTAGTACATACAACGTGTAACAGAAAGGTTGAAAAATACTTAAACCACATATGCTCAGACATATTTAAAACTTACCCCATAAGGTCTCATAATCCTCAGTATGTTAGATTACGAGTTATACGAATTTAAAGTTTTGCGTAAAATAACCTGATGTCAACCCTAAATGTATCAGCTGACGGTAGTGGCCTTGACTGACAAAGAATAAACATAAGGTAATAAGGTATGCAGAAACATTTTATTTTTGCCTACGAAATCGTGGACGGGCTTTTACACACAAACATTTAGGTAAGTAGGTACATGGTCATAGGTACAAGTTACAAGGTCATAGATTGATGTACCTAACTCATCTGAACTGCCTAGACTAGAACATGTTGTAAGTACTTTTCGCATAAAATGATTACATCGTCTATGTAACACCCTTTCTGATGTAGCAGAACTATAAAAAATATTCATCAAGTTATTTTATTTTTTTGTCACTCATACCTATTTTACATACCTACTATGTAGCATTTACAAAAACGCAACTGTCGTAAATTGTGAATTCAAGTTGTATCTATGCACTAATAAAACAGTCATAGGACGTGATATTTTAAGTGGCGTAAAACCTGACAATAGGTCTTAGCACTCTGCATATTCTACCAGTTCCAAGTTATGTCGAAATTAAAGATACATACCTATTTAACTACACTTCAAGTTAAATTTTATGTTAGCTTTAAAAAAAACATCAAATATTCTGGACACGACACGAAAATACCTAGGTATTATACATACATTAAATTGTTTGATTTAGTTGCCATAAGAAATACAATTATTATTTGATGTCATTAAAATACTTCATTCAAAATAGAAATCACGCGTAACAATAGGAATCAAACCAAAGTTAGAGCATTTCAACTTTCAACTACGCATCTGTATTTTTATTCTTTGCCATCGGCGAAAGTCCACGTTGACTGGCGGCGTATACACAGACGAGCCGCAAAGGTGCACAAACAAACACCGAAACCAATCACAAATCAGCAGGCACTATGGCGACTCTTTAGCAAAATAAGCTCCGCCCCCCAAAAAATATGATATTTAAAAAATGGGTTCCGTACAATTTTTTGTTCTAGTATTGTTTTATTATGGTAAAATGTTGTCTGAAGCTTTGTAATTTAGTTTCTACCACATCCACCCATTCATCAGCCATAGGACGTCCACTGCTGGACATAGGCCTCCCTTAAAGATATTCAATATGACCGGTTGGCAGCGGCTTCGAACCAGCGCGGTCCCGCGGTCTCACGGATGACCTCATTCATCCGTAGATCAACGTCATGCATTAGAATTTTCGTGCTTGCAAAACTTGAAAATTTCTAGCGATCGCTGCGCTCGCGCATTATATCAGTACACGTCTCTCTTTTGGTGTTACTGAAAAGACCGTACAATTTTCGCGCTTGCTGCGCTCGCATATAACAAAGGACTGGCGTTCTTTTTTCCTAATAAAAAAATAACCGTTATTCTGAAAAACTTATAAATTTTCGAGCTCGCTCCGCTCGCGTTTTCACGAAATGATTTCTTTTCTTTTGCTTATTTAAAATGTCGAATTAAAACGATTAATTGGAAAAACGTAATAAACATATTTTTATTATATCGTCGGTGGACATCTTACGCTGCACTTGCTGGTTTGTGGTCTCCATTCGAGAACTTTACGGTCCCATCAGCCATCCATTCTTCGATCAATGTGCCCTGTCCACTGCCACTTTAATTTGCTAATCCGTTGGGCTATGTCGCTAACTTTGGTTTGTCTGCGGACCTCATCATTTCTGATAACAATCGCAGACCAGTATTAGAGATATCTTAGGGCGGCCTAAAAACTTAACACTAGGGCTTACTTGCTTGGCACTGTCAGTCACGAAAAATAAACAAAACAAATAATATGCAGAACTCAGCTATTCCTCATCAAAAAAAAAACTTTCACTAAAAACGAAATTCAAAATAATATGACTACAGAACCCTAAAATTTTGATTCCAATTTTAATAGAAATAATAGAAAATTAAGTCATTCGCTCTCTGACCTCGCAGAAGTGAAGACGTTTTCAACTCTAATCGACGCGAATTCTACGAATTACGATTTACGATGTCTAGGCAGTCTAGCATAATATTCTCAAATGCTGAATGTTATGATATGATATTGTGTGTCGGTGCTTCGGATGGCAACTACCGTGCCGCGCACGAACTTTACCGTCAACGGTTTGTAGAAGGCAGGCCGCTTTCTACCCGGCGGACGTTTCCCACTTACGGATTTTTTAGACGGATGTGTCTACGTCTGCACAGTACCGGAAACTTTCATGGAAACAGAAACGAAGGAAGACCCACTGGTCGAGTTAGTTCAAAACTCGAGACGCGTATTCTGCAACATTTTGAAGAAAACCCAAGGACCAGCACACGTCGAGCAGGAGCGGCGTTGCACATTAATTACATGGAGGTCTGCAGGACGCTTAACAGTGATGGTCGACATCCATACCACTTTCGTCGGACGCAAGAGCTGCTACCCGCTGACTACGCACATCGGGTAGCCTACTGCCATTGGCTGGAACAGCAAATTGTGGTGGACCCGTTTTTTGTGGACACCGTGCTGTGGACAGACGAGGCGACGTTCACAGGAAGCGGATTAGCTAATCTGCACAATGAGCACGTGTGGGCTCACGCAAATCCACACGTCTCGACGGAGTCCAGTTTCCAGCACCAGTGGCGGATAAATGTGTGGGCGGGCATACTGGGAGATCGCCTTATCGGCCCTATTATTTTGCCAGCGAGCATGAACGCTGAGGCGTACATGGTGCTGCTCAATGAAGAACTGGAAGAGGTATTGGAAGGTCTGCCGCTAACCACGTACCGGAGCAAGTGGTTCCAGCACGACGGAGCGCCCGCGCACTATGCGCGCCGCGTACGCGAGCACCTGGACGAGCGGTTTCCAGAGCGTTGGATAGGACGCGGGGGACCGGTACGCTGGCCACCCAGGTCACCAGACTTAACGCCACTAAACTTTTTTTGTGGGGGTACATTAAAAACATAGTTTATTCCGTGCCGTGCGACTCAAGAGAGTAGATGATCCCTCGTATCGTGGCGGCATTCGAAGGAGTCACCCCTCAAATGCTGAGAAACGTTAGAAGATTAGTGGCTCGTCGTGCTCGGTTGTGCTGCGAGCGGGAAGGCCAGCATTTCGAGCATATTTCGAGCCTTTCCTTTGACTTGTATTAAGTGTTTGTGGACGCCTGTTGTGTGTTAACTTTAAGTGCCTAAGCAGGTTTGTAGAAAATAAAAATGGTGAATTTGTTTTAAAACAATTAATTTGTTTATTTTCTATCACTCCTGAGTGTTCATTGAACCTAATTACCTAAGTAGGTAATGTATTTACGTCATTATAAGATAGGGTAAGTACCTACCTACCTACTCGTACACGTAATACCTACCTAAATTGAGTATCTACTTGGTATAGGTATCCTATCATATGAAAATTCCTATTTACGTTAAGTAGGTAGGTACGCACTCAAGTAAAAAAATATTATGGAACTACGAGTAGTAGGTACTTATCTTAATTTCATATTGCGATCCACGAGTTTTTAGCTGTTCTTAAAATTTACTGTTAGGCCTCAACTCGGTACCTAGGTCTAAGTATCTACGAGTAAAAAGTAGGTAGATAGCCTTTCCCTTCCTAAAACATAATTAGGTAACCTAACTAGCATTTCGAACCTTTATTAAAACTTTAATTATTTGTGGACGCCCGGACGTGGCAAATAAAAATAGTGAATTAGAAACCTAGGTAGGTAATTTAACTACGTCATGTTAAGATAGGGTAAATTACTTTCAAGGGTGCCAAGGAACTTTACAATTAGATACAGGTATTGGCATAAGATAGGATACCTACACTAGATAAAGTAGGTATTCTATCTTATGCAAATACCTATGAGTAGATACTCAGTGTAGGTATCGTATCTTATGAATTTTTTTATGTTACCTACGCACTCAAGTAAAAAATAAATTATGTAGATATGGGTACCTCGGTTACCTAGTTATGTGGGACCTAATTCATTAAACTTTTAGAACCAGATAAAAATTCGTGGATCGCAAAATGAAATTAAGGTAGGTATGTATGTACCTAGGCTCAATTTTATTTACTTAGCGATCCACGAATTTTTATGTTTTTAAAAGTCTACTGAATTTGGAATCAGGTCTAGGTATCTAATAAGTACGTAGCCTTTACTTCCTAAAACAGCATTAGGTAACCTAACTAGCTTTTCCTTGCTTAAGGGGGTCCTAGAGCTGAAAACGGGCGTCTTTAAAGACGATTTTCAGCACAAGTTTGCAAATGATGACCGTCAAAAAAATACATGTAACTCTTGATCATATTTTGAATTCTACTATTATTTCCAAAACACTCTTCTAATTACTTTACTCGATAGAAAAAAATCACAAAGTAAGGTCCAAAATAAAGTTCCATGGATATTTTGGTGCCATAGTTAGTTAACACGTTAAACGCTTTAAGAAAAATCGAGTATTTCCATTCAGGCCACAAGGCTCATCGGTGAGCCTTATCATACCGGACCGTTCGAGCCATGGTGGTCACCCGTGAGCCGCGTGACAGGTCCAACGTAAACGCTTCCCACAAGCCACAGACTGCAGCTATGAACCAAAACGCGTATGGAAGTGAGCCGCGAGGCCCAGTAGCCGGTACGGACTGCGTGGTTTTCAAATCCGATGGAAACTTACTAGTTTTATCCGGGTTTTTGTAAGAATGCTAGGGTTGTTGTTAACGATATGGTAGAAAATATTATTTAGATTTAATTAAGACAATAAAACATATAATAATAATCAAATATTTATTGAAATAAAACACATAATGAAAATACGACACTCTTATTCTAAATTTACGACGAAAAAAAATTATTTGTGGTTCTTGTTAAAACAAGGCAAACAAAGGAATGGTTTAGTTGGGCAGCTTTGGCAATAAGTGGAGACCTTTATCGACTTTGTTTTAGCCTGTTTGCTACCCATGACTGGTACGTTATCTGCATAACATTGGCGACATGTCCTTCTGACTTTTCTAGCCAAACCCTCTTTTTTTTCCAAGCAGTGTTTCGCTCTCTTTGGTCTTTGGTTAGGCTCAGCCACAGGATTTTCTTGGGCTTTGCAAAGATTCATCATTATGGATCTCCGGAAGTCTACCATTTGTAAGTTTTTTTTAGTCACTGACTTGTACAGAGTCAAAGCATTTACCATCGCAGTATTTAGTAATAAATCAACAGCCAATTTCTTGTACCACTTAACAGATTTTCGCAACGGGGAGGAGTATGCTGCCATTTGATCCGATAAGTCGACTGCTCCTTTGGCTTTGTTGTAATCAATTATGATCTGCGGTTTCATGACCATAGTGCCCCGACGTTTTTTTATCATTCCAAATTGATCTGAATGTTTGGTTGACAATACCAACACGTCCCTTTTGTCTCTCCATTACATGGCAGTAATACCATCTCGACTCTCCCTGGCAATAAATTCTCCTTTCTTGAGTTTAGTACTCACGACTTTCTTGGGTAGGTTCCTCCTATTCTTTCGAATTGTTCCCACCAAATGGGTTTCATTATCTAGCAAAGCCCTGGCCAATTTAATGCTGGTATACCAGTTATTGGTATAAAGAGTATGGCCTTTATTAAGAAGATTGCCAAGCAAATCCATTACAACATTATACGGAGTGGTATTTGTGACTTCGTTGTTTTTTCCTGCGTAAATACTTATCTTATAAGTATATCCCGGCACACAGCACAACTTAAATTCTTTAATTCCATATTTATGGCGCTTTTGTTTATTGTACTGTCGGAAGACAATTCTGTCACGAAACGGAACAACACTTTCGTCTATACATAGGTCTTCGCCAGGTGTGTAATGCATCTGGAATTGGTTATTTAATACCTGCAAAAGGTATCTAATACGATGGAGACGGTCTTCTGTATTTGCCTCATCGTTTTGAGAGAAATGAAGCATTTGTAGTAGCAATTCGAAGCGATTTCGTGGCATTACTGAGCGTGGAAATGGATGACCTATAATAATATTTGTTGACCAATACTCCGCCAATCTAGGAAGCCTTGTGATGCCCATAAAGATGATAAGCCCAAAAAACTTTTTTATTTCCTCTAGATTTGTTGGAGCCCATTTCCGAAGCCTTGCAAAGCGTGAACTTTCTTCGGAAACAGCGATTTTTTTATTGCGAATTGGTTTGTAAGGTCAGCAATCTCTTGGAAAAGACTATCAGGCACCATCAATTGGAAGAAATCAGCTGGATATTTATTGCGCATGCTATAGCATAGGTTAGTGGAAAGGCCAGGATGTTCAGTGAAAGGTATTATATGGCGTTGGTTACCTTTAGGTCTTGACCAGGTTGTCGATGGCGATGTATTACCTGAACCAAAAAATACAACTAATGTATGTATTGTAACTAGTGAACCTACTCATAAACAAGTAATAATTGAATAAATATGCATACGTTGAACACACTTAGATCCCTTTTACTAAATAACAGGCTTGTAAGCCTTAAAACGTCAACTATCTGATATATAAAGTTTCATCAAAATTGGTCCAGCCATTTCATAAATAAATCAGACCAAAGAAAGACAAAAATTCAAAATAAACTATGTAAGTAAATACCGTATGTAGAATACTTTCATATTATGCATTTAGTGTTGTTAATAAGCTGTTAATGCTGTTAACAAACAGACACTTCAATTTTATATATTGGTATAGATAAGTAGGTAAATAAAATCATGTCTGCAATGTTATAATAACAACTTCATACTGAATGTAAATATGTTAAATTAATTGTCATGAGAACCAAACAAACGCGGTTGTAGATAGGTATGTATAATGTATATGTATGTGAAATGAATATAAAGCAAGTAAAGCCGTGAGCAGTAGCTCATTTAAGATTTAAAATGACTTACCAACAGTATCAGCAATAATCCTTGCAACTTCTGTGTCGCTGTCATCGCTCTCTGACAATATAATTCGGCGGCATCTTCTATTTGTTCGTTGAACTTCATCTTCATCATCATCAGAATCTATTTGTAAACTTTGGTTGAGAAGATTTATCTCGATGCTTTCTAACTGCGTTAGCTCCTCTTGAGTTAGTTCAAAATCATCAAAATCATCCATTTTTGAAGAAAAAAGCGTAACCGATCCTCACTACTCGACGTAGCGCACGGAAGTGTCGCGCGTGAGCGTGCGGCGCCGTGGGCCGTGCGGTGACCCCGCGGCCCCCCGCCAACGGAAAATACAAAATCCTTTGCATGAGGCCACGGGACTCACCCGTGAGCCTTTTACAATATCTTAAAAACTAGACGGTAAAAGTCGCTAGTTTTGATTTATCATACGAATTACTTAATTTTATGAACATTGGGATTAAAATTTTAAGTTGATGAAAATTACCGATTATCTGATTACGGCTTGGCTCGAATAGAAAAGTAAGCTGGGCTCACCGGTGGGTCGTAAAGCGTGCCACGTGTTAAGGAACGTTCTCACGGGATCTTCATCGATACGAGTAGCATTTACTGGCGTATAATGATCTGGCTATAGACCCGTTGTATGAACGGTAAACCATACTTTCCACTACGAGAGCCCCAGATCACTGGCAACAATATTGGTGGAAGTGGTTGGACCCAATCGAAATTGTTCCACTATCTCATTGTTTTGTTTTTCGTCGTCATCAGTCGACCGAGGTCTTCCCAAGCAGCCCCGGAACTTCAATTTTTTAAGGCGGAGCATAAACTGCAAACTATCCGCCCCCGCCCTATTTCTTTTAACCTTCATCATCTTTATAATTTCAGCTATCAGATGTTCACTAATTTATTGACATTTTGATATAAGCCGCTGTTCTTACTGTGTTAAGTCTATTTATTTACAGAAATACAGACATGAACGCATAGGATATATATTTTGTACAGCACAGCCCAGCTCAGGATAAGATGAAAATAAAAATAAGATGATAAAAATGCGAATGGAAATTACAATTTTCCTCTGCGAGCTTTTTGTTCAGCAAATAAATCTATGGCCTTGTCATAATTCAACTCATGTGCAATTCGATTTTCTATCCCTAAGATTGCAGTCAGTCGATAAGCGTTCCTGGCTCATAGAAGATCGCAAATACTTTTTTAATCAGTTTTAGTTTGCTAAAACTTGGCTCACAGCTTGC
Source organism: Hypomecis atomaria (assembly GCA_964007245.1). Classification (NCBI taxonomy): domain Eukaryota; kingdom Metazoa; phylum Arthropoda; class Insecta; order Lepidoptera; family Geometridae; genus Hypomecis; species Hypomecis atomaria. The sequence continues at coordinate 4,279,948 of OZ023294.1, read as the reverse complement.
GGATATAATAGGAAGTGTAGGGTAAATTCGCAAGGCAATACAAATATTAAGAAAAGAATCCTACAAAACATGCGCATAGATCTGTTGCAAGAGATAAAAACCGTTAGCATCTTCTAAATGTTCCATCTTTCTTTCACCAAATAACGCGCTTGCTCATTAAAAAAGTAGATTTCCTGGCAGAATTCAATGGCGCTTAAGTCTCGCTCGTATTTTCGAGCCTCAGTTCTTGAATTGACATTTTCAAAATATTAGTAGTACCTACCATTAAGCAAAAAAGTACAAAAGCAAAATTCAAATTCAGCATGGTCAAATCAAACCTCTTTTTAATTTCTGATATTATAATTCTATCAGATACGATCATTATTCTTTAGAAAATAGTTGACCAGGTTGAATGTTAGTCTTCACATATCTCATTGAAATGTTTTTAGACGTTTTGTAATTTGTTTGTTTTGCAAAATAGGGTCAACACCAATTTTTACAGCATCTTCTCCAGCAATATTCCATTGGATTTGGCCTTATTTTTATGCAAAGTTTTGAGTAGACCATACATTAGTGCGGCGGAACGGGCAAGGATAATCTTCGCGCTCTCACCGCGTCCGGTCACGTGGTCCGTGTGCTATACTCCTGGGTATCGGTCTAGTTCAGGGGTTCCCAAACTTATAAGTATCACGCCTCCCTACTGCTTAAAATTAATATACCCACGCCTCCCCTCGGCCCAGGGCCCAGCAACTAGCAGCTAGCAATTGTAAAATAAAATCAGGGTATAATATACAAGGTTACAGTCAACCTGGGTAACTTTGCCCCAGTTTGATAGGTTTTTCTACTCCTTTAATATCATTTTATTCCCAAAGAGGTCTGCATCAATATGTTTCTGATGAGTTTTTACCTGACAAACACGAATATAGATGCTATTTTTCAATTTGATTAACTAAATGCCCCCAAGAGACCAAAAGTTTGGCGGGCCAAAGTTATACGAAGACTAGGGTAACTTTGTAAACACACGGATTGGGTGAACATTTTTGAAGATTTATGAATCTGTAGAGCGCTCTGGGAACTTTAACCCTATTTTTACAGATTAAAAATATGCATTGCTTAGTTAGACAGCTGTTACCCTTAAAATAGTACCAATCTAATGTTACCAGTACGAGAAAATAAAACCGCAATCATAAACATCTGCTTATATTTTAGGAACTCACATTTTAAAATATAGTTTAGCTTATAAAGTATTTAAGTTACTATTTTACAATAAGAACATATCAAAATAACTATAAATGTACTTATATTACCTTATTGAAACTATTGCTACCCCAGAAATAGAAACTAAAACTTAGGCTTATTCTCCCCATTCCATGTACAACAATTGGTCATCAAAAGCATAACAGTCGCCTTTTTTTGTCACTTTATGGTCTTCTAAACGACTGATTATGTTTTTTACGTGACATGTTATTATTTCAACCTTAGAAGGCCATTTCCACCCATCAAAAGTTTTCTGCATCACCGAAACTTTCACTTTTTCCTCAACCTCTTTAATGATTCTTCCTGCAAAGAGACAGTCTTCGTATTTTACTACGCAATATCCTATACTTTTGTTTACCTGTCCAACATCGCCTATTTCTGAAGTTGTTTTCATTTTTTTTTAATCGGATACATCTTTTTCATCATTTTTCACCTTCTGTAAAAGTCCTTCACTAACTTCATAATCTCCTACGACTTCATCTGTTAATATTTCATAGCCGATTTCTATATCTTCGTTTATTGGTGACGGAATTTCAGTAGCGATTAAGAAGTTTGCTGCCGGCAATGGGGAAACTGATGGTGCATTGGAAGCCTCAACTTCATATGCTGGAGTGTCGGTGGCAAAACTTTCAATCAACAGCGGTGACGACTGCTGGTGAGAGGGGCCTGCAATTGTTGATGAGGTTGATCTGTCCTCAGTTTTGGACTTATTCTTGGATCCTAAGGGGCGCCCCCTTTTTTTGATCGCAATAGACTCTGGATTCAATCCTTTTTGGTTCTTGTTTTTTTTGTTCACTTTACTCTTTTCTCTTTCTTTGTAATATTCTTCAACCTGCTCCAAAGACACACTCGTTCCTGCTACTACAGGTATTTGAAACTTTCTGTTCTGCTGTATTTGTAGGTCGCTATCTCGAATTTCCGATATATATTTTATGAAATTATCTCCAACAGATTCACGAATTTCTTCCATAGGCTTTGAGTAATCTTTGAGCTTTGCAAGGACAACTTCACGCTCCAAAGGAACAATTCCGCAGGCCCGAAAACCTGCAATTATGTTCTGAGCAGCGTTTTCTTTACCCGCTTCTAGAGTTCTGGCCAGAAGTGTCGCAAACACAGGTTTTGGTAAAACGTTTACAATTTTACCCCTCTTGGTGTTTCGCCACTCTCCTAAAACTTTGCGCCAGTCGTTTCTAAGGGCACTGAAATACGCGACATCTAACGGTTGCAGGAGGTGGGTTGAGTTGGGTATTAAGCAGATGAATTTAACATCATTTTGTGCACAAAGTTGCAGACATTTGGCAGTAATGTGAGAGCTTAAATTGTCCCCTATGACCACTTTCTTCCCTTCCTTTTTTTTAAAAACAGGCAGCAGCTGTTGTTCGAACCAGTCATCGAAAGTTGCAGCATCTATCCATCCTGATGGTGTTACCGCCATCCGAGTTCCACGCGGAGCTCCCATCAACCAGTTGGACCACTTTTGTTTTCCTTTGTATGTTATATAGGGTGGCACAAACTCTCCCTCAGCGTTACCGCAAAACATAACAGTGTAACAAGACTTGGTGAAGTTTCTAATAATTTCAGGATTTCTGCATTGTCGTCGAAATAAATGTTTTTGCTTTTTAGGTACATCGTGAAAACCGGTTTCATCGAAATTGAAAATATTACTGGGTGGCACATTTTCAAGTTCAACAGACAAGTTTTCGTAAAATTTTTCAATCATTTCTTGGCTGACTTGACCTCTTTTCCTACTTATATTATGTGCCACTTTTTGTTTCAAGCACGTTTGACGCTCTAAGAACAGTTTGCCCCATTCCCACCCAGGCAAATTATTTTAGAAGAAGACACGCACGGTACGCTTGGAGAAGCGTACACTGAGCGGCCACCTTTTGAGGCGCAAGAGAATGCGCTCTCGAATAGGTTGTGGCAACGGCAGCGCCAACTCCCCGGAGGGAGATGGGCACGCCGGCAGCTCGGGCAGCGGCAGCGACCTTAGGTGTGTAATCAGGGAGATCTAGTCCTACGGTCAGCCACTTCGCATCCATAGCGGCGCGGCCCTTGGATAAAGCGTTCGGATCCGAGAGGATCTTCGCGTTCATCCTGTAACAAACCTAGCCTAACCTGCCTACTTAACCTCATTTATAAACCTAAGAAAAGTAGAAACTATTTTAAGAAACCTGTCTAAAATAAAATGTCAGAGAAAATGATTATAGAAACTTGATTTGCTTTCAATGAATCCTAGCTTTGTGTCAAACTAGCTATGCGTCCTGGTTCCACCTGTCTGTTATGAAATTATAAATTGAACCTCTTAAAAGAAATACCCTAAAACGTTAAGAATGTATTAAATATCGATTGAGACATTCAATAAGATCCCAGCTTACATTTCGTAATGATAAATAACAAGAAATACAAATACTATAATGTGAACCTCTCAGGTTCAAATTATAATACTTACTCCTAGCGCCATCTGCTTCCGTTTTACTTGATAAAATACAGTCTACATTTAGATACTAGTAATCAGCAGTGTGATTCCTAATTTATTATTCTAATTTATTTACTAATTTATACGTTAGTTCGGCCAGTGTTCGTGTAGTGGTAGATCCTGCGTTATAGACCGCATAAACCCTAGGTAAAGGTGATTCGAAATACATAACTACCTGATTGATTAATACATAACTACTTATTGATAATTGACCTAAGTTCAGAACAAAAACCCTAGGTTTTACCTATTTTGAGCTTCTATGAACTTGAAAGTATATTACTAATCTCAGAGTGAAATGCAGTACCTAACTAATGTCTCAAGAGCTACCTATATAGAAATAGTGATTCTAGAGCTTCTCTGTTATATATGGTGTTAATTTAGAATATTTGTGTATAACGTAAATAAGCTTCAATAGAGCTAGATATAAAACATTGATTTGGTTGCATAAGAAAATATTAGACCTGAGATGAGAAGGAACTTTCATTAAACTAGAATTCTAGAACAAAGAAACTCTATCACTGAAATAATATTATTATCAAACTACGAATATAATAAAAAAATATATTGCCAGATAGAATAGTATTAATTTATTTCTGACAGTTAGTTTTAATATTTTAAATTTATCCAATTTTATTTAGGTATCAGAGATTCATTTTATTTTATGTTTATCTCTGAATATTTAGTCATGGCGCTCGAGAGAGCTGAAAACCATGAAAATGACTCTACTCTGCTTTCGTAAATCTAACGCCATCCTGGAAAAAGAAAGCAGGAAATAAAAAACCAGGAGTCGCAAGAGTCTGTAAGTCGGAGATCAGCTTTTTTTGTCAACTTATCTACATTACTTCATAAAGTCAGGAAAATCATGTAACTTGTATGAAATCCAGAGTGTTCTCAAGAAAAGCTCCAAGATTACTATAGATAAAGGTTCGAGAATCGACTTCGCCTCATAAAATAATATTCAAATCAATAAGCTATCAATAGCTTTACGTATTTCAAAGTGATCAGAATTTACACTCTTATACGGACACGGGATATCCCTCCATTTCGGAAATGAGAAACACTGGCCCAAGCTCTATCTGGCTTCAAGAGTTCTGCACACTAATGAAAATACAGCATTGATCGAGTAGCACTTACGGCTAGTATTTAAATAATGTGTTGATAGCAATAATGTGGTGTAGCAACAGCCAACTCTACGATCCTCATGACATAAATAAATTACAATTCGTCTAAGAACACCCTGTCCTCCGCAAGTTGTAAATATAGCTCGTTATGTCTAGTTGTATTCTATGATTGTATTCTCAATCCGCATAGAATATAATATCATAAGATTTCATGTTCACATATAGTCGAAGCTGAAAAAGACAAATAATTAAAACATTTGTAATTCATACATAGAAATCATAAAGGGCGAGTGTTAGAAGCTTCTATCTTCTACTCGTGAGTAAATGCTCAATGAAGGATAGTTTCGTCTGTAACATATTTCTATAGAGTAGAAAACATCGTAAGTCAACTCATGCAAGACCGCCATAGGAACCTGAAGACGTATGTGTATTTATCAGCCCGCAACTTTACTGTTCTGCATAGGTAATACATTCCTGACTCTTAAAATGTAGCGTAGCTTCGAAAGATTCTCATTCAACCTCGTATGAAAATAGACACGTAAAAGAATTCACCATACCACATCGAACCAGTGTGGCGGACATAGGCCTATCTTTCTATGATAGACCTCCTCTTTTCCTCTGATGTCCATTTGTACAGTAATTCATCAGTAAATCATCCAGTAGTCTAATGCAGTGCTGATCAGGACGGAATATTAACCGCATATCATATTCTTTATCTACATTGACACTTATCTATTTAAATAGTGATACGATTATACGAAACCAAATCCTCTAGGAACATCTTCGTCCTTCGATAGAAAACAACTTTCTTCAAACTTTCACTTTTTAGACCAGGATCAAAATTTTTAGTTTTTTCCAGTTAGTAAACTCTTCTCTGTTTTTTCCTTGTTAAATTCTTCCAAGATTCTTGCGGCATAAATCTAAATATATGTAAAAAGATAAAATATTCCAACATTTTCCTATAATTTTTCTCAAGTGAAGTCCCTGTTGTCAGTCACGTCAAATTGTCTTTTCTTTTTTTTTCTCTTATTTTAAATTCTCAAGTTCTGCAAAGAGTTTTCATACCTAGATTGAAGATCTGTTGCTTTTCTAAAATGTATTTATTTTCCTGCTTGTTTGTAAATCATTTGAATGGAAAGTTTCTTTAGATAACATTAGAAAGAATTATAACCTCATGTGAGATACTCCTGACTTACAAGAATGCCTTCTTCCTATGCTTAATTACTCAGATGTGGTCAATCAAACCATCTGAGGTTTGTTACAATCCGTTGACGTGAAGCGTCTTGATGGTTCTGGCGGCTCTGCTTGCCAGGGCGACGCTTCCTTTTGGAAGGCTTAGGGCCCTCCGTGGAAGCAGCAGCAGCCGTCTCCTCATCTTTGCTTGACATAATGTGTGGTACCAGAAAATCTTCAGAATGAAGACTCCCGTCGAATAACGACGAGAAAATGGAAAACCCGAAATGAAAAAAAAATGAATGAATACGAATACGAATGGAAAATGGTTTACCCGGGAAGAGATCAGGAAAGAGGAACACCAACGTGGAAACAACACCAATGTCCAAAGGTGGAAAGCTCGGCTGCATGACCCGCGGAACGTGCGACAACGCGCTGTTGGAGCAATCCTGCCCAGTTTCGAGGCCTGGCTGGAAAGAAAGGAACCCGTCACCTATACTGACGCAGGTCCTCACAGCACACGGTTGCTTCGGAGAGTTCCTACACAGGATTGGTCGGGAACAAACGCCGCGGTGCCACCACTGCAAGGCGGAGATAGATTCGGCTCAGCACACGCTTGAGTCGTGCCCTGCGTGGAGCTCGGAGAGGCAGGCACTCATCGACAGGATAGGTCCGGATCTGTCTCTGTCAAGCGTGGTCTCGGCAATGCTGGCCGACAGGTCTGCGTGGAGGGCGGGGGTAGACTTCTGCGAAAAGGTACTTTCGCGGAAGGAAGCCGCAGAGAAGGAACGCGAAAGCGCAGACCCTTCACGGCGAAGGCGGCGCCGGGACGGCAACAGTGGTGGCATACCCGGCCCTTTGCCCTGATGCCGGGGCACGAGAATACGGCATCGGTATCCCCTGCCTGTAGTAAGAGCCTACTAAAAGGGGACCCCTGGGCTCGTGGGTGGTCAGAGTTGGGGCTCCGGCCACCCACCCAAGCGGGCCCGAGGAGGACGACAGCGTGTGTGGCAACGCTGTCGTAGAGGACCGCACAAGCCTGGCTCTCGCCAGGCGAGTAGGCACACAAAGTGCTGGGAGCACCGGTGCGAAAAAAAAAAAAGGCAAATTATTTTTAAAAATTTTGATGTGCCTCTTATTATCGTCCAAATACTTCTTGACTATTACTCTGACGTCTTGCATTCCGATGGGGATTCCTAGGTCAGACAATGCTATTATATGTGCCACTATACATTTTTCTTCGTCCTCTGAATGGATGGGTGGTTTTCCAACAGCTTTAGTATGCTTTTCTTTTAGCTTATACTTCAGTGTACTCCTAGGAATACCATAATGAGCAGAGGCATTTCTCTGAGACATTTTGCAATTTTTTATGTCATTAATCGCTGTTTGGAGGTCTTCCTCAGTGTAACGAGTTTTTTTACCATATTTCCGGGTACCCGGAGCTGGACAAGGTCTTTTTCTAGGCATATTTATGATCTAAAATAGAAATTGGCAACTTTTAAACATAAGTGCTAGCTATTTGGGTATCTTTGACCCGGGCCAAAATTACCCCGATTTGCTTCAACTTTATTGGGACCCTAGAAAATTAGCGAATACGGATTAAATATGGACAAAACTACCAAGTTTTTTCATCTCAGTTCATGAAAATCGTTCATTCTTAATTATGAAACATAACTTACCGCTGTAGAACTTATGTGGAAATCACTCGAGACACCTTTTTACCGCAACTTTTATAAATAAGCTTGCCGCTTGAAATTGAAAACGGAATAGTAAAAAAATATGATTTGACAGTGACAGCTATTTCGATGGATTTCGTTCGAAAACAGATTCTAATATACTCTATTAAAAATAAAGGTTACGATGCGTTCCTAAAAATTAAAAGAAAAATAAAACAGTGAAAAGTGATTAAGTGGGCCAATGTTTTATTGAAAGTTTAAGTTACCCAGGTTGACTGTACTCCTACTTGATGCGATACCTGAAGCTTTTATATCAAGAAAGAGTAACGTTGTATTTTAAAATAAAGTCCACAAATACATTTTCAGATGTTTAATTATAAAATATGGCTTTTACACACTTAAGAAGGAATCAATGTGATGGATGAGCTTGCATAGTTTTCACAAGATTTCCAATTCTGGGTTCAATAAAAGAAAGTGCACAACGTAGATCACTAGCAATATCTAATTTGCTTCTATACTTTGTTTTTATTGCTACAACTGCTGAAAATGCTTTTTCGCACAAATAAGTGCTTGAAAAAGGTAAAACAATTTTAGTGCCTGCTCTGCTGTGCTGGGATAAACTTTGAGATATTTAACCCAAAATAGTGCCTTATCCATCTTCTCAAAATCATATTGGGCAGCAGAATCATTTTTGATTGCTCTAATGCTCTAATTTTGATCTAATGCTTGCTCTTGTAATGTATCTGGCAGCATGTTTATTAGGGTGGAACACTTTTGTATGAAAAAAATTTTTTTTTTCGAATTTCGAATTGGAATACCAGGTAAAAGTTGCATTATATAATTGTAAATAATACCCCTTAATTTGGAAGTTCTAGCTCAACAGCTTGAGCCCCCGCCATAGACTTGAAATTTAATTTTTTTAGTTTTTGTAGACATTTTGTGTAGTACACCCTATAAACCAAATAATAAGTAAATATAATATGTTATGCATTTAAATGTTAGAATAAAAGTATATTTTAATTAATAGAATCATATATTTCAAAAGTAAACACAGGTTCAGAAAGTTATGTCTGTATGAATAACGTAATGTTTTGGCTATTATTATATATTTGGCTATTATTATAAATATTGTTTCGGCTGTTAAAACTTAAATTTGAAATGCTAAATTCCAAAATATACTCGTAATAAGTACGACCTATATATTAAATATACAATGGACAACACAATGGAGGGCTCTGGCGTCTGTAACACAGTTTCGTTACTAGTACGGACGCCAGCCAGTCATTAATACAAACAAGAATTTGTACCTAACTTGTCTTTCATATTATAAGCGTCAAAACATTTTTGTAAATCAAATTATTGTATTGTTCGTAATCTTCTGGTTCAATAGAGCATTTATTATTAAAAAAAAAAAAAAAAAAATCGGGCACATGTCGGGTTTGTATTGGATCTACAATTTCCACTTATACAGGATCCATAGACTTTTTTATGTATACATCTACGGAACAAACGGAAGTGCTGACCGTAGTCAGTGACCGGTGAAACAGTGTGCACTATACGGTACAATAGGTGCATGTATGCAGCAGTTTTATTTGGGTTGTCTTTTAAACATTTTATATCAAACGCTAATGTGACAACTGTATTTTCATTATACCGTATTCGTATTAGGTAAAATGACCACACTGTCGCACCCTTTCATACCTATCTATTTATAGCTATATTAGAATAATCTTAGGATATGAGTTAGGGGGACAAAGATTATTATCTATTCAGAAAGCTTCGCATGTTAGTTGATATGAGTGAGGTGATGTGATCGATGTGGGCATTCCAATATATTTATATGTATTTACTTTGTGCTTTGCCTGCGTGGTTTTTGATTATGTGACCCTTAGGGGGTCACTCCTGGCTACCCGGCTTGGTCGATGGCGCCGGTCTGAACACAGTTGTTTGTGCCCTGGTGCCACGCTATTCTGCCATTCTGACGAGGTCAGTAGGCCCAGCCATTTCTGACGAGGTCAGTAGGCTCCTTGGCACCTAGCCGGACATAGGGGCTTTGCCCCTACGGGATCCTCCAGCCACCCCTTAGATCCGCCCTTATACTCCAACAACATCGACCGTTGCCAGTGTGCTCATAGGCCACACTCTTAGTGCTTACCGTTGATAACGGCTACGTTCCAATTCAGTGACGCGTCTAGGCTCGTGGCCTCAGTTTCAGCGTTCATTGGATGCTTAATAGGAGCCAATACCACGCTCATTTACTTAGACACATTGCTATTGGAATACCCACATTTATCTTATTATTTCATTTACATTATTGTACAGGACTGAATTACTCACTGCGATATCCTGGCGCAGAACCAGCGTTGGAGTCAGCCACTCTACCTGTCTCCCAGCCAAGGGTGAAGTCCACTGCCTTCCCGTGCGGCGTCTGCGTCTAGACTGGCGCCATGACCATTTTTATATGGCGACTCGCGTAACGCGCGACATTCCCCACAGAAAGGAATTGCGTTATTCGAGTATTGCAAAGAGATATCTTGTCCAATTTGTTATCTTTTCCCTTGCGCGTATGGCGGCTACCCGCTGTGTTCTACCTTGGCTGGTTTCGTCTATTACAGGCCGTATCTCTGGTGTGTCCAGCGAGAGTCGTGTCCCCGTACTTTCTTGCGGTTGCCCGCTGGAGTTCGGGGTAACTAGCTCTTCGGAGACCGACTCGTCCGGCGGCTCTGCCGTCGTCCCTAGCTGTTCGTGAGTGACCACCTCCTCTGCGCCGTGCCCATTCGGCGTGCCCGCTGCTGTCGGCTGCGCCTCCCCTGACTCTCCCCCGTCGCCGGACCCCCCCTTTTCTCCCCCGCCGAGTGAACTTAATATTTGTTTATCCGAGACTGTCACATTTGGTGATAGCGTAGGCTCTGTGTCATGCGTAGTGTCTTCTATGGGGTTAGTTGCATTAATTTTATCGTCTACCACGTCCGTTTCCAGTGGATACAAGTGTCCTATAGATCGTGTGAAGACAGAGTCTCCAGTCTTGACCTTGGCTACTCTACATTGGTTATCCGGACCGTCGACCAACTCTACAATTTTTCCTACTTTCCAATTGCTCCTGTTCCGACTATCGGATTGAATTTGTACCAGATCACCTAGTCGTGGCGGGTTAGTTGCTCTGGTCCTGGGTTGTTTTGGGGCATGTCGGAATCTGTCCCTAAGGGCCCACTAGATATTGTTTAATGAACATACCTCTGAATTCGTCTACAATCTTTAATCCTCGTTTCCAACTTCGGACCAAGTCTATCTTTATTTCCGTGCCCGACTCCACTCTTGCTGCTGGCTCTATGTTAAGACATTGTCCTAGACTGAGGAAGTCAGCCGGTCTCAGTACATGCTCTATCTCAGTCCCCACCGTCGTTAATGGTCTAGAGTTGACTACTGCTTCGACTTCTTTTATGACCGTCAGGAGTTGGCTGTCATTCAGAAGGTGCTTTTCCAGAGTTCGTTTCAAACAATGTTTCACTAACGCCACCATGCGCTCGTAGAATCCTCCGTGCCATGGAGCTAATTGGGGTATACATTTCCATTGAATACCTTTCCCCTTATATGACGAGTCTGATAATACTTCGGAGAAGAGTTTGAAGTATTTTGCATTATCTGAATACATCCTAGTAGGTGTATTTCTTGTCGCAGAGAAACGTCTCAGCGCCAGTAAACATTCCTGTGCTGTCAGTGATTTCACTATTTCCATATGGATTGCCCTTACTGCTAGGCATACATACAGTGCTACCCATCTCTTCTCCTTTCCATTTGGCGTGGTCACATACAGTTCTCCAAAGTAATCCACGCCGGTAAATGTGAACGGTGTACTGTAATTTACTCTTTCCGGTGGTAAAGCTGGTGTAGGTGGTAATTGATAAGGGCCGCCTCCCTGCTTTACACATTGGGCGCATCTCCGGATCGCTTTCTGTACTTGCCGTTTGCCTTGGGGTATCCAGAATTTTTCTCTGACTATATTCAGTGTATGCGTGGCACCGACGTGATAATTCTGCTCATGCGTCTTCTTTATGATGCTTTGTGTCAGTTCGCTATCTTAAGGTAATAGTATGGGGTATCTTCTGTCGTAATTCCAGTTGGCGTTGGCCATACGTCCTCTGCATCTTAACAACCCATCCACATCTAAGAATAGATCTAGGTTCCTTGACAAATGGGTAATTTTCCCATTCAGTTCATCTGAGAAAAGATGTTGTTGTATGATCTTGATATCCTTATTTGCTGGATAGGTGTTGGTTTCATTTTGTCTTAGGATTTCCTCCCTTTTTTCTTGTTGTGGCGGGTCCTGAACTTCCTCCGGGTCGATCTCCATCACGACTCCTACCTCTGGATTCTGTTCCAGAGCCTCCTCCCAAGAAAAAAGAGTTCTATGAGGATCATAATACCTATCTTCTGGCCAGCTTGCCTCGGCTTCTTTGAGAAATTCTGGCCCATTAAACCAGAGTTTTTGATTTTGTTTCCATAAACCGGGTTTTGTCGCGATATCAGCTGGATTATTTTTGGTGTTTATGTAGTGCATTTGCGTCTGTCTGTGATTTCTTTTAATTTCTTCCACTCTATTTGCTACGAACGGTGGTAGGAGCTTATCGGAGTTCATCCACCCCAGGACTACCATGCTATCTGTCCATAATGTTTCCTTCTTGATTGGGAGATCTATGTTTGATTTTACATAGGTTAGCAGACGACTAGCTATTAGAAATCCCAGCATCTCCACCATTTTGTCGCACCCTTTCATACCTATCTATTTATAGCTATATTAGAATAATCTTAGGATATGAGTTAGGGGGACAAAGATTATTATCTATTCAGAAAGCTTCGCATGTTAGTTGATATGAGTGAGGTGATGTGATCGATGTGAGCATTCCAATATATTTATATGTATTTACTTTCGGCTTTGCCTGCGTGGTTTTTGATTATGTGACCCTTAGGGGTCACTCCTGGCTACCCGGCTTGGTCGATGGCTCCGGTCTGAACACAGTTGTTTGTGCCCTGGTGCCACGCTATTCTGCCATTCTGACGAGGTCAGTAGGCACCTAGCCGGACATAGGGGCTTTGCCCCTACGGGATCCTCCAGCCACCCCTTAGATCCGCCCTTATACTCCAACAACATCGACCGTTGCCAGTGTGCTCATAGGCCACACTCTTAGTGCTTACCGTTGATAACGGCTACGTTCCAATTCAGTGACGCGTCTAGGCTCGTGGCCTCAGTTTCAGCGTTCATTGGATGCTTAATAGGAGCCAATACCACGCTCATTTACTTAGACACATTGCTATTGGAATACCCACATTTATCTTATTATTTCATTTACATTATTGTACAGGACTGAATTACTCACTGCGATATCCTGGCGCAGAACCAGCGTTGGAGTCAGCCACTCTACCTGTCTCCCAGCCAAGGGTGAAGTCCACTGCCTTCCCGTGCGGCGTCTGCGTCTAGACTGGCGCCATGACCATTTTTATATGGCGACTCGCGTAACGCGCGACACACACTGCCTTCTCTCTTACCGGTCGGTGGTGAGATCTGCTATCGCCTGCAACTTGTCATGTGCAGTCGTGGAGCTGCCATCACATTTCATATTTAAGTAAATATTCAGCAGCTGGGCTTGAGATGTCGAATTCCCAGCTAGATTGAATTATACTTTGAGAATTTGAAAATCTGTTTGAATTGACATTCAATTGATGTTAGGCGCGACCCAAAACAAACGCGCTACCATTTGTTCTCTCTGACGTTCGGTGATAAATTTGCCGTTTGTTGTTTCATAAATTGTAACTTTTGTATTAGGTCGTTTTGCATGAACAATATATATTTCATATAAATCTACATATTTTAGTGAGTCGAATCCTGCGCCCTGTGGCCGATTGAAATACGTAAGCACAGGAGCAGTATGAAGTGTTTTGAAGTAATCTACTGCAGTTTTATCCCAAGGCACCAAACTACTTTTTCTGAATGCATTTTTCATTATTCCAACGTCCAGGGCGCTCATAGTTTTATGAAGCAAAGGGGCAAAGTTAGATTTTTTAGTTTTGGTGCCGCAAGATTTGCGATTCTCCATTTATGGACCTCTTCTTTCCACTGCGACTTCATTGGTTTGATAAAACCTATGTCAGGCGGTTGGAGCAAATGCGTCGCATTAGGGTAGAGTGAAATCAGTATGATATGGTTTTCGTGGCAGAACTTGCTCGTGTGCATAGTTAAATGGCTGGTGTGTCCATCAATAACCAAGATCACAGGGAGCTGAATGTTGTTTTTGAGGAGCCAGGGATGAAACACATTGGCTATGTATTCGTAGAATAGTTCACCATTCATCCATCCACTATCCGATTTCCCTATTGCCCACTCTTTTGGTACGCTTAATGCCACGTCAGATGGAATTTTCTTGTATTTGAAAACAATATCATTGTAGGTGCAAATGCACCATTTGCATTCACTAAAACCGTGAGGCATTCTTTTTCGTCGGCGCGGGCGTTGACTTGCTGGTATACACTTTTATCTCCTTTTTTGGCCAAGACTTTGCTTCCCTTAGGATTAAGAAAAAAGGCACTTTCATCAAGATTAAATACCCGAGAACCATCTTGCAAAATATCGAAGCTTTCGTTTTGTACCAAAAGTCAAATACTTCGTCAAACCATTTGTGTATAGCGTTTTGTGAAACTGCAGCACGTGACACTGTTAAGTTTTGTGCTACGCGTTCGCTTATGATTGGGTGTCGTTTGAGAAACGCTTCAAACCATGCTCTTCCATTCATTTCTTTTACCAGCATTTGCACACTATCTAAAAGCTGATGTTTGTTGACAGGAAAATTCGACTGAGCTGATGATAATATCCAAGCTTCTATAATATTTTCCTCCTCTGATGTGAGAACGGTATTCGGGTCCATTTTTCTTTGTAGGGGACTTTTTCCTGAGCATTTGTACATCAATGTAACTCTTGGCACATTGTGTTTCTTTGCAGCTGTCGCAACTGGCATTCCTCTTTGAACGACATCTTCAACCGCATTCAGCATATCCTGTGCAGGATACTTAAGCATCAGGCCCTTGATGGGCGGCATCGTTCTCCTAAGGAATAGAAAATAATACGTTGTAGTAGTTGACACCGTATTATGTATGCATAGTTGACACCCCTGTCAAGTATTGGTTCTAGTGATAGTAGCTAGATTCAGTTTGAACAGAAATGATTGTTACCTTACACTCTTTGCTATTTTCATGCAAATTAGACTTATACTTAAGAAACCAGTAGTTGACATGGGTGTCAAGTACTACAAATATTTGAAAATACGCAACTAGTATTTGACACACACTAAAATAATTGAAATCAATACATATTTGAGGTTAGAATTGTAACCCGAGCAATAAACAACGATTGAATAATAATATCGTGTAAGAATTTTATTAGTATTTTCCAAAAAAGTACAAAAATCCTCATTTCCGCCAAGAGCGCTGTACAAAAATGTATGGAGCCAGACGGAAACTATTTCAATATACCTACGTGTAAACTTGTACTAACCCCTCAGAACTAGATATAAACAGCAGTAATATTTATATCTAACGTTTCTTTCAGGTGACTGGAGTAAAATCGTAGATATTAAAGATTTAGAAGAGAAATCCAAACTGGCGACGTGTAATCGACATTCCATGATAAAAGCATTCCACTACGCTTGTCTCAGAGACTGCCTCAATACACAAACTGCAGATTTCGAGAAAAAATTGCAGTTACCTTTAAATAGGGCAAAATTGGCCGTGGCCAGACTATGCCAAAGCCTTAACATGGAGAACTGCCAAAGCGTCTACAAAGTTTTAACCAAACTGCATTTATTATCCGATATCGAGGACTATTTCTCAGTAAGAATGAAAAAGCTGGTTAAATGCTGCTCGAAATTCCGAGGAAAAACCAGAATTGGGGAAAAGCTAAAAGATTTTCTCAACATGAATGCTGCTCGAAATTCCGAGGAAAATGTCGTTCATGCGGCTTTTATTGCAACGGGAGAATCAGAAATGAAAATGAATGCTGCTCGAAATTCCAAGGAAAAACCAGAATTAGGGAAAAGAAAGGACGCCTGGAAACAGTTATTGTCCTATCCCACGGGAATCACGAATTTTCTCGGGATAAAAAAGTATCCTATTATCACTTCTCCTACTATCATGTCGTTCATGCGGCTATTATTGCAACGGGAGAAGGAAAGAAAAGAAAGGACGCCTGGAAACAGTTATTGTCCTATCCCACGGGAATCACGAATTTTCTCGGGATAAAAAAGTATCCTATTATCACTTTTCCTACTATCATGTCGTTCATGCGGCTATTATTGCAACGGGAGAAGGAAAGAAAAGTAAGGACGCCTGGAAACAGTTATTGTCCTATCCCACAGGAATCACGAATTTTCTCGGGATAGAAAAGTATCCTATTATCACTTCTCCTACTATCATGTCGTTCATGCGGCTATTATTGCAACGGGAGAAGGAAAGAAAAGAAAGGACGCCTGGAAACAGTTATTGTTCTGTCTGGAAATAAATCTTAAACTTTTTTTTTTCATCTACTACTATACATATTTGTATTACAATATTGAACCTGTGAATCGACAAATGTTTGGTGATGCTCCAAGGGAGCGCCGCAATGAGGCGTGAAAAGATTCTACCACAATTGAAGTCTGGTGTGGCCTGCCCACGACGCTAAACACTTGAGGTCCCACCTAGCAGTAAATTAAATTTCATTAAAAGACATTAATATAAATAAACGATGGCAGAGACTAGTAGCGTGTCAATGACCACTGTATTTTTTTTAAATACGTCCTACGTAACAAGACGAATATTTATCGCTGCGGCCACGGTAGCCATGGCCATGAATAGGTACATATTATGTATCATTCATTTGGTTCATAAACAAATCAGATATCAAAGTGTGAATTACCCGAGTCATCCACTGGGCTTCAAAGTATTCTTGGAATCCCGGTACAGTTAGGCCTTGGGTCTGAGCCACGGCCTGCACCTCCGCCAAGTCGAGAGGCACCTGCGCCAACGGCAAGAACGCCAGCGCCACGTATAGCTGGACTAACCGCCAGCCAGCCGAGCCGCGCGTCACCGGCACTCCACCCTGGCGCACGCGTCGCATCATTGCTTGTGTAAAATGGAATAAACAACCTTGTGGCTGCACGCCAGTTACACTCAACAATGCGACTTGGATCGCCGGCTCTAAGTCGGTGATTATATGGGCAGGGCTTGGGTGATCTGCCGCCTGCCAAATTCTTTGGAAAACCGCTTCATACAGGGGTCTTCGGCGGTTCTCCATCAGTACCATAAAGGGGTGAAAAAAAATTCCTTAAATCACTGCGTGTACTGTTAATATTTGGCAGGCTGGCAGCCCCGCCGGCACTGTAAGAAAAGTGCCATCCACCACAATAGTGCCGCTGTCGTGGAGGCATCTTCTGAAATTCATTGGTGTGGTGTGGTGTGGTGTTTGTAAGGTGTGCCATCACCCGTAGTCATCATCACTTCACCAGTCTCTAGTCGTACCCAAGTCGCCTCCGCCGCTCCCTCACTCGGTTGAGATTCCCCGCGTAGTTTCTCAACTGCTCCTCTATCCTGTCTGCCAATCGGTGGTGACGAGCGTCCGGACTCGAGCGCAGGGTCACCACCAAATGACAGCAATTGCGGGCTTTCTCCTCCATCCTGGATATCTTCCTGTCCAGTCTCATGCGGCGCCAACGCACCACTCTCTCCCTCAAACTTGTGGGTGAGAATGAACGTATGGTGTCGCACAATGCCTGACAATTCATCGTTATCCATTTCAAAATCCGCGAAGGATATGAGAGCACATGGGAACGCTTCTTTTTGCGTGCACTCTGATCCGATGTTGTGGCACTGGTCCGCATTGGGGCTTGGCATTTTGGCTTCTCGGAGGATGTCGGAGGAGTCTCTGATGGGCGTGCAGATGTGGGCGATGTCACGGTATTCTTCGTTGCGAACTCGGCTTCCGCCAACATCTCTGTAGCGGATTTTGAGTTGCCTAAATATACGGCGACAGAGATCTTCAATCTCCCTGCGTTGCGTAGCCAGGCCAAGGTGTTTGCCAATCGCATGCTGCGAAGCATGCGCTTCGATGACCTCCCGGTTGACTTCAAAGATTGTGCGGAGTGTGCCGGTGTGGAGCTTGACGTTTTCATGGTCGACAGTGACGATGAGTGTTGGTCTGGTGCTCGCCCACCATTGGTACAACAGCACCGAACCGCCAACAGTGACCAAGATGACTGCTCCTCTCTTGACCCACTTGGTGGACAACCTCCACATGGGGAAACGCCATTCGCGATAGGCCTGCACAAGCCCACCGCCAATGGCTTGAGCGAGGGAAATGGCCGGGTGTCGCTTAGGGCGAATGACGTCGTCGACGGCATTGTAGGCCCTCTCAAACAAGTTTGGGGGGTCGACAAGGTCGGCGACAACGCGGTGGCTAGTTGTGGGGTCCTCGAAGGACTCCACAACTTTCCTAATGGCTTCATGAGCTGTGGAAACATACGTTGCCATGTCATTTGTAATTCGCTACGTTGTTTAATGAGTACGTAAATCTCAAAAAGAAAAAATTGCAGTTACCTTTAAATAGGGCAAAATTGGCCGTGGCCAGACTATGCCAAAGCCTTAACATGGAGAACTGCCAAAGCGTCTACAAAGTTTTAACCAAACTGCATTTATTATCCGATATCGAGGACTATTTCTCAGTAAGAATGAAAAAGCTGGTTAAATGCTGCTCGAAATTCCGAGGAAAAACCAGAATTGGGGAAAAGCTAAAAGATTTTCTCAACATGAATGCTGCTCGAAATTCCGAGGAAAATGTCGTTCATGCGGCTTTTATTGCAACGGGAGAATCAGAAATGAAAATGAATGCTGCTCGAAATTCCAAGGAAAAACCAGAATTAGGGAAAAGAAAGGACGCCTGGAAACAGTTATTGTCCTATCCCACGGGAATCACGAATTTTCTCGGGATAAAAAAGTATCCTATTATCACTTCTCCTACTATCATGTCGTTCATGCGGCTATTATTGCAACGGGAGAAGGAAAGAAAAGAAAGGACGCCTGGAAACAGTTATTGTCCTATCCCACGGGAATCACGAATTTTCTCGGGATAAAAAAGTATCCTATTATCACTTTTCCTACTATCATGTCGTTCATGCGGCTATTATTGCAACGGGAGAAGGAAAGAAAAGTAAGGACGCCTGGAAACAGTTATTGTCCTATCCCACAGGAATCACGAATTTTCTCGGGATAGAAAAGTATCCTATTATCACTTCTCCTACTATCATGTCGTTCATGCGGCTATTATTGCAACGGGAGAAGGAAAGAAAAGAAAGGACGCCTGGAAACAGTTATTGTTCTGTCTGGAAATAAAGCTTAAACTTTTTTTTTTCATCTACTACTATACATATTTGTATTACAATATTGAACCTGTGAATCGCCAAATGTTTGGTGATGCTCCAAGGGAGCGCCGCAATGAGGCGTGAAAAGATTCTACCACATTTGAAGTCTGGTGTGGCCTGCCCACGACGCTAAACACTTGAGGTCCCACCTAGCAGTAAATTAAATTTCATTAAAAGACATTAATATAAATAAACGATGGCAGAGACTAGTAGCGTGTCAATGACCACTGTATTTTTTTTAAATACGTCCTACGTAACAAGACGAATATTTATCGCTGCGGCCACGGTAGCCATGGCCATGATACATATTATGTATCATTCATTTGGTTCATAAACAAATCAGATATCAAAGTGTGAATTACCCGAGTCATCCACTGGGCTTCAAAGTATTCTTGGAATCCCGGTACAGTTAGGCCTTGGGTCTGAGACACGGCCTGCACCTCCGCCAAGTCGAGAGGCACCTGCGCCAACGGCAAGAACGCCAGCGCCACGTATAGCTGGACTAACCGCCAGCCAGCCGAGCCGCGCGTCACCGGCACTCCACCCTGGCGCACGCGTCGCATCATTGCTTGTGTAAAATGGAATAAACAACCTTGTGGCTGCACGCCAGTTACACTCAACAATGCGACTTGGATCGCCGGCTCTAAGTCGGTGATTATATGGGCAGGGCTTGGGTGATCTGCCGCCTGCCAAATTCTTTGGAAAACCGCTTCATACAGGGGTCTTCGGCGGTTCTCCATCAGTACCATAAAGGGGTGAAAAAAAATTCCTTAAATCACTGCGTGTACTGTTAATATTTGGCAGGCTGGCAGCCCCGCCGGCACTGTAAGAAAAGTGCCATCCACCACAATAGTGCCGCTGTCGTGGAGGCATCTTCTGAAATTCATTGGTGTGGTGTGGTGTGGTGTTTGTAAGGTGTGCCATCACCCGTAGTCATCATCACTTCACCAGTCTCTAGTCGTACCCAAGTCGCCTCCGCCGCTCCCTCACTCGGTTGAGATTCCCCGCGTAGTTTCTCAACTGCTCCTCTATCCTGTCTGCCAATCGGTGGTGACGAGCGTCCGGACTCGAGCGCAGGGTCACCACCAAATGACAGCAATTGCGGGCTTTCTCCTCCATCCTGGATATCTTCCTGTCTAGTCTCATGCGGCGCCAACGCACCACTCTCTCCCTCAAACTTGTGGGTGAGAATGAACGTATGGTGTCGCACAATGCCTGACAATTCATCGTTATCCATTTCAAAATCCGCGAAGGATATGAGAGCACATGGGAACGCTTCTTTTTGCGTGCACTCTGATCCGATGTTGTGGCACTGGTCCGCATTGGGGCTTGGCATTTTGGCTTCTCGGAGGATGTCGGAGGAGTCTCTGATGGGCGTGCAGATGTGGGCGATGTCACGGTATTCTTCGTTGCGAACTCGGCTTCCGCCAACATCTCTGTAGCGGATTTTGAGTTGCCTAAATATACGGCGACAGAGATCTTCAATCTCCCTGCGTTGCGTAGCCAGGCCAAGGTGTTTGCCAATCGCATGCTGCGAAGCATGCGCTTCGATGACCTCCCGGTTGACTTCAAAGATTGTGCGGAGTGTGCCGGTGTGGAGCTTGACGTTTTCATGGTCGACAGTGACGATGAGTGTTGGTCTGGTGCTCGCCCACCATTGGTACAACAGCACCGAACCGCCAACAGTGACCAAGATGACTGCTCCTCTCTTGACCCACTTGGTGGACAACCTCCACATGGGGAAACGCCATTCGCGATAGGCCTGCACAAGCCCACCGCCAATGGCTTGAGCGAGGGAAATGGCCGGGTGTCGCTTAGGGCGAATGACGTCGTCGACGGCATTGTAGGCCCTCTCAAACAAGTTTGGGGGGTCGACAAGGTCGGCGACAACGCGGTGGCTAGTTGTGGGGTCCTCGAAGGACTCCACAACTTTCCTAATGGCTTCATGAGCTGTGGAAACATACGTTGCCATGTCATTTGTAATTCGCTACGTTGTTTAATGAGTACGTAAATCTCAAAAAGAAAAAATTGCAGTTACCTTTAAATAGGGCAAAATTGGCCGTGGCCAGACTATGCCAAAGCCTTAACATGGAGAACTGCCAAAGCGTCTACAAAGTTTTAACCAAACTGCATTTATTATCCGATATCGAGGACTATTTCTCAGTAAGAATGAAAAAGCTGGTTAAATGCTGCTCGAAATTCCGAGGAAAAACCAGAATTGGGGAAAAGCTAAAAGATTTTCTCAACATGAATGCTGCTCGAAATTCCGAGGAAAATGTCGTTCATGCGGCTTTTATTGCAACGGGAGAATCAGAAATGAAAATGAATGCTGCTCGAAATTCCAAGGAAAAACCAGAATTAGGGAAAAGAAAGGACGCCTGGAAACAGTTATTGTCCTATCCCACGGGAATCACGAATTTTCTCGGGATAAAAAAGTATCCTATTATCACTTCTCCTACTATCATGTCGTTCATGCGGCTATTATTGCAACGGGAGAAGGAAAGAAAAGAAAGGACGCCTGGAAACAGTTATTGTCCTATCCCACGGGAATCACGAATTTTCTCGGGATAAAAAAGTATCCTATTATCACTTTTCCTACTATCATGTCGTTCATGCGGCTATTATTGCAACGGGAGAAGGAAAGAAAAGTAAGGACGCCTGGAAACAGTTATTGTCCTATCCCACAGGAATCACGAATTTTCTCGGGATAGAAAAGTATCCTATTATCACTTCTCCTACTATCATGTCGTTCATGCAGCTATTATTGCAACGGGAGAAGGAAAGAAAAGAAAGGACGCCTGGAAACAGTTATTGTTCTGTCTGGAAATAAATCTTAAACTTTTTTTTTTCATCTACTACTATACATATTTGTATTACAATATTGAACCTGTGAATCGCCAAATGTTTGGTGATGCTCCAAGGGAGCGCCGCAATGAGGCGTGAAAAGATTCTACCACATTTGAAGTCTGGTGTGGCCTGCCCACGACGCTAAACACTTGAGGTCCCACCTAGCAGTAAATTAAATTTCATTAAAAGACATTAATATAAATAAACGATGGCAGAGACTAGTAGCGTGTCAATGACCACTGTATTTTTTTTAAATACGTCCTACGTAACAAGACGAATATTTATCGCTGCGGCCACGGTAGCCATGGCCATGAATAGGTACATATTATGTATCATTCATTTGGTTCATAAACAAATCAGATATCAAAGTGTGAATTACCCGAGTCATCCACTGGGCTTCAAAGTATTCTTGGAATCCCGGTACAGTTAGGCCTTGGGTCTGAGCCACGGCCTGCACCTCCGCCAAGTCGAGAGGCACCTGCGCCAACGGCAAGAACGCCAGCGCCACGTATAGCTGGACTAACCGCCAGCCAGCCGAGCCGCGCGTCACCGGCACTCCACCCTGGCGCACGCGTCGCATCATTGCTTGTGTAAAATGGAATAAACAACCTTGTGGCTGCACGCCAGTTACACTCAACAATGCGACTTGGATCGCCGGCTCTAAGTCGGTGATTATATGGGCAGGGCTTGGGTGATCTGCCGCCTGCCAAATTCTTTGGAAAACCGCTTCATACAGGGGTCTTCGGCGGTTCTCCATCAGTACCATAAAGGGGTGAAAAAAAATTCCTTAAATCACTGCGTGTACTGTTAATATTTGGCAGGCTGGCAGCCCCGCCGGCACTGTAAGAAAAGTGCCATCCACCACAATAGTGCCGCTGTCGTGGAGGCATCTTCTGAAATTCATTGGTGTGGTGTGGTGTGGTGTTTGTAGGGTGTGCCATCACCCGTAGTCATCATCACTTCACCAGTCTCTAGTCGTACCCAAGTCGCCTCCGCCGCTCCCTCACTCGGTTGAGATTCCCCGCGTAGTTTCTCAACTGCTCCTCTATCCTGTCTGCCAATCGGTGGTGACGAGCGTCCGGACTCGAGCGCAGGGTCACCACCAAATGACAGCAATTGCGGGCTTTCTCCTCCATCCTGGATATCTTCCTGTCCAGTCTCATGCGGCGCCAACGCACCACTCTCTCCCTCAAACTTGTGGGTGAGAATGAACGTATGGTGTCGCACAATGCCTGACAATTCATCGTTATCCATTTCAAAATCCGCGAAGGATATGAGAGCACATGGGAACGCTTCTTTTTGCGTGCACTCTGATCCGATGTTGTGGCACTGGTCCGCATTGGGGCTTGGCATTTTGGCTTCTCGGAGGATGTCGGAGGAGTTTCTGATGGGCGTGCAGATGTGGGCGATGTCACGGTATTCTTCGTTGCGAACTCGGCTTCCGCCAACATCTCTGTAGCGGATTTTGAGTTGCCTAAATATACGGCGACAGAGATCTTCAATCTCCCTGCGTTGCGTAGCCAGGCCAAGGTGTTTGCCAATCGCATGCTGCGAAGCATGCGCTTCGATGACCTCCCGGTTGACTTCAAAGATTGTGCGGAGTGTGCCGGTGTGGAGCTTGACGTTTTCATGGTCGACAGTGACGATGAGTGTTGGTCTGGTGCTCGCCCACCATTGTACAACAGCACCGAACCGCCAACAGTGACCAAGATGACTGCTCCTCTCTTGACCCACTTGGTGGACAACCTCCACATGGGGAAACGCCATTCGCGATAGGCCTGCACAAGCCCACCGCCAATGGCTTGAGCGAGGGAAATGGCCGGGTGTCGCTTAGGGCGAATGACGTCGTCGACGGCATTGTAGGCCCTCTCAAACAAGTTTGGGGGGTCGACAAGGTCGGCGACAACGCGGTGGCTAGTTGTGGGGTCCTCGAAGGACTCCACAACTTTCCTAATGGCTTCATGAGCTGTGGAAACATACGTTGCCATGTCATTTGTAATTCGCTACGTTGTTTAATGAGTACGTAAATCTCACCAGTTCAGCATCACCAGTATCACAGCTGTCGCTCCACCCGCAGAAACACTTGCCAACAGTAAAGCACTGTAATTCTGCAAATGCGGTTAGTGTTGCCGGCACTGCTGGTTGGCGGCTGCGGCGCCACTTGCGCAGCGACGGCACCACAGATTCGAATAGTACGAGTAGGTGCCCAGCAGCGTCAGGGTATCTGTAAATAATTAAATCACTTATGAAACGAAGGGTTTCATACCATTTATGGGACCCTGATAGATGATGATGATATTAACAATTGATGATGATGATGATAACGATGGTGATTGAGATGATATTTTATTTCTTTTGTTTACTATTTTTTTTTTCTTTTTTTAATTTTTTTCTATTTTTCTTTATTTAATTTTTTTCCTTTCTTTATTTTTTTTTTTCATTTCCTTTTTTTCATTTTCTATTAACTACTGAAATATACATAACTATAAAATAATCTGCAGATTTTAAAGACTATTAATGACTTAGATACCGTGCCATTACTTTAAGACTGACAACATAAAATAAAATCAACCACCCAAGATAAAATCTTACTGCGTCACCATAGACATTGCTAGAGAAGGAACTTCAGAACCGAAGCAAGAGGTTCAGGACAGTGTGATCTTGAACTGCCAAAGTTCATTCCTCGGACCTCTTTGAGGGAAATCTGTGAAAGTCTTCGGTCTACACGGGTAACAGACCGAAAAAGAAATGGGGAAAGCTCAAAGATTTTCATAACATGAATGCTGCTCGGAATTCCGAGGAAAAACCTCTTTGACGGATATCTGTGAAAGTCTTCGGTCTACACGGGCAACAGACCGAAAAAGAAATGGGGAAAAGCTCAAAGATTTTCTTAACATGAATGCTGCTTCTGCGTTGTTGACCGAAAATACATTGAAAAACTACAAAGAAATCAATGCATGATAAGTATACCAAATTCCCGAGGAAAACTATAAAACTCGGTAGAAATTACAGAGAAATCAATGCACCACGGCGGGGCCTCCTGTCGCGCGAAGAGTTGCAGCGCGCGGATTCTGCTACTGTAGCAATGTGCCCAGTGAACTGCTCTACCCCTTTCACTGTTTCCCGGATTTTTATGGTCTCCAGGGATTTCCAGGAACTCCCCGGGAGTGAAGACGTTGGTGTTTACCAACCGCAAAATCTCGGTTTTGAGCCTCCTGATGCTCCAAAAAATCCACGAACATTTTCAGAATTACTATGCGGCTAGTAGGGTCTGTTTTCAAAATTTCAGAAGTTTTCGGGGTATCCCGGAGGGGCTAAATAGTTAAAATAACCGGGACCTACAATTTAACGTGTCGACCGAGTCATGTTAGCGCTCAGTTGTAGATGCCACCCGCGGTCACCCATCCGAAGACTGACCGTGCCAAACGACGCAATATACGACTTCCAAAAATCGGCTGAGCCGTTTTTGATAAATAATGTAATGTAAATAATTCAAACGAAATATTCGAATTTTGTGCACTATGGAAGGCGGCTTTGCCATTTTTTGTGAAAAATAATTATAGTTATACGGTAGTAGGTAACACGGATAATTTTTTATTGCTGTTCTAACAACTTTCAAAGGCAGAGTAGTAAGAACGGTAATTAATTTACCATTATTACTATTTTGGTAGTAAGATTTGTAGTAACACTGGTAATAAATAATAATAAACCACTAGAAATGACAAAGTAAGTGTCAATTTTAGCCATTTTTAGGGTTCCGTACCTCAAAAGGAAAAAACGGAACCCTTATAGGATCACTTTGTTGTCCGTCTGTCCGTCTGTCAAGACCCTTTTTCTCAGGAACGCGTGGAGGTATGAAGCTGAAATTTATATCAATTACTCAGGTCTACTGTCCCTTGAAGCTGTGAAAAAATCAAACTTCTAAGCCAACGCAATCAAAAGATACAGCCGTTTATGCCGCAAATTTTGAAACTCGCAAGTACTCGCAAGGGAATCAAAACCTAAAGGGTACTTCCAGTCGACCTAGAATCTTGAAATTTGGCATGAAGCAACGTTTTATAGCACACATTAAGGAAAAATTCCGAAAACCTTAAATTTTTAGTTACATTACAAAATATATATTTTTTAATAAATATAAACTTATTACTTTTTTTGTCGTAATGAACGAACTTTGTAAACCTTGCAGGTTTGTACGGAACCCTCGGTGCGCGAGTCCGACTCGCACTTGGCCGGTTTTTTTTTTTACGCCAGCAAATATTAATAAAATAATAGTAATTTTTCGCAAAAAATAACAAAACCGCCTTTTATCGTGTACAAAATTCGAATATTTACATTATCGTTGACTTATCAAAAATGGTTCAGCCGATTTCATCCCAAACAAAACGCGTCCCTACTTAACACGTTCTCTGCCAAGGGAGAAAATGTATTTTCTCGTTCAGGCCGCGTCAGTCAGAGCTGATTGACATCTAGACTTTCCGTTCGGGCCGCGTCAGTCAAAGCTGACCGCGTTTTACGGGCTCTTTCGTGGTCTCGCCCCACAAGCTATTCGGCCCGCGGGGCGAATCAACGAAGCCTCTTTTTGAATGCCCTCTTTCGCCCCGCGGGGCGAAACGCCGAGAACGATAAAAGAAGAGGCCGTTTCGGTCCACGTTGATAAAGATCAATTTCCCGCATCAGTATTACGTATTTCTTATGGTACAGCCAAGCATAAAATTACATGAGATAAAATAAAAATCCCAAAGTAATCAACAGATATGCAACGCTATAAAAAAACTAAACAAGAAAAAACAAACTACCAAAAACTTACTATATTGATATAACAGACATTATGAGCTGAGAGCTTAAGTTAAATTGAATATTGTTTAGTAGTAGGCGGGGCCCATTTGCAAACTATAAATTGTAAGAAAATTAACAAGTGTGGGACCTGTTACTCGTACTATGTAACATTTTCGATATTCATTTTATTTATAAAAAAAATATAACACGTCATTACACAATGAATAGATTCAAAATAGCAGCAAAGTAGGTACATTGATAACAAATAAATATTCACATTAACTGCCTACTACATCATTATGTTTACAACCACATATTATAATTAAAATGTCAAAAAAAATTAAAATAAATTACACCAATGAAGTATGTCATTGTAATGAATGAAAACATGAATAAAACATGTCTTAAAAAAATACAAAATTAACAAAAACATTACATCATTGTAAATGAATCAAATTGATAGAAATAATTCTTAACCAATACATGTTTCACTAATTGTAAACATTAAAACATATCGAAATCTAAATGAAATCCAAATATTTTTTATATGGTGTGTTAAGTATATAGGTATACTTTGCATCTTTATTTTTTTATATTAATTTAGTATTCAATTTATTAAAAAATATTAACTTGATAAAAATTCATTACCACCGTCGTTCATGACCTAAACATATAGATTCGTTTATCTGAGAAACTATAGGTTTTACAAAATGTTTACGAATACAGTTATTGTCTATACCAATATTATAAAGAGGAAAGATTTGATTGTTAGTTTGCATTGAATAGGCTCCGAAATTACTGAACCGATTTGAAAAATTATTTCACTGTTGGGAAGCTACACAATCCCGGGTGTCATAGGCTATATTATATTTTATTTTTATATTAGGGAGGCTGCTAGTAAAAAAATAAAATTTTAGATTTTACTAAAACTTTTCACTTAAAATTACCAAAGTTGGAAAAAATAAGTAACTTTTAGTCCTAGTACCAAAAAATTCGTCAAAACAGTCCGTCTCTGTCTGGCCGTCTTCCCATCTGTCCGTCCTCAAGTCATAAACCCTCATAACTACCACAAAGAACCGAATTGCATGAAATTTGACATTATAATAGTTTTATTATAGAATCTAAACCTCCATCGAATGAAAACAATGTGCCAAAATTGTATTGATTAAGATAGCATAATCTCGGTGAAGAAAACTCCTATTTTTTCTTCACCTTGTACGCGGAAAGGTTTGACATTTCTCATTTTATAAGCTTGATAACGATCATCAATAAATCATCAATAAACAATTGCATTTTTGTTCATACACCCCCATAGGACTCATAGAATGATGCCCTTGATATAATGCAATTGTTTTTTTTTTCATTAACTACTTTTCTACTTAAATGTACAGATAAAAAAGTGAATCGCGGGGCGAATCAACGAAGTCTCTTTTTGAAGGCCCTCTTTCGCCCCGCATTGTTTGGAGCGGGGCGAAAGAGGGCATTCAAAAAGAGGCTTCGTTGATTCGCCCCGCGGACCGAACAGCTTGTGGGGCGAAACCACGAAAGAGCCGTTTTACGAGGGTTTTCGTTTCGTTGTTACAGGCCGTCGGGCAGTGCTATCAAAGTAAATCCCATATTTATTGACCCGCATGGCCCTCTAGTTACTCTAAATAAAGTTGGTTTTTGAAAAAAATATTAGGACTTTGAATAAAAAAATAATTACCAAAGATAAAAATTTATTGTAAATCAAACAAAACCAAAATCAATTGAATTCCTAAAAGTTAAGCCTAATCAAAAGGAAAACTTAACATTTTAATTTTCTTAACCATTTCGGTAGGTGGCAACAATACCAACTACTCACTACGACACTAAAAAAATAATTAAAAATTATGTATGAACGTTGGCAAAGCACTCGACGCATAGAAAAGGTTCATCTGGGCAAGTGTTACAAAAAGTAGGTACTTTTTTAGTCTTATTTCTGGCCTGTGCACGCCCAAGTATGGTCACATTTTTCTTGTAACACTCTACACAATACCGACGTACCTTCTGAGAAGGTCCTTCTTTTTTCTGAAGCAAGTGCTTCCGTCTTGTGGTCCGTCCTGAAGGTGCTCTGGATGTTGAAGGTGCTCTGGATGTTGAAGGTTTCTCCAAAAAACTCTTTAGTATAGCTTTTCTAAACTCTACAATAGGTATGGATTTATTTGTAACACTTTTATATAAAATTAAAGCGTTTACCATGGCGACATTCAAAATGAGATCAAAGCCAAGTTTTTTGTACCACTTAAGGGATTTCCTTAATGGGGTCTGGTATGCTGCCATCTGGTCAGCTAAATCCACTGCTCCTTTCGCCTTGTTGTAATCTACAACAATAGCCGGTTTCATAGTAGTTTTATTTTTTTTGGTAACGGAAACGAAACGTGTTGAATGCTTTGTGGAAAGCACCAACACATCTCGCTTATCTTTCCATCGTAAAACGGTTATCCCATCATCACTTTCTTTCGCTATAAACTGGCCTTTTTTCAGCTTAGTAGAAACAACGACTTTAGGAAAATGCTTTCTGTTTTTTCTTAACGTTCCAATCATATGCGTTTCATTTTGCAGGAGTTCTCTGGCTAATGGTACACTGGTGTACCAGTTATCGGTATACAAATTATACCCTTTATTAAGTAAGTCCTGGCAAAGGTTCATTACAACTCTTTGAGGGATGACATTGATTTGTTCACTTTGTTTTCCAGCGTATATATTGATTTTAAATGTATAACCAGGTAAAGTGCACAGTTTAAAAAGTTTGATTCCATATTTGTGACGTTTTTGTTTATTATATTGTCGGAATAACAACGTCCTCGAAATGGAACCATGCTTTCATCAACGTATATGTCTTGCCCAGGGATAAAATTTCTTTTAAAATTGTCATTCAGCATATCCAGCAAATGTTGAACGCGGTCAAGTCGGTCTGATCAATTATTTTCGTCATCTCGGGAAAAGTGAATCATTTGTAAAAGCAGTTCAAATCTATTTCTAGACATTACAGTTCGAGGGAAGTTTTGGGCCATAATTTCATCCCTGGACCAATAATCAGCAAGTTTGGGAAGCTTTACCAGACCCATGTACAAAATCAAGCTGAAAAAGCTTTTCATCTCAACAAGATTAGTTTCTGACCATAAGCGAATACGTGCATTTTTCGAAGCTTCGGCAGTGTTAGTTATTTTCGTAATTGCGAAAGCATTGGTACACTCAACAATTTCTCGTAAAAGACTATCTGTCACTAAAAGGGCATAAAAATCAGCAGGAGATTTATTATTCATCATTGTACGAATAGAAAGTGGCATGCCACAACATTCAGTAAAGGGAATTACATTCCGCTGATTTCCTTTCGGATCTGTCCATTTAGATGATGAACCAATTTGTAAATCCTGGTTAACTGCATCAATTTCGGCATCACTATCCTCACTAGTACACAGGATTCGCAGGCGTCTATTGCCCAATCGGGGGGGTGGATCGATAAACAAGTAAATCGATTTCTATGTTTTCGATCTGCGTCAACATTTCTTGCGTAACCACAAAGTCTTCGAAATCGTCCATGATAACAAGAAATTTTAATGTAACTTGAAACAAAAACCATTAATTATAACGCACTAACAATATACATATAGCGCAGCGCGGCGTCTCACTTCAAGATACAGGCGACAACTGCGTAAGCGCGTGTTAACTCGAGAGCGCGAGAGAGTAGGGGCGCGGGCGGCTGACCCGACACCGCGACCCGCGCGGCCCCCTGTAACGGAAAGTCGATTTTTTCTCTCCGCAGGCCGCGTCAGTCATTACTGCCCGACATTCATTTTTACCATAAATTATATCTCAAAATGACTTTTGTTAAAAACAACATATATTTGGTCATTAGATAAAAGCATATAAGCAAAAAAATATTTAAACTAATTTTAAACAGAACTGTGATTTTCGCTAGGCCTTAAGGGAAAGTTCGCTGTCAGTCAGCACTGACCGCGTCGGCAAAGCACGTGTTAGATAACGTCCGCTATAAATGCTATAATTGGTTAAAACGGCTCAATAGCGCGTCAAAGGCAAGCAAAGGCAGTTAATCAGAAACGCGTGTGATTGATTGGTCCAAGGAATTTCCATACTACGTATCTGGAAGGTTCACTGGTGCAAAAAACGCGGTCCGAAAGAGACCAAATACTAAGGCCTATGTCTATTTCTAAAACGGCGACCATAATGTATGAAATAAACAGGACAACTTTCGTAATTAATTTGATAGATTAGTTGTAGTGACAGTAGACTAGGTATGCTCTTAGAGAACGACGTCGTGTCTTGTATCACAGGTGTCATATTGGACCCTGAGTGTAGCGGGAGTTAACTTCCGAACGAAGTAAAATAAGCTGCCGTTTTCAGTAAACGGTATTTGTTCATTGAAAACCTGGGGCTCTATTTTTGAACTTCGATCGGCTTGGACTCTGACAGATTGTTTAGAGAATCCGTAAACCAAGTTACTTATACGTCCGACTCCATACAAGTTCCGCATACGTCCAAGCCTTACGAAAGTCAATAATCAGCCAAGTGCGAATCAGACTCGCACGAAGGGTTACGTACCGTATGGAAGCCCTCCTTAACATATTTATTTTTTCTGTTTTTAGTAATTGTTGTTATAGTGGCACACAAGTACGTCTCTTATCAAATTAACATTCGAGCTATCACCGTTCATGAAATACAGCCCGGTGACAGACAGACAGACGGAGACGGACAGCGGAGTCTTAGTAATAGGGTCCCGTTTTTACCCTTTGGGTACGGAACCCTAAAACTAATGCCCCCGATCTTAGAGGTATGGACTAAGTGGTTCAGCTATAATACCTATGGAGGTTAAGTAAGGATAACCTCTATTCTCGAAGGAGTACTCCTCCAAACAAGTTGTTCTGCTCGGAGATAACTATCCGACATTGTAACATTAGATCTTAATTTGGTTTATGGAAGGATGGATATGAATGAATCATATATTATGTAAAATAAGGAGTACTCCTTGACCTTAATCGGACACTCCCAAATTCATGCGATCAACCTTGATACAATGTCAATTAGAAAAAATCAGTTTCACAAAACAACAACAAGTTGTTGTTGTTTTGTGAAACTGATTTTATGTTGTTGTCAACAACATATTTCCAAAAATAATATATTAACAAACCAAGCATATTTACTAAAACAATCATATGTTACTAAATAATATAGTCTTGTGCAATTTCTGGCGTAATGTTGCACGAGCTCCGAGAGTTAAAGTAGTCGTAGTAGTAGTAGTCAATCTGAGTGTTAAATATTTATCTAACAAACATTTTACAAGCGCTACATCATGCCTATCCTCACAAGTAATTGAATTGACAGGGTGCGGAGGCTCTATTAACACATCCAATTTACTATAAAAATGTTGAACAACCAACATTGAAATTTTACTTTTCGTTGTGTTGAGCATTGAATTTAAGACCATGCTGGTGAACACTTTTTCAGTGTAATATATAACATCAAAAACGAATTTGGAGACATGTTTTAGCCCTCCTCTGTCAATGAAGGAAGTAAAAGATGAATGTTTATTTATATCAACGGCATAGTCATGTTCTTTATTAATTAATTTGTTACTTAACAGAGCAGATGTACAATATCCGCATGAAATTTTTTCTAGAAGTTTATTGACCATGTATCCTGCTATATAGTACAGTACATTATTCTTGTATTCGGTCAAGGAAGTTGCTTCCACAAGCTGAAGTAAGCACTCAATTTCATGTTCTTCATTAACATTTTGAACGGGTGTAGATATAGGGCTATCTAATATTGATCTTTCAGCATTCCTAAATTCCAATACAGGAGAAGGTTCGTAATCATCGCTAGTACAGTTAGCATTGATGCTTGGAGTAACGCTATTGCGAAATAACAATTTCCGCAATGCATATCTTACTTGCAATACACTTGGGTTATCGTTGTGCCCACCAGCTGCCCGTAAGCAAGAGAAAAACATTTCTAAATGATCTAGTGAAGCTATTGATAGTTTGTTAGCTAATTTTATATGTTAAAAAATATTTGACTACACCACTTTGCAGTAAATCCAAGGCTAAATTTGCAAAACTTATTGTATCAATTACGAAACCTATAGCAGGTGTTCGTCGCCTGTGTGTCAAGATCCCTTCGCCATTAATTTTCAATTGGCCGAGATAATCTCTCGTTTCTTTTAAAATATTGGACCATGTATCGTGATTTTCTAATCTCATTGGAGATTTAAAACCTTTTGCGAAAGGATTTTTGCAGTTAAACAAGTCAAAAACACGGTCTATTATCCTGATAAATACTACAGTGGCTTCACTTCCTTGAAATGCACAATTGCCACTTAATCTCAAAAAATCAATCGCATCAGCAACAGATGAACTCAGTAATTGTGCTGCTAATCTGACATTCATCTTTTTGCTATAGAAGGTGACGTGAGTGCTTGATAGTTTGTTAGCTAATTTTAAACCTTCGTCATCCTGTAATTTATGAAGTTGTTTTATGTAGTTAAAATCTATATCTCCTTTTTCCGATGTTAATTTAGTTTCCGCGAATACATTTCTGCAAAGTTTTAGCATATGTGGCGGATCCATTATGCAATGAACTTCACAGTTTGTATTTGGATGTGGAAAGGAAGTTTTCATATCTGGGTACGTAAAATTACATCCTAAAAGTTCGAAAGTTTTCAAATTTGTAACAGTTCCATCACAAGTTATGGATTTCACCGTAATGTTTATGCATCCTAAAAGTCGTATGGCCGCCAGTATCAACTCCGTTTGTAGATCAGCTCCTATTTTGTTAGTTATAAAATATGCAATCGGACATTTAAATTTTTCAGTGTAAGACACAATTTGAAATGTTAAAACTTCCGTGGCCAAAGTTACAGAATCATCAGTCATTATGCCACCATAATCGACATATCCCCAGTATTTGTCTGTTTTTAAGTCAAATCTTAATTCTGTTCGTATTGCAATAAATTCGTAATGCAATGGCATCAAAGATTAATGCCACATTTTTCAAACTGTCATTTTCAACTGCTACTGTTTTTAAATAATCTAAAACTTTTGACATGAATCCAACGTTACAATTGTGTCGATAGCAGTCTTCGGAGTGTCGATGGATGGGGAAGATGCAAGTAGTTTCTGAAAAACCGATATGCTTTTGCTGAATAAAAATACACAGTAAGAGCAAATGATTTCACATCATCAGTATACCTCGCACCCCGGTCTGATTTTTTTTATGTTAAATTGGTCGAATATGTTTGAAACATTTATGTTTATTACATTTTTCAGCTCTTCATAATTGTTACATTTTTTTTAAGTAAGTCTAATACATTTGTCAAATTTTCAATCTTGACATCTCTTCTTTTTAATTGTTGTTGTAATAGTTTTACATTGCGGCGCAATTTAGTTTTCCTCGGTGTAGAAAATACTTGAATTTGAGTGCTTATTTCTGTCTGCAGTTTTATTTTCTTCGGCACTGGTTCGTTCCCCAGAAGTCCCGGGCTCTGTATGTTCTGGTCCAATCAGCGTAATTGCACTAAGAAGTTGAATTTGTTTTCTAGCTTCAGATATCTGAAAATAAAAATTGTGGATTGTTTAGTTAAAACTACGACTTGAAGCTTATGCAGAAAACTAAAATACTGGGCGTTCAGCAAAACATTGTGTCTTAGAACGGGCTATACATTTATTTGAGCCACTTAAGGGTTGAAACGCCATAAGGCCATAGTAACCTAGCCTACTAAAAGTCTCTTTCAAGATGATTCGCACCTCCACTCCGGTACAAGATTGTCACTTCTGCAAAATCATGATATTTCAGAATAAAGGATTTGCCACACTGGATGCGGTCTGCGGTCAGGTCAAATTGAATGCAGCTCGCATTATATATGAACAACGTTATCGGTCTCGATATATTTTGTATAGTGACGAAGCATATTCTGATATTTTCTTTCTATTTTGTTTTGTCCTTTCAGCATTCTTACTTTTTGAGCTAAGAACTTTTCAGGATTTTATTCTCTCAACTTTTCCCGATATAGCTTCTGTCTTTCGGCAGGTGTCAGTGGCATCTAAAAATAATACAATTGATGTACCTATGTATTATAAAAAGTGAAATAACTAAATTCAGTCATAGTACTTGCATGTTATGGTCATTCTTTGCAATTCATTATCCTCATGCATCAAAGTCATACAGTCAGTATGTGCAGAAGCACTTAAGACGGTTTTTAAATATTACTTTTTATTTATTACGTTTTGACGAAAACTATTTCTTACTCTATAGTTGAAAAATGCCTAATATACAATAGTAAAAAGTAATTGATATCGGTTCAGTAGTTATCGAGACATGCGAAGACTCAGTATTGTCCTGAGCAATCAACACAACTCGGCCTTGGCTGATGATGATAATGATCATTCTGCTATGTGAACTAAGCTTTACGACTTTCACGTGTGTTACGTAACACAATTCCGTAACACACGTGAATGAACACGCGTGAAAAACATAACCTAGAACTAGAACTCATGTAGCAAACTTAAACGCGGTGTAAATTAGTGTTAAACTACATTAATTAACAACTCACATTATCCTTCTTAGGGTGGAGTGCACCAACATTTTGACCGGCCGATTATCTAATTAACCGTCGTTTAAGCAGTTTTTAGTGTTCACCACAACATATTCCCCGGTTATGTCCCCTAACCGCCCGATCATCTTAACCGGGCTCGATAGGGTCGTTTAAACATCGATTATGTCACTTTGTTGACATTTGCCAACTAGTTACATCAAATCAAAACCGTTTCAAGTTGTTTGAGGTTATTTTGTTTACCAACAATAAATAATTTGCAACTCATTTTTAATTTTGTACATAGAAAATATGCAGTCGGCGTTTAACTTACTAGTAGACAACTATCATGAACACTATCTGGATCTTCTTGATGATATAGACAATTTTGAAGTGATGTCGAAAAGACCACGGGTTTATCAAGTGCGCCGTAATTATTATGAAGAATATGATGAAGAATCCTTCAAAACTAGATTCCGTCTATCTAAACCATCTGCACTGGAAGTACTTCAATTGATTGAACAAAAATTAGAATTTCCTGATGATAGGTTCGTATTTGCATTATTGTTATCTTGCTAATTCAATGAGCTAAACAAGCAAATTACATTATCATGATTACATAAAACCATATATCTGATCATATTATTTCATTTATATTTCTAGCTAATGATTGAATTCTAAACCTCTAGGTTTAAAGTAAGGGATTTCACGACTACAAATGAATAATTGAGTATGTTTTGTTTTTCAGTAACAACTCGCTATCCCCCATAAACCAATTACTATTGGCGTTGCGATTTTATGCAACGGGAAGCCATCAACTGACTATGGGCGACTTCTCTGGAGTGAGTCGGTCAACAGCAAGTAGAGTAATCCACCTTCTTTAGGCCGCACATATATTAAGTTTCCACAAACGTCTGAAGAAATCAGAAAAACACAAATGGCATTTTATGATATTGCTAAGTTTCCAAATGTTGTCAGAGCTTTGGATTGTACCCACATAAAAATAATGTCACCAGGGTAAGCCACGCTGAAATATATAGGAACAGAAAAGGCTATATGTCTATTAATGTCCAAGCAATATGTGATGCCCAATTGATGCTTACTGATCTCGTGGTGCGCTGGCCAGGTAGTTCCCATGATGAACGGATATTTAGTGCATGTAGGAGAAATGCTATGTTTGCTTTAGGATTATACGGAGATGCAACTCTTGTAGTAGACAGTGGATATATGAACAGGGACTATCTGATGATGCCATTAAGTGTTATTACATCACGCGCAGAATCCCTTTATAATGAATCCCAAATAAGGACCCGTAACCCAATTGAAAGATTATTTGGGATTTGGAAAAAACGTTTTCCAGTTTTAGCCTTAGGAATTAGAGTGCACCTAAAAAATGTAATACCAATAGTAATGGCAACAGCAGTATTGCACAATATATTACAAGGGAAAAATGAACAGGTGCCTCGTGATGACCCTGATCTCAATAAGCCAGCACCATGGCAAGAAATCCTTCAACAAGGAATTATAAGAACACAGCGGTCTGCTGATCAACGGCAAGGCCGCACAGATTTAAATCCTAGGCGAAGAGCTTTAATAAATAATTATTTTCGTAGTCTAGCATCTTCAGAATAATAATACAAATAGCAGCACATAAGTCTAGCCCTGAGGGTACTGTGGAGGGGATGGCTGCGCATGTTGACCGCCATACTAAACTCATGCATAGCCACCCCCTCCACACTTCGCCCAGTGCTAGACTTATATGCCGCGACCTGTAGCCTGGATATGGATTGATGATTTCGCTTTTAAATGTAATTAAATATTAGGTTAAGCAAAATTGTTAGCCCGTTTACAGAGGCGCCAGCGTAAATTTAATAGCAACGTAAAAAGCGTTCTCTCTATCGAATGCCTAAAGTGAAAAAGAAACAGAACTATGCTATTTAGCTAATATAATTACGATGGCGCCTCTGTAATCGGGCTTAATGTATAATCTGTAATATAATTTTATTATACTGTAGGACAATAATAAAACAAAAATTTAACACAACTCTTTTTATTATAGCACCACTTTCACATTGAAGCATGGAATCAATCAGAGATAATTTTTTGTGTCTTAAGCTTTTCTTGCTTTAACTGTTCTTCTAATATAGCAATCCTGATATTTCCCTCTTTTATTGCATTTTCTTTTAATAACCTTACTAACTCAATTTTCTCTTTTATTAATACATCTCCAGAGCAATCGCTTTTTGGTCTTCTCCGTTTCAGCCAGCTTTCATTATGTGATCCCGGCTTAAGTACTTCCGATACTGGAGTCTTCAAATTGTTGGGTATCCAGCTGCTCCACTTATCATTTGCCTGTAAAATAAAAACCAATTAAACAGGAGCAGTGAATTAAAATAATTATATACCAATATTTATATTTTTTAATTTTTGAAAAAACGAAATAGAAATTGTTTTATGTAGGTATGAGTATTTTAAATAGGTATTCTAATAAATTAAACTGTTCAACATAATAACAAGATTGATAAGGAGTGTTAAGTAATGAAGTGTTACATTATTTTCTTTCAATGAAGCATTTGAAGTACTCGGTAGGCACAATGTGGCATTTGAAGTACTTGGTAGGCATACTACTTCATTCTTCATCTCAATATTTTCCTGTAACAAGTAGTAAATGATTATATAAAGTTGTAGATAAAACTATTTCATATACTATATTATGATTTCTATTGCAATTCTAGTGGGCAGCGCACATAGCACGGAGGTCTGATGACCATAGGTGTTGTTGAAAAGTTCTCAAGATGTAGACAGTACCAACAACCACAGAGGACGTTGTAGCGCTTGCTTAGTGTAGTTTGATTAGGTGTTTGTCAGGAATCACCGAAATTAATTAACGTTCCGCACAGTTCGTATTTGGATGGGTGACCACGACGGGTGATGGGTGGCATTTTCTAACTGAGCGCTACTGTGGCTCGTATGCTCATTATACTGCAGTTGCACTTCCAACCAGTCTTAATGAATATCAGTAGGGGCGGTCTATCCAGACCTGTCCAGCAGCGGACATCCTATGCCAGATATGATGACTATGATTTGAAGGTTAACAACAAATAGAAAGAGAATTGTATTCTCACTCACCTTATTTTCCTTTGTTGTGCTTTCAAATGGATGATCTTCATGTATGACATACACATTATATTCAGGTTGTTCGTTTATTCCCATTGTGAAATCAATTATTGTGTCCTGTAAAACAATTTAGGTAATAATGAATTTTATGCAAGTACATATTCACACCAAATTCTAATGAAGGTAATAGCCGTAGGTACTTACGTTTATTGCGGTATCGCCATCATAGTTATTGCTGATACCATCCAAGCCTGGCCCTAATACAGTATCAACTGCGTCGATAATCTTTTGGTCTTGACTCGGCGGTGGCGTCGGCGGTTTACCTCCACCTAAAATATGAAATACAGGATTATTTACAGTTGAACAAAACGAGTTACAGTACATAAGTACTTGTTAAATTCATGTTTATTTAGACAATATATTTATAAGTTACACACCAGTCATAAACATCTTCTTCTTGGTTTCCGCTTTGTCTTTTTTTGTTTGCCGATTTATGTTTTCCCAGCAGCATTTTAGATGTAAGTGGCTTCTGTAGCAATACGTGCTTAGCGTATTAAACTCTGCAGCCAACTTTTCCCACCCTCTCAATTTGTCGGCATTAGATGTAGCATCGGTTCGCTTATTTTCAACAACGTTTCTATATTTTAAAACCAATTCAGACAAAATAATTTTCTCATCCGAGGTGAAATTATTTGTCCGCTTTTTATCCATCTTGCTCATTTTATAACTTAAACCGCAAAGATGCAAAAATCACAAATCAAACGCAAATTACAAGTCGAAATCGACACTGAAATTACAGAAAAATAACCTCGAAATAAAATAACACAAACTAGGTACATGACATTCATTGAAATTTCAAAGTCAAAAAGTCAAAAGTATTTATTCGTGGAAATTGTGGTTACAAAGGTCTTATTTTATAAATATACAGTACAACACAATTAGCCATTGTGGCATACGAAAATTGAATTGAAATCAATTCCATTTTAAAGATAGTGTATCCTAGCAAAGATTACAAAGGTTAATACCTACTAAGATATTCCAACCTATATAATAAAAAAAATGTTTTTTCTTTTTCGATATACTACGATGAATTAAGTATTAGGTACTTAAGAATTTACAAAGGCTAAATAAATACTATACAATTTATAAAGATATAACGCTAACAGATAATACAAAATAATTTAAAATTATGATATAAATATAATTATACAGGTGATACTTCTTACCATAATTATATGGTGATGGTTATTCTATCTTAATGATGGACTGTATCTGATGTCATTATATTCAAGAAAATCTTTGATTTTGTAGAAGTTGCGTTCAGCTAACCATTTGAAAAACTTGAGTCGTAATTTAGAATAAGGAAGTATACGAAGTGACTCTGGAAGTTTGTTGTACACTCTTAGCGCCATTATGTAACAGTTACGTCGGTAGAGTTCATTATTACATTGTGGAAACACGAGCTTGTTAGGATACCTTGTGTTATATTTACGATTAACTGATAACTTATCAAAGAGTTCAGGATGTTTTTTGACGAACATACAGATTTCAAAGATGTACATTGATGGCAGTGGAAGCACCTTTAATTCCTTGAATAATGGCTTGCACGAATCTAAGGGTCCAGCACAACAGATTGCTCGTATGCACCGTTTTTGAGCAATGAAAGTTCTCTCTTGCTCAACTGAGTTGCCCCAAATTATCAGACCATATCTCAGAATTGACGATACATAACCATGGTAAGCCATAAGGGCGTTTTTTTTGGAAACTACTAAGGACAATCTGCGAAGAGCAAATGCGAAGCTTCTCAAAATAAAAAGTTTGTGCTACCTATCCAAGTCGAGAAGTACAATATAGCAGTGACTCTCTCAAACAATAAACTACTTTTCAAATTATAAGTATTCTCTATAATGCCATTAAATACAAAAGACACTTTCGTTGCACTAGCTGCGCAACAACTAATGACTTTTAAAATGAGTTGCGATATAATGTCTACTCACATTCTTTATATTATCTGTGGTTTCATTCAATAAACCGTCGGTTTTGTAACCGAGGATTATTTTTGCATGGTGAACAGTAAATATTCTAACCTCCGTTTAACCCATGTTTAGGATTTCATCGGGCGATTACGTAATCGACGTTTAAGCAAGGGTTGGTGCACTCCACCCTTATTGTATTTACATCTTACCAGCAAATTTAACTACTTACCATGCCAAATTGCTTCCGAAAAGTCACTAAAAACAAGGTACGAAAAATAGCATGCACAAATCACTGCCGCTGGCTGACAGTAGAATGACAATTCATTTTGAAAGTAGTAATGTTGCCATCTCAATAAAATAGCATAATGTGTTGCTACTACTTAAACAAAAAAAACTACTTCGTAGGAAATTGTTTGTAACACACGTGAAATACGGTGGGAACATTTGTCTTTGAAGTGATAGT
Organism: Hypomecis atomaria; assembly: GCA_964007245.1. Lineage (NCBI taxonomy): Eukaryota > Metazoa > Arthropoda > Insecta > Lepidoptera > Geometridae > Hypomecis > Hypomecis atomaria. The sequence goes on along the minus strand of OZ023294.1, from coordinate 4,239,077 downwards.
TTAATCAGTTTTTGCTTAATTTAATATATCTACTACTGGGATTGTAGCTTTATGTCCATACATTTAACATTTAAATAAGATATCACGATAAATATGAAATACAAAATGAAATAAAAAAATATACACTGAAAGTGAGGTTGGACACATTTTATTTTTGTATGAAACAAATAGTAAGCTGTTATTTTACTTGGTTGTTTGCAATGAAATTTACTAAAATTGATAATTTGAATAAGTAGCCTCATATTACCACATGAATCCTGGCCAACATTGGTACCTATCAAGATTTTAGTTCCAAAGATCTTTCGAAAATATATTTTTTTTGATGACAAAATTTGGAACGCGATAAATATAGATGAGGTACATTTTTCTGAGCCTTACCCACCTATGAAAGGATAACCCACATCCTGGATACGATTCTTTCTTACATCCACGCACAACACAAGTCTGGACCATTTTAGCAAAAAAAAATGCACTAAAACAGTTGATTCAACCACAAATTAAAATATTAAAACTGACGCCGATCGTAACCAGAAATAATTCGCCATTTTGTTTTCTCAGTTTGCAATGAGTTACCAGCATACTGACACCACATTATTCCCACAATAATCCTATCCTTCAATAACTCTTATTCGAATGAAGATACATTTTTGTATTTAGTGAGAGATAAAAGCTTATTAATTTATTTGCAAACAAAATGATACTTGTCATTTTGTAGTGAAATTACGTTACTCCTAATGTTCCTGTTGTTTCTACCATACCAACTTTCATTATCTGCTAGCAACTGTGTGAAAGGGACAAAGCGACGTAATATTATGTCTCTCACTCGACCGTTTTCCTTTTACTAGAGTGAATTAAAAAAAGAACGTTAGATATTGGGTTGCAATAAGGTTTTATTTCCTTTTATATAAAACACGGAGATACGTCAAGTGAACCTTCCAGATACGTAGTATGGAAATTCCTTGGATTGGTCAGAATAAACCAGTAGGGCGCCGAGAAAGTGTGTCGCCGGAGCCCCGCCCACGCAGACTTGGTGGCGGCGACACAGGCGCCGCTCGACCGGTGAATAGCGGAATCTTTCATTTTTAGGGTTCCGTACCCATAGGGTAAAAACGGGACCCTATTACTAAGACTCCGCCGTCCGTCTGTCTGTCTGTTTGTCACCGGGCTGTATCTCATGAACGGTGATGGCTAGAAAGCTGAAATTTTCACAAATGTTGTATTTCTTGTTGCCGCTATAACAACAAATACTAAAAACAGAAAAATATTAATATTTAAGGGGGGCTCCCATACAACAAGCATGATTTTTTGCCATTTTTCGCTCGATATTAATAACGGTGACAGGTAGATGCTTGAAATATTCACAGAATATTTAAATGAATATTCACTTCAAAAATAAATAGATAAATTAAAATAAAATAAATATTTACTCCCTCGGGGGGCTCCCATACAAGAAACGTGATTTTTTTGCTATTAATATATTAACCCTTTAGTTCGCAGGAGAAAATAAGTTGTAAAATTAGTTTTTTTTCTATTTTATGGCATAGTACTGGTTATAATGAAACACCAAAAATATATAAAAAAAATATATGTACATAAAATTAGTAAATAACATACGTTGTTTAAAAACGACATTGCGAAACATGCTGGAAATTTTATTTCATAAAATATGTTGTAAAAATCCAACACTGCGCTTTGGCTATACAGTTAAGTTTGTAAGAAAAAAACGTTTGAAAATCACACATTTTATTTACAAAAAGGGTAATAAGGTGACAACATCAGAGTTTCTTGCAATTTCTTAGATCTATATGCCTACTAATATCTACATACAGTTCTAGAACTGATCTGAACACTGAAAACTGAACAGATCTTATTCCGGAGAGACATCTCTTTTCAACCATTCACAACCGCAGGTTGCATTTATTGCATAAAACAGTTGTGTAGCCTTTTTTGCAATATTTGCACCGGCCTTGTTTTGTTATTATTGGGAAGTGGCCCACGATATCAAAACGCACAGCGTCCGGTGGTCTTACTGCCACAGGTGCTTTTATCTTGACCGCTAGATCTTCTTGTGGCCTTGCTTGATTTGCGCCAATTCTACTTTTTTGAAGCAGTTCTGTTGCTATCTGGATTCGAAATTTTTTTAGGGGTAGTATCTTTTTCTTGTCTTTCAAATCCCGTTTATATAGTAGCCAAGCATTATTGACGCAAATATCTAATGCTTGGCCAAATAAGGCCATATACCACCTTTTTGTTTTGAAGCTTGAGCGATACAAAGAAACCAACATGTCGGTTAAATCAACTCCGCCCATGTGCGTATTGTATTCTTTAACGATTTGTGGGCAGTCTACATCTATTCTAGATTTACATTCTTTGGAGTAACGCTTGATCTTTCCTTTGGGGTTCGAGTCAACAAAGGAACTTGCTAAGGTTACCACTTTGTTGTCACACCATTTCACGATAGCCACCTTTTGCTTATTGCACACGACCTGTTGGCTGGCACCTCTACCTTTTTTTGCGAAATCTTTATCAGTAGGTAGCATCGCTTGGCAACCTTTCAGACGGTTAGATCTAATCGTCCCTAGGTTAAAAATCCCGTACTCGTGCCTCAGGTAGTGGATAAGTTCCAGCGAAGTGAAAAAGTTGTCAAAATAGACAGTTGCTGGCTTCTCCGTAATTGTTTTGCATAAAGCTATGACAACTTTAGCTCCGAGGCCCAAACTATTTTCAAACTGGCTAAATTGTCGATTGCGGAAAGTGTCTTCTCCGCCGTAAGGGATGAAGTCGTAAATCAATCCGCTAACTCCTGCTCGAACAAATATTTTGAAACCCCATTTTTTTTGGTTTTTTAGGGAGGTATTGGCGCCTACTGCCTGCTCTAGTTCCTTTGTAGGGCACCATCATCTCATCTATACTGAAGCGCCGTTCTTCTTCCAGTGAAAGACAATTTTTGCGGATTTCTTCCAGAACAGGTCTAACTTTGAAATAACGATCGTCATCAGCAATGGAGTTGTCAGCGAAATGAAGGAATTTCCTTATTTTTTCATATTGTTTTAGAGTCATAACGTCGGCAATTTTCGGGAATCTAAGTTGCAAACTCCAGTAGTCACGGTAGGCTGCACAACCCCCATAAGGAGAGTTATGGCAATAAAGTCCCTTATGTCATTTACAGAGATATTGATGCTTCTTGAATTGATTTGCACAGAGTAAAGATTAGTATTATTAGTGATTAAATCAATTATTTCAGGAGTGAAAAACTGTTCAAAATAGTCTGAAGGACTTTTCACTTCTGCGTCAAAAGGAGGGTTGTCATTAGGTATCTCAAAAACTGCAGTATGTTTAAATTTTCCCTTTTTGAATTCAAAGTTGATAGGTTTCCCGACATACTTCTTATTTTTTTTTGTGGGTAGGGTAGGTACATTGGCTGCTTTTCGTTTTGACCGAGTTCTGGGTGTTGATGGGCCCGGTTCCGGTGAGTTAGTCATGGGTGATAGAACGGAAGACACGGAGTTAAGTGCAAATGGCAGTGGTTCTTGTTTGACCGGAAGGTAACATTTTATGTATTACAGGTGCAAGCGGAACAGTTTCTTCGTCAGATAGATTGCAGTCCAATTGAGCTGGCTGATGTTCTTCTATGTCCGAATAAATGTCTATGTCATCTAGCATGGATGGATATGATCCTGGATCGGAACTGCAGTATGTGATATCATCTTCGTCGTCAAGTCGATTTGGATTTTGTATAATGACTTCATCATCAGATTCACTACTACTACCATCCGACGAAGGTGCATTTTCAGGAGGTACAAGTGCCATTATCAATTGTGTACGCTGCCATTTTGTTTTAAGCTGAAGCAAGCAGAAAAGAAAACATGCAAACAAATCCCAACACCAAGTAAAATCAATAACACATATAAACAGCATATAAAGAAATATATTGATACGATGCATCAGGGGAAGCCAAGTATTCCAAATAAGTCAAGGTTAACAGCGTTTATAACAAGTAACATTAGAGTAAGCACAAACGGTGGCGTGAAAGATACTTGTGTACTATCTCAATCCCTCTTAGGCGGCCCCTAGACCTACAATAACATTGTACAATACTTTTATTGTACAATAAGATTGAAAGGCGCTCTGAATCCAAACGAGCAATTATATTGCACAATAATACGAACAGCACAATGTTTTCGCGTTCAGTCGGAGAATAGTATTGATCCCGTGTGCACCGTGCGAAGCAACATGTCCGAACAAGATTTAGCTGCAGCTGTAGTGTTGTTGCTTGTGGCTAAACGTAAACGAACACGTCGCTGGTCGAAAGATTGGTACAAGAAAAGGCAGAAATATACTCACGAAAATCTTTTAAAAGACTTGATGTTAACTGAGGAAGCAGACTTCAACAATTTTGTACGACTGAGCTCTGAACAGTTTCAAAAGCTACTAAGATTGGTCACGCCATTGATTGAGAAAAAAAATACAAACATGAGGGAAGCAATACCACCTTTTCAACGGCTTTCAATAACATTACGGTATCTAGCGACTGGAAATACTCTGGAAGATTTAAAGTTTCACAGTGCTATTTCTCCACAAAGTCTTTCCTTAATAATTATGGAAACATGCGATGCAATAATACATGTTTTGAAGGATTTTATCAAGGTAAATAAAGATTATAATCTTTTCATTTATTTATTAAACTGTATATATTGAGAAAATGTATCTTCGTTCGCGTCATCAGCATCATTTTCCTGTTGAAAATTGTTCATGTTCTGTTGATTATTCTCTTGGAAGTACTGCTGGTTATGTGGCAGCTGCTCAGATGGAAGTTCAGAATTTTGCTGTTGAGAATAGTTTATAAAATATCGAGGCGATGGCGTGCCGCTGTAACTTGTTGGAGTTGGCGTGGATCTGGTATATGTCGGAGATGGAGTTATCGTAACTGTTGGAGTATTTATTTTTACCGAATTGCGGTGTAAAAGCCCTAATTGTCCTTCCATGATCCAATAGCATTTTTAGCAAAGATTTGTTGCATTGGTTCCATTTTCTTTAAATCTGCAGCACAAGACAAAGCCCAATTTTGATATTCGTCTGGTTTCTCTCTAAGACGGTTAGCTGCCAATTCCATAAGGTCATCATCAAGTTTTCTCTTTATTTTTTTAGCTTTAGTCTTCGGAACTGCATATGATGTAGATGATGCTTGATTCGCTCCAACAGTTGCAGTATCTTCCTAAAAAGATAAATAATTTGTTTTTATTTTATTTTCAGTTACCGCAAACAGCCGAGGAATGGCTACAAGTTGCCAAAGATTTTGAGCCAGTGGAATGCCCCTCATGTAATCGGTGCTATAGATGGCAAACACGTGGAAATAAAGAAACCTCCTGGTTCTGGATCATACTACTACAACTACAAAAAAACATTCAGTATTGTGTTGATGGCGGTTGTAAATGCAAACTACGAGTTCATTATGGTTGATGTTGGGACTAATGGTCGTGTATCAGATGGAGGTGTGCTGCAGAATACAGCATTTGGACAGCAATTAAAAAATAATGCTTTAAATATCCCACCACCTGCATTGTTGCCAGGAAGTTCCCGAAAACTCCCATACTTTTTTGTTGGGGACGATGCTTTTCCAATGTCTCAAAATTTAATGAAACCATATAGCCAAACTGGATTAACAAAAGAGAAAAGAATATTCAACTATCGAATATCGCGAGCTAGAAGAATGGTTGAAAGTGTTTTTGGTATACTAGCTACTCGTTTTGGAGTATTTCAAAGGGCATTTCCTTTTGATCCAATAAAAGTAAGGAAAATTGTTTTGACTTGTTGTTATCTACACAATTTTTTGAGAAAATCGCGTTCGTATTTATCTCCATCATTCATGTTTCGTGAAGATAACGAATCAGGAATAATACACCCGCCATCTCAGGAAGTATTCCAGTTGACAACATTGGAAAATATCAATAAAAAAAATTCGCTGAATATCGCGAAGCAAGCACGGGACGAATACAGTGGATTTTGTAACAACGAAGGTGCAGTTCCCTGGCAAGATAAAATGGTGTCGTAAAACACAATTCTGTATTCATTTAAATTAAATAAATTAAAATTTACCTGTGTGTTAGTATTGTCCAAAGCAGAAGGTTCACTCTCTCCTCGCGGACTACCTATAGTAGACTGAGTATCCATACTAGACTGTGAATCCGATGCGGATTCCATATCTTTTAAAAATAGCATTTCTTTAAAATACCATAAAGTAGGTTCGTAAATGTCGTCTGTACTAGATCCGGATTTCATCGACTGGAGGTGTTTCTTGAGCTCCTTCCGGTAGTTAGTTCTTAAAGAATTGAATTTTTTCTTCACATCATCTTTACTTGCCTGTGAAAACATCTCTTTGTATTTGGACAACAATGTTTCGTAAGCATTGTTTTTTTTATCACGGTCATGATATTCTTTGCACTTGACATTCCACAGAGACGGCAATTCTCTGTACAATTGGATACATTCGCAGATAAACTCCCTTTCCTTATCTTTTGGATTCTCTTTTTCCGCCATTTTGCATGCGCGCGTGTACTCCTCGTGACGACGAACCACAGACTGAAAAATATTGCGCAATACTGACCCTACACGATGCAATGAAAAAATATGGTGCAATAAAAATTAAACTCACTCAAACTTTCGTTCAATCATTGCGCAATCTTCAATATTAACCCTAAACGGTCAATTAAATTGCACAATTCGCAATATTGTGCAATATAATTGACCGTTTAGAGGCCGCCTTAGTAAAAACATCATTTTTTTTACTTTCGGTGTTAAAATAGAACAACACAATCTATTCAAATAATATGGATGTTACGTTGCCATATCGTGAAATAAAATTGCCTAGTTTTGAAAAAAATAACTAAAAACATAACTACCTATCTATCAAAAGAGCAGCGTTGTCTATAAACCACACTTAAAATGTGTCATACATTTCCGACCACTTCGCAGTGATGGTTTAGTACAACATTAGAAATGTCCGTTACTTTTTCGACAATATCGCAGTGATGGTTTTAAGCAACATAACATTTCAACTGGTCGTATATCTAAATATAGCGGCTTACTTGGTGTTATTTATGCGTAAATCGAAAGAAAATATATGTTTTAAGAATTGTATTATGCTCAAATCCCGTAAAAATATCAAAATATTATAAAAAAATACATTTCTTACCTTTGATCTGTCCATCTTTGGTAGCCTCGACGCCATCTTTGATTTGTAGTAAAATGCGTTCAAAAACTAGTAACGTATATTTATTATTGAATTGCGTTTCGTTTATGCCACAATTTAATTCAAAAATCACCGTGATACAATTTGTAGAATGTGAGCAGTTTTTTTTTTTGTTTACTACGTCGTTTTAAACCAACTCTGCGAATTAAAGGGTTAATTATATTATAATGACGGCAACAAGATGCCTGAAATATTCACAGAATATTTAGTTGTATATTTCCTTCAAAAATAAATAATTAAAGTAGAATAAAATATATGAAGGGGGCTTCCATACGGTGCGGAACCCTTCGCGTACGCGTCCCACTCGCACTTGGCCCATTTCTAAATTAGCTACTCAACACAAGATGTCACTAATTTAAAAACTAAATAGAATAATAACAATAATAAGTGTTTGACCTAACTTAGTCTGCTCCCAGCCGCCGTCGAGAGCAGACTAGCGATGCGCAGAATGTGTCACTGAAGTGAAAAGATATACACATATCTTTTCCTTCAAGTGAAGTATATCTTTCATCTAGTTCAGTGGTTCTCAAACTTGTTTAATGACAGAACTCTTTTGGGAAGCAAAATACTTGATGGAACCCTACAATAAAACAATTGTTTTTATAAGTGTATTCTTTATTAATCAGCATAATAAAAGTACAATGTAACAGTTACTTATTATTATTTACTTCACCACTTGGCAAGGACAAAAATAGAAAACATTAAAAAAGAAAAAATCTAACTAGTGGGAGGTATGAAACTGTTTTTTATTTTTCATCAATTTGTTGATAGCAGGTTTGATGGAAGAAAGTTGAAGTCTCATATCAGCTTCGGCGTCCAGTCTATTGCGATATTTTGTTTTCGTGGCTGCGTAGGTAGAGAATCCTGTTTCGCACAAATATGTAGTTGGGAACGGTAGAAGAATATCCAGAGCCATTTGGCCAAGCGTTGCATATTCATCTTGGATTCTGCACCAAAAATCATTGAGGCGTCGTTTTGAACAGTGACTCCATACTTGTGTCTGATGACATTTCTAAAAGAGACTCATATATCTCGTTTGACATGTTTTCAGGCTTTTCCAAGTTGGGTAAAAAAGGATTATAAATCCATGAATTCACTTTAATTTTTGTATTGTGTTCTTCGGGAAAATACTTTTCAAAAGATGCGCGCATCGAACTGAGACACCTATTGGAACAATTCTTCAAACACATCATCTTCAAACATTTCTGAGTCGTTTTCGCTAACAAACTCACTGAGTAACGTAATAATGTATTCATTCTAAATTTTTTTGCGGCAAAATTAATAATTTTAATTTATTGCTGCTATGTGATACCTATATACGAGTATATTAAAATACACGACTCTCCCTCCCCCCCCGCAATCCGTTTCACCCCTCCCCCCCATGAAAAGTGTCCCATTTTACAGATTTTCTCAATTTTCAGGAAAACTATACAAGCTAGGACAAAATGGTCAACGACAGAATTATTTGTCAATAAACTGCCTACCAATAAGTCCTAACATTCATATTGATACGATTTATAGTTTCCAAGCTATGGTGCATCAAAGTTTACTAAAAATGTGCGCTTGGCGGAAATAAAACATAACATAGAAAAGCAACAACAACATTTATTATTTTTTACAAGAAATGCGTTTATCTAAACAAAATAAACATTTTTTATTTATTTTTATATGGTAAGTACTTAATATCTAACAAAAATTAGTATCATCATCATTATCTTCTAAAGACTTGTTGAAACAACTAAGGCCCTGGCAATGGTTGCACATGGTGGAACAACGTAATCCAGCTTTGACACATCCACATCTTTTTCGGCAGCCTTTTCTGCAGCTGCACGATACTATTTTGAGTATCGACTGTGGAGCTGGTGATTTTGTGGTATATATGGGTGATAAAAAGTTATTATTATTTTTCCAACCCCAGTTTTCTGGGTTCAATTCGTTTCCTCGCCATAATTGTACTTGATGAAAAGTACGCATTGAATGCTGAAAAGCTGCTCCTGATGAAGGTGGTAACTTTGATAATATCACCGTATTGTTCGTCAGACCAACATATCTGTTGAAATGGACGTATCGTAACTCGTTTAAACTTTTCTCGCTTTGCTTAGCCCCATACAAGGCGAGAATATATCTTTCTCCCGCTTCTTTTACCTGTTCGTGTGAGGCATCCGGGTTATTGAAAACGTTTATCGTATCTTGCAAGTCGATCTTTTTACCAAGCAGAATAACTGAACTTTTCCTTTGCCGTAGAATGCTGAAGTAGTATCGCAACCACTTATGGCATGCAGAAAGAGGATCGATTCCCTGCAATTTTCGACCACATTTCCTTCTATTAAGCTTCGGGTGCTATAAAGTCTCTTGTTTACACTCCCTTGGCCCTCTTTCAGCAAGTATATATTCTTATGTAGTGGAGTAAGACCCAGTAAAAGAACCAACAGATCTATGTCTTGCCCAACTACTACGACATTCTCATTTCTTTCGGCTTCTTCTATTGCCAATTGAACAATGAGCATATCTGCGTCATCGTCCGCTGGTAACGAGCTTATCCCCTCGTTGTTCAGTCGCTTGCTAAGCTGCAAAATAAATCTTTCCTTGTTCAAAAGATTGCTTAAGAAACTTGCTTTTGTTTCAGTTATACGACTCTGCTCCTTAAACTCTATTTCTGGACACTTTCGGTTTAGCATTCGTCTCAACCTTTCAGAGCTTTTTGTGCTTTTACAGTTTTCGTCATAGCCGTCGAATACGACGACAACCTTCTCTCCGTAACATTTTTTAATGTACCTCACATAAGCGTTGTAAATATCAGAGTATGTCCCTTCTTTTGGCCAAATCACTCTATGTATTAGAGAACCGCCATCTAAAACGTAAAATCGATCGCTATCCAGTGTCGGTTCAGGGACATTATTAAAGATGTCGTATAGGGCTGATTTTTTTGTTTTTCTCATCCCTCCGTTTTCTTCAAACAACGAAAGAGGTACTGTCGCCAATTCATGACAAAAACAGTCGCGTAAATCTTTTGGGGAGTGGATGGTACAGACAATTCTTTGGAATAGTTGAGTTGTGTCAACTTTTGTAAAATCTTCATTCAAATTCTTGTTTTGAATAAATATTTAGTGTATTTCCGCTCTGTCGTAGTCATATAAGTTAAGGGTACTATTCAAAATCCAAATTAAATCACAAACAAAATTAGTAATTAATCATCAAACTGTATCATGGCTCGACTATGGTTAGGTCAGGTTAGAAAAGTTAGGCTTAGGTATGTTTACAAAATATGAATGAACCTGAAACAAAATTTTTTAATTAATCCGTTTAAAATAATAAAAAAAAAAATAATTAAACCTGTAACAAAAATAGTGATTAGTAATCTATTTAAAAAATGTAGTAAACCTGAAAATAATATTTAATTAATATGTTAAAATTACAAATATAATTTATTTATAAAAAATGGTATAAAATAATTGAAAAAATACTTAGTCAATAAATAGCACCCCTATTAAAAATAAATATTTAAATATTTATTCAAAACAAGAATTTGAAGATGAACTTCCGCAAAGTAACGCCTGATTCAATAAAAAATCTTCATTACCAGGTGTTTTTACTGATTTGCTAGAATGTGAGATCGTTTTGACGGTATGAATGCGTTTTAACTTGACGTCTCCGAATTTGGTTCCATCCTTCACAGTCTTTTGTAGGATTTCTTCTCCAATAGATTTTGCCTCAAAGCAGTTGACTTGCTCATCTGCAACTGTCCAAATGGCGGTTATTAATCGTCACGCACGGGCGACGCTCTGCCAAGAACGGCAACACCGCAAATTTCGAACGGAATTAGCGCGCGAGTATTTAAATAGTGATTATTTGCTGGTTATCAATTTTTAGTCATCTTTGATGCACCATAGCTTGGAAACTATAAATGGTATCGAAATGAGTGTTAGTACTTATTTGTAGGTAATATAATCATAAATAATTCCGTCTTTGACCATTTTGTCCTAGCTTGTATAGTTTTCCTGAAAATTGAGAAAATCTGTAAAATGGGACACTTTTCAAGGGGGGGAGGGGTGAAACGGATTGCGGGGGGGGGGGGGGGGGGGGGGGAGAGTCGTGTATTTTAATATACTCGTATATAGGTATCACATAGCAGCAATAAATTAAAATTATAAATTTTGCCGTTTTGCCCATACATTGAAATCTAGAATGAATACATTATAAAGCTTTCTATTTCTTTCTTACCAATGCAAATGATCCAAAAATCTAATTTTCTTTTAAAAGCAGTTATTTTATTATAGGCCTGAAATACTGTTGTCTGTTTACCTTGCAACGATAAATTCAATTCGTTAAGTTTTTGAAAGATATCCGCCATAAAAGACAATCGGAACAACCAAGTTTTATCATACAAACGGTCCTTCAAATTAAAAGAAGTATCTGCTGAAAGAAACATTTGTAACTCGGCTCTAAGTTCAAATAGCCTTGTTAAAGTTTTACCCCGAGACAGCCATCGCACTTCTGTATGGAGCAGCAGTGTTTTATGTTTGCTGCCATAATCTTCACACAATAATGAGAACAATCGGGATTGCGTGTAAAACGGAGTGCTCAATGTGACCAAACCTTCCCTGGAGCTCCGAGTTAAGTTTTTCTGCCAGTTTTTGGATGGCCGGGATGGTTTGGGTCTGCTCGTTCATTTGTTTACGGATGGAGGTCCACAATATCCGGCACAATGGGATGACCTTTGACAAAGTCAATTTTTTTTCTGAACTTATCTCTACGGTAACGTCGTAAAACATTTTCAAAATCGGTATTGCCGCTTCAACCGTCGCCCAATCGTTGGCACTGAGCAAGATGTCTGGCCTTGTAAGGGCGAGCGTAGCTGTTACTGCGTCCTTTACCACCACTAGACGCTGGAGCATATCATAGGTGGAGTTCCACCGTGTCACAACGTCTTGTTTTAATTTGAGCTGATGAACATTCAGCTGGTTCTGTACTTCCTTCAACTTTGCCAAGGCGTGTGAGCTCCTTTTGAAATACTCCACAATCTTTTTTACGGCTGTGGTGGTGTCCGCGATCTCAATCAGAGCTGATTGGACACAGAGGTTAACCGTATGAGCAAAACATGTGACGTGACGCCAATCTCCTGTCCTAATCGCGGCGGTGACGTTGGCTGCATTATCGCTTGCTATGGCCGTGATTTTGTTTTCTATGTCCCATTCAGTTACGACATTTTTAAAGTGTTGGGCCAGATTCGGGGCTGTCGTTTTTTGGTCATATTCAACGCAGCCTAGCATCGTCGATTCCAACTGTATTTTTTTGTTTTGCTCTAAGATGTAGTGCGCCGTTATAGCAACAAAATGCTCGTTGTTAATGGATGTCCAACCATCAGTGGTCAGACTGATTGCTGAAGCTGCAGCTACCTTCTGCTTCGCCTTTTCCAATTCCCTTGTGTAAAATTTTGGCAAAAGGGTTTCCGAAATAGTTTTCCTCGTAGGCAGAGAATATCCTGGGCAAAGCATATATAAGAAAAACTCCATATCCTTGAAATCATTGGTTTATTGTTTCACTTCGTACTTCCTTTAAACGTCACTTATAAACCATATCTCACTTATATATAACTTATATGAATTTGGGCAGAGTAACAGTGTAAACACTGGAGGTGCACATCGCACCGCTTCACCGAACAGACTGCCGACTTTCTTTCGCTCCCCTACGGCCATGCTTTTTCCCCTTCCAATTTTAAGTCGGGTAGTACTTCAACCGACTAGGTAGTCAAATCAAAGTCTCCAAATCAAAATAAATAATCAATTAATATCAGAGTCAAATTAAATACTTATTTTTAAAAAACAAATACCATTAAAATACTTAAAACCTAACACATAGTCAAGAGTTTTTTAAATTCTGGCTCTTCGACTATTGAAAATGGCTGGTGGCCTTTAGCGATCATTTTTAATAATTGTTCGTCGATCTTTTCCGTGCGACGAGGAGCAACTGGTCGCATATTCTGGACGAATTCTGTCATGGCCTGTTGAGCTGGAGTCGAAACCGGGCGTGCAGGGCAAATACACTAACCGCGCTAGAATCCGCTGCAGCTGTATGAGCTTCTTCGAAAATAGCTGGAGTTGCTGTAAGCATCTCTGGCTGGCGTGCTGGGATAAGCGGTACTGTTGGATGTTTTGCTTTTAAATGTCTGTTTAAATTACCAACATTACCAATTCCAATTACATTGGAACAATATGTACACTTCGCCTTTTTTGAGTCTATTTCTGCAAAATGGTTCCAAACGGCGCTTCTTTTGCGGCAAGACATTTTTGAATATATTATTATTTACAACACACAGTTTATTTTACAAAAAGGAAAAGAATATTAAGTACTAAAATCAGTCAATATATACAAAACACTAAAATAACACAATGAAACACGTTAATTTAACAAATACCTATCCTAATCTATACACAAACTCATTAAATAGAAGAACAATTTCTAATAACTTGCACTCGCACTCGCAGTTCGAAAACACGAATGCACGAAATATTCAAAAATTCCTTGCAAAATGTTTGAATCGAACTCGAAAGAGCGGGAAAAGTTGTTTACATGATTACGAAAGAAAGAGATGGTCGGTAGTTTGATATACTAAAGTGCCCCGTAACGTCATGCAATAAAGTTTAAATTGTCCTGAACAGTTTTGACCTATATAGCTCGTCCATGTTGTCCTGTGCATTTTGGGAACGCGTGATAGCTTAAAGCTGCCGCACACGTTCGGTTTCTTGATTCTTGCTTCAAAATAAGCGTAAAAATATATCAAGAAACCGATTTGCCGGAAAAAGCAAAAAATACAATAATGAATATTGCTTTTTCCGGTTGCCGGAAAAAGCAATATTCATTATTGTATTATGATTAAAAGATATTTTTCAACGTAAATCGAAAAGCTGCTAATAAAAAATTATGAACGATATCATTGATTAGGTAAGGTAGGTAACTGAAGTAATAGACTCAGAAAAAGATGTACTTTCTCGAGATGTAACGCATGTTGTTGTTAGATTTTTTGATTATTATTATACCAGCATCCATACATTTTGTGGACGTGTCTTTTCCCGAGCTTTATTCCAACTTTTACTGTGGGACCAACCCGGAATTCATGGAAAGAAATCGGATGTTTCATACATTTTGCCGATTCCAAGTTGTGAAGTTAAAACTGAGACGCTTCGCTCACTTTGTTGCTCGCTTCCTAATACAAAAACTAAACAGTAGGGGGAGGGGGGCACTTTGATACACAAAAATTCAATCTCTTTTCTGAGGACCATAAAGCATTACATTTAAATATTTGTTTTGATGTGTGCATTGGCTGATATGTCAGCTTATATTTTGGCTACGCAAAAACCGCAAAAACTGGCGACGTATAGAGAAAAACAGATTTTAAGAAAAAAACATTTTTGTATCATTCTGCCCCACCAGTGGGGCACTTTGATACATGGGGTGGGGTAGTTTGATACGTATTTTAGATCCATATGAAATGCAAATTTAAACTGACTAAAAACCCAATATAAACTGTATTATTACTTAAACTTAAGAAATAAAACAATTTTATTGATTGAGATCGCAAAATACTTTTTATTAAGAGTGTACATTAGCCATAATCAGTCTCTTAAGTTACTTAAGGAATATAATCACAAAAAAACAATATTGTCAATATTGTTATAGTAGACTAACTCTCTGTTATTTTCTTAATTATATAATCAGTTATATACTTACTAAGTAATCAGACTTAAACATTGAATATTGTTAATGAAAATATAACATTAGAACCTCCTATCTATAAGTTTATTATTCGATCGGATGTGAAATTGTATTGTCTCATTATGAGTTCGTAATTATCACGAAATTGAGCTACATCAGCTTCATTGAAAGCAAAGCTTCTTGCTGCGCTTGTGTTTTCTGGTTTTCGTAGACTCAATTCTGGGTTTCTCTTTCTGAAGCCAGCTGCCCAATCTTTTCCAGAGCATTTGTTTTCTTTCCAGGATTTTGAATAATTACATTTATTACCTGAGGATTCTGCGTACTCGTATGCCAAAGTCAAAAGCTGTTTCAATGTAAGACCGTAGTGCATTTTACTGCAATTCAATAAATACTGAATTTAGTGATTGCGGGCAGTCAGTGATTTCTGCGGGTGTCATTGGATCTGTAGGCATATAAACATCTTTTGTGATAGCATCATGTGCATATTGTGTAGTAGATTCTGCTGTTGCTTCGTCTGGTTGATCTGTAATTGTGACTGATTCTTCTTGGTGATCACTGCTGGAAAACACATCAGCCCATAAGTCTTGCATCACTTCAGATGACAGTATCGCATCCGCTCCTAATGGTAGTGGCGAGCAACACTGTGTTTCCGCTGCAAAATTACAGAAAACACATGAATTAATTATTCTTCAAAAATGTAATTAACATACAACTACAAAAATAAATCCTAACTAATATTATAAATGCGAAAGTAACTCTGTCTGTCTGTGTCGCTTTCACGCCAAAACTACTGAACCGATTTAAATGAAATTTGGTATAAAGATAGTCTAGAGCCTGAGGAAGGACATAGAATAGTTTTTAATCGACTGCGCGCGTGAGGAAAAGGAGGGTAATGCTTTTCCGCGATAACGACTTCTACGCAGGCGAAGTCGCAGGAAAAAGCTAGTAATAAATATCCAGTTTTAATTCGAAAATTTAACCAATAACGACGTATGTAAAAATCTGTCCGAAGAATAACGTCGGTTGTGCACATGCAACTGACAGTCATCCGTAAAAAAATGACGGTTTGTACCATACGCCAATCATAAGTTCCTAGAACATTGTAGGATTTAAATATACGTCACCGAAAAAAAAAACTTAAAGTGGTTATGTTACACACATTGCATAAACTAATAGTAGTTAATAATTTGTAACGGCGTGAAAACTAGGATACACAAAACCAAATGTTTCAGAATACAACGTACAACGACGGATTTGACAGACCGTCGTTTTACCGCGGAAAAGCTATAAAAAAGTAATTCCATATAATATAACATGTAAAATTAAAAAAAAAAAAACAATAATAGTAACAATAACTTACCTGACGTACTGGCAAATTGTTCTTCGGTTTCTTTTGTAGAAAATTTTTCGATTTGCAACTCATTCACATTTTTTATTGTATTTTGATTTGCGGTTTTTAACAAGGCTAATATCTGTCTTGACCTTTTAGACGCCATAATTAATTTAGGTTTCACGTACTAACACTATTACCATTCTTAATATTAAAAAAACACTGATAAACAAAAATAATCTTGCGTAAATACGTGCGACGTATGACCTCACCTAGAACATGGTCGGTACTAATCATGCGACGCGCGGGAGCGGGGCGCGAGAGGCAAAGGTCAGCGCCGTACAGTGGCTGAATTGTTTTTACGACACTGTACTGTGCTTAGAAATCAAATCCGTCGTTATTCCAACTCTGGATCTGGGTTATTTTGAATAATATTTATAAAAATAAATATTTGGTCGATAAAGCACAATTTATAATGTCATATAATGGAAGAAAAAAAAATTCTAAAAAAATCACAACCGTCGTTCTTCTACGACTATGACGATATCTCGTTATTATTATTATTAAAAAACAAATTATCAAAATAAAATATAGCCTATATGTAATACGAAAGACGTAGCTACCTATTACTGAAAGAATTTTTGATTTCGATGCAGTAGTTTATGAGATTACCTCGAACAAGCAAACATACAAACTCACAAACTTTTCCTCTTTATATAATTAGTCATGTAATCATTTTATAGATATTCTCTAGTTGTGTACATAATTTTACATGTAACACATATATGTTAAGGGGTAAGCATAAGTTTAGTCAGGTACACCTAGCATTGTCCAAGCGCTCATTAGTATGTTACCTACCTGTTAATTCTTGAACAAGATTCGATGGTTGGCAACGAGGAGTAACTGGAGTATTAAGCCCCTGGCCGTCCTCTACTCTGTAATGTAGTCACCATCTGGAATACACCTAAATACTATTACAGTAGCATACTGTAAAAGCCTGAAGTATGGTGACTTTAAAGATTTACCATCTCAACCTGGTAAATCTAATCAGACTTAAATGTCAGGAGCAAAAAAGGAAACTTTTTTGGGCTTGGCGCCTAATAAATTTTGGTTTAGAGAATAAAAATATGAGTTATTCTTTATTAATCAAGCCAGTGAAGCATCTTTGCATCTACAGTTAGGACAAATCCAACTCGGATAGGTTAGGTTAGAAGGCCCCCCCGAGTGGGTTCCCGCCTTGTCGTGGCGGGGGGGCTTAGTAGCCAGGTCTCGCCAGCCTGGTGAACCAAGAGGAACCCGAGGTGGGGCCGGCCTCTCCGGGTCTTGGGCCTCGACAAGCCCGTGCGGAGGCTGGCCAGTAGGTCGCAAGTCGACTGAGGTGGACTGCGGTGTCGCGCTCGTCGCGATACCGCGGCCGAGCCCATCGAGGCGGGGGCGGCGACGGGATGGACGGGCGGCGAGTGTGCCGCTGTCTATCCGTCCTGCCAGCGGCCCTAACGGGTGCCGCCAACGTGTTGGCGGAGGCGGTGGTGCTGCAGGGGAAGAGAAGTGTCGGTATCGCGACGGCCGCTCTCCCTATCCTCTGCAGCCGTAGTGGCAGGCGCGGGGCCACTTTAATTGACCCGTTGCATCGGGACCAGGGCTGTCGGACACGGGTGCTGTCTGACGCCCAGTGCTGGTTGGTCCCAGGTGGTGGATGACGATGTGTCTGGTGTTCGGCACATCGTCTTTCTGGCGGGAGCCGAAGCACCGTGGTGGGGCCCAAGTTGGGCCAGCGCTGTCGGGTGCCGCGGAGGAGTGCGCAAGCGTGCCCGTAGCCCCGACACCAGGCGCAGTGGTGGAACACCCAGGGGTTTTGGTGGGTATACTGTCCAGTCGGCAGGACTCCCACATAACCACCCGCCTGCCCTCGAGGTGTGGTGGTATCTATAAAAGATTTCCCCTGGTCAAAAAAAAAAAAAAAAGGTTAGAAGGCTAGCTAGCCTAGAGTTTGTGGCCCTTTTTGTAACAACCCAAAAACTACCCCTGCTCGATACACCAGATAGACGGATCCAAATTACTCTGATTCTCTAGTAACTTCCTATGTGACGTGGTGCTGAACATGTTCCAAGCCAGGAAACGAGCCAAAACCAAGCGGTTCGTAAGAAAATATGTAATAAATTATACGTACCAGTCTCACCGAACACTCTCTGGACGGTATATATTCTCCACTTGGTGTCCGGTGTGTTGGCATCAGCTAATATTTTCTCAAAAGCTTTTGTTCCCTTCACCGGCGGCCAATACACTTCACACCGCCTAGGTGTAAACCATTTATTGTTTACGATTGACACGCTCCCTCCGTGTTCCTCGCTAAATTGTATAATGGAATACATATTGAATAGGATCTACAACATGGAATAAAAATACGCTCGGCCGGCACTAACTAAATTCGTTAAGTCCGTTATAAAAAGGTGGGAAAAAACTCAAGCAAGACGCTTCAACAGTGTTGCCACCTTAGTTTTAGTAATTGGGGCTATTGAAGAAGCTAAAAAAGGTTAAATCGAGCAAAAAAAAAGCTAGATGGAGCACAAAATTACCAAGAAATGACTTGCGGTTAAAAAAACACCTGTGCTAATGATTTCAATCATGTATTTATTTTTATTTTTACAAACATTTTTCTAAATTAAACTGAACGTAATGAACACAAAAGAGAGTTCATCTGTTCTGTAGTATGACAATTGGCACATCTATTATATAAAAGGCTTCCCTGAGTGACTGACTGACAGACAGCCTACAGCCCAAACCGCTAAAGATAGGAACATGAAATTTGGAACAAAGATACATTGGACCACGTAATGGAGCACTAAGGACGGAATTTCGAAAAATCGACCTCTAAAGGGGTAAAACGGGCCCATTCGTTTGTATGTAACTTTTTATTCCCTTTACCGATTGACTTGAAACTGTATACATGCTACTCAAAAAAAATAAAAGTTACGTTTGTTCCTGTTTTTCCGAATATTCCTCATCTAAGGGGTCAAATTGGGTCCCAAAGTTGGTGAAAAAAGCGTCTATTATATCCAACGAGCTAAACGGTTATAGATGAAATCTGGTATGGAGGAAGCACACAACATGTTTCAACACATGAACTATTATTATCCCGGAAATTCTATGGGGATCCTTAGGGATAGCCAAAATTAATCAGTTTAGGCTACAACCCAATCCACTAAAGATAGAGACTTGAAATTTCGAACATAGGTACAATGTACAACGTAATGAAGCACAAAGGACGAAAATTTCGAAAAATCGACCTCTAACGGGGTAAAACGGGCCCTTTTTGTTTGCATTTAATTTTTTATTACCTTTACCGATTGACTTAAAACTTTGTATATATGCTTTACAAATAAAATAAAAGTTACGTTTCTTCCTGTTTTTCCGAATTTTCCTTATCTAACGTGTCAGATAAGTTCCCAAAGTTGGTGAAAAAAGCATCAAAAATTACATCAGACGAGCTGAACGGTTATAAATGAAATCTGGTAGGTATGTAGAAAGCACACAACATGTTTCAATCCAGTAACTATTTTATCCCGGAAAATCTATAGGGTTTCTTAGCAATAGCCAAAATAATCAATTATAAAGCTAAGATAAAAGGGGTTAATTAATTCTAACGAAATTTGGTACGACGCTAGACAATAACACAAATTACCACTTGGGGTACTGCTATCCCGAAAAATTTCAGTGGGTCCTTCAGGATATCAATTTCCTAAAAAAAGTACTAAATGACTGTTCGAAAACCGATGCAATATTGTTTGAAAATAGCTCACCCTTTTAACTAATATATGACTATTATCGTCCTGGGAAAAGTCCCGGATTCCTTGTCTAACGCTAGACCAAACATCCTATATAAGCGTGAAAAATAACTTGATCGCGTTTTTTTTTTAAACGTAGTGAAATATCTAGAATTAAATGGAGAAAATTTAGATCCTTCAATGGGGGCAAAATGGGCCCCTAATAGTTTATGAACGATTTTATTTTGTGAGCCAATGGACTTGAACTTAGGGTACATACGGATCAATAACTACTTACTTTACTATGGGAACTACCCTGAAAAAGCGAAAATTACCTATTCTTTACATTTTGTCGCGGGTCGATGAATTTTTTGTGTGGAACAGCTAATTTTATTTACGTGATTTCTGGGTTGGTACCATAGTAAAAGTTAGTCAAATGATGAGTATAATGGAATCCTAGAACATGCCTGTCGTCTAGATGTAGGTGCGCTATATATTTTTCAAATAAAATGTACCTTCTTGTGTGCTACTTTTTCGTCTGTACTTGGTCAGAGAATGTCTGAAAGTCCTACAAGTGTCTCGATCACTTTTGACCGCGTAAACGGTTATGGGCGAGATTGTCATTGGGTTCAGAATAATCGAAATTAAATTTCTAATGACTTAATTAAACATGATGAATACCTGTACTGGCCTTTTTTAGGGTTCCGTACCCAAAGGGTAAAAACGGGACCCTATTACTAAGACTTCGATGTCCGTCTGTCTGTCTGTCACCGTACCGTAATAGTTGGGCAGCTGAAATTTTCACAAATGATGTATTTCTGTTGTCGCTATAACAAAAAATACTAAAAATAGAAAAAAAAAAATAGAATAAAATAAATATTTAAGGGACATACAACAAACGTGATTTTTAGGAGTTTTTTGCTCGCTATTAATAACGGTAAGAGGAATGGGCTCCCATACGGTACGGAACCCTTCGTGCGCGAGTCCGACTCGCACTTGGCCGATTTTTAATAGTCCACCACTGAACGTAGGCCTACCCACGAAGGGTGATTAAGCCATATCCATCACGCTGGCCGAGCGCGGGTTGCTGAGTTCACATACGACATCGATTTTTCTCTAAGGACGTGCCTATGCAGGTTGCTTCAATGTTTTCCATCAATGAAAAGCCAGTAGTATGAAATTCCGTACATAAGTTTCAAAGAGCTCAGTGGTCTGACCAGGTTTAGGACCTGACGATTGTAATGTAGACCATGACATGCGAATGGAGTTGGATAAAATTTGGTATACGAGTGGGAAACTACATGGGTCAACTCATGATCGTTATATATCTCATCATAAATCGAAAAATATTCTTTTCTCGCTATAAAAAAATCAGTAGGTATATTAAAATATAACTTTATTAAGTATTTATTTTATGTCAAGTTATAAAATAACGCGGTCCAAACCGTGGGCTATTATAGTCAAAGAACATTTATTCGATAACTCGATAACAATAATATCGTAACGTTTAATGATAAAACTAACTAACGTTTAAATGATAAAACTATGAATCACAGTAACGTTTTTAATTTTAATTAAATTAGGTAAATAGACATGCTACAGTTATTTTGATAAGTATAAGTACCTACGTGTGTGGCCCGTTAATTTTAAAATTTGAATTTGAATTTGAAACTGCTGGGTTCGAACCCCAAATTGAAACTGCTGGGTTCGAACCCCAAAACCACGAACTATTAATATTTTAAGCAAGTGCCAAGACAACGCGGGCCAAACTGTGGCTTATTATCATTTTAAGCAGTTACTCAAACAAAGCGGCCAGACCGTGGGCTATTATCATTGCAAGTAACACGACAACGCGTGCCAAACGGTAGGCTATTATATTTTGAGGAAGTATTAAGACAACGCAGGCTAAGCTGCGTGCTATAAATTACCATCTTAAGCGAGTACTAAGAATACGCAGGCCAAACCGCGACCTTTTATCATTTTAGCCAAATACTAAGACAATTCAGGCCAAACCATAGGCATTATCCTTGCAAGTAATACGTTATACGATAATGCTTTGCTAAACCACGACCTATTATTATTTTAAATAAGTGTCAAGACTACTAAGACAACGCGGGCGAAGCCGCGGGTTTTAAGCTAGTCAAATAATGAAATAATAAAGTTTTGATACACTTACTCGGTTTTATAATAAGAAGAACATTAATCACATAACCATAAATAAATCAATAGTCTATGACACAAAATGCGAAAGTTCGATGTTATCGCAATGTTAGTAAGGCACACATTTTAGTTTCTGGTGCAATATTTCTAAGAAAATTAATAGGGCAGAAAAGGGCTAGATAGCTTTCCGGGCTCGTTGTTTAAATCATTAAACAACGAGTTCACCTACAGTAAAAATTGCTAGATCTAGCCCCAAAAGATCTAAGGAGGCAACACTGCGCTTCAATCGAAACGAGATGTCAGAATTACGTTCCGTTCGTAGGTTCTGTTCCTACTTCTGATGTTTTTAAAAATCACATTTTCATGTTAATAATTTAAATACCTGTACAAAATAATTATTACTTTATTGTAACTTTAGAAGTACCAACAAATACGGAAGGTTTTTATTAATAGCTTATGAATATTTTACCTCAAACGAATGGAAAATTGATTGATTGAAATGAAACGTAGGTACAATTTTAAATTTTAAGTTGATTCCACGTTACTGACGTCAATAAAACGTCCTCTTTGAGACTAATTTGCTACCGTGTCCTGATATAGTCTAAGATCCCGTTAAGAACGACCTTTACCGAGCTGGTTATTGGATGAAACATGTTTTTTTTTATGAAATTTAATATGGCTTAGGTTTAAGCACAAACCAGATATAATGAAATTTAACGCCCAAAAAATCGTAAGTACTTATAATATTATACTAGAATTTAATCCCCATTTTAATATGAAATTATCACCAATAAACGTAAAGTCTGCTAACCTAAACAAGCAGCAATTTGAAAAATTATCCCGACTTCTTTTAGTGACCATATAAAACCGTACGAATTAATTTGAGACTTCCTACCCATACGAATTACAACGTGCGATTCCCTTCCTGACTCCGCATGGCCGCGTTCCACGCGTGCATCTCACTTTCACCACTCATACCCATATTTTTTTATTTTATTTATTTAAATACACAAAAAAACATAATAACAAAAAATAACACTGTTAAACCTAGATAAGGTTTGGCATAAGTGCCAGCGTCCTCAATTTAAGTTGGTTGTCTGGTAACTAGCTTCTTAAAAATTATATCTAATATTAATTAATAATACAACAATAAACTAATGATGTTTACTTCAATGACACAAACATAAAAACTCAAGAATAAAAACCGACCGACCACAAAGCGCGGCGTGCGCCGCCGCCGGAGTCTCATATTGCGTCACATGTTGCTACCAATCAAGCAAGGCACTACAAAACCCACACGGCCAGTCGCCGCCCGCCGTTGCATATACATTTCGACAATATTACATACATTCGAATTGATTACCTCCTTTTTTAAGAAGTCGGTAAAAAGGAAAGTATCTTCAGAATAATCGCTGAGCTACCCAAAAAGGCCACGGATGCACCAAATATGTACTCGCATTTTATTTAAAAATTTCATCCAAATATGTTATACAATCCTAATAACTAATAAAGTAATTTAATATACAAAAATCATGTCAGATCGTGGTTTGGCTTTAGTAACTAAAGTAGGCTCATGATTAGAATATCGGCAAGTGAATTTTGGGGGAAAGGGTACGTCCTGATATTGACCCTAAATGGACGTCAGTAAAACGTCCACCAGAGACGAATATGATACGTCCTTATAATGACCCTGAATAGACGTCAGTAAATCATCCACTTTGTGGTGAATATGGTACGTCCTGACTTTGACTCTAAATTGACGTCAGTAAAACGTCCACTTTGTGACGAATATGGTACGTCCTGATATTGACCCTACATGGACGTCAGTAAAACGTACACTTTGTGGCGAATATGGTACGTCCTGATATTGACCCAAAATGGACGTCAGTAAAACGTCTACTTTGTGACGAATATAGTACGTCCTGGGGGGCGATTCTGTTAACCGATCTCGTTGCTGAAGTGATACGTTCCTGAACCTCTCTTGTTTTTATGACAGTCGGAATTGTCAAAAAAACGGTAGAGCTTCGATCTATGACGTAATAACGTGTGACTTTACTGAGTTAAAACTAACGTGATACTCATCCGTTGCTCTGCCGTTCGAAAGCCGCCGCGAAACGTCAAAGATACAATTGATGACGTGAAAAGCGTGCGATGTTGAACCTTGATGTCAAAAGCAAATGACGTCACTAAGTGATACATTTTGTAGGTACTTAGGGCATTGATAGGGGGGGAAGGTTCATCGTCAAATTAGAGTTAGCTCAAAGAATCAAAATACTAAAGGTAGGTACTCTAGACATTTTTATCTTGCGATTTCAAATCTACATGTCATTATGTAATAATCACATCGCAAGAAAATTAAAGTACTAACATTTTGAAAAACTTAACTTAAAAAAAATGTGATGGATTTTTGTTTCAATTTTGATAAAGCTAATTAAACCCTATTAAAAGCTTTTATACAAAAAATATTCGTATCATTTATTTATTCCTTTGGGGACTGCGCAGGGCCCACATGGCACAGATATTACACAAACACGTGTGGGGACTGAAGAGAGTTAAAATGTGCCTACTTATTGCCCATACACCACTGGCTTTTCAGTGAAGAAAAACATAAGTACAACAGAGGCGATCCGTGTTTAACAGTAGGTAGGAGATGTGTATTGTGAAGTCGTGATGGCCTAATCGCACATTTTATAGTCTTAATCTATTCCTATTCCCCCTCAGCCTCGATCTTTGCTTCTTCATTTTTTTAAGGGCCTAATTGACCTTCATGGATAGGCTATGTTCAACAATGGACTACTTCTAGAGGCCACAACGGAGCAAAAAGCCCGTTTGCAGTTCTTCCTCACTACACCTCTGATTCATTTGACAAACGAATGATGTATGTAAACAAGCGGGGAAAGTGAAATAAGTCAATACCACCACATTTAATGTTGTCAAATGCAAACCTATACTGTATAAAAAAAACCACTGAAAGAAACGTAGTTCTGAAATATAAACTTTGATCACAGACTTATCGTCTCATCCTTTTTATTAAATTGCAACTTTTAAAATGCCGAAATCTATGTTTTTTTACTTTAGCATGCAATAAAATGTGATGCCTGTTATATTTTTGTTAGTTTGATTACAATTTATCAGCAACATTGATTCGGGCATGGTATAAACCAAAGTTGGTTTCCAGTTGTTTTTAAATCACTCTAATACTGCTTATCTAGTTTAGATACTTAGTGTAATGTGATCTTCGCATTTTATTCATATCAGCTAAATCAAAAGCATTAAACCGTAGGTTTACCTAATAATATGTACGATTTTGGAGAAAAACTAACAAGAAACATGTTTTTCTGACACATTTTTCATTTTAAAAAGGTTTTAGTAGTACTATAATTGTACTATTAATATATTTATGTAAAATAACAAATATTTTAAAATTTAGTTAATTTTATTAAACCACTAACTAAAATAGTTTTTTCGAAAATTCATCAAAATGATCAAGTGCCAATACTATCCAATTCTCCCCATAGTAAAAGCTAATACGCTTGATTTTAAAATGGCAGAATTGTCAAGTGACAATCAATTGTAATGAATGACAATCATATGACAATCTCCTAACTACTAAAAGTAGCCGAAGTATAACCGAAGTATAGTCGAAGAACACCGAAATAGAAACCGGTGCAATAACGATCGCAACTCGGCTCGGCTACATTATTATAATTCTCCATGTGAATGACATGCTACACAAATGACCCCACGTGGTCTTGTGGATATCTTGTGGCTACGACCCAAGAGTGTTTTTAAGTGGAAGCTAGAAACACTCAGGGCCGTCTGCAGAGTTTCTGGCGGGAGCCAGAAACGCACCGGTGCTCCCAGCACTTTGTGTGCCTACTCGCCTGGCAGTAGGGCCAGGCTTGTGCGGTCCTTTATTACAGCGTTTCCAGATACGCTGCTGTCCTCCTCGGGCCCGCTTGAGCTCGTAATACATACTCGTAGTATCGTAATTTTCATCATAAGTCCTAACTAGGGAAAACATACAACGACGTCTAAATCATAATTAGACCTACAATCACAATAAGACTCCTTACTAATTTTCTCTATTTTCAGCTTATTTTAGGTCGTCAAACGTTTAAACGTCAATGTCAATGTTCGTATTCATTTTTATGTGTTTTTATGACATATTAAATGTTTGGAGTATTTGAAGGTTGGTCCGGTGCGTTCAGACTACGCTACATTCTTTCTTAACCTATTTTAGAAAAAAGAGGATGTTATTAACTCTATTTCTTGTATTCCGTATATCACATATAGTTTTCATAATTAAATATTAAAAACAATCAGCAACCAGGCAGCCAGCTGCTATGAATAGGGCAAAGGGTACACTTATTCTTAATCACACTAAGGCTGCGTTTTCAAAAACGACACGCGAGGATGAAGTTACTTCCGATTTTTTTTCTCAAAAACGCATCGGTCGCTTTGGAGAAATCTCGTGGCTACTCAATTTGAATTCAAGGCATTTTGACGTGACAACGTCTTATGAATTGGTTTGCCGGGTGACACTTCAAGAAACTGCGTTACGCTCCGCTCACGTTATGCGCTCACAATGAGAGCGAGTGAGAGGCACGCGTCCCTTCCACTCGGGCATGGTTAGCCCGCCTAAGAGCGAGAGAGACAGACATAAAGTCGTTGTCACGTAAAACTTTCGCCCGTATACCGACTTTACAGGCAACCAATTTTTTCTCTAGGTAATGTTATAAGATTACCTTTGATAGGGTAGGCTCATTAAGGCTTGAAACTCCCTCCAATATCTACTGATCTACGCCTGTGAAATTCACAGGCGTAGGTACGAGTATAACATTGAAATAGAAACAACCAAACCGTTTTCAAGTAATTTATTTATACTAGAGCAATTTTGTTTACAATAAAATATCTAAATCCACAGTCAAATGTATCAAATATTCTCTTACACAAGCAAAAAAAATCCAGTAGAGTACGTCTATCGGATACGGATATTGTAGCATAGTCTGAATGATCTGTTGTACAAAACGAGTCAGCAACGATGCAGAAACGTTTCAGAAACGAAACAGTATCACGTCACCTACACAAACAAACATATTGTATACACACTTATGTCGCTTACGTCATTGACAATTTTGAATAACAAATGGAAACGAAGACTATCTCTATTTTCTCGCCTTTCAATTTTGTTTTCTTAAACTCCAATCATCTATCCAACTATAATTTGATCTGACTTCTTTTTTGAATTGAATAATTTCGTCGCAAATCTGTAAAAATATGAAATAATAAGATTAAAATAATAAAGCAAGAAAAAATCTGACATATCAGACTTAAGTCAAAACCAATATTTATTCAATGTGTGCGTTATTACTTTTTTTTCTGATGTTTGATTGCAACAAATAAGGTTTTGCTCACAAAAAGAGTTTATTAATTATTATTAAACTGTATTTTTTATCCTCACCTGCTTTTTCTTTAACCCAAATAAGTCCGCGTTTGACCACCAACTCGCCTGATGGTAAGCGACGTTGTGGTCGAAGATGAAGCACGCAGACCTAGAAGATACCTATTCACTCTGACCTTGAAAAGCCATACATTATATCTCTTAGGAAATAGGAAAGCAGGAAGATGCCTGCTTGTTTTTTGGCTAAATCTAATTAATATAATTAATATAATATAATTGATATTTGATTCGCTTTCTGTGGATAGATTAATCTGATGATTGGGTTGCACAGATATTTGGTTGAGACACCTTTAATTCCGATAATAATACAATTTCATCTAATTCACACAGAATAGGCCCTATTTAAGGTCGCTGCTAATTCATTACAATACAATTTTATACTTTTTTGGGTTCCGTACCCAAAAGGAAAAACGGGACCCTATTACTAAGACTTCGATGTCCGTCTGTCCGTCTGTCCATCAGTCTGCCTGTCTGTCTGTCTGTCACAGGGCTGTATCTCATGAACCATGATAGCTAGGCAGCTGAAATTTTCACAGATGATGTATTTCTGTTGCCGCTATAACAACAAATACTAAAAAGAGAATTAAATAAATATTTAAGGGGGGCTCCCATACAACAAACCTGATTTTTTAGATGTTTTTCGCTCTATATTAATAATGGTAACAGGTAGATGCTTGAAATTTTCACAGGATATTTAGTTTTATTTTCACTTCAATAATAAATAATAAAATTAAAATAAAATAAATATTTAAGGGGGGATCCCATACAGTACGGAACCCTCCGTGCGCGAGTCCGACTCGTACTTGGCCGATTATTTCATATAACAAATGCCTACTTATTCTTAACTGACTGGCAATAAATAGTACCTCCTTATTCAAAACCCTTATTTAAAATTCTGTTGTGTTCTTGTCAAAAGATCAAAATCACAGAGTAGGTACTTTGTTATTTACAGAAAATCAAAATTTTCTCCAATTTCAGCCGAATTTCATCAGGTTATTAAAAATGATGGTCATTAGCTGCCTTGCGCTTGAATATCGGCCACTTTAACTGAGCATTGCGTGCAATCAGCTTCGCGACCATCAACGGATGTCCTCTTGTCCACGGGCCAACTCTCAAACAACTACTGGGGCCTCTGCAGTGATCTTTCCAGTTCCCCATGGTATCTACTTCTACGGAGCAGAATCCGGCGGCTCTCCTGTGATGGACGGGCCAGCTCTCCGTGACATCTACTATCACTTGGATTCTTCTGCAATGTCCATCCTAGCTCCTTGTGGTATCAACTACCACGGGGCATTCTTCGGCGGCTCTCCAGTGATCGACGAGCCAGTTACATGTACCACCTGCTACGAGATCTATTGCAATGGTCGTTGACTTTTTTGTTAGGGTAGCTCGCGGAGTGCGTACGTTAAAGTTTGGAGATATTTAGGTACACTACAGAAATAAATAAATAATAGGGGACATCTTACACACGATCAATATTACGATTACGTATTTTTTGAAATAAAATAATAATGTACTGCCTAATTTTGTTGGTTTAAATCATTTATCCTCGAAGTAGGTAACGAAACCCAAGTCCAACCTATGGGTTGCTACACACATATTGGTTCAGCACAATTGCCACTGTAGTAAAATCGAATCTGTGTTGATGAATCATTCGGTTCGGCAAATACCGATCGTGCCGAATGGAATTTAGCGAGGCGGGACGGATTGGATTTCGTGATTTACGTTTGGACTTGCGTAATTTGGAAGGTTTTTCTGTCTAGACGATACTGATAAATATTATGATTTATTTGAGATAACTCTAATTAGACGACGCCCCAACATCAATGCCCTGCCTGAATACGTACACTTAAGTTACGTCATTTCATTTTGACATCGATCGTTATGTATTACGTCACACGATTTTGACGTCATCAATTTTATCTTCGACGTTTCGTGTCAGCTTTCAAACGTCGGAGCAACGGATTAGTTCACGAAAGTTTCGATTCAGTAACGTCACACTTACGTCACACGTTTTTACGTCATCAATCGAAGCTCTATCGTTTTTTTGAACGAGAGAGGTTCTAGAACGTATCACCTCAGCAACGAGATCGGTTAACAGAATCGCCCCCCAGATATTGACCCTAAATGGACGTCAATAAAACGTCAATTTTATGGTGAATATGAGACGTCGAAATAATGACTTTTAATTGACGTACATTATGACGTCATCGACGACGCATTAACGACCGACCCTATTATGACCTAAGAGTGACGTCGTTTATGCGTCACTGACGTCACTTTGCTACCTGGGTAATAAAGTGATACGTTTTCGACATTGACCCGACCGGGTATCGAACCCAGGACCTCAGAAATGACGACGCTTGAAACCAGCGCGCTAGTTACTCGACCACGGTGGTAAAGTTAATACCATAATAATTTAAATTTGACAATAGAATGTTCTCATTTTATTACTATTTTACGATAAAGTAAGTTTATATAGTATATGCATGAAGTAATCGTAAAAAAGTTTTTTGTAAAAGACCCTAGGTATTACAAAGTCTTGCTTTAAAATTTTGATTTAAAGTAACTTTTTGAGCAGTAGATAGCTCAAAAATTTACCAAAATTTTAAAGCACGGCCTTAGTAGGCGGACAGACATGCATGTCGTAGACTTAGTAAGTACCCAACCTAATGGGATGCCGTGCTCTTTACATTAAATTTAACTAATTTAAAATCCTTCTTTAACTTACCTGCAAATGACTTTGCGTTGACTTCATTATTATTTGCTTGTTCTTAATATTTTTGCACTGACATAGGTTTGCCATGCGTATTCAAGTAATCTATAACCATGAAACAAAGTAACTACATGAACCAAAATGATAATAACAGTTTCGATAGAACACTTGTACAATTTAAACGGACTTACCTACCTATTCCAGCTTCTTGTAATCCTTCATTGGAACACAGAATTTTTTCTCTGAGATTAGCCAACTTCCGCCGTTTATTAATTAATTGCAGGTATAACGCTTTCTGGAATACAACACAAGAGAGCAAGTTTAGGTTAGGGCGAAATACCTACAGAAAACTAACTTTTCCATTTCATTAAGCTTAATCTTGACTAACCTTATGTTCTTCCTCCATTTGTTATCATATTATGTTCTAATAATCACATTTCATAATTACTTCAACCACTATTTAAACCACCAAGCAATTAAACGCGTCCAAAACTTCTAAATCAAAACAACAAAATGAAAATGAGCCGGCCGGCACGCGCTCGACCGAGTCGTCAACGCTGATTGGTTCGAGGCATAACAACGACGCCCGATTATGGCCGAAAATGCCCGATGTTATTCACCTTGAGAAGGTCATCGGCCATAAATCTATAACCATAACGTTTCTTTTTCACTTACTTCGTTCAGAGCAGCGATAAAACAACACTTTATACTGGCATAAGGTATTATGCTAAAATAATGCCTACTAATTGTAATAAAATTTACGAAGCAAATAGACTTATATCATCTTAGTGCCGTTGTGTACTTTATTTTGAGAGGCATAAGGTTCTATGTGTTCAGACATATGTGCGTTGAGTTTGGAAATAGTGCAATAACTTCGATTCCATTTGCTGAGCAAAATTGTGACAGATGGAGTGTCATGTGTGATCTATGGCCGTCCATAAAAACAAAATTGGCTTTGGAATATTTTGTTGTATGAGCCACGGATTGAAAACAGTAGTGATATATTCGTAAAAGGTCTTACCGCACATCCAACCACTTTCCGACTTTCCAATGGCCCAGTCTTCCGGTACACGTCTGGCAATATTTGCTGGGATGCGTACACTATCATGGGCTCGGAGGAAATATCACAATGGAGGTAGCCATAGAGATTTTGAGCGTGGCCACTTTTTGCTGGTGTGCAGTTACAGATTTGCATTAGTGTGTGTGACTAGTGATGTGACATTCCCATCAAGTCTATCGATGGAATATTGGTGAAGTGAATAAAAATGCATGTATTTTATACGAATTGTTTATTAATTATTTTCATACGATAGGTAATCTGGCAATCTGGCTTAAAAGGTAGGTAATCTGGCATTATTTTGAGTTATTAATATGACGGCTAATGACCCTTAAACAGTATTAATTTTGTGTACATGTTTCTGACACTGGTTTCAGTGACAGCATTTTTCATCACGAAATGTATGCGGAGCTGAAAATATTTGTCACATATCCATAAAACTCCTTTGATCAAGTTAGAGATAGTGCAAATTACAATAAAAAAAAGAAGTTTTTTTTATACACATGAACAAAAACTTACCGGTTGATAATATGATGGGTATTCTTCGAAAACGGTAGGTGTTGCATCACTTTTGAGTTTTTTTATCTGTAATCCGGTGATGAAACAGGTTTCTTCGAAATGTTTCGAACACAGTCTGGAATATTTTGTTGGCTCCCAGTTATCACGCCTAACAGCTTTGATCCACTCACTTCTCATTTCTGGACATTTTGGAAACCTAAAAATTTGTTGTACGTTAAAAGAAAAAGGAAATGATATGTAGGTACATAATTCAGAGTAAAAAAATACATTTAGTTATGACATTACATTACATGTACTTAGGCACAATTTTATCAAGATTGGAAGATTTATCTTTTATCGATATATCGATAAAACTAAAATCTATGGCAAGGACATCACTAGAATTGATGCTTAAATTATCTTTTAACACTTTTGCTGTTTTAAGACAGTTTTAGACATTATCTTGACCCAAATAGATGTATATAAACTAGATTGTTAATATGATGGTACAATAGCATTATGGCTAAAAACATCATCAATTTAGCATATACAATGTTTTAAACATTGTCACCAACTTACGAATGAAATGACAAATCCGGGTCTTTTACACCTCCTTTTGTAGTTCTTGATGAACATGACACTGCTGAGCACGACATAGTTTTACATTTAACTTTAAACAAATCTGTAACACCGTAAAATCATCACTTGATATTCTTTAACATTCTAAAGCACAAACGCAATGTTTTGGCCTACTAGTCGGTTATAAAAAGACACGTGCGGCGTTGCCAGCATGTAAATTTGCTATCTCTTTTACTCGTAGCTTCATTCTGAAGGAAAGACAAAGACACACTTAAGTGCTTTACACACAGACGTAAGAGCGGCAACGTCTCTATGGCTACCTCCATTGTGATATTTCCTCCGAGATCATGGGTGGGACAAGTTTTCCTGCTGCATTTGCGGTCACCAAGACAGTTAAGTTTTCTTTATCGAATTTAATGAAATCTTAGCCAAAATTATTATTAACGGTTTTCAAGCATTGCATGATTGCCAGGAGCTGACCGGCGAGCCGTTTATTGATGACCATCAACGTGCAATGTGGCGGTCGTTCCATATACGTTCCACCAGGTGAGCTTGGTAGTTACGCCCGATCTCCAGTTCATTATTGGCATGACAACGTAGCGTCGTAGTTTGTGCTTGTGATATAATCATCTCTGGATGTGGCTGCATAACATTTGCCTGATTCATGTCCGTATTATGCAGCACACAATATGCATTAACTATCGTCGGTGCTACCTTCGGTGCGTAATGTAGTTTTCAGTCGATCAAAGAAATTTTTTGTTTTAGTGACAAACCTATAATATTCCTAGCTCTGGGGAGATTTATGGTTTTACGTAATTTGCCTCTATAATTGTAGTTATAGATTCTTATACATATAATCTTTGGTTATAGTCTGTTGGGATTCCTTGCCCATGCCATGAAAATACAATATACTTCATATTATTTATCCGAAATTAAAACTAACACATTAACCCAGAGATAAGCGAGCTCTGTATTAAGTTATATACATCAACAATAATAATTTGCCAAGCGTGAAGAGGAAACAAACATACAAAAACGTACACAGACTTTCGTTTGTATCTATATTATTATTAGAGACATGTAATGTGATGACTTGCCCATTCCTTGAGAATAGGAAGGTACTGTATTTTTCGGAATATTTTTTTTTTGTATTAATTGTTAGAAACTTTTATATCACATTAATTTTACTAAAATGTTTACATAATGTCTACAGCCGTTTGAGTGTGAACAAGTTACAAACAAATTTACTATCACACTCACAAGATTTCGCTTTCATAATATTAAACATTACTTTATAATATTAAAAATTGCTTTTATAATATTAATTTACTTATTCGTGTTTGTGAAATGTGAGGTTTTATGTGTTCCCAGCGCATCCCACGGATACACCAAGTATAATTTATCAGGATACAAGGTAGTCTGATCGTTTTAATCCAGAGTGTCAGCTACCATTATATTAAACTTTATCAAAATTGATAGATCACCTTGAGCACAAAGATGTAACAAACAAATACACTCACAAACAGTAATGCTCATAGCGTAGTTTGACTAGGTGTTCTTTAGAGATCATCGAAGTTAACGTTCTGAATGGTCAGTACCCGGATGGGTGATCACGAGTGGTGTTGTACAACTGAGTGCTACCGTGGCTCGGTTGACACAAGTCCCGGTTAAAACTTTGACACCAAGGCTAGCCATCCGGTCTATACGACCATACTTAATTTTAGTGTGAAGTGTGATGTCTTGTGATAATGTTTAATTTTAAGAGATAATTTACGCCATATAAACGATAAATATTTTTAACCGATATTAAATCAAATAATTAGTACTTAGAAGATATTTAGATCAAAAGACCACTGCCTGTTCGGTGAAGGTAAACATAGTGAGGTAGGTAGCTGCTGCATACGTTTGTAGAAGAAATTCGATGACACATGCGAATCCATCAAGTATCACTGGGCAAGTGTGGTGGATATAGCTCAATAACCCTTCGTGGGTAGGGCTACGTCCTGCAATGGACAGTAAGTATGTCTAGTAATGGCAACATCAAAATTTACTGTTTTCATCATAATCACCATCAACTCCTTTCATACGCGTGTGTTATACGGCGAAAGTCTTATTGTATCTACTTAATTTTTATTTTGCTACGGAAACCAATACTCTTGCCTGAAACGTTCTTTTAAAATTCCTATGCAGCGCTCCACCACATTTCTCGCTCCTGCGTGTCTCTCAGTGTAAAAGGCCTCGGGTGTATCATTTTGAGTTTCTAATGTTGGTGTCATCATGGAGAGGCGCAGTGGGGCCTATATACATAGGTTTTGATTCCCTTGTGATTGTCGAAATATGCAGTTTTTGGTAACATAAACGGCTCTAACATTTTTTTACGAGAACCAAGAAGTTTTATCGTTTCACAACTTCACGAGACTACAGATTTGCGTATAAGTAGGGTTTTAATTTCAACTCGACATCTCTGCGCATTCTTGAGATAGACGGTCTTGATACACAAACGGACAGATAGATGAACAACTAAGTGATCCTACACAGGTTCTGTTTTTTCCTTTTGTGGTACGGAACCCTTAAAATAACCATTTTTCTTTTTGATACTTATGTAGCAATGTCGTAGCAATGTTGTGTAAGACTAGCCATACCCAATAAAAAAAAACTTCTCCTTCCTCAATTAATGCAGCCAATTTTTGTGACAGTGGATTAAAACTCAACGCCACACTGTCATGGGTGGAGCTTGGATCCACCGCCAATATCCGCGCAGCCGAGTCACATATCTGACATTACGTTTAGATATACGGGCATCTCTTATATTTATGCTATTCTTCAAAATATCTCCTATTCCTTTACATTTATAGACTTCAACAAATTCGTTTGTTTTTTTTCTATGTCCCCAGGTATGTATTTTACGCGATTAAGTACTCCGCCAATGAGGTAAAAAACTGACTTTTGCTCACTTCAGATGGCAGCACTGTTAAGTGTTCCCTAAATCTGACAGATAACTGTCATCCTCCATAGTAATTTTGTCAACAAACAGAAAGAATTGAATTTATTTCAATAATATGACATTATGTTCCGCTTTGGATTGCAAAAAGACGGGAGTCCATGTATTCCCTAAAGATATCAAAAGAAGAAAACAATGGACAAAAGCTATACGGCGAAAGAATTGGGCGCCGACTAAATATTCAAGGTTATGTGCGGATCGTTTTAAACCTGATGATTACCATACGAGGAATTACTACACTGGTGAGACTTCCATTTCTGTCCAGATTTTTTCACAAACCATTTTGCAAAACTATTTGTAACTCTGTCCAATAAATGGATATTTGTCTTTGTCACAAATTAATAGTAAGTTTGTTTGCTTTAGGTGAAGAAAATATACACAAAGTATTGAAAAAAACGCAGTGCCATCCATATTTTCATTTACTTTAGTGAAAACAGCAGATCCATTGGCACAACAACGGACAGAAAGGTTGCTACAAAGAAGCAGGAAGAAACTAAGTTTTGAAACTGCCAATGATCCATTGCCTGGTACTAGCGGAATTCAAAATGAAGTTATGTGTGAAGGTAGATTCAAAGATGAACAACTGCCAGTACAAATGGAAGTAAATATCCACCCACAGATTGAATCGCTAGGGAATGACCAACCTGGTGTGTCCGCTGCATCAAAAACTACTCAAGTGAACTTTGAACATATTTACGGATCTATAGAAAGATTCAAGACTAATGATAGTGTTATCGCTTTTTACACTGGGTTTGAAACTTATGACAAGTTCTACTTTGTTTTTTCAACATTAAGCCTAATGGCTCATTCAATAAAGTATTATGGAAGTGATGTCAAAAACATTACTTTTGAAAATCAGTTTTTCATGTCGATGATGAAGTTACGTCAAAATAAATGCAATTTTGAACTAGGTCAATTTTTCCAAATCAGCCCTACAACAGTGTACAACATATTTATAACATGGATTAATTTTATGGACCAACTTTGGAAAAAATTAAATATTTGGCCTGGAAAAGACTTGGTGCTTTATTACATGCCGGATGGTTTTAAACAATATGATAAAAATACTAGAGTTATCATTGATGGAACTGAGATACGGATACAAAAACCTGGGAACCCTGTAGCACAGCAAGCGTCCTGGAGCAGTTACAAGCACAATAATACAATAAAGGTAGCAACTTAATAAAAATGTGTGAGCCCGGGGACAGTATTCTAGCCGACAGAGGATACAATATTCAAGACATGTTTATTGGAAAAGATGTAACTTTAAACATCCCTACATTTTTAAAAGGAAAGGGTCAAATTCCACATCTAAAGCTGTTGAAAGACAGAAAGTTAGCTAGTCAGCGTGTACACATAGAACGTTTAATTGGTCTAATGAAAACTTACAAAATTGTCAAAGAAGAGTTACATCATAATTTTGTGCCTCTTGCATCAAAAATATTTTTTGTCTGTCTTACTCGTATGTGCTGTAATTTTAGAGAATGCATTATGAAATAAAAAAACTATCTGCTTTTTAGTTTGGTTTTATTACAGAATCATAATTCTTGTATAGATATTTATTAATAATTAAAGGCTGCAAGTATTCTTCATAAAAAGAAGTTAGATGTACTATCATTTCTTTAATGAACTCTTCATCTCGCTCAATGTATATCACTTTCATGTCTTTGAATGTATACACAATTAAATTACAAAATTTGCGGTTTGTGCAAAACACCTGCCCCTGTATTTGTGTGGAATAATTGTGTTTTGTTTTTAGTTTTAGTTCACCATTCTGTTTTACTGCCACAGATGAAAAAAATCATACTAACAAGCTTGATGAAGTGAAAGGCCCCATGTTTTTGGTAACGGCTAAGGAACTTACTAAGGTGTTTTTTATAGTTTTTGATAAAATAAAGATTTCAATGTGTCATTTAGAAAAAATCTACAATTTTTGGGCATTATAACAACATGAGTTTCATTGCTTACACACATAATATGAACATACAGATTGAGATCAATCAAAAATGCTACATACTTAATCAACAATTATATAAACTAGGATCAATAGTCCTAAACACATGTACAAAAAATCAACTATCTTAGCATGAAAATGGACCTTCAGTCAAATATTAGATATTTTTTACTATAAAATCAGCAATTAAACTCCCCATTCTTGGCACAAAAAGTCATCCTGAATATTAATCACGTTCCCTTGTCGAGAGATGTTTTCATCCGCTATAGCCTTTTTTAACATCTTTGAATCGGTAATTTTAGTTACATCCGGATTTGCTGGCCATATCCAGCCTCCTTCAAACCTTTTATTCAGGCAGCTCACCCAGATTTCAAATGGTGAATGGCTGATTTTTGTGATGCGCCCCGGGAAAAGACTTCCTTCATCTTGAAATACGCAATATTTGTTTACTTAGTATTGTTCTTTATTGTCTTGAAGTTTGACAAGTTGTCCATTGTATTGATCAACAGTGTACTCTCCAGTGATTATTTCACGAAAATTCCCTATCGGTAACTCTTGTCTCATCGGCAGCATTAGGTATAAATTCACTAATCACCTCTACCTCAATATCATGGAATGGCACATGATTGTCGTTCCATTGCTCTATAATTCCTATGCCAGTATCGTTTGTTTTTGTGTCATTATTATCGAATTTTGTTTTTTTCGTTGTAGTTAATCTGGTTTCAGATGAATTTTTGCGTTTATTCTGTTGTACTTTACAAGTTTCTTTAGGATTTTTTTTGGCTCATCGTATACTTGAGCTGTTGTTAGAACCAATTGAAAAGATTCAGTTTGTGACTGTTCTATGTCCTCTGGTTTGTCATTATCGGGTTTTGTAGCCGCTGCCTGTCCACCTATTTCAATCGATATTTCATTTTCTACCTGTGATTTCTTCGTCGACTTTTTGTTTTTAGAACCTTTGGACCTCCCTTTTTATCTACTGGTTTTTCCTTTTTCTTCTCCTGCTCTCTCTGTCTATTTATGTAAAAGTTTTCATGTAGAAATTGACTTGCCTGCTATAACAGGCAGTTGGAATTTCTTAGTAGTTTTTATATTTAAGTCTGACGCTCTTATTTCTCGCAAATATTCCTTAAACGTTTCCCCTACAGTAGCTTGGATTTGGCCTGTTGCATAAGAAGGTAAACATTGTAGGACTTCAATTCGTGAGCATGGGAATATGCCACATTTTCTGAATCCAGCTATCATATTAATCCCTGCAGTGGATTCGTTTAATTGAAGAGCTGAATTTACAAGTTGGCAAAACACGTTTTTAGGGAGTGCCCCAGCTTTCCTGCCTCGTTGAGTTTGACGCCATTTGTTGAGCACCGTTCGCCATGCTGACTTTAATGACGAAAAATATCCTACATCCAAGGGTTGTAGGTCATGTGTAGAATTTGGGATGAGACAAATTAACTTAATATTGTGCTCTTCGCAAATCTTGAGAGCTTTCACACTTATAAGTGCACTTAAATTGTCACATATAAGAATTTTCTTTCCTTCTTTTTGGTTGACAATTGGCACAAAATGTTTTTCAAGCCATTCTTCAAAAACATCAGCATCTATCCAGCCAGACTTTGAAACAGCCATTTTTGAAGATTTTGAGGCATTAACAAGCCAGTCAGACCAACAGTGCTTCCCTTTGAATATAAAGAATGGAGGGATGATGTCACCAATAGCATTCCCAGCAAAAACTATGGTAAAACAAGACTTACTGGAATTTTTCACTTGTTCTGGGTGACGAGTGGAACGTCTGAATAAAAGTTTCTTTTTTCCAGGGTCATCATGGAAACCTGACTCGTCCATATTATAAATGTTGTCGGGGCTAACATCTTCAATCTCTTTTTCAAGCATGTCGAAAAAATCGTTTACCATGTCTTCATTTACTTGGGCTCGTTTCCTGGGGATCTTGTGAGCTATTTTTTCTTTTAAAGTGGGGTGGCGTTCCAGGTAAAGTTTTGCCCACTCGTACCCAGGACTGTTATCTTTGAACACTGGAACTGTTTTGCCAATGTTATCCAGGTATCTTTTAACCACATCCCTAAAGTCCTGGAGACCAATTGGTATCCCCATGTCACTTAGTGACAACAAGTGATCTCTGAAAATGATTTCTTCGTCCATAGTTAAGGAAGTTGGACGTCCAACTGGTTTGTTGTGTTTGTTTTTAAGTTTTAAATTTATAGTGCTTTTCGGAATTTTATAAATTTGGCAAGCTTTTCTCTGACTTAATGTACCTGACCTTATTTTATTTAAGGCTTCTTCCAACATCTCCGGTGTGTAATTTGATATGGTGCCATATTTGCGCACACCTGGCTCTTTAATGTTTTTTTTTCGTGGCATACTTAATATAATTATATCTGAAAACAAATAATATCTTTAAAATTATTATGCAAGTCATCATGTATGTAATAAAATGTTTTAATATGTATGAAGCTGGAGTGGGAGACCTTCGTGCAGCAGTCGACGTTTCTAGGCCGATGATGATGATGTAGAACGTTGTCCAAAGTTACCCCCAATTTTATTATGCTTTTAGAAACAAAGTGTGAGTAACATTGGACCGGTCCAATGTTGCCCCAATTTCCTTGATATTCTGGCTTCAAGATTCATTTTATTAATTTTAGAATTGTTAAACGTGGAACACTCAAAAAAATACATTCGAATCAAAAAACCATAATTATACATCACAAAAATGCAAAAACTTACCGGTTTTGGGCTCAATAACTCACAATACAGATAATTAAACACAGCGAATATTTTTATAGCGTCTGCAAGGCCAGAAAAGATCTGCTGTTTATTTTGACAAGTGACACAGTTTGACTGTCATATTTAGTTTTTTTTTCCATGGATTCTACACTTCATGTTTGGATACTACATGCATTTTACTAAATTAAGTTCAGATACGGATAAAAATAATGAAAAGTGTTTGTTCAGGGTGTGGTCCAATGTTATACCGCTGGTCTAATTTTACCCAGAATGACTGTAAAATCAGAAAGAGGTATATATGTATTTATTCGAATTTTGTACACAATTTGCTATTTGAGTTAAAAAATAATTATTACACTTTGTAAGTTTAAATTAAGAGAAACGGTATTTCTTCCTCAAAGCACGGTCATTCTCAAAGGAAATTACCTCTATACATCTGTACGTTGTATATCCTAGGAAACTCTGTAAGCCAAAAATTATAACTATGTAAATAAAAATTATAATTTTAATAGTCATTCACATACCAATATTTTTTTTTCTTTGTGTCTATGGGTCCTGTTTGTAATTATTTATATCAAAATTATGATATTACTCATGCCACTTATCTATCTGTAATATTATTTTTTACGAAGTGTTTAAAATTGAACCGTAATTATATCCATATGTTCCCAACGAGTAACACCCTCAACTGTAACACTGTTACTCGATGGGAAATTTTTAAGAAAAAAATCCCAACCAGTTACACTGCCAGTCACACTGTTACTCGTTGGGAATAAATGCTTATTAGTAATTTCCCAACCAGTCACACTGTTACAGGATTTAATGAAAAGAAAAATCAAGCAGGTTTTTCAATTATATTGAGGCGTTTTCTCAAAAGAAAAAAAAGGTTCCGGAAGTAAAAATAGATGGCGTTGATAACTTGTTTTTTTTTTTTTTTTTATTATAGCGAAAAAGTCCGCGCTTGACCACCAATTTGCCTGATGATAAGCGACGTTGTGGTCGAAGATGAAGCACGCAGACCTAGAAGATACCTAATTAATTCCGTGTTTAAAATTTGAGTAGTAGTATGTAATATAATATCAGAGTAAATCATCACATTTCGCAGTAAATAACAGTTCTTATTTCTAAAATTTGAACTTTAAGGAACAATTTTCCAAATATAATTAGCCATAAGTATTTTGTGCCCATTAAAATTAGCAAAATAAAGATAAGATAAGCAGAAACATCAGTTACGGCGAGTTATTTTTCATGCACATTTAATGTTAAATGCTTTTACACCCTTCTCCCCGCGGCCCCGGCGGCGGCGGCGCACGCGTCGTAAGGGGTGGCGGCCGGCGGGGGAGAGAGACGCAAACTGAATCAGTCAGAGCAGTGCAACGAAGCAAAGTGAACGAATGCCACGCTGTCGACCATGTCAGAGCCTGCCGTATCTAGTTCGTCCGGTCAAGTGCCATTAAATTTTATTAAAAGGAATGGTGAGACTATTTTGCTACGGAGTGGATATCAATTCTATGCCGGGCGAAAGCATAGTAGCGGATTAATAGTGTGGACGTGCACAAAACGAAACCTTTGCAAAGGAGTCTTGAGAATAAAAGTAAGTACCTATGTAACAAAGTTTATTGATACACCTATGGTTATCAAACAACTCAAAATTATCACACTATCTCAATATTGGAGAAAATATCACCACTACATCTTGCGCTTCAAAGTGATTATTAAATTTACTGCTAGACGCCGTCAAATTTTCTGAGGCAAAACATTTTCATACATCATCAACGTCACCATCATAGCCACCACTACTGCATATTTTTTTACTGCAAATAAGTATTTTTCTTACTGTACCATTTTCCTCGGTCCTGTGCCAATCGTTTCCAGGCTAAATAAAACATGCTTGTTGCAGTACGCTAATATACATTTAATTTTTACTATGATTTGTGTTAAAAATATCTTATTTTCTAAAAATCTGTTTCCAATTAAGGCCATGGCTGATTTTTCAAATGTTTGTCGACTTGGATTTTTATTTCAATTATCTTCTTCTTT
The DNA here is from genome assembly GCA_964007245.1 of Hypomecis atomaria. Lineage (NCBI taxonomy): Eukaryota > Metazoa > Arthropoda > Insecta > Lepidoptera > Geometridae > Hypomecis > Hypomecis atomaria. Next base: position 4,196,813 of record OZ023294.1, on the reverse strand, counting down.
GCGAGTCGATGTAGCGTGCTAAAAAATTATATTCCGGTTTTTGACCAAAAATTAGCCACTTCAATGGCGCTCTCCGTTGCCTCATTTAAGTCCTGAATGGTGCAGGTTTTAGGGCATGCTGCACAGTTGGTCAGATGTGACATAGTCTGGGGTCTCACGCCGCAGAGGCATTCGATCTCGGAGTTGTCTATGTATCCCCCCCATTTTGCCAGATTGTCTCGGCTTCGGCCCACTTGGGAACGGAGGCGGTTTAGGGTTTCCCAGGTGGGCCAAGGCTCTTTATAGCCAGGTGGGAGCTCTTCAGCTGCTTAAATGTAGTTCGGGGGTGGGTCATACAGTTTTTGCCATTCAGCAAGGCGACAATCTGAAGGGTGGCCTTCCAAAGCTGTGGTGTGTTTTATAAAGCCGCCTATAACAACGATGTCTCATAATGGCCATCCGGGTGCTGTATCGTCGATGCGTCCATGATGTCGAGTGCGCGCTTTTCTGGATCCGCAAGAGGCAACTTAGGTGCGATGAGCAGGCCCTCCACCGAGAAGTATTGGCGCAGCTCGTTTTCTTCACTCTCGCTAACCTCCTCTAAATGACATATGTAGTTGATCGTACCTCTTTTCTTTTGATGGGCCATGAATGACCCAGCCCAGTGATGTAAGTGAAGCCAAATATTACTAATAGTTTTTACCTACATATTATTATATAAGTATTTTTATTTACATTATTTTTGTTTCCATTTATGCTCCACAGACTCCAGGGTCGTGTTCTTTGTTACAATATTATGTACAATTATTTGTTAAAACAATACGACAATTAAAGAGGATTAATGAAATCTTAGCCAAAATTATTATCAACGGTTTTCAACCATTGCATGATTGCCAGGAGCTGACCGGCGAGCCGTTTATTGATGACCATCCAACGTACAATGTGGCGGTCGTTCCATATACGTTCCACCAGGTGAGCTTGGTAGTTACGCCCGATCTCCAGTTCATTATTGGCATGACGACGTAGCGTCGTAGTTTGTGCTTGTGATATAATCATCTCTGGATGTGGCTGCATAACATTTGCCTGATTCATGTCCGTATTTTTCAGGGCAATATTATGCAGCACACAATATGCATTAACTATCTTCGGTGCGAAATGTAGTTTTCTGTCGATCAAAAGGCACCTGTAAAAAATATTATTTAGTGACAAACCTATAATATTCATAGCTCTGGGGAGATTTATAGTTTTACGTAAATTGCCTCTATAGTTTTAGTTATAGATTATTATATATTCTTTGGTTATAGTCTGTTGGGATTCCTTGCCCATATCATGAGAATATAATTAATCTGTGAACTGGCATTAGGTCCTATCTTTATCATGCAACTTAACAGGCCGTTGAGAAAACTGAATATTACTCAAGTATTTAAGTTATCCGACATACCTCAGTACCTCAAGTCGAAAGTTTTCGACCAGTGTGTGTTGCCAGAGATGACTTATGGCACAGAAACGTGGTCTCTCACTATGGGCCTTATTAGTAAGCTTCAAGTAGCCCAACGAGCCATGGAGAGGGCTATGCTCGGAGTTTCTCTGCGAGATCGAATCAGGAATGAGGAGATCCGTAGAAGAACCAAGGTTACCGACATAGCCCAGCGGATTGGCAGGTTGAAGTGACAATGGGCAGGGCACATAGCGCGGAGCACTGATGACCGATGGGGTCGAAAAGTCCTCGGGTGGAGACCACGTACCGGCAAGCGCAGCGTAGGACGTCCACCCACAAGGTGGACGGACGACCTCATTAAGACCGCAAGATCGCGCTGGATGCAAGCCGCTACCAACCGGTCTTATTGGAGATCTCTAGGGGAGGCCTATGTCCAGCAGTGGACGTCCTATGGCTGAAAAGAAGAAGAAGATTTAAGTTTTTAAGTGAATAAAAAATACGTCATTAGTAAATTAGCTTTATCTACTCGAATTTATAACTTAAAATACTCTAAATGACCCCGTTTACGAATGATTAAATGTAGGACTTATTGTATTTTAAAATAACCGACGATAGGATATTATTAAGCTAGAATCAATAAATCCTATGTTACGAGTTATGAGAGAGGTATGAACCTCATTTCGTTCAGATAGGACATATTGATACTAACAATTTTCTAAAAAAACAGTCACAGTTGTCAAAAATTTAACTTTTTATTCTTTGTATGGCAAATTGTCATAGAAGTGGTGACAGTCCCGAGGGATCATACACTTTAACTCTTGTAAATGCAACCACTTTGATTTCGTAATTTTGCACCTTTCCGTGTATATTCATATTCATTTTATTCATAAAAATATTACACGTCAAATAATGTTCGTTTTAACACAAAACCAATTACATTCAAAATTATAGAAATTACATACACATTGATAAATAATTTAAAAAAAAATGTCAACAGTCAAATTATAATAAATAAATAAATTATGTCACGGTAATAAAATAAAATTAAAACAAGTCTTTAAAATAAAATCCAACTAAAATTACATCATTGTAAAAATAATAAACATTTGATAAAAACAATAAACCTATCGTTTATTGTATACATTTAAGCATGTCAAAATCATAAAATGTCTCCTCGATAAGCCAGCGTTTTAGGCTTTGAAAAAAATTAAGCTAGGTGCGTCAGTAACACTATCAGGCAACAAATTATAGACTTTTGGTCCCATAACATGTGTAATCTTTGTGGACTTTTCCAGTGTGTGAGGTACGGTTTCAAGATACCTCTTGTTGGTCCGTCTACGATCCCGCATAGAGTACAAGGCCAGATTCATCCTCACATATACCGCCACCTGAAATATTACAAGCGACGGTAACGTAAGGATACCCAACCTTCTAAAGTGTGGACGGGCAGATACTTCCTGGGGGATTCTAGCAATCATTCGGACGGCGCGTTTCTGCATTCTAAATGCTCGCAACCAGTCCGCGGCGCGGCCCCAGATCTCCGTTCCGTACTCCAGCACTGACTGCACGGTCGCGAAATAGCAACATCGGACCACTTCTGTCGGCACGACTCTACCAAGTCTATTAAGCGCGAAACATGCACTACCCTAATTTACTACAAACTTTATTTATCTGTTAACACACGACATAGTCTTTCCAGACCCCGACCTCGACTGCCGATAGAATCCCCTTACTCGAGTTGGCACAACAACTTTAATTAAACTTCATTATCAACAACCTCGACTGGTACGTGACCTGCTATTACTGTGATAAAATAAAGTCAGAGAATCGATCCAATGTTTATAAAATTCTCGACTTTTTTCTTGTCACCTACTCATAATACGTCCATGGCATTCGCGGTTAATCCGGTATTACGCGCGTTATCGTTTTTCACCGAATTTGCTCAAAGAATTTTAGATAAACAAAGCTCCGTCACTGTCCTGTTCATAGCGAAACCTTCATTTAAAATCTCAACACATATCATGATGTCACTCTGTCTGTAATTAGCGGGAAAAACATGTAACAAAACTTCGAAATGGTGATCATTAACAACTACCTACACTAGAAAAAATCTGTTCTGTGCTGAATACTTGCGCCAGACCAATACCGGTCATACCCACAACATTATTAAAATAATTTCCATGTAATTTGGCTGCAAAACTTTCTTTAACTAACAAGCATTCAGCTTCAGAATCATAAAAATAGGGAAACAATGCACCTTAATCATTTATCATGCCCGACGGTGCTTGCACACCGTAGGCATCAACGCGTCGCTTGCATCCAGCGTTGCCACCTTGGATTTTTTTAAGGCGTTAGATACAAAGTAAAAAGTCGCCAGATATCAGAAACTTGAACTGAAAAAAAAACACCAAATTCCACCAAATATTTTTTTGTATCTCAGACTTATAAAAACCTAATTTAAATAGAAAACCAACGACATACATAATATGTTATCTAAAAAAATGGGTCAGCTGTTTTACTATGTACCAATTAACATTAGATTCGTTATAAGGCAATGTATACTTAAATAAATAAATATACCTATTTACCTAACTAGATACTTCTTTAGACAGTGAAATGAAACTACAAGAGTATTTTAATTTGTTATTCAGTAATCAAGATCAAAAAATGTAAAAAACAAGTTGAATGTAAAATAAGTTAAAATTCAAGATCATCAAATCTAACTAATTCTATGACTTCATCATCATTCATAGACTCTGACGTTACAGTCGATGACGCCGACGTCGATGCTGAAGATGTTGTAGGTTCTTGCTGGTATTTTTTGTACGAATACTTAGTATTTTTGCTATTAGAAGCAATGACGTCACTGACTATTGACTAGGGACGGGGAATCCCCGTTCAAATCCAAAGCATAAAACAGTATGGAATTCCTAAATAGTTGGGGATTTCCCTTAAAAATGAATTGCTAGATCCCATATTTAAAATCCACCAAAAACCGCCAAAAAAAATAAAAACGCTATGTAACGAAAAAATACCACTAGGAGCCCTGAAAAAGCACCAGTTCTGGCGGGAAAACCACCAAGGTGGTAACCCTGCTTGCATCGTGACACACTGTCGCGACCGCCGCTCAGCCCGTCGCCGCCACCGTCGCTCAGCCCGCCGGAAGATACCGCGATTTTTTCTTTGTTTACATCCTTTGAGCGCCTTGCTAAGGGCTAGTATAAGTTGACCGCCGCCTTGTGGATTCCCGGAGAAACAAACATCGGCTGTTGCGCACCACGATCTTGCATCCGTATCTTGCTTTTCAGGGTAGATTGTCACAGTAAACAGGTTTAGGCGCTTGTAGGGCTTCGATCAGCGTTCGCATGATCTGGTTTTGTTGATCGAATAAGGCTCGCCGAATATGACCTTCGCTATTCTTCTCATTTTGCACCAACATTGATCCCACGCCTGATGACGGGGGTGTAGGGTCTTCATCATCAGCAGGGTCCATAAATCTAGGGTGTCCGATATAAGCCGAGTCCATAATGTTTGGTCTTCTATCAGTGGGCGTCGTTGGGTAATGTTGGAGCAACGAAACAAAATAGTTCACTCGATCAAATTGTATTGTCCGAAGAATTTACAAGGTAGATTATAAGTAGCGACACAACAATAGCTAGGTTCGTATAGAGGAACGCGCGATGGTTCAATATCAACCGCTCTGGCCGACAGCCACACAAAAGATGTCGTGCGCTCCGCTCAGCCGGTGAATCGTTGACTCCATCGAACGCCAGAAGGTGGCGCTTGCGTCCTGTGTTACCAGTTGATTGCGACATATATATTTACTTACTTCTGCCATATCATTAAAAGTCTTCTGGGGTAATCGTTTTATTTTATTTGGTGGTTGATGTTCAGTATCAGTCTCCGTTTCTGAATTGTCACTCATGGCGTCGATTTCTTCCTCTGCCTCATAAAATGTCGGTATGTTTCTGCGTTTAACTATGCAGTTAATTTTTGACCATTTATTATAATCCGCAACCGAACTTTCGTGTTTTCTCCGTTTTTCTTTTTTTTTTTCAGGCCAATATAGTATGCCATTATGTTCCCACTGGTCTGGTACTGTAGTTAGCTTATTTTCTCCATCCTCAATGGTCTGCACAATCTTAAATGGCATAATTTATCTTAAAGGCCGCCTTCACATTAGGTCGCGAACAGCGCGACAGCAGCGCGGCAGCCGCGCGACGGCAGCGAACGCCTTCTAAATACAGCCGCGCGACTTGCTTAGATTAGGGTGGCCAGTACTACAATAAACATTTCTATAATGGACTCCAACGAGGAAACATCAGTGTAACTCCTGATTTTGTTGGTTCTTCTTCGGCGCCATAGACGTCGCATTAATAATAAAAAAAGAATATACTGGATTGATCCTTTGTTTAAAAATCGGCATGTGAATAGTGAATATATAACAGTATTCAAAGTATTGAAATATGGTAGGGATAAAAAATTATTTAATTACGTTCGAATGTCAAAAAAGTCTTTTGGCGAATTATTACGTCTTCTTGAGAGTGTTATTCAACGCCGTGATACTCGATTTCGCAACAGCATTTTCGCAGAAGAAAGACTCGTTATAACACTGAAGTAAGTCTATATATTTATTATTTAGATTAAGGGTAGGTACCTAGGTGCGACAAGTAAAAAGATGAAATGGTCTACAGGTAAGTGTAGACTAGTAGTAGTTTGTCCCTTTATACGACCACCGTCAGATCATAATTCCAATGCCACTCGACCACAATGCTCATAATAAAGGTAAAATATTGAAACAAGATTTTATCACTAAAATACATCTTTATTGTAGGTACTGTGGAGACGATATAATATACATATGTTTATTTTATTTAATACTATTTTACTTCACACGTTAGTTATAGATTATAAGTAAATAAACATATTTGAACATGGTCAACCTTAAAAACTAAACACTCAACCCATCTCCGACCATACCCGGCGCAAAAGAGCCCAAAATGCTGGCCGCATTACCTCGCTGGATGGCGATGGCCAACCTTTGCGCCAAGTACGAGCCGGAGCGGGAGTCACCCGTTTTCTCCCTTAGCCTGCGCCCGATTTCCCCAATCAAAGCCTTAGCCTCACCACCCCAACAGCCCATTGTCTCCACAGCTATAGGCACGAACAAATAACCTGCTCCCAAAGGGGCATACTTCCGCCGCTTTTTATCAGCAGCGTCTTCCGCCGCAACCGCCGGCGAGTGAACAGTGCGACTCAAGTGACTCGCGGCGACAGTGTTGACGCAAGTTGCGTCCCAAACCAGGCACCTACCACTCTTCCACGGTACCAAGGTCAACCCGTCCGGCCTCTTACCGTCCGACCTCGAAAGGCCAGGCGGTTCCAGCACGCAAGGAACGTTTGCCGCTACCAAGGCTCTCCGAACTATATCGTTCAGGGCATGATGACGCGGATACCTCCCCGCGCAGCGACGACAACTCAATGCATGATGGCCGTCAGCTTCCACCATGGAACCGCAGGTGCATATATGAGGTTCACACACCTTGCTTCCCAGGCGGAGCGCCACCGCCACACGCAACGAGTCATCGTCCAGCAATGTACCCAGGTGAGGTGAAGGAAGCGCGTGCAACCATGCCCCGGATTCAGGCTGCGAGACAGCCCGGAGTCTGGCCAAGTCCACCCCCACGGCACTCTCCAAGGCCTGCTCGTGAACAAGCCTGGCCCCCACATCATCCCACGCGCGCTGAACCCCAAGAGCCTCCGGAAACGCTGCCTCAAGGTTACGAGCGGACCAGGCTGAAGTTGCTTCAGACACAAAGGGAATGCTCGCCCTATCGCCATCTGAACGGAGAATAATAGCGACCAGGTCTGCCACCCCATGTGCTGACGCGAGAAAAGCAGGCAATCCCACATCACGCGCACACCGCACCCCAAGCCCTCCATACCTTATCGGAGCAGCAGCCTGAGCCCACTGCAAACTGTTCAGCGACACATTGAGAACAGACTCAACTACAGATTTCAACGTGTCGTCAAACAAAGACACCTCTTCCCGGCAAAGCCAAGTGGGCGCAGTTCGCAACAAATAGGTGATCTTGGGCAGGGCAAAACACATACATAACAAGATCATGGCAACGTGAGAGGACAAGTCTTTAAGACGTCCCTGAGCGGTCCGGAGAAGTTGAACGCGTGAAGAGATCGCTTCGGGTACAGCGTCGAGAAAAATAGGAGAACCCAGAAGAGAAAAAGTACTGGGTGAAAGTTCAATGAGGCCAGGTAAAAGCGCATTAAAGCGCGAGAAGTGTGAACGAGCTTCGATGCAGCAGGGGAAGAATTCACATTTGGACGGATTCACCTCAAGACCCAGAAGTTTGAGACGCGGAATAAGATTTTCCAAGTCCTGAAACACATTTTCCGGTGTGCCTCCAATAGTTCCATCGTCCAAATACCACAGATTCAGTGGCGATTTCAGCTCCAATATGGCTTTGTGGATGGCTAAAGAGAAGACGAGCGATCCAAGCGGGTCTCCCTGCTGCGCTCCCACTTGTGAAGAGATAAGATTATCATTTATGCTTTAGTTTTTTTAACATATGTTTATTATTTATCGAAATCACCTTTGTTATGAAAAATTTAGCACTCATAATAATTTAGTATCCAAAATTATAATGTCTGATTTATTTTGTTAACTAGTTATAGACATGTTATTGTTTGTCAGTTATGGCAAAGAACTATTAGATTATCATCGTCAAACATATGTGTATCAATATCAAAATCTAACATTGTATTGGAATAATTTGACTGAGCCGATGATTGTGAATCATACTCGTTTTGGGATGATAAATTATTTAATTGTGCTTGCATGTTGCGCGTGTAGTACCCATATTGATAAGTATTGGGCTGGTACATTGGATCGTTATATTTTCTGATTATGCTCATTAACTCCATTTTAGCATCCATCTTTTTCTCCGACGGTATCTTGTGAAAATGATCATACCATGATAATATGAAATGCATATCGGGATCACAATGCATAAGGTTGACTATTAATAGTCTCGATTTTTTCTGCAATAACAGACATCAGAGCAGCACTACCATCATCGTGAGATACTTTACGTTTCTTTGTAGTAGATGTTGTAAGTACAGGTGCCGCAGATGATGATTTTGATGGTGAAACCAATGTAGGCGGACTAGCAACACTATTTTCGTCGATGTCTTTGTCTTGTTGTCGCTTTGTATTGAAAAGAGGCGATAAAAATTGAAGCTATTTACATATAATATACATATTCTTTCCGTGACTCGGCGGCTGATCCACTGTTAACCTTTCTTTTATTTTTTATCTCCCGCGAGTAGCTGTCCCTTATGTTTTTCCACTTTTTTTGTAATTCAGTTGCTGTAATTAAAAAAAAAAGTTTCAGATATTTGGGCACTGGATGTACAATGACGGAACTTCAATACTCATTCAAGTGTGGGCTTTTAACAATCAGCTGTATAATAAAAGATACCTGCATACATATATACAATATCTTAAAAGAATTAACGATAGCATCCAAATCACTACAGGACTGGAAAGTTATAGCAAAAGGATTTGAAAAAAATGCTAACTTTCCAAATTGTCTCGGAGCTATTGATGGTAAACACATCAGAGTAATAAAACCAGAACATAGTGGTTCATTGTACTATAATTACAAAAAATATTTTTCAATAGTATTGTTGGCAATATGTGATGCAAATTGTAACTACATACATAGATGTAGGATCATTTGGAAAAAGTGCTGATTCTCAAATATTTAAAAATAGCTCAATATATGAGGCAATCTCAAAAAATAGTTTGGTTCTACCAAGTCCTGCCTCTGTCCTCTGTGATGGTGGACAACCTCTAAACTATACTTTCATTGGTGACGAGGCTTTTGCACTCTCTGATCGTATGCAACGTCCGTACGGTGGAAACGATTTGACTATCAAACAGAGAGTTTACAACTACAGATTGTCAAGAGCACGTCGGTATATAGAATGCACGTTTGGCATATTAAGTAATAAATATTTCATCGCCCTTTGAACGTCTCAATTGATTTAGCTGAATATATAGTAAAGGCTTGTTGTGTTCTGCATAACTTTGTACGACAACGAGACGGGTTCAATTATAATCACACTTTATCACATGAATTCGTAGAGGAAGACGAAGATCAAATTAACGATTCAACTGATGCGCGCAATCTAGGAGAATTTACAATTCGTAAGGCCCGGATTCCTCTGTCGCTGACGTCGGTCGCGTACCGTCAGTCGCGTAGCGCGCTGACCATCAGCGCCAATGAAAACATCCGTAGTGCGATACTGACCGCTCCACGGTACAGGCGTCTCCAAGTAGACTTGTTTTGGATTTGTGAAGCGGAGTTTGAATTTGGGATATTATTATGAAAATTGTTTAAAAATTAAAAATTGTTTAGTTGCTGCAGCATACTTACGCAAGCGGAGACGGCGTCAATATAGAAAAAAAAGATATCACATTCACCCAATTGTTGCTGATAGGGTGACGAATGGTGAATTTTCTACTTTATTTGAAAAGCTACGTCAGGACGATGAAAAGTTTTTTAATTATTTTAGAATGAAAGTAAAAACTTTTGATGAACTGTTATCAATGTCCATCATGGTGGCGGGCGACTGTACGCGCTCGTGCCGACGGTCGGGAACAGAGTGAGGACGCTCATAGCGTTCTATAGCGCGTCAGTCGACCGACGAACGCGGCGCTGACGAGCGAGACCGACGCGCGCCATCAGCGGCGCGTAGCAACTCGCGCGCCGCTGATGTCAGCGTCACAGTGTGGTGTTTCATAGAACACAACGTATATTCGTACGCGCGACCGACATCAGCGACCGACTTCAGCGACAGAGGAATTCGGGCCTAACGCTTTTGCTGACCATTTTGTATCACTCGAAGGGCAAGTCCCGTGGCAGTATCGCATGATTTAGAAATCCTACGTAAGAGGAAGTGTGAGTCCACACTGCATGCGCGGTGACTTGAGCCTACTAGCTAGGCCTTAAATAAGCATAAATAATATAATAACATACCTGCTGCACTTTTCTCTGGTCTGGTTTTAATATTGAACTTTGGAATAAACAATTCACACAATTCATTCCAACTGTTCTTTTTTATGACCTTGTTGCCATAATTTTCGGTGCTCGAATCCCACAAAGCAGGACGCCTTTGAACTTCGCCGATAAATAGTTCTGTGTCAAATTCGCTCATTGTGCGTGTGTATTCGAACGTGCGCTAGTAACACTGAACAGTGCGTGAACAGCGCGTTTGTCGCGCTGCCACTGCCGCGCTGCTAGCGACCTAATGTGAAGGCAGCCAAAATCTGAAACAGCAACAAAATAATACTCACTAATAACCTATTATCAACAATTTCGGTTCGCGACTATACCTACATACCTACGACGATTTCTAACGTTACAATTTACGTTAAATAATCGTTTACTATATCAAATTACTATGATCCAGCGTGTAAAAACTACGAACACGACATAAACGCGTGAGCCATCAACCAAAGCGGCACAACGACTGTCGATTGTCAAGTCGCGAACAGAGTTGATATAGGATCAATATAAGAGCGAAAATTTCTAGTCTTGAGACTGTTGTAAGAGGGATTTTTGCTGGTTGGGTATTTTGCTACGGAAACCAAAGCAAATAATACCCTTGCCTGAAACGTTCTTTTAAAATTCCTATGTACCGCTCCACCACATTTCTCGCTCCTGCTTGTCTCTCAATGTAAAAGGCCTCGGGTGTATCATTTTGAGTTTCTAATATTGGTGTCATCATGGAGCGGCGCAGTGGGAATCCTGAGTCACCTGAAAAATATAGCCTTTATACATAGGTTTTGATTCTCTTGTGAGTGTCGAAATATGCAGTTTTTGGTAACATAAACGGCTCTAACATTTTTTTACGAGAACCAAGAAGTTTTATCGTTTCACAACTTCACGAGACTACATATTTGCGTATAAGTAGGGTTTTAATTTCAACTCGACATCTCTGCGCATTCTTGAGATAGACGGTCTTGACACACAAACGGATAAATGAGATAAATGGACAACAAAGTTATCCTATACGGGTTCTGTTTTTACGTTTTGTGGTACGGAACCCTTAAAATAACCATTTTTCTTTATGATACTTATGTAGCAATATCGTAGCAGGGCAAGAACGTCAAAAGTTGTACACTGCTTAAAAATTTTGCTTCATTTTTTTTTGGCAGAATATCCTTTGATATTTCTTATGAATGATCTCTAATAATTCTTTTTTCTGAAAATCTTAAAAGTTTTCTTGTAAAATCGTTTTTTTGTGAGAAATTATCAATTTTCTAACAGTAGGCATTCATTTGAATCCTGTTCGTTACCGACTGTTTTTGGTTCATAGTAAAATACATAAATATGTGAAAATATTATTTGTTAAACGAAAGGAAACATGTTTTTTTTTTTTTTACATTTTTAATGTAATAATCAGTTTATTAACATAGAAACACACCAGATTTATCTACCTTTCCTGTCCAGTACGTTACTCATAGTATAAAATGTATCACAAAGTTTATCATAAAATTCGCAATATTGACCGTTTACATAATAACCTATTTAAATGTATTGTATTTTAAGGAGTAAAATTATTTCTTTAAACAATATATAAACGTATTTTAAATATTTTTTAATATTATCAACATTTTAGGAACTTTAGTTTAGGGTACAGTCTCGTAACAGGACATGTTCATAACTAACAGGACATTGTAGGGTTAGGTTTACATGACGCTTAAAAGTAGGAAAAACTAAAATAATATAAAAAGCTTGAAACATGGACCGAAATCGTTATCATTATTTATTTAGCCTAATACACTAACAGTCTTGTCGTAAAATTTGAAATAAGACATTCAAGTCGTCGATGCATGTTTCAATAACAGTTTTTAATTAACTTCCAAACTACAGTCGTTCTTTCTTATTAATCAACAAACAAACACATTACTTAGGCAACTAATGTGTAACTTCAATATTTTGTTCATAAAAATATATTGTACTTACTTATATAATTAACATTTTAATAATGAGATCGCTCTAAATCATAGTAAGTATCGCAGACTCACAAACTTATTATATGTTCAGTCTTCTTTTACATGTTACACATAAGGTGCAACATAAAAATATGAATTATTTTGAAGCATTTGAATGAAATTATAAAGAACGTACATAATATGATCCTGGAGGAAGGATCTTAAAATGAAAACAAAAAAAAAATACAAAAGGCACGCAATTAAGCTCACCGAAGAGAAAAAATGCTATGTACTCATGTAAGTGATCAAATTATTTACATGCAATTATCGCATATATAATCTTTGATAACTTCTCCCGTGCAACAATCCAAACAAAATCGGTTACAACAAGATAAACATTTAGTAATACAATTCGAGAGGAGAGGACCATTGCAATTGTAACATGTACGAGTAAATGCGCGTTTCACAACTGTCTTTAATCCATTTGATTGTTTCTGACTCGTTTGTCGGGATTTTGGTTTTAAATTTATAGAAACGTTACTCAAAATCGAAACTGAACTTTTGGACAAGCTTTTAGAACAGCATGGATCGTTATAATTTTTCAAGTTTATTGCTTCTTCAGTAGTTTTCTTTACTTTTGGTTGCGAAACAGTTAACACGCTACTATAAGATCTTTTGTTAGACTTAGTAAGTTTCATTTCCAAAGGATCAATGGTTAAATCGACAGTACATGGGTTTTTCCTCGTAGTAGTTAATTTGTCTGTAAATAAATCAGCTTGGGTAACATTTGTCTGTTTATTAGGTGCCGGATGTGTAGGTGGAATGTGAAGACTATTCATCTGTGGTTTTTTTTTCAATACTTGTCTCATCACTTACGGTAGGTTGGTCCAATATTGTGTCAGTTTCTAAAACATTAGGCTTTGTATCAGCGGTAGAATGCTTGTATGAATTTTTTTGACTATTCATCGCCGTTGACTCTTTAATGCACATTTCATTATTTAGAGTCATTGTGTTATCCGTGATTTCAATTAGAATTTCGTCATTATTGAGCATTATTATATTTCCTATCGCAGAAGAGTCTACGTCATCCATCAGTGAATTACCTTGGCAAATATTATTGACTTTACCAGTGCCTTGATTAGTTTGGTTCACGTCATCCATCTCTAAGTCGCTTTGACCAATGTTGGGCTCATCGGTGTTTTTACTGGAAGGGGCTCGTGGTCCTACTTCTTCTTTCTCTTGTGGTCCTACTTCTTCTTTTTCTTGTGGTCCTACTTCTTTCTCTTGTGGTCCTACTTCTTCTTTCTCTTGTGTCTCTACAAATTTGTGTATTTTTGGCTCGTAGCATGTACACAGACCTCTTTGTGGCCCACAAAAGCATCCCAAGTCTCGGTAAGCAATAGTTCCGGGCATTTGAGTCGAAATCTGATGAAGATGCATCGTTCCTACTACTGTTGTAAGCTTTTGTGGTAATAAAGCAGCAATTTCTTCAACGTCTTTTTCTGAAATATACCAAACCTTGATTGTGTGTAGAGTATTCTTCAAAATTTGGAATGCGTCCGAAGCATTTGCAATATCTCTTCCGAAACAAACATTTCTGTCTAATAGTCTTTTCACTGTGCCTCCTATGCCATCTGCCACGCCTTTTCCGTGGCCACTTTCAAAAAATGACCACGTACAATAGTCCAAATTCAGTTTTGGTCTCAAAACGCTGAGCAGATAGAAGTTGTTTTTTTGGCGATATTGTGATGTAGGGCCATCGGAAAAGAAGTAAACGGTAGTAACTTGAGGCTGAATTTCGTGAATTAAATCAAGTACGGGTTTCAAATGCGCCCAGATCGCTTGGGGTTGATGGATAGTGCTCGGTGACACAGTGCAAAATGACTGGGCTACGTTTTTGAAATAGACCATCCCAGTATGAAGCGAAATCTGAGATTTTGATCCACCAAAGTGCATACTTTGAATTTCTGAGCTTAGTTTCGCTTCATAATTCTGTGAAAAGTCACAAATGACCAAAGCTTCATTGTCTTTTAGATCCGTAACACCCTCTTGGTATTTTTGTTGCTGATGGTGAACATTATAATGACGTTTTGATTTTTTTTAAGTCTGCCTCAAATATGCGCAGAAGTTCACCCAATGAGCAAGTGTTTTTGACTTTTTCTGTTTTAATAACAAGTTGTATTTTCAGTCCCGTCTTTCTTCAAATATTCATTTCGTTTTCTCTCCCACTGATTCCAGGTCATTGTTTGATCTAAATCGACATTGGGTTTAAATTGAAGAGGCTTATTTTTGCAGTTTCTGCATTTTCCATGCATGCACAAAGGAGATTTGACGTCGCAAGCTACTTCTTGTAGGACATCCTTTATTTGTCGGTGTTTAATCAAACCACTCTGTTTCAAAGCTTTAAATTTTAGTTGGATATTATCGTGTTTTACACAGATACAAGTGTCACGTGATGCGAGATGAGGAGCCAATACAAAAAATGGTTAATATTTTCGAAAAGTTGTTAATTTGTACCTGCCTCCTTCGCTCCTGTATTTTTGGTACAAGTTGTTTAAGGTGCAAGTTAAATATCGGATTTGATATTTTTTCTTGTTTTTGGATCGACATTCTTTCTTTCCAGCAGTGCACCGGCTTACATCATCTCTGTTGAAAAACAATTCTATTTCTTGTATTCTGCCTTTAGATGATGTATTTTTCTTGTACGTGGTTCTTCCTGATAATCCCATTAATTTTGCTACGAAAGTTTTAACTTTAGCGTTTCTACGATCCCCTTTAGAACCTTCTTTTCTGCTTGTTTCTTACAGTTCTTATATGTCGTTTTCAAAGAAACTTCTAAAATTTCTTTGCGTGCTTTAATTTTATCGATAGTTAATTTAAGATTTTTAATTTCAGTTTCACTAGCTTTTTTTTGTCTATACAATCTTTTTTTCAACTTCTCTCTTATTTTTTGCAGTAATTTTTCATTTTTCTGAGATTGTTTAAGATTTTTTGATAATATGTAACACCTTCTTTTCATGTATTTTAATTTGGACTTCAAACCTGAATCCGAGTCTTGACTTTTTCTGTTGTTCATTGTTGAGCTATTAGAATCTGTTCTTAGCGCTGATTTTCATTTCCTGTTATTTTTTCCTTTGCCTTTTTTTTATCTCTCCATTGTTGTCTAATTTTACTTTTTTTTTCATCATCAAGCTGTGATATTTTCTTTCTTTTGATTTTTATGCGTTCTTTGTCTTTTTTCTTCTGTTCTTCATATTTTTCGGGATAATCTTTTATTTTTTGGCGATAATGGCGCATTTTTTCAGCTGGCGTTAGCGCCATCTTGAAATCTGAAATTCCATTTAGAATATTTATTATTTTAAACACTAATATTGTAATTTTTTTCTGTTGTTTAATGATCAATTAAAAAAAAACACTCCGGAAAACGGAACTAAAATGAAACAGTATACATTAAAATTATTATTAGTAAAAATGTCTAATAGTAAATATGAGTCCAAATAAAAAGTAAAAAAAGGCGAGTTTGCACCATGTAAACTTTGCTTTGCTTTACGTGGTCCTGTCCGTTACTTTCAAGTCCGGCCTATACGTTACCACCGCTATAGTCACGGACAGGAGGTAACGGAATCGGGTATTCCTATACGAAATCATATTATTTCTACAATTGCTGATATTTATCACACACTTCTTCACACTAAAGTAATCTAGAATAGTCAATTTACGTAATTAATATAAAATATGGCTTAGAAACACGTTTTAACATTAAAAATAACACAAATTTACTCACCGGATAGCGCCCGCAAAAACACTCCTCTTGCCAAACGCACAGAAAAGAACAGCTGTTTTAAACAAAATGGTTGATTCAACCATAGACATCCCTTTTACTTTTTTATGTCATATTGGAGTGTTGCTATTTAAATTAAAAAACAATTACCACATCGAATAAAAAATCTTAAATTTGATACAAAAATGCGGTAACGGTGCCCGGACATGTCCTGCAGGTGCATATGCCGGGGACAGGTTTAAATTTACTTATTTAGTAGAAATTCTAGCTCTGGCAGTAAATTGCGCTTAAAAATAATAATTAAAATCTAGCCAAATTTCAAATACACAACCAGAAATTTGCCACTGTAGTATTTTTTTTATAAGAAACTGCCGCCAAATGCTGGGTTTTTTGGGGACAGTACTACACACTAAAATTGCAAATTTTTAAACTAAATTTTCTTTATTTTAATATAGTTTTATGCGTAATATTTTAACAAATATAGCATGCCTATTTTATCTAAAATCAAATAACCGGGTGACAATTGTCGTGAAAACCTTGAAAGCAGCGAAACAGTATAATATCATTCGGGAACATGTAAAAAAGTACCATGTACAACTTTTGACGTTCTTGCCCAGCAATGTTGTGTAAGACTAGCCATACCCAATTAAAAAAAATCTTCTCCTTCCTCAATTAATGCAGCCAATTTTTGTGACAGTGGATTAAAACTCCACGCCACACTGTCATGGGTGGAGCTTGGATCCACCGCCAATATCCGCGCAGCCGAGTCACATATCTGAAATTACGTATATCTTACATCTCTTATATTTATGCTTTTCTTCAAAATATCTCTATTACTTTACATTTATAGACTTCAAAAATTCGTTTGTTTTTTTCTTCATGTCCCTAGGTATGTATTTTACGCGACTAAGACTACTCCGCCAATTGCATGAACCGATTTTGACAATTTTTTTTTTTTGGTAGATCATTCTTCAGATTTAGTATTGAAATTGGCTGAGCTGTTTTTGAAAAATCAATAATAATAAAATATGAAAGAGGTATACCTAATAAGTATACCTAGAGGTATACCTATCGATTCTCTCGATCTATTCGAATTTTGAACACAATTGAAGTCGGTTATACTATTTTTGTTAAAAAATCATTATTACACTTTTATAAATGTTTGTAAGTTTAATTTAAGATAAACGGTATTTCTTCCTCAAAGCACGGGCATTCTCAAAGAAATTATACACATTTACGTTGTATAGTATCCTAGAAAACTCTGTAAGCCAAAAATTAAAACTATGCAAATAAAAATTATAATTTTAATAGTGATTCAGATATCAATAACATGTTTTTCTTTCTGTCTATAAGTCAGTTTATCTCTTCATCATAATAATTTTCTTACCAGGATTGTATTCAGGAAATTATATCCTTTCCTATTAAAATATCTCTCCTCATGCTCGGTAGGCGTTACAATGACAATTTAAGTGCCATCAATGGCACCTAAGGCGCCGGGAATATGAAATTTCTGGTAAAACCTGTAAGTATTAAAATTATAACTAGTGTGGTACGTAACGTACCTATGAATACCTAACTGGAAGTCAACGTCGATATAATCATGGTCGATAAAGTGTCACTGCTGATGGAATCAGCAATAACTAAGCATAGTACGGATTAAGCACATTCTTTCCATATCCGATTATGGGTCCTGTTTGTAATTATTTATATCAAAATTATGAAATTAGTCATGCCACTTATCTATCTGTAATGTTATTTTTTACGAAGTATTTAAAATTGAACCGTAATTATATCAAACAAGTGCAAACTATCACAATATTGGAGAAAATATCGCCACTACATCTTGCGCTTCAAAGTGATTAAATTTACTGCTAGACGCCGTCAAATTTTCTGTGGCAACACTTTTTCATACAAACATCATCAAACGTCACCATCATAGCCACCACTACTGCATTTAATTCTTTTTCTTACTGCACCATTTTCCTCGGTCCTGTGCCAATCGTGCCCAGGCTAAAACATGCTTGTTGCAACACGCTAAAATACATTTTTTTAATATTTTTTCTATGATTTGTGTTAAAAATATCTAATTATCTTAAAATCTGTTTCCAATTAAGGCCATGTCTGATTTTTTCAAATGTTTGCCGACTTGGGTTGTTATTTCAATTATAATAAAGTACCTAAGTAAGTTTACATACTTAATTATAATAGTTATGTACAAACCCTTTTATGACTTCTTCACGTTCTTCGCGTGACCGGGAATTTTACGAATTCCAGAAAAAATCGGGTCTTTTTAGTACCACCGTCACCTCGTTTATTGCCCGAGACAAACTTGGTTGGGACATGGAATGGCACTGGCCTACTATGGTCTGGTAAGACCCAGTGGCGTAAAAGGGCAATGCCACCATGATCTGAAAGGAAAAATATTAGACTTCACTATCTCTACATTAAGCCCGATTACAGATGCGCCATCGTAATTATATTAGCTAAATAGCATAGTTCTTTTTCTTTTACACTTTAGGCATTCGATACAGAGAACGCTTTTTACGTTGCTATTAAATTTACGCTGACGCCTCTCTAATCGGGCTTAATAGGTATATAAATCAAAGTCTTGTAACGGTATTCGTTCTCACCAAATAAAATATGTGTGCAAACACATATTTAGAGTGCCTAACCTATAGAAATATATCATCATCATTAACTATTTAAATATGTATAGACGTCTTCTATATACGAACGCGTTCTCAACCTTTACCACCTAATCAGTTTTTAGGAAAATTGGCACTTATTTTGAGTGCTTCATCATTTTCCAGATCCAAAGTAATTAAATTGATCCTAATCATAACAAAAGAAAAGCTAAAATACTCCTAATGGACTTGGGAAACTATGACCTAGAAATGAAATATCTTATGTAGTAACAAAACAGTGTAATTTAATAAAAAGACAGACGAAATAATTCATGAAATAAATCAATATTGTAAATAACAAATCATAAGTTTACAAGCATTACGTTTTATTATATAGGTACATATCGGAAAATACAATAGGGTGTAAAGCAATGCACATAGAGAAATAATACGGAAACTATTATTTCTTTATTTTGCTAGAGATACCTCCTCTAGGGATAGTATAAGATAATTGTCTTTTCCGGTAAAAGCTCCACCACTGATCGATCGATTAAAGGAGTTTCCTTTAATCCAAAGAAAATTCCTCCAATTAAATATACCCTTCGTTACTTTATCGCCTCAATAGAGATTTTTAACCATAAGAGGGAAAAAATCACTATTTACACAGCTTTTAACCGGCCCCCTCTCAAATAAGGGAGAGACCTAACTGGTTAGGTGAATTAGTACTTTACACAGCCTTTTGCTGTAAGCCTTTTCAAATAGGCTCAAAATCAAATGTGCTTAGCTTGAAGAGCTGATTTCGGTATCAATCCCTAGGTTCTAGCCGAATACAAAAGTACACGGCTGAAGCCAAAGTATATGAAGTTAAGACACACAAGTAAATATTCATAATATTTATAAATTATTGCACTTAGAAACGCTAGATCCATAGACCCTAATTATATAGGTAGTTATTAAGGTTTACACCCTCGAGTGGAAATCTAAAACATATCTTTAAACGATTAAAACAAACAATCAAATCCACTATTGCAACCAATCACAACGAAGGTTTTGAGAGATTACTTGGATAATTAATAAAAAAAACCGGCCAAGTGCGAGTCGGACTCGCGCACCGAGGGTTCCGTACAAACCTGCAAGGTTTACAAAGTTCGTTCATTACGACAAAAAAAGTAATAAGTTTATATTTATTAAAAAATATATATTTTGTAATGTAACTAAAAATTTAAGGTTTTCGGAATTTTTCCTTTATGTGTGCTATAAAACGTTGCTTCATGCCAAATTTCAAGATTCTAGGTCGACTGGAAGTACCCTTTAGGTTTTGATTCTCTTGCGAGTACTTGCGAGTTTCAAAATATGCAGCTTAAATTGCTGTTTCTTTTGATTGCGTTGACATAGAAGTTTGATTTTGTTTTTTTTTTTTTTTTTTTTGTCCCGGCGCATAGGCCGGGCCCGCGAGCTATCCCTACTTTTAAATATGCAGGGTTTATTACCTTTTATAATTATTCTAAATAAAATTTTTCAGAGGGTTTTTTTTTTTTTTTTTTTTTTATTTTTTTTTTTTTTTTATTATACTTAATTTATTCATATATCTTATATTATATTAGTACAATTGCCATTAAACTTATACTTATTTCTAACGCTTAACAATTGATCCGTTGGCCCTTGCTGCTGCGTAAAGAGACTTTTCAGCAAAGGCCAAAAAACTGTGCCGGCGATCGTCATCATCGATGTGCTCATTAAAATTAGTCTCCGTTAAAAGACTGCCCGTCCTCCACTCGTACTCCAGTCTCTGTAGTCCATATTTAGGGCAATGAATTATTATGTGGGTCATAGTTTCTGGAGACTGGCCATCGCAAGTGCAGCACGGGCTGTCAGACAATTTAAATCTATACAGATAGGATTTAATTCCGCAATGACTCGTAAAAAGTTGTGTCCTAATATTCGTGATTGTCAGTTGTTTTAATATTTTATAAGCTTTTGTTGTATCTGGAAAGAATCGTTTCGTTTCTGCCGCAGTCGTTTCTTCAGTATATCTCTTCTGCCATTTCAGTTTGCTTCTATTTCTTATAGTCAACCTCGCGAAGGACAGTGGAAATCTGCTGTATATAGGTGCTGACACCACTTTTAGTGCAGCTTCTTTCGCCAATTCATCGGCTCTTTCATTTCCCTCAATTCCAGAATGAGCTTTGATCCAGTAAAGTTGGATATTTGCTGTGTTCTCTGCAATTAGCGCTTGGATCTCGGCTGCTATGGGGTTTTGTGTATGGGGGTCGCATATAGATTCTATAGCAGACCGCGAGTCACTTAAAATATTGCCGTCGGTAATGCCCTTCAAGTATGCTACCGCTCCTAGAATGGCTACTAGCTCCGCTTGAAAGACGCTACAGAAGTCAGCAAGCTTGCCTTTCTTTTGGTAAATTTCACGTTTATCTTTCCAGACAGTTATTCCTGCTCCTACTTTACCCTCAATTTTACCCTCGTTTTTTTACCCTCAATTTTACTCTAGTTTGATTTTGTTACAGCTTAAAGGTATTATAGACCTGAGTATTTGGTATGAATTTCAATTTAATACCTCTACGCGTTTATGAGGAAATGGGTAGTAAGGTTAAAATTATTAAAAAAAAAAATATTATGTGATGTGACTAAAAATGTATGGTTTTCGTAATTTTTCCTTTATCTATGCTATAAGACGTTGCTTCGTACCAAATTTCAAGATTCTGAGTTCACGGGAAGCACCCTGTAGGTTTTGATTCCCTTGCAAGTGTCGAAAATTTGCGGCATAAACGGCTGTATCTTTTGATTGCGTTAGCTTAGAAGTTTGATTTTTTCACAGCTTCAAGGGACAGTAGACCTGAGTAATTGATATAAATTTCAGCTTCATACCTCCACGCGTTCCTGAGAAAAAGGGTCTTGACAGACGGACGGACGGACAGACGGACAACAAAGTGATCCTATAAGGGTTCCGTTTTTTCCTTTTGAGGTACGGAACCCTAACAAGATATTAAATTTATAAACATAAAGATATCTGGATCCTAGTGTCTAAGGTAAACTTAGCTCTCATTGTCCTGTCGTTTTTCACACTATATTTATACGCGCGGACCAACAGGCATCCACTGTCACACATTACGATCGCGTACATATATTACATATCACCTACATATTTTAAGCGCGAGCAGATTAGCATTACTTCAATTAAATATTCTACGGTCGCGCACTTTTCAAACTCCTTTCCAATTGTTCTCCACACCTCTCCAATCGAGAGCCAAAACTTAACTCCCCTCTCTCATTCTTCATGGCGGCTTCGCGGCAGTTGTCGACTCCGCCTTCAACCCTCGCGGGGCGAAGTTCAGGATTAATCCCATTGGTTGAAATACTAGCGCACGCGCAGCGTCACGCCCGATCCCTTGGGCGGTCCACATGAAAGATAAAAAATATTCTTAGAATTTCTTTCAATAACAGTTGGTACGTTCCCACGATTTCACAAAAGTATAACCGATCCTAAGAAAGGTCCTTTTTGTCTCGAATTTCTAGCCATTAATATTTAGGGCCTCTTTCATCATCTCTGAGTAAAGTATTGAGTAACTACTTTCCGAGTAGCGCTAATTGGCGAGTAAGAGTCCCGAGTAATATTGGTCAGTTTCACATTAGACAACCAGCCTACAAGTAACAACTCGGCGAATAGTTGAATGAATGAATGAAAAATAATGTTACTCGTTCATATTTTACTATCACAACTGTCAGAAATGTCAAACGTCAAAATTATTTTTTGACGTTTGACATAACAAAGACACTGGTGATACCATTTAAGACGCTTTATTACTATCTAGGTTATTTTATTAAAATGCCATTGATTCTGAAAACAGCCTATGGCGCTTTTTCACACAGTTTAAATAATACCTTGTTACAAAACATTATTTTTCAAATAGATTTGACTTTAAAATTAATGAGTTTCAGCATAGTATAATAATAGAGTTCGAAATATTTTCACTACTTTGGCCCAAAATTATAGACATTAATTTATGGTTCAGTTATGGTAGCACAAAAACTATAACGTGTGATTTATTTGTTTGTTATGTTAATTCATCTCGGCTTCAAGTTTATTATCAAGTTTTTATCTCAATTTATTAATTAAAATGGACAAGGCAAAGCGAGAAAGAGGCATTAACTTCACTCTTGAAGAGCGTGATATCTTGATATCCTTGGTATTTAAATACAAGGATGTCATCGAGAATAAAAAAAGCGATGCTACGACGAAGCGGAAAAGAGAAGCTTAAAAGCTTAATTACACTAAGCGCGGATGGGATGGACAGTGTGTGTGACTCGGACATTACAAAAGAAAGTCAAAGTAAGTGTTAAATTTTGTTAATAGCACTTATTTACTTGTAGCTCATTTCAGTATTACTAACATGATTTATATTTCTTGGCTATTTGAAAGTACACAATTTCATAAAATATTTTTTCTTTTAACAGATGATCTGGTTAATGTCATGGAGTTTGTCGTAGTCTCTGAGACACCACCAACAAAGTCGGAAAATATTGAGCTAGTCGAAACAACTAGCGAAGTTGACGACACCCAGGCAGACACACTAATGGAAGTAGTAGTAGTACCCGGACCTAGTAGTATTGTTGAAGGTATTTTCTCATTTTTTATTTCCCTACCATTTTAGCTCTTTTACTATATATATAGGTATAGGCCGAATCATACAAGTCGGTGGATATGAAGCTAGCCACAAGCTGCGCAGTATCCAAACCTGACCGAAGCTCACATAAAGCTTCGCATTGATTGGATATTGCGGTTGGAACTTACTTCACTACCGTCAACTTGTATGATTCGGCCTATAACAGGATATAAAACAAAATTTTACTAATAAATATGGGTCTCATTATATTATACCTACATTACCTATTACAATAGTAAATTGTTTATATTGGTTTGCTCGTTGATTATGTAATTAGGCTAAGATTTGATAAAAAAAAGACATTTATTTATTATGTATTTGTTTCAGATAAACCTTATTGCTCTACACTACACCCAATAAAAATGCAAAGCCGGTGACTTCATGGGATCTTAGTAGTAGAAGAAATTTAAGAACCAAGAAACATCCTGCCCTAGTTGGTAAGATAAAACATGGTTAATTATGGCAAATTATTGTCTTGAATGCTAGCGCTGAAGATGTTCATGTTATTTTATGGTTTAATATGGCAAATGATTGTCTTGAATGTTAACGCTGAAGATGTTTGTGGTATTTTTTGGTTCAATATGGCAAATGATTGTCTTGAATGCTAACGCTGAAGATGTTTGTGCACATAATCTTAATTGCTGACCTAGCAAATTTTGTGGTAGTTGACTAGATGATTCTGCTTCAGCTCTTTTAGGCTGAGCGTCCACTAAAGTGAAATGGAGAAACACAATACCATCAATTGCTATTTGTCTAGTCGAGAGACTCCGGTGTAGCTCAAAAGATCAATGCTAAAGCTAAGCCGGTCCCTACGTACTTTAATTTTTAAGTATTGAGTATTGTTGTCAAAGTCTAACCAGTTTCCTTTTCCTTACAGCTAACACTCCAAGAAAGAATTTAGATGCTTTAGCTGAAGCTAAATTAGAATTACTGAATCTTCAAAAACAACTCACACAAGCAGAAATTGAGGAGAAAAAGAAGGAGTCAGAATTTAGAGAAAAACAACGGCAATGGATTGAAGAAGAACATTTATTAAAAAATCTTAGATTAAAAAAACAACTTAATGAATAAACATATAATATAATATAATATATTATATGTATATCCAATATTATAGGCGAAACAAAGGCCCAAAGACTTCGCTGGCTGGGCCATCTGCTGAGGATGGGGGAGGATCGCAGTGTCAAGAAGGCGTATCTTGGAGTAGCAAGCGGCCGCCGACCCGTCGGTCGGCCCAGATACCGCTGGACTGACGCCGTGCGGTCCGACCTGCGCGAGCTCCAGGTGGATGAGTGGGAGGAGACAGCGCTAGATCGTGACCAATGGCGTTCTCTGGTGTCGGAGGCCAAGACTCATTTTGGGTCGTTGCGCCAGAGGAGTAAGTAAGTAAGTAAGTAATGAATAAACATGTTAATGATACAACTATGCAGCTTCTGTGTTTTATTGATTTCTTTCGAATCTGTTCAGCAATGGTAAAAAATATTCTTGCAGCAGTCTGTTCCTTGGGTTATTGGTGTCCAATTGTATGCTCTCTGCATTTTCTTCTTGGGTCTGAGAATTGCTTTCTAAGTCATGGTTTTCTCCAAAAATTTTTTCATTATTATCTAGAGCAATATTGTGTAGTACAAAACAAGCTACAATGATAGCTTGAACACGACTTAAGCTCAATGTGACCTGACGCCTAAGTACTGGAAACCTATTTTTGCATACTCCGAAACATCTTTCGATAACATTTCTTGTACGGATTTGTGACTCATTATACAAATGTTCTACTGGTGTTCTAGGATTTGAAATAGGGGTAAATAGATAACTTTTTGATTCATACCCGCTATCTCCATGAAGTAGCCCATTGCCAAATTGACCACTTTCAAATTTATGCTTTAACGCAGAATTATTAAAGATGGTTTGATCGTGAACCGAACCAGGCCACCTGGCTACTATGTTCATGCATCTCAGTTGGCTATCGCAGGCCACTTGGACATTCATGGAGAATTTGGACTTTCTATTTCTGTAATTTTCAGCCGAATCCCCTCCTGAAATATCACCACAAAGTTAAATTTAACTAGAAGTGACAAGTGCTTACATAATTATTCATTACATATATCTTAATAATGACTAATGACCAACCTGGCGATTTTATTGTAACGTGTGTACAGTCAATGACTGCTATAACTCTGGGAAATTTTGCTATGTTATAAAATCCATCTTGTAAAGCACTTAAATGATCGGGAAACTTAATTACGTCTGGATTAAGCAGTGCAATAGCTTCAGTAACTGTCTTTACAATACGGCTTGCTGTTGGAGGACTGACACCAGAGAAATCCGCTGCTGTTCTTAAAAATGACCCTGTGGCCAAATACCTTAAGGTCAATAACAGTCTTATTTCTGAAGAAACAGCTCTATTTCTGAAATTAAAAAGGAAGTTATCAAATTGATAGAATAGTGATGATTCAGCTTGGAAATCTTTTAACCAAAATCGCTTTTGTAGGTTACTTGGTGGGTACCTAATGTAGCAATTATTTAGATTACCACTTACCTAAAAGTTTTGTTATTATTTTATCTTTTATTATATCATGCACTCGTTGCGCACTATTTTTAGTTAGGCGAAATCTGGCGAAAAATTCTTGTTCATCGAGTTCGTAAAAATAATTAACACGCGGGTTAAAAACACGAATCCTTGGAATTCTTCGATGAGGAATATGTTGTAATTCCTCTAATTCATCTTCAATATATTCAATCAAATCCATATTGTGTATAAATTTCTTGAAAAATAGTATCCACAAAACAATCACACACAACAAGAAATGACAGTTATAGACGTCACAGTGTCTTACTCGTCGGTTAGCACCGCTATAGGGTGGATGAAGTAGCAAGTAAATTACTCGCCAGTTTATTTGACGAGTAGCGCTACTCGGACTTTATGAAACTGGTGTCTGCCGATACTTGCCACTTTAATTGGCGAGTAGCCTACTTAGGACTTTACTCAGGGATGATGAAAGAGGCCCTTAAGATAACAACTAATTCTTTTAAACCTTGAAAAAAGGCAATAACTTATAATGACAGATAGTTTTGTTTCTCAAAAATGGTTCCTATGAATGTTTAACACGTGTTTTACGAAAGCGTTCCCTGACATCGACGGCGGCTTTGTTACAAGTCGGTGAATTGGCTGGTATTTAAACAATGCTAAAATTATGCGTGTTGGTGGCCAAGTGCAGATCTATTCTGCATTAAAAAATATGCTAATATTGGATATCGTCACAGTCTCCTTTATGTGTTTTCTGTATATCTGATATCTTCTAAACTACCCAACAGATTACAATCCGGTTTTCACCACCTTTGGAATGTTTCTTTCGAATGGTTCATACTCGTAGCTATAATTCGTTCGTGGCCGGACGAAGCCGGAACGGATAACAAATTACTTCGCATCTACTGGCGGGAAATGGCTTCGTAAATGGCACAAAACATGAATGGTTGAAATAGACTCTTGCATGAATAGAATTAGGTGAAATTGAGATGAATAATAGAAAAGTGACTTTGCTCTACTAGGTGTGGGTTATTTACATAGGTAGGTAATTCATGAGTGAAAATCTTCAGTGAAAAAAGTCTTACCTTTATCGACGAATCAAAACCGTAAATTCTTTGTGTTTTTTTCATTAATGGCCAAATTTATTAATTCGCTGGCTTGAATTTTAGTGAGTCGGTATGATTTCAGGAAAACTCGGTCACCATAAAGTACATTATATATACGGGGATAGAGTAAACAGGTAAAGATCTAGCAAGAGCGCCATCTATTTGAAAATGTACGAACTAATCTCAGCAAAAAAAATAGCCATAAGTACGTATAGGTTGTCATGCTATAGATACATACATATTTATGTATCCATATTATCTATCCATATATTTGGATAATACAGATTTTAAATAGATTTGATGCTGTCTTATGAATGAGAACTGAAATAGTTATAAAGAGCATTATAGGCTGCATACAGATCTTTACCAAGCCGCGAATTCTGAAAGCTGTTTGTGAAAGGCTGCCGAGTTTAATTCTAATATTTCATTAATATAGTCTGTTATGAGTGCCTAATAAATAAAATAAATAAATAAATATATCCCATTGCAGTGTTAAATGAAATAAATAAACTAAAATTCAATTCGAATGCAATATGCTAGCTCGCGTGCATCTTCTGTACCATAAGCATGTGAATAAAAATAGCGAAATATTTACTGTACGCGGTAGCGGCGTGCTGCTGCAAGACTTGTACAAGAAGCGCGCGTGGTGGCGCGCAAGCTGTACATTTTTCAGATCTGTACCTACACACCCTAACACATTACAATCATTAAAATCTTATTTCAAAACAAAGCAAATATTGCATTTTTGGCAAACAGTCAATTTCACACGACACAAACCACAATAACAATGAATACATAAGGTCAACCGGGGTAATTGCGTTATATTTTTTGAACACTCAGTTTTGTTGACAAGTTACTGCCTTTCTAGGCAATATCTGTCCATGAAAATTTGTCCATCTTATTAAAACATCATCGATTTTAATATTTTTGGTCTTCAATTTACAATTGTGTATAAATTGAAGACATGATTGATATTTTTTTCCTGGGGTGTATTATTTGACGCATTTACCCCACCTTGGGAAAATGCGTCCGTTCATTTTTAAAATTGAATTTATGAAATGTTTTTCATCTGGCAGTATAGTATCTGAGTGAATATGATTTTTATGTTGTTGGTCCATATGTTTCAGCAATCATAGTAAAATAAATGCAGACAATTTCAAATATATCAGGAAAATAAAATTGATGAGGCAAATGCGTCTAGTTTTTACCTATTTTTTTAAGACGCATTTGCCCCATGATAATTGTCAGGGGTGGAAACATTTTATGGTAAAATCTAATTTTTTACCCGACTACCGAAAGAGTGTAAATATATTATCTATCTACTTAAAAAACTCATAGATGTACATTTTTTTCTCGGATTTGACTTTTCTTCTTTGTTTACTTTGTTTATCAAGTAAATATGTCACGCAAAAATAAGTCTACGTCCAGTCATAGTCCCGTCTGCGTCATACCCTACTAAAGTGACGGCAACTTTACTAAAATAACTGAAGAGCACTAGATTGTTCTCTGCAGCATTTTATGGTTAAGATGTAAATACATACCTTATGCTTTGTAATTAATCTGATAACAGAAAAACGCCATTAAAAAAGCGAATATAGTTTGCAATAAACTTTTATTAATAACTATGTAGGTACTTAAGTAAGTTACGCTGATATTAACTTATGCAGTTCACAACAAGAAATGAGGACAATAGGAATAATAATAAGAAATATGTTTTACTGAATATTAAATTGGTCCAAACTTTCATGAAAGGTAATAAGCCCTCTTCGAGAAATTTCAGGGTTCTCAAGAAACTTTACTACATCTTCTTCAGCGTGTTTTATCTCCGAAACGTCTTCGACATCTGGATAGTGAAATGCACCACTAAGACTGTTTTTCAATTTTCGTAAAAATTTCACTTTTGGTACAATGTTGTCTATCATAGCTAAAACATTTCCCACAAAGTGTTTTACCGTTTTCTTTGTAGCAAATTTAACTACAATCCAATCACCAGTTTTAGGATTCCGTCGCACAACGTCTGGTTCGTACTCGTGGACGGCGTCTATGTTTGGTAAATTATCAGGAACATTTTCTTTGTCATCTGTTATGCTCATCTCTCTGCTTTCATCAGAATACATAGTGGTTCTTAAATCATCGTAGTAAGTTTTCCAGTCACATATTGATTCGGTGTCACTTTCTAAGTAGAAATCACTTTCTTCTGAAAGTGTTTTTTTTTCAGTTTTTTTTTAATTTTGAATAAAATGTATAACTTTATCCATCTCGCTGTCATTATTTTTAATTTTTTTAGCTCGTGTACAATTTATGGAGTTAACATGAGCTGTCCCTGGCAGAGGTGTCTCTGGCAAAGGTATCTGTGGTACAGGTGTCTCTGGCTCAGGCGTCTCTGGTAATTGTATCTCTGACGATGGAATTTCTATATCTGGCGATGGTTCTGGCGTAGTTTCTCGAACATTTGAAGATTTTTCTCGATCTGTCAGAGTTGAGTCAAGGAACTGTAACTGCGAAGCCCAAGGCCATTTTGTAAATTTTTTTGCAGCTTGTCCTGTAGTACCTGAAATCTCTTTTTTGTATCTCATATAATTGTCCCTCAAGCTCTTCCATTTTTTTCTGGCTACTTCACCTGTAAAATAAACATAAATTAGTTATTATTATTTTGTTTCAGGTACTTAAGGCCCTACTAGCCCGATTTAACGTGTTTAAAACCAATTTTTTTCCTCAGCAATGTATAATTTTACTGTTGGAAAAAATATTTGTTATTCTTGAATATATTTCTAAAAAACGTACGTTCTCCGATACAAGATATGTAGTTAAAACTTCGCTCGATCGAAAAAAATTCCAAAGTCACCTCTATGTTGGATTTCGAATGAGTTTTTGAATAACTCTATCTTAGACACGATATTTATTTTTTATTTTTAACATATTACATATCAGTAACATAAGGACTGTACGTTACGAAAATTTTCTTGCTAGTATGGTGATTTTACACTAATTTTTATCATGAAATCATGGTATCAAAACGCTCCCTGACACGGTTCAGTCCGCTCTCAGAGCTTGTCGGCGTCGGACGCACGCCAAATTTTCTCGCGAGCAGCTCTGGCTATAGGTACTCAAACAGATCCCACCCACTGACTACTTTTTGAAGAGCGAGTTTAGCATTTAGAATATATTTTTTACGGAGTGATAGGGAGAATGATTAGCATACATAGATAATTATTATGTCGTGGATACACGTTTATTTGAAGCCGTGGTGGCCTAAGTGGTTGTAACTGGCCTGTCATTCTTGAGGTCGTAGGTTCAATCCCGGTCCCGTACCAATGAGTTTCTTTGGAACTTATGTACGGAATTTCACTCCAATGGCTTTTCGGTGAAGGAAAACATCGTGGCAAGGCAACTTGCATACGTCCGTAGAAGAAATTCGATGGCGTGTGTGAATCCACCAACCTGCACTGGGCCATCGTGGTGGATATGGCCAAATCACCCTTCGTGGGTAGGCCTGCGTCCTGCGGTGGACTATTAAAAAAGGCTGGTACAGTACAGTACACGTTTATTTCCTTTTAGGGAAACATACACACAGAGAAAAAAATTGTTTAAAAATTAAGTAAAAATAAACACATTACATACACAAATCGGAACAGAAGTATTATTATTATTAAAAAATATTTGTACTTACCATTATGAACAACTTTTACGGGACCAACCCCAAAATCGCAAAAAAATGCTACTTCATACAAAAAGTTCATTACTCTGGACGGCCCAACGAACCCGTATACAGGATTTTCGGATCGTCCTGAAAAAAGCAGGTAATAAAAAAATCGAGAACAAAAATCAGCCATTTCATACAAAACTGCAACTGAATATTTTTTCCTCGAATTTTGGTTTGGCCCCATAGTACAAGTTGTTCATAATGATGATCTGAACCACCTTTCAGCTAAGTGCACCAGTTCTGTATAACCCTGTATAGGTTAACTTAGTTCATTCTAAAATACTATACATTTACTAGGCACCATACTGACCAAATCTACTCCCCAAAACGCCTCCGTGACGGTTCGGACACAATAATATTATCGGACATTTTTGTCCGAACTGACTGTTCCAATTCTTTTATATTTTCAGTGACGTTTAGGACACGATTGCTTGAATCTGTTTTGTAAAATCAGAAAAGAAAGTGAATTCCTAGGACACGGTATTATTTAATTATTACATAGTTATTCAGAAAGAGTGTATTAAGCCGAAGAGGCAAGAAGTATAGGAACTTTCAAATCCAGTTGAGCACTGTTACAACAGTGCTCAACTGGATTTGAAAACAAAATTAGGTGTCCTATACTGAATTACAGTTTAGAATCGACAAAATGTATTTAAAATATCTGATTTTAGGATTCTGTATTAGGACCAAGAGCCCTTATAAAGTCATTATGCCCCTCCGTGTCAGTCCATAAGTCTTTATATACCTTTTGTCTTCACCCATGTGAAAAAGCCTTATAATCTAATTTCACATTTATTAACGGGCTGCATGAATTTTAGTTTACGTTAGTTCTAGTAGGTGTAGATCTCAATTTTAATATCTTTTTCAAAATTGTGTAAACACATTATTAATTAATTACACAGGGGTTATAGCTTCCAAACAGATACACGTATAGTAGTTTTTTTTCTACTAGATCCCTTTGTGTGGGATTTCGTTGAATAGAGTTTTAACCCGTGAAATTATTCACCCAGTTCAATTTGTTTACTTCAGATTATTTATCATGTGGTTATCATATTATTTTGTTGGCCGAAGCTTTCATAGAAAATTATTTTGAGCACTGTGAGTTCATATTTTACGTGGTGTGAGTTACGGAAGAAAATCTAAATTCCAAATGGACAGAAAATGCCAAAAAGGGGTTATTTGAACCATAATTATGAATATACACCTTTGAATATTAAGTCAATGCAGAATTCGGCAAAAAAAGTCATCAAACGCGTAATCTTTAAATCAAAGGATATCTTTACAGCCACGGGTATGACATGGTTGTATGAGATTATGATAATGACTACAACATCTAATTTTAATGATGCTATAATATAGCTAATTACTAGAAAACCATTAGTTGATGAAGAAACATGTTTGTAAAGTCAAGGACCTCTGAATTGTGTGCAAGCGTAAATTGTTTAGGGCGAGCTGTATACTGATCTCAACCGGCGATACAGTTGCGTCGCCCATTAAAAAGGTTCAGTAACTCAGTAGTACAATCGCTTATGTAACACAACAAAAGTCGTGATGTTGATTGCAACCTTGAATAATATTAAATTTATGCTAGGTACTTGAATTTTAAGTACAATGTTCTAGTATAAATGTTCCTACAAATTTCAAAGTAGTTACCATTTAGAATCTTACAGAATGAGAATACACGTGAGGATTTATTTGTAAATAGAGACCGAAGAATATATCACTGTCAAAAAATATCTAAGTTGGAAATTTGGTAAGGTTTATCTGGTGCTGGGCAGTTATAGACCGTGGATTGCAGAATGCAGGTTCGGGCTGCAGAGTGATTTGAGAGACAAGTAAAAAAGGAAAGTTGAAAAACCCCTAGTGTCAGTTTTCTTGTGCAAATTTAGACTTATTTGGACATTTGAACGTGAGCACAATGTGTGCCATATATGAACATTTAGACATGAACGTCTAGTGTGACTTACCTAGCAGAATAAACCTAGTTTTTAGACCTTGTGAGTTTTTTTCCTTATAATGCCTATACGCACGTGTTATAATGATGATAATAGATTTTAATACAATATTTAAAAGAAATGTATTCATATCTCAGGTGGAATTATTTTTGTAGTTTTTGACATGTGGCAGACAGCCTAGTTTTGTTACAATATGCCACAATGTGGCAAAACTAGGCTGTCTGCCATATGTCTAAAACACAAAAATAATTCAACGTGAGAAATGAATATCTTATAAATATTGTATTTAAATCTATTATAATCTTTATAACACGTGCGTATAGGGATTATAAGGAACGATTATAAGGCCTGTTATGATGGTGAGAAATAGAGCTATGACTTGACATTATTCTATTATAGGTACGATATTTTTATCGAATAAAAAACGGAAAAGGGCGAATCAAGCTCACCAAACGAGGGTTCCGTACAAATACCGGAAATTGCGCATAACCAGAAACTAAGGGAGACTAGATAAAATAAAATGACTGTTAGATGTAGTTTGAGTTTATTTGGTTTAGTTTCAGCTCGATACCTCCTTTTGTTCCCAAGATAGGTCTTGAACTCTTGACACACGGCCGGATGGGCAGACGGACTTTAAAGTAATCCTATAAGGGTTGATAGTTTTTTCTATCCTTTCCTTAAAATTAATAAAAAAATAAAATGATACTTCGGACAACGTGCCTAAAAATCTTGTATCCGAAAAGTCACTAAACCCCGAAAATGTAACTAATATCAGCTACCATTCATGTCAGAGCTAACTGCATTCTAACTTCCATACAAACGTGTATTAGTCGTGAAAGAGTAACAAACCTAACTTGCAATTTATAGGTACTTCAATGTATGTATGTAATGTATGTTTCTGAGGATACAGTACTCAATGACGTCTTATATTCCTAAATATATCTACAATGACTGTATATGATAAGACATTTTCTCATTTTCCTAAAAATAGGTGTATGTCAACTGGTTGATATTCGTTACTGCGGTAAGGTACTTATATAGCGCGGCTGACGACGCGCGGAAGACGAGCGCGCGGCGCGTCGCTCACAATTTCTGAGTCGCGTAAATGAATACGTCGCGCTCCGAAAATTGGCGCCTGTGCTAGCCTAAAATACCTAAAGTTCTCAGATAGCTTCGCCTTAACTACGGGTGATTCACACCAGACCATAGCCTTCTCCTTCAGAGTAGGTCGTTCAACAGTTGGTGGTATTGTAAAAGAAGTCTGTAAAGAAATCTGGAATACATTACAACCAGAATATATGCCATCGCCAACTGAAGAGACATGGAAACAATCAGAGAAGGGTTATAGGGAAACATGGAACTTCCCGAATTGTGTCGGTAGCATCGATGGAAAACATGTCGCTATAAAGTGTCCCAAAAATAGTGGATCAGAATATTTTTGCTACAAGAAGTTTTTTTCTGTAGTTCTTCTTGCTATTGTCGATCCATGTTACAAATTCACCGTCATCGATGTCGGCAGTTACGGGCGTAATAGTGATAGTAGCATATTCGAGAACTCAGCGTTTTATCGTCAATATAACCACGGTAAATCTCTGCTGCCACATAAACCTCTTCCAGGAACCGAGGAGCCCGTACCTCATGTACTTATCGGCGATGAAGGTTTTGCTTTAAAAACATATTTGATGCGTCCATTCCCAAGAGCTTCAGCCACACAAGACGAAAGAAAAACAAATTTTAATAAAAGACTTTGCAGGGCACGTCGGGTTGTTGAAAATGCGTTTGGGATATTAGCACAAAAATGGCGCATTTTTTTACGTCCTATTGATTGTGATGTAGACACAACAATTGATATTATTAAAGCTGCATGTTGCATTCATAATTATTTACGAACAAAACAAGGACCAGCAATTTCAACCCCAGAGTCGGAAGAGGAAAATGAACCTATGCGTGCTTTAATAAATCATCGACCAACAAATAGAAGATCAACGACTGCAGCATTCGAAACTCGTGAAAAATGTGTGTCTTATTTTAATCAATAAAATTCACATCACTTACCCGTTTCATTTATCTCATTTCCGATTTGTTCCCACAATTTCAATTTAATTGCTATATTTTTATAACAATTATCCTTTATATTGTACAAACATGGTTTTTTTCTTACTAATTCAATCAATTTTTCAGACATTATGCACATTCACTCGGACGCTAAAATAAAATTTGTAAAAAAATACACACGGCCGACGTCAAAGCGTCCTATCGCCGCGACAGAGCGTCGCGTACTGCTAGCGCTGGCGCTCTGTTTGACGGTATATTACCATAGTAGTACAAAACAACTCGGCGTCATAGCGCGCCGTCAAGTTAGCGCTCTGACGCGCGCTAAGAACGCGTTCTGTTTGACAAAGCCTTCAGTTATCAGGGGCGTTTGCGGAATGAAAAGTAACAGTACTCATCACTAGATATGACACTTTTAATTTTTTTCAACCATGTCTATCTTAGAAGAACCTTACTTTACCTCCATATTTCATCCGCTCAATTTGCCCATAATCAGGGTCATGTAACAATACTAGCAAAGCAATTTATTTGATCATTGTTTAAGGTTGCCACCATAAAAATAAAACAGTAATACCAGTTGTACATATCAAAATAATTAAAAGTGCCATCTATACTCGGAATTTTAATTCGATTCCAGATTTGACATTAGCTACTGTCATTTTTGACAGTATGTACTGTCAAAAACTGTCAAAAATGACAGTAGCTAATGTCAAATCTGGAATCGAATTAAAATTCTGAGTACAGTTGCGAAAGCCTAAACTAAATTCAGTGATATTTTTTCATTACGTACAATTTATTCGTGCTGTTAAGCCCCTGTCGGTCACTAACATCAAAATATTGATTTTGCCACTGAGATTTATTCAATTCAACCCTACCGACTCACCTTGTTCATAGGCGGCCGGCGCAGCTTCTACGTTCCGTAAAACAAGGTAAATAGGTCCAATCTTCACTTTCAATTAGAATTTAAACCTTCTTCCGTTACACATAGGGTATTTTAAAGTTTACTTAAGAATGTGTGGTAAGCTCTTTTAGTTGTAAAATAGCCTTACATTACGTAATTATTAAAATATTTTGAGAAATTCATCAAAAAAACCTATTGGATTCCAATTTACCCCTGATGGGGATAATAGGAACGAGAAAGAGGTTATTCGGAAATTTAGCTAGGGTTGTCACTCTACCCATCCAGTCTTTACTTTAATTTCTTTAATGTTTTTAAATAAAAAAATGTTTTGTGAGATCATATTTTAATTACATCCAGTACATAATAACAAAAATATCGCATTCAGATTGGACAACTCTTTAAATTAATTTATACCAAACTTAGCTTAATAAAGGTTTTGATACCTATGTATTAAGCTAAGTTAGGTATAAGTTTTTGAATAAAATAATAATCTGGTAGGCAACACTTAAATATTCTTCTTTCAAATCAACGAAAAAATATTTATAGTTCTTATAATTAGGTAGAAATAAAATTATTCTTCTTCTAAAATTTTCAAAATTTCTTCTGTATCTTTGTAAAAATTCAGAATTCTTTTCCTCTTTGGACGCATTGAGTTACTTACTTCAATATTATTATTGGTGATATTACTATTTTTGTTCCTCAAAGGTAATGGCAATTTACATTTTATATCTGATATGATTTTAATTCCTGGCTTCTGTATTCCTATCTCCTTTATTTGAAAATTTACCTTTCCTTTCTCATGGTCTTGTTCACTCTGGTTTTGGTTATTTTGGCCTTTGTCATCAGTTTTCACAGTATTTTATAGTATACCTACCTAGTATACCTACAGTCCAGTATTCATCAAGTCTAGCTCTGTAACACAACGACATGTAAATTAATACCGAGAAGAATTGATATAGCTCTCCCACGGTCGTCTCGTCCCAATCGTTAAGACGTGATGCTTTACTTATACCTTCTTCGCTTTCACTAGCACGCGCAATAATATTCCAAGCGTATTTATTGGTTTCTTCAACAATATGTTCCATAATTTGTAGGTTCCATATAGCTTTAAATATTTCTATGGGAGAAGTTTCTTGAATAACGGGGCCAGATTGCTCTTCATAATTCTCTTGAGTACCAGTAAATTCGTCAAAATTTTCAGACCAATTGAGTCCAGCTTCTGCTATTATGTTTTCTTCTTCATTCTGGTCATCGCCTAATATGTGAAGCAGATCTTCTTCATTAAAATTTTCCCTTTCATCAATTTCGCTACCAGAATCTACCTCTAAGGCTTCAGCCAACGAGAATGGTAGTATGTCATCATTCTCATAAGCACGAGCAGGCGAATTCAAATACTCTTCTTCGTTGAAGTCGAGTTTCCTGGGCTCAAGCTGGGCTTCATTTATTTCACCTCTTACAGGCCGAAGATTTCCAGAATCAGTTCTGTGTAAAAGAATGTGTAAGTTCCCCGTGGCGTCCCTCGAACCGGCAAGGCCAAGATTGCCTCGCTAACATGTGGCTGTGATGTTCCTTGCCGTGGTGTTAGTGAACCGGTGCTCGTAGGATCTATTTCCATTCGGTCCATCTATTGGTAAAGAACATAAATAAAAACATTTTTATTCCCATTTCCAACACTAGTATCTATATTTATCTAGATAGTTCAGACGTTTTTGTAATCCCAAAACCATATACTGTGCATTAGATAATAATAGTATGAATATTGGATGATGATGATTAGTAAAAATAAACAAAGCTTTTATTTTAAGCACCTACATATTTATTATTTTAAAAGCAGCCTATTACACCACACAAAATTCGCATTCATCACTCGGGAAATGGTAATATATAGCGAACATACATTTTTGGCACCAAAAAGATTTAGTATTAAATAATTGTTGAAAAGTAAAATGTATGTCAGTACGGCGAAAAAAATGAGGAAGCAGCCTAGGATTAGTAAGCAAGCCACACACGACACATTTATTTACTCTCACAAAATGAGTTTCCGTCCATGGCCATTTCACTTCGTTTATGCACAGTGATAATAATTGATAATCTTCTTTATTTAGATATTTGTCAACGTTTAGGTGAATAACCATTGTTGACAACCTAAAACAAATAAAAGTATAACTGATAACAATGACAAATTTTGACGAAAATCACGAACACTAATAAAAAAGTACAAATATTTTAAATTAATTATTTACATACATACATAAGGGACAATTGTATACATACGTAAATAAAAAAACGCAAATCTGCATTCCAGCCCACAAGGCAAAACAATTTGGACACATCCTGGATCCAAATAACCTCAAAGCCGGAACGCGGATCCGCGCTCACAATAGTTCTGACAAGTTCAAACAAGAATTTTGACAAAATGGTATGTTTTACTGTCCATGTTATTCATATGTTTGTAAACTCCATAAAAATACCTAGTCAAAATTGAGGATCGCGGGTTTTGTTTTTTAAAAAGACAAAAATTGATTTTTACTTATTTAATACGTCTGATCATATTAAGAGTTGAATTATAACTAACTTACAACTAAACTAAAAGCTAACGGGAGCGGTGTTATCTACCGCCTCCCACGGTAATGCATGCCGGACCACCGTGGAGCCAGACGCGCACTCAGCGGTTTTGCCGGCTGGCTATTCTCGGTAGTGGGCTATTGGACAACAGTAATAGTTGCTGTCGGTGCTCCAGCATACATGACTCCTTCCTCCTTAAGATCGAAATTATCGCGCGGATTTTCTTTGCCACGATAATTTCGTCTGTAAAAGTATACTGAGACACAAAATGCAAAAACTATGACTAAAATTACATATAAAATTAAAGTTCCTATGCTTATTCTCTTCATGTTAATCGCACTATCACGTTCACTATATTGACTCATTTCACTTTCACTTTTCACTAAAATGCTGGATAGTTGCTGCAGGTTGGTGAGGTCCATCCCTTTTACGTTCAACGGCTCCACAAAGCGCGTCTTCTCCGGCGGCATTAATTCAGGCAGGTTTATGATGGGTAATGCAGGTAGAGACATTCTTCCTGAGTGCTCTCGATGTCTTCTCATGACTAAGCCTTTAACTTCGGCTTCGCAATCGTCGTCTGTAGTCACGATGTAGGTCCCTCGAAGGTGGTGGTGAGTTATCTCGTTCCCGCAGTTTTGAGTGAGGAGGACGTCAGTCCTAGCAAACACCATCCATCGGCTATCCTGTATTTTCTCTACTTTTACCTCTTCTACGTCAACTGGTATCTGGTGACACTGAGTTGTATCTGATGCGAATCGGAGCAGGTCGGCAATGCAGGTATCCTTAACCAAGGAGGATGAGTTGTCTTCTTCACAGAGAAATAGGTATTCTTCTATTTCCTTACAGGGGCGTGATAGCGACACTGTTTTCAACCTTTTCGTCAGTAAATAAGGAAATTTTGGCAGGATAAGGTGAGTTTGGCTACGGGAATTTGTAACAGGTAGGGGAAGGACCTTGTAGTATGTGAATGTATCGTTTTCTACAAGGGGTATGTCCATAATGAAAGTTATTTGATTTTCCTTTGCGTAAGCCTTTAGCTCTATACATTGCTCTAATTTCAGTAGATTTTCAAAGTTAGCCGTGAACATGAGTTTACCTTTTCGTTCTACATCCTTAAGTATTAACAACAATTCGTTAGGGTCTAAAATGGCTTGATGTAACATTCCTAATTTACTAAAAGCTACAGTAGTTTCAATCTCGTTCAATATGGTATAGAAAGTTTGGAAGTTATGGAAAAATAAGTGATATGTCGTTGGCTCACTATTACAAGGTTCTAAGTTAATTTTAATGAAGTTGAGTAATTTGACTTTTAAATTTTCGACTTAAGCAAAAGCTATACATGTAGCTCTAATGCCTAAGTAACATTTTAATATCTTAATTTAGGACTATGTAATGCTTTCTAGGAACAAAAAAATGGATATCAACTTTTATACTCTGAAATATTAACGAAATTAAAATAACATAGAACTTTGTGATTCAAAAAATGTTTATTTATTTATTTCAAACCAGAACTTAGCACTTTGTTCTTCTTAAATAAGTGAAAGAAATCATCATTTCAGCCCAGTATCACACACTGCTATACCTATAGTATACCTATAGTATAGGGCTCTCCTTATTTTCATGTTACAGTAGCATTAAAAAGCATTTATACCATTAAATATCTTTATTTATCATAAAAACTATGCTTATTTAGACAAAATAAGTCACTAAAAGTTAAATTTAGACAATATTAAAAAGTTAAGTCACATTTTATTTTCTGAATATTGCCTCATAGTACTCCTTGTCCAATGTAGGCATCCACCGATACATCGACCGTATATTATCCGTTTTAGTCTTGCACAATACAGGTCTTTTTAACAGTTTTGGTTCGGTGATAAAATCTGTGTTTAGATTCCTTCGGGTATTCTGGGGTCTCAGATTAGCTACAGTGTATGATTCTGTAGTGTGTGAACATTTAAAACTCACTTCTAGTTGTGACTTCGTAAATCGAAGCTCTGTCACTTTGGAAAAAGGAATTAGTGAGTATTTTAGCCTTGAACAGGCTTCTTGAAAATTAAAAAAATCTTTCCCACTCATTTGCAAGATAGAATAGGGTTTAGCTGAATTTACCTGCAATAATAATCTCATCAGAGATATAGGTGAATAATATTCAGCCTTTGCGAGGACTCTATCAATACAGCTATGCACATTGTCAATTTCTTGAATGCAAGAATGTCCAGGTGTTGAAAATTTTAAAGTAATTTGTTCCAATGTAGGAAATTTATCCATAAGCTGTCTTAAAGCAAAGCTCATGATGCTGTTGCGATTTTGTGGAACACAACTATCACTCCATAATATAATTGATGTGAAATGGGGGTTGTCAAGCAGAACCTGTGTCAAAATTTTGTATACTGCACTTGCTATATCATTTCCGCTTCTTCCAGCAGTGTGCTCACTCCAAATAGCACAGTACACTTTTTTATTAGTAGAAAGATGGCCAGTCATGTTGTAAGTAGAAAATTTACTTTTGTAAAAAAAATTGCTTACTTCTGCCTTGGGACAAGATAAAACATTCTCTAGATCAAAGCACAATACTGGAATGGTACCTTTTCTATCTTTATCACGGTTTGACCTAGCAGCCATCTTTTCTGTTTTGT
The DNA here is from genome assembly GCA_964007245.1 of Hypomecis atomaria. Lineage (NCBI taxonomy): Eukaryota > Metazoa > Arthropoda > Insecta > Lepidoptera > Geometridae > Hypomecis > Hypomecis atomaria. The sequence goes on along the minus strand of OZ023294.1, from coordinate 4,155,847 downwards.
GCCTGTTTATCTTCTCTTGTAAATCTGATGTTAATGTATGTCCTTCTTTGTACTTTATATCAACCTCCTCACATAAATCACATCTGTCTTTTTTGGGTTTTTGAAAGTAAATATTGAAATCATTACAGAATATACGTCGATATACTTCTTGTTTAACTGGAACCTTGTTCTTTTCTGTAATCCAGGCAGTATACAGAGAATACATTTTTTTTATGGTCAAATAGCGTTCTAAGTACTCTCTAGAAGAGTCTTTCCTGCAATAATGTGATGGAACCCGGGGAAATGAATTAATGTGTTCCTTAACAAGCAGTCTATCTTCTTCAGCTGTGGCTCTTTTTGTATGTTTCCCTTGGTTACTGGGTGCAGGAGTATTTGAGATATTGTTCTTTGTTTTGTGAATATTATATATTGGTTTCTGACTAATCACCAAAGTATCACAGAAGAAATTCTTACACACTTTTATCTTCACAGAGTTCACAGTGAAAAAAAACTGATAGCTAACTTTTTTCTTTGAATTTTCATCATTATTTCCTTTGCGTCTCCTGTCAGGTTGCAAACAATTAGTATTATTCAGCAAAAACATTCGTTTTTCTTCTGAAGATAATTTATAATAATTAGTAAAAATTGATAACCTTTCATCATCAGTAATCTTTTGGCTACATTTAAACACACATTTATTTAGACAATCCTTGCTTTTTCTTATCTTCTTTGCCGGCATTAGCTTCTTACGACTAGACACATATTCTAACCCCTTATTTCTTGCATCTTTTCGTTTATTAATCTTCCATTCTTGTTCATTTCTCTGTCGCTTACGTGATCGTTTTTTAGGTTGTGCTTCACACACAACATTTCCTTCATCAACGTTCGATTGATTGTGTACAGATCTGAAAATAAATATATACTAGTTTAGTTCATGAAAATTATCTATTGAAAAACTTCAACTGTATAGTATGAAATTGAAATTAACTCACCTTCTATCTTCGTCAGAATCTGTTGAACTCATAGAACTTGAAGATATACGACAAGGAGGTGATGGAGGCACGAAATCTTTATCTGCCACTGAGTCATCACTTGAATAGTCCATTATTATACGACGCTCACTATTTTACACGAAATTGAAGGGATAACCAAGAGTATTCCTTGGGATAACCGTTCTATTGACACAAAAAACCCGTAACATTTAGCCGCGAAATTGAGATGATTTTGACACTGACAGCTGACACTGACAGCTGACATAGAACTTTGGTCATAGACACGTTGATGTTTTTTTCTCTAAGCAAGTCCTATGTTTAACATAGAACCATGTTATAAAAAAAATGAATAAAATCAACATGGTGATGGTTCTATGTTTAACATGGAACTTTGTTATTTCTTTGTGTAATAAAAATGCAACATAGGACTATGGAACATTAATATTTCGTAGTAAATGTGCTGCCATCTAGCGGTTTGTTATTTAAAAAGTGTGGCTAAATGACACATAGAACCTTGCAGCATTCATACCTCAATAAGTAGTAAAATTGTAACATAGAACCTTGTAATAGTGAGCCAACGATGTGTTAATGATCTTGAGCGTATCTGTAGTGGCGTTATTACTACTTAACTGTTGTTTAACTTCCCAAATTGCCTTATCCAATTGAATGAAATTGTTCTTAGTATTGTTCGTAATATTCACCAATGACTTCAGCATTTCTGCGACCACTGTTACTCTTTTATTTTCTGCGATTTGCGTCGATTTTACATTTTGTATTAACGCGTCGTACTTCATAGCGTCGTCATTGTCTAAATTTCCGGAAATTAATTTGATTATCGATCCCAGGGGATTTAGGAGGCCGCGTTTAACTCTTTTAACAGGAATTAGCTGGTTTAATTTCTGCAGTGTAATATTTTTGATAAAATCTGTCTGAGTCTTTATGTCATTGATGCCTGCGTTAATGGGTTTATTTCCGAAATAGTTCTCTACATGCTTATTCAAATCTACATATCTATTAACATTAAAATCTAAATCGTCTCTGATTAAACTTAAATCTAGGGTTTTAATAATAGACCACTTATCACTACTTATAAGGGCTTGACCTTCTTTGATCGGGAAGATCCCGGGGTTATCCCTGATCTGCTGAAGTAGAAGGGCCAGGGCAGCTGACGTCTGCAGCAGGACCAGGGCGCACCTGTGAAGGACGTTTTAAATCCTTAATTGGTGCTTTAGTCTCACGACCTTTCATTTTAATCGGTACAATGTTCCTGTCTAATTCACCTACGACTTCCGCCTTTTCGTACCGCGGTTTATCCTTGCCTCTTCTTACGTTTACGCCTTTTACGAAAACTGTATCTCCCTCTTTTACTTTGAACTCTTTTTCTCCTCCAAGTTTCTCCTTGATTTTCTTTTTGATATTTATAGCTTTATCGGTTAAATATTTGTATAGGAATTTGATACGGTTTTTGTGATCTTGTACTAGTTTTTGTGTGTATTCCCTGTTAAATTCGACATTAAATGGATTTTTAGAGTCGGTGTGACCGAATACTACTTCGAAAGGCGTTAGTCCTGTGGTGGAGTGGATTGTGTGATTATATGACATGAGCGAGTAGGTCATTACTGACGCTGCGTCTGTGAGTTTGTGTTCGTATTTGGCAAGCCGATAAATTTCGATAAGGGTTGAATGAAACCGTTCGACCACCCCCATTGAGTTTGAGTTATGTGGGGTACCAATATGCAGGTCTACCTTATAGAGGCTTAAGGTTTCCTTCAGCAGGGCGTTATTAAATTCTGACCCGGAGTCGGCACTGATTTTATGTGGTACTCCATACATAGAGAAATACTTAATGAGAGCCCTAATTATTTCAGGTGTGGTTTTGTTCTCAATCCCCATGGCTTGTCCGAGTTTGCTGAAAGCGTCGACTAAAGTTAGGTATGATTTTCCTTCTATGGTGAAGACATCTATGAAAATCTCTTGGAATGGTTTTGTTTGGGTCTGTGTGAGTTGTAGCTCTGGTTTTAGCGGTTTCCTGTCGTATTTCATAGTTTTACAGCCGTCGCACGAATTTATTATGGTGGCTACTGTAACCTCCATGTTATTCCAAAAGTATGTTCGTTTCAGATGCGTAGTCGTCTCTTTTATTCCTCGGTGACAGGTTTTTCCAATGTGGTACTTTTTCGCAATCTCTTTCTGCTCATTTTCATCTTCAACGTATATGACCCTCTGGGTACATTCGAAAATCTTTACGGTATCCTTTTTAAATAATTTGGTAATTACTTCAGCAAATTGTTTCCGGTGTCCTTCGTCTTCAAAATAGATGAAATATTTAACTTTTGGTTTAATATATTCTTTAAGGAACTGTTTCACTAAATCTGGTCTTTCCAGTGGTAAGTGGACTTCCAAAATCTTTTGTTTTGGCCTTGATAAGTCTTTAACTGTCAATTCTCCTCTGAACCAAGTGTGTACTAAGATTTGGTTAGATTTAGTATCTATGGCCTCGTTCATAATGGGAATTCCGGAGGAATCCGTTTCGTAAACGGAATGTTCAGTTTCTGAGTGTTCCGATGCTGTCAACGTGTCGCTTGTTGCGGATGGAATAGAAAAAGGAGACCTTGGTTCGTATATAGGGGTTAGCGGGCCATATTCTGATTCGGATGACAAAACGATTGTGTCTTCGCTTTGATCTTCTTCTGATTCTGACAGTATTATCTGGTAGACGGTCATATTGTCGCCGTCTTGAGTTTCTTTATCTGTTTCCTTTTTTGGGATTTGCTTTTGTTTCTTTTCTACGTTGACCTTCATAGAGTCGACGTCCTTCTCTATCGCGTTGACTTTGATACGCGATAAGGCATCCGCTACACAATTTTGTTTGCCTTTTTTATAGATGATGTCATAGTCGAATTCTGCCAAGCGGAGCTTCCACCTGGTGAGCTTGCTGTTATGTTCTTTCATATTATTGAGCCAGGCAAGGGGTCTATGGTCGGTATAGATGGTGAACCGCCTACCGTATAGGTATGGCCTGAAATGCTTCACGGCCCAAACGATGGCTAATAGCTCCTTTTCTACGGTACTATACCTGGTTTCAGCGTCATTCAGGGTGCGACTGGCATAGGCTATTGGTTTATCCGAGCCTATGGGGCCCTGGGATATTACTGCACCAATCGCGAAATCAGACGCGTCAGTTGTGAGTATAAATGGTTTTGAGAAGTCCGGGAATTGTAGGATAGGCGCATTCACTAGCAGCTCTTTACATCTCTCAAAAGCGCCCACAAATTCGTCTGTGAGTTCTATTTTGTTTCGCTTTTTTAAACAGGACGTCAAGGGACGGGTGATTTTGGCAAAGTCCTTAATAAATTTACGGTAATATCCCACTAATCCCAAAAAGCTTTTAATTTGGGTAGTTGTTGTTGGAATTGGGAAGTTCAGAACGGCCTGTATCTTATCATCATTGGGTTTAAGTCCATCCTTAGTTATCATATGGCCAAGGTAAAGTACCTCCTTGCGGAAGAATTCACACTTGTCCAATGTCACTTTCAGGTTTGTTTCCCTCAATCGGTCGAAAACCATACGCAACTTCTCAATGTGTTCTTGCAGGCTAGATGAATACACGATTATATCATCTAAGTACACAAGGCAATGCAGTCCTTGTAGTCCTCTGAGCACGTTGTCCATTGCGCGCTGAAACGTAGCTGGTCCGGTTTTTAGACCGAATGGCATTCGGGTAAACTCGTAGTGACCCGCTTGCGTGGAGAACGCTGTCTTTTGTCGGTCTTCTTCCCTCACTTCGATCTGGTGAAATCCGCTTGCTAAATCGATGGTACTAAAATACACAGATTTCCCTAATTTGTCAAAGAGATCAGCGATATTAGGCAGCGGGTATTTATCATCCGTGGTCACTTCGTTGAGACGTCTGTAATCTATGACCATACGGTATTTTCTTTCACCTGATGCGTCGGTTTTTTTGGGTACCAGATGTACTGGCGCGCTCCAAGGTGAGTGCGATTCCCTTATGACGTCATTTTCTAAGAGTTTGGTCACTTGGTTTCGGATTTCTTCGTTGTAGAGGGGTGGATGTCTGTACGGTCGAATAAATATGGGGTCTTCATTTTTGGTTCTAATTTCGTGTTTGACCTTGTTTGAAAATGAAAGTGGTATACCTTCGCAGTGGAAGATGTCTCGATATTCAGTGCATAACTTTTCTATAGCTTCTCGTTCTTCTTTATTGGTGTGGTCTAGCCGTAACTTTTTTAGATTTTCTTTTAGGAGTTGGTCAACCTCGCAACTACTCGAGGTTACGTTTGTGTTACATACTTCGCCCTCGTGTTTAGTTACTTTAAGTGGCTTAGCAAATGCCATTGAAATGGTGTCTTCGGAAGTATTTTGAATAACGGTGTAGGCGAATGAATTTTCACACGTGACAAGGGCACTTGGCATTCTTACTCCTTGTCCAAAATCAACAAAATCTATGATGGCCTCGCCATTTTGTAGATCGGTTGGGACTTTGACTCTTGATTCCGTTCGGGGCTCTAGTAATATTTCGTACGGTGGGTTATATATAATTGGTATGTTTGCGTAGGGTGTCTGTAGGATCTGGTTTTTCATGTCGATTTTAGCTTCCAGTTGCTTCAATAGATCGCTTCCTATTAGACCATCGTAGCGACTATCGACGTCATACACATAGAACTTGTGCTTGCCTACGCATTGGAAGGTTTTTAATAGCGGTATGCAGATAGCCTCACTGTGCTGGCTACGGGCGTGTGTACTTATCACCTCGAACGGCTCGTAGTATTTGAAAGCTGAAAAGTATTCGTCCGCTTTTGCAGGGCTAATGAAGGACCTTGTACTTCCGGTGTCAATCATGAAGCGTGCTTTAATTTCGGGTATTACTATATGCGGTAGTTTTAGAACAGAACTGCAATTTAGCTCTATTATTTCGGGTGAAAACTGGAGGCTGTTAACCGAAAATTTTCCGTGCCCGTCATATCTGCGTATTCGTACGCCTCCCCGGGCATGTGTTGGGCTTCCGGGACCTCTGTATTGTACATGTAGTTTTCATCGTAGTATGCGGCATCGCCATTTTGCTCGGTGGTTTCCTCTACAATTTCGTTATTGTAGAATACGTTTTCTGTGTCCGCCGAGGCATTCAACATGTTTTGCCTCAGTGGTCGGGCTGTCCTCATCGAGACGTCCGGTTCTTCTATTGGTTTGGGGCGATTTGCGTTTGGCGGGATGCCGAATTTAAATCCTTGGCCAAAATGTTGTTGCGGCATAGGTGGTCTTGCGAAGTTTGAGTTAAATGGTGGTCTAGGACCTTGTCCAAAATTGAAATTTGGCCGTGGGGCGCCGAATCTGAAGTTCTGGGGCCCGGCATTTTGATTAAATCTGAAACCTGTTGGCGGGGTGTTCATTTGAAAATTGGGTCTAAAACCAATCTGTGGGGGTGTGTTTTGGGGCTGAAGGCCGAATCTAAAACCTTGGGGTTGTTGCGGTATCCCAAACTTAAAGCTTGGGTTAGGCGCTGCGACTTGGTTTTGGTTTGGTATTCCGAATTTAAAGTTGTTATTAGAAATGTTGCTTACTGTTTTAGCGGGTGCGGCCGAGGCCTGTCTCTGTTTTTGTTTGGCATTAAATTGCGTCATGAAGTTAACTTCTTCAGTGACGATGCTCAACGCGGCCTCTAAATTGGGGCACCCTTTCAGGCGCACGATGCGAATTAGGTCTTCAGTGAGGTTGTAAAGAAATACGTTTAGAGCCATGTTATTATATACGATCATTTTAGCCGCTTTTACTCCTTCGTCGGCTAAAAGATTAACCTTGGCAAAGAGTGTGCTACGGGTCTGCTGTATCCTGTGACAAAAATCTATGTAACTTTCTCCGTTGTTAATACGCATTTGTTCTAATTCAATCGCGATACACTCCTCGGAGCGTGGGTCGCCGAAATGCTGAACTAATACATCTCTGAGTGCGGGCCATGAGTTTATGTCTTCGCGCTCACTTAGTAAAGCAGCGGCTCTACCATGCAACCTACTGGTAATTGCGTGAAATACATATTGTTGCTGTACTGCATTAGTTGTTGAGCTATATCCGTTATAAATGTACTGCGATTTTCTTATAAAAAGATTTAGCAGATTTTGTTCCCCCTCATATTTAGGTATTATACATAATAAATCTTTGGGTACTATTCTCACCGTTTGGTCTACCATTTTGATATATTTATCTTAACACAATTTATAAACTAGTTTAACTAAGTACTTGAAATTATAGCGACGATGTCGGTACGCAATTGAAAATCAAATAACGATTATTTGGTCTAACCAACGGAAATAAATGAAAACAGGGAATGGAATGCGAAAAGGTTTACTCACATAACACCCGTCTTCATCCTTCTGCTGTAGTTAGTAGTGCCTTGTAAAAACTGCCGCGTCCAATGAAGACAAATTTATTTGTTGGTTCGGATTGCTGCGAGCTCGGTCACTGAATTTAAGAAACCGTAACTACGTGTACGCGCGAATATCACTTTACGACTTTACGCGACGTATCCCAGCAATCCTACCGGCTGCGCCAGTCAAAATTGAGGATCGCGGGTTTTGTTTTTTAAAAAGACAAAAATTGATTTTTACTTATTTAATACGTCTGATCATATTAAGAGTTGAATTATAACTAACTTACAACTAAACTAAAAGCTAACGGGAGCGGTGTTATCTACCGCCTCCCACGGTAATGCATGCCGGACCACCGTGGAGCCAGACGCGCACTCAGCGGTTTTGCCGGCTGGCTATTCTCGGTAGTGGGCTATTGGACAACAGTAATAGTTGCTGTCGGTGCTCCAGCATACATGACTACCTTTCCAACTATAAATAAAACTTTTTCTTAGCAGAACAATGTATTGTTCAAATCAACACTTATTGGCGCTAACGACCACTGTCAAAGTTTACATCGATTTATCATATGATTTTCGTAATAAATTAACATTATTTTTCATTACTGCTACGCAATAGATAGTTCTAATATAGAAAAATAATATTTTACTTACGTTATTTAGATTTTATCTCACAAAAACCTCTGTTTGTCACACGTGCTTAAGCGCCAGACACAGGAACATAGTGAAGTAAGGTAAATGTACGTAATTCCGGAGTACTAAGGCATTCTTGTCTTTCCTAGCAATTTCCAGTAAAGCAGGAAAAATCAGCGAATTGAAGTTAGTTTAGTCGTAAAAAGAGGTTTTCAGAGAAGAGATTGTTATGTAACACTACTATATTTAAACTATTTTATAAAAGTAATCGTAATTTTTCTGGACCTAGTAAATGTCCGTTATTACGGTATAAAATTTGACTCTCCAGGTAATTCCGTAAATGGGTGCTGGTAATTCCGGCATATGCAGAAAAATGCCGTTTTTTCTGCAGAATTACATGAAATATGCAACATAAATTTAATGTGACGTGTTCTAAATAAAACAACTTTATTTTATAAGTGTAGGAAAACAGTTTATTTAAATTTTTAGGTACTTATAGTAACTTTATTACTTATAGTACCTTCTTCTGTCGATGACAGGACTGTTGGAGCTCCTGCTGACTCTTGTTTTTTGTATTTTTTATTAATTTTGTCATGCAAGGTCTGGTTGGGTATGTTATATACCTTAGATGCACGATATATGGCCATGGATCCATTTTTTATATCCTCTAAAGCTTTGGCGAGGTCCTCGTTGGAGTACTTTTTGTTTGACATTTCGACCTGTAAAAAAATTAAAATGCAGTAGCTCACTCAGGTACTTCTATATCTACCGTAATGAGAGACACAGCCAAAAACAGTGAAGGTATACAATTAAATTAAACAAATTAATGATTTTGTACCGATGTTATTTGTGACGAATCTGTTTAAAGTAAAAAAATGTTTTCTCTTTACACACGTAAGGTACAGTGGGTGATTAACGCCCACCTAACTTTAATTTCAAATATTTTTGGTATTTCAATAGTTATGGAAGAAAAACACCTTTCTAAATAAATTATGTTTATTTATTCTACATATAATGGCACATTACAGTGAGTTTTACTCATAATACTTATTAATAGCCTGCTTTTTAAAAAACATTTATTTGGGCGTTATTAAAAAGTATGCGTCCATTGACGCCCGTTTTTTAAACTAAGCTTTAATTAAACAACTAGGTTTAAAACAAAAAAAAATTAGGTAACTTACGAAATCTTACTTTGTACTATCGTGATTACACTAAAAATAAACAAATAAAATCAACATTTAATATAGACTTTGCCCAACTTAAGAATACACCTCATAACACGTCGTATCTTTGTATTTAGTCATATTTAAGGAACTTTTTAATAATTTTCAAATAACCTATCGTGAGCACAAGGCGTACTAATCATTTTTAAAGCAGAATTAAGATATTTTTTAAATGTTCATTGGGCGCAATTACATCGTTAGTGGGTAATAACGCCCAATAGTAATAAGTATTAAAAAAAGTCTAGTCAATAGAGTTCGACTACTCTGTCAAAAAAAGTATTAACTGTTTATATAACAATTAAACTAAAATTGCCAGATAATCATAATAAAGTATGTCTTACATAAAATAGTCAGTCTGAAGTTACATTAATCAGTCTTATAGAAACTATACTTTTTTTTAACAATATGGACAAATAAACTCTATATCACATTCGGAGAGGCCTACGCATTCCTCATGGTACCATCTCTTACATACTATGCATTGCGCCATGTCTAACTCCTCTATCTCACCACAAGCATTACAGTACCAGACTTCATCGCTATTCCCGTTCATCTTCTTTTTATTCTTAGTCTTATTTTTAGTGTCTTTCGCTTTGTTTTCTTTTTCACGTCTTTCTTCTAATTTCTTCTCACTTATTTTTTCTTCTCTTTTGTCATTCGTCTTTTGTGTTTTAGAAATGTGTAGCTTTTTCTGCTCTTTCTTAGTTTTCTTCATGCTACTGTAATTTTGTTTATTAGATTTTTTAGTTTCAGTTTTATCATTGAATAAATCCTTAGTGATTCTTTGCCCTTTATAGTTCATCGCTTTCTTACGTGGTTTTGAAGATTTATTTTTTGCATAATTAGGCGTAGGTAGGAATTGTTGAAATTGCGTTTTATTCTCTTGTTGTAAACTGGCTAATGGTACGTTGTCTTCATCTAGGTTGCAAGTTTCATTTTGAATAGGACAGATCATTTGTTTTTTCGGTGTTTTTGTTCCTTTGTTGAGATGACTGTTGTCTTCATCTAGGTTGCAAGTTTCATTTTGAATAGGACAGATCATTTGTTTTTTCGGTGTTTTTGTTCCTTTGTTGAGATGACACTGACTTCCATCTCTTGATGATTCGTCTGATGTGTAGTTATAGATATCATCAGCAACATATTTGGATTGATTGAAAAGAGGCCTAGTAACGAATGAATCCAAATCAGAAATCGTTGAATCAGAACCCGGATCGTCACGTAAAGATTTTTGTAATCCTGAACAGCTGGGAACGGCCAGATCATGTTGTCCTAAATGTTTATCGCCATTGTAGTGTGAGGAATCAAATTGAGAAATACCAATTAAGTTGGTATCTGGTATTAAGGAAGGTGAATCACGATCTTCTTCTATCATAACTTGTGATTTAAGGTTCGGCCAAATTGATGCTATGTCAGAATTATCGGATGACGAGCTGTAATCCACAAGACGGGACTTAACTGGGTTAATATTTTCATTAAGTAAGTCAGATTTTCTCTGAATAGTAGATAACTCAGTAACTAAAGCCAAATGGTGATCATGATCTTCATTAATGTCATCACTATCAGTGCTATCATCTAATGAGTTTAAAATGAGATTCTGCAGAGGTTCCTGGGTTCGCGGGCATGGCATTTCCGACAAAACAGATGGGGCAAATGCTTCCTCTGGTATAACTTGGGGATCGAAGGGAAAGAGACCGGTTGCCTTGAACCCATTGACTATATTGCTGTGCGTCATACACTTGGGCCAAACTCTAGTAAATATTTTATTGAATGTAGCTTTTGTGAGTGTTCTGTCGGCGCTTGCACATAAATAGTTTAAGACTTCTTCGTCCCAATGATGTTCAAAAGACTTGTTTACGGACTTATCCAGAGGCTGTAATTCATGGGTTGTATTTGAAGGAAGGCAGTATAGCACTATGTCATTATTATCAGCTTCTTCGAGTGCTTCAACTGATAAGTGACACTTAGCGCCATCAAAAACAAGTAAACATTTTCCCGCAACTTTGTATTTGGCTAGGTGCTGGATAAATTCTACAAACAAATCGGCAGTCATGGACCCTTTCGGCGCCATTCTTACTAAAGTTCCGGCAGGTAAGTTTTCTGAAAGGTCTGGTCTTTGTCTTTGCCCTTTAAAAAGAATCATGGGAGGAATCGCGGTTCCTATGGCATTAACACACATTGCTATGGTCACATTTTCGGCATGTTCGGGTGCAATAAGATGTACTCTTTTACTTCCTTTCTCCGCAAGTACCGTGTGCTGGTTGTGGACTGTAATTCGGCAACCCTTCTCATCCATGTTGTATAGTCTTTCAGGATGTTGAAGAATATCTAATGGTTCGTATATTTCTTTTACATTCTGAAAATGTTCCCTAACTATTGCTTTGTTAAGTTTTTGAGCTCGCGCTGGGTTTAATATTTGTGGTTTTCGTTTAGTGATCGTTGGGTTTCGCTTTAAAAACTGCCTTAGCCAATCAGCACCCGCAATCCTTTTTGTAGAATTGAAATTATTTTTTATGTCAAATCTCTCGCAAAACATAAAGGCTTGTTTTCTGATAAATTTAGGTGTGAGAGGTATTCCGATTTTTGCAAACCTTTTGATTCTACCACACAAATCATTTTCCTGAGCCTCTGTTAAAATAGGTTTTCGTCCCATACGTTTTACGTCTTGGCCGGTTTTCATATGGTCCCTCAATGTTCGTCGCGGAATGTTATACTTGAGAGATATGGCTCGCTGACTTAATTTCCCTTTTTTAACAGCTCTCAAAGCGGCTTTCAAATCGTCTTCTGACCAAGATTCTCCCCTCTTTTTACGAGGCGACATCTTTATATCTAAAAATATAAAAAATAATGTAATGGAAATATTTCCTTTATATGTCAATATATATCTTATTAAAAATATCTTAAAGCATAAACAATGAAGTATAAGAAAACAATATTTGAGGTTATATTGATCGCGTCGATAATTAATTTAATGTTCAGTATATCAATGTATAGGTACTCATTTTTTTAGTAGTTTCTGAAATTAGAAATGCTCTATCTATGGTTATGGTTATAACGCCCGTGTAGTGTAATAGCGCCCAACCGTTATTTTAACGGGCGTTATTACCCAGCTGGGCGTTATTATCGGACGCTGATTCAAATGGCACGTTTATGGAAAAAAACATAGAAATCTACGCCAAACATTCAGGCAATAGTGAACTAAGTTTATCTTGAAGCAATTAAATCTTAAAAATTAACCCAAAACGCAAAAAAACACATAAAACCACTCACAATTTCGTTCCGGTACTTTTTATAACAGTGTGGTACATGTCCGATCCTGCCGGAACGCGGCGTCACACTGCCGCGGATAATGGCGTGAGCGCGTCGCCGCTTGTTTTGCGGTTTCTTATTGGTTCATTCTAAGTGTGCGTGGAGTAGTAACGGAATATTTTTATATTTAGTATGTTTTCTGCCATCTGGGCGTAAATGCGCAGCGGGCGTTAATCACCCACTGTACCTTATTTCATAACATAGAGAAATAAAATCGTAATACGTAATTTGATTCCAAGAAACTATGTTATATATTAGACCTGTAACAGCTTTTTTTGTTTACTTATCTTATCTCGTTCCTGACAAATTACAAAAAACAAAATCACCTTCCTTTCCTCTATTCCGTAATTGTTACGTAATAATGGACACGGTTGGTTTTTGGTGTAGGTAATTCCGGCAATCAGAAAATTTCAATTAACTCGCTAAAAACTAAATGAAGTAACTTGAAACGGTAATCAATCAGTTTGTTTTAAAACCCTTAAAAATAATTACATTACTTAGTTATGAAAATACTTACATATCACTCGCAATATCCTTACGAAAATCCGCGCGGTAGCTTACGCGTACGCAACACACACACTACCTTTATGGCGGTTTGGCGCAGGCTGACCGAGGGAGACGTGACAACTGAGCCGACGATGGTTACAGTTCTTTTTAACGTGTGTAATTGACGCTCTATTGTTCATACTTAATAGATAATTTTAGAACTTTTTGATACAATTAGAAGTTTTCTTATTTTTAGGCCTAAACCGAAAACTTACGGAATTTCGTACACTTACGTAATATGGTACATCTACCTTATTCATGTACTTCACATGAACATTTCGAGCGAATAATGAACGAAATGATTGTATTGGGAGATTACTTCAGATTTTCATGCTTATCGGCCGGTAAATACTACAGAAAAATACAAAAAACCGCGTGAAATCGGTTTGTCGTGGATCCGCGTTCCGGCAGTATAACGAGAAACGCGGATCTGCGTTTCGGCATACGAAAGGATAAAAGGCCGCTGCATACGTAACGAGATAATACCTCGGACGGGACGTGAACGGGAACGGGGCGTGACTGCCCCGTTCGAGACGGGAACGTGTTCTTAATGCATACGTACCGTAACAGTAATTCGGATCTAACGTGCTAGTGTTGTGAAGAAGGAAAGATTGATTTTTCATTTCAACAATTGGCTTTAATTGCAATGCAATAAATGATTACCGTCTCCAGTGAATAATCCAGTGATAATTCGAATGCTATTTTATGCCACAGATAATTCTTATACTCTAAATAATAATCATAATCACTTTATTCATAACATTTTGTTACAAGTTACATATATCGTCGGCTAAATGACCTAGCTTGCTAACTCCGTTCTATACGACTGTGTAAGAAAGTGAAAAAACTGTTTATAAAATACTAGCAGCGCCCCGCGGTTTTACCCGCGTTGTGCCCGTTCCCGTGGGAATTTCGGGAATTTTTATACATATAAACCTTCCTCTTGAATCACTCTATCCATAAAAAAACCGCATCAAAATCCGTTGCGTAGTTTTAAAGATTTAAGCATACAGACAAACAAATAAACAAACAAACTAAAATAGCGACTTTATTTTATACTATGTAAGGAAAATACCCGCAATAACAGGAAATCGTTGATATTGGTAGCTACATTAATACTGTATACTTTATTTGTAAAAATATTGTATTTTAATACTGCTGTTATTTTTTATGGCCAAAAAAAGGAGTTAGCATGATTCACTATATAAGAATAAATTTTCACACCATGTTTTTCGGAGTTATCAGATTTTAATAGTAATACTTATGAATGAAAACAAAACAGAATCGCTGAATTAAATTTTAATCACAAAACCACATTGAAAAAAAAATTACGGACATCAGAAAATTTTTATTAATCGTGGGGTAAGTTATCATAAAACTAAAGTCCACCGGAAGAACTTCTTTTATATGTTGCAGATCATGGTACTTCCTGGCTTTAATTTTTATTCTATGTGTATGCAAAGGTGTCATCTCTTCAAATTGCTGTGCTTGTACAGTGTTTTTCCTTTGAGGCAGCAGTATTCAGGGGTCTCCAAATCTCAATTTGAAAGAAATATATCCTGATGGAGAATACATGCGGGCACGTATGTCGGTGACTTTCGGGTCTCCTGTAGATCGGCCAGGACGAATGCTTTTGTACCATTTAAGACTGGTGAAATCTTTGAAAAAACTGTGCTCTAAATACATTACGTCAAATGGTTTGTGACGAGCGGTCTGAAATATCTGCACGTAGTCTGCTGGAACATTTAAAACTTTGTGACGCATTTTTCTTTCTATAAGGGAGTGCATAGTATCCATTTCCATCTGCGTGTGTCCGACTTCTAAATATTTTTGTTCTATTGTTATTTTATTCGTCACTGCTATGTTCAATAGGGCATTTGACAAAGTCACATTGCGATTCTGGTAACCGCATCCATCGGAGTAGATGGTTACACGTAAATCGGTCTTGTTTTCCACTCTAGACAACACCTTATTTTCAATCATATAGGTCCAGATAGACGCAAACTCATCTGCGTTGAGTCCTCCTTCCGATTCATTCCAAACAAAACAGTCTCCATCCTTATTAGGGTACTTCTTCGAAATTTCATTCTTCGACTGATTCATCTGGCCAAAATTTTGTTTCACTTTCAGCTATGTCACACATGCTCATATGTAAAAAAGGTAACTAAAGAACATATATTTCAATGAGGGGCTTGATTTTATAAAGTAGTTTTCAAGATATCTACGTTCAAATATTTTGGGCCCAGATGAATCAGAATTGATTACAGATTAATCAGAATTAAAAATGAAAAACTACGTAATTTGGCTGTGTATTATGAAAAATATTTGTATAAATGAAAACAACAATCATAGCACGGAAAAAAATTGATGAATTAACAATATTTCTTGTAATACATTTTAGAACTCTAAAACAGTATTAAATTATAATACTTAGTTAAAGGTATTGTACTTGAGAATTGGTAAAGTAATTGGTACAATATATTATTTTCTGTTTATATTTTTCCATGTACAACTCACGAATCCTGTTTTTTATACTTAATGACTAGCTTATATATAATCTTCCATAATTAAAGAATCATTAGTGTAAGTATTTATTACACTATATTACACATAAATGGAATTTCTGACAGTAACCTTTCTTGGTAACTATCAAAGAAACATATGTTTCTTAGTACCGTTAACTATAAATAATGAAGTCACAGTTAAGTACCACAAGAAAAAAATCTTTAGCTTATTGCAAGGGCTCGAGCTACGAGTAGGTACCTACTTTCAATGTATTCCTCAAAACCTTTTTATTTTGACGAGATCTTGATTGTTGAAAAGAAGATGGAGTGATCATATCTTCACCAGTAGCGTGAGACTCTTTTGTAAGTTTATTTTTTTAAAGCTTTTTAAACACAAAAAATACCCTCATCGTCAGATTCTGAGCAATCATCCACGGTTTTCTGATGAAGGGTCAATAGGACATCTGTGGTGAGTTTTGGAGTAGTAATTTTTTCATCGATTGACGAAGTCTCAATCTAAAAGCTGTCGTCATCGATGTCTTGTTGGGGTGTATCCGAAGCTTTTCCAGTATGAATTTTATGATTTATATGGTGTTTTGACCATATGAATCAGGCACAGATGAATCAGGATTTTGCCGTCATACATGCATAACTCATCATACATACTGACTTCAGTATTGACATTTTTCTACTTGAATCTATAACCCAAAAGCATTACACGAAACACAGATTGCAGTTGTAAAACAATAAAGTACATTTTATAAAGTAGGCATTGTAATCATAATGCCACCTGAACTAAGCACAGATGAATCAGATATTTATCTTTGTAACACCGAGATCCAAGTGAACCAGCCGCATGTCCACCTTCTAGCTCGTTTGTTGCACGACTGGCTTCCCCCCGCGCGGGAAGTCAGACTCTCATCATCATCACCCGACCAAGCACGGTCAAGCGCAACATACGCCACATTAATCAGTATTATGTACCGGACACTTCTTATTTGCCTATTTATAAACATAGTAAAGTAGCTATAACTGATACACATTTTTTTTGTAAAAGAACAATTCATTTCCTTTTGATATAATTATAATTCATAATGATTTACCAAAGGGAAAATGCGATATCGACCATTTTCTTTCGAAAAATGGCAAGCGGACGTGGCATATGAATCAGAAGAACAGACTTCAAATATTTTTAATTTATACTTAGACTGCAACTATTTGAAAAATATCACTTGTCCCAGTTAGAGTTAAAGCTAAACTATATAGAAAAAAAATTACACGCCGTTTTGTTAGTCGGTTTCAGAAATAAACCCATGGACGTCCAAAATTTTGTCTTCGAAGAAGTACCCATTAATATTGTCATAAAAACAAAGATTATGCACTTGCAATTTTGTTTTAAGGCTGATTTACACAGGGTCAGTAGACAAGTCAGTCGCAGCGCCAATATCGGCGCCGCGACTGACTTTACTGTTTACATGAAGTAAGTAGTAGTGGTGCGTTTCTCACGGTGAGCACACGTGTGTGAAGTCAGTGGGAAAAATGAATTCGCGAAAACAACTGAAACGACGATTTAATTATTTGTTGAAAAATTTATCAATTTTGCTGTTGAATGAGTTAATAGAAATGGTAGAAAATGAGATAACTAAAAATAAACGACAATGGGTAAGAAAATGGATTGACGATAGGAACGAAACTGGTGGCTCTGCTTTGTTGCTGAAGCAGTTGCGATTTGAAGATCCTGCGGAGTACAAACTGGCTATGAGGATGTCACCACAGAATTTTGACGAATTGCTGTCTATGATATCGAGCTCTATTCAACGACATGATACATTGATGAGAGATGCTTTACCAGCCAAAATTAAACTGGAAATAACGCTGACATTTTTGGCTTCAGGAATGAACTATCGGTTCCTTAGTCACTTTTATCGTGTCTCAAAACCAGCAATTTCTCAACTAGTACCAGAAGTGTGCTGGGCAATATATACAGCACTAAAAACACATATTAAGGTAAGAAAATTTTTATTATTAAATTATTAGAAAATTAAGAAATACAACATCAAAATAGTATTAAGAATTTTCATAGGCACGCATAATCGTGTTAACAGCAGTGTTATTTTTACTTTCAGCTTCTTCGTTGATCGTGGTGCTGTAATTCAAACCTGAGGGTGTAATAATAACCTGCCTGGAGTTTACAAATGTGGGGTTCGTTGATCGATCGGAAGGATGAAATCCTAAAGAGCTGTTGCTAATGGCAGGCTCGGCAACCTCTGGCGGGTAAAATGTTATGGTGTTGTCGCTTGATGCAGTCATTGGGTTGGGCTCCAGGGAGTAAAATCCCACGCTACTCGTGCTGCTTGTTGTAGTTGCTGCCGGACTAGGGATAAAATAGTGAGGGGATGAAGAGTGTGCATTTTCTGTATACTTCTTTTGTTGTATATCAGCCAATCTAGCTTTGGATAATATTTTTTGGATCTCTTCTTGTGCAATAACACATTGTTCTTCAGACAGTTTTTTTTAGTTGAGCCGCCACATGTTTACCGAAAATATCAGCGTCAGACTCTTCTTCAGATGGTGACATATTAACATCATTTGACACACTTTTTAAGTCCTTTATCATGGCGGCCATCTGAGATATTTTGGAGCGTTTTGATCGCGGAGGCCCAGATTGATTGGGAGCTGTCACAGAATTTCGAACTGGCGTCTGGATGGCTTGAGTTGGCGTTTCAGTAGAATTATCATTATTTTCAGTAGATCTTGATACATTTTCAGCTCCGTCACCAACACCCTCAGCTTCACCCAACTCAGCGTCATTGTTGCTGGTTCCTGAGTTATTCTGTTAATGAGAATAAAATGTAATGTTTAATAAATCATTAGTTGATGATAATACGTATTTAGGTTGTAATTTTTTTTTTTGTTTACAGATTCCAGAACGAGAGGAACAATGGAAGATTATTGAAGACGGTTTCAATACCAAGTGGAATTTCCCTTCATGTTATGGAGCAATCGATGGGAAACATATTATAATTAAAGCTCCTCCAAATAGTGGAAGTGAATTTTATAATTATAAAAAAACCAATAGTACAGTATTGTTAGCACTTGTAGACCACGACTATTGTTTTTCATATATAGACGTTGGAGCGAATGGAAACGCCTCTGATGGAGGTGTTTTCAAAAATTCCTCATTATATCGTCGGTTGGAAGATGGATTGCTTCCTACAAATGGAGTAATAGTTGGTGATGCAGCATTTCCACTGAAGAATTATTTACTAAAACCCTATCCAGGTACGCAGCTAAGTACTGCCGAAAAAGTCTTTAACTACAGGTTGTCGCGTGCAAGGCGCATAAGTGAAAATGCTTTTGGTATACTGGTTTCTAGATTCCGAGTGTTCGAAAAAGCAATTCCAACCCATGTGGACACAGTTGATGCCATTGTCTGTGCAGCCTATGCCCTGCATAATTGGTTGCGAAAGCGTTCAAGTTCCTACATAACATCTACTTGTGTAGACAGAGAGGACAATGATGGACAAATAATAGAAGGAACATGGAGATCGGAAATAAATCCACTACCAAGCATTTCAGAACAACAAAGAGGCAACCATTGCATGACTGCTAAAGAAAAAAGAGACCTATATAGGAACTTCTTTATGACTGCTGGAAGTGTGCCATGGCAATTGGATAGAATTCATTAATTTTGTATAGGTACCTAGAATGGAAATAAAATAAATAAGTTACAATGAATACTTACCGTTGTTTTCCTTTTTACAATAGCATTTTTTATAAAGCCGTCCAGTTCTTGAAACCACTTGACTTTTGGGACATATATGTACGTTCCCACCAGCGCCAGATCTTGTGGATTTTTGTATCTTGTCGAGCTCTAAATAATATGTAGCCCTTATGGCTTTAATTTTATTTTTTACTTCAGTAGAAGTGAGCCCTTCGATTTGCATTTGTTGAGCCATATTTTGCAACGCTGTTGACCGCATTTCTTTATTGCGGTAATATAGGGATTTAATATCCCAAAGGCACTCGTTTTCGCCATATAATTGCACCAATTTTAAGGTTTCGTCTTCGCTAAGCTTACGCGTCATTTTTATCGCCAGCGAAAAAAACGTGGTCACTCTACAACGCAGCGGCAGTGACTAACCACGCACTGACTTGTCTGTTTACATGGGGTTTATTTGGCTGGCGCGGGGGTGCGCGGGTGGCGGGGGGCGCCAACTGACTTTAAAATATTCGTGTCCGAATATTCAAGTCAGCGCTGACTTCAAGCCACTGTACTGACTTCAAATCAGTTTACACAGGGTTTTTTTCGGGTCAGCACTGACTTGCCTCGAATTTGTAGTCAGTTACTGACCCTGTGTAAATCAGCCTTTATAGTAAAGTGTGCTTACATTCGATTTTGGAGCCATTAAAACAGCTTGTAAGTCTACTGTAAAGACAAATCTATTTTTTTTTTTGTCGTTTTCTTTTCTAGCTTCTTCTTTCTTTAATATTTGCCGTTGGTAATCGCTTTCTTCTATCGTCCCATTCTTATATCCTGTACACAATTCACATTCATCTTTTTTGGGTCGAAACAGAGAAAGATTTCTCAGTGACATGGCATCGAAAAAGGTTGTTCTGGATAGCGGTTCCACGTTGTGTGTTTTGCACCAGTCAGATTGGTAAAACTTGTATAAATCCATTTTTGTATCTCATTCTGGTTGAAGATAATTTCTCGTAGATGAAGCCCGACAATAATGAGAACTTAGTGTCGGTAGAGAATCGAAAAAGTCATTCATGGATTTTTGTCTATCTGCAAAAGGATCAACCCTCACTTTGGGAATTCTAAGTTCGCTGGGGATGCAATTCTTATCTTTCATTTTTTCCTTCCAAGCCAATACTGTCATTCTTCCTATGCCTATAGTATTTAGGTACATAGTTTTGCACACCCTTACGTATTTATCATCTATCTTTAAATTATAGTAGAATGTTTGTGTTCTACGAGATTTATCAGATTCTTTTCGGTCCCTCTGGCGTTTTGTTTGAGCTGACTGAACCGTACTATTCATAAATAATTTTTTTTCTCCCCATGTATATGTTTTCCAAAATTGGTTGAAAATGTTTGCTCTCTCTTCATTTGTGACAGTAGTACACTTAATAACCCCCTTTTTGTTAGTACATTTGCATCGAGCTTGTAAATACTTTGGTTCCTTTACAGCTTCATACACCTACTTTGAATCTTTTTTAATTTTTCCGTAATATCGGGATCCTTTTTCACGTAATCTTTTGTTTTTTTCTGCTAACCAATCCTTTTTATTGACTTGTGATCGTCTTTTTCTCTTATTACTTTTCTTTGGTAATGAAGTATCGGACTCATCTGCAGAACTTGATGAATAAGTAACTAATTTAGGATGACTGAATTCTTCACTGACGTTAGATATAATATCACAGTTCTCTATATTAGAATTATCAGGTATTAGCGAATGGTCATTTAAAGCATCAGCATTTGCACTAAGCATATTTACGCCAGAAATTGTGTTAGCTGGCTCCATGAGTGCATAATCAGATGTTGGAATATCTGTGGCATTAAAAGCAGGGACATCTAAAGTTTCAATAATTTGTGCATTTTCTACCAAATTATGATCATTATTTGGCATCACTGGTGAATCGGAACCGAAAGTATCATCGTTGGTTTCCGGAATATTTAGATTATAAATTATGTTAGCCTGCTCAATTGGTACATCACATGAAACAGTTGTGTGAATATCTGTCGCAGAAAAGTTGAGAGCGTCGAATATTTCAACTTGCCTATTTTCTACTATCGAGTGATTTTCAATGTCTTCCCAAGGTAAAATTAAGGCACCTTCTGAAGGCGTATCCAATACAATGGAAATATCATTGGTCTTGTTAGTACATCCACTGGTAAATTGCGTGCATTATAAGCATTGTTAGGAATAGGAACAGTATTATTCTGTAGTGATACCTTTCTTTGGTTTACTAGAGCCAAACAGAGAAGCTTTTTAGCTCTATCCGAAGCCATCTGTAAACAAAATAAAAGCACATTGAAGCACAGTAGGTACAGTGCGCTTAAAATAAGTATAGAACTAGGTCTTCGCGGGCTCACACTTAACCACCTATAAAAATATTTTTTGTCTGTTACACTCTGTATCAAGTGTTTTTCTCATTTTATTTGAAGACTAGCTTCTGCCTACTACTTTGCTATCGTGGTACCTGCATAAAACGTATCCTATAGCACTTTTGGATGATGTGCCTAGCCGCCAGCGAAATAATTTTTGAAATCGGGTTAGCCGTTCTGGAGATGACCCACGACAAACATAAAAACTTACAAATTTTACCTCCCTATGATATTAGTATAGATGGTTAAATACAATAATGTTATTTGCCTAAATCTTTATACTTTAAAATACCAAAACGAAGATACAAATCATCATCAAAGAAAGTAGGTAAGGTAATATACAACAATAAAAATATCCAACTACCAAACTTGAAATGCACACTAAAAAATAAAATTGTCTTACTCCCACTATGTGTGGTTTCACATCAAATTAGTGTTTTCCATCCATAAACTTCTAAAAGTTTTATTAAAATGATGAAAATAGTGAACAATAATACTTACATTTCACATTAAACACTAACTTTACCCGTAAAACTTAAAAATTGACGTATTTTAGATTAAAACTTTCGAGAACACCGTCTGAGCAGCTGACACGCCATCAAAATGGCGTCGAATGCCGGGAGTTGACCAGTTTGCGCGGGAGTATTGTAACTTGTGGAGTTAGCATGTATTATTGCGGCGCGAATTCTGTTATTCGGTTTTGCTCAGATAGCATATTTTATGGGATAATATAAATTGCATATCAAATAAATAATCGCCTATCAATACATACTCATCATTTATATTCTTTTTTACATCAAATAACTTACTTCACTACAAATAAACTAAATGTTTAACAAAACTCAAACTGCAGATAATTCGAAATTTTACATCAATATGACATTACTTTTTTCCTCATAATGTAATACAGTTAAATTTATTTTTGTACAAAAATACTACATACATAGCATAAATACTGACTGCACAGCAAATTTTTCATATTTCATAGCAAAATAACTATCCCAGTCGCATATTACCAGTAAGTACAACAAAACCTGTTCATCATATTTGTCTTAATTTTCAAGTAGCAATGCTCGGCAAATTTAATGATTATTATACCAAAAAAAATCCTTTTGCATTGCATTATTTCTAAAAGCAGAACAAATTAACTGAAAATGGGTTCGTGGCTTCGCGCGCTTTTTCGTCACTGGAGTGCAGAGTGGCGCGATTGAGTAAGATAGAGATTTTGTTTGTTTATATTCATTCGACCCCACGTAATTAGATTAGGTGTGATACAAAAAATAGGTTAGGTTATGTTAGAACATGACAAAACAACGCACGAGCCGAGCGAGCGAAGCGAACGTGCCGCGGCAGCGGCCGGCGAAGTTCCAGAAGCGAATCGCCTTTATAGATTAGGTGTGAAACAAAAAATAGCAAAAAAGGAAGCGTGGACGCCCCGCGAAAGCAAGACCCGCTTTAATAATTCAATAAATTACAATTTTGTATCTAATTTTATATATTTTTTGCGGATCTCATTATGTGGTAATTAATAAATAATAAGACGACTGTGATTAATAAAATGCTGCTTTATTTAGAAAAACTGCTGTAAATAATATAAAAATAGAAGCTATATTTAAAAGAAAAAGAGTTAACAGGTATAATGTGCATTAAGATTATTAGCTGTGCATTGATGAAAAAGCTTTTCGTCGGCTTAGAGTGTAAACCTGCTAACTCCATATTAGGTAAATTTTCAGGAGAGACAAAAAACATTCCAAAAAAAATATGAATATAATTTATGAAAAGACTTTTATATTTTCAAACTTGTATTTGTATACCATACAAATTGAAATAAAAAAAAGATAATTTACTTCAGCATTTATTTAATTAACACCACTTTTGTGGCTTAGCAGGTTTTGGTAATCAAATATTTATTTTAAAAAACAACTTAACAGGTTTTCATAAACCAAAACAAAATTTATAAAAGTATTGATAGCATTCATAAAACAAAAACAAAAGAAAATCTCTAAAAATTAACAAAAATTAAGTTCTGTCTTTATGTCCTTAATTTAAAAACATAATTTTCTTTCAAGATCAAACAAACTTATATGGTTTTATACTAAAATTAAAGTTTTGAAACTTTCAGTTACAATCTTAAAATTATAATTATTAGGTACTTTTAAACAAAACAAACTCTCAAAATGAACAAAAAGTAGATTCTGTCCTTATAAAATCTAGAAACATATTTTTTATTTTCTTTTTTTCGTAAACTAAATAAAACCTTTATTCTTATAAGTAAGCAAATATTACTCAGTCTCAATGTTCAAATCAGTCTCAACTTTAGTTTTCTACTCATGGGGTAAATTGTCGTAATAATTACGGTAGTCTGCAGGTAAGGTATCTTTCAGATATTGCAGATCGTCAAATTTTCTTTTCGTTATTTTCCTCCTAGTAAGGTGCTGATTTCGGAGAGAATCAAAAGGCAATGCAGTAACTGCCGGTGATTTTCTTTGCGGTAGTACAGTCCAATCTTCTGTGAATCTTAATTTGAAGAATATATTACCATCTGGAGTATACCGAAGAGCTTTCATGTCAGTTACTTTGGGGTCACCTTTACCGCGTCCAGGACGAATGCTTTTAAAAAACCCAACGTCATTAAAGCTTTTGAAAAAACTATGGTTTAAGTAAGTTACGTCGTAAGGTCTGGGGTGTTTTCTTGCTGATTTGCAAATGGTGATGTACTCTGCGGGCACATTGATGTTCTTGTTTTTAAGAGCCCGTTCAACAGAAGAATGAATACTGTCAGCTTCCATCTGCGTATGCCCAACTTCTAGAAATTTTTGTTCTATGATGATGTTGTTGTTCATAGCCGTGCATAGTAATGCATTAGACATCACACAGTTTCTGTTTTGATAGGTACAACCGTCGCTATAAAAAATTATTTTATTTGGTTTTTCTGGCTTACGTTGTAAAAGCTTTTTTTCTATTAAGCTTACCCAAACACTTGCAAACTCTTCAGAATTCAAGCCTCCTTCAGTTTCGTTCCATAGATAACAATAGCCATCTTTGTTGTTTAAATTAAAAAAGGCAAGATTGTGTATTTGGAGCTTTGTTATATAGTACAAACTACTAATATTTGATTTAGGGGCCATTAGAACCGCCTGCAAGTCTACAGTAAAAACAAGATTTTCTTCACGTATGTCTTTCTCCTTCTCAGGCCTAGCTTCTTCTTTCTTCTTTAGATGTTCTGAATATTCTTCTTGGGATTTATTTCCGACTTTATAGAGAGCACATATTTCGCACTGATCTTTTTTAGGGTGAAACAATCCGAGATTAAGATTGTCAAATTCTTCATGAAATTTGCAGATGGATAAAGCAACTACATTACGTGTTTTACACCAATCATTGATATAAAAATCATAAAGGGATCGCTTTGAACGCCACTCTGGCAACAAGTACTTCTTTTGTGTACTAGCACGACAGTAGTGCGATTCCATCGCTGGCAGTGATTCTAAAAACTTTTTCAGCTCCTTACGTTCTGATTCGAAAGGCTTAGAAGATGTTTTTGTTTGTTTGGAATCAAAATCCTTGTCATTCTTTTTAAAAGCTGCCCCTTTTTTATTTTTCCAATTTAAAACAGTCCATCTACCAATCCCAAGCGTATTCAAAAACTGTGTTCTGCAGACTTTGATTGGCTCATCATCCTTTTTTAAATGATAAAATAAAGATTGTGCTCTTTTCGATTCCTCATTATTAGTATTTCTTCCTCTTGGTCTCTTGACAGGCAAAGCTGTCACAAGATTATCAACAAAAAATTTTTTTTCTGCCCAACTCATTGTCCAAAATTCTTTAAAAATATTCTGCCTATCTGTCTCTGTAAACATTGAACATTTCAAAGATCCTTTTTGAGTTTCTTTACACGAGCATCTATTCTTCATAGTTCTAGGCTGCCTTGGAACTTCATAATTCCACTTTTCTTCTTTTTTTCTTCCATAGTATTTTTTTCCAGATTCTCTCAACTTTCTGTTACTTTCAGCATACCAGTTTGATTTTTTAATGTGAATCCTTTTTCTTCTTTTATTGCTTTTCTTTGGATAGTTTTCGCAGTCAGACTCAGAGTCAGAATTAATTTTGTATGGTACCAGACCTTCTTGCATACTTTCATCTGATATCAAATCATCTATTTGGATGGATGGTTTTGACGTAACAGAATGGTCGATAGTACCTGTAAAAGAATTTCTAGGACTATTTTCAATTTGCTGCAAAGTGCTCTGCTCGATAGTATTTTCAGAAACCAGACTATTGGAACAGTTGTGGTCATCAGTCATTAATTCAAGCAAAGGGGATTCATCTAAAGGGGAAATCATATATATATCTTCGAATTGGACTTCTTGTTCTGTATTTTGAGGTTCAATATGACTATTGTTATTTACTTCTTGGTTCAGAGTTACATAGTCATCTTTAGTGTCATTATTTTGTGGTGAGAGTATACTAGAAATATCTTCTACAAGTACATTATTCAAATCGGCAGGTGAGAAGGAGTCGCAATGTGTACTTAAGCTTAAGTCATCAGATATTTCTTTAGATATAATCATTTCAATTTCGACATATTCAACCACAGACCATTCTTTGGGGAAGGATGCTTGAGATGATTCCGGTGCTGTTTGTCGATTTATATCTTCTTTGCTTGCACACAAGTCCAGGATTTTACGGCCACGCCAATGCTTACTCGATGACATCTGCAAATAAAGAATTAATTAATACATTCTGATAACAATAACTATAGGAAATAAAGCGAAATAAAATTAAAATTATACTATACGTTTACACTCTAAAATTACGTCCCAATCTAAACGTATAGTTCCTAATTTGTCAATTAGATTTTGAAACTTGAATAAATGCATTAAATACTTGACTATAACCCATTAACAGAAAGCTTATTAAGCAAAATATTAATTAAAACATAATTAAAAGTTAATTTATGATGATACATAATAGGTACCTGCTAAGTACAATAAATGTAAGATTGATTTTAAGGAAAAACTGCTAAATCCCACATGTTTGGGCTATAGGTTATCTGAAGTTTTACAATAAATATTGGTTAATTTATCATTACAAACAAATAATAAGATAACAGTATAAACACTTACCTTTCAGTCCTTTAACTTTCAACCTTTATTTACACTGTTATCACAGAAAACATCACATATTTGTACGAGCACATTTGCCGGCATCGGAATCGCAGTACAAAATGGCGGCTTACACGGAGTTAGCAGGACACTTTTGAGGTTATGGATTTGACAGTTTTACTCAGTACGCGTTTTTGTAAATTTTAAAGGAAAACGGACTGTGGCTGTTTTTCTAAATTATGTATTTTTTTTTTACACTTTCGAATGGTATGAATAACGTCATATAGTCAAAAAATTGATTTGGCAGGTTTACACTTTAAGCCGACGTTTTGCTTTAGGAAAAATCGCTGTACGCTGCGAAAATAAATTGTAGTGTGTTTAGTGATATTTTGAGTTGAATATTATGCTGTGCAATCAGTAATTTTGATGGGAAATTGGAATGTTATTGCATAGAAAAAGGATATTTTTTGATTTGCGTTTAAATACTACCCATATTTTATTACTATAGAATATTTTTTTCTCTTTCTTTTTGTACCAAAATGTCGTATACGGCAAGAAGCGGAGTTAGCAAGTTAGGTCATTTAGCCGACGATATATATTCAGTTAAAAACATCGCGTCTTGAATATTTTACAAATATATATCATTCTTTCTTTTTACCTTGTAAAAAGACAATTTATCATTTAATAAGACAATCAATTTAATTAATTACAATTACGTTAATATGATAGAATTACAATTCTATAATTAATTAAACACAAAAATATGTCTACAATGCATTAATATTAATTATTGCTCCCAAAATACTAACAACAATATCAACATATAATAAACTAAATAATCGGCCAAGTACGAGTCGGACTCGCGCACGGAGGGTTCCGCACTGTATGGGAGCCCCCCTTAAATATTTGTTTTATTTTAATTTTATTATTTATTATTGAAGTGAATATAAAACTAAATATTCTGTGAAAATTTCAAGCATCTACCTGTTACCATTATAATTATAGAGCGAAAAACGTCTGAAAAATGAGGTTTGTTGTATGGGAGCCCCCCTTAAATATTTATTTTATTTTCTTTTTAGTATTTGTTGTTATAGCGGCAACAGAAATACATCATTTGTGAAAATTTCACCAGCCTAGCTATAATGGTTCATGAGATACAGCCCGGTGACAGACAGGCAGACAGACGGACATCGAAGTCTTAGTAATAGGGTCCCGTTTTTCCCTTTGGGTACGGAACCCTAAAAATGAAAAAACATTTTGAGTTAGCTAAATTATAAAGGTAAAAAGCTGGATGTGTGACCGTACACACTTGATTAGTTTTTCGTCGTCCATTTTCGACGGTGATGCAAACGTCCAACACTACTTTTCTCTCCGGAACGAACGGAGTGACTGTGCCAAGGAATATAATACTCTCTACCGAGAGAAGAACTGTATCTCTGTATTAACCCTTTATAAGGCACAGGAAAGGGTCGAAGATATTAGAATAAAAATCACAGAAATGGGACAAGTATAGACACATATATTAAGAAGAAAAAAAAAAGTCTGAAAATTAAAAAAAAAAACATGTTGTCCACTATTTAGACAGAGCCTTACTAAGCACTATGAAATTCTGCGAAACATGGAACAGCACAAAGAGGAACTTCGCACCGGATGCATTGTATCTTTGATTTCTTGCTGTTTTCTTTGCTGCTGCAAGCTCTGCATCTTCTAAATGTCGCAAGTGGACCAGGAAGGTGGGATCCGACATCAGTAAGCCGTAGATCGTCTGGGAGACCATACTTAGCCTTCTGTCTGCTTTCAACTCTTGGCTTTTTGTTCACAAAAGATGGCAAGTTTGATACCCTCTTCTTCCTACTGGTAAAATTACCAATCAAATTCCTTCCCAGCGTTGTACGGAACTGCAAATTGTTCATTGGGTATTGGACTCTCCTTGAATATAAGATGTGTGCATTAGTTATGGCAGCATCTATAAGAAAATAAAATATCCTCATCCACCATCTCCGGCTCCTCCTAGTTACAGGATATGTGCCTCGTTTTTGATCAAACCGGTCCACTCCCCCCATCCTCTTAGTATATTCCACAACACCTAGTGGACAAGATATTTCTTGGCTGCTTCCATCTTTTTGGGTCTTCTTGCATGTCACTTTCTTCATAGGATGATAGGCAGTGCTAAGAATATTTACCAGTTTAGTGTCCATCCATGTAAAAAAAGCGACATTTTTGTTTATCCGCCACTTATAATCCCCTTTTGTCATTTTTTTGGCTGACTGCTTACCCTTCTTGGCAATCAATTTTTTTAGTGTTTTAGGTAAATTGGTTTTATTGGATCTGACTGTTGCTGTAGAATATATATATTATTTTCAAATAGTCTCTACATCAATTCAGTAGATGAAAAAAATTATCAAAAGCAACGTGAAAATGATCCATCTTTTCATCTATCAGTGCTTTGCAGAGACTATTCACAACAGCAGCTCCTAACCCAAATTCTGTCTCATTTCCTTTCTTGCCGGTGTATACATCAAACTCATATAAGTAACCAGTGTCACTATCACACCTGGCCCAAATCTTGAAGCCTCTTTTTACTGGCTTATTGGGCATGTACTGTTTCAAAGTGCTACGCCCTTTGAACTTTCATCTATGCTTTGGGATGTGGAGTTTCTTGCTCCCTTTTGGAAAACAGTATTCATGCAGTTGACGACGGGCCTAATGTTGTAAAGTTTATCATACTCTGGCTCTCCCCTTTTGGGAATTTTTGTGTTATCATTTAGGTGTAGATTTCTCAGTATCATTTTAAATCTTTTTGAAGTCATCACATCCGCAATTTCCCTCACGCAAAATAATGGGTCAGTTGACCAATATAAATCTATATTAGGAAGAGGATGCACACCCATTAGAACCAATATTCCAAAGAAAGCCTGCATCTCTTCTGCAGAGACATCAACCCAGTTCTTCTGTTTGTTTTGTGCAGCGTATAGATTGGTCTGCTCTAAGATTAGAGATAATATATCATCAGAGAAAGAACATCTAAAATATGCAAGAGGACTACTTCTGTTTGGGAAGTTTTGGTTTGCTTTTACTGGAACTTTATCAAATTTATCAATTGGTGCATTATGAGGGAACCTCATTTTTTTCCAATCATCATCAATATCATCTTCGTCTTCTTCAGATTCCGATAGAGACGACTCTGCACTATTGCTTCCTAGAACATCATTATCTGAATCACCTGCTCCGAAGTCCTGCCGTGCAGAAGGAACTTCCACTGCTCTACTCTCTGAAGGAATTGGCGAAATCGGTGGTCGTAAATTTAAGGCAACCTCAGGCTGTCTTTGTGAGGAAGACGGTGAACCCAAAATCTCCTCAAGCTCGTTCACACTTGGTTCTAAGAAAACCGCCTCATTTTCCCTGTCATCACTTTCGAAACCATCCTCTGACTCCTCACCATCAGATAAGGCAAAAAGCTCATCTAAAACTGCCTCTAATTTATCTAGAGGTATAACTCTCTGAAACAGAAAAATGTTATCACCAAACGGGCTCTGGGCAATATATGGACGTCATAATTTTTCTTCAAATCAGTATGTTTTTTTTATAAATGTTGAAATATCCTCATAAATGACAATTAGTTTAAACAGTACAGTGATTGGCACTCTAAGATAACC
Organism: Hypomecis atomaria; assembly: GCA_964007245.1. Lineage (NCBI taxonomy): Eukaryota > Metazoa > Arthropoda > Insecta > Lepidoptera > Geometridae > Hypomecis > Hypomecis atomaria. The sequence goes on along the minus strand of OZ023294.1, from coordinate 4,125,409 downwards.
TTCAACATATATGTAGTAATTTCTTTGTTATATTAATATTTTTTATGTATCTAATGTTTATCAAATAAAAGGTATATAAGTATAGATTACAATGATTCACAATGGTATTTAAAAAAAATTCTTTATTGCTTAAAAAGTAACATAAAACTTAATTCTATGCTATTGCACAATCATTGGCACTGAAGTATAATTATTGGCACAGTGAATTTGGTATAACGATTGGCAGTTGTATTTACCAAAGTAGGCACACCTAGGTACTTACGCTTAATCATCTTCCAACATTTTTAACAATTCTTCATTTGTCAATGGTCTCAATCTGTTTACTTTAACTTTTATCTTCTTATCATTTCCAGTTTCCCTTGAATCTCGAAAAGTTATGTTGGGAGGTTTAGGTTCGTCTAAAATTGGTCCCTTCTTCAATTCTTTTTTTACCATCTGTACTTGTTCCGATTCTTTAAAGGTTAACTGCATCTAAAATTGGTCTGTTTTTATATCCTTCAGGGCAATAATATTTGCAGGTTTAACTTCGTTTATATGTTTTTTTTATTTTCTTTGTATATTCTCTTTCTTCTTCAATATCACTTGAGATTCTATTTATACATATATATATACAGCTTTTTACAGCTTTTTACTAATTAATTGAATTATATTGTTATGACATTATATTATGATGAATTTACTGTGAAATTATTGATTCAATTTTAATATTTATTGTACATAGACATAGAGGAGCTTACAAAATGATGCACGGGAATATATACACTACATTTCTATAAAGTTACTAGATTTAGTATTCTCTCAAATGTATTAACTGACGAGTACATTATAGTAATTGTTATTATATTTAATTATGTAATAAGATATTTACTTAATGACAATAAATATTATCTTATCTTATTTGCAGGTTTAACTTCGTTCATAGGTTCTTTTTTTATTTCCTTTGTATAATCTCTTTCTTCTTCAATATCACTTAGATTCTATTTGCAGGTTTAATTAAACTGTTTGATTTGATAACAATTTTTGATTTGATACTATCAGAATTTGGTTTAATTTTCTTAATTATATTTAAATTTTTGGCTTTGTTCTTTTTATTTATAGTTTCAGCTTGCTTTTTTTCTTTGAGTAAGCGTTTCTCTTTGGCTTTTTCTAGTCTTGCTATTCGTTTGTTCTCCTTTTCTTGTATCTCTTTCATCTTTTTTTGTTGTTTTTCTAGTTCTACAGCCTCCCAATCTTTACTCGTTAAAACAAAAGAGCGATGTTCTATACCAGCTTTTTGTGTTTTAATTGGAGTCTTTGGCAACTTTAAAAAATCTTTTATATTTTGTTTCTTTATTGGACTCTTTGAAGGGACTTAGGTTGGCATGTCATCCACTAGTACCCATTTGTCTCCAATCAGCTCTACACTTTGACGACTGGTGGATGGAATAGGTATTACATATGTTTGTTTTTCTCTTTCACACTCAGAAATAACCTCAACCGTTTGTACAGCTTCTGACACTGAATCGTTTGTCGATGTAAGATTTATACAGGATGCCAAAGGTAATTCCTCAATCCCCTGATGCTGAAGTTTAACATTCAGAAGTTTTTCGTGTCCTGATCCTGAGGTTCCTGAATAATTGTCAACCATCGTGTTTGTTATAGAAGTGCCAGTGTCTTTGGATTGAGATTCATGAGTTGACAGTTCTGGTTCATTTGGCAAACATTATAAATTGTTGCTCTCAAAGTTTTGTCAATTCTGATCAAGTTTCCATGATTGCAATCTTGAAATAAACATTTTCTTGTATTAAAAGGTGCTCTTGTAAATCCTGGTATAGGAAATCTTGAATCATTTTGGGAAGGTTGGGCACGTGTCACAGCCTCTATTTGATCTGTATCAGCGTCAGTTATCTCAGATTCAGAACCAGGGACATTTGTTCAACAATATCTTGTCCAGTGCCGTTAGACTGTGATTCAACGTTTGCAGCGTCAGGTTCCGGGTCCAGTAACGTGGACAGCCGGGTCCGCCTCACATTGTTCAACGTAGCGTCTTTCTCGTTAAAAACAATGTCTACAAAGCCGATCTTCATGTCCAATCTGAAAAGAAAAATTGTTTTTTATTATGTGAAAGGAACCAAATCCTCAGTAAAATATTTATTTACGAAAAGTAATGTACATACATAGGAATCGAAAAAACATCTGATATCTAATAAATGTATTATTTATTTATTTATTTAAGTATACATTTATCCGTTGAGTAGTTACGATCTCTTATACCTACCTACAATTACATACATACAGGTCAAACAAATAACCGCCCTCTTGGGCTTTATGAGTGCGTACTAAAATAAAAATATGAAATATAGTGCATTTAGAATGGAATTTTCAAATATATGACGTGTTATGACGTGTGACGTGTGGTTCATAAGTGAGAAAGTGAAACAAACCAAGCTCCTGTGAGCGTTAGAGTAGGACGGGAGACAGCCAACTACATACACATCCTCGGCGGTGGCGGCGGCGGCGGCGCGTGCGGCGATTCCAAAACGCCGGCGGATTGCCCACTGTCAAATCACGAGTGCTTGGCGCACCATAATATAGTAGGTACCGATATAACGATTATTTAAATGTTTTAAAGGATCTATTATGCGGTATCTTTACAAAAAATCTGATGAATACCTACAAACTTCTAACTCTCATAACTTATTTCGGACTGAGGATAGAATTTTTTTGTTTAATTAACGTTGTTTATAACATCTTACTGTACTAAAAAAACAAGGTTTGGTTGATGGCCGCGCGAATTTTTTTTTTTTAAAAGGCGCCATTTTCAGTCATTGGCTTTTGTGAGGGAAAATTCAAAATTGACAGTAGAATATTGTACTGCAAAAATAACATGAAGAGGATTATTAATTTATGAAGTAATACGTTAATAATTGTTATTATTGTATTACTTCATACCATCATGAATCCTCTTCATGCTGAAATTATAATGTTATTGTATATTAACATTCTAATATACACAATAACAAATTTAATCAAGTTCAGAATGAATAAAAAAATATTTTTATCAAATTTTATTAAATTCTGTAATAATTAAAACAACCAGTCAGTATTAGTTTAATCATTTATTTTTGAAATCCTCATTTTCCTTTCCATGGTTTTTCTTTTCTCTTCTTCTTCCAATTCTCTGTTTTTTAATATAATATACCTTCTGGTACAAATAAGAAAGGTGCTGGTTTTAATATGATTTATATTTATTTCTAAATGATCACTACATTTATTTAGAAAAGAAAAATCGACACAATCTAAAGCAGCCATTACATTTTTTTTTTTATGTCATTTTTCCAGGCATCCGTTTTTAAGTAATTATTTATAATAGTCGCCATTGTTTCGACACATAGGACCACATTTTTATTTACATAATTCAGAGAGTTATTCACTGTTTCATATTCTTTGAAACTTGTGAATGTGTGAATGGTTTCATGAGTTTCTGCCAAAAATGGGTTTAGGCAATTAGGACAATTGTTGTGCCTTAGTTTTTTGAAAATGAAACCACACACATATCCACAAGCTTGACTTTCAGGAGTCACCAGTTCGACTGTCTCAACTGCATCAGCTAACAGTCAGCAGTTTCAAAATTTTTTATTGGTATGTCCGCAGTTAAAAAACTTGACAAATTATTGGACAAAATGGCGGTGCCATCTTCACAATTTTTTTTTTTGCCCTGCGTGACGTAAATTTGTAACAATTGCAGTTTTCACACCTGCTACAAATTGCTGAATTGTGGGATTAATTTTTGACCCACAATTATACCTGATGCAGCCGAAACAATTTTCTAAGGGATCCTGATTCAGGCGACGCGTCGAAAGACTCTTAATGTCTATAGCCTGCAAATTTTTCCATAGCCTTTCTATGGCATTCGTCGTGTGAATCCATCCTTCTTGAGACGGAGGATTAGATTTACTCCCCAGGTATTTCATGGATGAAATAAACCTTCTCATCTCTCCGAAGAGCTCTATATGAGGGCTCCGTGCAGTCAGGTTTGTGGAATACTTTTTTTCCTCTGCGTAGGTCCGGGCTGTCAGCGTTAACAGCATCAAACAGCTGGTCAAACTTTTTGACGAATGTTGCAGTCGCATGGGCTTCAGATGGAAGTTCTTCTGAAAAAAAATATTTTAAATGTTCTGTAATCATATTAACAACAAAAATATAAGTCATATCAAAATTATGGGAACTATAGGATGATTTCTTAAATAGAGAGACGCAATTGGAGGATTAGAGTGGCTCAAGACAGAATACAATGGAAAAAGGAAAGTCGTTAACCACTGGGCAAAGCTTGTGTAGATATCATCTATTTTAGAACCACCGACACGAAGAAGAAGAATGGAAAAAGGTAGAAAGCTTTGCCAGGAGGTAACTGAATCGAGAGATATACTACATGGAAAATTAAAACTAGTAATAACTCAGAATAAAAGGCTAAATAAATAAATAAAATATCAAATATTGCCAACAAATTACTCAACAATGAAAACCATGTTTTGCAACAGGTACAGTAGTTTATAAATATTGCATGTATAACAGTTATCTACACATACATGTCTTTGAATAAAATGGTTTGACAGACAGACGGATGGACATGGCGAAACTGTAAGGGTTCGTTTTTGTACAATGGAGTGAAGAATTAAACGACGTTTGTTCGGTTTAAAGGTTTATTATTGACTGCTCGCATATTCGATACAAAGAGTTTAGTACCTTAAAACTACTTCATACTACAATACGACTTCTTCATACTACAGTACTGCTTCACCTCCGGGGGTGAAAGAGAAAATGTTCTTATTCTACACACAAAACTCTACAAACTTATTCTTATTCTACAAACTTAAACTAGTTACGAAACATCTTTGTTCTATCTTTATGAACTATATCTACCTTTCCGTTTCGTTCAATCTTCACATTAATATCTAAATCTTCTAACACTTTAAAAGGACCATTATAAACATAATCTAATTTACGCGCACATTCATTCTTAACTAAAATTAAATCGTTCATGTTATAAGATATAGGGTTACTATTCCTATCATAATTTTGTTTTCGTTTTTCCTTACACGCTAACAGATTTTTTCTAGCATCACTTAAGGCTACTTGCATTTTATATTTTAGTTCTGCACAATAATCATCAAGGTTATACAATGGTTCTACATTTTCTTCTATACGGTATGATATTTTACATTGTCTTCCGAATACAAGTTCATAAGGCGTATATTTAGTTTGAGTGTTTACACAAGTATTATAACTAAAACACCAATAAGGTATCCAGTGGGACCAAGAAAAATGTTTATTTGTACAATAAGTTCTTAAAAATGCACCCAAATGCTTATGAGCTATTTCTAACGAACCAATTGATTGATGGTGGTATGCGGTCGATATTAATTTCTCAATTTCTAGTAATTTACACACTTGCTCCATAACTTGAGAGATAAATTCAGTTCCTCTATCCGTAGCTATAGTTTTCGGAATACCAAAACGCAAAATAAAATTATTTACGAAGGCTTTGGCTACACTAACTGCTTCTTTGTTGGGTAAGGGATAAGCTTCTATAAACTTCGTTAACTCACATTGAAGAGTTAGTATATAACAGTTTCCATGCTCATCCTTTTCCAAGGGACCAACCAAATCAAGAAAGATTTTTTCAAAAGCGGTCGAAGCTGTGGTAGTTATAGTCATTGGTTGCTTAGTATACTTACCTTGTTTCATCTTCTGACACATTTCGCATTTACTAATATATCTTCGAATATCCGAATCTAGACCTGGCCAGTAGTATTTTTTTTTAATATTATTCGTCATTCTATTTATCCCTACATGTCCACTCGTGGGCAATAAGTGATAATCATTTAAAATAAATTGCTTTTCTTTTTCATCGTATATTCTTTTTATACCTCTAAGAACACATATACGGGGACCTTTCCATTCTTTTAATGATTTAATTACACTACATAAACCCTTTATAAATTCATTATTCTTTTCATCTTTGACTATGCATAGTTCCTTTATCTTTATTCTGTTGCAAAATTCCCCAAGCTTTGTTGCAAATTCGTCTCGCGAAAAATGCATTTTGAAGCTTAAATTAACACATAATAACATACTACTTGGTACATACACAAAACATTCCTTTTCTTCCATTCTTACGTTTTTCTTTTTTAATTTATTTATGACTTCATTTTCTACTAACTTCATTTCAATAGAATCACTCGGCTGTTTTAATAATTCCACGACACGTGGGTGATCAGGCCACTTGTCTTGGTTTCCATTAAACTCAGCTTGTACTTCTTCCCCCTGTTTCTTTCGGTCTTCTTCTTCCATCCTTCTCTTTTGAGCTCTAGTTGTTACAGCTAAAACTTGTTCTTTAATCCCTTTTAATTCATTTGATGTTATATAAACTCTAGATAATGCATCTGCGACTGAATTATCTTTACCTTTTATGTACACTATTTTGAAATCATATTCTTCGAGAATCAACCGATATTTTATTAACCTACTTGACGGATCTTTCATACCGAATAAATAAATTAAAGGTTTGTGATCTGTCATAATTGTAAAAGTTCTGCCAAAAACATAAGGTCTAAAATACTTGACTGCCCAAACTATTGCGGTGATTTCCTTCTCGATGACTGGGTAATTTTTCTCCGCTTTATTTAACGGTCTGCTGGCGTAAGCTATGGGTTTCATATTTTTGTTACATAATACAGCTCCTACGGCTAGATCAGAAGCATCCGTTTGGATTACGAACTCATTTGTTTCAGAAAAATCTGGATATTGCAATATCGGAGACGTCATTAACTTTGTTTTAAGAAAATCAAAAGCCTCTTGGCATTTGGCATCCCATCGAAATGGAACGTCTTTCTTCAGTAAATTATTTAAAGGCATGGTAATAGTTGCAAAAGATGGTACAAATTTTCTATAATAGTTACAAAAGGCGACAAAACGTTTTGTTTCGTCCGAATTTTGTGGAACAGGGTATTGTTCCAAAACTCTTGTTTTTTCAGGATCAGGTGAGACACCCTCAGCAGATACTAAGTGTCCAAGATATAGTATTTCCTTTTTTAAGAATTGACATTTTGCTGGATTTAGTTTTAAATTCACTTTTCTCAATCTTTCAAACACATCCATCAAATTTTGATTGTGAATAGTCAGATTTCGTCCAAAAATGATGAGATCATCTAAATAGATAAAACACTTTTCGAAAGCTAATCCAGACATTGCAATTGACATAACTCTGCTAAATGCACTACAAGAAGTTTTTAAACCCATTGGCAATCGTTTAAGTTGATAATGTCCCGTGCTTGTTGAAAATGCTGTATACTTTCTACTTTCTGGGGTCAATAAGACTTGGTAATACCCTTGTTGAAGGTCAAGATGAGTAAAATAGACTGAGCCAGATAACGAGTCGAGAATATCAGTTATATTTGGTAATGGGAATTTGTCATCAACAATATTTTCATTTAATTTTCGAAAATCTACAACCAATCGCCATTTTTGGGATCCTTCAGATTTTTTGGGAACTAATAATATGGGGCTGGACCACTCACTTGAAGATTCTTCTATTATATTATCATCCTCGAGCATTTTCACTATTTGTCTATTAACTTCCGGTTTTAAAGCTTGTGGTAGCCTATAGGGCTTTACGTAAATGGGATTTACATTAGATTTTAATGTTATAGATTGCTCACAGATATTTGTAGTTTCTAGCTTATCACCGGGTAAAAAGAAAATATCCGAATATTTTGATGAAATTTTCTCAATTGATTCCTTTTCTTCTTTATTTAAATGTTGTAAATCTAACAATGGTAATAAAGTTTCAGCTCTTTTAGCATTACTTTCACAACGTCCAAATTTGAAAATATTATAATCATTTAAGAGTTCTGCGTTCAAAACAAAATTGTCTAATTTGACCTCTTCATCGCGTGTATTGAGAATTTTAATCGGTATTCTTTTATTTGTCGGCCTAACAATAGTTCCAGCTAAAAACACATCCTTTTCAATCTCTCTCGCACAAACAATGCAATCATCTGTGGAAGGTGAATCTTTGTCTAAATAAACGTAGTGAATTGACTCACTTCGAGGTGGGATTATCAGCGTGTTACTGTAATCTGGTTTGTCACAAATTGGTAACGTGATATACTCACTTCCATTCTGCAGCGTTAGTAAATTATTACCTAAATCTATATTAGCTTTATACTTACTTAAAAAGTTATTTCCTAATATTCCATCAACTAAAATGGGAAGATTCTTAAAAATATGAAACTTATTTTGAAAACTACGATTTCTATCGACATTTAAATCTAACACTACAAATCCAGTAGATCTAATTTTACCACCTATACCGTTGACTTCTAAGTTATCGTATGAGACAACACATTTTTTCGGAAGCTCTTCTTCCTTAATAACTGAGATAGAAGCGCCTGTATCCAATAGTAGTACTAATTTCTTACCATTAATATAAAAATTAACGAATTTAGAGTTTCCTCTGCAAGCGTAAATAAAATCAGTTATCTCGAAAAAACTGGTTAGTATCTCCTTCGTTACGCTTCTGGTCTATATCAGCAGTGCTTACTTGCACATCCTGGTTTATCGGAATTGCCATTACGTTGTTATTATAATAATAACCTTGTCTGCCACGTCCATAGAAAAATCGTCTGTTATACTGACCTCTTTCACGTGGGGCGTTCTGGTATGGTCTAGTAGGACCCTGGTATCTAGGCTGATAATTTCTGTAATTGTTATTATTATTTTGAAATCGGAGCCCTCTGTTGTTGTAAAAGTTTTGATTTCCACCGCGGCGTCTGTTTTGTCCTCTAAATCTGGGAAAACGATGAGGAGACTTACCACGGGATGATGCATCCATTCTCCATACCTCGGCTTGCCTTGAAGTAGACGCTATTGAAGTCTCGTCCTTAGCCGCCTGGATCGCCTCTTTAAGAGTCGAGTAGTTGCGAGCGGCAACGATGGTACTCAGCTTCTCGTCCTTAAGTCCACCTGTAAACTTTTTAATAACCATCTTCTCATTTATAGGTTTTAAAATAGCGCATTTAACTGTATCTCCATCAGACTGTGATATATTCAGCTCTGTCATCAGTTTTTCTAATTGTAAACCATATTCGTCTATGGACCTATGACCTTGATTTAATGATAAAATCTGGTTCTGAATTGCTGTAAAAGATTTTTTAATTAGTAGTACCCTTTTGAAATCTTGAATCATTTCGTTGACCGTACTATAGGTTTCACGAACACGTAATTTTGCGTTTTCGGTAAGTCTACTTTTTAAAACAAAAACGATTAGCGTTTTTTTTCCTATCTCATTCAACATTTCCGCATACATCTCCACCGTGTCAATTAATCGTTTCGTAGTACATTCTTTATCGTCTAATATAGGTATTAGGTTACATGCCGTTTTGATATCAAAATCCATTGTTACAGATTGTACGTCTAAAGACGGTGTGCACAAATCAACAATTTCCTTAAATAATATACAATTTCTTTCGTACGTTGCAATGGCTAATTCTAAATCTACTTTAGATTCATCTTCATCGGAATTTAACACAGAAAACAATTGTTCATTTAATTCGATAAAATGATTCGCTTCTTGCAATTTACTCGGCGTTACTGAACACTTAAATCTACTCTGGCCTTTCTTTACCAGATATTTCTTTATCTCTGACAATTTTTTATTTATATCGCACAGAGTTTTTGCAGCTTTCTCCATACTAATTCATAAATCATTATGAAATATATAATGCATCGTGCGCATATATTTTACAAATTATTAAATTAACTCAAGCCCATACCATATCATAGTAAAATTACATACCCATTATTCATTTATACTAACACTAATTTTATTGTTCAAATGATTTTGTTTTTCGTAAGATTTAATTTTTATTTTATTTATTTTTCACCTCACTTCACTTATTTTTTTATATCGTCTTGATTTATTTTATTTGTATATTTCCACTCACGGTATTATTCACTTCACTTAGGTATCCACGAATTTCTTGACGAATTTGACGAAATTCGAAGAAATGGAGATCTCTTTAATTAATTATCGCCGTCCGTTGCTCTCCTTCGGAAAGAGTTTCTAATTCTTTCCAATGTTCCTCTCGCGGCCTGCGAGTCTATCCATCTTACATGCATATTCTTGTATTTTCTTGCCAGATAAAATAGTGAAAATAACATTATGATGGCCAGTACCACAATCAGCAGTATGTAAATATTCTGAAGTTGACCTTTCATATTACTATAGTTCTCTTCGTTTCCTCCGTTCGAAGTTTGTGATATAAAAACGTCTTCTTTTTCCACTTTCGATTGACACATTTTTATAGAAATAACTTCTTCTTCGGTATAACTTCAATGACAAAAAAAAATCACTGTTATAAAAGTTCTAACTTGAGCACCGAGGCACACAGGAATTCGCGCACATCAGCGGTTTTCGCCGGGCTCGCTGGGGCCGCGCCGGCCGGTGGTATCGCGTTACATTTCACAGAACTGGCAGGGTCGCCATGAAGAATTAAACGACGTTTGTTCGGTTTAAAGGTTTATTATTGACTGCTCGCATATTCGATACAAAGAGTTTAGTACCTTAAAACTACTTCATACTACAATACGACTTCTTCATACTACAGTACTGCTTCAGGAGAATGGATGAATTTTTCGTTTTTTTTTTTTTTTTTTTTTTTTTTTTTTTTTTTTTTTTTTTTTACAATTTATTTCAGACAAAATCCATAAAACAGAATTCAATATCCTTAAATTAATCAAACATCGATAGAAAATCGGAATACATTGGATAAAAATAGTTTAAATCGTAAAAATATCTAATTACTAACACAAAACAATAAATAATAAAGTTAAATTTAGAATGTCAATATTATACAGTCAGAACAGAATAAGTTATAAAATCATAAACAATATTGATTAAATATACAAATTCATTAAAAGAGAATCTTAAATGTCATCTTAATCTATATCGCGGCTTGACACCTGAAAACTCGGTATGCTGCTTGGTCCAATGGTTCATTATTGGACAATCTATGTCCATCCTCCAAGCGAACAGTTGAAGGTAACTGTTGGAGCTGCCGCGGACGCGACGCATCAGGGACGCCACCCGCTTCCTCAAGATAGCGGCGAAGCCGTCTATATGCGCGTCCGCGAACATTCCCGACGCGCTACAATACGGCGGCAGCCTCAGCAGTGCCCTAAACGCATTATTGTACTGGGTACGCAGGGCGGTATAAGACCTTTTTGTATACTTGACCCATAGGCTGCACGTGTAGAAAGACTGACAAAATGCTCTGAAAAGTGTTGTTTTCACCTGCGCAGTACAACGTGCAAACCTACGAGCCAGCATGTTAGCCCTAACAGATAACGCCCTGCGCTCCCTCTCCATGTCTACGTCATCCGCGAGCGTCTCCGTTACCCAATGCCCGAGATACTTGAACTGCGATACTCTTTTAAGAACACTGCCATTTAGCGCCACCGGTGGTACAGTAGAATATGTTTTTGAACCTGCTTTAAACAATAGTAGTTCGCTTTTAGCCGCATTATATCTCAGGCCATGGTCCTCCGCATAACGCTCGCAGATGCCAATAAGTTTCCTGAGAGCCCTGATCGATGGACTCAGCAACACCATGTCGTCCGCATAACTGATGTTGTTCACGAAAACTCCATCAATCGAGCAGCCGACATTGGTGCTGCTGAGCTCACGGATGAGGCGGTCTATGTACAGGTTGAAGAGGCCTGGAGAACTTAAGCCACCTTGCCTTACACCGCATTCTAACCTGTACACATCCGATAGCGATCCGGACCACCTCACACAATTGCTCTGATTACCATACCAATACTTTAGTAGGGAGATATACTCTACAGGAAGTTCAGTATCACTCGACAACTTCTGCCACAGCCTATCATACGTAACCAAATCGAAGGCCTTCGATAAATCCAGGAAGCAGGCGTAGACAGGTGTGCTTCTATCAGTGTAGTACTGAACGGTGTGCTTGAGATTCAGTATAGCCGTTTCAGTCGACAACCCAGGCCTGAAACCGAACTGGGCGTCATGCAGATTTAAATGTTGTCGCAACTGAAAATCAATCACACCGTCCAACACTTTAGCTATAATAGTTGCCAGTGATATGGGCCTGTAATTGTTGATGCTGGATGAGTCACCTGTTTTGTTTTTAAGTATTGGAACAACTATAGTTTTCATCATCTTTTCTGGCAAATATGAATGGCCGACACAAAAGGTGAAGAACATGGCGAGCACCCTCGGCAAATGAACGCCCGCATGTTGCAAATGCTCAATGCTTAGACCGTCATGGCCGGGGGATTTTCCCCGCTTCATGTCCTTCACCACTCGCGCAACCTCTTTCGCAGTAATGCGCCTTATAGGATCCCCAATATTCAATCCACCAATATAACCCGTGGCTGGTCCCAGCGGAGAGCATACTTTGAAATGTTCACTAAACCGATTGGCAATATGGACCGGATCACCAATACCCTCTACACTTACGGGAACACTCGGCCTGGGATTCAGTTTATTGGTCTCCTTCCAAAACTTGCCGAAGTCTTTAGCTGCGTGCTGTGTCGCTAGAATATCCATTTTTATTTGAATTTGATTATCTTTACACCACTTAAGTTTAGTTTTGAAAGATTTACGCGAAGTCTGCATTTGCTCATATATATAGCCAGACCTAGGCTTGCCACGGAGAACCCAATCCCGAAACCGAAGCCGAGCCTCAGCGTGAAGTGGTTTGACATGCTTGTTCCATCCTACTACATGTACCTTTTTCTTTTTTCTATTTGTATTAGAACTACAAGTAGAAGCAGCTTTTCTCAGAGTATGAACTATTTGATCATACATTGAGTCAATTATTTTCTTATGATCTATACAACAAACCCTATCACTACACTTCTGAAACTCCACGGGGAAGTCGACATCACGCAAACCAGTCAAACACAATTGTAAATATTGATCAACCTGTTCCCTGTCCCTCTCTCCCCATACAGCCTTATCCGGCAAGGAATCTCGGCATGTGGACTTTGGGACTAAGATGTTAAGATCGGTCACTAATTCTATAGCGAAGTGATCGGAAGCCGACACTTCGTAATTTATTTTAACTTCTAAAATGGTTTTTCTAGCTACTTCAGTTGTAACAATATGGTCTAACCACGATGTAGTCCCATGTGCGTCACTTATATATGTAAAAGCGTCTGAATGTAATCCCAAATACTCGGTATCTGCACAAGTCCAATTTTGCTCGGCGCAAAAGCTTAGAAATTCCTTACCGAATAAAGAGTCCGGGTCTGCGTTGAAGTCTCCCAAAATGTAAACCGCTTCCACATTGCATGATTCAACCGCAGCGCTTATTTTTGCGAAACAATCTATAAATAATTCTAAGTTGTCCGCATCGTTCGTGGGCATGTACACGGATATCACAAGAAGTTCGCGATCATCTAATTTCACCTTCACAGCTACAATACGAGTACTATCGATATCAACCACAGACACTGATTGAAACACGTTTTTACGCCACAACAAACAAACTCCGCCAAAAGCCCGGCCCTTTAAAATTTTCTCCGATGTTTCCACAGCTGATTTCCCTGTGTATGCAAACTCTGGATCGATTTCTGCGAGATAATGAATATCGTGTGGAAGTAGCCAGGTCTCCTGCAACGCTAAAAAGTCCGCCGTGCGACAGAGCATCCTCACGTAGTCTATCGAATTTTTAACCGAACGACAGTTATAACTGACAAAGCTAGTTCTATGAATTTTCTCTTCGATGTTGTGATCCATTATCTTTTGGTTTAAATTCAACAAATTTTCTAACCGTTACTCCTTCAGGCCACAAAGAGTCGTCCAAAAAGAGAGACAATTTCGCGCAAGGTACATACATCTTATATGCATTATACTGTTTTTGTACCTTGGCATTAATTCTTTGCAGATTAATCGAAACGTTTTTAACTTGATCAAAAATTTAAGCTCAAGCAATAAGTAGGCTCACTCACTTGATGCAATTTTCGATAATATGCCACCGGTGACAGAGTGGCTACATATTTGAGCTGCCAGCTTTACTCTCATCTGCTGCTTAACATTTGGATGCAAATGACGGTCTGTTAGTGCAGGAGCAAAAACAAAATTTGCATTACTTTTATCAAGAAGATAAAATGCCTCAATATCATTCCATCTTGCTTTGCCTAAAACAAAAGTATTTAATTAAGAAAATAATATCCAGACTGGCTGGTTAAGTCTATTATTATTTCCGGACGTCTACCTAAGTAGGACGTAGTCAAACGATTGGCAGCTCTTGTTGTTTTTGTAGTCAGTTTTAATGCACCTAATACTTAGCCAATATACATTTATTTACAATATACAGGCCTTTGCCCTGCAGTGGGACGATAACGGCTAAAAATAAATAAATAAATAAACATTTATTTAAGTTCATGCAAAATAGAGACGTTTTACCTAAAAAAAAACGTTTATTAAATACTTACCTTATTTGAAAACCTAATTACTTAATAAATATGAGAGAAGCGACTTCCGTTTCAGTTCAAGCGAGTACTTTCTTCCGTCCGATGCCCCGCCTCCTTTCGTGTCTGACGTCATGTCCTACCGCCAACTTGGCAGTCGAGTTTATTTTAAATGGTTCGATTAGTGTTCATTCGACTCATGTTTATACACCAGGCAGGGATAAAAAGTATTAGGTTTTCAAATAAGGTAAGTATTTGACGGCGCGTTTGAATATTGAGAGTAAACAGCAGTGACAACTGTCAGCTGTCAACGTCTCCGAGGTGGAACTGTCATTGTAGTTTACTCTGACGCAACACCGAGCGCTAGTGGAGCGGCGAGGGCCGGCGGCCGCCATTCGATAGCTTGACGGCAATCGGTTTGCATCGGACCGCGTGCTACGTGTTTGGTGGAGTGTCATTTAATATTGGAGTGATCAATGATTGGACTGTTTGATTCAAGACCCATTTTGTGCCGAAGATTGGAATCTGATTGGAATTACAGCGCATAACATAACGTTGCGTTATTATTCTCCTCGCCCGACTACCCACGCCTACCCACAATCAAACATGGATACTTCTGATGAAAACACGGATACTTCTGATGGTATGGACGCCTCTCATGTCCCTTCATCAGAAGTGGGATGCAGAGGGCTTACTTCAGAGGAGAATAGTCGTACCAGATCTTCAGCTCCAGTACCAGAATTATGCCTGTCGCAACAGATGGAATTGTTTTACCTCTATTGACGGCTTTACCACCGCCGTAACCTCCGAGCAGCACGTGTACCCAGTTGATTATGTTGTTTCCTAATGACAATTATGCAGACATTGAAGGTTGGAGAAAAGTAACCGAAATCGTAGCCAACGAGCGTAAATTGGGAAGTGCAGACCTGCTTTTGTTACTTACATGTGCACTTAAAGGCCGAGCTGTTACCTGTTTAACACGACTGCAGGCATTGCAGCTGACACGACCTCAAATAAAAGAACTGTTCCTACCTAAATTTGCCAAACCTATAAGATTATTTCGATAAAATCCTACGATGCCAAGTGATGTTAAATAAACTGCGAGTGAGTCAGCCATACGCCTTTAGAACATCATCGGATGCATTCTGCGGACGGAAATACCTGAAAATATTATCACAAGATAATTTGTGTCGACATTTTTATGCCAAAAGGGCGAAGTGATTTGTCGTGAGCTCTACTTAACTGTCATACTCCAAGTACCAGACCTCAACCTCTGCGAACTTTCATCGGTATTTCATTGAAAATAAACTATGAATGTGAGAAAATGATTAATGATGTATGAGAGTATATGATGTAAACATGACACGGATGTAAAAAGGACCCGATTTAATGAATTGCGCTTCACGGAAACATCTCACCGCTACGGCACGTCTGATCACAAAGCGGTAGACAGCCGCAAGCGAAAAGGAGAATCTGCTACTTCAGACAAGTTGCAGAATTGAACATTCAGAGCTGCTGATAGACCACAATCAATCACCTGCATCACGTCACGTGTGGGCGACCAGGTCCCGTGGCGTCGGTGTGTCCAAATCGAGCGGGCGGCAGCGGAGCAGCGGCGGTCAAAGAGGTTCATGTGTGTGAACGCATGGCATCGAGGAGTACCTACGCCGACTATTTTATCTGGTGAGCTCGTTTCCTTTATTTGTGATAGTCGATCAGTTTGTTCATTAGTAATTAATAGCTACGCCGAGAAGTTCCCTGGTACTGTGTAGAGTGAATTAGTGTGTCTGACGGGCATTGGTAGAAATTATGTGGAATGTGTTTCCTGGGTTCTTAGTTCCATCAATGTTGAAAACTTCTCGCTGTGTTGCTTCACATTGTACCTGATGGCTTTGTTGCTGAACCGGTACGTAGTATCTATAGTAGTCTGTGACCGGTACTAATAGGTAGGGATATATTAGACTATAGCGTATATTAGCGTGCACGCGCATATCGATACAAATTACATTTCTCAGGTAATAAACCAAGTTAATCAATCTGACAAGTCTAGCGGTTTTATTTTTACGATTATTGATACGGACCATGGATGTATAACCTAAACTATCATGGATGTATTCCATGAGACGGACTAATGCCAAATTAAAATTGATTAGGATTTTAAGTAGTGAGTTCTTCATCGATAGTTTATCAATGCAACGAGCTACGATAGGATAAGTACTGTGGTCTCTAACAAAAAAAGGCGTTCTAGGCAAAAATAAGGTTCCCATTAAAAGCGAACGTTATTCAGGAAACAGCTCCTTCTACAAGCTCCGTTTTTATTTTTATTTGTCGTGAAGTCTTATCAATCGATGTACGCGGGCTGCACGCATGAAAAAGTGTCAATGTCTGCCTGGAGCACACGGGCAAGCAAGAGCGCGTAACAACCGATAGAGACGCACGATCAGCCTAACCGTTTGGCTTGTTTCAACGGTTGATTCAACAATGCAAATAATTTTGCTTTCTCTCGCAGTATGAGCCAGAGAGACCATTTAGTGTAGATGAATTTGTCCTTGCCTTTTACTGTCGTCCAGGTGTTTAATCGTGACACATATGAGCTGCGAGACATTGATGAATCTAATCGAACCTATAAATATGCCCACGAAAACTTACGTGCAGTGCCCGGGAGCTGTGCTACAGTGAGTTGGGTGAAGTAGATACTTTCATAATTCATAATGCAGAGGAGGCCGAGACGGCGGCAGGCCGTAGTCGTTAGAGTGGAATGGTAATTTTGATGATGAGAGGAATACAATGTCAGTATCTGGTTCACACAACCTGGCTGCTAGTTCTTTTTTCTTAGAACATAGTGAGTTGTGCATGAGTGTGGGTGTATAATTATGTGTAAACCCTGTTCTTCCGCCGACAATCGATCTAGCTAGAGCGTAGGACATTGGTGAAGCAGTTGAGTGCGGTGTAGTTGGTTAATTGGGCTGGCCTAAACCGGGTCGATGCCCATGTGCAGATGTGGTCCTACGCGGTGGGTGGTGTAGTTGATTACTGGGCTGGCCTAAACCGGGTCGATGCTCAGGGTCAGACTATGACTTCGCGGTTGGTGGTGCTGTGTGGTGTCCGCTGGGTGGCAGGTGAATGAGTTAAGGAGCTGGCCTATGCGGGTCGATGTTCCGGCTCACTTCACTTGCGGCAGCGTGGGAACTTGCGACGTTCGTTACGGGTTTCTTCGGTGTGTGTGCTGGGTGGCAGGTGGATGGGTTAAGGAGCTTGCCTATATGGGTCAATGTTCCGGCCCACTCCACTTGCGGCAGCATGGGAACGTGCGACGTTCGTTACTGGTGGATGGGACGCTGGCGGGTTGTCTGGTCTACGTCACCATATTGAGATGGTGGCTGGCCCAGTGTGTGTGTGTGTGTAGTTAACGTGGGGGAAACATAGATCGAGATCTACTTAAACAGGTGACGTAACTAGGTAGATGGTCAGGGATGGACGAGCGGGCTCAAATGGGCACTACAGTTGTGTTTGGTCTTTGCAGGCAATCCGGGATGTGAGCAGTCGCACAAGGACGTGCGAATGTCAGTCTGGCCGTGACGGCGCGTTTGAATATTGAGAGTAAACAGCAGTGACAACTGTCAGCTGTCAACGTCTCCGAGGTGGAACTGTCATTGTAGTTTACTCTGACGCAACACCGAGCGCTAGTGGAGCGGCGAGGGCCGGCGGCCGCCATTCGATAGCTTGACGGCAATCGGTTTGCATCGGACCGCGTGCTACGTGTTTGGTGGAGTGTCATTTAATATTGGAGTGATCAATGATTGGACTGTTTGATTCAAGACCCATTTTGTGCCGAAGATTGGAATCTGATTGGAATTACAGCGCATAACATAACGTTGCGTTATTATTCTCCTCGCCCGACTACCCACGCCTACCCACAATCAAACATGGATACTTCTGATGAAAACACGGATACTTCTGATGGTATGGACGCCTCTCATGTCCCTTCATATTTAATAAACGTTTTATTTTAGGTAAACGTCTCTATTAAATATCTGTACCGTTATTTGAAAACCTAATTACTTAATAAATATGAGATATGTTTGTTATCACCTGGTGGCGGTAGGTTTATAAGTTTTGGACGCTAATGTGAGATGTATTTTGCTTGGTGGGTAATCATAGATTATGATTATGATAGGCACCTGACTATAGCTTCCGGACCTAGCTCTAATTACCCTTCTGCTTAAAACAAAAATTGTTGCTGTTCCATCAGGTTCAATCTTGTTTTATGAAATGCTAACAGACTAAGTATTGTCTTGTAGGTAAAAGAAAATAAGTAAGTTGACATATTATCATCTTTTATTTAAGTAGGTATTAGATTAGCACATGAAAAGTTGCTAAACAACTAATTATCTTGATTAACTGATTGATGATCATGATTACAATCATTTTTACAAAGTTTTGGATATGCATTGTGAATCATTTACTATAGTTTTAATTGATTGGCACAAATAGATCTGGGTTACGGCTGCTACTTTGGGGTTTTGGAGTAACCTCCTTGCAGTAGTATTTCTTGAAAGTTTTGGCCGACCGCCAGTTGCCCCTAGCTAGTATTTCATCAACGGGGCAGTTTTCTAGCCAGCTTTTGGACGCCACTGCTGAGCGAAAACTTCCGGGAGAGGCTTGGACCCCGACGTCTCGCAGTAGCTTCCTTATCCAGCCCGCTATGATGGTGCGAGTGGCTGGTTTGGGTTTCCTGCAAGTAGATAGGAACAGACTGTCAGTTTTGGCACAGTTGCGTCGCTCGTCTGAAAGCTTTAAAAGATGTTCAACCCAGTGCGCTGGGTCTAAGCTTGGGGTATCTTTATTTTTGTTCGACCTCCAGTCCGACTGCCGATACTGAGATTGTCTGTTTTAGACCCATATTTCGGCCAAAAGATGACATGGTCCTCTGAAACTACACATAAAGAGGGGTCTATGCTTAGCAGTGTCAGGTCATGTATGCGTCTCCCTGATAGTAAGAGCAGTAATGCAGCAGTCATTTGAGAAGCTTTGAAAAAGCTGTCTGTGTTAGGATTTACTGTGAGGAAGTGGTTGAATAGCACATCCACATCCCAAATGGGGGTTGGTTCTACCTTTGGTTTGGATATGGTAATGGCTTTAATAACCTGTTTCACAAGAAAATTGCTACTTAATTTTAGGCTATGGCTTGGATCACAGAAGGTAGAGACCACCGATTTATGAACCAGAATCGTAGCTAATGAAAGGTTTTCTTTTTGATGTAGATCACTTAAGAACCTGGCCAGATCTAAGCTTGATGGCCTAAAGGGGTCAATGATTGCTATTTTAGCCCAAGAGACCCAGCGCTTCCAGGCCGCTTTGTATGTTTTAACTGTGGAAGGTCGTCAGCTACTCATTAGAAGAGATTTTTGTTCGTTAGACCAGCCGGTTAAATATTCATTCCACCCGCACATCTCCATATCTCGAGAGTCATCTGAGACGCTTGAGACGGTGGGAATCCTGTTGTCAAGTCCACTAGGACCTGGTCCGGCCTACATATTGTAAACGGAGCTGATATCGCTCTGCTTTTCAGATCTGTGGGCCGTCGATAACGATAAATCGGTAATTTTATCGTGAGAATTGCAATTATATCTATTTATCTACAGTTGTTAACATGGCAGTAAAACTTACCGACGCGAAACGACAAAATGTAGATAAGAATGAACATTTATTTTATCTGTGGAACTTTTACCGACAATTGCTAACATGACAGGCATTGACGGGTTATTTTTTATCGAAATTTGACGTTTCAACGAGACTATATTGTCTTCTATCATTTTGACGACGACAATACAAAAGTGTTTAGAAGACTTAGAATAAAGAAGGAATAATAACAATCTTTTTCGATTAAAAAGAGAATGGCAGTGCCATATTATAATTATTTATCGACGGTTTACGAGGAACGCCAAAGGAGAAAAATACAGCGCAAAAGAATCAGAGATTTGTGTGATCCCTTTGATTTACCGGACTCGGAGTTCCAGCGACTATGGAGAATCTCCAAACCCATGGCGCATTATCTAGTAGACCGCTTGAAATGCGATTTGGAGCCGAAAAACAGCCAGGGTTTGCCGGCACACGTAAAGGTATTTATGTCCTGCAACTGCAATTTCCTAAGTCTTATTGCAATATCGGTGCCCCATTTTATAGTACCATATAGGTACTTAAGTTCTTAATACAATCAATTTTGTTTTAGGTCCTATGTTCTGTCCAGGTTTTAGCCAGTGGTGGTTATCAGAGGCAGATCGGCCAGGGCCATTCCATATGCCAGGGCCAAACCACCACAAGCTCCTACCTGAGTCAGTTTACTGACTCCATATATAAAAGGTTGATAAGATAATCCACACACAATAATTATACTTACTTTTTCTTTTAGTTTTCATTAAGACACTACAATACATATTACTATAATCTTAGATCAATTTATTTACATTTTCAGGCTTTTTGCTGAGTGGGTTCACTTCCCGGGGACAGAGGTAGCTCGCCAAAATGTGTCTTATGCTTTTGAGGCAAAATTTGGCGTGCCAAACATTTTGGGGCTTGTGGACTGCACTCATGTAAAAATATTTCCCCCGTCTGGGCCACAGGGGGCCCAGTATAAAAATAGGAGAAAGGATGCGCATACCATTAATGTGCAGCTGGTAATATTTTAAAGCAAATGTCTACCATATCATGTTTACTTTGATATTAACAAGTTTTTTTAACTTTGTTTTTATTTGTAGATTGCTGATTCTGACTGCAGAATTATAAGTGTCAGTGCGAGGTACCCGGGGCGTGTGCATGACGCCTTCATATGGCACCACAGCAATGTGCGAGAGGAGATGAAGAGGCTGTCTGATAGGAGAATTGGGCAATATTTCCTCTTGGGTACGTCTCATTGTACAATTTTAATTTATTCTACAAATGACCAACTTTTTTGTCAAATAATATAGATTGTCAACATTTTTAGGGTTCTGTACCCAAAAGGTAAAAACGGGACCCTATTACTAAGACTTCGATGTCCGTCTGTCACCGTGCTGTATCTCATGAACTATGATAGCTAGGTAGCTGAAATTTTCACAGATGATGTATTTCTGTTGCCGCTATAAGAACAAATACTAAAAAGAAAATAAAATAAATATTTAAGGACGTTTTTCGCTCTATTTTAATAATGATAACAGGTAGATGCTTGAAATTTTCACAGAATATTTTGTTTTATATTCACTTCAAAAATAAATAATAAAATAAAATAAATATTTAAGGGGGGCTCCCATACAGTACGGAACCCTCCGTGCGCGAGTCCGACTCGTACTTGGCCGATTATTATTAATAATAATGCTTCACTCTCGCAGCACCCTATTACCTGTGCCTAGATAATACTTTATCAGAAACATAATATATTATGTTATGATAACCCAGAACATTGTTGCAGGTGACTCAGGATACCCTTTGGAGCCATGGTTAATGACTCCGATACTGCGTCCTGAGAACACCCAGGAGCAGAAATATACCGACTGGCATTGTCAGGTTCGCAATGCTGTGGAGCGCACCAACGGGTACCTCAAAGGAAATTTGAGGTGTCTGGGAATAGACAGGTCACTGCATTATGCACCCGCAAAAGCTTCCCAGATAATCTATGCCTCCTGCATAGTTTACAATTTGATGAAGCATTTTAGGTGAATGTTTAAAAATTACTATTTTATAGCAAACCCATACAAAATGTACAGTTAGATTTTAAAATGTATTTCGTTTCAGGGTGCCAATGGAAGAAATGAATGATGAAGAAGAAAATGAAAGCATGCAAGATGGTATGTCTCCAGTTGAAGAGTCACCTGCAGCATTGCTTCGTCAAGCACGAGCCAGACGCGCACAACTTCTACAACATGCCATATTTAGGAACTAACCTCATTTTTTCAGTGTCCCAGACATCCCAAATTTCATTTAAATCGATTTAGCCTATAAAAGATGGACAATCAAATTAGGCCCACAAAAATATTTGACAGACGCTATTGCCTCCTAGTGTTAATGTCACATTCACTATCTGGTTTTAAGTTTGTGGTACCAAATCAGATTTCAAGTGATCCACTATATACAACACCATGGGTTTGGACATTCTCCATAGTCGCTGGAACTTCACGTCCGGTAGATCAAAGGGATCACACAAATCTCTGATTCTTTTGCGCTGTATTTTTCTCCTTTGGCGTTCCTCGTAAACTGTCGATAAATAATTATAACATGTAATTCTCTTTTGCTTTTCTTTGGCGTTCTTCATAAAATGTAATTATGTAACATGATATTCGGCATGAAAGGTAATAAAACAAAATATTAAATCAGATTCCTGGTTTTATTGTACTTAGTACTAGCTACTATAATTATTTGCTAACATATATGTATAAGAAAAAAAAACATAATAGGTACATATACTATATTTTGTAATAATCAGCGCCGGGTAGATCTGGGCCTGACTTTCTTAGTTGTTACGCCTGAAAAGAAAACGACATATTAGTTTATTTATATGGAAATGTGCTGCTTTGCAAAGGAAGTGATTTAAATGGGCAGTTGTGTGTAGTATATTTGTATTGTAGTTTTTGTAAGATAAAAATTACAAAGTGGCTAATTTTAAAGGCACCATTGTAATTTTAATAGCAACAATATTGCTGTTTCTTTTTCAGTAAGTATGTGCATTTTAAGTTTCTATTAAACAATCTTTAACTTCAACAAAAACGAGTCGTAGAAAATTTCACATGAGCAGTTGAATAAATGGTTTAGTCAGTAAAAGCATGAATAGGCAGTTGGTGTGGGCAGTTAACCAATCTGAATTGGTCAGTAAAAGATCTCATTCTTGCCAGTTTTATGATGAACATCAACAATTTTTTAGATATTTATTGTATTATCGATGCTGAATATAGTCGTTCATTAATTTGTAAAATCATCATCATGTCAGCTGTAGGACTTCAACTGCTAAACATATTCCTCTTCTATTGTTTTCTATTTATATAGATTAAAAGCTGCTTGCATCTAGCGTGTTACGTCATCCTTGACCAGCTCATCGGTCCGCCATGCTGACGCAAGCCTGCGCTGCCATTACAATATGGTCTCCATTCAAGAACTTTATGCTTTCTTGGGCAAGACACCACCACCGCCGCCACCAGCACTACCGCCAATACGACTGCCACCGCCTCCACCATCAACACTACTGCTACTACGACAGCCACCACCGCCGCTACCAACACTAACGCCACTACGACTACCACCACCATAATGTTGTGAAGTGTCTGCTGCCCAAGTGACATAAGTCAACCGTCCACGTCGAACTGCCTATTCCATTATTTTACTGGTCATCTATTTATTAGACTCTGTACTTTAATGTTATTTTTGCACACACATTGACATGACCGACCAATTGTTTTGTATTACTGACCATGTTTAACTGTCACATTATCTTACAAACTGCCGAATAATTAAATGTCTGTCCACTTTTTCAACTGATCATAATAAGTTCCCAAATGTTTACAGCCCTAAAAATACTTCCACTTTGCAAAGTGCAGAAATTACAGAGTTATTTATCATACATAATATATTTATTATTATGACGTTTTACTATAGGCATCAACTTAATTTGAAATAGAAAACATCCATTTTGCCATACAAAACGTTTCTACAAATTGTATGGAATAACGAGATGTCATAGTTGGTTCTATAGTAAAAGTTATTCATAATGATGAATATATGTTACAACTAAAGGTATGTGTGAACATAAAGTTAAGATTAGCCAGCTAAACTTAGGTTCATCATTGGAAACCTAGCTAAAGTTCACTAATATGGTAATTTGCGTCGTGATATTTAATCTATAGGCAGCTAAATGTGCTCAGTAACCTAAACGAAGAGGCTAGAGATGTATAATTATTATTTAAACACTGCTGCACTTATTAACTTTAAGTACATAAGTGTCTGTAATGCACAGAACAGAGTGCTGTAATGAAAGTGATAAGTTTTTTACGAAGTTATTCTTTATTATTTTATTTTAGGATTAGATATTGTTGAAGTTTTAAGTAATTAGCATTGCTGAAGTTTTAAGTTGTTATTTGAATTACAAAAGTATCTGTAATGTGAGTGATCGTTTTTTTAGTAAAAGCTTTCATGACAAAATAATAAACATTATTACACTGTTTCCTTTTTCATTTTCTTTTACATTTTGACTGTGATTACACTAAAGTTTAGTTGGCTATTCTTATATTTATGTCAACACTTTCCTTTGGCCATAACATATTATTATACCTTACATTTACAGCAATACTTTGTACTGTACTATAAAATACACTACTACTACTGTAAAATACATAATAATATAGAAAGAAGAAATTATGGAATAATTTACAAAAGGCTAATATGTTCTCGTCGCAACTCATTGGCTATGCGCACTTCAGAGATTAGTTCCTGAAATTCATAAAATATATTGTAATTTTACAGTAAACAGTGACAGATTCAACAAAAATATTATTGGTATAATTTTTATCTAACTAATCCTAGTTAGGTCTTAGTTTTTGTCCATGGCTTCGCCCGCCGCCGCTTTATTTTTGATTTTTGTAATATCTCTTAGAAACCTTTTATTTTTCTGGGAAAAGTAATCTCCAACCTTTGTATTATTTCAATTCATTCAAAAAATCAAGTCTATCTGTCGCTTTCTTGATGCGTGAAAGAGTAAGAAACCAACACACACATATATAATATTAGTGAGGATTTTAGAAAGAAGTTCATTGTTTTTCCATTAGCTAAATAAAATTAGAAAATTGTAACGTCATAATATAGTTAAATAAAGTGTGACGAACTTACATTAATCAAAGAATTGAGCTCTAGTTGGGCATTTAAAAATTGATTTGAAGGTGTGGCCCTCGCACGAACTCTCCTGCGGAGTGCTCGCTGGCGTGGTGGGCTGGCTGGCTCATCAGTCTGGCCTTGCTCCTGCTCTCGATGAGCCAACTCTTCCTCGACAGCAGGATCAAACTAAACAAAAAAAGGGGGTTAGAGGTATTCTCAAGAATGTAAATCCTTATGAACTGCATTGTCATGTAAATAGACTTACACCGATCGGTGCCTCGTCAGGCCCTATGCCAGTCGCCATCTCTGGTCCAATGGCACTTAATATAACGATCGAAATATCAGGCAACTCTGGAGATGTTCCAGAGTGTCTGATATTTCGATCGTCGATATTTCGTTCGACCTACAGCGCGGCTATGCGCCGCACCCTCCGTGCGAGCCTTGCCTTTTTGGTCGCGCCAACACTGAAAGAATATATTAAAATTATGCAATTAAGTATTATCTACATCACACTTGACCTTCCAAAAATTAGCACTCTTCTGAGTCGCATAAAACTGTAACTAGTTTTCTTACAATCTTCCATTGCTCCACAGTTTTTGTGGGGCCTAGCTCGTCTAACGCAGTTTTAAGGCGGGCCCACTCCTCAGACATTCTAAGGGCCCCTTGCGGCCCGCGATAATCTCCCGCCGCAAACTCGGTGTTTTCTGCCATGTATTGGCACAAATACTTTATTTGTTCTTTGTTACTTCGTCTGTAAAGAAATATTTGAAACAATCACAACGTATTTTACGATAAGTCCACTGGTTTACTCATTAGTACGTATCATCTATAACTCACATTTTCTTTGACACTTCCATGTTTTCAGCAACAATTTTAAATAGAGAAAGGATTAATTAGAGTTCGAAATAGATAGTTCTTTCACAAACTTTTAAAGGATATTTTGTAAATAATTGTTTGTTGTTTAATTTGAAAAAGTGTTGCCAGCGCTGATTTTCTATAGAGTAACGATCCGAGAAAAATAATGTGCGGGATGGAGGATGACAAATAATATTTCAAATGCTTTTTAAAGAATTTTATTTATCAATACGTGACCATTTTTATAATACTGCGGAAAAATATTTTTTGACATGAAAACGTCTTATAAATCGATGAACGGTGGCTGCACGCACAAAAAATAATATTATCTTAAGACGTTATCACGTAAAATCTGCGTAAAATGTATCGTTCGACTTTACTGATAATCAATTTTTTTCTAAATCTAGCACAACCGATTTCAATCGTACACAAAATTCAAATAATTCGCTCGAATTGACGTATGATATTTATAAACTGTACTGTACTGTACCAGCCTTTTTAATAGTCCACTGCAGGACGTAAGCCTACCCACGAAGAGTGATTGGGCCATGTCCACCACACTGGCCCAGTGCGGGTTGGTGGATTCACATACACCATCGAATTTCTTCTACGGACGTATGCAGGTTGCCTCACGATGTTTTCCTTCACCGAAAAGCCAGTGGTGTTACATTCCGTACATAAATTCCAAGGAATTCATTGGAACGGGACTATTATTTGAACCCACCACCTCACGATTGTAAGGTGGGTGTCATCACCACTATACCACCACGGCTTCACGGCTTTATATAAATATATACGTAATTTTACTATTGTTGAAAAACCAAAAACTACTCAACTGATTTCGACAAAATTTAAATGAGACCACTTCTAAGGTATGATCTACGGAACAAAATAGAATCATTAAAATCGATTAATTTTTTTTCAAACATTGTTTTCCCCAAATCAATGTTTGAAAAAAACACGTGTGACGCGATTACTTCACCAGTTATGAATCAAGGTGGGGACCTACAAACCTACATGTTAAAAAACATGTACTTGAAAGAATAGAGAATCTCCTTTGGAATACCAAATGAAATATTGTGATCAATCCTTCATGCGATCGGAATGGAAATTATGTGGTGTACATAAATGTGAATTGTGAATCCACGACACTGCATGTGCCAATGCTCTGGATCTACCCAATCCAAGGGAAAGGCTTATGTTTAGAAGTGGTCTATTGAGACTTACGGATTATTTAATATAAAAGTTTTCTTGCCATCGAATCAAGAAGCCATACATAATTAACGAAATATTTGTCATAAATATGTGTATTTTTATACTGCTTATAAACATTGAAGATCTAAAGGTTACTTGAAGTTAAGATGATAAAATTCTGAAAGTAACACTTTGCGTTATTTTAACATGCAATTCGGGGAACACTGTATCAAATAACAGAAATACAGCGTTCACAAAAAGATAATGAATGAACTTAAACGAAATTGCTACACTAAAAAAGATTGAAATTATTACAGGGCAACATCAATCTTATCGTAGCGACAAGATTTTATCAAGGACGACTATTTTGTCTAACGTGACCGTCATGTTAACAAAAACGAGTATTTTGTCGACGTCGGTAAAATTTATCGCGACGATAACGACAAGTGTCGTGCCTGCCATGCTAAGGCTGCTGGCCTCCAGTAGACTTTGTCCCACCGTGGGACTACAATTAGGTACACTCCGTGAGCTGAGTTTAACCCTAGATTCATAACCTTATGTAAGAGGAACATTATTCATAAACATTCATCCCACGGACGACTAAATTTAAGTGGCTGGTTTTAGGGTAAATGTAAATAAAATAAATAAATTAAGTATGACAGTCTTTAATATGTTTAATTAGGAAAGTAACAAAGAAAAATTGAATTAAAATTAAATTTCATCGGCACATTCCACACACATGAGGCCGCTATGATCCATGCACATATACTTTTTGCATTGCTTGCATTGGAACCTTGTCATACGCCTTTTTTTATAATCACAATAACCACAAACCTTTTTTTGAGTACCACTTGGACCAGTTGTCTCAATGGTAGGCGTTTCACCTAAAACTTTTATTTTTTCCTTTTTAGGCATCTCTTCAAAGTTGGCATTTCGTGTCTTTTACGTAACCACGGTTCGGTCAACTTCTCCGAAATATCCTTCACAAAACATCGTCTGCTTATTGGTTTTCGCCCTAGTTTCACATTATTATGCACGTATATTACGTATGAGTTTATTATTGCCATGTTGAGTATGCCATAGAAGTAGCATAAAGGCCATCTTTGCGTTTTTCTACTACAAGACATACTTCCACACATTTGGTCGAACGTATCCACAGCACCCTTCGTGGAATTATAGAACTCGATAATTTCCGGTTTACCAGAAGCTGCAATAGTACCGTTACTATGTGTGGTAGAAAGCAAGAGAACGTTCTTGTTGTTTTTAGGTTTGTAAGATACTAACGTTCACTGCCTGTCATAACAAAATACGGATGAACCTATTGGTCTTTCTTTGATCTGAAGCAACTCAGGCGATATTTCGCTTTTATTTGCTCGAAGCGTTCCTACTATTGTACATTTATATGGTGCCTGTAGTAACTGTAGGGCCAAAGGGACTGAAGTGAACCAATTGTCCATGGTGATGTTGCGGTTGCTACCCCACAAATTTTCAGTCAAAGTCTTGACATAGTAAGATCCGAGTGAGTCACCATTCGTTTCTGTTCTTCCAACATATGGCATAGCGTTTAGCATGTAATTTGTTTTGGAGTCACATAGCATCAAAATTTTCAGACCATACTTATTAGGTTTTGACGGTATATACATTCTAAATGGACACCGGCCTCTGAAGCCCAACAGTTGCTCATCTATGGTAAGATAACTTCCAGCTTTGTAACTATCCCTGCATATCTGAATGAACACTTCCCACCATTCTCTAATAGGCGCGAATTTATCTTGAGCTTTACGTTCATCTCTGGTTGATTTATCATCAAATCTCAAGCAGTTGAGTAAAAAGTCAAATCTTTCCCTTGACATTACTGATATATAGCGAGTTCCACTGAAAGTAGGGTCAAATAGCTCTAAGCTCGTGAGATGATTGTCTTTTTTTGCAGCTGATAATAAAAGCAACCCAAATAAAGCTGTCAATTCTTCTTCGCATGTAGAAGCAATAGTGGCAGTTTTATCTTTATATTTCGCACTTCTTATCCCAATTTCATCATTTGTATGTATGAGTATCTTACGAATCATATCAGCTCTTATAAAATTAGTAAAGCAATCGACCGGTTCTGTAATATCCTTCGCGTTATCAGCTGGACCCTGAATTATATGCACGATATTCCTAGCTGGGGTTCTTGTATTTAAAGATTCAAAAGGCATTGAAGACCATTTATGACCATCTTTTCCTCTTAGATTACGAGCTGATGGAATAATTATACGTCGCGAATGTGTAGAAACGCTAGAAGTACCTGGTACGAGTATTTCTTCAGTTTCGGAATCAGAAGACAAAATGACGCCGCTTCGGCGTTGCTGCTGTCGTGGTCTGATTGGTTGGACGTCGTAATCGCTGTCGGAATCTGTCGGGACCATTTCATCTAATTCCACATGATCTTCGACATCACTCTCTTCATCATTTTTCTGACTGGTAGAATCATCATCACCAGAATCAGATAAACGATTCAAATAGTCCGCAATTTGCTGATCATTCATCCTAAAATAGAATAAAAAGATTTTATGTAGAATACACACAATGGCACACTTTGAACGATAAAATAAAATGTAACTATAAATAATAACTCACACAGAATAATATCATATACTTACTTTACTCTGTGAAACACAGTTTACATTGTATTTTCATTGCAGCTTTCCAGCCGATCCTCTGACAAAGAGTAAATGGATCGAGGCAACAGGGCAACATGACTGGATTTACTGACTACAAAATCGAGTACAATTTGTTTGAAACATTTTTTTGAAAGTGATTTCTCTAGCACACCTAAAAAGATGCTTTAAGCCACCTTCAATACCTCAAATAGAAACCGTCATTATTTTTTCGATGATAAGTTATACCCATATAGGGTGGATGTACCACTAGTTGACCATTTAAGCGGTTTTATCTTTAGCTATACTTAAAAAACGGGTTATTTGTTTTACGTTCAATGTTATTTTTGGGACACAGATAACTGAATACTAACTGCAACTATTGTACTTAGTATCAATTTGATAACCTTTAAAGGTTTTATGAAAACGAATGTTACAGAGCATACCTTATCGTCCCCTAATTCACTCGTCAGATATAATATAATTAGCTGTGCTACCGCTCAATGCCTGAATATTAATTTATTTTCATACTTGTTAAAATAATCTCTTAGGCGACTTTAACTTTCCTAAAGTGGCAACATTGTTTGATATAGAGAAAAACATGGCGGTGCGGTTGTTTTTGTTAAAATACAAGATATGGCTGTAAAATGAAATATATTGGAAAAACAAGATCCCTGAAGTGTAATTTGTCATCCTGAACCTAATTACACGACTCTGAAAGTTACTTTTGCTAAAAACACCATAACGTGACCACTGATCACCATTAACTGACCATCATTACTCTAAAAGTTGACCATTTGCAAACTGGATTTGCTATAAAAAAAGGCACTATTAAAATTTAAGTTTTATTTTTATTAAATCATATTTATAAATCGTTCTTAAAATACTGTTCATTAATTAATCCTTATTGACTATACGTACCATAAAAAAAATTAACAACAAGCATAGTCTTTGACAAACTTTGGGAAGACGTACCTGCCTCTTGCAACCGTCAGAGGACGTATTTTCAGTAGTACGTTTTCTGGTCTTATTAACTGTTCATCGTCCACTTGAGGGAACACAAAAGTATTTTCTACTTTAGCAGATTTTCTCATGAATTTTACCAAAACGTGAGAGCCTTCGAGAGCATCAATCACTTGGCCTATGTATTTCTTTTCCACGGTTTTACTTGAATGTGCGCTGTAAAGGAACTTAACAATAACAAAATCACCTTTTACAAATTCTTCTGGTTTATGGTTCTCCTGGGATTTTGATTGTGTATTTTGTGTATTGCTGCAGTTAATAAAATCATTTTCTTTTTCATTGCAACTATCTGTTTCCGAATCGCTTTTTTGCACTTGCTCTGTAATCTCTTCCTCATCTGTTACACTACTATCAGTATCACTTTTTGCTCTTTTCTTTATTGGTCTTATAGTTTTTTGTGTTTTCTTATCTTAGCGGATCCTTTTTCTGTCTTCAGCTTTTTTAATTTTCTCTATTTTTTCTTTTTCCTTTGAGGACCAGTAGTCCTGCCACTTTTTAGAAGTCGTTGCGAATGGCAATCTTTCGGCTTTCCTTTTTTTAAATGGAGAGTCAGATGGCCATAAAATATGCTTGCCAAAAGCAGGACTGATAAGTTTTTGTTTATCAGCTTGTCCGGTCATAATTTTGGTGTTCGACTCGTCAGGGAGATCTGAAGTTTTCCGTGGTGGTGTTTTTGGTTCAGGTGTGCAAACTGGTGGCATACTTTCCAGCCACTCTGCCGTAGCTAAAATGTCATCTGTATTATTTGACTTTACTGCCTCTGATGTTTCTAAAATTGAAGGAGATGAAACGGCTACACGTTGTATTACTGACGAATTTGGAGCTTCCTGTGTTTCGAATTCAGTATATTCCAGTGTAGATTTAGTATTAGACAAGCACCGCTGGCTTAATTTTTTCCAAACATAGAACAGTTCCTTTGCACATTCCTCTCCTTCCCACGGTTTTGCCGGGTTGCTTTGTCGAAATTGCTGGACTCTACCTTTTGGCATCAAAGACTCAAATAATAACAATGTCTCCACTCCAATATCTGCTGTGGGTGTCGTTAAAGGCACAATCCGAGTATCGTGATCCATGCATTTTGTAATATCAATGTTTGACACATTGAATGGAAATATTCCGCATTTTTTAAATCCATTCTGGATCACTTCGGTAGTAACTTTTTCTTTGAATACTTTGGCGAGGAGTGGCGCAAATACAGCGCGAGTGATCTGTCTGTTGGCTGTATTATGTTTGTACTCGTGCACAGTATTTTTCCATCCACTTTTTAAACACTTGAATACCGACACATCAGCGGGCTGTGAAATGTGCGTTGAGTTAGGGAAAAGAGCATAAGCTATAATTTGGTTATCTGCACAGTATTGTGACACTTGCAGTGTCATGTGCGATCGGTGGCCATCTATTAAAAGAACAACTGGTTTTTTAATGTGATTAGCCTTCAGCCACGGGTCAAATATATTTGCAATATATTCATAATATAACGGACCAGTCATCCAACCTTTGGGTGATTTCCCTATTGCCCAATCTTCTGGGACGTTCGTTGCTATTTCTTTGGAAATCCTGACTGGGGGGTACACGATCATAGGAGGGACTACCTGACCTGCCGCGCTTATTGTCACCATTACAGTCAGTTGTTCTTTTTCTTTCCCAGATTTTATTTGATAGAAATTGTTCATGCCTACAGGCCCAAGTACTTTCCCTGACTCTGGGCAGGTTTGAAAACCTGATTCATCGCCATTGAAAATGCGTTGAGGATTTTCTAATATATCTAATGCGTTTTCTCCAGTCAAGTAATCTTTGAGACCTTTATGCCAGTTTTTAATATCCTCTACAGTAACATTGGCCCTTGCTGTAGAAATACCTTCAGCATGTTTTTCTGTAATTACTGGCTGCCGTTTTAAAAACAAACTTATCCATTTTCTTCCAGGGCGATTATTTTTGAAGGGCGTCACCCTCTCTTCATCATCCAATATTTTCTTGACTGTCTCGATCAAAGTGCTCCTTTTCAGTGGTATTCCTTTCTTCGCATTTGCAAGAATGTATTTGGTTAAAAGATCTTCTTCGGCAGTAGTAAAATATGTACTACGTCCCATTTTTCTCACCTCTGGAACTCTGCCTTTCAGCTTATTTATAAGCGTACTGTGTGGAACGCCGAAATGTCGACTCGCTTCTCTAATTTTGAATCTACCCTCTCGCACCGCAGCAATCGCTAACTGCATCGATGAATCAGGATATCGCAAAATTTTTGGCTCTACAACTATTTTCTTTCCTGAGAAATAGAAAAAAAAGCCACGTAACAAACCTAGTAAAAAGTTTACCTAGTAATTACCTGTACAGTTGACCAATGAGATCACACATTTCAAGCAGTCAACCAAAAACCATTATCTTATAGTGTGGGAAGGATATTTGTGAACGCGGCCAAAAAATGCAGTTTCCAACTACCTATTAGGAATAAGGGATACCTTTATACATTATTATTGACATAATTATCAATTATTAAATTCTATAATAGCTTCATGCATTTTTTTTTTGCTGTTCATTGTAGTTGGACAACTCAGGGTTTGCATTGTGCAAGTATCGCCAAAGCCTAACCACTCTAGTTAAGCGAAAATCTATACCCCGGTCAGCTTTTGGAAATGTAACAAATCCAATGCTGTGGTTTTCAGTATTTTTTTACAATGCTTTATATTACTAAAATAAAGAAAAAAATACTGACTATTGTTAAAAAGAGGAAATCCTAAGGCTGACCATACTGGTCAACTATAGGCAATATTTGTGTTTTGATGTTCCTAAACATAACCACCGTGTTAAAACCATGTGTTGCATAGATCAGCAATAAATATCGCCACAAAATAATAAAAACACTCATCACTATATACCCCAATGCATAAAAAATAGAAATACCTCAAAAAATTATATGATGCATTCAGATTAATTAAGCAGTGCCAATTAAAAAGTCTTTAGTAAATGATGTGACTACTTACGAGGCGCCATCTTCGCAGCAAAATAACCTTAATTTTTCCGACCAATAGGAATTGCTGTCATACGTCATCTGGTACGTGGGAACTTGCCACAGTATAAAAATAAAAAAGAACCATCTTGTATTGCCATAATTTCTTAAAATTTTAAAAAAGGTAGATTTTGGTCAGCTTTAGGTAACTGGTCAGCTATTGGTACATCCACCCTATAATAAGTAATACATATATAAGTAATACATTCTGTAATAGAATTAATAGAAGATGTATTTCGAGTTTTGTTGAAATATGAAAGTTACTTTGGGGGTGATTTGCTTTTGAATTAAATTACATTTTATTTTGACGCGTGTTTGAAAATTCAATCCGATTTTATTTGAATAATCGGCCTAGTCTGAGTCGCGCACGAAGGCTTCCGTGCCATTATTCAGTAAATATTTACCTTTTCTGAAGGGCCTAATACAATTTTATAGTTCCAATAAAAAAAAATATGTCTAGGTATAATTGTTCCGTTTTTGTTTTAGGTATGGGATACATAATTATAATAGGTATCTATAATTATACTGACTTATAAGAGACGCTAAAATTGAATCATTCGAGAAATAAGGAGGCGCTAATATCGCCGCTGTAAATGGAGTGTTGGTAGCAACAAATCCTTTACGCCACATTACATTATATTGTCTACACTATTGTACGTAATTCAGCTCATAATCAACGAAATAGCACTAATTTTCACTTATTACCACTGATAGAAACACAAGTTTTACAAATTAATGCAATACGGCGCGTTGACATGATTTTTCAGTGTTTATTCCAAAACTCCCTAAATTGTTTTAAAACTGCACAATCATATCATCAGTTATACACTATATATACAGTTACATTATCCATAAATTAAGCAATACGTATAAAATCACATTATCGATAAAATTAAACTGCACAATTCACTTCGCCCATCACTAGCTAAATGCCAAAAAAAGAACTGTGATACCATATTCAATTTCGAGATTGGCCCATTGTTTTTTTTTTGGCTTTGTATTTTGGTGCATTTGCCATTGTCATGTAACATTAATAAAATAAAGTGTATTTAATTACTGTAACACGGTATTTAAATTATGACCAAATTAATGTTATGGTCTTAACGTATCTTGGTGATGTGACAGAAAGTATACTACGCTCTATTTTAAAGTATAAAAAATATCTCCGAAGCTAGTGAAAATTGCACAGTTATTGTGCAGATATTTTACAGTAGTAATACATACTTGGCGACAGCGGTTTTCATAGAACATTTGTATGGATTTCCTTTCTAATCTAGTTCTGCTGTTCTGTGGTCAAACCTAACCCATATAGTTGAGCAAAGATTTTAAAATCGGAACCTACTATATACTACCTACTATACTACAAAAAAAAAAATAGTACGTTTTAAAAACCTTTGTTTTATTATATTAATAAAGCAAATAATCAATTTATACACACTCTTAAGTCTTTATTTATCCCCGTAAAGGGTTTTACTATTCATGTTATTTAACATTTCTCGTGTTAGAGAAAAATGCACACAACACCCATAACGCTTAATATCCTGTTTGGCTAAAAGTGTGCCATTTAATGTTTCATTGCTCAGCCTTTTTCGGATCTTTGTTTTTATAAGATTGACTGAACTGAAGCAGCGTTCACAATCTGCGTTAGAGTGCGGAAGGCATAATAAGTCCAGAGCAAATTTTGCTATATTTTTAAAATCTTCAAAAGCGCAAATTCCTGCCCAAAATTCGTCTGGTGGAAGAGTCATTTCTACTTGGTTTATAAGCGTGGGCAATCTTCTCCATTCATCATCCACATTTAGCATTATTTCACCGCTTACAATCCGAGGCACAATGTTCATTAGAGGTAACAAAGTACTTACTTTGTTTCTGTACGATTCTGACATAGCGTTGGTAGGATGGATAGCCTCCAATTTTGATAATACAACTTTGTTTCTGTACGATTCTGACATAGCGTTGGTAGGATGGATAGCCTCCAATTTTGATAATACAACTTTGTTTCTGTACGATTCTGACATAGCGTTGGTAGGATGGATAGCCTCCAATTTTGATAATACAACTTTGTTTCTGTACGATTCTGACATAGCGTTGGTAGGATGGATAGCCTCCAATTTTGATAATACAACTTTGTTTCTGTACGATTCTGACATAGCGTTGGTAGGATGGATAGCCTCCAATTTTGATAATACAGGATCATTCAAGTTGTACCGTTTTTTTATTTCACGAGCACTTGTTATTAAAAACTTGCGGCAACGGTGGAAAAACTCTGTGCACTTTTGTGGGTGGCCAGTGAACTCCTCACTTGTTACATCGTTCATTACTTTTATACCCAAATACATTTGGCGGTCGGCAAGATATTTTTCTTGGTAATCTATATCAACAGAAGAAAGTTCAGTTCTGTTAATATATTCTCTCTCCATAAAACATAACAAAATGTCGCGGTACATGTCCCGAACTTTCTCATTAAGATTGATTATTACAGCACTATCTGACTGGAATAATTTATTAAATGCAGTGAACTTGGGCAAAATCCACGCCAGAAACTTGTAATATAATTTCATGAAATTGTCATTCAAGTTCTGAAAGATTATCTCCGTTGAAATTAATTTTTCTTGTAACCACGTGCTTGTAAAAAATAATTTCAGTGGTTCCCACTGTTCCAAGATGCGTTCAACAACGGCAATAAGGGACAACCATCTTGTTTGAGATGGATGTAGAATTTTGTGTGGTTCTACATCTAGAAACTTCTGAAATTCTTTATATTGGCATTGTCTTTTTGCACTAAGCTTGAAATGATTATAAATTTCTCGTGCCAAGTCTTCGCACCTACGAGGAAGTTCTTTGCATGCTTCAGATGCACACAGGTGAGCCGAATGACATACGCATTTTAATATGAAGATACCCGGTAAATTTTCCTTCAACCTGCTGGCAACACTGTTATTTTCACCCATCATCACATTACAGCCATCGGCGGCAAATCCAATCATATTATCTAGTGAGATGTTCTTATCCAAAAAAGACTGAATCATAACTCTGTACAAATTCTCACCTGTAGCACCTTGGTTGACCATATCAGGGTTTTCTGAGTCAAATACCTTGCACAGTTCCCACATTTTACTAACGATTTGCTTCTTGTCCTTATCAAAATATCGCACAACTATACACGAAGCTTTCTGAGTGCTAATATCCGTTGATTCATCGGATATGGTACTGAACTTTTGTGTAGTCAAAACACTAGTCAACATTGACTTTTCTGCTTTGCCGATGACTTCCGTTGTCACTGCAGTTGCCTTCGTTCTCTTCAGGGAAATTGTATGTTTGACATCAAAGTCATGCAATATATCATTGATAATATCAGTCAGATGATCGATAGAATTGTAAGAAATATTGTGTTCGGCGATATAAGCTGATAGCTTTAGTTCTATTTTAGATTCCAATTTATTTTTTCCAACAGGATTTTCTGTGACAAAATTTGTCATCAAATTACGTTGCTTGTTTGCAATTTTAGCATTAGACAGAGCTTTAAGGTGTTTCTGCCTAGTGGAATGGATTTTTAATACACTATACTCGGATAATAATTCACAATCACATACAATACATTTTGCTTTGTATTCACTTTTGCCGGGTTTCAGCCAATGCTTGAAAACTTCAAGATGTTCCCAATCGGAGCGGTATTTCTGAGCTCTGTGTTTTTCTTTTTGATCCTTGGATAACTCATTCCGTCTCGCCAGAGTCTTTTTTGGAGTTCCAGGACAAGGGCGACTTGGGCCTGGATTAGATGTTGAATCTTCATCCTCCATGATTAAAAACTTTCACACTTTAACTTTAAATAACTAAATATTGAAGGAATGAAATACTTCCGACTTCCGTTCCGAGTAACGTAACGTGTATCATTGGGATGTCAGGGTCCCATAGATAAATCTAACTACTTAGTGATGTGAAGGGTTGGTACTTAGTTAGTAAAAGAATAAATAGTGACGTGCTATATTGGTATTAGTACTTTGGTTGCATGAAATCTAAAAAGTCGTATGTTTACGTACGATTCCTGCCCTTGGATGGTACATGCAAAATAAATGTAAAAAATCGTATGAATACGATTTAAATCGTACATCTGGCAACGCTGATTTCACGTAACATGAGTTACAACTCATGTACGTGGCGACAAACCCCCTTCCACATCGCCTTTCTATTTCCTTCTCTCTTCTGTGGGTTTGACAGATAACTTCAGACGTCAAATAATTGAAAAAGTGTTGCCAGACATATGATAGGATTGAGCTGTCAAACGTGAGACGCGAGACATCTTAAGGAATTAGAAAATCGAAAATCGTGCTATTTTGAGCACTAATTAACAAGTTTTTGGGTTTTTTTCTGTGGTGGTGGTATTAACAACACGGGTAAGTAGATAACACACCTTTATTATAGTAGTTTTTATTTGCTAACCTTCTATAATGGAGGTTAGCCCAGAACCCCCGGACCCTCCGGATATTTCCAACTCCCCAACGTTGGGCATTAAAAGAAAAGCCCATGAAAATGAAAGCCATAATCAACCCCCCAAAAAAACCATCATGAACCCTGAAATGGCATCGGCATCGATGCAAGGCTTGTACACACACCCGAACTTAATCATCGGAATAAAAGCATACTTACAAACGGACAATGGACCATTTGTGGTCCACGTTTCTAGATCGGAGCCAGATCCTGCAGCTGGAACAACAATTAGACCTATCAAATTTGGACAATTATTGCACAAACACAAGATTGCAAACATATGCCCAGATGGAATTAAAAAAGTAGGTAGGAACAAGATTTCCGTCGAGTTCAAATCTGCAAACGACGCGAATTTATTCCTGGACAATACTATCCTTACCGAAAACCGCTACCTAGCCACCATCCCTACCTACAACATTACCAAGATGGGTGTTGCCCGTCAAGTCCCAGTCGACATCTCTATGGACGATTTCGCCGAATCGGCAGTTCTCCCCAGTGGTTGCGGGATAATTCTAAAGGCTCGTAGACTCAATCGTAAGACCACTCTTGACAATAAAACCACTTGGGTCCCCACGCAGTCAGTCGTTGTGACCTTTCAAGGACAGATCCTTCCCCAAAGAATATATCTCTTCCACAACTCCCTCCCCATAGAACATTACCAACTCCCAACAATTCAATGCCTTAACTGCTGTAGGTTTGGCCATGTTAAGGCCCAGTGCAGGTCCAATGCCAGATGCTTCAAGTGCACACAACCTCACTCGAGTGACACATGTCAAATCACAGAGCAGGAGGCTTCTTGCCTTCACTGTAACGGACAATACTTTGCCATCAACAAAGGTTGTCCCGAGCATGGAAGACAAAAAGCCATAAA
The DNA here is from genome assembly GCA_964007245.1 of Hypomecis atomaria. Classification (NCBI taxonomy): domain Eukaryota; kingdom Metazoa; phylum Arthropoda; class Insecta; order Lepidoptera; family Geometridae; genus Hypomecis; species Hypomecis atomaria. Next base: position 4,086,015 of record OZ023294.1, on the reverse strand, counting down.
GCTTTTGATGTCCCAAGACAACATGTCTTATGAAACTGCTTCCCAAAAATATCCCAGATCGTTAAGACCATACTCAGAAGCCCTGCGGACATCAAATCCTCCCACCACTCCCCAATATCTCCCTCCATCACAGAACTCACAACAAACGTCAGCTGAAAGGTCATATCGAAAAACTGTCTACTACCCTCCCCACACTAGAGCCCCATTAGAGAAATCATTTGACAGAGCTGCTCACCAGGCCATAATAGCCGAAGAGCCCTCTGCCCTGCCAAATGGATTTGCTCTTACCCAACAAACCCTTTCTAACAAACCCCAAGAGGATAACATCATAGAAATCCTCCTCTCAATGCTAATTACTATTATCTCAAACAATAACTCATCCTTACCGAACAACGTTGCCCAAAAACTCACACAACTAATCTCCTTATCCAACCAATATGGATCAAGTCCTTCAATGGAACGCACGAAGCCTCCGTCCCAAGAAGCATAGTCTCCTCCATTTAATTAATAAATTCTCCCCGTCAGTCATTGCCATCTCGGAGACATGGTTGGGCCCAGGAACTCGCTTTAGAGTTTCGGGATACTCCTGTCTCCGGGATGACAGGGCTGACGGGGGCGGCGCCGGATGCGCCTTATTCATGAGGCGCACACTTCCTTTTTCCCAAATTCCCCTCTCATTTCCGCATCCTGGTATCAATGTAGTAGCTGCTAAAGTCCTCGGCATCTCGTATGTATCCCTTTATATTCCTCATCCTCATTCAGGAATGATAGCAGATATATCATGCCTTATCTCTTCTATTCCCCCCCCCTATCATCCTGATGGGTGATTTTAATGCCCATAATACTTCATGGGGCTCTAGTGACAATGATTCCTTTGCCCTATCCCTCCTAGAAATCTTCGACGATGCTAACCTTTGTGTCATCAATGATGGCTCCCCAACCCGTAGAGTAAATCCTTCACAAGACCCTAGAAGCGCAGTTGACCTCACCATATGTACACCTAACCTCGCTTCTATGATTTCCTGGCAAATCTTACATGATTCATATGGTAGCGATCACTATCCCATAGTCATTGCAATACCGAACAGAGTCACGCCAGCTCGCAACTTTTGTCCATCCTTAAAATATTGACTATCCAACCCCGATTGGTCATCGTACTCCTCATCCCTTGAAAATAAACTAGACTCCATATCCCACCCAAACTCTTCTCCCATTGAAAATTACTCTAAATTTGTAGAAGCAATAATTTCCAGTGCTGATGAACACTTCCCACTCAAGAAACCAGCAAAATTTAAAGTTTCAACCCCTTGGTGGGATCCTGAATGCACAAAAGCTGCCAAAAGAAGGAAAGAAGCTGAGGAAACTTACAATAGCCACATGACTGTTGAAAACTTCCTGGACTATCAGCATAAAGCAGCCAAAGCAACAAAACTCTTCGGAAAAAAGAAACGTCAGGGATGGATTGATTATTGTCAAAACCTTTCACCTAGAACCCCAGCAACACTAGTTTGGAAACAAATTAAACGGTACAGAGGATCCTTTGGTAATGATTATGTCAGCGCAGATCCATCCACATGGATTGAAGATTTTGCAGACAAATTGTCCCCTCCCACAACCCTTCTAGTAAGACCTTCCTCCCCTCCACCTAGTCCACTTCCATTCTCCAACAGCCTGGAAGATAAGTTCTCTTTTGCAGAACTTCAAACAGCACTTGAAGGCTTAGTTGATTCAGCCCCAGGTGAGGATGGAATTCCTTACTCATTTCTTAAAAATTCTACAGAGAAGAGTAAGGAGTACTATCTCCAACTAATTAATTGTTTTTATGAACAAGAGATAATCCCTCCCCAGTGGAAAACCCAACTAATAATTCCTATTTTAAAACCCGGTAAGAATCCATCAGATCATAACAGTTACAGACCAATCGCCTTATCTTCAGCTTTAGTGAAAGTCACAGAGCACATGATTAAACACCGCCTTGAATGGTTTGCAGAAAGTAATAGTTTGTTGGCCAATACCCAGTATGGATTTAGGAAAGGTATGAGCACCCTAGACAGCCTAAGCATTTTAACTACAGATATCCGCATGTCCATAGCAAAAAAGGAATACCTAGTAGGAGTTTTCTTAGATATTGAAGCAGCTTATGATAGCGTACTGCTTCCGGTGCTCAGGAGTATACTCATCGAGCTGAGTGTTCCCGAGAAGCTGGTACGATTCATACTCTGTCTACTATCAGAAAGAGACATTATTGTCAAAGGCCCAAATGCTTCCCTTCCCCCAAGACCAGTTCGGAAAGGTTTGCCTCAAGGTTCAGTTCTCAGCGCCATACTCTATAGCTTCTACACATACAGCCTAGAACAGACAGTACTTCCTTTCTGCCAAATTTTACAGTATGCTGATGATATAGTTCTATATGTCCAAGAGAAGTCTCTAGAAGAAGCAGTTCAAAGACTAAGTACTGCCGTCGAATACCTCTCTGAATGGCTACAAGAACACGGACTCTCATTATCAGCGAACAAAAGCAAAGTAGTCGTATTTTCTAACAAAAGACGTCCCCCTCCAGTTAGTATTTACATAGACAATGAAGAGATCCCAGAAGACACAAAAGTGAAGTTTCTCGGAATCTGGCTAGACCACAAACTGTCAGGCGTCGCCCATTTCGAGTATGTTATTAAAAAATGTGAAAAAAACATAAACATTCTTCGCTCTCTTTCTGGTGTATGGTGGGGAGCGAATCCTTTTACACAAAAACTATTATATAACGCCCTTATCCGCAGTCATATGGATTACGGTTCCTTCCTTCTAGACCCATGCAACAGATCAGGACTCGAAAAATTAGACAAAATTCAGGCGAAATGCTTGCGCATTATCCTAGGAGCAATGAAGTCCTCTCCAATAAACGCCATGCAAGTCGAATGCGTAGAGCCGCCTCTCTCACTTCGTCGACAATATCTTTGCGATAGATTATTTGTCAAATTAGCTCAAAACCCCGATCACACTCTTCTACGCAAGTTAAACCAATTATCTGCTCTTTACCACCCTCGGCGGCTGGAAGACGACAATATCCCCTGTTTACTTCGTAGCTCATTACTGCTCTCCCGTCTACCTCATCCACTCCACCAGATTGCTAAATTACCAATATACTCTGTCCCATTCGATGCATTAACTTTCCATCCAAATATTATTTTAGATTTCGATATTCCCAAAAACTCCACAGAAGCCAACAAAATTTTCGTACAAAAAATTAACAATAGATTCCAAAGCTGGATCAAAATTTTCACTGATGCATCAAAATCCCCCTTTTATCCAGTTGGTGCAGCAGTGTGGATTCCCTCAACAAGAATTATTTTAAGTTATAAATGCCCTTCAGTCACTTCAGTATTCACAGGAGAATCTATTGCTATTCTTGAAGCCATTCTGTTTGTAAAATCCCATAGTCTAAATAATGCCATCATATTCTCAGACTCCAAGAGCTGCCTCCAGTCCATCCTATCTAACCCATTCCGTTCCAAAATCAGATTCCCGACTATCCTTAAAATATAAGAAGCTCTACTAGAATGTCATAAATCAAACATCAACATTCAATTGGCATGGATTGGATGGCAACGAACACGCTGATGCCTGCGCCAAGGACGCTTCAACGTCAGGATCTTTAGTTTACTCCCACATATATTCCCATGATATGTGCACTATTCTGAGACCAATGATGCATAACTGCTGGACACAAAAATGGCAAATTTCTAGATTGGAAAAAGGTAAATACTATGGAGATGTGCAACCTGAAATCCCCCATAAACCCTGGTTTAGTAAAAATTCAAATTCGGACAAAAGAACCACATCCGTAATTTGTCGCCTCCGTCTTAACCATGCTTGCACCCCAGTATTCCTGACCAAACTCAGGATTAGGGATCACTCCCAGTGTGAGTGCGGCCTCGATGAAGGAAACGTGGACCACATATTTTTCAGCTGCCCCTTAACACAGTACTCTTTGTATGATGCCATCCCCCCAGAAATCCCTCGTCCCACCTCCTTCAAATCCTTACTTTCCCTTGTACATACCCCATTTGTAAATATATTATGTAAATATATTAAAAATAATAATATTAAGTTGTAAATAGTATTAACCATTAATTATATAGAAGTTTAGTATATTGTGTGTTTGTGTTCGTCCTATGTGTTTATAGATTATACTGTGTTTGTTCCAGTAGTGGTGAATGGTATAAAATCCAAAAACTGTTGCCTATCCAATACAGATAACACATCAAACATCGTACAAATTCTCTACGTTTGATGGCAGTACCTCACAAGACATTGGCAAAATTGTGAAACACCTTCGCAGAAGCCACAAATCAAGAATTGAATTGAATTGACATATGATAAAATAAAACTACAATAAATTATGAAGCAAAAAGACCAGGCATTTGAATTGTTGCACCTTTATTCTAAACTCAATGTTTTTAAGAGGTTTTGATGCAAGCTTAGTGATACAATTGAAGGGTTTTTAACAAAAACAACACAACTTTTTAGCAATAATTTTACAGGAAATAAAAAAAACGTTCTCAAATCTATATTTTTCGTTTATTATCTTAGTACTTTTAATCATTTATTCATGTTGATGTATTGTATTGATTATGTACTTTTTTTCAATATTTATACCATCTGTTATGGAATATAATGATAAACTGTAGTTTGTACTAGTGTTCTTTTTGTAAAAAAAATGCATTTATGTTATTTTTGTAAAAATAAAAGTAAAAGTTTTGCAATGAAAGACCTCTTATTAATACTAATCAAGTAATTTATTGCCATTAAAAACACTTCCAGCCATCATACAGTCTAATTTTTAGTTTAACTTATTATTTATTCTTCTCCTCCACTTACATCTTCATTATCAATATCAATATCTTCTCCTTCCTCTGCTACATTTTCACATATTTTATCATAAATCATCATCTTGTGGGGTTCACTCAAAAAATGTTTCAATCTCTGAATATCCTTAGCTTTATTAGGATTTAATGGTATTTTAGCCTTGTACAATGGACTAAAATTCAGTTCCGAAGGCAGTGGACGCTTTGTCCGTACATGGATTCTTGTCCATTCTCCAGTAAAGTTATACTTAACCAAGACAAAAGGTGATTCTTGATCTATTTTAATCATTCTTGCATCTTTAATTTTCATTGCTGGTTTACAAATTTTTAAAAAATAAGGCTCTCGTGACTTTTTCAGATCAAAAAACATATCATGAGTGATACTTTTCACTTCAAAAGGTGATGGATGTTTGCGTGCCGTTTTTATTAGGTCTTCCCATTCTTCTGGAGTTTCTACGGTGAGTTTATTTTTTAAATTGCCAATCAAGGCAAAATCCTGGTCATTTGGCAGGTAAGAGTGGTCACGTATAGGAAAGACATATTTTACAGATTTAAACAAGCGAAATACATGAACTATTACATATAAAAATTTTATCATGAGGTAGTTTTTATTTTGACCAGGACATCCATCACTGAAGATTATAAGATGCTCATTGGTAATACTGTGTTCATTAAAATATTTTAATAAAAGAGATGTGACATCATATTGCCCTTTTTTTCCTTCTGTTTCGAGGTATAAGTTCATGCATACTTTATTTTTACCAATGTCATGTATACCGAATACATACATCCATAATTGACGGGCATAGAAAACATCCCCTGTGCGGATATGTGGCAACGGCAGGTTCTGCATGTAGTCAAAACTAATAGCCATCACATTATCTTGCTGTACTTTAAGTTTATATTTCTTTTTAATCTGGTGAAATTTGTCTGATTTAGTTAAATGAAGTTTATGCTCAACTTCCAATATTCGCTTTGTTTCTGGTAATACAGCGCATTTAATTTTTAATCGATAACTATCACAGACAGCACAAGTGTCTGTTCTAGGTAGCCCAAATTTCAGATTGAACTCATTATTAAATACAGACCAGTATACCACATAGCTTACATTTATTTAGTACATTTCCAAAAATAACTTGTGCATCTTTGTTAAACTTAACTCTTCTGGCAAGTAAAATGTATTAGGGTTATCACATTGTGAATAATGTGACTGTCTGGATTTAAATGATGAAATATGATCACGTATTAGATTTAAAATAACTTCTGGTGTTTTCCTCACTCTATTTATTGTGTGTTTGCCTCGTTGATCCTTAGGTGTCAATATGTTTGCAGATATTAGACTTTGTAATCTTCTGACGCGACCCACTGATATACCATGAAAACTGCAAAATGATCTCAAGCAAACATTTATTTCTTCAAGTCCCATTCGCACTTTATATTTGAAAGAACTCATTCTGAATTTTCGCGGATTAGAAACTGTGTGTCTAGCAGCTGGAGAGGTAGATATCAAAGCCATCAAGTACGCATCCTGTTCATTCTTGTTATCAAGGTTATTGAAATTGGCAAGTATCATTTCACGATCACTAAGTGACACTTTATTAAAACATTGGTAATGCTTGCATCTGAAACAATGTAATAGACTGAGTTAGGGCTACTATTTCAAGATACTAAGGAAAAAAATAAATTCAATGGTATCAAAACTAGTGATGTGCCGATTCGATTATTTTAGTAATCGATATATCGATTATGCGCCCGAACATAATCGATTATTAATCGATTACTAATCGATTATGCCTATTTTTATTTATTTTTAAATTTAGCAATATAACATGATGATTAATGAGATAACTATGATCAACTTGACCTATACTTAGTACGAGTAAAAAATAAAAATTAGCACTAGTATTTTATAATTTTATTTAGTAACTTAGTTTTACAGCAATGACCAATTTGCGTTTAAAAATATTATGTAATCGAGATGTTTGGGCAGTAGCCGGTTTCTCCTTAAATTTGTCACTTGTCCGGTTTTAGAGAATATCCTTTCCGATGGAACTGACGTAGCTGGAATACAGGAGTATTTTAAGTGTAGTTTGTATAAATTGTCATTATTCGTTTTCATGCCTTTCCAATATATTAAAGGATTGCTTTTTCTATCAAGTAACGGCAACTCTAGGTACTGACGTAAAGTTATTATATTCTCCGTTGAAGCAGTTGTGACTAAGTTTGATTTTTTTGTCTCAAAATGGTCCCAAATGGATTGTTTTCTTGTTTGTTCCTGATGTACTTCCTCTTCTATTGCTGGTTCACTGGTTTCTTCAGCTTTGTTTCTAAGAAAGGTGAGTTCATCTAAGCAGCGTTGTTGAGCACTGGTGGCATTACTATCTAAGCCGAACCCGACCTTCTTGAAACGGGGATCCAAAAGACAAGCAATTCCAACATGTTTATTGCTTTCTAAGGAACCAAGTCGTCTCTGTATCACATCGTGCAATGTTTCTTTTAGTTGCGTTCCAATTGATGTTTCGACGTTAGGCAAATTCAAATTATATTGTAGTCCTCGTATCAGTGGAATCACCAATGCCATTGTGGGATATTTTTCTCCGGATAATTGTTCTGTGATTTCTTCAACATTTTTTAACAGAATTACACAATCTGCTAATACCTTCCATTCATTGTAGTCAAGATTTTCAGGAGCGTTGTTAATTTCACTCAAAGTAACTGTGAGTGCTGCCTTAACTTCACATAACCTTGCGAACATAATACTAACACTATTCCATCTTGTTTCTACGTCTTGTTTCAATTTCAGCAGTTTCATATTCATATTTTCTTGTATTTTGGACAGATGTGCAGTACTTTTGGCACTATGACGAAAGTGACCGACTATTCGTCTGCATTTCTGAATGATATTCTGAAGACTATGATTTTCATTCAAAGCTTCTTTAACGCTTAAATTCAGAGTGTGTGCAATACACGGATGATGGTGTTTTCGAAGCACTTGATTTATAGCTTTTTTCATGTTGGCACCGTTATCGGACACAATGGTTACAATTTTTTCTTGAACACCAAAATCTTCAAATATTTCTTGTAGAATTTCTGCAATGTTTTCGCCAGTATTCGGATTTAAAAGTTCTCTTGTAGCAAGGACTAATGACTGCAATTCATCATTGTAGATGCAATGGCAAGTGACCGTGATATAAGACTTATTTGAATCAGATGTCCATATGTCTGTTGTGATAGCCAAGAATTCTATAGAACTTAAAATTTCTTTTATTCGTGTACATCCTTTTTCATAATATTTACACAAGATAGATTGAGTCAAACATTTTCTGCTTGGAGGTTCGTAAATTGTATCAACTCCAGTAATTTCTTTTTGCAATGTCTTTATAAATTTTAAAAATCCTGTATTTTCTACTATCTGCAGTGGTTGGAAATCTTCACAAATCATTTGCAAAAGAGCAGTGTCAATATTATTTCTCTGATTCTGACTAAGTTGCCTTGTGACTATTGTTGTAGACAATGTACATTGTTTAAACTTTTTGGTCCTAGGCTCGACTTCGTCTTTCGTCGTCGTTTCAGGTTGGTCGGTATTTTTGCTTGTGGAAGGCCTCTCATCTTCAAGTAAATGAATGCGTTTCAGGTGTTCACGAAGATTTGTCGTGTTCCCGCAGAATTTGAGAGTCTTATTACACAGATTACATGATGCTTCTTGATTCGATTTCGTAAAATGTGCCCACACGTAACTAGAACTCTCACGTCGCTTCATTCCAAAATAAACGTTAAGCACTTTAAATAAATTTTAATATTACGCACGTCTAACACTCTCGAGGACTTTCTTATGTTTGGCGGTAAATAAACTTGTAAAATTTGAATTTGTCTACTCAAAAGTAGATTGGGAAAACCCCTAATAGAAATGAAACATTTATATAAGAAAGTCCCTATAGTAAAAAAGAAAAATGCAGGCATTTTATATGGGGAATCCCCAGTTTTACCACTGAACGTTTTGAATGTAAATATAAACCGTATAGCGTATGGTATTTTACTTGGGAAGTCCCTCTCACAGATTTATTATTTAAGGTTGGGATAGATTGAACGATAAAAGCTAATTTTTAATGTCACTGTCAGAAAAAATCGATAACTATCGATCATTCCAATGATAATCGATTACGGTCGATTAACTAAATAGTCGATTAATCGATTATTAGTAATCGATTTAGCACATCACTAATCAAAACAAACCTGCAATCAGGGCCGATTTTCCGAGCTGCCACCAGTTTATTTTTGTGGTTAATATGTTCCTCACCCTTTACTTTCTTGTTTTTAATAATAGTTTCCTTCTTTTCTTTGCGTTTTCTTTTTAAAATTGAATTAGAAAAATCCTCACTTTGCGCGTAATCAGACATTTTTGACAGCTATGAATGACGTTTTATTTTTTCACAAAAACTACATAACTGCGTTCAGATACTTCGTTTTTGTAAAATTTACACGCAGTTGTGTAGTTTTTGTTAAACAAGTGTTTTTTTACAACGTAATTCCGTGCTTATTATGTTGGTTTTGTAAAATCGAATTAAACTGTCTAGTATAACTTTTTCCACAGATCATATTGCCATCATTAAAAAAAAACCTTAAAATTGTTAGTTACGTAGTTTTTGTAAAAAACCCTTCTATGAAATTTTCTGCTATAAAGTGAGCTTTTGATACAAATCAAGAGACACTGAATTTTTAGACGGTAATGTGTGGTTTTGATCGAAGCTCTCGATTAGAAATGAAAATTTTTATGAGAAATGAGATGTTTTTGATAAGATTTGACTTATTTGCTTCGATCAATTTATCAGTATTTACACATAGCAAAAAAGGGGATTTTTTTGTAAGTGGAAGATTTTTTTGTGTAAGTGAGGTTTTGTTCTTTACCTCCTCAATTTAGACACAAATCAACACAAAATCAAAACATACACGACAAAACATATCGAGAGAAAACGTCCTGTCGTAACTATACTAACTAATTTCCAGATAAATATAAACATTGTTTCAAAATGAAAATCTGGAAATAACATAAATCATCTAACAACAGCAAATTCTTTCTGTGATTTGAACACGACTTGAATTTTGAAATAATAAATTCACAGCTCTCGGTAGAAAGTATTATATTCTTTGTTTCACAGAAACTGTAATGGCGGCCGGCCGGCGGCGGCGGTACGTCATAGTCATAGCCAGTGTAGTCAGTCAGCCAATGTTTAATTTTTGACGTCTTCTTATTTTTTGAGGTGGTATACATTAGCAACAAACCCATACAAATGATCGATGTGTGCAACCGCAAAAACCCGACTATAGACTGTGACTATAGAAGACAACAGACCCTTTGCACACTGGGGTGCGTTTACGCACTCCAGACTAAGATAATAACTAACCTGGCTAAGTCTATGTCACCCGTTTAGGGCATCCGTCAGGCGAAAAAACCTCTTGGCTAAAAATTAATCTGCCCCGTTCACGCACTCCCACCGGTATAATTTTTCTCCTGACTAGGCTAAGTTTTATCGAAGTTTTTATGTAGATAAATTTTATCTTGTCTCTGATTGGTCAGCTAGTTGTCATCGAATCGAATTTGACAGATCGATCAAGAGCTTGACGGATGTGACTGGTTTGTAGTAGATATTTTGAGCTTTATAATAGGTCGAGAGCTATGACGCCGTTCACGGACGCCCTTCAAAATAATTTTTATCCAGCATAAAAATTATCTAGAGTGCGTAAACGCACCCCTGCACTCGCGACGTCACGCCGAACTTTAGCGGGCTGTATTCTCAATCAATTTTTGTTTAATCGACAAAAAGAAAAAATACATGTCTCGGATATTTTTAAATCTATCTGACAAATTAAATGTAAGGTTTTATAGTCAACATGCAAAATATCGTGAATTAGTAGTTTTTCCAGAATCTTATCTTATGTTACATTATTCTGGTCACACTAACTAAATTAAAGATGGCGTCAGCAGCGTCGGGCGTCGGCTGCACAGCGGTAATTTTATTTTCTAATTTCTTCCACGGCACGCCGCCATCGAACTAACAAGCTATCGGTTGGTTTGGAATTGAAATTGTGTTGCATACTAGATATTAACTCTGTAAGTAGTCTTGCCGTGTTTTTTTCTGTATTAACAGTTTTTGCATACCGTATACCGTGATTCAAGTAAATATAGCCAGTAAGGCAATCGTGCTTACTCCCGCAGTATGAAGGTAATAAAATCATTTCTAACCTTTCCACTGCTGATACAAATCAATAGCATAGCCATGTTGCGAAAATAATGCGAAGTTGTGGGTAATAGCGGTATAATCAGCCCCACACAAGTCGGCGGATAAGAAGTTAGCCGCAGATGACGCTTCGCCGTAATTCGCGAGCTATTGCGCATGTGTGCAAAATGGCGTGGTGGTGAGCACGGGCGTATGGAGCGTGCTGGAGGCATGAAGTTGGCGGGCGGGTGTACCCCGGCGTCTCGTCTCTCTGGCTCCCGCGCATACCTCTATTTTTCGTGTTGCGCAGTTTTCTGCGCCTAACTTCCTATCCGATGACTTGTGTGTCGGCAAAACATCATTGTGTGTCGGGGACTTGTAACTCGAGTTTTCTAATGACATGTTATTTGTTTCAGATGGCGTTTTTCACTCCGATGAGGTGCTTGCATGTTATATGCTCAAACGGCTACCTCAGTACAAGGATGCGACGATCGTTCGCACTCGAGACATGGCCAAACTCGATGAGTGTGAGATAGCTGTGGACGTTGGAGCAGTCTTTGACCATGAGAAGAAACGGTACGGTACGACCATCATCAGAGGGAATTCAACGAATCTCTCAGCTCGTTACGACCTGAGCTTGGTGATAGATACAAAATCAAGTAAGTCCCTTCGCTTTTTATCTAGAAATACCCACAGCGTGCAGACCCTACTTATTTTTACTTTTCATATCCACAGCACGCCACTATTACACTAATCACTACCTTTTTTTACTGTTCATATCCATGGCGTGCAACTATTACACTAGTCCCTATCTTTTTTTTACTGTTCATATTCATGGCATGCAACTAATACACTAGTCTCTACCTTTTTTTAATTTCATATCCACAGAATGCAACTATTACACCACAAGTCCTATCTTTTTTACTTTTAAATACCAACAGCATGCAACTATTACAGCATACCTACAAAACAAGTGTATTTTAGGCTGAATCAAACTTTTTGGTGACTGATGTTAGCTACAAGCTGCGGGTAACCCAATCCTGACTGAAGCTAACTTAACAGCTGCGTGAGGATTGGGTATCCACAGCTTGTATAGGCAGTATCATACAAATTGGCAGATGTGAAGTAAGCTTCAAGCTATGCAACATCCAATCCTGACTGAAGCATACATAGATTTGTGCGTTGATTGGATAATGCGCAGTTTGTATCTAACTTCACATATGAACTTGTATGATTTGGCCTATAGCTAACATAACTGCCAAGAAGTGCCTACAGCATTCTAAAACGACTCAAACATTCTTCTCTATTATAATTATATCTCATTTCAATTACATTTCTGTAATAATTCATTATTTATCAGCAGTAGGATGTACACTAGACATGGCCTTTATGGATCTCCAGAAATACCGGTTGGTAGCAGCTCCCATCCAGTGTGATCCTGCGGTCTTAATGAACTCATCTGTCTATATTGTTTGATGTTTAATGGTCTCTAATAATAGACATATAATATTATAAACCTGAAAGTTTGTGAGTATGTCTGGATGTTTGTTACTCTTTCACGCACAAATGGCCAAACCGATTTGGATGAAATTTGATATGAAGGTAGCTTTACCTTGGATTAACTCATAGGCTACTTTTTATCTTAGGCTTTTGTGGGTAACATTGCGGGGTGCAGGTAGTATTTTATATTCTTAATTAATATAGTGAATTATTTTTCTCAATTGCAGATTAAGTTCAGCTGGCCTGTTATACACATATTATGGTGAACAAGTAATACAACAGCTAGCTCCTAAAGAAGTGCCCTTAGCCCCCTGCCGATCTTAGAGTAATATATAAGAAAGTCTATGAAAATTTATATGAAGAAATAGATGCCATTGATAATGGTGTGCCGATGACGTCTGAAGAGCCAAAATATACTATTAGAACTCATTTAAGTCGCAGAGTCGGAAGTCTAAATCTTGAATGGAACTCCAAAACCAAGAAGTTGATCTGGATGAGGTAAGTTATCTTATATACCTTAAAAGCAATTCTTTTGTAGGTTTATATTGAACAAGAAAAGCAAGGTCATGGAGTCTACTGGGACAAGCCGGTAATATGTATGTATTAGTGCAACAATAACTCGAGTATTGCTGCGTCTGATCTGGAACTTTTGCATCATCATCATCCGCAGACTTTTTTATCTTACTGCAGGGTATAGGCCTCTGTCTTACTGTGCCATATGGTTCAGTCCTGTACCAATCATGTCCAGGTTCGACTTACAATTTCTTTTTTTGCATTTATAGGCTGAATCATATAAGTCAGAGAATGAAGTTAGCTACAAACTGCTCATATACAATCCTGACTGAAGCTCACATAAAGCTGATCGTTGATGAGTTTTGTGCAGCTTGTAGCTAACTTCATATCCGCCAACTTGTATGATTTGAATATGAGATGTTCTGTACAATGGATGCAAACATATAAGGGCTGCAAAAAGGCAAAGCACTGCCTACTTCCACAGGAATTCTAAACAGGAGAGAATATAATATATCCAGCCTTTTCAAGAAAAACATTGAGAGCGCCCAAATATGCAAAATTGTATTTTTACTGTAAACTCTTGTTCAAGTATGTTAGCACTTTAAAAACTCATCTGTAAAAAACAAAAATTTTCAGTTACAATGTTTTTCTTAGAAAGGATATTGAGGCGGAAGTATGGGATAATGTAACATCATTGGGTCACCTTTGACATATGAGTATTTTGTTTATAATTAACTAGCAAGTGACCCACAAATAAGTGGCAGTCTTTGTTTTATGGGGCCCTGATAAGCTCTGCCAGTGAAATCTTACACTAATTGACTCAGATTTCATTCCCATTAGAGCACATGTAGCAGCTTTGGCCAGAACCTTCTATTTCATTGAATATGTTTAATTTTTTTAAACCTACATACCAATTTTATTGATTTATTGAAATCATAGTATTCAAAACTACTTTCAAAATGTAGAAAAAAAATACAGTATGGTCCAAGTCCGGGCAGACTAAGTAAGTTCGTAGAGACTGGGTAACTAGCCCTGGTGTCAGAATTTTTAAGTTGGGGCAGACTAGTATGTATATTTATTTATAAGCCATGGTGGTCTAATGGAAGTGACATCTGCCTTAAAAACGTGAGGTTGTGGGTTGAAATCCCGGTCCCGGACCACTGAATTCTTCGGAATTTATGTATGGAATTTCAAACCACTGGCTTTTTGGTGAAGGAAAACATCGTCAGGGAACCTGCATACGTCTGTAGAAGAAATTCGATGGCGTATGTGAATCCACCAACCCGCACGGGGCCAACGTGGTGGTTATGGCCCAAACACCTTAGTGGGTAGGCCTATAACCTGCAGTGGACTATTAAAAAGGCTGGTAAAGTACAGTATGTATATTTGTACAAAATTTGAACTTACCTTTGTTTGTGTCTAGTGATTTTGATGAAATGTTTTTTTAGATAGATCTTTAATAGTTTATCTGTATAGGTGGTACCTATTTCTATAAAAATTAGAGATTAGTTTTTATTCTTGTAGCTTTCTTGTAGGAGTGGCGCCCAGTTGCCCAGATCAATTAATTTATTACCTCAACAAATTGTTCAATGACATGACGATTTATTAACAAGTTTTAGATAGGTATAACGTAAACAAAAAGTTTCAAAACAAAAACATTATCAAGTAGTTAATGACCCTGCCTCCAAGGCCAAAGAAGGTTTCTGAGTTGGTAAAACGAAGTTCACCGGGTCAGCTAGTTGTATATGTATAAAGATAAATTTTTATTTAAGAATTTATCAATTTGTAGTATATCAGTCTCTGGCAGCCTTATCACAAGCTTTGCTTGGTTTGGTGTCAGTATGTAAGATGTCTCCTAATATTTATTTACCATTTCAGGTCTTCAAAAAAGTCCAAGCAGTACCGGTGACTCCTACAAGTTTCGTAACTAGGTATGTATTGTATTTTATTAATCTCCTTGCTGATCCGGCAAACAATGTTTTGTCATGTAAATAAATATACTAGTTAGGGGTATGAATAAAAATCGGTCAAGTGCGAGTCGGACTCGCGCTCGAAAGGTTCCGTACCGTGTTGGAGCCCCTGGATTTGTTGTATGGGAGCCCATTTATTTTATTCTGTTTTTAGTATTTGTTATTAAAGCAGCAACAGAAATAAATCATCTGTGAAAATTTTAACTATCTAGCTATCATGGTTCATGAGATACAGCCTGGTGACAGACAGACAGACGGACAGAGGAGTCTTAGTAAAAGGGTCTCGTTTTTACCCTTTGGGTATGGAATCCTAAAAATAGATGTTGGCTAATTCTCAGCCCTACCTGTGGACACAAAATTTCATACAAATCGTTTCAGCCATTTCAGAGGAGTTTTGTAACAAACACTACACAAATTCTCATGTATATTAGATTTTTTTATGGCAGATAGGTGTTTGTGTCCAAGTTCTTTGTAATGTTCATAGCAGCAAGTGCAGCATAGGACATCATCATCACATCAAGGCCGCAGGAAAGCGATGGATGCAAGATTCTTCCAGCCAGTGTTAGTGGAAACCATAGGGGAGGCATATGTTCAGCATTGGGTGGCCTGTGGCTGATGGCGGGATGTGTAACCTTAGCAGAGATAAATAAATAAATATTAGGGGACATCTTACACACGGTCTCTGACCCCAAACTAAGCAAAGCTTGTGATATGGCTGCCAGAGACTGATACACTACTTCAACATATTTTTAAATACATACTTATATAGATAACTAGCGACCCACCCCAGCTTCGCACAGGTGTATTATGTATATAAACCTTCCTCTTGAAAAATTATATCTATTAAAAAAACTCATCAAAATTCGTTGCATAGTTTTAAAGATATAAGCATACATGGGGACAGACAGCGGGAAGCGACTTTGTTTTATACTATGTAGTGATACCTAAATGACATCCAGACGCAGAGGAAACACCTATGTTCATCACATAAATGCTTGCCCTGGGTGGGGATCGAACCCACGCCTCTATGACACAGCAGTCAGGGTCACTAACCACTGAGCCACCGAGGCAGTCAGATGTCAGATTCTGATCTGAGAGATGTGGTCGAAGATCATCCATACATTCATCAACCAAAAATAGACCAAAACTATAAGCGTTATTTTGATGTACATTGTACATTACTGCGTGAGATAGCTGATATTTAAGAAAAAGGGGTTCATTGCTAATAATACATATCAGGCGCACTTTTCTACGAAATAATGAAACGTGATTAAAATATTATTTACCTAACATAGACCAAAACAAGTGTTATTTAGATGTACAATTATTTAGATGCATTACCTGCGTGAAAATATTGAAATTTCGAGTATGGTTTGGACTACCACTTTTATTTGATGAAAAAAGTATTTTTGTACAAATTTTAATATTTATGTATAAATTAACATTTTTTCCACTATATATTACACTAGCGATCCGCCCCGGCTTCGCACAGGTGTATTACACATATAAACCTTCCTCTTGAATCACTCTATCTATTAAAAAAACCGCATCAAAATACGTTGCGTCGTAAAGATATAAGCATACATGGGGACAGACAGCGGGAAACGACATTGTTTTATACTATGTAGTGATGAATATATCTAGGTGGTCCCGCCAGGGAGTATGACACAACTCGCCCGATGGTAAGCGACGTTGTAGTCGAAGATGAAGCACGCGGACTTAGAAGATATCTATTTCCTCTAACATTGAAGCTTTAGATGATGTATATCTCTTCGTGCGAACTATTCAAATTCTGTACTCGGTTGGAGTCGGTTGTGTAGGTTTTGGCGAAAACTAATGATTATTTTGTATATTTTCAGGAAACCGCTTCACAAGTCATGGTGGGGAGTTCGGGATGAGCTCTTGAGTGAAACGGCAGGGATTGAAGGCTGCATCTTCTGCCATAGCACCGGCTTCATCGGCGGGAATACTACCAGAGAAGGGGCTCTTCAAATGGCAGTAGCCAGTTTACAAGCTGAATAATTTGTATATATCTACGAAGACAATTTTTGGAAATAAATTGACATTTTTAAAACAAATTGTAACAAAGATAAATCATTTTAATTTTTATGATAAATATGATTATCCGTTAATTAGTTTACGGCCTGGATTTTACCAGAACTATTATGTATTTGTCATATGCTACGCTTTCCTCTCTGTAATCTCTATTCAAATGTAATTGTCCTATCAGTCTGTTGGCTCTGAGTGCTATGTCATCAAATGTCATCATTTTCTTATTCACTTATCTGTTTTTGCCTACAACTTTTCTATCAAAATGTTTGTATGGACGGGTTGTATAGAGAAAGAAAGCATTACATGGTTCTCATAAAACATACATCATATATTTGAAAATTAAATAAATGATGGTCGACACAAGGTTAGAACATTGAAGATATCATAAAAATATGTAAATTTTATGGTGCGGGATTATTTGATATACATATATTTGTTGTTTTTTAAATTGTTGTTGACAAAGTTATTGTTGATTTTTTTTGTCGTTTTTTGGTCTGGCGTTGTTTTTTTTTTCGGCTGAACTCTTGTTGTATCTGTGGACTATAGTTAATTTGGTTGGATTCCAAAAAAGGTCCAATAAAATTTGAAGATAAACCAAGAAAATTTACTAACTAAAGCTTCTCAGCTAACTGAAGAAGAGAACTTGATGAACCTAACTGTTGTCAATATCAATGAAAGTTGAAGAATTTTAATAAACACAACGAAATAACAAGTTGATGTGTAAAGGAACAACCAACCGAAGACGGACTAATAGTACAGCAGTTAAAAGAAAAATCTAGACTTGGAAGAAGAAAGAGATGCTAAAAACTTAAATTGGTATTCAAGAAGTGAAATCGCCATGTTGCTCGCTGATCGCTTTGCTGGGCCTCCCCTGGTCCGCCAGGGGTCTCACCTGGCAGGGTTGTATCGCGCTGTGGCGTGAACAATTCTAAAAAGAAGAGAAGATTATGATACTTTTTGCCACTTCGGCTTCGATGATCATTTGCTGCATCTGAGTTACTGATAATAAATGCAAATAAAAACCATATATTGCAGACACACGCTTAACCTAAAATAAAATGAGTACACTCCAAAGAAAATCACCGAGGAATTCCGAATCACATGATAGCAAGGAAAATCTGAAGGAATAAATGTTATGATGGTTTTAAATCTATTTTGGCTCCGGTGATCGTTTTCTGCATCTGGGTTACTGATGAAGAGTCATGACATGGGCGATGTACGCAATTTTAGCACTGAAATGTCCTAGTGAATATACACTATCACACTGAAGTATGAGTATTCAATGATTTTATGTCAAAATAACTAAAATTGTAAAATCTGAAATTGTCGTCGTTGCTTTTCCTGCGTTGTCCTCTGTTGAAAATGTTTGTTGTGTCTGGGTAGTTTCCATTTACCAACGCAATATGGGAAGATAATAATTAAAACACTATGACATTTAAGAAACAAGACTACTTATATCACAATGATTGAATTTTTTGCTGTCCGTCGTATTTTCTGCTTTGTCCTTGTTAAAAAAATCTAACGTTATAATAACATTTATACTGATTGATACGGTATTATATGGTACTAATTACTTTAAGTACTAATTATTAAGTATTTATGGTATCCCTTAGTTATATGGCAAAAGACGCTGTAATTTTTTCTTCGTTTTGTTTTAACATGCCTTAGGAAGAATTACTATACTTCATATTAAGTTAAAATAATTGAAGTTTTTAGACTTAGAATTGGTCGTTGTTTTTACTGCTTTGTTCGTCGTTTTTACTGTTTAGTTCTTATTGAAAAAAAATATGTTTATTTGGTCAAATTTGTAATATTAGCCTCTGTAATCCGAACTACCAAAAAATAACCCCTGTTCGGACTCACGGAGCGTTCGGATTATAGTATGGAAAAAATGCAGATATATTTTTACATAATATATGTAATGAAATTAACTATTTGAGGTTTTTAAAACAAGTGACTTATAAAGTCGTCAATTTTAGTTTGGCGGGTTTTGTTTATTGACCAGCAAAAGGCTTTGTCCCTCAAATTACGCAGCAATATATTTTCGGGTAAGGACAAGTCATTTTCATCAGCCCAATCCAAAGAAGTATTCAGTGCTGATATAGCTTGTGAATGAGACATTTTCTTGACGTTTAAAGCAGAAATATTGTCACTAAAAGACTCATCATTGTCAGTCTCTTGCGTAAGTTAAGCTATGATCTCGTCATCAGTTATGGGTTCTGTGCAATCCTCCTCTTCGCTGATTGTTAAGAAAGTGGAAATCGTTTCTTCTGTGTGTCCACGATTGCGTAGAAGACTGAGTGGGAGATCTTCCACCTCGAAGCCATCGTCTTCTTCTGATCCATCTTCTGTTTCATTGAATTGTTCAGGCCACAAAGGCTTCCACGTTTTTTTGATGAGAGACGAAGATATTCCAACACTGCGCTAGTGAAAAAAAATGCTTCTTTAATTGTGATTTTTTTAATAATATTATGAAGTGTTAAGACCTCGCGGCAGACCTAAAAAGCGATGGCGGGACGACCTTGACAGGCACCGGAAGGACTGGCATATTTTAGCCCAGGATAGAGATAAGTGGAAGGAGGGTAGGGAGGCCTTTGCTCAACGTTGGGACAGAATAGGCTCCTAATAATAATATGAAGTGTTAAGGCGCCATAGTATCAGCGTAATTTTTCATATATGAGCGGATGAAGACCAATACGCCCCCGGTTTCGCCCGATTTTTACATTCAAAAATCAATATAAAATTGGTATTACCACTTTTTCCTAAATTTTATGGATGAAATCTATAATTTAATTCATAAGCATAAATAACAGATTCAAAAAAAATTTGTAAACTTGTAGAAAAGTGCCCAAAAATGCAATAATCTTTCTTAGAAATCATGAATTTGTTCTAAAAAGCGGTATCTTCGTATTTAATTTCTATCGAGCTAAGTTTTTTAAATTGTGTTTCGAGTTATTGAATCCCCTACCGTATAGTTTTGAGAATATTGTTAATTTTTTTGTTATTAGACAACTTCAAGGTTTTGTGGAGAAAAGTCAGTTTAACTCAGGACTCTAACAGGTATTTTGAGATTGGATGGCGGCTTAAGCTTTCATCATCTTGCTGCGCGAAAACATGAATCAAAAGTTTCTTCTTGTAATTTATCTTGACATTTTGCATTACGTTTTGATCCATCGGTTGAATCAAGGGTGTGCAGTTTGGTGGCATGTACAGTACGGTAAAATTGACATCTTCTGTAGTGAAATCTATCTGTACTGTATCAAATAATATCTGTACTGATTGCCACGGTATTTATTAT
Source organism: Hypomecis atomaria (assembly GCA_964007245.1). Classification (NCBI taxonomy): domain Eukaryota; kingdom Metazoa; phylum Arthropoda; class Insecta; order Lepidoptera; family Geometridae; genus Hypomecis; species Hypomecis atomaria. The sequence continues at coordinate 4,065,605 of OZ023294.1, read as the reverse complement.
ATGGTGCTAATTACTTTACATACTATCAATATCTATGGTATCGGTAGAAACCTCTTAGGAGTAACTAGATAAATATACTCTTTATAAAACCTCTTGGGAGCAACTACCATCACTTCGTATGGTAAAACATGTTTTTTTAGACTACATTCGTCGTTGTTTTTTTCTGCTTTGTCCTTATTGACAAAAAAAAAAGTAAAATTGGTCGTTATAATAACATCTATACTGATTGCTACGGTATTCTATGGTGCTAATTACTTTACATACTATCAATATCTATGGTATCGGTAGAACCCTCTTAGGGGTAACTAGATAGATATACTCTTTATTGATTCACATTCACACACACATAAAACAGAAAAATAGATGCTACAACATGTGAAGCAACCGGCGGCCTTATCACTGAAAGTGATTTCTTCCAGTAACTACCAAGTATTCTATGGCGAAAGGCGTCAATTTTTACTTCCTAGCCAACTTCACTAACCTACCGATGCAAAATGCTTCATATGGCTCAGAACCCTCTTAAGAGTAACTTCCAAGCTTCTCCAAAGTATTCTCTGGCGAATGGCGTCAATTTTTCATCATATCAAACATCACTTACCGATGTAAGATGCCTAAAAGGAAAAAGTATCCATTGTATGTCCAAAAATGAGGTTTTTTTAGACAGTTACGTCGTTGTTTTTCTTTGTCCATGTTGAAATAAAAAGTTAATTGGTCGTTATAATAACATCTATACTGATTTCTACAGTATTCTATGGTACTACATAATTGCTTTACATCAATATCTATGGTACTGAACCTTAAATAATTTAAAAAATCAAAGTTAAGTAAATGGTGAGTAGTCCATTCGTCTGTAAAGTGTGAATTTGGTGGTCCTCTCACCTTGCCACCTGGAGCATAGGCCCCGGCTTGCCCCTCCTATATCCGGGGCTGTTACCAAGTCTGGACGTCGTCTTGAACGGAGCCAGTTTCTCGAAGTCTGTTGATGTCGATGGTCGTATATTTTTGTAAAGCCATAATTAAACGTCCCCTTAAGATTCTCAACAATGTTTTGCTTTAGAAATAACGTGTGTGCATAATCGTTCAAAAATTTGTTAATTACAAAAGCACAAGTCTCTACATACATAAGCAATTCTTTAGTCACGGATGTCAAACTGCTTTTATCTGCAAATTCCCTATTTTGCTCAAAAATGTGATGTAGATCAATCGTATTTGATGACAAAATAATAAATATAGTAATTTTTACAATTCCCACAATCTTTTAGATTTTTTTTACTATGAACCGCATATGTGTGAGTTTTTTACATGCCGGGATTTCAGAATCATTTCTCAGAAGAAATTTTCTCTACTTCAGTTGAAATAGTAGGTAGAGGCTCTACACCGCGTGTGGTTTCAGTAGTGTTTGCTGACAAAATAGTGTCAAAATTACTTATTACTCTCGTATCAGTTTCGCAATTTCTTTCGTCCTCAGGTGAGCAAAGTTACTTAATATGGCTGTTTTTAAGCTAGCCACAAATTGCTCACATGTGGGGTTTGGATTGGATCCACAATTTCCACTTACACAGGATCCATAGACTTTTATGTATACATCTACGTAACAAACGGAAGTGCTGACCGTAGTCAGCGATCGGTGAAACAGTGTGCACTATACGGAACAATGGGTGCATGTATGCAGCAGATTTATTTGGGTTGTCTTTTAAACATTTTAAATCAAACGCTAATGTGACTACTGTATTTTCATTATACCGTATTCGTATTAGGTAAAATGAGCACACTGCCTTCTCTCTCACCGGTCGGTGGCGAGATCTGCTATCGCCTGCAACTTGTCATGTGCAGTCGTGGAGCTGCCATCACATTTCATATTTAAGTAAATATTCAGCAGCTGGGCTTGAGATGTCGAATTCCCTGCTAGATTGAATTATACTTTGAGTATTTGAAAATCTGTTTGAATTTACATTCAATTGATGTTAGGCGCGACCCAAAACAAACGCGCTACCATTTGTTCTTTCTGACGTTCGGTAATTTTGCCGTTTGTTGCTTCATAAATTGTAACTTTTGTATTAGGTCGTTTTGCATGAACAATATATATTTCATAGAAATCTACATATTTTAGTGCGTCGAATCCTGCGCCCTGTGGCCGATTGAAATACGTAAGCAAATCGGAGGATTCGTGATTAACATCAGTTTCATGCCTAGGTTTAAAATAAACGATTTGATTGTTTTCGAAGTGAACAGCTGTTTCACGTTGGGTTCGCGTTCGCGGGCAGTTACATCAAATTGTAGTACTCGCCAAGCCGCATGGCTGACCCCATGTAGCGCTTACTTACAAATTCCTCGATTTCATTAACACTTTCCCCTTTAACAATAGCAACGCGTGCTTGATCAGAGCCTTTTGTCTTATATTTAAATAGATATTTAACAATACTACGGTTCGAGAAAACTTCAATTTTAATGTGTGCATCATATTAAATTTATTTATTTAATTTGAAATCATCTACTTTTTCTAATACAACCACTGGTTTTAAATTTGATATCGATTTATATATGTTTGTTTGCGCCGCCTTTGATATTTCAGTGGAAACGATTGATTATTGCATTTTTTTTCTTAACAACTGTTGCATACGACAGTTTTGTTGATATTGGGTGAAACTCACTCATAATAGAGCCAGAAACGTTGCTACGTTGGCTCGCATCCGATTCAGTCGGCCTCAGCAACTCGTTGTCTCTGTTTTGATGTTTCATTATTTCTAAATGCTCCAAAACATTTAAGCGAAAACTTTTTTCACATACATGTAAAATTTCAAAAGTGTTGTTGTTTTCCAAAGTGTGGCCAGTTTCTAATAAATTCTTTAAAAAGGCCTATGATTTAGCTAAGTAGGTAAAGTTAGTAACAATAGTTAAATGGATTGTTGTAGGAAAAAGCATAATTTTTTCGGCATTATTATACACAATATTAAAAGCACTTTCGACCTTTCGAGGGGAATGCTACCGCCTTGCGGGACACTAACATTCCCCGAAGTGGAAGGAAAGTTCACCTCGGCAGCAGTGCTAGGTGCATCTGGGATAGACGAGGCGAAATCCTGACCATGCACCCACCTCGACACCTGATCCGCGACGTTCGGCTCTCCCTCCGCCTCGACGTCGCTGAGATCCAACGCCTCCATTACTTCTTCGCGGTTGCAACTGCCAACAAATGTGTACATGTAGAAATTATTGCGCAGCGAAGTAGAAACTATACCTAAAGAAAAATAAACTTACAGAAATAATGGAGGCAATGGAGCGCTTTTCTTGGGTCGCACATGTCCTCCCGGGGTCCGCTCCACTGCCACAGCCCTGCCCGACAAACGCAGGCTACCTCCGGGAGTCCTCTGCACGCCAAAACCAAACCAAAGACTGCATTGATGACGATGAAAATTGACTTTTGGGCCGATTTCCACCACCGCACCGGCGGGGCGCTGGTTCCTGGATAATTTTCGGCGTGTTCCCGGGAAAGAGAGAATGCGGGGAAAGAGGAGCTGTTACACTCTGATGCCGGTTGGACGATAACTTTATTATTAACATTAAATGGTACCTACCAATCCATCATCCGTGGGTGCGCGCGGCTGTAGTGGATCACCACGCAGTGGCGCGTGGTTCCTGGTACAAGTCCCGTTGCACAGGTGTATTTGGACACTATTTGCACACACACCACTAAATGATGTCACCACATTGGTTAAAGCACCACACAATATCATAAGTAGTAGTATTTTAGGTAAAAGTTTATATATCGTTATGCGGTTGCGGTCGTTGAAGGACACGGAAGAACCAACGAACCAGTTGCGAAACAGCTTACAGAAAGTGGTGTATAAGATGGAGAGGTTATCCTCGTGCGGGGGCGGGGTCATTCTGAGTCAGCTGAACCTGCCAGCGCCACTTGCCGGGGATGAATACGCTGGTGAACTGCACCTTGTGAACGCCACGAAAAGTGTTGGGACTGTTGTGAGCGGAGAAATAGGCGGTTGCGTCGCGCAAAGAGGATTCGAAAGCCGGAACAGGAGCTGCAGCAGGGAAATGAGTGTCGTTTAGGCCCACAGAAACTGAAAAGTGCTGCTTGTCGACAGGGGCGCTCAGAACGGTTAGGAGCGCGGCACCGGAAACAAAGGCATTCGGATCGACTCTCGCGAGCAGAGCGGAGGTGTAGGCACTCAAGGCCTCCATGGGTGGAGCGGGAGAGGCCCGGGCAGATGTACGACGGGGTGGTATGTCGAGGTAATTCAGTTGTAAGTCCGATAGTATTGTCAAAGCCGGAAACAGGTACTTGGTTATCCTGAAAAAACGAAAATAATAATACAGCCGACACACTGTACTGTGTGACGACCTAGCACGTCTGTACTGACGCTGGTGCTCCGGGGTTCCACCGGACACAGACTCCTCTACGCGGAGTCCTCTACAGAATAGTCTGCAGACCAAACGACCTATAAAGAAAACAAATCACATCATTATGAACCGAGTGAGCGAAGTGTCTGCGTCATGTCCTGAAAAATCTAGCAACACCTCACATAAAAATCCCGATAATGATTATTTATAGCAAAAGGAAAAACTTACGAAGGCAAGGGCGAGGGTTCGCGAGGCGGGCCAGCCTCCACCAGCTGCCTTATAAGTGCACGCCGCGATGCCAGTCGCGTCGTGCTGTGGTCGGTACATTCCGAGCTAGGCGTCACGGATCTAGACCGTAACGCCTGCTCCTCCGCGTACGACCTCAATGAATCGAAAGAATAATTAGAGGAAAAATTTTTTTTTCTAAAAATAAAACACATATTTTAAAAGCGGACTACGAAAAAGTCCTGCACTGCATTTATGCAGTAAAATGAATCGAAAGAATAATTTGAGGAACAAAAAATTGTATCTGTATCTCAATATATCTACTGACTTGCCCTATATTTTCTGTTTTCATTTACGAAAAGTAAACATTTTTTACGCTAACTGTACACGGCCAGCACGGCCGTAACTAGGACTCGTAATGGCCGATTCTTGGTTATAAATATGCTCACCATTTCACCATAGTACACCAAAAGTGGTCAAAAGCATATATCAAAATGATCCTTGATAAATAATCTACACGGAGGCACCAAGAAACCAAAACTAACTAATGAAAACTTGTAAAATTATAGCTAGTGAAATGTAAGACGCCATGTACAAAAATGCTTAGTTCAAAGTTTTGTCGTTTTTTCATCACAAAATATCCATTGAAACACAAATACAACACTTTTAATAGCTTTATCATAGTTTTTTCAGTATGTTAGAAGCATTTTACTTACCGTTTCCTTCGGTTTTCCATATTTTATTCAAAAAATAACAAGCACTGCACACCTCACTCGCACGGCGAAATTCGTAAGTGAAAATCAAAATGACGTTCTATGAGCAATCTTTACTAAAATATTAAATTTGATTTATTTGGTTGTCTAACTTGACAGGACAGACCAATGAAGTCATTCGAATTGAACCAAGGAACAATTAATTTTAACAATTAATTAATTAAAAAGTAATTAATGTTATTAGGTACTCAATGTTTTTTGGCAGGAGGCTCATTGTCATCAATATTAGATGCAATATTATGGACACGTTTTCTTTTAACAGTTTCTGAGTTGGCTGGTCGTCCTGACTGAATCCTTCCACTGCATGGTAGACCTCTTTCTTTGCGGCGACTGATCGATGTTGGTTGTACACGAATTTTTCGAGATTTTCGGCGGACATTTTTTTCAACTATAAATGATATAATACTCGATGGAGTTTGTAGTTTCGACAAGTCAGATCCAAACTTTGTAAGAATGTTTGCATATGCAGCATTGGAATCCTTTGCCAAGATTTCAGTGATTCTTTCCCAGTTTTCATTATTGGTAGTCACACTGTTTTCCGCTCGATTTATTGGTAGTTCAAAAGTGTCTGGAACATCATCTGGTGTGATAGACTCAGGTTGGCTGTCTTCATTATTGGTGCTTGATTCACCCGTAATATTTTCAAAAAATGACGGTGAAAATTGGTCACCCAGAGCGAATTTTGCGAATTGATGACGATCACAGTCACACTTAACTGTAGCGACGTGGTAAGTACAGTCCCATGTTTTCTTTCTACGGCGCAGAGATGTTTACAAAATCGCCCCCCAGCCCAGCACCATACGGACAGTCGCATGTTGCCATCTCACAGTCAACAACATACAGATCAGTCTTCTCTTTCACGAAGTAGGTATTTTCATCCATATGTACAATATCCTTAATGCTGCTTGTTGCTTGACAAAATTTTTCATACGCTAACGTAAGATTTCTTGTCCGCCCATTGGCAAACTGAATCAACCTTTTCTTGTGGTAAGATTCAAAGGTATTCGCAATAAAGTCAACTAACGCGCACATATTAAACACTTCACAGCGCTGCAGCACTACATCTTTAAAAATTCTTATTGAGGATTCACAGTAATTGTTTGTATTATTCCCTCGTGTAAGAATACCACAGCGATATGCTAAACACCACTCTTCACGCCGACTCCATTAGGCAGTGGTCCCACCAACGGCGAGTAAACGATTAACTATCGACTATTTTCTCGCTCAAGAAACGTACAATAGATATAACATTCCGTGTAAATAAAAGAGATGCATATACAAATAGTTGATCGCTGACTGTTCACACTGCCGGCGACGACTCGCTTTACTAGTTTTACCGCTAAGCGACGAGCTTTCAAAAATAAACTCACTCAGCAATACTCGTTCAGCGATACTCGCCCGCTTCATCATTTCTATACAGTGCGGCATTGAAAGTAGACGTGCGATGGATACCAAGAAATCATTGCTACTCTCATTTTTGTCTAGCTCAGACGACGACGATGATGTATTTTACGATAGTGTTTTTGTAGTGGCAGTGGCAATACAGAGAAAACGCAAGAAATCGAGAGAGAAAAAAAGACGATTTTGGATGGAAAATTTTAATTATTTAAGAAAACAGTATAGTGAGTTCAGACTTTTTTATGAATTGCAAGATAATCAATTTCGTTCATATTTTAGAATGACAAGAGATGAGTTTGAATATTTGCACAGTTTAATAGAATGTGACATAAAGAAAAAAGATACAAATTATAGAGAAGCTATTAGTACAAGAGAGCGTCTTGCTATTACATTAAGGTAAGTTTGTCTTAAATTAATCAACAACAATTTCGAGCAACAAAACCTAATTATTATTTGTTGCATCGCTTGGAGTGGTTTGAGTGGCAGGCATTAAATCTTGGATAACTATTTCTTGTTGAGTTTGCTGCACACCAGAAACGCTGGGTTCAGTTTGCTGCCCAGCGGAAACGCTGGGTTCAGTTTGCTGCACACCAGAAACGCTAGGTCCAGGTGAGTATATAGAACCGTCTTCTGATACATAATTTGTCTGATTTGTAGAAGGAGTATTGTAACCATAATTATGTGAGTAGTAACCAGAATAGTTTGTATTGGCAATATTTTCTTCTGCATCCATTACCGATTGAAACAACTTTCTTTTTATTGCTCTTTGATGAAACTCCGGCATCTGTTTTGTACTTTGGTACATTGAATCGAAAAATGCTTTCAACGGATCACCTGATGTAAGTACTTCTTTACGTAAGTCGTCCCTCTGAGCAGTTCGTTTGTCTCGATTTTCATTAATTTCTTTTAAAAAATTGAGCAAAGAATCTTCTTCATCATGGACTATTTCATCAGTCTTCCTTTTTTTGGTACTTGTCTCTACTAGTGAATAGTCTCTACTATCTTCTGTACTAGCTGTTTCCTCCAAACTTATAGAAATATCAGGATTTGGTGAAACATTTGTATCCCTTTCCGTATTTGTCATATATGGAAGCAGAAATTCCATGTGCCTCATGTATTTCCAGGGTTTTATGGTTTTTTGCGACTGTCCAGTTGTTGTCTTGCTAATTTTTTTAAGTTTTTCACGGTGAGTGTCTCGCAAATGTTTCCATTTTGTCTTTGCCAGTGAAACTGTAAATAAAACAAATTATTTTAAAAGTAATAATATAATCAAACAGTGTTATTCTATATCAGGTGTACAAAACGATGTAGGCTGAAACTAGGGTCAATTTAAATTTTTTTATGTATATTTTTAGTATTTTTGCATTTACAATGCTATTTTTACTTGAATTATTTAAATAATAGAAAAAAGCGACACACCTCCCAACTAGCTCAGGCTGGATGTTTTTTTATGTTTTTTATATGTTTTTTTATGTATTTAAAATTGACCTTCGTTTCAGCCCGTTTGTACACTTAATCAAGAATCACACTGTATGTTAATTTCATGTGTTTAACTATTAATAAAATACGTTTTTTCGGTAATTCTTACGTAAGCATTTACATTATTTTAATTTAACTAGGTATCGTTTCGGCCAGTGGTCGCAGCAGGCCGAAACATCAGCTAAAAAGGAAAAATAAATTAATATACGTCAGAATAACCGAAAAAACAGGTATGTCTCGTGAAAACTACAGATCTAAAATACATACATAGGTATTCATAAATATTTTTATTTGTTTTCAGATTTCTCATAACCGGAACTACATATAATGCACTGGCAAAAAGCTATAGAGTAGGCCGTTCTACGCTCTCGCAAATAATACCAGAAGTATGTGAATCGATATGGACCAGGTTACAGCCAAAAGTAATGAAGATTCCTACTGAATCTGAGTGGAAAGTTATAGCGAAAGACTTCGATGATTTGTGGAATTTTAAAAATTGCCTTGGTGCTATTGATGGCAAGCACGTGGTAATATTTTCACCCCCTAAATCAGGATCACAGTATTTTAACTACAAACACACATTTTCGATTGTACTGTTGGCAGTTGCTGATGCTCATGGGAGATTTATAATGATCGACGTTGGATCAATGGGCAGGTTCAGTGACGGAGGAATATTCACAGATAGTAACTTCTATAGTAAGTTGCAAAACAATGGATTGAGATTGCCCCTTGATGAACCTCTATACGAAGGAGGTTTGCCTCAGCCTTATGTTTTTATTGGTGACTGTGCATTTCCTTTGATGACACACTTATTAAAACCATACCCTGATCATGAAAGGTTAGATAATGACCAGACAGTATTCAATTATAGATTGAGCAGAGCACGCCGAATGATAGAATCTGCGTTTGGTATGTTGGTGCATAAGTGGCGTATCTTTTTTAGGCCATTAAATTTTAAAAACTTTAAACATTTAACTTGTTAAATGTTTTTCAAGCTTTTTATTTTTCTTAACTTTCTCCTCATTTAATAAATCAGACATTCTAATTTCGGCTTCTTGCATTGTATAGGCATACATTACGGTACGGAATTCTTTCATAACTGATTGCCGATCATCTTTAATAACATCATGTTCGCTTTGCCACAACCAACGCCAAAGAGCTTGATTTACATGAAATATGCAAAGAAGTAATCCGCTGTTGGGAAATACTGTGTGTAAGGCATTCCTTTCTGCGCTGCTGTCATCAGTCATGATTTTTGGTTGAAAATCCTTCTGGCAAATCTCCTCTAAATAATCTTGCAGATTGAAAACAATGTATATAATTTTCCTGAGATTGACTTGTGTGCAAAATGACAGCAATAGGTAAAGCTCCAATTTTCGTTTCAGCAAATATAAACGTAACACAGGCATTTGTTTGATCACAAGATCCACTGGTATCCATAAACACCATTTCATCTGCCAAACCAGCCATGAACACTATTTGCATAATAGGCGTTATTACAACACACACAGCTGGTTCTTCCTTTAAATATATCTCTACATTTATTTTAGACAACTCAATCTTCTTTCGTTTTAAAACAACAATCTTCTTTCGTTTTAAAACTTCAACTAAGTATATCACCGATGTCATATTTCTTATTTCTTTCTTTTTTGCTACTAAGTGTACATTTAATTAAGGTCTTAATTAAGATACGTGCTTACAACTTAGTCACCCTTGTCGGGCATTGCAAAATTATAACTTGCTAGAGCGCTACCGTAGGTAGGTCTCGCGTACCGTAGGTTCGGCGGCGCCATTGTTCATACAGATGAATAACCCTTAAGTTCCTGCCACCTATATTTATAACGCAACTACCTGCCCGCGGTCACAGTAACTCCTACATTAAAACCGTGTTTTTTTATGTAATATGAGTCAATATTGTAACAAATAATAAATAAAACGCACTTTATGATTATAATAATGATATTGAAAAGAAAAAAAACTAAGTGACACAATATTTCTTTCTATGAAATGACAAAAACATAAATGCAGACATATTTCACTCAAAATTAACAATCATCTTCAAATAATGAGATTAATCAAAATAGAAACTTAAAATTACAGCAGTTTGCACTTTTTTCTTAATATCTATAAACATTTGAACAAAACAAAGTTATAAAAATATAAAAAATATTAAAATTTGATAAAAATTGCAGAGGGTAAAGTTCACAATTTTTCACGACAATTTGGCACATTTTTTTGGCGCACTCCAAACAGATGGGTTTTTTACATATAAAACACAGGTGAACATTTGTTTTGCGTCTTTTCTTGGGATCACAAGTTGAACATGTTTTACGTTTTTCTAGTTTACCTGCATCTGAACAGCTGGGCATTTCATCTTCAATTTTTAAAATGCGGCGTATTGAACATTTTATGTCCCGAGGAGTGTTTTCATAACCTTCTCGCCGTCGCATATGTGGTGTCGTCAGCTCTTTTGCCAGCCGTTTCATAAATTTGAATCTGCTTCCTGTTCTCTGTGTTTGATTGTGTGAGCTAATAACGTAAGCATTTGAAGCAGATATCTCCAGAAGCCGATAAAAAATTACCAAGGGCCATCTTTGCGTTCGTCGGGCCGTTGAATAATTTGAGCACCTTTGATCCAATAAATCGACGCCAATTTTGGTCTGATTATAATACATTATAATTTCTGGCTTCTTGGTGTTTTCATCTACGCTAGCCGTATGGTGCATACTGGAAATCATAACCACGGCTTTGTTTTTCTTCGGTACAAAAGATGAGAGAGTTATATCTTTTGTGAAACCAAAAACCGATGACCCAACTTGTCTTTGTCGCCTTGGTAAGAATTCTGGCGGTATTTCACACTTGTTTCTTTTAAGAGTGCCCACCAGAGTCAAATTTTTATCCTTCAGGATGTTTACAAGTTCTATAGAACAAAACCAATTGTCGGCAGTAATATTTCTGTTCGAGCCTTCCACTGGAGAGATAAGTCGTAAAACTGCTTGCGTAGGTTTTGACAATCGTTTTTGTTCCGCTGTCAAATTTGTTCCATCAGAATCTTTGCCTAAGTAAATGTAGGAGTTGAGGAGAAAACCATTTCTGGCATCTGTAAGGCACATAAGTTTCAGGCCATATTTGGCTGGCTTCTTCGGCATGTACATTCTAAATTTACAACGGCCACGAAAAGCCACCAACATCTCGTCTATGCAAGCACAAGTGTCAATGCTGTATACTTCTTGGCAGTTCTGAATAAAAGAATTGAAAAGCTCTGATATTGGTGCAGCCAGGTCAGTCTCTCGCCTTTGAGCTCTTGTTTCAGAATCATCGAAACGGATGGTTTTCATCAAAATTTCAAATCTATTTTTGCTTATTATGATGGGGCAAGCACTATATGAATCCCAACAGCGTACTACTCGTCACAGGAATAGGCTCTTACCTGTGAAACGAACGCTGACGAAGTCCGCCAAGTTGACCCATGTCATGGGTATAACAGACTGCCCCGAAATGTCATTGAAGCATCTAACTTGACCATATACAAGGCAAGACTAAAGCGGTGGCTTGTCAGCCAGGCGTTCTATGATATAGAGAAAGAATTCATGACGCTAAAAGTAACTACATACTGTTAGTATGAAGCTTATAATTATGTAATTAATTTTATGTTATTACTATTTTCTGCAATTGTAATTAGAATGATTTGTATAATTTAATTAATTTATTTTAGTTTTTATTTTGAATGAGCATAATCGAATTTATATTGTATTAGAAATTATTAAATTATTATTTGATGTAATTATATGACGTGTACTAAAATGTATCAATAAATGAGTATGAGTATGCACCGATATATTTCCCTGCCAGAGCCATCCGTATTATACCACGATCTATAATCTTCTCTGTTTTCTTTGAATATAGCAGTGTAAAACAAAAATCCAATAAATCTGTTCGATCTAAATCTTGAACGCATGCTTGCTTTTTATATGTTGGTCGCAATTGTCTTATTTTTTGATTAGTGTGTAATACTATTTTATCGAGCATCTCATTCGTGAATAAAAGACTCCAAAGGTCGAGAGGTGTGGTCGATTCATTGAGTACATCACGGTATGGTGGTTTTAGTCCTGGTGCTTGTGATACAATATTATGTTGCTGAGTTCTGGCACGAACGGCAATTGGAACAGAAAACCACCTAAAACGATTTTTACCAAAGTAGCTTCGGTTTCTCGTTTGAAGTTGTGATAAAGGCGTTTCGTCATCCGAGGAAAAGTTATCATCTTGAGTAACTGGCACTCTCACACGCTGTGAAGACACAAATCTATTCTCACCAGTAGAATGATCTTCGTCAATTTCCTCTGAAGATGAAATACCCAAATAGTCATCAGACTCACAGTCTTCTCTGTAGGCACGGGATTGTTAGAACAAAAGGAGTCCACATCGCTGCAATCTTCGTCACAGGTCTCCTCTACATCCGACATCTCTTCTTCCAACCATCTTGTTATATTTTTGTCGTTTTTATTCATGTTGACACTAAAACAAAACAAATACACATAATACAAAATAATCACGTAACTTCCTACGCGCGGTCACCATGACCGCGCACGAGATTGTTTTACTCACCCAAGCTAAACGCGCGCACGTGTAGCCTCGCTGAGCGCATGCGCGACACTAACCGATAAGTAGAGAAGGTACATTACAAAGACGCACGCCAACGCGCGCAGCCGTTTAACGGAAAAAATCAAATTCAAATATTCGGCGGGGTCACGGTGACCGCAGGCAGGAACTAAAGGGATAACTTGGCGGTCGCATGGACGCATCTACAGTCTATTTTTATATTCATTTATCACCATCACAAGTTAAAGTTTGTTTGTTTAATGGTCACATTATTACCAATTTATCTTTTAATAGTTCCGTAATCAAATATTTTATATATTAGATAAGCTGCACAGTGGAAAAAAACAAACGAATGCTACGAGTAAAGCCCGGGTGACACGAGGCTAGTATTTTGAAGCTAGGATAGTAAGCTAGTAAGGGGTCACTAGCTTGGTTTCTAGCTTACCTACTAGCCTGGATTGTAACCAAGCTAGTGCTGTCTACACGAAGCTAGGAAATTTCAAGCTAGTCAAGTCAGTAGTGAGTTGTGCTTAACCTGATAACACGTATACGTAAAAATGAACAGTGTGCGTAAGAGAAAAGCAATTCTACTAAGAAAGTTAATTCGGAAGTTGTGTCAACATGCGCTAGATGAAATATTAGCTCTGCTAGAAGAAAAGCGTACTTGGACAAGACCCTGGATCTTAAGAAGACATAGTCATGGAGCATCTGCATTACTTTTAAAAGAACTGCGATCTGAGGATTCCGGCGAATTCAAGAGTATTTTGCGAATGACACCTAATATTTTTGACAATTTACTGAATCTAGTGGGACCACAAATACAAAAATTAAATACTAATATGATAGAAGCCATACCGGCTAAAATAAAATTGGAAATAACTCTAGATTTTCTATCATCTGGTGTCAATTACAGGAAGTTAAGGTCACATGTATCGTGTTTCAAGATCTACTATATCTAGATTCATACCAGAAGTTTGCAGTGAAATTTATAAGGCATTAAAGAAAGATATACAGGTATGTAGAATTTTATTTATTTCAAATTAAAGTAGGTACTTTTACGCTTACATAAATGGCGAGATTAAATTCTAAATTACAAAATGAGAAATCATAAATGACGACAAAATGTACGTTTACGCTACATAAATGGCGAGAAATGTATCAAGCATTTTGAAATGCTTGATAGATGGGATCTTCATCTTGCTCCAACTCTTGCTGTGGTGGCGGATGGATGATGGGTTCATCACGTTGCTCAGTCTGTTGTAGTTGTGATGGTGGATTAGTGTAGAGTGGACTTGCTGCAGAACTATTGTGAGAAAATGTGGTTGACATATTGGAGTCTGAAGAATTGATAGGTGACTGGTACGAAAATGTAGTATTTCCGAAGTTTAAATCATACATCCGACAGCGGGATAGTGTTGCGTTGATCTGATCCCTAGCTAAAATGGCCTGTCCGGGTGAAAGCTTTTTCAACTGACTTGCTACATATTTTGCAAATATCTCATGTTCATCCAGCTCAGGTTCCTGAAAATCTCGTGAACTGTTTAAATCCTCCTTAATCACCTTAATTTCACAAAACAATCGCAGACGAACGAGCTTGTTTGTCACAATGTGTCAAACTGAGCAAGTGACAAACAAAAAAAAACCGGCCATGTCGACGGGGACAAAAAATAATAATTGTGTCTCTGTTACTCAAATGGGCTTGTTAAATTAACCATCTCACTCTATCAATCAAGCTTATTTCAATGGTTCCATCTATAGGTATTTAATCTGTGGTCTACGCAAACCCATAAAATCTTCACGAGAATGAGGATCCGGATCGTCAGAAACGTGGAAGTTATAAACCATGTCTTTTTCTTCCTTTCGACGTCTATTCCTCCAAGGATAATGGCGCTCATTGACATACAGTTCTGGTTCTACATGAACTGCATCTATTGAATCATGAAATCGGCACTCCCCACGTATAGTTGTGTATCTGCAAAACAAAGATTTTAAAATGTTGAATTGCGTATAACTGGAGCCCTTTTTGAGATATTTCTGTGAAAATTAGTAAGATGCTCTTACTATAGATCTAGTTTAAGATAGATACTATGTTTTATTTAAATCTATACTGGTTTAGATTTTATTACACTTTCATATTTTTACGTGGTGGTTATAACGAATATTTCGGATAAAATTATTAGATGCATACTTGTCACACTGACTAATTTTGTGTAGGTTTTGTGTTCCAAGCCGTCTATCCTTACCAAAAATAAGTATGACTAGAATCCTCAATGGACAACATTTCACTTTTGCAAAGAGTACAAAATTCGAAAACCATTTGGAGATTATCCATTAAAAACCCCATACAAATTATAAAAAAAAATACCCACTTATTTTCAAGTTATTTGAAAAATAAATAAAATAATAGGACAAACGGGCAAATATTCATTTGCCAAAACTCGAATTAAAAAAATATAAATCTATCTTACCATATTTTACTTCGGCTACCCCGCATTTGTTCAAAAATTTAAAATTAATAAAAGTCATTAATGGAATAACATCGCGTTCTATCTACTTATAAGTTGTGGAAGGATTAGACTATTAAGTTGTATAAAATAATTACGCTTTATTACTTTATCTTTAAATAACAAATAAATAAATGGAAAATTTAATTTGAGTCCTGGCATCCCGGGAAATGTTGTTTATTTTGATATTGGCAAATTTGATATTTGACACAAGTGTCAAGAGCAATGTCAATGTCGAAGCAGTTCTCAATGTCGAATTACGTGTAAACTTTTTTTTATATTCGTCTGGCTATGGTATGAACAGCTATAAAGCCTATGATTTATAAAAAGATTAAAAATTATTTTAAAAAGAAAATAGTAAAATAAAAAGAAAAGTGAAAAATACGGTTTATTACCAGTGTTACTACCAATCTTACTACTCTTTTGTTTTTGGTAACTATGTTTGCAATC
Organism: Hypomecis atomaria; assembly: GCA_964007245.1. Lineage (NCBI taxonomy): Eukaryota > Metazoa > Arthropoda > Insecta > Lepidoptera > Geometridae > Hypomecis > Hypomecis atomaria. The sequence goes on along the minus strand of OZ023294.1, from coordinate 4,049,824 downwards.
CCGAAAGACGGAATACCGCATAATTAGATAAAAATTACGAAGATTAGAACTTTGGACCATTATGAAAATTGGGTTTTCTGCGGCAAATAATTAATAATGGTCTTGGTGGTTTTCTATAACTTTGCATTTACCTCTTTGAGGAAACATCCTATCATCATAATTTTTTTGTCCATATACCACTAGATGTAACCCACTACCACAGAGAAAAGTGGATGAAAACTATGTTTAAAAACTTTCTTTATTTTATTTTATTTTATTTTGTATCATCCACACTAATATAACAACTAAAAATAAGATTGTCGTTGCTAAAAAAATAATCAATAGTAGTAAACGTTTTAATTCAGTAATATTTATCTCCTGCGGCTGCACTGCTATTCTGTTAGTTTGAAACCTCGGGAGTTCCAGTTCGGGTGCCGCCACCGGTGTCATCTCCATGTATTCTCCGCTCTTGCTGCTTGTGTCTGTAAACCACATGACAACGACACACCTATACAGCTAATGAAAACTACTAGCCCGCCCCGGACTTGGACTTCGCGCTATTAAAATATAAAAAAATAACCATTTTGGTAACATATTAAATCATTAGTTTTATTTTGGACAATAGCTGCTTTTGCTACTTGGGATACGGCGCATTTAATTTAATAATACAGGTATGAAAGTTTGGCGAGTTTTATAAAATACAAATAGACAACATTAGGTAAATAGGTAGATGATTATGTGAAATATTTAAAAGAATACCCCCTGAATAAATAAACCAACTTGTGTTTACATTAGTGTTGGGTTTTGGGCAAAAATTGCATATTTTAAATAATGTGCGGTTTTTGAACGGACACGATAGTTCGGGGGTAGTAGTCAACCACAGACTTTTAAAAAGTAAATGCAACAGGAAACGAGCTGTGGTTGGCTATTACTGAGGAAGTCGTAAGAATTAATTATTAAATTTAAAAAGAATTCATGGTCAGAGACTAGCAGGGGTTTTGAGGACCATTCTGGTCGAGCCGTCGGAGCGAAGAATAAGTCTAGATTAATTATTTGTAAAGCTTAAGGAAGACTGTGATGGAAGAAATAAATCTACAAAGTATTATTGTAATAATGGTGTTTCTACTGCATCGAATCCACGGTTCTCCTAACATTAGGTAATTGTTCTCAGAACTTTTTACTGTAGGTTCTCCTAACATTAGGTAATTGTTCTCAGAACTTTTTACTGTAGTGCGATTCAATATCCCTGTAGTAGATATTATTTTCTTTCAAACATTGCAACGCATTATAAATTTTAATCCTGGAAGAACGTGGGGAACTGGTCCTTGTGCTCGAAGGTATCCCTCCAGAAGGCTCCGGAACTTGAAGGCTCATGAGACGTTCGATTATTATTTCGTGTCCATTTAGCACAGTCATTGTATTTTGTGGTTTTAGGTTTTTTAAATATCAATACCGCGTTTATTACACTAACTTTTGGAGACCATTATGAGTCTCGTCGTAAGCGTTAGTTGGTAATACAGGTTCAATTGTGTCAATATTAGTCGATCGCCATTGCCAGAATCAGAGCGAACAGGACTTGCAGCTCCTGGACACAGGTCGCCTGCCATTTAGTAATACGGCTCGATGGGCCCAATAGATTCTGGCGAATGAGGGTCTCTACATACACCTCTGCGTACTTGTTCGTCTCTTTGGCTATATGTTCCATGATTTATCGATTCGGATCGGTAAACATGCCAGTCGGACCATTATTACTGTTTGAAAATGCCTCTCTACTCAAGTCAGGCGGAATTGGGTAATCGGTAAACGATATACAGCCGAACAAGTGGCGAGGCAGGTGGGATGCAGTGTCTTGGTCGGTCAGTTGTATGTCGTCAGTCAAGTCTGTTCTTCGTCTAAAGGCATCTCCAGGTTACGAGTACGATGAGTCTGGCTCTGGTTTACGAATGGGAAGTCCTCGTCGTCACTGCTGAAGTCGGATTCACTGCCTGATGGAACGAATACCTAGAGGTAGATTAAAATCGTTTACAAAGTATAGAAAAAAAAAAAGTATGTTTTTGACATCTTGTTGGCTATTTTTGAGTACTAAAGAAACCGTTTCTATTTCCTATAGAATCACAAAAAGTATATATAAGTACCAATATAATAATGATAAGTTGTCTATTGCACAACTTTTTGAGGCGATCTAAACAATTCCGGGCATTATACAATCCACCCGGTACTTTTAATACTGAAAATAAGGCGAAGTGCGCCCAAGCTCGTGGCGAAATTCTGAAGGACATACTTCTTTGTTATCATGGTAGGTACATAGCAAATGAAGTAACGAACTAAGACTTGAGTATGAAGTGTTTTGGTACATGGGAAACATAAAATAAGGTACGTTTTTTTTGAAAATATTGATATTTTAATTAATAAAATAATTATCAAATTACAGTGCAATTTTTCACATATTGTAATTTAAAAATAATAACATATTGTTTTTTTCCATTTAGTCGGTTTCTTCTCTCTGATATCAGTTGACCAGACTTTACAAAAAAATCGTTCAAAAATGTATTGAAGTCATGCAACGTTTCTACGCTATATACGTAAACATACTGAAACTGAATCTGAAGATTGCTCTGAGATTTGATAAGATGTAACAGGTAGGTCATCGCTAACGATACTAGGATTACAATTATCTGTGCCCCGACGAGCATGCTGACTTTTCAAATGTTTACGAAATGTGTTAATTAAGTGAAATGACCTCAAGCACCCATCGTCAACGCAACGGTATGTTGAAAATTTGTGGCTACTGTGAAAATAATCAAAGTGTTTGAATAACTCCGGTACGTTGTTGGCAACTTTACGACAAAGAAAATAGATTGGCATCTTATTGCAGAGCAATGTTCAGGTCTGTCATTAGTGAATTTACTGCTGTGTAATTTTTGTCGAATTTCGTCTTATTTTTGGATAAAATTCCAGATATGGGCACTTTTACTAGGGAACTCTGCATTTAATGCAACGATGATTTGCAGGGTATACCCTGCAAATACACATCATTTGCTCCACCATACATATGCATTTTCTGTGTAATGCCATTTGTGTCTGTTAGCCCATATAATTTAACACCATATTTGTCTTTTGCCTTGAATGTATTGTTTTATTTTTAAACGGCCGCACCACATTACTACACTTTCATCTATGGTTAATTTTTAGGAGTGACAAAAGTTTTCATGAGATTGTTAAAAAAAATATAATTGGTTTGGTAAAACGGTTAGGATCTGCGTTGTTATAATTATTGGAATCTGAAAAACTCAAGTTTCGTAAAATCAAAAGAAATCTGTCGCGGCCCTTGAACTTCGGGAACACAAGATTGAACAAGTTGTCTTTTCTGCAATAATCTTTAATGCTGTTTAATTTTATAGTTCCCATATGAAAAAGTAAAGCAAGAAAAATCAGCATTTCTTCAAGATCGTTATTGCGCCAATTCATTATTCTACTGTTCATACGGTTGGCTTCTAGCAAAACTTGAATAGCATGCGTGTTGATACTCGAAACTAAAATCGCCATAAATGTGGTGTTAAAAAATAGATCGAAAAAATCTATTGCGTACCAGCCAGCCCAATATTGAGATTACCAATATTCCTGAAAGGGAAAGATTGAAGCTCGCTGGTCTCTGTCCAGTCGAGGTCCACCTGACGCTCATCGGATGAAGAAGAGGAAGAAGAAGAGGCTGACGCCTCTTCTTCCCTAAAAATAAAACTATTGTAAATATTGCTGCTCTGGCGAGATGGTCCTGTTTAATAGCTGAATACAAAATAATAAAATTATCATTCTATTACTCACATATCGGAATCTCCGAACATAGCAAGAAACTCTCGTTCAACGTCCACATAGGTAGATTTTAAAGATTTAGGCGGCCAAAAATATTTTATGGCGTTTTTTGGTTAAACATACGATATATAGGGTAAAAAAAAAGTTAAAAAAAAAATCATATCTTTATTTTCATAGTTACACATATTTTTTTTCACAAGAAATAGCAATTTTTAGGGCAAATACAAAAAAATATACTTTTTCTCTATTACAACGTAAAAATGCATGCACTAAATATAAAATAACATAACTATAATTAAATAACATCATCTTCAGCTTCGGAACATTCTTCCATCAGCTCTCTATTTGGTTCGGCAGACATCAATAGTCCTATTGTTTCAGGGAGGAATGCTTTGCGTGAAGGTTTCTTTATTTCTCTCATGCAGCTAATTAGAGGGTCTGAACTTAATAAAAGCCTATTAAATACATCTAAATTACATTCCTCTCTTGAAAACTTTCTAGCGAAGTTAAGCCGATACGATCGGAAGTGTTTATTTCTGGCTTCTGCTGCCTCTTCCGATAACTGGCCAATAGGAAGTATGGAATTTTCAATTATTTGTCCACCATGCATCAATATTTTATGCATGGTCGGAGTCATTGGGTGCCACCCATATAGTTCTACGTATAATTTTGCGTTAATTGTGCATATTCATCATATTTTGCTATGTCAATTTCGTGACCACTCGATATTGTTTCTAATAGAACCTTCAACCTATAGATCAGTTCATAGCTAATCCCTGTGATCTCAGCAGCTAATTCAGGGTTTTCAAAGAATCTCCTGCTAGTGTTGCCATCATTGGTATTGCCAAAGTTAGCCTTTGGCATATCAATGAGTAGTCCGGTTTCATTACGAAACCTCTCTTGGATTTCGGACTTTCGTTGTGCTTCCAATGCCTTTTCTTCTTCAGTTTTCCTTTCTCTATATTTCTTAACCGGCAATTTGTACGCTAAATGAATTATGCTTTCAAAAATCCGAATTCTAGCGTGTAATATAGACAAGCCGAATTCTAAAACAGAAGGGCTTACAGCACTCCTTTTGTTCAAATCATTGAAGCTTTTCGAGGTAGCTCCACAGATGTAGCACTGAGAGGTTGATTTAGTATCTGTGGCAGCGTTACACACCTTTCCGTCAACCATTGTCATTTTTAGTGTGTGCCCAAATATAAATTCCTTGTCTTGTAACGTAACATTGGTGTTATTCAGCTTCTTTACATAATCCTTCACGTAACTTATCTCGTCTTTCGTTACATCTATGGATTCTTTCAAATACCGGAATCGGATAGGACGGCAAAATCGCGGAGAGGATGGTGTTGGATTTTGCCAAACTATTTTACTGCCTTCTTTTCCACAAACAATGCGCACAGGTACAAAAGAACTCATAAACATATTTCCATCACATTCGGTCTCATTGTTAAAATTTTGTTTGAACCTGGATTGTTGAGAGCCATCACAACCCCATTTACAAATAATCATTAGCGATTTCTTTTCTTCTTTGTTAAGCGTAATTAGCACCTCTTCTAGGAAAATTGATAAGCGTTTCACAGTAAGGTCCATTAGGCATTGTAAGTTGCTTTCTGCACAGGTAGCCGTGATCCTTAGGGATTCTTTTGGCGGATAACATTGTTGTTTCGCTTTTAACAAAAGGTCATAGCAAGGGTAATGTTTTGGGTTTGTTGCCCTTATTATTTCGTATTGCCGTCTAGTAAGGTCGGCTTCCACAAACATCCGAAGTGCTTGCAGAGGTGTTAGCGGAAGTATCTCGTCATTCACTTTAGAATAGGCTCTTCTATATTTACTAGCTCGTGTTGGAGAGTTCGTGATATCTTTTAGAATTTTCGAGGCATCTCTGTGTCCACTAGTTTGCAAAACCGATTGTGCAGCGTGCACAATGACTTTGTCATCGAAAGAAGCGCGAACTTCTTCAGTTTTCCTTAGCTTGCTTCGTTCACTTAACTTAACTCAGGTGAAGCCCCCCTGCATCCCCCCCCCCGCCGGAGGCCTTTAGTTTTTGAGTAATAATTTTTTTAGTACTTAACCTCACTTTCGGCTATATCAGTATTTTTTACCTATTTTTTGTTTCACACCTAATCTATTAAGGCGGTTCGCTTCTGGCACTTCGCCGGCCGCTGCCGCGGCACGCTCGCTTCGCTCGCTCGGCTCGTGCGTTGTTTGTCATGTTCTAACCTAACCTATTTTTTGTTTCACACCTAACTTATTAAGGCGGTTCGCTTCTGGCACTTCGCCGGCCGCTGCCGCGGCACGCTCGCTTCGCTCGCTCGGCTCGTGCGTTGTTTGTCATGTTCTAACCTAACCTAACCTATTTTTTGTTTCACACCTAACTTATTAAGGCGGTTCGCTTCTGGCACTTCGCCGGCCGCTGCCGCGGCACGCTCGCTTCGCTCGCTCGGCTCGTGCGTTGTTTGTCATGTTCTAACCTAACCTAACCTATTTTTTGTTTCACACCTAATCTACAAGGCGGTTCACTTAACATTGTATTATATAACAACAATAACATATCCAGTCCGTCTCAGAGTTATGTTGATAGATGAGAAAAACTTAATGTTAAAGGGCTAGGAGAGACACAATTAAACAAACATTTTAATACATTACTTGTTTATTTCATAAACATGTTTAATTGCTTTCATTAAATGTACAAAAGAGTCTCTTTTATATTTATACACGTCTCTTCGCCACAAATATTCAACAATTATATCACTAAAGTTTTCTGGGTTGTTATAATTTTGTTTTTTGAAAAACCTCTTCACTGCTCGCCACTGGGATTCTATTCTTTGGGTGTGGATTCCATCTTTACCCACAAATGGGTTCTCTGGGTCTGAATGATTCACTTTTTTGTGTATGTATCCATATTCAGACAGACAATCGTATGCCCGCCAACAATCGGTGTGGATTGTTGTTCCAGGTAAAACATGCTTTTGAATTAAAGGTATGAGAGTATCAGCATCTCTTTTATTGTCCGGGCATACTTCCAATCTTAAGTCTTCAGACCCATCTTCTATTAATCCCAGCACCCAGTGGCCTTCAATGTGACGTCCTTTGTTATATTTCCTTTTTCCAAATTTACTTTCGTCTATTTGCACTATTTTCCCACAGCCTCCAATTTTACCGCTGTAAAGATTTTGTTTTTCCAAATAAAATATCACAACTACTTCTCTGCAGTAATTAAACCAATCGGCTATAGTATTTGGGCTTAAACATTGCTTCCTTTCTTTTTTATAAGGGTCTTCGTGAATTGTTTGGTCGTAGGTCCATCCTTGTGAGTATGCATATATAAGATAGTAAACATGCATTATGTCGAAAACAATATTTTCGAAAAATGTGCCAATTCTGCGAGAGATCTTGGCACCGCTGCCCGATTTAGATTTGCATGATCTTTTTGAGCACACAAATGTACCAAAACTTGTGCATCCGCATGAGTATGACACTTTCATGGATGTCCTGTGGGTTCGACACCGTTTCTCAGTTGGTATGAGACCTTGGTCTTCACTATATTTGATGCATTGGTCTTTAGTGCCCAATTTTCGCACAACGTCAGTTAAATTCCAATGATCAATCACTTCAGTGACGCAAAGTTTTCGTTTGGTTATAAGCTCGTTGTCGTCGTCGTCATTACTCGAAGAAGGTCCGGCGACAGGTTCAACGGGCAGATCAGGAGCCGAAGAAGGTCCGGCTACAGGCTCGACGGGCAGATCAGGAGCCGAAGAAGGTCCGGCAACAGGTTCGACGGGCAGATCAGGAGCCGAAACCGCGTCCGCTTCGGGTATTGTACTGTAATACTCCATTACAGCCAAGTGCAGTCCAGTTTTCAAGCCAAGTTCAAGTCGTAGAGCAATCCAAACAAATCCGGTAAGCAAGCCAAGTTTCAAGTCGTCGCGCAATCGAAGGAAGTCCAGGGAAAAAGCCAAAGTCGTAATAAAAATCGAAAAACAAGAGAGCACACATTCACGAAACTACGAGAGAAACGGAATGAATGGATGACAGTCCATCTGTCAGTAAGACAAAATGGCGCCTTTTTTTTTTCTTACGTTTAACGATAACGATACGTTTCGTTTAACTCAGTTTGACAACTTAATTTGACAACTTAATATTGTACCATTTTCTCAACATTGCGTTCCATTTCACTTTTTTTTTATCAAATTTTAATTTAATCATAATTAATTTAAACTACGTTTCCGGCAAAAAAAAATTGCTGGAAGGGCTTCAGGTGGACCCCAATGATACCCCTAAACTCGCACCTTCATCAAAATCAGGTACCGGACGGCTATAGCCAACCCAAAACTACATATAGTTATGTAAATTAGTATCGAAAATTATTGTTCCTTACCTGAATTATCGCAAGCCATCACAGTCACTTAAAAACAATCTGATTCAAAATAATTATGGACTTTGGAAAAGTTGCAAGTTTGGGAGCGCCGAGAACAGACACGTACACGTTAAGCGACTATCGAACTCCGACTAGCGACGGATACCGGTGCACCGCCACAGGCGTCCTGTGCTACCACGGACGGGACCCTTCCCACGGTGTGTCGTGCGAGTTAATCCGCGTCCGTCCACGATATTACGGACTGTGGGAAGCTAGCTTTACGCGGATGGGTTATAATTATTATATCCCTGACGGCGCAGGCGCTCTGGCTGGATAACCCCCACCTGCGAGGGAAATTAGGTACCTATAATTCTCGTTCCGACCGTTTGTATGAAGACGGAATACTGCATACGAGTAGATACCAATGCCGTATTGTAGTTATCTGTGACCGCAGCCAGACTCCGATTTGTCGCTGGAATTTCTTCCAGACAACATACGCCACTACAATCGCGAGCAGACTTATGATGAAATTAACATCAGTCCTTGTTGTGATATCTGCGTCTCAACAGAAGAATTTCAATTTTGGGCGATAATTATTTCTTCCTTATCGGTCTTTTCTTGTTTACTTTGCCACTTGCCCAGTTTAAAGTTATAAAAAGTTTTAAGTTTTAAAGATAACAATTTTAAATTAATTCATGTGACGCGCTTAAAAGTTACGTTTTCAATGTAGTATTAACTTTAAATTCTTTGGCATCTTACTTAAGTATTGCTTCCGTCAACAAAATAACCCATACCTCGTATTACACACTAATACAAAAGTAACTTATTACTTAATATTATTCAATTCAATAAACTTCTATATTGTAAGGTGCTGTCCATTAATCACGTGATGTTTTTTAACATTTTTTTAACCCTCTTGATGATACGTAGTGAGGTTTAAGACTACACCAAACCACCAAAAATCAAGTGTATTTTTAGTACCTACAAAGAATCTTACAATTTTTATAACATTATTTTTAAATACAGGTATTAAGTAAAAACTAATTGTATTCTAGAAAATTAGTAGATATACGAAAATGATAATCTTGATCGTGATATCTTACTACACCCCCATCCCCCTTGTGATCTTTCGTGATTTTTGCCAAACCCCTAACTTTCGAAGGAACCTCACGTGATTAATGGACAGCCCCTAAACTGATACTGACACAGGAGGTCTAAAACGGCCGCTATGAGCAATTCATCGAATAGTGTTTCATACTGTGAATTCCTGGCAGATACATTTCTTCTGCCTTTCTTAAAACATATTTACTCGTAATTTGTTTTTATCATCGTGTGTCGGACTGTGAACAATGATGCATCCTTTTGTATGATGTTAACCCTCTATCACTCATGAAATCTGTTTTTATTTATTTCTTTCGATTCGATTCAATAGCATAAAAATAAAAGACGTATTTTTTTTATTTACGTCATCGAAATCCAGGCCATCCTCACTATCTGTATCATCGAACAGAGCAGCAGCTATGTCTTCATCACGAAGAAAAAGCTCATGAGACATCCTGAAACTAATAAAATCCATTGTTGGTATTGTTGGTAATCTTACAAATAAACTCACCTATTCGTCTGATGTAGCCTACGGGCAACAAACAGTTATCGTATAAAAAAAAACTAGAAAAACGTAAAATATTGTCAAAAATAACGATATACAATAAATTTCAAACACTTACCACTTCAATCGTGCAAGAATGTAAACAAAAACACTCGTTATACAATATATTATTATTTATTGAAATCGCAGACGCAGAGCCCTTATAAAAAATACCGTCCATTGAACGTCAAACTCAATTTTACGACAGGTACCGCCATCTAGTCATATTTTGTTGAACTTGATTGGCAACTAGGATTGTAGACTTTAATCTACAGTGAGTGAATTGCATATAAAATAATTAATTAATATGCGTTTGGTAGAACTTTAAACGGTAGGTTGCTTATAGTCTACAGTATGCTATAGAGGGTTAAGAAAATGTATGATATTGGGCTTCTTTTTTCCTACTTCTCGATTTAATTTGTGCCAGCCCTCCAAACAGTTAGTTGTGCGATGTTGACTTCCGTATACATTCCAAGTTTGTATAAAATCTTCTTTTAACCATTGCTTTGTCATATATAGGCTCGAAACTTTATCATGTTCTCGTCTTCTGTTTGTTTCCGTGTAATATGTGACCAACCGTTCATAACTTCGGATGGTGGTAGTAAAGGAAGCACATCGCTCAATGCCACTTTGCGAATTTTTGTTGGATTATTAGATTTCCAAAATCTATGGTAACTATATGTTTTTTTTTCTGGGAATCGTAGCAATTGTCACCCCCGTTGAGACAAATTAGAAACAGACTTCCCATTTGTCCCTTCAAGTCAGCTTTCAAAGAGAACAGTCGGCACGAATTGTCCCCCGGTGACAACCGGGAAGACAATTCCCAGCTGTCACCCTGGGGACAGGGACTAGATAGGACTTCTGGGAATAATTCATGCTGCCACGGCGCAGGCTCGCTCAGGCCATTTGATTGCTGAAAACCTGGGGCGGCTGGTAAATGCAGCTGAGGGATTTCTAGACCGACATCAGTGAAGGTAGAGATGCATTTAAATAAATACATATTCTAGTTCATTTTGATTTTATGTAAACAAACAAAATCAACCAGAAATTATAACCAAAAACATCATCGACGTGCTGACCAAAGCCTCCTTTCTATGAGAGCATTTCTTATCGCTTCTCCAGCAACTACGAGTAAATGATCATTTCTTCCGCTGGACGCATTCTCATGGGGTCTTTGCAGTATCTGAAAGATATTTTATAAGCATTTGTCTATTAAGAGACTGCCTCGGTGGCTCAGTGGTTAGTGACCCTGACTTCTGGGTCAAAGAGGCGTGGGTTCGATCCCCACCCAGGGCAAACATTTGTGTGATGAACATAGCTGTGTTCTGTGTCTGGGTGTTATTTAGGTACTATCTATATAAGTATGCATATGTAGTATATCAGTCTCTGGCAGCCATATCACAAGCTATGCTTAGTTTGGGGTCAGAGACCGTGTGTAAGATGTCCCCTAATACCTACACCTACCTAATACTATAGGTAATTATTATTTATGTAAAGCCCTATTGCAGCAAAGCATTTGACGATTTTTTTTTTTCATCACAAAATGATTTAAAGAGCTGCATGGCTGCTTCATGATGCTACTCTTGTGGTGTTAATGGCGTCTCCGGTAGTCTGACTGCATTCGAAATGTTGTTGTAGCACCACACAAGCATTCGTTATAAATCCTGCGGTTGTGGGATGATAGTGCAATTTTCGATCCATCAAGAGACATTGCCAACTTGAGAACAACAATACGTGGTAGTAAATACTCTCCAGTAACTTCTGTTACTGATAAATACTTGATTTATCAGTAACAATGATTAAACAAGTATTTATGATCAAGTTAGGTTTCATTGGTTTTCTAAATATTTTTCATGAAGATAAATGTACATGTGCATTCATTTGAACCAAGTTTTGTAGCACTTTTTCCATTCTGAATGAGGGCCCTAAAAACATGCATTTTAAACGCATGAACCGCATCTTCGTGTGTCTAAAAAATGTCGAATTTCTAATTTGTGTTTGTTGTATGAGAATAAAAAAAACTCAGTAGATATCAAGTCATTGCTGAACGACGGATAGATCATTCATTCGATATTTTGGCTGACTAAGAATGTCTTTGTTTGAATCGATCTGCGAGCGCTCGCGTTTTCATGATGAAGAATGATTTGAATCTCGATTGACGTATTTTGTTTTTTTTTTTCAAAGACTTCTGATAAATAAATAGTAATTTACTAATTAGAATTTACTGTTTTACATTTTTGTAACACCATAGTCGCGACATGACCAAGAACCGGTATAACGAAGAAAAGGCAACTGATTGTTTCGATGTGCTTCTTCCGCGAACAACGTTTTTTAGGTTCGTCTGGCCTTGGAAGACCCGTAAAGTCGATCGCTGTTTTGTTTTGGGCTCATATGTATAAATTCATGTTTCATCATCTTTACGTTAGCTACAAACAGCTTTCGATGTACATCCATAATATTTTTTCAACATTTTCTTGCACCAATCAACACGCGTCTTTTTCTTAGCCATTGTCAAATTATGAAGGATCCAACGCGAAAAAATATTTTTACGGCCCAATAATAGAGAAATGTTTTATTAATATTTGTCATACTAATGCCTATAAATTCTTCTAATGCATTTCTTCTCTAGTTTAAGGAAATGCAGTATATTTTTTTCTAAAATGATTCTTTGAGGGCCTGTGTCACTGCCCTTACACAGTTTGAGAAACTCATTTGATGCATTTTGTGGTGTGCATTTGCTGATTTTTTGTGTACATATTGTATGTTTTATTGATCTAAATCGATGCATACTATCATACATAACAAGACATGACTAAAAAGATATGACTTATAATTGTCCATGGTCATCCTTTTCGCATTTATTTACACCTTTAGCTTTTGTTGTTGTACTATTTTCAGTTTGGATTGCATACATTTTTGATCGAACAAATTCTTTGACGATTTTACAATTATTTTCACCTGTAAAAAAACCTAGTCTTTTTTTTATCTGGGAATAATTGAATTTATTACTAGATGGATAATCAGATGTGTCAAATCGAGAATCTACATCAGTCTCTATATCTTTATAGAAGCCGTTGGTTAAAATTTGTCAAAATCGGTGTATAATAATTTACTATGACCTTTAAACTTGTTTAGCATATAATCATAATGGAATTCAAACAATAAATTTTTTGATATTTATAAAATTAAAAAACCTAAATAAAATGGTTAATCATAATAATAATAACATTTACCCGTTTCTCTACATTTCCATAGTTTTACCGAAAACGGAATTATTCTTTAATATGAAGAAGTCTTTTTCAAAATCTGAAAAGGCTTTGGTTCTAAGAGATGTGTTAACATCTCTATGTTGTTTGAACCACGGACTTTGTCTAAACTTTAAAACTCCATGTATTTTTGTTAATTGTAGGCCCTATTTTAAGGACTGTTTAAGATTACGATAACGTATTATGTATTTTTGTTTGTTTTTTAAATTTGGTATCAATATTTTTTCATTTGATTCACCTGCACATATTTTTTCTGGACACAACGGCAAGTCTGAGTGCAAATCATGAAGTTCCTTCGGATACTCCAAATCGACTTCCAGAAACCATTGTATCAGAAACTTCATAAGTTGTCTCTGGACTTACCCATTCAAAACCTCCTTCAGGCATGTACTGAGACATGGCCCAACCATAAAGGTTACTTGCATCGAAATACGCCAAATACGTTGAAGGCATGTTTTCGTCAAATTCATCCAAATATTTAATAATAGCTTTCGCATGTCCACTACTGCACTGAGATACACCCACTTTATTTTATAGTTCCAACATTATTTTTGTTAGTTTTAATATTGCATCCCAGCTTAGACCTGGAGCAGTATAATAGTGAGCAGGATCTAGACCATTTATCATCCAGGATCTAGATTCGTTAGCGTCTTGGGGGTCACTTGAAAACAATTTTACGACAAATTTCTTTTAAAACAACTGTAAACGTTCCATAAACACTTAGGATCACTGTACCATTCATACTCTGATAACTGGTCATCATATGAACTCTTAATATTATACGAGGGTGGGTCAATAAGTCCGTGACTTCTTGAATTAAACACAGGTTTTTAGATAAAAAGCTATTTTATTTTTCAACGTAGTCTCTTTTTTGAACTCTATACACTTGGCCAAACGTTTCTCCAATTTTTTTATCCCTTCCAAAAAATATGATTTGTCGAGGTCTTCAAAATAGGCATTTGTTTGAGACTTCAAAATAGACTTTGTCATTGGAGCTCTTTCCACTGAGCCATTTCTTTAAGTTTGGGAACAAGAAATAGTCACATGGGGCTAGATCGGGTGAATAGGCCTGATGAGGGAGCAATTCGTAGCCCAATTCATAGATTTTTGCCATGGAAACTGCACATGTGTGCACCCGTGCATTGTCCTGGTGGAAAAGGACTTTTTTCTTGGCCAAGTGCGGTCGTTTTTCTTTCAATGCCTCATCGAATTGACCCAATAAGTTGCTCTAACATTCACCATTGATTGTTTTTCCTTTTTGAAGGTAGTCAATGTGGATAATACCGCGTGCATCCCAAAAAACGTTTCGTCCACGGTTACGAAACGGCGCAAAAACTCGTTCATATTGCGATTGAACAACGCCAAACATTCCTTTGAAATTGTTACACGGTTGCGTTTATGGTCGATTGTGAGCAAACGCGGCACCCATCTTGCGGAAAGTTTTCTCATACCCAAATGATCATTCAAAATTGAAACCATGTGAGATGCCTATGGCTTCCACAATCTCTCTCACTTTTAATCGCCGATCGGCTAAAACCATATCGTGGATTTTAACAATTGTTTCGGATGTGGATACCTCAACTGGGCGTCCTGTTCGTTCGGCATCTTCCGTGCTTGTGTTCCGTCCGTGCATGGCCACATCGGAATTCAGTAAACCACTTTTTTACCATGGAAATGGATGATGCAGAGTCCCCATAGTATTTATCAAGGTTAGCCTCGGTTTGCGTAATGGATTTTTTCCGCAAAAAATAATGCTTAATGAGCACACGAAATTCACTTTTTTTTCATTTTCTTCTCAATTAACGCGGTAGTCTGATATTAACGGCTGTCAAAAACAAACTAAATGTCGCAGCCTGTTCAATTTTTGACAAGAGTCAACTGATAGATGACTGTTGACGGGAGCAGTGTTGCCATTTCAATAAAGATTTATTGACCCGCCCTCGTATAATATCCGAAACTGTAGGGTTCAAGCTTCTGAACATTATTTGTGTATGTTTTTGATGGGTCATTAACACAGGTTTGTACAGGTTTTAAAAACGCTTCGAAATCTGGATATAAAACAAAAGGAATTTTGATTGTTTTCTGAAAGTTATCAAATTTTAATTCATCGTTTGATACTGGTGGACTAAACCAATTTTTCAATGTTTTCTCATTATTATGTAGTTTTGCAGTGATTTTGAGCAATCGTGTTGTTGGTGGTTTGTTAGTCTTTCTTTTGTTAGTAAAACTTACTAAGCACCCATCACATATATGTACTGCACCATTTCTATTAGATATTTGCTTACTAACCAACCTTGACAAGTTTTTTATATAACAGTAGTGACCGTTTATCCCGTTTAGAAATTACAACAGATTGACATGTGTACTTTGACGACTTTTCCTAAAATAGAGTGGACCTACGACGCTATGTTTTTTCGTATTGCTATCAAACTCTAATCCAAAAACATTAATGCTTAAATTATTTTGTTTCTCTACTTAAGATATATCACTCAATTAAACTGGAAATGACACCCCGACCAATTTAAGTTTATATGAATGGACAGTGTAAAATGATTTCCGTTCTGAGTTTTTGTTGACCGGATACAAAGCAGAGAAGCAGTGCCCATTCCCAAAGAATTGCCCATTTAAAACAGGTGTTATCAGAATTTTTCACGTTTCCAACTGCTTTTTATCTTTTATATCTTTGGGAAGCTCGATGTAGGAAGTGCCACGTAGAAGACTAAATTTATTTATGTTGAGTTCAATGTAATCAATTTTAGTCAAACTCCATCCGCTATCCTTTTTCTCAAATGTACTTATTTTATTAGCTAATGAGCTTTTGGCACCATACAAAATAGGAAACAGACAAAAAATAAATACTTCTAAATCCTCATCAGGCACAATTATTATCAGGAATTATTGGTAATACATTATGCAATAGTAGGCAAGTTTTGCCAATACGGGGTACTTATTCTTATTATATACTTATTTAGAGGCTCGTACGTACTTATTACAATACGTACTTTATAATAAAATATTGCTCACGGTTACGGCAGCCATGTTGTGTTTCTTTGTCCCGGCTGTGATTACAGTGTTCTAGCTGCTACTGTAACAGTAAATGGGGGGGGGGGGGGGGGACCCACAAATACACAAATCCTGACCATGCACCCACCTCGACACCTGATCCGCGACGTCCGGCTCTCCCTCCGCCTCGACGTCGCTGAGATCCAACGCCTCCATTACTTCTTCGCGGTTGCAACTGCCAACAAATGTGTACATGTAGAAATTATAGCGCAGCGAAGTAGAAACCATACCTAAAGAAAAATAAACTTACAGAAATAATGGAGGCAATGGAGCGCTTTTCTTGGGTCGCACATGTCCTCCCGGGGTCCGCTCCACTGCCACAGCCCTGCCCGACAAACGCAGGCTACCACCGGAGTCCTCTGCACGCCAAGACCAAACGAGTCCCTATAAGGAAAGCACGGCCCGTATTTCATGTCCCATGCCACCAATTATCAAGCTGTACAATACGTGTCGTACAATACTGGCCGGACATTATCAACTCGTGCAAATAATGTACAGCCCGTATTTCGCGACACAATAATGTACAGCATGATAAAACGTGTCCCGAAGAAAAGGACACGAAATATCATGCTGTACATTATTGTGTCGCAAAATACGGGCTGTACATTATTTGCACGAAGAATATTTGGTCCTATTGGTTGGATTGTCTGTGAATACGTTTAGTGGCCGGTGCGAGCCACAAGATGCAAGCTGCGACGATTTGTAGCGTGTGGCCGCCACCGGCGCCAACCGTGTGAGGCGAGTCCATATAAAATGTATGAAAATTACAGGAAATATGCCAGTGGCGGCGTTTTGTGGTTGTGGCCGGTGGCCCGTGTGCGGGAGCCCTAAGGTTTATTCTATGTTAAGTATTGCTAACGAATTTAGGCTCCGCGCATAAGAGCCACCGACCACAGCCACTTAACATACTTTTTCATATATTTTGTATAGACGCGCCCCACACGTGTAGCCGGTGGCGGCCACTCGCTACAGCAGTGTCGGCGACGCGCCACTAGTGGTCGCTACGGGCAACACAAAACTCTGATACCCGCCACTGTCGCACTGCACCACCCCCCGCGCAGTTAACCGTTAGACGTTCTACGTATTCACGCGTCACCATGGAGCACGACGCCGTGGAAACTATATGTGTCGGAGCCCATCGTTAAGAGTGCGCGGGAGCGGGCGGGTTATAAAATGTGGCGAGTTCCAAACACCGGTGGCTGTCGCTCGCTTCTGACACTGTTACGAGTAGTGTGGCGGTAGCGCGCAACAGCCACTAGCTAGTGGCTGTGGTCGGTGGCTCGTTTGCGCGGATCGATACACACATCTTAAAGCTACGTCAACGTTTTAATAAATTGTTTCAAGTTCTTCGTTTCTTAGAACCTTTAACTTTGCGTTGGTTGTTTGGAGGAGTTTTCCGTCTCGAGCTGCCGTTGTTAAATAAAACACAGGTGGATACATTAATCCACAAAACACTCAAATCACCGGAATACATTGTTACTAACGTACTTGCTCTATTTTGAAGAAATATCATATGTTATTTTCGCGTAGTGTAGTGGCATTACGATACTACACACTATAAAATAATGGTACAAATAGTATAATAATACTAGGTAGGTATACTACGAAATCTAAAATCGAAAATAAAATACCGAAATGTATTAGGGAATTAACTGACGGCATGTTTAAAAACGAACTAAAAAAAATATTAATGGACAAATGTTATTATAGTATTGCTGACTAAAAAAAAAAATATTTGCTTCAAACTAATTAGTATTTTCTATTGTGGCTTTTCTCAATTATCCTCAGAAAGTTTATTAGAGTTACTTCATTTCGTTACAGTATCTTCAAATACTTTTTGTATGTCCTATCAAAATCAACATCACACTTTCTCCTTTTTTTCAATAACTGATTGACATTTTTCGCATACAATTTTCGACTTTGGTTATTTGCTTCCTTCATCAGATTTTGAATAAACAAAAATAATGTTGGTTTGGGCGGCATCCTAACGTTGAAACGATGGTGCCACCCTTCCAGAGCGATGTTAGTTCTGTTTTTTTGATTACTGCAAGACAGAATCTGTGGAGAAATTTTCAACATCCATTGCTTATCGACGTAGTACTTTAAATTATCAAAACCATTTTCTTCTGATCCACGATTCACGATCATGATTTCGACGATAGAAATACAAGATTCTGGTATATATGCTGCTGCTAATCTAAAGTAGCATCTATAGGGACCAGTATCTATAGTAAAATTACGAATAATGATGTTCGACTTAAAAGAAAATGTTGCAATCTTTATTTTTGACCGAACGCTAAGAGGACCGATCAAGAAGTTGACTGATTGCAAATTTTACCGATTACGAAGACGTGAAAAATAGTGGAAAGTTAGCCATAAGCGGACAAATGTTAAAAATGTCATTAGCATTTTTGAAAACTGTCGCAGCATTTTGCAAGTCCAGCCGTTTATCGAAATTTTTTTCAAACAAATTTTTGCCACGTTGGAAAAAAGGTGATGTCGTGTCACAGCCAGTGAAAGCATGTAAGAACAGAATATGCTCTTTACACTTTGGTAATACTTGTAGTATATTGCGATATATTAAAATGGAAACAAGTTTTAAAACTGCGACACTGATTTAATTTAGTAGAATTTACAACGAATATAATTATAACTAACCGACTATTATTAAGGACGAATGCAAAGGTTAGGTGAATGAAAGTTACGGAACGCGATTTATAGATGCGACAATGGACCGCGTCAACAGTGCTCAACAGCTGCTGTTGTCCCTTTTATAATTCCTTCCACCCCTCACCTTTGTACCTGCAGTCCCTTGAGGCCCAAGGACAAGTTTGTAATAGTTCTCCTTTTCAAAATAATGAAAATAAAAGAAAACTCCGAAAAATTAATAATTATTTATTTTAATAATTAATAAATTGAGTTCGACCAAAATATTTTTTTTACATTTTTCTTCTTCTTTTCAGCCATAGGACGTGCACTGCTGGACATAGGACATAGGCGTTTTAACCTGTCAACCAATTCATTTGGGTCATCCCAATACACGAAATCTACATTAGGCTTTACTTGTTTTAATAATGACAATCCAGAACCGTGCACTAGACTTTCAGTGCTAGTGTGTGTGTCTTTTGAATGTTTAAACAATGGTTTTATGATGGTTAAGTATTTTGACCCTTTATTACTTTTTATAGGTTTTTTTGAATTAAAATCTCGCCGGTGAGCATTTGTTTCTATTAAAATTTGTTTATAACTATTTAAATCACTATCGGTTATAATATTTAGATCAGGTATCTTTTTGAACAATAGTTCGTATAGCCCTGGTGTTTGTCATATGTAGAATTTGCTATGAGAAGTTTATCGGAAATAACAGTAAGACGCATGTTTCCAATTTTCAATTTTCCCCGATCCAACCTCGCACCGTAGCCAACATCTTGGAAAGCTTCAGAAGATAATGACCAAGAACACATATCAGAGTCTACTGATTTAAAAGAATATTTGCTCTCGTTTTTATTTTCATTATATTCATCACTCTCTGACAAGTCAGAAATTGGTTCAACTAGTTCATATTTATCACTTAAACTTTCTTCAGATTTCGCTGACTTGCTACTTGCATCGAAAAAATTCGAGGAATGAGCTACATCATCGTTATATATTTTTCTTTTTGATTTAATCAAACGGCATGAATCGTGATTGTATTTATTTTTCGATGCAATTAATTTAAGAGGTTCAGTTATTGGCTTTAAAACCGTATCAATAGCATTAGTGGTATCAATTTCAAAATTTCGCATTTGTTTTTCTTTTTTTTTACACTTTCTGCAGATTTGACTATTTGCTCTTTTAATTGCTTTTCGGTATTCATTTTGTTCTGCATTAAGATTGCACTTCCTTCCCACCTCACCGCTCGTTTCACTCGCTTGGTGGGCTAGAATGCCCAATAATACACTACTATTCACTTTTAACGCTGTAAAAACAGGAGTTGCTTGAAATTGTTTTTGAACCTCAAGAGTATCGGATGTTACGTCCACCGTCACTGTCGAGCCTTTGACGTTGTCGTCCGTGTGCGGCGAGCTCCTCGGTGGCTTTAGTCACTTTAGACTCAGCTTCTTTAGTACTGGGCGCGAAGTCTAAGAACAAGTCTTCCTTTGCCTCCTCAGCCGACATATCTGTGTCGTCTTCCAGCAATGGTGAAGCAGTCCACTCTTGGGTAAGAGAGGGGCCTGATTCGAAACTCCTTGCCGGGGATGCGAGGGTTGGAGGGTTGGAAGGAACCACTAATTATGGTTTTTGAGTTAGATCACATGTACATTTTTTCGCTTGTGGTTCTTCTGAATTTGTGGAACTTACTCGCGTTCGCCTTAATGTCGCTGGTGAGTCAGTAAATGACCGCGAACTTGAGCTATAAGCGTTGTACTTTTTTAACAGTTCTGAAGCTTCGTGGCGTGAAATTAGCCCCTGTTTCAGCGCATCTAGCGTCTGATATAATTTATTGTAGGCATCCGCTGGGTGGATCCTTGACATAATATTCAATGGTTGATAAATCAAAGCTCTGCCCAGAGGCCATCTGATGAGGATTTTTCTTATTTTCCGATGCCGACGTCCGCTAAAGCTAGATGGCTTCTCTGCTGAATATCGAGGCAAGTTGTATGGTGGGGATTGCAAAGCGCAAGCGCGCTTCGGTGTCCGTTGATATTTTGTCACCGAATAATTCTTGGTAGGTTTTCTCATTTATAACCCAATTCCTCCAATCGTCTGGGTACAGCAAGTCCAAGGCCGCTAGAAGTTTGTTATAGAACACCTCTTCAAGTGGCGGTTGCCAAGAAGCCAGAGAGCCCATAGTTGTGGTAGTCATCTGTAACAGACCACAGTACTTATTAGTTGGTCAAGATCTATGCATACGACGCAACTTCTGGGCAGAGGACACGCATTTCTAGCAGACGACATGGGGTATTTAACGCGCCGCGTGAATTCCGAGCAGACGACATAGCTGAGCGTCGTCTGGCACAGGCGACGTGTCGTCTGTGCCAGACGACGCTCAGCTATGTCGTCTATGTGTCGACGTGGGATCGGTGCCATTGTGACTGACAAACTAAACAAGTGTAAAGTTCGAGAATCCCTATTGTTCTTAATTATTACGAAAACACCAAAAAAAAAACTCAATAAACGCACACAAAGACCGGTGCCGCCTGAGTCATAAAACCATAAATTTCGCGATTAGGTGTAAACAACTCGCCGCCCGTAATTACCGCGCGCGGCGCGGCCTACCCCTTTACACCCGGCGACCATAATTTAGTTTTTTTTGTATAATGTTTATATATACCTTTGATTTAGTACCCCATTAAGTTAAAAAAAATAAAATAAAAAATCCTGCGCCCCCCCTTTTCGGGAAAAAGTACCATCACGAACGTGACTATCAGGAATAATCGGATATGAGCACGATCGTGACTTTTCGGGAAGTTTTTTTGTGAATGAAAGTTATAAAGTTTATATTTAATTATATTTATTTTTAATGAGAGAAGTATTTAATCTTACATCAGTCTTTATGTATTGGTACGTTTTTTAAGCTATTTTTAATATAATTTTGAACATTCATCAAATACAAAACACAACTTAACATTTTCAACTTGTAGCATTCTAACTAGATACTTAAAAAATATTCAACATACTTCTACTTCCAGATCAAAATGTTACATTTTAATGACTAATTGGTACTCTTAGTATGATATAACTTAAAGCAGTCTTTTCCTCGCGACAGGCACAGGTATACGTTGCATTTTACGCAACGAATCTTGCTTCGGCTTGAACACGTTTCCATCCTGCATGATCGTGGCGCCTGCAATTGATCAAAGGTAGGTAGATGTTCATATCCATCATATCTCTTGCCGTCAGAAGGTTTTGGTGGTAAGTACTTCCTCTTTGCAGGTGGTTCATCTTCTGGATCTGTGTCCTCACTCAATCGGCGGTTGCGGTTTGGAGTATTTATCCAGGTGTCTGCTACTTCCATTCTGAAATCTAGAAGGGCTAATGTGTTTTTCTTTGGGAGTTTGTTACCTTCACAATCTATTTTATACTTCCGCCACGCATTGACCAGCGCCAAATCCAGAAAATGAATAATAACTTTTAGTGTCCACTTCTTTGTTTTGATGAAGGTGCGATAGTACTCCATCATCTGGTCCAACACGTCGACCCCACCCATGTGTTGGTTGTAGTTGGTAACTACTCTTGGGATGACAACGTCTTTGTACGCTTTCGTTGGCTTGTCCCATCGTTTCACGTAGTCAGTATGGCCAGAACCTGTACAATTTGACGCCATCAGTACGGCCTTGTTGTCTTTCCATTTAACAAGTGATACAGAATCTTTGACAAACTGTTGACTTTCTCCACGGTACATTTTGCTATCCTTCTTGAATTTCAGTGCTGCTCTTCCTGGTATCCTGTTCATCATTATTGTACCTGTGCTGTGCAGATTTCGTCGGTTCATCTCCTCGATCAAAGGGATTGTTGTAAAATACCGATCGTGATAAATACAACTACCGGATGGAATAGTTTTGGTAAGATATAAAACTACTGATGGACCAAGACCTAAATTGGTATTTTCAAACATTGTTTTGGCTCCTTTGTAAATTTCGAAGTCAACCATGAGACCCTCGCTAGTGGTTGTAACGAAATTTTTTAAACCTGTTGGTCGTGGCTTATTCTTGACAACTTGTCTCAGTGCACAGCGACCAGTAAAAGGTATCATTTGTTCATCGATACTGTAGTATCCAGGTACCCTTTCCAACTTAAAACAAGCATCACGAACTCGGTCAATGATTGGCTGCACTTTCCAGAGAGGATTGGGTGGAGCATTGAGAATTGGTGTTGGTGGTGCATCGGAATCAACAACATGGAAAGAGTTTCTTAGCTGCAGAAAACGATCACGACTTATGTTGTCTGCAATCATCCCTAGTTTCATGGACGCTCTCCAGTACATGGGTAAGCGAGGGTAAGGCATGACACCCATTATTAAGTGTATAGCAAACAGTTTTCGGAGTTCTTTTGAGTTTGTCTTTAGATCTTTTCCGTATTTGCGGAAATGGTAGGTGTTGGAGCAATAGGCTGCCATCTCAAAGAATTCTTCATTGAAATAATCATTAATATACTCACTGGGACATTTTACAGGACCTGAAGGTGAACTCGGATAGTCATGGACAACGTCATTGAAAAATGCTTGTCTCCATAGACCAGATTGACGAGCAGACATGTTTTGATCACTTACTACATTTGATGACTGTTCTTCGTGTGATGGAATGGATCGAGATTGAGCTGATGTAGATGCTGTTAATTCTTCTTCGTTGGAGATACCTTCTGCAGGAAAATCGTCAGGGTCTTCGTCAAAACAATTTTGGAATAAAGAAGGGTCAAATTCCATGTCTCCGTCATCCTGTAAATCTTCAATATCAGAGATATTTCCATCTTGCAGAAGGTCTAATATGTCTTCATCTCTCAAAACTGCTCCTAAAACCAAAATAATATCATAAAATATTACGAACAACGTTAATTACCAGCTCACAAAAAAGTACCTTTTTTGTTACAGAAAGTGCATTAGAACCCGGATCGTCACGGTCGTAACAATCAAATTTTGACTGCCCATAGACAAATAAAAAACATTATAATTCCAATAAATATTAGCGCAATTACTTAAATATTATCTAACGATTAATAAATAATAGAGAAACATACATTAATAATTATAAAATGTAACAAGAAATATACTTACGTGATCGCGTCCCCCGTCCGAAATGTGCCGCCATCTTTGACGAGAGCTGGACGACCACTGACAAGTTGCAAAGTGATTTTGTTTTCTCGACGCAAGCCGCCAACAAAGTCACGCTCGTGCGAGGCCGGTTGCGTTCACAAAAACCAAAAACTTTTCGCGCTAGATTTTTTTAATTCGATAGTCACGCTCGTATTGAATCGGGTGTAAAGGGCTACTGCATAACACTACCTCCTCCCAAGACATGCTCGTCCCGAGCATCGTTGCACCCGTGATATCGCGCCAATCGATCCACGTGAAATATCTTGGGGGCACCTCGATGTCCTTTCTGTATGCGGAACGTCAAGTCGTCGTTGATCTTGGTCACCACTCGGTACGGTCCATCCCATTTGGCTTGTAGCTTTGGAGACTTCCCTTTACTGCGTATGGGGTTGTGCAGCCATACCATCGAGCCTTCTTCGAACCCAGGATTGTTAGCTCTTCTGTCGTATCGAGTCTTCATTCTTTCAGATGCTTGCTGGTACGGAACTCCGGCGGGTCGAGCCCCGATTCTATGTTCACCAGAGTCGCGCCACCCTCGCCCTTCATCATTTGTCTGCAGAAACTCTAATCGGTTAAGACCGCTATTCGGCGTTGCCACCACGCGGCTGTGGGGGTTATCCCCAGGCACGTTAGACATTTCCATAATCCCTGCTTCTATCCCGGCAGCTACGAGCGCCTGTTCAACGGCATGCAAGGTTCGCTGAGTTATACCATTCCAACGCGCCTCGGTGCTATAGGGTAATAATATTTTCGCTGCGCACGCTGCTAATGCTCGAGTGTATACGTCGGTCGTCATATCTCCGAAATCAACATTGAACACGAATGATCCTGGCGCTATTAATGAAGCTATCCAGGCAGCGATCTCATCATTCATCGTGGGGTCGTATGTTGTATTGACCAGTTGATTTATAGCGGTAACCCTGGAAGCATTCTGACCAGCTAACGCAAACAACGCGCTAGGAGACAGGGCTTCGAGAGCTATTGTAACAACCTGGTCGCGAAACCAAATTGTAATAAACCTAGCCTATCCTGACGCCGAAATGTAACATGCCTAGCCTAACCTGCCTAATTAACCTCATTTATAAACCTAAGATGAGTCGAATTTTAAGAACCCTGTCTAAAATAAAATGTCAGAGAAAATGATTATAGAACCTTGATTTGCTTTCAATGAATCCTAGCTTTATGTCAAACTAGCTATGCATCCTGATTCCACTTGATTGTCAACAAATTATAAATTGAACCTCATGAAAGAAATATCCTAAAATATTAAGAATGCGTTAAATATTGATACAAACATTCAATGTGATCCCAGCTTACATTTCGTAATGATAAATAACAAGAAATACAAAAACGTAACTATGAACCTCGGAGGTTCAAGGTAGAATTATACTCCTAACACCATCTGCTTGATAAAAGTCAGTCTTCATTTTGATACTAGTATTCTGCAGTGTGATTCCTAATTTATTTATCTAATTTATTTACATATTTATACGTTAGTTTGGCCAGTGTTCGTCTTGTGATAGACCCTGCGTTATAGACCGCATAAACCCTAGGTAAAGGTGATTCGAAATACATAACTACCTAATTGATTACCTAAGTTCAGAACAAAAACCCTATGTTTTACCTATTTCGAACTTTTATGAACTTGAAAGTATATTACTAATCTCAGAGTGAAATGCAGTACCTAACTAATGTCTCAAGAGCTATATAGAAATAGTGATTCTAGAGCTTCTCTGTTTTACAAGGAGTTATTTAGAATATTTTTGAATTAAATAAATAAGCTTTAATAAAGCTAGGTATAAAATATTGTTCAAGTTACATAAGAAAATATTAGACATGAGATGAGAAGGAAATTCCATTAAACTAGTACTTTAGAACAAAGAAACTCTATTGTTGAACTAATATTATTATCAAACTACGAATATAATAAAAGATATGAATGCCAGAAAGTATAGTATTGATTTATTTCTGACAGTTAGTTAATTTCAGTATTTTAAATTTATTGAATTTTATTTAGGTATCAGAGATTTATTTTATTTTATGTTTATCTCTGATTGTTTAGTCATGGCGCTCGAGAGAGCTGAAAACCATGAAAATGACTCTACTCTGCTTTCGTAAATCTAACGCCATCCTGGAAAAAGAAAGCAGGAAAGAAAACCAGGAGTCGCGAGTGTGTCAGTCATCTTATCTACATCACTTCATAAAGTCAGGAAAATCATAAAACTTGCATGAAATCCAGAGTGTTCTCAAGAAAAGCTCCAAGATTACTATAGATAAAGGTTCGAGAATCGACTTTGCCTCATAAAATAATTTTAAAATCAATAAGCTATCAATAGCTTTATTTCAAAGTGATCAGAATTTACACTCTTAACACGGACACGGGATATCCCTCCATTTCGGAAATGAGAATCACTGGCCCAAGCTCTATCTGGCTTCAAGAGTTCTGCACACTAATGAAAATACAGCTTTGATCGAGTAGCACTTACGGCTAGTATTAAAATAATGAGATGTAGCAATAATAAGATATAGCAATAGTCGACTCTTCAATCCCCATAATATAAATAAATGACATTTTATCTATGAACACTCTGTCCTTCGCAAATTGTACGAGTAGGTAAAGCACGTCATGTCTGGAAATTTCTCAATTTCTGGAGATTCACAATCCGCATAGAATATAATATCTTAAGATTTTATGTTCACAAATAGTCGAAGCTGAAAAAGACAAATAATTAAAACATTTGTAATTCATACATAGAATCATAAAGGGCGAGAGTTAGAAGCTTCTATCTTCTACTCGTGAGTAAATGCTCAATGAAGGATAGTTTCGTCAGTAACATACGAGTACTTCTATAGAGTAGGAAACATCGTAAGTCAACTTATGCAAGACCGCCATAGGAACCTGAAGATGTATGCGTATTTATCAACCCGCAACAGGTCAGAGTAGATAATATTGCCTTGTTTCTGTGGTGTAGCGTAGCGTCGTAAGCAACTCGTTCATACTCATAAAAGAATAGATACGTGTGAGAATCCTCCATACCGCATCGTTTCAGTAAGGCGGATATAGGCCTATCTCCATATGATAGACCTCCTCATCATCCAAAAGTCCAATGCAGTACTGATCTGGCCGACTCGCAGGAACATCATCTGCAGAACAATTCTATACCTACTATGACATATCTATTTAAAAAGTGATACGATTATACGAAACCAAATCCTCTAGGAACATCCTCGTCCTTCGATCGAAAACAACTTTCTTCCAACTTCCACTTTTTAGACCAGGAACAAAATTCTCCTAGTTAGTAAACTCTTCTCTGCTTTTCCTTTCTCTGAATCTTGCGGTACAAAACTAAAAATATCCTAAAAAATGAAATATTCCAACATTTTCCTATAATTTTCTCAAGTGAAGTCCCTGCTGTCCGTCCCGTCAAATTCTCTGTTCTTTTTTTCTCTTATTTTAAATTCTCGAGTTCTGCAAAGAGTTTTCATACCTAGATTGAAGTTCTATTGCTTTTCTAAAATGTATTTATTTTCCTGCTTGTTTGTAAATCATTTGAATGGAAAGTTTCTTTAGATAACATTAGAAAGAATTATAACCTCATGTAAGAGACTTCTGATCTACAAGAATGCCTTTTTCCTATGCCTAATTACTCAGATGTGGACGATCAAACCATCTGAGGTTTGTTACACTATCTCAGGCATATTTAGCTCGCTCACGAATAGAGTGCTCAAATGTACCATTCTAGGTATGTGTTGAAACATCAGGTTAAGCGTTATGGTGTTAAGGTAGCATTCGGATCAAGACGACCGCGACGAGAGACCACGACCCGAGACCGCGACCGGCAACCGGTTGCAGGTAGCAGGGCGACAGCTACCTACGAATCTACGCGACACGAGTCGTGCGACCCATACGAAACTCAGTATGCTTACAGTTACTAAACTAAACGGTTGTATTCCATCACGACGCGTTTTAACTATGAACAGAAAAAGATTTCTTCGAAAGTTATTAGAAGAAGAAGAAGACGATGATATCCTTCTTTTATTGTGTGCTCTAATTCCGAAAAAAAGGATGAAAATCGATACATTGTTTACGTCGCGAGAAGAAGAGGGCTGCTTTCAGACACTCATAAAACGACATTTAAATTATAAAGAAGAAAAGTTCAGAAAGTATTGTAGGCTAAATCAAAGTCAGTTTAATTTTGTACTCAATTTTAATCAATCAAGATATTCAACCAAGAAGAAATGGCTCATCAATCATCACAAGTGCTCAGAAATTTTTCCTTACATTGAGGTAAAAAAATAATTGTTATCATATTCTGTAGATTCTTCTAATTGGAGATGATTATTTGCATCGTGAGCAACCTGATTCAGTAATGGGATGCTTAAATCAGTTGGTTGGGCAGGTGGAGACGCAATACTTCTGATAGGGGAACATGGGCTCGATTTAATAGATTGAGACGATTTAGTAGATTGAGACGATTTAGTAGACTGAGGCGATTTAGTAGATAGAGACGATTTAGTAGATTGAGACGATGATTTGGTAATAAAATGAGTTGGAAATTTATTCAATAGAAAGTCCAACTCGATGGCGTCGGTTTGTGTTGATGATTCTGCACGACGCGGGACCAGAATCTCTCTTAGTTTAAATCAGTTTGAGAGATTTCATCACAGAAGTCATCCCGGATGCTGTTAACATCCTCATCTTGGGAGATGTTATGGACTGGTTTGGAAGAGGTCGGGAATGGTCGACGTGAGTTATTATACTGTCTTTTGCGACATTCATGAATTTCGTGGCCAACATTTTTACAATAACGACAGATTTTCTGTGAATTCTGGAATGTATTGTTAGAAGGATTCGGCGCTGACCGGGAAGGATTAACTTTATTAACGGGACGATCTCGATTGTAAGAAGGGCGAGTATTACTGTAGCAGTGACGCTCAGAATGATTTCCACCACAATTCCTACATTTAGGCTTCTCCTCAAGGTTGCGCTTACTTTGCGCGAGATAATGAAGAAGCTTTTCTTCCTGAACAGCAAGGTTTATGGCTTCATTCAAGTTGGAAGGATTTCTACATCTTATAATGGTGAAAATTTGGCTAGGCAACCCTAATAGGAAGGTGTGTAACGCTAAGTCCTCAGTATTTGCAATGCGGCCCATTAACTCCAAAGGGTCCCTAGTGGAATGCGTGATATCGGTTTGCAACCGAGTTAGACAACCGTCGAGGCGCAAGCTATACTGTGTTACACTCTCGTTTGGTTTTTGTCTGCACTGTTGCAGGTCTAAAAATAAGTGGTCTCTATGTTAGGTCTCGCCAAAAGTACTTCTTAAAAATGATTTTAATTCGGACCAATGGCTAAATAATTTTAATGAGCAAACAGATTCGGCTTTCCCATCTAACTGTGAAAGGATATATTTGAATAAGAGATCTTGTTGGCTACTTGAAGCTAATGTTAACGCATTCTCGCAATTACGCAAAAAGGAAGTTAACTTATTTTTATCACCATAGGGGAGAGTGGGGAGGGTTCGCACAGTTTTTACTTTAACTTCTGTAACTCAGAAACTAAAGAATATTTTAAAACATGCTTAACACTGTTAGATACTTCAACTATTTGGCTACAACTTTGCCCTAGGCTTCAGGGTCGTCAGATCACAATGTTAGCGAATAACGCAGTTTAAAAAAAAAAAGGAAAGTGTACGAAGCCACCCCGCTTATGGGGTGGCTTCGTACATAGGGTGGGGAACCTTCGTACATAGTGGGGAGCTTTCGTACATGAGTAATTTAAACCATCATTTGTTATCAGTTTTTTTTTATTGAGATCAATTTTGACAAATAATCAACCTTAAATCTAAAAACAATCAATGTTTATGACATTGCTTAACATTAAGCAAAGTTAGAGACTTTCTGATCCTATTGAATGTTGTACAAAGAGAAATTTTTCTTAAAAGAATATATATCAGCTGTTCTTGCCGTAACAGCTGACTTGGACTGCGACAGTATACACACAATGTCTGATATGTATACTGTCCCTTCATCTTTCGTCATCGGAAAAACAAACTTCCACCTAGTACCAAGTTTCTTTCTTAAAAATGAAACTTTGTACTCAGTGGGGCTGTATTTAGTTAGGACTTGCCCGACATAATATAAAACAGATTTCTTTTTCTCAAACTTTACGAGCACAAATGTCTTCTCGTTTATCTCATTTGTCGTAACAGGAGGCTCCGTGTCCATGTCAGATCCTTCGGATATCTCATCCATGGGAGAACAAGAACTTTCTCTTAAACTCATATCAGTCTCGTCTTCGCTTTCAGTCTCTTCGGTCATTTTCTGTTTCTTTGGTTTACTTTTAGTATTTCCTGTATTTTTTTTATTGTCTGACAACAAAGTAATAGCGCGTTTCATCTCTTTAGCCTTTTGTTTTCTTTCTTGCTCTTCTTTTTTCATTGTTTTAATCCTTTCTAAGTCTTCCAATCTATTTTTTTCTGGGGTATCTGTATATATTCTTGATTTTCCGGGCTCTTTTCCTTTCTTTGTCTTTTTTTGATTATTTTTGTTCACTTTTGGATATGGACGGACTGCTTCTGGGGTAACAATATTGACAGCTGACGAAGATGTTAATTCAACCTGCTTTGATGTCACACATGACCTTGAAGACCCAGGATCTGATATGGGATGGTTAGGTGGTGATTCAACTGACCTTGGCGTAACCCATGATGTTGAAGGCCCAGGCTCTGATATGGGATGGTTAGGTGGTGATTGAACTGGCCTTGGCGTCAAACATGATGTTGAACGCCCAGGGTCTGATCTGGGATCTTGTTCAGGGGCAACCATTTCTTCGGGGATCATGTTCAGCAAAGAAGGTGACGATCTTGGTCCTAAACCTTGTTCCTGATGAGCCACTCCTTCAAATACAATTGGTTGTTCAGGGACATCTGGACCGGCTGAGCTATAAACTTGGACGGGAGTGAAATCATCGTCACTGAACACCAATTTGTTGAATGGATAAATACCAGTTTTTTCAAAGGCACTTGTGATGTTCTTGCCAGTGAATGATTCAAAATAGGCATGTTTCGCAAGTTTTGGAATATTGTAAATATTCAGCGTTTTCCCAGGGTTATTCACATGCCAATCATTGAACGCCACTTTTAATTTAGCTTTGAATGGACCAAATACGCCAACGTCCAGTGGCTGGAGACGGTGCGTGGTATGCGGCGGGAATGACATGTAAATAATACCATTATCACGAGCATAGTCCACTGCTGCTAAAGTGACATGGCTCTCGTGGTTATCAACCAGAAGCAGAATAGGATTATCCTTAGAGCAGCAGGTTTTCTTTTGGATGTGTTTCAGTACGTCCAGAAATATATAGGAATTTATCCACCCACTTTTTGTAGCTAGTCCTAGACTGCCTTCTATAGTACCTTCCATCCAGCGATCCTTAAAATGGACTCTCGGGAATATAAATAGAGGTGGAATTGTGTTACCACTTGCTGAAATGATTCCCCCAAACGTAACAAGTTCGCCTCTTTCGGCCGAAACAAGTTGTCCAATCTGCTTTTGCTTTTTATCGGCCAAGACTTTTGGCGTATCCAGCACTGTTGATATCCCCGATTCATCAAAATTATAAATCCTATCAGCAGTTAGTTTATGTTTGACATAAACCGATTCAAGATTGGCAAAGAAGCGATCGACGGCTGTCTTGTTGAACCCGTATGATCTCGCAGCACTGGTGTTTTCAGGTTTTCTTAGGCTCAGGTCTGTATTTCTTTGGCGAAAACCATGCACCCAATCTATCCCTGCCATTTTGTTAATATCCCAAGACGGTGGGTACTTCAGGTTGTTAGCTTTGGCAAATTCATACGCAAGTCTTCTTACCTGTACAAGTGTTAGTCCATAGTGCATTTTTGAGCAGTCACTGATATACTTGGCTAAAAGAGCCTCTTCATCCTTTGAAAATACTTGTTTGGTGGCAAACTTGTTGCTGAATGCTCGTGCAGGAATGTGGTCTTCTTTTTCATCTTCTCGAAACTTCACCAAGCGACTCATAAGAGTTGATGGTTTGATATTATATTTATCAGCGGATTTTCTGATAGACAACGTATTGTTTACGACCTCCTTTAAAGCTTCTGTCATCGCATCTTCATCTATATCAGAACATCTAGTATTCTTTTTCTCGTATTTTCGCGGCATGATTCTGTAACATAATTATTTATACATTTATTTATTATTTTTGTTACATCACATTTTTATTTTTATTTTTTTATAGTACTGGGGTGCCTTCGTACAGTGCGAAGCCACCCCACCACATGCTGTACGAAGGTACCCCAACCGCCCATATTCAACAATCAATTTAAAATAAAATTCATTGTTAGATTTATGCTGAAATTTACGTTAACATCATGAAATAGGCAAGCAGTACTATATAATGAATAAATGGCTCTAATGAAATAAGTTAATTTTACAGGTAATAAACGAATTCAAAAATCTATCGAAAAGTTACTTACGGAGCGCGGAAACACGTTTCGTCATGTCATGGCCAAGATCACGCGCCGACTGCCGGCCGCTTCCGCGTGGGGCTTCTTTGTATGTGTGGCCTCACGCACACTATAATAATAACGCGATAGCTTTTTGCCAGGCGGTACGCGGGACGCTGTATGAACCCTCCCCCTGTGCGAACCCTCCCCACTCTCCCCTACGTTTGATGAATTTGGTAAGGACTCCAAAACTTACATCTTCGGTTGTCGTTATCGAACTCAAAGACCCCTTAATTTTACTTTCATTGGTCCAAGTCCAAACTTAAATTAAAAAAAAAAAAAAAAAAAACCTCTGATTTATGATGTCGGTCAAAATAGCAAAACAGATTACAAATAACAGTAATTAGAACACTCACAGTACGATTATCAGGTTCAACGACATTGACTCGGTGCGGTGTCTGGTTACGGCGTGCGGCAGCGGGCGGACGGTATCGCGTGACGCAATACTAAGGTCCGTATACACGATGAGACGTAGTAGATAGGTAGCTCGGCGCCGTAAGGACAGAAAGCCCTCGACGCAGGTGGAGCTGGGCGCAGTTAGTATTCCGGTGGTCAATTGGTCGGGCCTGGTGTGACCCACGGCAACACGGCTTATGACGGTCTCGGAACGGCGGCGGTACTGGTGGCTGGCTGGACTTCTCGGTGCAGAGCAAGCCAACAAGGAGCCACTTGATCTCCTAGGACGGTGCAGCAGCGTGAAGTTGGGTGGCCCTCAGTCAGGAGTGAGCGACCAGGGATAGTGTGCAATCCCTTTTCTCCTGACACCAAATGTTAGACTAAGCTTTAGTTCTTTAAAAAAAACAACTCAGTTACTCGAAATGATGACTTTAATAGTCCAACTTTAAAACATTAAAACTTTACACTTTCACTAGGCACCTTTCCTAGACCAATAGACTTGGTGGAGAATATTTCGCGCGCGAGATTCCCTTTGGGAGACTTCTTTCTCAGGACCGGCGGGCAGGAACCAGGTCCGTAGCCTGAGAGGGAGAGTAACCTTCAGAGAACTAACTGGGAGATTTAGATTGAAAATGTGAGTTTATATACGCAAAATATTGCAGAGTCTCCAATGTTGGTTGACGTAAATCGGTAGGCAAGTGGGGGCTGCATAGTCAGCAATGTGTTGGTTCTAACAGCACGCTGCTAATGCTCGAGTGTATACGTCGGTCGTCATATCTCCGAAATCAACATTGAACACGAATGATCCTGGCGCTATTAATGAAGCTATCCAGGCAGCGATCACATCATTCATCGTGGGGTCGTATGTTGTATTGACCAGTTGATTTATAGCGGTAACCCTGGAAGCATTCTGACCTGCTAACGCGAGCAACGCGCTAGGAGACAGGGCTTCGAGAGCTATCTCAGGCATAATTAGCTCGCTCACGAATAGAGTGCTCAAATGTACCATTCTAGGTATGTGTTGAAACATCAGGATAAGCGTTATGGTGTTAGGCACGGCATTCAATAGTACAGCATTATTCATCTGAACCGGAATTTTTTCTGATAGTCTGCCGTTTAGTGTGTGTTCTTGCATTTCTTCGTATAAATCGCGCAGATTAGGTATCACATCTCGATGTATTCCCATCAGCTCCTCTCTTATCTCACCAAAGTTCAATCCCTCAAACAGGCTGATCCGAGAATAATTGGCGTTATGCGCCCGTTCGGTCGCGCAAAAAGCTGCCACGTTTGTGTGTATCTGCTCTGCCGGTATATCCCCCGCCATCAGCTCATCGAGGGGAAAGCCAATCTTCTGTGGCTCTAGGACGAAGCAGTAGCTTAACGTTACGTTGTTAGGTTCCCGTATGAGCGTATATGCTTTTTCGAGGACTCGATCTATTAAACTCATATTGTACGTAATAAAACTGTCGATATCTGAGAAACTTCCCGTGAAAAGCGGTCTTTTTATCACATAAGACCTCCTCTCGGGCCCGAGAAGCATCACGCTGTATCGACAAGCACATGCATCGTCGATCTTAAAACTCCATTCCTTAGGCCCATAACCCTGCGAGCCAAGAGTGTCAAATGTCGCTTTCACCTCAGAGTGAGCCTTCTATATGTTAGCGATTGCGCTTAGTATGTCTAGGAAGTGCATTAATCTCTCGCTCTTCTCAGGTTTCGCGATCTCCAGGTCGCGCGTCTTCACATCATCGTCAGTTTTTTCGTTTTGGTCCCCCATATTCGCCCGATTAGCACAACGGGACGGTCGAGTCGTATTACGCTTTCTGATCCGTCAGTATGATGTTCTTTTTAACGAGCCTGTTCTTCTCTGTTGCGGTCCAATTTTTCTTCGAGCTGGCGAGTCTGTTCTTTCTTGTTGCGATCCAAATTTTCTTCCAGCTGGCGAATATGTTTCTCGTTGTTACGGGCCAGTTCTTCTTTGTTGCGATCAAACATCGACTGCAACATCGACATCATTGCAGTCATATCGAATGCCACAGGGATGGCTGGAGCTGCAGCAGGTATCGCAGCAAGTGCCACAGTAGGTGCTGCAGAAAATGTCGCAGCAGATGCTCCCGGGTTCCTGGAGTCGTCGTTTGTTGCCTCGGACTCGCTGGCTTCCATTAACAGCGAGTTGTTTCTGAAGCGTCGCTGGTCTACCTCCTCCTGGCGGCGCTCCTGCTCCTCTTGTCGGCGCGCTTCCTCCTGTCGGCGCTGACTCCGTGTGCGCGGCGTCTCATCGTCGTATGGTGTTACCGGCATTTTCAATTATCCACCCTTCTGACACCAAATGTTACGAGATGGGTTCTTGGATAATTAGTGAAAACGCCGATTGTTCACTTTGCACTTTATTGCACAAAATCACAGTACACACGACACAACTGGTTCGCACAACTCTTCACACTGGCACTGATATTCACACAACTAGTCACTTCACAATCACTGGTACCGCACTTGAACACGAGATGTTTTCGCTCCGGTATAAAACGCGATAACTGCCACGAACGAAAACCATCGCCCTGTTCATATCGGAATAAGGGTTCTCTAGAAATCTGTAGAATATTCGGTGCCATTGTGACTGACAAAGTAAACAAGTGTAAAGTTCCAGAATCCCTATTGTTCTTGATTATTACGAAAACACAAAAAAAAAACTCACAATAAACGCACACAAAGACCGGTGCCGCCTGAGTCACAAAACCATAAATTTCGCGATTAGGTGTAAACAACTCGCCGCCCGTAATTACCGCGCGCGGCGCGGCCTACTGCATAACAATATTTACCTTTTATCTCACTGTGATGAATATAGGATCTTGTGGACGTAGTTAAATGTAGCTGCGTAGTTTGATGTAGATGCTGTAACAGTGTTAATAGTGCAAAAATCCAAGTACTGATGAGCGCTGGCGCGCCCGGTGCTGAGACGGCGCGCGCAGGGGGAGGGAGCGCGCGCTGCTACGTGATTGGGCGAGCATTCTCAGTCAAAACAGTGTCTAGTAAAGCAAAATCCAAGGGGTTATCTCCACCAAGTGGGTCAAGCGGAGCTCGGACGCCCAAACAAGCAATAAAATCTTTCGTTACCTATGCAAGATGTATATAATATATGATGGCTTATAATCAAACAAAAAAATATTCCACGCAAACGCAACACTTTAAAAAAGGGTTCATATTTTGATTCACTTAAGGCTTCGTCAAACAGAATGCGTTCTTAGCGCTGCGTAATAACGTTAAAGCGTCGCGTTTTAACGTCGCGCTCTTTTCATGTCACACATGACTAGAGCCCAACGCTACCTAACGCAACGTACCATTCGCCAAAGCACAGTGCCTATCGATAGCAGGGTGTGAAAAGTTTGTTCGTTATTAAGATGTCGAGTGATTCAGATGTGGAAGAATTGTTACTTTTATATGTTCTATCGCGGTCACAGAAAAAAAGAGTATGGGTGCACGACATCAATAAAAAGAGAGAGAATTTAGGAGAATATCATCGGTTGTGTCGCGAGCTTGCATCACATGAAGATCGTTTTTTTACATACTTTCGTATGTCTCAAGATTTATTCGAAGAACTACACGAACTGCTTATCCCAAAAATAAGCAAATGTATCACAAACTGGAGGACGCCTATTTCTACAAGAGAAAGACTTGTAATCTGTCTAAGGTAAGAAATCTTTTATTTTTTAAAATACATGTTTATTGCGTTATCATTATGAAAATCAACTGAGGATGTCGACGCTCCAAAATTAGTCGCATGTAGGATATCGATTTCGCGTAGTGGTTGTGGTAGCTGCTCAGGTTGTTGCTGGTATGATGAAGAACCAATGTTAGATAAATCTATAACAGTTACTGGGGATAAATCTTCGGCTCCAGAATTGGTTACTTCATAGGCGACGGAGTCTTCAGTACTTATAACAGAATAATGTGGTGAATTGGTCAATATTTGGACGTCTTCTTGCAGTTCCTCTGCTTCTATGCTTGCAAATAACTTAGCTAGTTCTACTTTGGCTTTTATCTGTTGGGGTTTGGAAAAACTTTTAAATGTTTGGGCATAACTTTTGAATAGGTGATCTATGGCATCATGCTCTTGTTTCTTTTTATTTTGAATAAAATGTTAAACTTTATCCATCTCGCTGTCATTTTTTTTTAATTTTTTTAGCTCGTGTACAATTTATGGAGTTAACATGAGCTGTTCCTGGCGGAGGTGTCTCTGGCGAAGGTATCTGTGGTACAGGTGTCTCTGGCTCAGGCGTCTCTGGTAATTGTATCTCTGACGATGGAATTTCTATATCTGGCGATGGTTCTGGCGTAGTTACTCGAACATTTGAAGATTTTTCTCGATCTGTCAGAGTTGAGTCAAGGAACTGTAACTGCGAAGCCCAAGGCTATTTTGTAAATTTTTTTGCAGCTTGTCCTGTAGTACCTGAAATCTCTTTTTTGTATCTCATATAATTGTCCCTCAAGCTCTTCCATTTTTTTCTGGCTACTTCCCAAAGTGTCCCAAAAATAGTGGATCAGAATATTTTTGCTACAAGAAGTTTTTTTCTGTAGTTCTTCTTGCTATTGTCGATCCATGTTACAAATTCACCGTCATCGATGTCGGCAGTTACGGGCGTAATAGTGATAGTAGCATATTCGAGAACTCAGCGTTTTATCGTCAATATATCCACGGTAAATCTCCGCTGCCAGATAAACCTCTTCCAGGAACCGAGGAGCCCGTACCTCATGTACTTATCGGCGATGAAGGTTTTGCTTTAAAAACATATTTGATGCGTCCATTCCCAAGAGCTTCAGCCACACAAGACGAAAGAAAAATAAATTTTAATAAAAGACTTTGCAGGGCACGTCGGGTTGTTGAAAATGCGTTTGGGATATTAGCACAAAAATGGCGCATTTTTTTACGTCCTATTGATTGTGATGTAGACACAGCAATTGATGTTATTAAAGGTGCATGTTGCATTCATAATTATTTACGAACAAAACAAGGACCAGCAATTTCAACCCCAGAGTCGGAAGAGGAAAATGAACCTATGCGTGCTTTAATAAATCATCGACCACTAAATAGAAGATCAACGACTGCAGCTATCGAAACTCGTGAAAAATTTGTGTCTTATTTTAATCAATAAAATTCACATCACTTACCCGTTTCATTTATCTCATTTCCGATTTGTTCCCACAATTTCAATTTAATTGCTATATTTTTATAACAATTCTCCTTTATATTGTACAAACATGGGTTTTTTCTTACTAACTCAATCAATTTTTCAGACATTATGCACATTCACTCGGACGCTAAAATAAAATTTGTAAAAAAATACAACGGCCGACGTCAAAGCGTCCTATCGCCGCGACAGAGCGTCGCGTACTGCTAGCGCTGGCGCTCTGTTTGACGGTATATTACCATAGTAGTACAAAACAACTCGGCGTCATAGCGCGCCGTCAGGTTAGCGCTCTGACGCGCGCTAAGAACGCGTTCTGTTTGACAAAGCCTTTACCTGAACTGAAAACGCCATGCCAGATAGAACAGACAGCCTTCTTATAAACAACATGCTTCTAGGCTAAAACCAATCTACATACAGATACACAAATATGACTGTACAACAAAAGTAACAACATGTTCTTTGTAATGAATACGTTTTGTCACCACTTCACTGGCACAATAATCTCATTGGTATTTGACACATTCTTTATAGGTCCCCCCGTAGTATCACTTAGAATTACAAGGTTGTGTGAAAGAATATTCATATATAGGTACATAGTAGTAGGTACCTTTGGAAAATTAAACACACATATCAGTTTCTGCGTTTCTGGACATTGAATTATTTTGCTAACTTTAATGAAGCCATTACCTTTAATAAAGCAATGATTGTTTTTAACATCGGTCCCTAACAATAATAATAATTATTTATTTATTTGCAACTAATAATAATAGTAATTCTGTAACGCTTATTATAGTGTGAAGCTGGTTTCGAGGTAAGGGTGTAGCGTTCAACATAAAATGTAAGATAGATAGAAGTATGCTAAGGTGTGATAAATAAAAGTTATAAAGTAAGTAATGTTGGTTTTATTAATGTTAATTTTTAAGTTACATGCCTGAGGGGCGTAGATCGGTATGAGACACCTTATGATCTATGTGCCGGAAGGGCTTAATATTAAAAACTTAGGATTACTGATTGCCGGAGGGGCTTAAGACTAAATTACTAATTAAATGGTACAATAGAATGGGCGCCAGGACTATAGGTCCATAAAATACAAGGGCTGATAGTTGCCGGCTATCAGGGTAGAACAGGGCGTGTGGTCGAATACCTACTTCGCTGAGTTTGCAACCAATTTTAAATTTGCTCTGTAGTTAGTTAATTATTTAAGTTAATTGAGTAATAGAAGCACAGCACGAAATGTAAGAAAGGCGCAGCCGTTGGCTGCGTTACCAATAATATTTGGGGGTAGATTCAAGTCGGGGCGGTAGCCACGTCGCCCACGGCGGAAACGCGCAGATAGAAGCAGCAAGAAGCTAGTAGCGGTCTCGGGGTGAGACGCAGAAAGAGGCCACGTCGCCGCACGGTGAGGGACGCGCCGGAGGACGCTTGCCGCGCCTTGGAGTGCAGTTGTAGACCACAATTTCTATATATAAAACAAAAAAAAAAAACCCTGTCCGAGGACAGAAAATAAGTATGAATGTCTTGTTCTTTGGTCAGACCTCGCTTGAAGAGCGAGGCCCTCCATTTCAAGTTGGGGGTGGTAAGCCGACAATGATATCGGATGCGACACGTCATCGGGTCTAGGAAAATACTGACAAAGACCGAGCCTAACCGAGACAGTAGGAATAAGAGGCTATTAAAAACTTACCCTAATGTCTTAGGGGTTTCTTTTCGAGGTTTCGAAGTCGGTTCAGCCAAGGGAACTCCCACGTCGCACGGTGTTCGTCGTTCGGGGAACCAGGGTGTCGGCGCGCGGTCCTGTTCTCACTCGATTCGGTGGTTTTCTGTAGAATCAAGGGACAATTCCTTTGGTTCTTGTACAACAAGTGAATCGTTTAGAAAACCAACCTTGCCGACACGTACCTTCGTTAGGACGCCGCTACGGCCTTGTTCCCACTACGACCCCGTGTACGCTCCCGTTGGCTGCTTGCTGGACAAAGAAAGACCTCAGTCCGTCTATCACGGTTTTATGTGATTTTATTTCACTCCGACCGAATTTTAATATTTTGTTCTCGTTCCTGACCTTGTTTGTTGACACCTGACAGCCAAGTCGCTGGCAGATCCGACTTAAGCTGTCAGTGACTTTTTGTAAATTTTTGGCACCAACGTACCCGATGATTTGCCAACACTAGAGTGTTTTGGCACCTATTTGCCAAAACAGGGTTACAATTCTTAGCAAAAAGTTTACAAACATTCAAATTATATCTCTTTCTTCTCCCCCAAAAGTACTCTCTATGAACTCCAAAGCCCCAAAAGCGAACGCAATGAAAAATTACAGTCAATTAGCCTGCGGTTTGTGAGACCGACGTCAGGTGGGTAAGTTATTTTTTTAAGGTGCGTTTTTTGTCTGTGATGATGTGTTATGACGGAATCAGACATCATACTACGACGGTGAACGGCACGCTATAGACTGGCTTGTTGCTGACTGTGCCGATGCAGTAGCTCTACCATGAGTATTTAGTAAGCTTACTCGATAGCGACTCGGGAAATGATTTGTATGGCATATTTCACAGCGCCTCTAGTGGTCACGTATAGAACTAAAATCGGCACCACCAGTCAATGACGTCAAATACCTATCGAATAGAAGTCGAGAGCAACTTTGGTTTTCAATAGTTGTTTATACAAATCGGTACCATGAGCTACTAATTTGACAGCTGCCTTATACGAAACCCGTTCCGATAGCAGTAAAGTAACTCACTAGCCAATTTTCAGGTGAAGAGATTAGTGAAAAGTGTTATAAATAATATTTTTATTGCTAATTCAAGTTGTGTGTGTAAGTGTCAATAAAACTAATGTCTGGTAGAATATATTTAGCGTGGAATATGTTAGCCATGACTGCATATGAAGACGTACGTCTCGAGCAAGGAAGTTTTCAAGCCGGAATGCGAAAGGCCCTTGGAGATCCACTTGCTCACATAAGTGAAAATAATTTCATTAAAGAATACAGGCTCAGTAAGGAAGCCTTCGAGGATCTCTGCGCTCTTTTAAAAAAATATACGGATTTGAAGTCCACACAAAGAGTTTCACTTGAAGTCAAGGTAAGGATTTCTTAGCTAATATTATAATTATTATACTCTTTCACTTATAAATGCATTTCATTTTATACCTTCCTATCTTTTCAGGTACTATGTGCACTACTATTTTATGCACATGGGAGCTATCAGCGTGTTACTGGGAAGGCCCTCCATTTTTCCCAGGAAGCAATGAGTGTATATAGAGGAAGTCACAACAGCAATAAACCACCCAAACATACTGAAAAAAAATGTAAGATTCCCAACCACCAGACAAGAAAGAGATAACATCAAACAAAGGTAATAATAAAATTAAACTTTTAGAATTCTTTTCTATTTACCTACCTACTGAAGATTCTATAATCTAGCCTAAAGCAGGCTTTGCTATTGATTATTTTCACTGAATATTTTTGTTCTAAGCAGCATTCAAAATTTATATTTTTAGTTTCTCAGATAAATATAGCTTTCCTGGAGTTATTGGATACATTGATGGTAGCCACTTTAAAATATTTACACCCAATAAAAATGACGAGCACCTTTACTACTGCAGAAAACATTATCATTTACTTAACGTGCAAATGGTTA
This sequence comes from Hypomecis atomaria, assembly GCA_964007245.1. Taxonomy (NCBI): domain Eukaryota; kingdom Metazoa; phylum Arthropoda; class Insecta; order Lepidoptera; family Geometridae; genus Hypomecis; species Hypomecis atomaria. The sequence goes on along the minus strand of OZ023294.1, from coordinate 4,008,164 downwards.
GTACCTGCATCATTGTGAATAAATCTGTGTAATTAAACAACTAAAAAGTACTAACTAAATAAACAACTATTACATTCTTGCGTACTGAAATAGAAGAAAATATAAACTTTACGTAAAATATATTATTATTTAGTAATATAATTTAACAACAGCGAATTCTTTTGGCAGGTATGTGACCACAAATTGTTTAATTCTCTCCGTTAATGCCAAGTTTGGAGGTGCAACCCACGATGTCTTTATTTAGGAAAATAGCAATGTAAATGACTTCATGCAATCATTGCACCGGCAGAATGAAATTGTATGGCTGCTGGGTAAGTAATTTACATATTTTTGACTTATACTTTTTGTTTCCTATATAATTAATGGTATGCAAAATAGCCACAGAAAAAGGGTCATAAACAATTTTTTCAGGTGATTCTGGCTACCCTCAGCGACCGTGGTTAATGACCCTATTTAGACCCACCTCAGCGCTCCATCCAGGAAACGTTCAATACAGTTCACACTACGGCAAGAGTGGTCATTGAAAATACTTTCGGACGACTGACAAACCGTTGGCGTTGTGTACACAGGGATAGAACATTGCATTATCGACCAGAAAAATGTGCACAAATCATTTTAGCATGTTGTGTGTTACACAACATTGCTCTAAAATATAATGTTTCTGACCCTGAAGATGCCTATGTTGTTGAAAAATCACAAGGTACTTTTAGTAAGAAAAAACTAGGTAAGCCATTTAAAATTATACAGTTAACAATTGTAAAAAATATGTTTCTGTTTAAACTTTACAGAACCAGAACGACATGAAGAGTTGGAAAGTGATAGAACATCCTATCTTCTACTGAGGGGACGCGTAATTACGAGACCAAATAGCCAGAAGACTCGGCCAAAGGCGGCAAAGGCTATAAATTTTATTTATCATTATTAGTCTGTACTCACTGCTAAGTATATGCCTCTTATTGTACTTTAATTGTTTTTCTAGTTCTATGTTAATTTGTATACTTAATTTACGAATGAATTACCTATGTAAAATTGAGCTTGATTCTTTCTTTAAAAATAAATCTAAATGAACCAATAAAATTCTAAACAATTTATAAACTTTCTTATTTTATTGATAACTTGACATAAAAAATAACCACATTCAAAAATAGACAAACATGTAAAATCCTTCATGTTTAACACGTCTACGTTGTCTATACTTATACAGGGCCATAGATATTAAAAGCAAAACCTTTTAAGGGCGGGTCTAGTACATATAGCTAGACAAACAATTTTTGTACATTTGAAAATTCGCAAAAAAAACGCTTCTCCATACATTTTGCCGCGCGTTGACGTACTTTTTGTATGAAAAAGTTATTCGTGATTTTCTAAAGTTCTAGAACAAAATTTGTTTGTCTAGTTGTACTAGACCCACCCTTAAAAGGTTTTGCGTTTAATACCTAAGACTCTGTATATGATGATAATGATATGAATATACCAAACTGACTTATAAAAAAAGTTTAGAAATGATTTTGTTATCGAAATGCTAAATATTTAAATTACAACCTAAATAAGAAAATAATATACATTTTAACCTATTAACATTTACATAACAAACAATAACTTAATAGCTATAAAAAATATTATCTATTTCCTAAATTATCTGCTATTTGTTTAAAAACTACTAAAAACCCTTGTAATAAATCTAAAAAAAATATTTTATTCTTAATTCTAATTCTCTTATCCTATTTCTTTCTCTTTCTGCCTCTTGTTGAAACGATCGCCATTCACAATCAGATCTGAAAAAGGCTTGCCTTGCCAGATCTGATTGTGTTTGTGTGCGGGTCCTTCTACGAACAGGAGAGGCCATGTCCAGCATACGGGCCGTCCGCCTCCGTCGCCGAGGAGTGGCGGGTAGTGGCGTGGGGCTCTGCGATGTATGGGCTCCGCTGAGAAGTACCGTAGATGGTAATGATGGTGGACTACATAAAACTGGAGGCACACCACTGTTAGACGGTCAGGTCTCCCTTCTACCCTCATGCAGAGCTGTAATTTTTAAATAATTTACATCAAATGCCAAGTAAGGTACAACGTGTACACGAAATTTATAAAGCCCAACACCAACCAAAAACAGTTGATATCTTAGAAACAGCTCAATCAATATTCATAAATTATAGTTTACAACCACCCTGATTGAATCAGTATAATTAATAAGTAAAACTTTGCACTGAAATTACGAGATAAATAAATAGCTCACTATCCCAACGTTTCAACTGAGTTGCATCGATTGTGGTCACTGTAAACCCATAATGATGTATTTAATTATCTCTTGATTTCAGTGCGCAATTAGTCACGTAGTATATCATAAGAATAAAGTTTTATTTATTAATTATACTGATTCAATCAGGGTGGCTGATTGAATTTCGGCAGCAGCTGGGTATCTATATCTATAGTTGCAGTCTGCCGGTGGCAGAGCATTCGTTTCTTCCTGAAAAATAAAAATTAATGTTTTGTAGAAATGTCGCAAACCGTCGTCTTAATTCTAATAAAGCATATCTCAGAAAGGACAACTTTTGAGGAGGGTCAAAAAACTGTTTTATTAATATAATTCTTTGACATCATTAAAAGTGATGTTCTAAACCAACCATCAAAATGTACTAGAATTTCTTGTTATTAAGTTATAATACAATTTATTTATCCAGGAATCCCAATACCTGAGTTACGCTTTATTAGCATGATTATTTAACTGAGTTAAGGTTTATTAAAATAAAAAAATAAATATTCGTACTGTTTTATATTGTCTACAATTATGTAATTACTTAAACATTGTGTTTTTAATATCAAACTAAATAAACTATAAAAAAAATGTCCACGCTAACTTTAATTCTTATTTAATTTAATTAATCTCTAATCAGTCATTGTCTTAGGCAAATTGTCGTAAAAAGAATGACAATCTGCTGGCAAAATTTGTTTCAGATCTTGGAGATCTTTCCATTTTCTGGACTTCAATGGAATGCTTGATGTGTACATTGGTTTGATTGTGTAGTTACCTACCAATCTTGCATCTGATGGGAAATTCTTGCAATTTATCCGAAAAATTTAGTTTATATTTAATTTTTCCTTCCGGGTCATATTGCAGTTGCCGGATGTCAGTGACAGTTGGGTCACCAGCTTTTTTCCCAGGTCGAATGGAGGTGTATCGTTGCAGTAATGAAAAATCTTGAAAAAATTCATGGGACAGGTATTTTGCGTCGTATTTAGGAGTTTTCTTCTTTGCATCTTTAGTAAGCTTAACATACTCATGAGGTAAATTTATGTCAGTTTTTTTTAGTTTTGTCTCAATAACCGAGTGAACTGAGACACACTCCATTTGGGTATGGCCCTTTTCTAAATATTTTTGTGTGATTAACAGGTTTTCTCTCATAGCTAAGTCAAGAAGAGTATTAGCCATGATTGAGTTTCGATTCTGGGCGGTACATCCATCACTAAAAATAACCAGTGGAATAGTTTTTGGTACCTTCTCTTGTATGTAGTCTACAAGACAAGAAGCGAAGTTAGAGGCTTTTAACTCGCCTTCACACTCATGCCACCAATAACAGGTTACTTCGTGAGTTGCTAAATTGTAAACTGTGTAATTATGACAACAAAGCTTTGTCTTATAATAGACTGCGCTAGCTTGAAGTTTTGGGCACACCTTCACACTCTGCAAATCTACAGTAAGTACCGTAATTTTTCCATCAATAGCCAGTATTTTATCAGCTTCTTTTTCTAATCTTGCAGCATTTTTCTTCTGAATGTGTCTTTTGTAATCCTCTTCTGTTACGTTTTTAGTTTCATAACCACAGCAAACATCACACCTATCCTTTTTTGGCTTGGTAATACTTAAGCTTAGTTCATCAAACTTGTTAAAAAAAAACAAGCTGATATGGGTTTTACCTTATCACTAGCACATTTTTCTTTGTAAATGCTGTACACGTGGCTCTTGCTTTCGAATACTGGTTCTAAATATAGTTTTGTTGATGTACTTCTACAGTAGTGTGAGGGTAGTTTAGGTATATCTTCTAAAAACTTTTGCAGATGATTAGCCTGACTGACTCCAGTGGATGTTTGTGTTTCAGTAGATTCAATTTTACCTCTTTTACTCTTTTGCTTTGTAGTCTCAGATAATGAGATACCCGACTCAGATAGTATACATAGCTTTGTTGTCTTTTTTTTTGATTCAGTTGTTCTTTGTTTAATTGGAATTTTATCAATCATTGAAGTTACAAAACTTTTTTTCCCTGACCAATCAAGCTCCTTCCAAAAGTTTTGAAAAATACTTTGTCTATCATGTTCTTCAAACTCAGAGCAGAACCTCATGGTGCTATTTTTGCAGAACTTGGGAGTCACATGCTAGGCCCATCTGCCTTTCACTTCTCTGTATACCTGTCGTCACCTTATATTCCTTTCTTGAATATCCTGAATAACTCTCTCCCCGCATTCTCTTCTCTTTTGTAATATTTCGTTGCCACTCTTCATAAATAGCATGCTTTTTGCGTTTAGGCTTGTTTTCTGGATCTTCAAATTTATTTGTTTCAAGCCCAGATTCAACAACTAACATTTCTGCGTCTATAATCGCTTCAGTAATGGTGGCATCCAATTCTACAACTTCAGATGTTGAACTATCATTAGTAGCAAACTGAGTGATTGGCAATTCACTGACTGGTTCCAAATTTTCATATAATTTAATTACAAGAGGAGATTCTTGGGCGCCTTCATCATTTTTGGCCACAAATGTGTCTTTAAGTTCAATTTCAGGATCATTTTTAGCAGCAGCACTGAGTAACGGATCCAGATTGGACACTTGCTTATTAATTTCCAAAGAGGCTTTGTTTTGGGCATTAACGGCGGGATCAGGTTCGGTTGTAATGACTGTATTAATCGCATGTAGTAGTTCGTTGTCTGGTTTGTATATCAAGATGTTCTCTAAAATTTGTATACGGCTCTGGTTTTTCTTTTTCTTTGAATTAGTCACTTTTATTCCGTTCTCGACTATAAAATTTAAAATTTCTTGGTCATCATCGTCTGATCCTGATTGCATCAAATCCATTTTGATGATAACTGAAAGCAATTATAGCAACAAACAAAATTAAACATCTGAAAACACCACGACGGTTATGATATATTTGAAAAATAAATTGGCGAATAGGTCGTATCTCAAATGGAATCTACTAAAATATTAATTCGAATAGGCAATATCTCAAAGCACACTTGAAAATTGTTAATTACTGTACTAATAGTGGTTTTCCACAAATGAAATATGTTTTAAAACCGTAAATAAACTTCAATAAAGTAAATGGAAACTATTTCATACCTTGGCAGCTTACAAAAACAATCACACACAACTTAAATCGCGGAACAACCTGTGATATGTCAACAAACTATGGCGACTCAATGAGTTAATGCAGATTCGCAGAGAGATCGAATGATTTGAGATGCTTTGTATTACGTCAAGTCTTTTATCTCACTCTTTTCTATACAAACTTTACAAGGTAAAGAAAGAGAAAGATTCACTTTTGTCAGCTTTATCCAAACAATACAAAATGTCAGTTACGTTCAAAAATGAGATGTGACATATTAGAGAGCCCGCAGACATACAATTGTAAGTTGGCCGACTATCGAACAACTAAATTGGGTTCTTTTATAATTTAGTTGACCAACTTTATTTTATTGGTTAAAAGCCGCTGACTTAATTGATTTAGTCGGTTACAGTATTGCCAGCGCGGTGCGTGTGCGTGAAAATGCGGAAAAAAACGCTTTAATTGCTCTATTAATAAAAAGAAGACGAAAACAAAAGAGAACATTTTGGGTGCATCCCATATTAAGTAACAGATTAGAATATGGGAAGCATCATACATTGCATTCTAAACTCAGATATTACCCTGATACATTTTTCTCATACTACAGAATGAGTATTTCGTCTTTTGATGAGCTCGTATATCTAATCGGGCCAGCGATAATCAGACAGGACACAACTTTTCAACTCGCTATCGCCGTTGAAGAGAGGATTGGACTAACTCTCCGGTAAGTACCTGCTGGGTTAATAAAATACATCTCATTTCTTAATTTTTTTATTGGCGTTTCTATACTTATAATCCTTACTAATATTATAAATCTTTCAAGTCTTTTTTGTACAACGCTGGCCTTTTTTGAACTTCGTCTATTAGCTCTTCTACTTTTTCGTTTGCAACAAGCGATCGGGAGGCAGACGTCGTACCCGTCGACGAAGATGCGAGCGCGGGGAAATCACGCGCACGCGTGTGGTCGTCTTGCATTCTGCCGCGCGACTGCCCAACAAAGTTGGATAGTCCGCGAACTTGCATAGGGTAACCGTGCTAACAAGCAGTTGACCAATAGTTGGACAGCTTTTTAATTGTGCGTAATCGGAAGGGAATCTCGTTTCTGATACGATCGGTGCCCAATTAGTTAGTTGGACGATTTAGTTGGATAAGATGTGCGTGCTATGCTAGCATATGTCATTATACCTATTGGTATACTCTGCGATTTAGTCGGCCAACTTATAATTGTATGTCTGCGGGCTCTCTTAGAATTAAGGCGACGAAATACTGGTATAGATGTATTTTAAAAACAAGTCTTGTTTGGAGTCTTGATTGCCAATTTGAAGGCACTTGATTCTTCAAACCCGGATTAATCCGACATTATTAGACAGTGTTTTTGCTTTACAGCATTGGCATTATGTGGTCAAAGCAAAAAATTAAGACAAACAAAAAATAAAACCTACCTCAATACCAATCTCTGATATAGAAGTAAAGCCTGTAGCCACCCTAGTTCCTACCAAGCGGAGAACCCTCTCTTCCAGCTCAGTTAATTTGACGTTACAAGCAGGACCGCCACCGGTTCCCTGTGCCGTTCTATGTATGCGACCAGCTTTTATTTTGCGTTATTTTTAAAATCACTCCATACCTTTATCCAACACACAAACAACAAAAAGCGAAATAAAGCAAATGTTACATGGAAATGAGATAATAAATATATAGTTGTATAGTTAATAATATCATTGAAATATTGAAACTAGCTGCCCCTTAGCAGGTATAAATTATCTCTATAGCAAATATCATCAAAATCTTTTCATTCATTTCAATGTGAGAGGCACAACAACTAAGAGGCAACTAGCTAAAAAACATTTTAGATATAAGATAATATTAGTGTAATAAATAAATACATGACAAGGAATAAATCTAATGCAACGTAATGAAACATGAAGATTGAAATAAGCCAAAATTAAATAAGAGTAAGTATCTAAAAAGTGAAAACTTTTATTATTTTTTTAAGTACCTTTCTCCATTTGTCTGCTGTCTTAGTATCATTAGTGGATTCCGAATTAAGTATTTTAGTCAATTGATCCCATCATTGTATATTTAAAACCCTTCCTCGAGGCCCTTCAGAGGGTTTGTTAAGGTCACCATATCTGTAAATAAACATTTAAATAAAAAAACAATTAAAACTCGCATTCCTGCAAAGCACTTCAAGAGCAGTCAAGTGCTTGAACATGGCCCTCATAATAAACTAGCTAAGTAATAATAAGAACAAAACAAATTAATAATACGTACTTTTCCATAAACTCCACCAATAACTGGAATTGCGTTGAACTTGTACGCATTTTATATTTAATTCGCAATATTTCAATGTTAACCCTTAAATGCATGATTATTACTAAGAACTCGAAAAAAAAATCTTGTAGAAAATTTTATTTTAATACAGGGAAAAATATAGAAAAATAAGAAAAATGTTTTTTTCAATACTATTTTATTAAAAAACCTTATGTTGCAGATTCACAACACTATGCATTTACTACACAATAACTACATATGAAAATCTTTGAAACAATCCTTGGATTTAGTAAGGCAAAGGGATACTCCACACTTCTCACACTTTGTTTGGGTGTATCCCTTACATCTAGGCATTTTTCACCTGCTGCGAACACAGTCATCGGGCCAGTGACCAACATTATCTGTCCTTATGTCCTTGGGTGGAACATGCTGAACAGGACCTCGCCTTTTTTAGCTTGAATTTCCATTTCAATGCTGTTACTGGTGCTGGGCCTTCCTCGTTTGTTGCAGAGTGCAGCTGCATCATTAACATTGGCTAACACCTCAGCTAGTTCCAGTCTATAGTGACACAAATTCGGAATTGATTCGAAAGCTTCATTTCTTTTCAAATCTTTATAAACAAGCCATGAGTTTATTACTGTCATGTCCAATAAGTGATAAAAGATACGTAGGTACCACTTGCGACACCTCATTGCTATTCTATATCTACCAATGAAGCTGTCCATGAGGTCCACTCCACCCATATGGGCATTGTATTCTTTTATTATATGTGGGCAAGAAATCTTGACCCTTGTTTTGTTTGCTTTGTCAAACCTTTCTACTTGGGAGACAGGTTCTGCTCCAACATATGAAGATAGAAAAGTGACAGCTTTATTGTCCTTCCAAGTTACAGCTGTCAAATCAACACCATCAAAGCTTCATTTGCTCTTCATAAGTTCCACGGGGAACTGATTTCTCCAACAGTGTTTTTTTGTCAGGTAGTTTGCAGTTTACAAGTCTGTTGTACTGTAGAGTGCCCAGGCTGTAGATTCCTTGTTTAGCAAGATGGGTTACTAGTGGCACTGAGGTGTAGAAATTGTCAAAATATATAATATGGTTTATATGCCTTGGGACACCTCTGACCAACCGGATAACTACATTTCCTACTGGCCCAAAATCTGGCTCATCTTGGAACCGCTCATTCTCTTGGCCAGTGTAGATTTCAAATTTGTGAGCATAGCCTTTTACACTACACATAACATATAATTTGAAACCCCACTTGTGTGGTTTATTTGGTAAATATTGTTTCATAAAGTGTGCTACTTTTGTAGCACACATCTGCTCATCGATGGATAGTCTCTGCTCCATTGGAATTGATGTAAACTTTTCATTCAGATGGCTAATCATGGGCCTTATCTTATGGAGCCTATCATGTTGTGGGTGGTCCCTATGTAAATGATTTTCATTATTATTGAAATGCAGGAATCTGCGAATGGTTTCGAATCTGTTCACAGTCATTATCTTCTTGATTTGTTCAAAACCCACAGTATTAGACCAGTAAAGGCGAACATTGGGATATTTTATAACAGACATGTATAACAATATTGCAATAAACTTTCTTAGTTCAGTTTCAGTCAAATTCAATGGTTTTGTCACATTTTTTTGAACAGAGTAGAGATTAGATTCTTCCACGATCCTCTCTGTATTTCTGATGTTAGAAAATGTGAAAATATACTATAAGGAGTACCCGTAGCAACTTGGTCCTTCAGTTCTGGTGGGTATGCAGTGCTGCCAAGAAAAGCAGTCTGGTCAGAGTTCAAAACAAATTTTTTTGCCTTCCAAACAAGGCCTCTCATAGTTGCTCGGCGGCTGGATTGACTTGTGGAGGGATATGGAACCTGAGGCACTTGTCTATCTGCTGAGGTGTCATTTATCAATGGTGGGTCTTCTGCAATGAGCTCATCATCACTACACTCATCGTTTTCCTCCTCTACCGGACTCTCAAGATCGTGAAGTAAATCTTCTCGATTTTCATAAAAATGCTCATGGTCTTCTGCATCAGACCCTTCAAGATCATCTTCAGGCCCAGCAATCATCCAGCGTCTTAACGCAGCTGCATCTTCTGTAAGTCCCACTGCTCCTACTGTGCTTTTTACTAATTTGTTTTCCTGTTCGTGGCTTTGGTCAAGTGCAATCGAGGAAAAACGCGAATTGGACTTTTTTACTGTAAATTTTCCAGAACAGAATGCATGGTATACCTCAGGGGCAATATTTGGCAGTAGTTCCATATCACGAATATGCACTGATATCCATCGAGCATAATTGGTGTGATCAATAGCGAAGAACCATGGAGCCATTGACTTTAAGGCCCGATGGTATAGGTCAAAATTTGATGTACGGATAGAGCGCACAAAAGTAGCTCTCAACACTTCTAAACTGAGAATCATATTCCAGAAGTGAAACGCTGCGGAATCTATCGATTGTTGTTGTTTCCATTTATCAAAGTCAGTGTGCATTTCTGGGTTTTCGATTTTGTATGTATCATAGGCGCGCACAGAAAGAATATGTAGTGCAGCAGAGAGTACTTCGTGAACGTATCGGGCACGTCTCGGATGCGAGGCTTTTAAAAATGACTGAGCCTTTCCCTCGCCACACACTTCAGCACGTGTCAAAGCTGATATTATTCCAGATTTTCCTAATAAATCCCCAATCAACGTCATAAAGTTCATTTCTATGTGAAAAGCACCCATCATAAGAACAATGTCTTTTTCTCCAAACTGCTCCTGATTATTCCATTGGAAGATCTTTCCAAGAGCGTATAGAGGTTGATCCATAGCAATCACTGTTGCTTGATTTGGGTTTAAAGACGTAATGGTTTTTTGCACGTTATTAATGATATGTTTGACAACAGCTATTGAATGTGAAGGATCTGGAAGAAGGGGCAAAAGTACAGAACGCGACAATCCTTTTTGTTCGCTTGGCTGTTGACTTGCGTGATAGGCAGCCCATGAAATAGATTCTGGGTTTTGTTCTGTTTTATTTATAGTATCTCGAACTCGCTCAAGCCATGCCTCTTCGAGCCGTTTTTCAGCATTCAGATCTGCAGTCAGACCAATTGAACTATTTTCAGGAATGGGAGGAATCCTTTGGGTCCTTTTCCTTGAGACTATAAGGAGCAACTTCAGTGTAAAAAGATGGTAATGGTTTAACCCTAAGTGATGAAGAGGGACTAGGTTTTGATATTGGGAGCATTCGACGAGGTAATCTTTCAGAGTCCTGATCAAGATGCTGAGCAATGCTGATTGATGTTCCATTGAGAGCTTCTTCGGCTGTGGTCGTCGGCTCCGTCGACATTTTTTTGCAAAGCTATGGGAGAAACCACCCCTTCATCTTCATAAAGTTGACATGCAGCTTCAGAGACTTGTTTCGAGCATTGCAAGACTCTTTTGTATGTGACTGACAAACCATGATGGGCTAATTTGTCTATTATTTTTCTCTGTCTAGTGTGTGTATGAACTAGAAGTCCAATGTACAGCGGCAACGTGGGCTCATGTTTGGTCGTATGACGTATATTTGTGTCTGAAGGCGTTTTCTTTGTTGCATGGAACATAACAAGTTGAGCTATCGAATTAGCAGCAACTAATCCTACGTCCTCACTCTGGTCTATGATGCTCGGTCCATGAAGAAGCATTTTTATAAGTGTTAACAGAGAAAGCGGAATTTCCGGAACATCTTTGATTAGGCTTCCACTAAATGTAGTCTCTTTTAAATTAAACATTTCAGCTCGACAAGTGTTAGCAACGTTTGCCATGTCCATGAAATAGTTGTCAGCTTCATGGTCTTCTGCAGAACGAACAATCCTACCAATATCTTTCTCAAAAGCAAGAATAGTTGGCTTAGGTGGATCCGAATAACATCGAAGGCCAGGAAAGTGTTTCAATAGCCTATCTTGTAGGCGATGCGATGTAATGGACAATCCTTCATCTGCCTGTAGTTGTTTAAGTCTATCATTGATTATCTTTCTTAATTCAGATAGTTTGAAAACATTTTGTGAGCTAGACTCCATATACATCACAAGTTCTGTAAATGCAAGCTTTATGAAATCAGGTTCACATTCCGCTCCTTTGTTCTTACTTTTATAAGATCTAACTTCGTTGTAAAAAAATGTAAGACAGTTCGTATGATACGATGCTTCCTGAGCCACTAAGTCTTTCGTTGCCATTTTCACTAATAAATCCTGCCGATCAAGAGTAGTTGCTCCATCTCGAATACGCTTTTCGATCTCTTTTGTTAGGACAGTATGAAGGGTTTCCTTATCAGTCTCAGGATTATTGCAGAAAAAACAAACTTTAACTACTTTCGAACCTATAGCTCTTGGCAGGCGGCTTGAGGTACATAGTGCTTCGCCCGTCGATGTATTGTCGACTTTAGAAATGTTTTTTTTGATCCGGTCAATGGTAGTCTTATTGTAATTGGCACGACATCTTTTGTGAAATTTTGCTTGTTTGGATTTTAGTGTTTCCAAGAATGTACCACCTTCTTCGAGTCTCTTTACGACATCTACAGGTACCTTGCCAAGCTCATTTAATGTCGAAGCATTTTCAGCCAGACTTATATATCCAGCTCCTACATCTGCTCGTTTGGAAAACGCAGGGTAAACAAGCGGATCACCCGTATCTTGTTGGCAGTATAAGCACTTGTTCCAGTCAGTTTCTTTCTCCGAACTTGCCATTGTAAGTTTTCATGGAGTAATAACTGAAAATAAAAATGATTACACTTAAGATTCGTACTCGAAATGTAATAAATTCAGATAATTTTATAAATATTCACTTCTCGGTTTGTCGCTAGCTAGCACGAAGAGTGATCGCTAATCGGGATGTAGAAATACATGGCTTGTAATAAGATGATTACGGTGATTGTAAGGTGAGAATACGGTGATTAGATGTACATGTTGCCCAGGCCAAGTAATGTTGTGACGTGAAAGAAAGACAAACAAGCACACTGTAGCATTTATAATATTAGTATGGATTAGGATATCTTGGTGTGTTTCGGACTGTAAAGTTCGTCATATTCTAACAGGCAGCCAGCAATCCGATTAAGTATACCTAGGCCTAAGTTGGTACGCGCGCTGGGGCCAATTTAATTAATGAAGTCTAGATTTACTTACCTCTTCAGTTAACACTCTCTCGCACTTGTAAAATACTTCAAAACTCGGGATTCGTAACTCGCGTGACACCGCGGGTTGGCGCCGCAACGCACGTCCGCGTAGCTCAGACGAAGCGGGCGGACTGGTCGCGTCGGTCGCGTCGCCCGCCAGCCAAGCCGCGCGCCGCGTCGCTTGTCGTTGGGTCGGGCAGGCAAGGCTACACCCCGCTCCTCCGCCCCGCGCCCCTATTGTCGCCATAGCTCTGCTGATACCTATCACGCGGTAGCGCGCAGCTATATTTTTAATAAAACTTCAAAGTTACATGTACATTATTTTGTAAACTATAAGACAAATTGTTCTTTGACAGTTTTATGATAGCTGTACCCGTTTTCATAGAAAATAAGAAAAACCACGATTTAGCACATACGAAGTGGGGGAAAGGGGGGAAAAAACAATTTTTCGACATGCTTCCATATCTATATTGAAGCACATATATGACAACTACATTCATGCCAAGTTTCATGTTTTCTTCACGATGGGACCATAAAACTGATTTTTGTTAGGACAAGGAGCCGTACTAATCCTACTTTTCTCATCAAACTCGGAACGACCGAGTTTGGGACATCTCCACCGATGCAGTAATTTAAAAGCCTATACCTCTCACGGAAAGCTATGTATTTCATTGCTCTGATCCCCACTCCAATGTGAACCACTCCTGGACCCGAAACACTCGGTTTGGGTATCAAGGTGAAGGGATCGAGCATGCGATCACATAAATCTGTGACTTTCCGTATTTTCGGGAAAGGACCGAAATATTCACTGATATAAAACAAATTAGCCAATGTAATTCTAGCATCTTGAAAAATTTTCAAGTAGCAGTATCCATTTGCTGTATACAATACCTTCTTTAGAATGCAAAATCTTCTTGCATCTAATAATTTTAGATCCCGGTGATATGTCACCGAGAAACTCATTGTTGCGGCTTCAGGCGAGAAAACCACACAAAAAGATCTGCTCCAGGCGAGGAAAAAGATTTATTGGCGAATTTCACATCGATAAATAACTAAAACCACATGCAATGTGCGTATGAATACACACACTGAATATGATTAAGCTGGTTTCGATTATTTGGAATGTATTTCAAAACTATTGGACAATTTTTATCAAATTATTATAATATTCATTTAGTAGGTACACAAGAGTTACAAGAACTGTTTTTGAAGAAATCACAAGAGAAGCAAAGGAGCAGTAACAAGTTAAAACATGCATGCTGCCATTACTGCACCGTCCTGCTACGAGTACAGCCCAGGACATTAAGTTCACTGGCCAGATTTGCCCAGAACTCGACAGCTTGTTCGTCTGCTTGATTACTTGAAAAAAGTTTCAATTGAGACTATTGTAAATCCAAATAACTTGAAAGAAAATAAGCTACTCCTAGTACCTAGTTGCTTAGGTTTTATATTAAAAAAAAAAGATCTACTTATAAGACAATTAGTTACAATTGCTTACCTCGGTTTCTTCACTATGTTGGCGTGGAGTCCCTATGCTTTTTGTTGGCGCGTTTCTTATTAATTTTCAAAGTTTGACGTAGTGATATTGACGTATCTTTTCCAAGAATTTGCGAACAAACTTTTGCGAAGTTTTTGTGAAATGTGAACTGAAAAACTGTTTGTGAACAAAAGTGTTGCCAAAGTAATTTAGCTTAAGTTACGATAAAAGTCAACGAGTTGTATTTAACCTCCAATCTTTTATCTAATTATAGATATATAAAAGCTAGTGCATTCCTCGGAAATAAATAATGTAAAAGTCTTATTCCAAAATAAAGCGAGGAGCTCTGGTGAAAATTGCTTGCCATTATTATGAATAATTCTCTTAATGAGAGCTGCTGCAGAAACTCCGCGCAATTCTAGAAGGTCAACTTGCTCTTGGGTAATTAATCTGTTTTCTTTCAACTCGTTGAGTACTTGCTTCAAATTTTCCATTTTATTTTTCAAACGCCGACGTGTTGCGTAGAGGGCATTGCATCGCAATCGCCGACATTGAGCTGCGTCTTTCAATCTAATAATTTCGTTTTTCAATTTTCGTTTTCTTGGGTTATTGCCAACTTTTGGGAGAAGTGGACATACGTGTGGCGGCGCTTCTAAATCGATATGCATATCGTTTGAAGTAGAAGGTACGTGTTGCAGTGGAGGCGACTTGTGAACAATCATGTCAGTACTTTTGAGAATAAAAGAAAGTGCGAATTGGATCGGAAACGTGATGAACTGAAAATCCCTTTTTTCCATTCCGTTCAACTAAACGAATCAACTAGTTGATCCGTTTGATACCCTCCGAGACACTTTCTTCCTAATCGGACCAACTAATATGATCTGTTGAATATATGGTCTTAACGAATCAACTTACAATGATTACCTATACTCTATCGAATAGAATGAAAAATATGTGGAATGACAGTAGCAAATGAAAGATCACGTGACATAAAATTTCGCTAGTCTCAAATGAAATAATTATAATAAAAATAACTTTTTTATTGGTAAAAAACTTAAGCGAACAAATTTTCCTTAAACACAAAAAACATAAAGAGTATTCCTTTTTTCTTATTAGTTTTGGACTACATTTTATATTTAATATATATTTTTTTTTTATTATTATTTTTTATCTTAATTTTTTCATTGCATGCCCAAGACTGATATTATTGTTTAAAAACTGCATCATTATATGACGAATAACTCCATCTCTGTTCGCATATTTTCTGTTCCTTTTTATGGGTGTTTGTAATTTATTAAACTTTTCATTTCTTGATACGAAATTAACCCTTAAGTGCATAACAACGTATTTTCGCTCGGAAAAAATATATGTGTTAGGAAAAATGGTCTAAATAATGGGAAAAATAATAAAAAAAATCCAAAAAAATCTTACAACCTTTTTTTTTTCAAAAAAACTATAAGAATCGTTTTCGATACAGTATGCATTGTTGTACTATATATTACACAATATATCTAACTAAATATTGGCAGAGTTGTGAAATACGGTGAAGCAGTCTTTGGACTTTTTAGAGCACAGATGTACGTTACATTTAGCACATTTTATAATGCTGAGTAAATGGCAAGAGGGCAACATACATCTGCTTCGAGTTTCTGTCCTTATCTGGCCATGATCTGTTTTGTCCAGTCTGACTTCATGTGGAGGCAATGTTTGACATTGTTTACCTTTCCGAATTTTAGGTTGTGGTCCTTGTGATGTGCTGGATGGGCTGCTAGTGCTTGGGCGGCCTCTGGTGGTAGTTGGAGCATACTTGCATATCGTATCAGCCAGTTCAGACCTAAAGTTGGCGAGGTTGAGGATGTTTTTTGTTGGAACACTATTTTTAGCAGAAACTTTTTTGTAAATGATCCAGGAGTTGATTACAGACAGATCAAGCAGATGATAAAAGATTCGCATATACCATTTTCTGCTTTTCATTCGTATTTCATATCGCTCTAAAAAGGAGTCCATCAAATCTACGCCACCCATGTGAGCATTATACTCCTTGATCAATTTGGGACATGTTATGGCTATCCTCCTCTTCTCTTTTTTATCAAACCTTTCTATATTTTCCACAGGCTGTGCGCCGACATATGTAGACGCTAAGACTACTTGTTTATTATCCTTCCAGCTGACGGTGGTCATATCCACACCTTCAAAATTTTACACCTTAAGGGATTTCACGTCGCTTATTTTTCTTTTTAAATGAAAACGGCATTGGCCTGAAAAGAAATGGTTAACCGTTCAATCCAATAGGCATATCAAAAAAGCACAAAGTATGACACCAAAATACATTAAAAACAAAGGGAGCATTGGGCATGCCCAAACCTCCCCCCTCCTACCTGCATGCCCATTGCTCCCCATAACCTCACTTTTCAAATAGATTTGAATAAGTTTATTTTTATCAAATGTAGAATCCTAATTGATAGGTAAATATAATCTTCATTAAACACAATAGAAGAAGTTAACACAGATACTTACTCTTTCTTGCAGATTTCATTGTTATGTTTCTTCAAATCACAGTCAAAATATTTACTTCTGTACGCAACAAACCGTTGAGCACACGTAACTTGACAACCAAGTGAAATGACAGCTGACACTTTTGGTAAGCGGTGTTGCCAGTTATTAAACTATAGTGCTGTGGTAGAAAACAAAAAATATCTAGAATAGATTTTGAGGAATGAGGGGGTGCCCGAACCTCCCGACTGCCCAATGCTCCCCTACCTCCCCTATTTCGAAAAGGGCTCATTTCAGCATTAATGCTGAGTTAATGATCTGAGCAATAATGTTTAAGTGTACAGTATATGGTGTGCCAGAGATACCCACTTGCTCCGACGTCAGGCCTTTCTTCTTACGGTGTGCTGCGAGTACATTGTCACGGAAGGAAACCGAGGTAAACCTGAACCATAATTTTGGGTCGACCATCAGAGACCATAATTAACCACAAATTACAGTTTCTATAGACAGCTACTATACTACCACGACTTATGGGAAAGTTAATTTCGGATCCTATTGTTTCCAGCAAGTTAATCAGGTTCTCGCCTCGTCTCTCCGGGACATTCCGAATTTTGATATATGTAACTTACTCTCGCCTGCTGCTCCAGTACTTCAATTTTTGCTTCTAATAAAAAAAAAAAAAATTAATACGGGGTCTAAATAGGCCCATATGGCTTCAGGGTGGTGTTGGTTTGAGGGAGAAATGGAACAAAAGGTAATAGGTTTCTCGCCCTTCAAGTAAGCAACACCTGTATGTAAGGTAATCTGGTTTTTTAAGAAGTGATTTGCTTGTATTTCGTTATTATATTTACATGTGAAATTTTCGGAGAAATCTATGTGGACTGCTATCTCATTATCTTTTAAATTATCTATACAAGTCTTGTATTGTTTATACTGAAAGTAAAAATTATAAAAATGTGTTTTGAACTTCTTTACTTCAGAATTAAATATATTTAGCAACTCCTGTAAGGTACCATCCTTTTTAATCTTGACCATCCTTTTAACTTTTTTCTTTTCCTCATTCTTTTCATAATCTTCCTCTTTTAATTTAAAACCCAGGCGAACCAACTTACGTTTGTCGTTAAATCTTTATTATGAGCTTCCAATTTGTTATTTGAACACACTTCACAATCGTTGTACATGTGCACCGCTTGAATTCAAAGTCACACACTAAATTTGATGTAACTTCATTTAAATTTTCTGTTTCAAGAATATCAAGTAATTTTAACTCGTTAACCAGGAACTGCATATTGGAATGTTTAATGCATGCGCAACTTTCGCAATCTTTTATTTAACACAAAGAAAGGTCGGTACTTTTTAAAAGTACTGAAGCTTATTTTTTGAACCTCAGAAACAAATTTTTTGTGTAGTACGCTTAACTTGTCCAACAAATATCTTTTTTGCATAGTGACTTTTTTCATAGTCCGGTACTCTTTTTTGCCAGCCGTGGCTCGGCTCACGTCGTCTCGAATATAAAATTCCTCAATTCGTTTTTGTAGTGTCTGCCTCTTGCTCTTAAGATGGCAATAATTTTTGATATTACTTTTTATTCCTAGAGAGGCTCTTATTTTTGATTTGTGTTTATATTTTTTAACAATACTGTTGCCCAAAATTTTTTTCATAACGCTTTTTTCCGAGTTATTTAAGTTTTTGTATTCTAACTTTAGTGATTCCGTAAGTACTTCATGTTCTAACAGCTTTTTCTTAATTTCATCCTTTTTTGGTGTTGCCACGTTAGGTATTGTTTCTTCTACAAAATCTGTAACTCTTTGATATGGCTGCGATGATGTCGATGATGCAGTCTATGACGCGGCAGCTAGAAGAACAGGCCCGAAATAACGAGAGACAGACTCGTCAGCTGGAAGAAAAATTGGACCGCAACAGAGAAGAACAGGCTCGTCAAAAATAAGAACTGCTTTCAAGCTTGCAGAATCCCACTTCTGACACCAAATGTTACGAGATGGGTTCTTGGATAATCAGTTAAAACGCCGATTGTTCACTTTGCACTTTATTGCACAGAATCACAGTACACACGACACAACTGGTTCGCACAAACACGTCACACTGGCACTGAAATTCACACAACTAGTCACTTCACAATCACTGGTACCGCACTTGAACACGAGATGTTTTCACTCCGGTATAAACGCGATAACTGCCACGAACGAAAACCATCGCCCTATTTATATCGGAACAAGGGTTCTCTAGAAATCTGTAGAATATTCGGTGCCATTGTGACTGACAAAGTAAACAAGTGTAAAGTTCGAGAATCCCTATTGTTCTCAATTATTACGAAAACACCAAAAAAATCTAACAAACAACAAACAATAGACGCGACACAAAGACCGGTGCCGCCTGAGTCATAAAACCATAAATCTCGCGATTAGATGTAAACAACTCGCCGCCCGTAATTACCGTGCGCGGCGCGGTTTACTGCATAACACTACCTCCTCCCAAGACATGCTCGTCCCGAGCATCGTTGCACCCGTGATATCGCGCCAATCGATCCACGTGAACTATCTTGGGGGCACCTCGATGTCCTTTCTGTATGCGGAACGTCACGTCGTTGATCTTGGTCACCACTCGGTACGGTCCATCCCATTTGGCTTGTAGCTTTGGAGACTTCCCTTTACTGCGTATAGGGTTGTGCAGCCATACCATCGAGCCTTCTTCGAACCCAGGATTGTTAGCCCTTCTGTCGTATCGAGTCTTCATTCTTTCAGATGCTTGCTGGCCATACTCTCTAATGTGCTCATAGATGTCGTTCATCTTGTTCCTGAGGGCACTGGCGTACTCAGTTATGGGTCGTGGAGAATCCGGTGGAATGCCAGTTATTAAGTCGGCTGGTAGCCGTAATTCACGTCCGAAATTGGCAAAAGCGGGAGTGACATTGGTGCTCTCATGAACAGCACTTCGGTATGACAACAAAAATGGCTGGATATGCTTGTCCCAATCCCGTTGTTGGCTTCCGACTACTTGTTTTTATCAGCTAACTTTTCTATTATATTTCCATAATATTCGTTGACCTTTTCTAATTTATTTGAAAGTCGAATTACTTTCTTCTGTAAGCTTTTGTAGCCCTTTTGTGTGCTATATTGTAGCGCATGGCAGCAGAGTCTGCAGGAGGGTTATTGTATGGTGTCATCAATGAAAACTGATGAATGTAATCAATGAAATCTTATAAATGTCATCAATGAAACCTCATGAATGATTCTGAAATTTTGTGAAAAATATTTGCAATTACATGAAAAGAAATACAAAGTTCACTATCTAGGAATATGTATAATACGTAATACAGCACAGATGTGTTAGTAAGGCAGAAGTTTAGGGATATAAACAACTAAGCCATTAGCATGCATGTTTTTTTTTTTCGAAAAAAAATCATTAAGTGTTTCCGCCACAGCGCCATCTGTCAAGTCAAAGTCAAAGTTCCTTTATTCCGTAGACATTACAGTTGCACTTGGAATCGTCAGATAACAATGTTTAGAATACAGTTTATTAAATCTAATCTCAAATAGGTACTTACATACGTTTCAAGATTTCACAAAATATATTTAATACAAGAAATAACATAGAGACAACTTAAAGAAAAAATATATAACAGTCTAATAAAGTAATGTATATGAAAACAAACACCAAAGCAAGAACAAAAAATAAATGATCATCACAGATAAAAAAGTAGCATATTACGTTATTCAGCAATAACGGTTATTAACATCACAGTTAAGAAACAAATAGCAAGACACGTTATTCAGCAATAGCATCGTCAATTCTTCAATTCGTGTCGTAGCCCCGACAAGAATTGACGAATTGACGATGGCACGCTTCCGCACTCCTCCGCGGCCCGACAGCGCTGTCCGCATCCGGACCTTCCTCGGGGAGCTCTACCCGGCATTGCGACGATGTGCCGAAACACGGGACACATCGTGCAGTCTCGGGGAATTCTCGAACGGGTGGCGGGCTTCCCCAAGCCCATTCATTCAGAGTTCCCCTTATGGAGGCAGGCGGTCGTGTGCTAGACGCCTGCCTCGGGGGCGCCTTCTGCGCATGGGGAGGCTCGCAATGTCGTCCTCATGCGCTCATCCGCCTCCTTGCGCCGGAGGACTTCCTCGCAGAAGTCCCGTACTGCGCTCCAGGCGGTCCGAACCATCGCCTCGGCAATGGCTGGCAGTGAGAGGTCGACCCCCACTACGGCAGCGAGCTGTGCACGCTGAGTGTCCTAAGCTGGGCACACCTCCAGCGTGTGCTGCGCCGTGTCCTCGCGATGGCCACACTGGTTGCACTCTGGTGTGTGCTCCCTACCGGCAACTCTGTGCAGGTACTTCCCAAAGCAACCATGCCCGGTGAGCACCTGCAAGAGCCTGAAGGAGAGGATCCTCCCCTCACGAGCTAACCACACCCGGAGGATAGGTCGGAGCGCCTCAACAGTGCGGCGACCAGCAGACGGCTCTTTCAGCCTGCGCTGCCACCGCTTCACGGCCACATGCCGTTCTCGCCTTCGCCAGCGTCATATCACCTCAGGGGGAGCTAATTCATCCCTGGACCGTGCCACAGACTGCTGGCGGTATATGCTGGCCAGCACCTGGGCGTCGCAAGTCCCAAGGTGTAGTGCCGGCCAGCAAACACGCCGCATCATACGATACGGTGCAGTATGCCCGTATCACTCTGAGCGCCATGAACCGTTGCGGTCTCCGCAGGAGTGCAAAAGGTTCTTGGCGCTCAGAGCATCGGCCCAGATCGGCGCTCCGTAGAGCGCCACTGATCGCAACACCCCTGTGTAGAGGCGGCTGCATGTGGGATTCAGCCCTCCCACGTTCGGGAGTAGGCTACCCAACGCTGAGGCCGCTCCGATGAGCCTTGGAGCCAGTCGCTCAGCAAGTGCTCTTGAAACCTCAATCGGCTGTCGAGGACGAGACCGAAATATCTCTTCGTCGCCCCGAGCGACGCCGATAGAGACATCTCCCACGACCAGCTCTGCCCCGGCCGGAGGTGCGTCACGAAGCCCGTGAAAACACATGGCCTCGGACTTGTTAAGGGCCACCTCCAGCCCCAAGCGGCGTTTTCGGCTAACTCCGCGCGACATGGCCCACCTTCCCCATCCCTCGTTCGTCGGATAGACTACCTCTCTGACCGAGAAGTAGTCATCGAGAGTCCGGCATAGGTAGGCGGGTGCCTCGTGGCAGCCCAGTGCCTTCCGCTTCCGCGAAGGCCCTCACCCTCGATATAGTGGACCTGCCCCTGCGGAAGCCGAACTGCGACTCAGCCAGGTTTGGCCCGACCTGCTCCAAGTGCTTGTTGAGACGGGCGGCAATGACACGCTCTAAGAGCTTGCCAGCCTCGTCCAACAGCACAATCGGGCGGTAGGCCCCCGGCGAGTCAGCAGGCTTTACGCAGCAGCACAAGTTTTCCACTCTTCTGAAATGCACCTCTTCGAGTTCACCTCTGAAGTGCACTGCTCCTTGACGTGCCCCATTTCGAGGCACCGGAAACAGCGCATCGGCCGTGCGGTCAGCAGCTTGACCTGGGCTGACACCCACCCCAGTTTTAGGCGACCACCACTCAGCACCTTCTTCGCTACCCCCACTGGGCAGCTGATGAAGGTGGCTCCTATGCCGGCCGGGTTGCGACGGATGTCGCCGACCTTAATGAGGTCGACCTGGTACTCGCCGACTCTGGAGACGGCCGCCACCACTTCTTCTTTGGTGACCGAGTCATCCAAGCCGCTAACGCGCAAGTCCGCGCACTTGAACGGCCTGGAGACCCGGATCTTCTCCGAGTTGTAGATCTCCCTCAGCTTGTTGGCGAGGGAGTCCGCCTTGCCTCCAGTAGTGGTGCCGGGTATCTTTAAGACCCGACCACCAGTTGCCGAGACCCGACCACCAGTTGCCGCCTTGCAAAATTTGAGGGTCGTAATCCCAATCTGGGCAAGATCGACCCTTATCTTCGCTTCGCTCAAGACATCCGCATAGTTAATGCCCTTTTTCAGGGCCTCCGGCTGGATCGTGATGATCACAGAGAAGAGCTAAGGCAGGGAAGTCTGCCATGCTCGATGGGCCTGGCACCTGCGGTGCAGCCGCAGACTTGAGGAATTCTTTCCTCCTGTTCGCGGGGGCAACCGCAGGGCCGGCCTTTCTATCGGCGGCAAGCGGTGGTCGAACACGCTTTTCCGGGAGGAGGCGATCCTCAAACCGCGTGCTCACTAAGCCGCCGACTTGCCGCATTATCTCCTGCGACAAGTCTTTAATTAATTTAATCTTATTATCAATTTATATATATTCATGTCAGATAAATCTATGACAAATTCTTTCGTAATATTAGAAATTTTAAGAAAAACCTTTTTCAATACGTCACAAGTAAGCACCATTTTCATAAAGTTTAAATTCATATTACCATCAATGAGTTCATAATCCCCTTTAATATGATCATTATTCTTAATATAGTTATTTGATTTTTTGTCATTTGTGATTACGCAAGAAATATCTTCATTATTTAATTTCGATCTTGTTAATAAACTATCACAAAATTTGTCGATGTCAGATATTTCAACATCTTCAGAAATCGTTTCCATCTTTTTATAGTTTAATTTAAATTTTGAAATCCTTTTCCCATCTCGTACATTCAATACGATTTTATCCCTGGGTTTTGGTCCTCCTTTACTAGTTAAAGCGGTAATCTGTTGTGATGTCATCTTCTTATGTTTGTCTTTTAAAACATTATCTGTTAATTTCCTCAATTGACAACGAGTATCAACTCTTGGTTTTGGATTTAATGAAACGTGATTCGTTCTTTTAACCCCTATTAATCTTCTAATACCCCTATTGAAACTAGTACCGAAAGAGTAGGCACACGAGTCGAATTCAATAATTTTTCCCTCAACAGGCAATAAATCGAAAGAATTATTTAGAGGTATTATCAAATGTTTATCGATTTGATCTCCGACAGATGATAATCCCTTCATTATCCTCTCGAAAGGCTTTTGTTCTTCATTTATCAGTATATCATAAGCATTTTCGAGAACATGATCCTTAGATGCTTCTTCTATACAAACGTGAACACTCTCCTTAACTTCTGTACAGGTCATTTCATTAATATCATCTCTACTAAAACGAAACTCCTCTATTTTGTTCGCGAATCTTTTAAATTTCGATGTATTAACACAATCAGATACCAAAGTCGAGTTTAACATATTGTCGTCAATAGTATCATTCAAATTTAATTCCAATTCCGAAAAATTATAAGATGATTCTACATCAGATATATCGCGTTTATTATAATTGTGTTCTCTCAAAGAATTATTTACAGCAATTCCACATATATCATCATTATTTACACATTGAAAATTACATTCTTCAGTTTACAATATCTCCTCACCTAAAATCATTATTTGACTATCACTAATAATACTGATACCATCGAATTCCTTAACGCTACTCTGATTATTGTTCTCAATTATCGGACATTCACCATCATCATCACCAATGGACAGGTATTACAACCAATCAATGGTATTATTAGACTCACAATCCGAAATACAAACACTGTCATATTCCGGTGATATGCAAGACGATACACCATGCATTTTACAATCAAGTTTCAAATTACCACAATAACACGGACCGTCCTCAATGTCATTTACATCTTCAAATTCCAAATCATCAGATTCAACATCATCATCGTCAATAATGTGATTTGATCCCTCAATATCACCGTCATCGTCATTTTCAATATCATCATTAGAATCTTCATTTCCGGCACCACCGTTAAGATGACTATCAATAGTGTCAAAACCATTATCCTTTTCTTTTTCCCATAATGGTTCGAAATGATTATTAGATAATTTCACGTTTAATGTTAATCTACTGCTAGATCCATAAATACGCGGATCAAAATTTAAATGATCCGCATATAATACAATTCGGACATCAAAAACTTTTGCAGCCAAACTCAATTCCGGTTCACCACCCCATGCATTACGTGTGGTTAATACTTCAATGATATCCGGTAAAACCACCGGTGAAATACTTGCAATTTTTGGAATTTTCAACATCATCTTTTTTACTTCTTCTATGGGTATATTCAATTTGAGTAATTGACGCAGTGAATCGAACAAACAATTTCCATCACCAATAGCGGTGCCAACAATGAATTCAATCAAAGGTCGCGGAACAAATTCATCATCAGGATTTTCATCAATTATTCCACAAGCGTCGTCTGATAACGGTGAGGGACCCAATGGATTTTCTTTATCAACAACATCCAAAACTGGTAGATAATTCTCCGGTAATTTCTCGAGATTTGAATAATCTCCCTCAACGTACGTTCTCAACTCTATAAAAGATACAGCATCCTCTATCGATACTGGGAAATTCTGTGGGACAAGCTGACCATTCTATTAATTTTCCAATGAAACAATGATACCATGATACACCGCGATTTAATGGTGGAGTACCTTCGACAGGTACTTTAGATGTGTTTCCATTAACAATAGCACCATAGGATGTATCGATATCATCATCGTGTGGTGGTGCGCTAGACTAAAACATTTCTGATTTCTCAACCTCAATAACTCATTTGTACATTCTGCTGTTGCCTTCGCGTTTCCATATCGAATTGGAAAGCAATAAACGAATATTATAGATGCAAGTTGAAACATGCGTTCAGGAGCCAAATTATAAGCAGCAGGACAAACTGCTTTCGTTCAAACGACTCTTGTCGCAAACGACCTCAAAGCGTCATAGATTTTACTGACACTAAACTTTGTGTTATCCAATCCAAGTGCATAAGCGACTGTATCATCCACTAATTTTTTTGGGGCGATGAAACTCACCAATCGCATGTGATTTTGCACATCGTCAAACCCGTTAGCTTCCCATGTATATCCCTTAACAGTGACGTATCCCATGTTGTTGAACCACAAATAATTCTTGATGACACCACTCAACAAACCTTTTGAAGCGCATTTCACCAACTTGAAGAATACAACGTTTCTGATAGATTGAACGTTCACAAAGTACGGTTGTTTCTGACTATCAAAAATAACGGGCTCAGTCATCAATGATATGTACGTTTTCAATGAGTGTACCATGAATTGTCGTGAATAAAATTCATCTTAATGCGTTTAATCCCTTTATCATCATAAATTTCCCAAAAAGCATTCAGAGCAGATATCTTTCCCTTCTTTTCAATTAACATTTGCGGATTTCAAAAATGAAAGATTCAGCACTAACAGTAGATCCGGCACTCGTCATCGCATTCGCTATTTGAGTCGTTGTTCTGTCATAGGTGGAATGAACCATTTCCATAAACGGTGCTCTAATGGTGCAATCTTCAGAAGTATTTTCACAAAAAAATTTGTTGGTATTATTTTTTAAATCTTCATTATACAAAGCGTAACAGTGCTTTTGTCTGTGAGTCCTTGGTTTGAATGTGGCAACCGCAGCGGTGCGATTAGCATGTCTTTGCTGATCGTGGATACTTAAAATCGGGCAACACGAATGAAAATTATCTCTTCCTCGTTGCATCTGTTTAAAATAACATCCACCCGAATCTTTTATTAGCACATCAAATCCTTCTGGGGTTTTCGTGTCTGTAGATACACCCAGTGTCATTATATTGATTTGATTTTCCTCATATCGTGTTTAAATTCAATGTCCAATTCAGGAAAACTACTGATCAACGTTAGTTCGTCTTCTGCAGTTAATTGATACTTTATTATTATTTTATCCTCTTTCGTATTCGGATCAACAAGTCTTATAGCGTCCGAGATAACTCGCTATTACCTTGCGTACTTCGTCGTCATAATCCAAACCTATCTTTCGCATTATACTTGGAACAAGTGAATTCGGAATATCACCACCAATGCGATAATTTAGATGTCTATATCTTTCGCGAAAGTCCACATATTTTATTGTTCCGACCCCTGCCCCGATATGAACGACTCCAGGACTTGATACGCTGGGTTTCGGTATCATGGTGTTAGCATCAAAGTTAGTTTCGGTATCATGGTGTTAGCATCTTTCGAGTCCAAGACCCTCTGGACTGGTTGTCCAGGAGACGCAGAGGCAAGAACCGCGCGTGTCTCCATCATCAAGGAGCGGAGCTCCACAATCTCCTTACGAAGGTCGGCCACCTGGGTCTGCAGGCGCTTGTTAGCGGCCTGCAGGTTCCGCCTTTCGTCGGTGGAGGTCCTCCAACACCACCTGTATGGTTGATGCCGCCTCTTTGAGGGCCTTCGTGAAGGTCCCCTTTAATTTGCCAGACTTTGTGGCCACCAGATTGATGGTAGCGACGCAGTCCTGGACCCTCTGGTTTAGGTCGGATGCCAGCTCCGAGATCGTCTCGTGAGGACAGAGCGGATATGAGGCATGGCGCCGATCCAGATGAGCGGAGTCGCTGGGTCATTCGAGCGACCTCTTGCTCGACCCGCAACTCCAGCTGTTCTCGTTCCGCGGCCACCAGCTTCGCCTTGGCTGCAGCAAGGCCTACACTCGCCCGTTGTGGGCGGGCGGCCTCGACCTCGCTTTGCGACGGCAACGGCCTTGGGCGGCTGGGGCGTCCGAGTCACCCCCGGAGCTTTCCTGGCCATCATCATCGCTTTCCTCCTTCTGGTTGCGCGTCCCGCGTTTGCGTTTGGATGCGCCCTGCCTCGATGATGACCGTGATCCCACGGTCACCAGGCTCATCGCTGAGGAGTCAGACTCCTCAGCCGAACTCAAAAAGAGCCCCGAACCATCTTCTTTTAAATCTGTTTTTTTATTTATGTTATCCATACTAATCCCACGAGTATGGTCCACCCAGGCAGTGCCCCCTGTACCTAGGTAAGCCTAAATACGCCAAGAGTGTCGGCCGGTACTCTGGCGGTGGTTCGCACTCGTGACCAACCTACCCAGTGGCCATGCATCCCCTCGCGGTGCGCCTTAGTTAAGCCGGTAAAGTACTTAAAAGCTTCTGATAGTGAGAAATATTAAAAAAAAAAATAATATCCTTTGATGGAAATTTACATCACTATGCAATATATTCAACTGAGCTTAGTACTAATTTAAGGTAATAAGAAAGTTCATTAATTTTGATGAAAATTAACAAAAAAGTTAATTTTAATCAAAATGTTATGTTGTTTTTGTGGAGGCATAAGTTAACTATGTATACATTTGCTGCAGCTTATTGTAGACTTTTGTAGAGTATCCTTTATATTTTGGATATTTGCATCGCAGGGAACCTCCAACTTATGGCCAATGATTAATGCCATCTTCTCAGATGTCTTTTGGTGGAGGAACAATTGCAGGCCCTCTCTTCCTTTTTGCCTGTATTTCATTCTCTAAAGAACTGGTACTCATTTTCTGGGCTCTATGTGTGTTCCTATTGAGCATAAAACTTGAGCTAGCTCATTACAAAATTGGCCCATGGAATTTTTTTTTTTTTTTTGTTAATTTCGATTTACTGCAATTTTTGTATATTATCCAAGAGTTGATGACTACAAGATCAAACAGATGAATGAATATGTGTAGGTACCATTTTTTACCTCAAAGGAATATGGAACCTCCCCTAAAAAATGTCCATCAAATCTTCTTCCCCTATATGTTTGTTGTATTCATGAAAGATTTGTGGACATGATACTTCTACCTTTTCCTTCTTTGCTTTATCATATCTAGTGATACTAGATACAGGGTGTAGATCCAACGTATGTGGATAAAAGTGTCACCATTTTGTTATCTTTCCAGGTGACACAAGCCATATCAATACTATCATAACTGTAGATGTCCTTTCTTCATGACTTCATTCGAATTTCCTGTAGCTCTTATATCAGGTTTTTCTCGTCTTCCTGTGTTCTTTTGTCCTGAATACAATTCAAATGTATGTGCATATCCTGATATATAACAAAGTACATAAAATTGTAATCCTTAAGCCACGGATACACTAGGGGACAAATGGAGCAACATGTAGCGGAACATGTTCCTCAACAACTACGTGGAATGTGCCGACATACATGTCGCGGAACATTTTGTCGACCACACTTCTCAGTGTTTATAGAAATGTCGCCCGAGGAGGTTGTGGCTATTAGTGCTGTGTACATAGTAATTATATCGAGTGTGTTGAAACGTAAGAGAAAGAGAAGGTGGTGGATGCGGAATTTCTTGTTACAACGAGAAAGAAGAGTTAATATTCTAAGTGATCTCCGAATGTCTGACGGATCGTTTGTGAATTTTACTCGCATGTCATCATCTGATTTTGAAACTTTATTGCTAATGATCGCACCTTCCATAGCCAAACAGGATACAATATTACGGAACGCTATTAGTCCTCATATCAGACTAGCCATCACATTGAGGTATTTGTCGACTGGAGATTCTTATGCTTCTTTGTCGTACACTTTTCGAGTGTCAAAACAACTAATAGGTAAAATAGTACCAGAAGTTTGTAAAGAACTGATAAAAAAATTGAAGATATTTGTAAAGGTAAGTTGAAGAAAACGCATATATTTTATTTATAATTGTATTTTAATCTTCAGTAAAATAAATTTTAAAGAGTACAAGATGGATATAGCGATCAACGTAAATTAATTAGTATTAGTGCCATCAATGCTATTAGTGCTCGAGGAATCTATATTTGCTAGTATATTTTGTATAATATGGTCTTCAGAAGGCTCGGAGTTAATATCACTGGACGCAGTGCTATAGCCCTGTTGAACAACTGACTGACTTTGATTATTATAACTTGTACGGTATTTTCCTAAGCGTGCATCTAATAAAATATTATTAATATAATACTTAGCCATAATTACACTGTGTTCGTCATTTAATGCACGTAACTCAGTTCCTACGTACTGTCCATAAACATCGAATTCATCTCGGGACATCATTCTGTTTTTAGCAGCATGCAGAACTTCATAAGCCTCCTCCAATCTATCTTCATTGGGGTGGCTCCTCTTCCGAGTTGGTCGAGACGATGAAGGTGTTGGTGCAGGGGTTGTGGGTTGCTCTGCTTGATCAATGGTAGATTGCGATTCTAGTTGATGAGGAGATTGAAATTCCGGAACGGTAGATTGAGAATGTAGAACGACATCTTCATCCGGAGACGAAATCGAGTTTTGGCTTTGTGGACTCTGAAAAATTAATGATATAAATATTAAGTCAATTATTATAATAAGAATATACTAAGTATAAAACACGTATTGTACTATATCAAACATCTGTTAGACATGAATCCTTAATTATTAGTACGCAAAAATAGTATTTAATGTATAATTATATTTTTACAGGTCCCAATATGCCTTACGTACTTGTAGGAGACAGCGCCTTTGCACTAACAGAAAACATGATGAAGCCATATCCCGGTAATCATGACGTGGGTACAACAAGACGCATTTTCAACTATCGATTGTCAAGAGCTAGAAGAATTGTCGAAAATGTGTTCGGTATCTTAGGTGTTGTATTTCGTATATTCCGAACTCCCATAACCATCCTACCCTTTAATGCTGAAGTTGTTGTAATGGCGTGCGTATACCTCCATAATTTTTTAAGGCGAAATAGTCAATCGAGATCACTGTACAACCCACATGGGACTTTTGATTCTGAAAATGTAGATCACGATATTTTAGAAGGATCTTGGCGCAGAGAAACTGGCTCTGTTAATATGTCGAATTTAAATGCTATGGGAAGACGCTACCCTGAATCTGCTATGGAAATAAGAAACAAATTTGCTGAATATTTCATGAGTGAAGAAGGACGTGTTCCCTGGCAGAATAATTTTTAAATGAATAAACTAGTATTGTACTATATTTTTTCTTTTAATGTTTTTAGAAGTGAAGTTTCGTGGGTGAGGTGTGTACAAATCTTACTTTATGTAAATAATATAGGTACTTATTAATTTGTTACTTTTCCTTTCCTTGTGTCCGTACAATAAATTATAAATAAATAAAAATAAACCCGTTTGCGCTAAATTTGTCGTAGGTGATGTGACCGTGATTACTGATTACAAATGACAAAATAACTAAAGTATGACTTACGTTTGTGTCCAAAGTGTCCAAGCTTCCAGAAGTTGTGGCTCCCTTTAGCAAAAATTTCATTGCATCGTACGCAAACCATGCACTGGACTTTACGCCCTCTCGTCCACTACCAGTAGTTTTTGACGATTTCACTTTCTTCCTTTCTCGGACAAATTGCGAACGCAGGGTATGAACTTTGGTTTCTATTTCTTTTCTAGGCAATTTAAGCGCCTTGGCAATATCCTCCCATGCATCATTTTTCTTTATTTTATTTCGATAGTCACGGTGTGAAGTATCCCACAACAAGTCACGACTTTCGTAAAGCTCTATAAGCAAAAGCACGGTATCATTTCCCCACACTACAGACATTTTAAAAGCACGTTGCGTACGCGACTACATTCAGTGACAAGTGGCGCAACACTGACGCGGGACACGTGCGCTCGCTCTCGAGGCGGGAGCAAGCAACATGCCTCGCGTCACGTACAATGTTGTGGGTCATGTTGCGGGACACTATGCAACGTTGCAGCGTCACGTATATTTTGTGTTGCGCGTCATGTTGCGGGACAAAATGTTCCCTAGTGTATCCGGGGCTTTATTTGTGGGGTTTTGTTTAGCAGGTATTGTTTCAAGAAATGAACAACCTTTGTGGCACACATCTGTTCATCTACTGACAATCTTTGTTCTATAGGTAGGGAATAAAATTAAGTTTTGAGGTGTTCAGTTACAAGACGTATTTTAAATAACCGATCTTGATTTGCATGTCCTACAGGTTTGTGTTCATAAATTTTTTTGAAAGTGAAATGAAAGCTTGATCCTTTCAAATTTGTTGACTGGCATTGTGGATGAAACTGGACCATAACCAAAAGCAGATCACCAATAAGATCTAGTATTTTGAAATCTTTGCACAGACATGAATAGTAATATGCCAAAAAACTTTTTGATGTCTAGTACTGTATACATTATTTTGTTATTAGGATCTTTTTGCATGGTATAAAAGGTAAATTAGTTTGAGATACAAATTCCTGCATAAAATCATCATTAAAAAATGCATAAAACTTTGATATGGACTTTCAAGCTGAGATATTTCTGTTGGAAAAGCTGAGCTGCCTAAAAATATAGTTTTGTCCTCATCAAATTTCCATATTTCTATTTTTCCATATAAACTTTCTTTTGTCCAGTTAAGTATTAAAAATATCACCACAATGACGTCTGTTTTGGCTATGTTGTTCTTCCTCCTGCTCATCTATAAGAGGAGATTCATCATCATTTTCTTCATGACAATCTTCATTACCATTTTCATCATCTAATATACTTAGAAGTTCATCTCTAGTAAAACATGGATTTGGTGGATCTTCATCATCAGATTCTTCTGCCTCCAGTTCGTCTTCCGACTGCCACCCGACCTCCAACTGTGCCAGGTAATTTTCTATTTATTTATCATTCAAAGTAATCTGAAAAAGCAAAAAATACATGAACAAAGCAAAAATACATAAACCAATATTTCTTCATAGTTCAAGTATGGTGATACTGCATAATGATGTAAATTTACACCAAGACTATATCACAAAAATTTCGTAACATTTTTATATTTTCTTCAATAAACATTAGCAGTTTCCACAAAACTTACCATATTTTCTATGCATTATAAATATTTTCACCAACTTCTGTAGACAAACACATTAAAGAACTCTTTATTTCCATTCACCGTTTTATCAAAACAAACAAACTGGAGCTAGCTAAACAGCTAAACAGTAGCTAAAAAGTCAGTTGACTGTTGGTGCGTTCTGTTTTATTTATATGTGATTTTAAAAGTTGCCAGTGGCAAAAAATCTTTACCAGTACCCAGTTTTGATAGTATTTTTCCTTTTGATTCGTTTGACAGAAATATTCATCACCATGCAATTAATTAAGTAAGGGTTATTAGATGATGAAATTGGTTTACAAAGTAACCTAAAAGACATTGGTTTCTTTCTCCTGCAATATGTTCCGCGTCCAGTAAATTATTGAGGTTGGATGCTGCCCACATAGCCGACTCATGGGTTGGTACAGGGAAATTGCATGGACTGGGTTTACATGTAAAACCTGTCCTTTAGCATCGCAGAGTTGATACGTACTATTTGAGTAGTAGCCTTTGCTGCTGAAAAACATTTTTTTCGGAGCTTCTGGGGTGTCAACAGGCGCAACTATTTAAATGCGGGTGCCATCTATTGCCCCAATAACATTGGGGAAACCGAAATTTTGAAAGCAAAGCTGAAAAGAATAAATAACTCAAAATATGGAATCAATTAATGCATTTTTTCATATATTCTGTGTGTATTATTGGCAGCAAATATTAAAACTGCTTTGCACTGCATCTGACCACAAACCTGTTCACATCCAAGAAAAGCCATGCAATAATCAGTAGCATTGGCCAAATGCACGACAGAAATTATAGATTGTTGTTACAAATTTGTAATAAATATAAATTAAGAAGTTATCTTATACTTAATCGAAAACAGGTCAAAAGCTAACTGCTATGAGTAAACTTACCCTTGCTTTGTGGCAGTCCTTTTCCTTTGTGGCATGGGTTCTATCGATATTAATGTGTTAGACTAATAAGTGGTTCACTAAAGCATTAGTTACTGCCTTTAGACAGTTCGAAACTGTAGCTTGGGCAAGATTTATATGTCTACCCTGGCCAACTGGCGTTTGATAGCAACCCTGCCCATGAAAATTTAATGCACAAAAAACCTATAAGTAAATAGTTTTATGAGTGCGATACAGTTTAAGGAGCTTTTCATAAGTACCTTGATTGATATGCACAAGGAAGCCACCTTAGTGCAATGCCGGACACCTGGCCGACAACGTTTCGATCATATCATAAGCGCCTGATGGTGGAAGTCTAAACAGTTTAACAAATTGCTTCTCATACATTGAGAATGGATCTGCAGTTTCCTGAAGGTGGTACAACCACTGCCTTTCTACTACCCTAAAATCACAGCACTGTACAATTACAAAACACAGCTATCGATATGAAATTCGTCATCTTCCATCAATAGCCCCAAAATCCAATCCTTTCGAGCGATATTCGTAGATCTAATTCACTTTTCAGTTTTGACCAACATCTAATTCAATACTAGTTAAAAACATAACCTCAATTCATTAAAAATCCTAAAGATGACGTTTGACAGCTCTAAAAGCGTACCTCTAATACATTAATCGCCTAAATATCTAAATGTACCGGAGAATGTGGTGTATAAAATTAGCAACAATATTTTTAATGAAGGAGCCCAAGTTAACCGGGTATTTGTTACGCAATGGCAATAAGTAACCTTTGTTTTCATTGTTGAACTAAACATAGCCTGTTCAATGAATTATTTTTTCTCTGGTTCAATATTTGAGTTTATATTGGAAACAACCAAACTCAAAAGACTTGGTACTTCTTGGTATGGTGCATCGTGAATAAACTGGTCAAATTCGGTGTTGATATTACTAGCCACAACGGCTTCAGTATCTTCATTGAGAAATTTTTCATTTTGATTAACAGCGATCTGTTCGATATGTTCCTTACATTTTTGCAAAGACAAGGCATCAAATTTTTCATCTCCGGGAATTTGTCGGTTTAAAGGGAAAATTCCTGTTTTACGGAATCTATTTTGCAATATAACGGGATTAAATACATCCCAAATTTCCTATACTAGGCGGGCAAACTCTGCTTTTGGCAATTGCATTCCTCCGTGCAGCCGCTGCCTCTTTACTAGGGCATCTTCCCATTTATCTTTTAAAGGCTTCATCGTGCTAAAATCTAAAGGTTGCATCACGTGAGACAAATGAGGTGGTAATATTAAAATTGTGATTCTTTCAGATGCTGCTAGTTCCACCACACCCAAATGTACATGAGTAGAATGTCCATCATATACTAGTAACACGGGTCTTTTAGTACCGATAGTCGGTATGTAACACTTAGTTATACGGTTGAAATTAAAAACGATGTGAATATAAAAAGTGTTAATAAAGTGTATTTTTTTCAAAACGAAAAACAATAAGAAAATTATACAAAAAATCAGAATGAAAGAGGGTAATTTAGGTAGTAGAGACAGATTAGGTTGATGGTCTTCTAAACTATGAATGACCACAGACTGAGTTTGTTGCGATCCAGTTGGCACAGAAGAAGGAGATGGAGACTGATCAGGTTGATGGTCTTCTAAACTATGAATAATCTCTTCGAGATTCACTTCATGATCTTCATTTTCATCGTCAGAAAACTGCTCTTTTTCCATGTCGTCCTCAGCTCGATAACCAGGATCTGCAACACTGTCATCGTGATCTTCCATACCATCTTCACTATTTTCGTTTATTTCAGTCAATAATTTGACCATTTCGTCAGCCCGAAGAGGTCGAAAAGTCATTCTAAAAAGAAAGCAAATGAACCAAGTAATGAGCTGCTTCATAAAAAAAATTACCCAATGTGACATTTCTAGTACAAAGAAAGATAGGCAGAAAAACTCATCAAAGGTATTCTACTATATGAAAACTCACAGTACACCACAAAGTATATGCACTCACCTTGTATATTTTCGAAAAGTATACGGTATTTATCTCGTTTTTCTATTTTTCACAGATTTTTAAACATTAGTAAAAAGCGGTAGTTAGAGAGCGGTCGACAAACAAGTGTTGACACGTAGCCGAAAAATCGGTTCGTTACAGTTAAGGTGTGTCCAAACACGGCGTGCAAGGTGCGCGGCATTCGCGGGACACAATTTTGCCGCGCGACTAGTTTAGACCTGCGCGGCAGTGCTGCGCGGCATGTCCGAGACACGCCGCCGCGTTCTTTATTTCGTATTCAAACCACAATGAAAGCGGCCGCACGTGTTGTTGCTCTGCTTATTATTCGTAAATTACGTAGAAGAAGGAATAGAAGAAAGTGTATTTAGAGGCAGTGCATTCAAAGGCAGTGTTGGATGCGACCACTCTTTCAACAGAGGACAAAGAATCTGGAAGTGATCTATTACGAAATCAACTACCGAAGATAATCTTAAAAACTGTGGCG
This sequence comes from Hypomecis atomaria, assembly GCA_964007245.1. NCBI lineage: Eukaryota > Metazoa > Arthropoda > Insecta > Lepidoptera > Geometridae > Hypomecis > Hypomecis atomaria. The sequence continues at coordinate 3,972,423 of OZ023294.1, read as the reverse complement.
TTTTTAAGATTATCTTTGGAAGAATTCGAACACACATACCGATGGTCCCTATTAACAATGCCGGTTCTCCAAAAATACTACTGTTCAGTAGAGCAGTTCAAAGTTTGTTTTTACGATAAAAAAAATGTTATATGACTGTGGATGTTCAAACTTGCACTGATTGTTTTATGTATTGTTTACTAAGTATTAGCATAGGTAAAATATATAATTAATTGATAGTTAAGAAAATAATGTACTACTGACATTTTCACATGGACTATTTTTAAAGTGAATTGTCAGTTGTGACATAAACGACAGTTTTGTTCGGATTATTAAATCGGACTATTAAATAATAGTAATTTATGTAGATAGTGGTATATTCTACATTTTTAAAGGGAGACTTTGAAATAAGATTGTCATATGTGTTAGGTTTACTTAAATTATATAAATAATAAACTTTATTTAATCAACTTTTTCATGCATTTATTGAACATTTATTCAGTTTACAATCAACACCAATGAAAAATAGGGAATGCACACTTTGAGATCACTTAATATTTCAGTAAGTACACGTATTACAGTCATAATTAAACTAGTTTAGCAAGTGTAAACAATAGTCTTCTTCTCTCCTCTTTCTGTTTTTAAAGTAGGTATGTAACAAAAGCCGAAAAAAAATAAGTCATAAACTAGAAACAATCAACTCACAATAAATCAAAATTATAGTACCTAGTCATATCTTTAGTATTGCAGGTAGGTAAGTATCACAAAGTTTATTAAAATATAGCCTAAGTTGAACATGTAATATCTAAGTAACTTTAGGAACTTTTTTGTGACTAAACATAATTAACTATCACAACAAACGTACAGTCTTAGTTTTTTACTTTAAAAGTTAGTCTACGCCTGATCCCTACAGTTAAGCTTAAGGCACCTTATCTTATTCTAAAAATCAGGAACTTTAAAATCACAATAGTATCAAGAATAAATTACAAAAAGAAATCACACAGCCGTTCAATCAGAGTCACTTTCTAGTTCTGCTGTATTACTGGAAACGTGTGGCAAGTCTCCATAGAAACCATGGTATTTATATGGAATGACACCAGATCTGCACATGTCATTAAGATCTTTGTTTTTTCCATATGGAATAAGAACGGGGCCATCATAGGCTTGGGATATTGTAAAATCATTCTGGAGTTGGGTGTTTCTTTTGGTGGATCTGAGAACCACTAAAGTCTTCGGCTCGTCATCGAAATCGTATTTGTATTCTATCCGATCAAAAACGGAGCCCTTAACTTTAACCTCTCTAATTTGTGTCCACTTCATTTTTTCATTTTCTACATCTTTCACCCAGTTTCTGCTCGCCAACAAATCTTTGAAATTGTAGAAGTCTTGTGAGGACATTTCTCTTACATTGTACGGTATACCTTCTGTTTTCGCCCAACGCACCAAGCAGTACCATTCATCAGGAACGTAAATCATTCTCCGCTCACTCTCCCTTTCTATAAGTGCATGAACACTGTCCCCTTCATTTTGGGTATGTCCTTTCTCCATAAATCTATGCGTAATAGTTACTCCAAACTCCTTAGCATTAAGCAAAGACAATGCGGTTCCGATTTTGGCCAGCGCAATTGTCCGACCAAAATCTAAATTATTTTACCCCTTTTTCAACATTAGCTTTAATGAAGTCGTACAAGCAACTTGAAACCTCATTAGCCCCTCGTTTGGCAATACACTCATGCCACATGTAACAAGTAGCAATTTTATTTCCAAGCTCAAACAGCGTAAAGTTGAAAGTATTCAATTTCCTTATGTAGTAGAATATGCTTACCTCACCGTGTGGAGTCTGCAAAACTTTTTGAAAATCAAAGGTAGCTACATTGATTTCAGGATTTTCACTTGCTTCTGCTTTATCAGCTTGTTTAAGTGATCGAGCTTTTTTTTTCGCGCTTGATGTTCCAAGAAACTCTGTTTTTCTTCTTCTGTGGGAAACTGTTTGTTCGCAAAGATATGTCAAACTTCACACAAGTCTTTTTTGGGCTTGTGGAACGCTAAGTTGAAATTAGCATTTACAATGTCACGGTATTGACGCGTGTTGGCTTGATTAGTGTATTTAATAGGATCATACCATTCAACATACAGTTTGTACATCTGCGAGGTACTTTTTATGTTATTCAAGTACAGTTTCTTAGAATCTTTCCGTGCATAGTGTGAATCCACTCGATCTAAACAATTCACATGGTCTTTTACACTTTGTACCATTACTTCATCAATCACTAGGTTTATGGTCATACTTTCCTCTCTTGTCCTCTTCCACAGCGGCTATGCCGTCATACTTCTTCCAAGCCGTTGTTATTATTCGCTCACCAGAAGATATAGTACTTAAAAACATCGTCTTACAGACTCTTTTTGTTTCATTTTCTGCAGTTGGGAGATAGTAAACATAGGTATATTCCCGTTTGTGTTTCATTATTTCAGTAGTTTTACGCCCTTTGTTAATCTTTTTTGTGTACTTTATAACAAACGCCCAATGCTTATTACGATCGCCCAGTTTCCAAAATTTTGAAAAGATAGCCTCTCTTTGCTTTAGATCGTAGTTTTCAGTACACTTATAGCGACATTTCTTTCCACATGGCTGCCCTAATACTTTTTCTGAAATTTGTTTACCTTTTTTATTTGTATAGGATTTCCCTTCGTTCTTCATTTGCTTTCTTTGAACTACACACCAATGCTCTTTATGTACAAGTCTCTTCTTTCCTATATCTATTTTGTAAGTTTTCTTCCTGGAACCTTTTTGTGTAGTCGGTGTTACGTTAGTGGAAGTGCCTGTTATAGTTGAAGGTGTTGTAAGATTTAGATAAACTTCATCGGGCCTAATGAGATACGCTTCCAAGCATATGGCACAAAATTCATTTCCACATGGGTCTTCATGAATAGGAACTAGTGACGGTATTGGCGTTGAATTGACAATGGACGTTGATGCGCCTTTGGAGATTTCTTGCGTTTCTTCTGCTACAGAAATCTCAGTCTCTTCATGGATTCTCCTCTCAGAAATAGACTCGTCAGGAATTCTCTCTTCTGGTTTAGCCTCGTCATGAATTCTCTCTTCAGGTATAGCCTCGTCAGAAATTCTATCTTCAGGTATAGCCTCTTCAGGAATTATCTTTTCAGGTATACCCTCGTCAAGAATTCTCTCTTCAGATATCGAAGTATTTACAGGATCGTCCCTATCACTGAATACATTATCATCGAACAAACCTTGTAGACATTGTGTCAATTCCTCATCGGAATGTACACGTATTGGTGAAGACTCTTGATCTGCAAAGATAGATAATTCCTACAATGAATGTGTTAGGTGATCATGACAGGTGGACACCTACTTATAAGGCAGGTAAGTATCGAACTATCCATTTGTAGAGGGTAGCTGAGGTCCTACTTAATCTACCTACCAATGATCCAAGAGATTTGTTTTAGTCAATTTAAAGTTTTAACAAGTCATAATACATCCGACAAAAAATTCTGCACATAATGCAGTTATTAGTGTAGAAAGTGACATATCCATCCGACTGACTAACTTTAGGTTGTAACAGGGTTTCTTCCCTATGAAAGGGTGAGGATAAATATACCTACACTTATAGACTAAGGTAGTTAAATAAAAGCACAGCGTTTATCACCGGCATGTTTGTTTTTATTGTAAGTGTTTTTAAAGGATTATTAATCCAGGAACAGTGAGTTCACCATGGTACTTTTACAATGATAGTAGTATTTGGTAGTATTTAGTAGTAAATAGGAGTAGTATAATGGTAGTATAATAGTAGTGTTGAATAGGTACCATGGGTAACACAAAATGTAGACGGGGAAGCCGTCTAACTCTAATATGTAAACAACGGTGAGTCGCTTGGTTATTTTACAATGGTTACTTAATGAATTAAATAGGTATACTAGGTAAGGTAGAATGTAGACGGGGAAGCCTTCTGACTCTAATATGTAAAATAGCGGTAAATAAAATAATAATAACGGTGGGTCGCTTGGTCGAGTTCTGTCCCTTCACTTAAATTATAAACAGAAAATGGGTGGATCCATCCGATGGTGTCACCAATAGATAGTAGTTGACCGACGGTAATTAAGGGGAAACGAAATACCTCTGTACGCGCCGCCGGTTAACAAATAGGAACTGGAGGTAGACTGCCAATACTCTGGCAGGGCTCACGTGAAGGTCAGTGGTCGCCCCGTTGTTGACTGGGTGCACCAACGACGCCCAGGCGGCTAATCAAGGTAAGCCTGGTTGGGGGTATGCCCAAACATGCCGGCCTCACCTATACACCCTGAAATGGATGGAATGAATCCATGTTAATACCGAGTAGGAAGAAAAGTAAACAGAATTAAAATTACATTTTCTCAGGTCATAAATGAGAAAATGGGGTATAATTGGGCCTTACCACGTGCGGGGGCTTGTGGACAAACTATTTAATAAAGGTTTAATAGTCAAGTAGCATTTTAGGGGTATTACACGGAGTGTGTTTTTTTACAAAAAGTCAAGAATCTCAGCGATTTTACATTAAAATCGGGGAAAATTGCACCTCGTCACGACCGCAGGGTCGAGAGGAAAGTGTTTAGCACAACTGTGAACATCTAGGAACATTCCAGAAGGTTATTTTACACTAAGTAGGTTTTCTACCAAAAGTCAAGAATTCCAGCGATTTTACATTAAAATCGGGGAAAATTACACCTCGCCACGACCGCAGGGTCGAGGGGAAAGTTTTTATCCTATATTCAATAGTTAAATAACGAAATTACTGTATTTTCAATCCATGTGGCTGGCCCAAAAACGCATTGAAATCACATGTTGAAGTGAACATTTCAGGGTAATAATTTAGTGAAATCGATAGAAAAAGTAGCTTCGCACGCGCTCAATGGAAGATAATACGATTTAGTATGTATTTCGTGATTATTTGACTACAAAAAGTACGAATGTGACGCGTCACCACATACCTTGTTAGGGGGAAAAATATAATAATGGCGACTCGAGGCCGCTCCACGCCGGATCATTTATAGGTGCGTGGCACCTGGGGTCTTCTGCGGGATCCCCGGGTCGAAGCTCAGCCTTCCACCGCATTTTTGGTGCGAAAGAAACTCGGAGCCCCGGTCCGCCATATCGTCGTCCTTTTGGTTTAATGATCTCTCTAACGCAGACGGTGGGGACAACGTTGAAAAAAGACTAGCAACTAACTTAACAAACAATCGAATTAGAATCGACTAAAAATAATACGAGGAGAGGAAATTACTCCCAAAGAAAACGGATAAATGCTAAAAAGGTGAGATTAATAATACTAAGGCTTATCCAAAGGTTTCACTTTGTTGAGTTGCTTTAAATAAGCGTTTGTTTATCAAAAGGAGACGCCGATATGAATTAATGAAAAAAATGATCGAGTGAAAAAATCGATAGTTTGTATCAAACGAGTATTGATTGGGAAACTGTCAATCACTAGACAGGTTGACGTTTCGTCCTGACCAATTAGAAGCGTTTACACTGTTGACAACAGTGAAATAAAAAAATAGCGTTCCGAATTATACATAAATTATATATGTGTAAAATTTGATGCTACAAGGTTACATGTAATAATGTAGAAAGTGACACATCCAACAAAATCTTTGACTTTGCATACTTTTAATAATGTTGGAAGTGGTACATCCAACAAAATGATCTACTATATGTACATGTAATAATGTCGGAAGTGGTATATCCGACAGAATTGTCTGCTTGAAGTCCATTGAAAATAGATGTATCTACCGGAACCTACATTATTAAAGGAAATATAGGTACCTATATTATGCAAAATACGAATGGTTTCGTTACAAAGTAGCAATCTTTAAATTATTGGAATGGTTGTGTAATGTACAAACTCACTTTATTTACTTAGTAACATAAAGGGTGCTTACCAGGTTCTGTAGGTATACGATAATCTTGACTTGTTCCCTCTTTCAACTGATTAACAGTTTCTCGTTTATTAGAATTTACTAAATCTAAAATCCGTTTTGAACGTTTCGACATGATGGGATCCTCACTTGTTTACAAGCATAAAACAATAATAAATCATATAATGCAGTTTCGGCCGCGCGAGCGTTCCCCCCTGTGACAAAGTGCATAGTGGCAGATCCGCGCGCACCCGCGCTCCCTCCGCCCCGCGGACATCGCCGGTTCCGTCACTACCTACACTGTTGCGGGGACAAGGTTATTACAACCGACAATATTAACCAAGAAACTGACTAAATTTAATGATTTTCAAAAATATAAATTATGATATACGATAGATCTTTTTATTGTGATTCTATTTGTGTAAAAAAGTGAAAATTGGTAAAAATGAATATCCGACATTGTTAATAGGGACCATATTGGAGGAGAGACTTGCAATAACGTTACGATATTTGGCTACAGGAGACTCCTATTCCAGCCTACAATACACGTTTCACATATCAAAGCAAACAATATTAACAATAATTCCAGAAGTGTGCGATGCCATAGTGAGAGCTCTTAAGGACATGGTACAGATAAATAATTATAAACTTTATTACTTATGTTATTTTTATTATTTGGCGAAATATTTTAAACTACAGATTGTTAATTTATTTATTTATTTTCATAATTAAGTAGTAATTAAAAAACAACACAATCATCATTCATCAATCACAGTTGCTCTCAACTAAATCACAATATTATCTACACCCGTGTCTAAATCGTGAATCAATTGTGTAAGGCCAGTACCCATGTTACAAGAAGATGATGAGTCAAGATCGGTAAACTGTGAAGTGAAATATCCTCGTCTGTTTTCAGCGTTATATTCTTGTGTTGATAATTGACTGAGGCGCTCCATATCAGCTTCGTATAGTATAGTATTTATTGAATGTTTAACCCTTAACCACCTACCACCTATTTATGTCACACAACCACCTACCATGCATCTCTGAGATGCGGAAGTAAAATCACTCTATTTGAAAAATTTCGCAATGTAAGGGTTACTTTTAAATTATAAACAGTTTTAGGCACATATTTTACTCTTTATTACACAATAAATGGCACATAAAAATCAACAATATCTATTACTTATTTCAAAAGTTCCAAACAACACGTATTTTAGACTTATAAACTAAGTTATTTGGAAAATGAGATCTAAAAAAAATATTATACATTATAGAAATGTTTTTATACTTTTTTTTAACTAAACAATAATCAAGAGAGCTTAGACAATTAAAAAAAAAATATTTTAATCAATATTTTAACAAAATTGCAGAACCTAAAGGTAGAGTTTTTCACGACAGTGAACGCACAGCTTATTTGAGCATTCCAGGCAAATTGGTGTTTTGCATTCAAAACACATGTATTGTGTTAGGCGTCTTTTTTTGGGGCCGCAAGTTCCACAGTTTTTTCGAGTCGTCAACCTTTCTTCAGCACTGCAGCTACCACTTGGAATTGCTGGTGGAGTAGTTTCTCCGTGACGGTGAAGGATGCGCCCAAGAGCGATTTTGATATCTCGCTGCACTTTCACGTTGCTTTCACGCCGCTGCATGTGTGGTCTTGTGAGCTGTTCCGCCAGTCTCTTTATAAACTTGAACCGGCTTTCAGCTTTTTGTCCTTCAGTTCGACCAGATAAGCTGACAATGTAGCAGTTTGAAGCTGAAATGTCGAGCAATCTATAAAAGACTGCTAACGGCCATCTGCGAGTGCGACGTCCTGTGGAGTAATTGGAGCATCTTTGGTCTAGCAAATCCACTCCGATTTTGGTTTGATTATAGAAAAGTATTATTTCCGGTTTTTTGGTAGGTTCATCAACACTGGGCATGTGGTGCATACTTGATAGAGTGATTACGGCTTTATTTGGTTTTGGCACATATGATGATATGGTGATATCTTTCGTGAATCCAAAAACTGTTGAATCAACATTTCGGTGACGACTTGGCAAGAATTCCGGAGGTATTTCTCTTTGATTTTTCCTCAGTGTTCCTACACCCGTGAGGTTTTTTTTCTTTAGTGACTCTAGCAGCTCAATAGATGTATACCAATTGTCAGTTGTTATGTTTCTGTTAGATCCCTCAATTGGTGGTATAAGGCGCATAACAGCTTGAGTCGGTTTCTTCAGCTGATGATAGTCGCTGGATAAAGTCATACCATCAGAATCTTTACCTTGGTATATATAAGCGTTCAGCAAATATCCAGATCGGGCATCTGTAAGGCACTGAATTTTTATACCATATTTTGCTGGTTTCTTTGGCATGTACATTTTGAACCTGCATCTTCCTCGAAATGCTAGTAACATTTCATCAATACATGCATAACTACCAATCGCATACACAGCTTGACATTGATCAATGAAAGAACCAAAGAGCTCTGCAATAGGCGCGGTTGCATCGTTTTCACGACGTGTGCCTCTGGTTACAGCATCATCAAATCGAATTGTTTTCAGCATCACTTCGAACCTGTTCTTGCTCATGATACAGCGATATATTTCTCTTCCAGTTCCGTCACTGCTGTACCATGATGTATAGTGTTCATGATTTTCTTTGAAGATAGCTGTATAAAACAGGAGCCCTATAAATGCCTTCAATTCCGTGAGGTCTGTATCTTGAACACATGTTTTATTTTCGTAATTTGGTCTGATTTCTTTTATTTTCACATTAGTGTAATGCACAATTTTATCAAGCATTTCGTCAGTAAAATATTGCTGCCAAATATCTACTGGAGAAGACGAAGTATTGAGCTTGCTCTGATATGCTGCCTTTATACCTTCTTTTTCTAGTAAAATATTGTGTTGTAATGTTCTCGACCGTAAAGATGGTGGGGCAGATGACCAACGGAAGCGATTCTTTCCAAAATAATTCTTTTTCCTTGGTCTCGATCGCATATGTGATAATGGTTCATCATCTCCTGATGAAAATTCTTGCTCTTCGGGCAAAACCAACAATGGTGAATTATTTTGAGGGAGTATGTTGTCATTATTTTCTACTGCAGTAAAATCTTCGCATTCTGAATCGGATTCGCCAATGTTTTCTAAGACATGTTGTATTCCAACATCTGACTCCACATCACTGCATTCATCATTTGGTATGTCTTCCGAGTCTGAAAGTTCTTGTGCCAACCACTGCTCTATAATAGCGTCATTACAAGTCATTTTTAACTAAAACAATAAAAAAAACATATTTATGAAAAAGTTACGTAACCGCCTACCATGCATCTCTCAGATGCGCGGCTACAGTATTTTACTCACCAAGGACAAACGCGCTGACCACCGACCTTGACGAGCGCTTGCGCGGCACTGAGGGACGCGGGGAAAAGGTACATGAACGACCAAGCTTATACGATACTCGTGCGCAAAAATATTCTAGATTGAACATCCGCATGCATCTGTGAGATGTATGGTAGGTGGTTAAGGGTTAACTCTTGTAAACATAGTGGCATCATATTTTCTTAGTTCGGCTGCTATGTGCATGCCAAAAGCAACGTAAGGATCATTACTATTACTGTCATTTTGTTTTCGCATCACTTCTAATGCTTCTTCTATCATTTGATTTTCAGCATCATACTCTGACTCTTGGTATGTCCTCTTGTTAGCTGGCTTTTCTTTTCTTGATGACTTCTTGGTATTTGTATTTTGGTCTCGAGTGCCTTGTTCCGAAGTTCCTGGTTCCGAAGTGCTTTGTTCTGAAATGCCTTGTTCCGGAATAGCTTGTTCTGTATTACCCGGCTCTGAGGGTGAGCCACAATCCTGAAACAAAAATAACAAAATAAATAAAACGATATTAATATTATTTTTTTCAGCTACCAGTATCAGAGCAAGATTGGAAAGCAATATCTAAAGACTTCGAGGAAAAATGAAATTTTCCCCACACCATTGGGGCGTTAGATGGAAAACACATAACTATTCAAGCTCCTTTTCGTAGCGGCACTGAATATTTTAATTATAAAAAGTTCTTAAGCATCGTGCTATTAGCATTAGTAGACTCAAACTACAATTTTATGTATGTAAACATAGGAAGCCAAGGTCGAATTCCAGATGGAGGAGTTTATATTCCGAATTGTATCGAAAGCTAGAAAATAATCAACTTAATGTACATTAACACACAACAGTATTACATTAACATTACAGCACCAGAAATTTTACAAATACCCTACATAACTAAGATACCATTTGTAATATTAGGAGATCAAGCTTTTGCATTAAGCACACATTTGATGACACCATTTGCAGGAATTCATCCAAAAGGGTCAAAAGAAAGGATTTTCAACTATAGACTATCAAGAACACGCCGAGTAGTAGAAAATGCTTTTGGAATCTTGTCGGCAAAATTTAGAGTATTGAGAAGTACAATGATTTTAAGCCCAAAGTCAGCCAAAACCATAGTTCTAGCTACTGTTCACTTGCATAACTTTCTTCGCAGAGACTCTTTATTAAAAAAATCAAATAATTCAGCGAATGAAGCAGCTTTACTCCAAATCAATTTATTACCACTCCTTCTGATATTCGTATTTTTTTGTCAAGATATTTTATGACAAACGGATCAATTGATTGGCAAGAAAGATATTAAATAATTACATAACCTTAGATTAAAAATGGCCAAAATCATCCTAACGTAATTAATAAACGGCCCCTTAGCATTATCTGATCTCATAGATTTTGTAGTATGCGGGCTATATGTATAATATGGCCGTTACATCTAAACTAATATTAAAAAGAGGAAAGATTTGTTTGTTTGTTACGATTTAACTCAAAAATTACTGGACCGATTTTGAATTTTTTTTCACTATTATAAAGCTACATCTTCACCGAGTAACATTAGGTTATAATTTATAAGAAACAACCAGACCACGCGGGCGAAGTCGCTGGTGGAAAGCTATAGTCTAATAAAAAAATAAAATAAACAGGTATTTACCACTGCATCAATAGGGTTATTCCTGTCATGTAAAAAAACTGAATGCTTCATAAGCAAACCATTTAGATTTATAGGCCTTGTTTCTACCTGCAACAGAAAAAAGAACATTATTAAAATAACTGAAACATAAGCTGATCTTGTGTCTTATTTACTCGCACTACTTTTATAACTAACTAACTAGCCCTCGAGCAGGCCTTCACTCGGCCGTACCCACAGCGATAACAAATAATTTAACTGATATTTGATAAGATAGTTTTTAAAAGAATTGAATTACGCGTTTCATACATGTTGGATAATCACGAGAGCAACTAGAAAATTTGCTTTTTTGTTTGTTGAGATATCTTAACGATTATTTATGGTGTCAAATGAAAGGTCTAGGTCTAAAACCATTTCATCATTTTGAATCATGTAAATCGGTCCACGCGTTTAAGAGATAATTAAGAATTAGTATAGTGAAAATGTAAATGGCCAGAAATGTAATAATAAGTACCTACTGTTATAAAATGTATTAAGATTAAACTTACCACAACCAGTGACATTACTTGTTTTTTCTCTGTTTCTCTCCCTTCTATAAGAACTCAAAAGACTTTTCATTTTCAATTTTAAAACTGCTTTTGGTTGTTCGAATGTTTTTGCTATTTCATCCCATAGATCTTCTCTCACGTTATTATTGTGATATTCTTTATTCTTACCTTATTAAACTTCATCTGATTTTTCAATCAGTATTTTAGGTTGCTGCGCGATTGCAGCAGCAACCTCCCGCAATGCAGCGGCTATATCGCTCATGCCTGACTGCAATGATGAATTCATAAAAAGTATGCCTGCCGACATACTTTCTATGGCAGCTGCCTGTCTATCAATGCTAGCTTGTAATTGATCATCTACAAAAGAAAAATATTTTAAAGAATAGGTACGAGTATATAAGCGTGTTTGTGTATTCCTATAGCCTAAACGGCTACTTCTACAGCTAGTCACTTAAGTTACATTTTGCATTCGGCAATTTGTTTTTCTTATAGTAATGTCATTAGAATAAATAAAGATTAATTTTGTCAAGTTTTCTTGTTTATTGACTCTGGTTTAAACACCTTTTTGCTCTTATCTCTTAGTATTATTCGTATTTTCTAGAGGCTTCCAATGTATAGTCAGTGAAAAAAAAAAAAATTTTTTTTACATACTTTTACCCTTACGGCTACGCTCAGATGTTGGCACCTCTTTCACTTCAGTTCTTTCAATTCTTCATCTGTTGCAGTCACTTCAACATCAACAGCAACAGCTTCGGGGATTTGACTTAGCTAAAAATTTAAAATAAAAATAAAATTAGAGTATAAAGGAAGTCATACACTACAAGTACGTAAGTCTAGCGCTGAGGGTATGGTGGAGTGGGTGGCTGCGCATGTTGACTGCCATACTAAACTCATGCGCAGCCATCCACTCCACCATACCCTCAGCGCTAGACTTATATGCCGCGACCTGTACAGTAAGTTGTAAGCCATATGAAAAAAAAAATATATTACCTCCAGCGGATCCACACCTTGCACCATCTCCACACCACAAAATTGGAGGAGTGTTTCCTCCAATTTTGTAATGGTGATGGACCCGGGTCACCACCTGTCCCCGAACTGTATTTGGCTATTTTTAGAGCTTTCGCTTTGACATCACTCCACCAATCTTGCCAACACTGTAACATAAAATTATCAATTATTTTAATTGTCTTATTTATTTTATTGACTAGATGCGCCCCGTAGTTTCACCCGTGTTAAAAATTAGCCTACGACACTCTACCTTGAACTATATCTATGCAAAATTCAGGTTGATCCATTGCCGCAGTAAAGAGGAACACACTTTCAAATTTATAATATTAGTAGGGATTGTAAGTCTAAATAGGTACGCAATTAGTCACTGGCATCCTGCATGGGGTGAACTGTGTCCCCCTTAGCAAAAATCCTGGCATTGCAACTATAATGACACATTTTAGTTATTTTCATAATACATACACACAATATGTCACTCACCTTCCACCATTTTTCTGGGGACTTTGTAGCCCCAGAACCTAATCCGTTTAGCACAGTTGCTAGATTTTCTAGCATTACTGCTTTTTTTCTGGAGGCGTCGGCACCGGCGACTCGACCACGGGCCAAGTCGTCGTGCCCCATCATATACTCTAACATACACTCCCGCTGTTCCAATGACACCCTTGTCCTCTAGAAATCATATAAGAACTATGATATTATGAAATAAGAAATCATATAAGAACTATGATAATAAAATGATACGAATACAAATAAATAAAATTGGTAAAACTACATAATTTAAGTAATTATACTTACTTTGTTCATTTTTATTATTCTCGCTCAATTCCAAGATTTTATACGATTCACCTCTGAAAAACTTCCAAAAGTGCAAAAGTCAACTGCAACTGAAAACTGAAAAGTCAAGAGTGACAGTGACAGTTACAAACACCATGTTTTTGTTTACGAAGTATGTTCCTACAAAATGCAGTCAACGCAAGTAATCTTAACCGTCGCTTATGTGAAAAATTCATATGTTTACACATTCATAGACTTCTGCTTTATGTAAAAGATCATGTATTTTGATAATTGATGGTCGTAATTGCCTACAACTCCATACATTTAAATTTCTACCATGGACTCTTTTTTCTACCAATACGAATCATTATCTGTAAATGTTTCCTTGATTTAATGTCTACCTTGACTATGGTATTTCAATCGGAAAAAGCCGAAGAATGCCGAAGTTCATTCCGAACGGATTCTAGAATGCAGTTTCACGGTTCCTTCGGAAGCGAATCCGTATCCGACGGAAAATTAAGATCTCGATTCGGAAGTGAGTTCGGAAACGAGAATACGGCTGCAGAACAACCATATTTATCATTAAAACATGCAAAGTGGCCAACGTCTAGGTTTGCGGCTACATGACAAATGGCTACACATCTGAGCGCATGTATCAACTGCCCCTTTAGTTTCATTATACGACATAATTATTGCTGGATTCTTTTGATACGGTATCTATGGTCGGCTTGTCATGCATTGTAGATATCAGCAGCACGGTTTTGGTTTGTAACTTACAAGTGTCAATTTATCGTGAAAGCCGAACATCGAAGTACCAACGTGACGCGGCGACGAGAAGAATTGTTTGAATTTAGATGGTATTTCTTTCTTGTTCGCTTTGATAGTTCCTAGAAAAGTCTGCTTATACGGTTCAGAAAGAAGTTGTTCAGCCAGAGGCACAGACGTAAACCAATTGTCTGCAGTAAGATTCCGATTACTGCCATGTATTGTTTTTGTTAATAATTTGCTATAATGGGTCCTAAGTGGTTTAGTAGGGACTTCACCGTTTTTGCCTTGGCATGGACAAGCATCGAACATATATTTGCTGTTAACATCACAAGCTAGAGTTATCTTCAGACCATACTTCGCAGGCTCATTCGGGATATACATCCTAAAAGGGCACGGCTCATCAATAGTAACATAAGATCCTGGCTTATAAAGATCTCGACATCTTTGTATTAACATCTCCCAAATATTTTTGATAGGTTCAAACTTATCATTTCGACTTCTGTCTTCACGAGTGTTACGGTCATCAAACTAGAGACAACGCAACATGAACTCAAAACGTTCTAAACTCTTTGTTGCTCGATGCTTAGTAGATGAGGCCCTTTCTTGGTCCATCCGTTCAGTAATTTTTGCATTTCCAATTTGTTCTGGTCTTGAAGAACACATTTTTTTTCTCTCGCAAGGCTGTTTTGACACGAAACAAAGTTTGCCAGGTCAGCTAGCAAGTCATAATGTACCTATGCACCTTAAAAAACTGCTAATGTAAGCTCTATTACTAATAATAAATAAATGAGTGTACATAAAGTACATAATATGTATATTTTTAAAGACCTGTGTTTCCATAACTGATGCATCCAAAATATCTGCATCATAATTTTTTTCTGGATTTTGCAACTTCGGCTCCTGAAAAATAAAAAAATTATACAAATATTAGTAATATAAAAATAACAATAAAAACCACTTCAATTCATTTAATTTCGAATATTTCATATCTACCTTTTGTATTGGGCTTAACACTTGATCATCAATGTTAACTATTTTTTCAGTATGATGAAGCTGAAACAAGAAAACAATTACCAATTATACAAAAGATGTAATTCCATATTATTATTTTAATAGTTTCACTGCATGACTTAGGCCTACCCACGAAGTCAGTGTCTTAACTAAATCAATGATAACTTACAGAAACTGGATTTGGAGTAAAATGTATCACATCGTCATCATAAATTGATGCATTTCCATCTATCGATGCTGACATCACAGATCTTAGCCAGTCAGTGGCATCTTTAGATCCTGGAGGGGGTAATGGTGGATTCCCTCCTCCTGTTCTTATCATTTCGTGACGTTCCTTTGTTGCCTCTTGCAAATTTTCAGTACAATTAACACAGACCAACATTGGCTAGCAAATTCCACAATAGAGTATATAGGTATTTTGTTCAACAAAAAAAGAGTACAATCACTTCATATGACTTGCTGATTGCCTACTGCTTGTTGCGTCCGTTTTTTTGCATATCAAAATATGCTTATATTTGTCCACAAGTTTTTGCAGAGTAGTTACTTCTTTTTTCGTGAAATTCACGCTCTTTCCCCTGAAAACAGTGATTAAAAATAATAAGATTTTCGATTCTTAGATATGTCGCGATAAACATTGACGCGCGACACTACACGCAAGATAAATATTACGATCCAGGTTCTGGGATCATATCACAAGGATTTCCAGAAATCCAGCGATAAATATTGTGATCCGTCAATACACTACCCTACACGTCAATAAATATCGTAATCCGATAGTATATATTGACGGATCACATATGGATCTTGCGTGTAGCCTTCGCCTATGTTTCTTGTTGTTTTAAGTTTGAAACACGATCTAAATTTTCATTTGTTAGTTGGCTTCTTACACTATTTTTAATTATATCCATTTCAAAAAAATGCTTCCTTGAATACGTGGATCGAAGAAAGTCAGCTCTCCAAATGCCAACTTCTTTACCTCACTGTAGCGATCTGGAAGATTATTCAATGCGTCGAATATAAGTCTCTCAAACTCTCAACTCGCGAATCTTGTTTTTAGCTCCATATTATTGTACTTTTCAATCAGTTTGTCTCGAATAGCTTCTTCCTTGTTTGAAAATTGACAATATTTTGCCTTTCTACGCAAACGTACGGTGAAACTATCGTCTGTTTTTCCTTCTTCCATGTTTAGGCTCCGGAACATTAACCTTTTATAGTTGACCTTCACTTTGGGCGCAAAATACCAGTTCAACTTTGCAACTGCCTTTTCAAATTCGTCTTTAGCCTTGTCTTTGTCACAATCACACAGACTTTCGAAAAAATCCTGTACGTCAAGAAACGCTTAGTAGACGTGGCACCTTCTGCTTTGCAGACAATCCAAACTGGCCCTCCAAATAATGAGCGAAGTTGTGCATCCATGCCAGCCTTTCTACATTTCCAGCCTTTCAAGATATGGCTCAAATCTGAGCCCCGCCGCATTGACTGCCTACTCGGTCACCGCCATTCGCTGTTTTTCTTATTTACGAGTTTACTCGTCGCCAGAATTATAAGAAGTCTTCCATGAATAAAACAGTTTTCTTATAATTCACACAGTTTTCTCTCTATCTTTATCTATGGTTAGCCATAGACTTAATCTTAACTATATGACAACTTGAGATGTGCATCCACTAGGGGTGTTCCGTTTGTGAATCTTACAGTGTGATAACCAGGTGTAAGTCGGTTTACGAAGCTTTAATGATTTTCTGACGGAGTCGTCTCGTAAGAAAACATGGGTTGTTGTAGACAGATCTTTGAATAAAAAAGCGTCGTTCTGTGTGTCGTGATGCTAGTACCTACTAGGCTAATCGTCAGTGCAGGACCTTGTTAATGCAAAACACTCTTTTTTACAGGAGAAGCTAAACCTTCTAAATAATAACACAAACAAGTAAACACATATTGTTTTGGATTTAGAGTAATAAATTTTCATTCCTCCATGTCGGAAAGACTGTTTTTCGATATCTGAGTGCAAAAGTCGATTTTATCCTCTAGAGGGTTGATGTTATATTATTATACTCTTTGTCTTATGTTAAAAACAAGAAACTTGAAAAAGACCTAAACTTTGTGATTCTAGCGACGAGTAAATTTATTTGACACCAACAGAATTGACTGAAACTTAATCCGCAAATGAGCTTTCTCCAGGACAACAATTACGCGAGAAGTACGATATGTAGACGACTTTAGTTATTTCCTCGATGAGGTGGGATGAAAAATTACGTGTTGCACTCTAGTGCAGAGATTTTTCACCTTGTGTTTTTTTGATTCCCTCGCTAACGCTCAGGATTCTAATTTTAGAATCCTTCGCTCGGTCATCAATATTGAGAACGCGGTTAAAACAACTTTGCACTCATGTATAGCAAATTACTATTAAGAAATAACTAATAATTATAAAAAATACGATTTTTATTTATACAACACTGCACTTCCAAGGAAACGCACTTATTATTTTTTATGGAATTTCTTCCTTGGACATACGAGTATGATCATAATATGTCCATAATCATAATCAGATAGACGTAAACCTGTTCTTCCTACACTTCTCTGATGTAAATCAACAACAATTTTAAATTAAAGATAAATAGATATGTCATGTTTTTAAGGTATGTACTAATAAAAATATGTATTTTGGTAACATAAGTATGTTACCAATTCAGAAGAGTGCTACAGGCCTCTCTTCTGAACCAACATTGCGTTGCTGTTGTCTCCTTTCAGGCACAGGATCAGGAGTAACTGCAAAAGAAAGGTTTCTGCAAAATAAGATATTATTTCTAACACCTATATACATTCAAAGAATTACTTGTTTTTAAGATGTAAGATTTTCAAGTTACCGAATGGAGAAAGAAAAAATAGTCGAACAAACCAGTTTGCAATCGTAAGGTCTATTGTTCGCGAGAGAACTAGTTATATTAAAAAAAAATCCATAAAATGTTGAAACCTTAAAGTTGTACTTCAGAAGCAAGCACTGTAGGTTCTTCCTGATGATAATGTGGAGTCTCTTTAAAAGACAAAATTACTTAATGTAACTTTAAAAAAAAAATGTCTGTGTACACAACATATTTTGATGAAGTTGCTTTGTTATAATTAGTAGAGGTTACGGCATATAAGTCTAGCGCTGAGCGAAGTGTGGAGGGGGTGGCTGCGCATGAGTTTAGTATGGTGGTCAACATGCGCAGCCATCCCCTCCAGCCCTCCACTGGCCTCCACAGTAGCGTTAGACTTACGTGCCGCTACTTGTAGTGCCTTGTGTTTTTAACTGTGATGATCCAACACTGAAATAATGTACCTACTATAATACTGCTTTAGTCATATTTAATATAATACTGCTTTAAACATCCTTTTGCTGCTAATACAACCCCACTCTTCGGGCATAGGAGAAAATTTGTTTCAACTCCGTTGTATATTCTTTTAGGATCTTTCTAGATATCATTAAAATTGTTGTCAACATGATATTGCTCAATATCATCACACCAATGTTTGATATCAGCTTCTGCAACTGTTGAGCTTGAGGAAGTAACTTCCTCTGCAGTTCTAATTGCGATATCTGAATGAAGGGCCAGAAAAAATAAGTACCGTTTTTCGCCCGGTATCCCGTTTTTGAATGGGATTTGGGATATCATTTTTCTTAAAAAACTCAGCAACACTAGCTATTTTAATTTAATTTATTTAATTCAGACAGAGTCCATATTATTAATACATTTACAATACTTAAGAGTTAAATACAAATCAAAACAAATATCCATTAGTCGTGATATGAGATCGTATTTTTGGTAACCTATCTTGCTGCAATCCATCAACCATTTCTTCAGACATAATTCTTCAGATGTTGTTACTGCTGTTGCTGGACCTGGGCGGGACTTCTTATCAGGGCTCTTTGACTTAAACTGCAAAGTTGATCTTGATACCTTTTATGTTTTTGAAACCAGTTTTTTGCTGCCATACCATCTCGAATCGCTTTCAGGACTTTTTACACTTTCTTCGGTGTATTTTTTTCGCTTCTAAACTCCTCCTTCACCCTTTTTTTCACTGGCTTCTTGGTTTATGTGTTTGTTTTCAATTTCGATACCTAAAACCAATTATTGACATGGTTTTACCATGTATTGGCATTACTGACAATAGTTGGTTTTTCTCAACTATTGGCATGGGTCCAACATTTGGAAACATAATTTAAAACAAGGTTGTTGGCTCCGAGCTGTTGTAAAAACACATTTATCTACACTAATGTTGTAACATTCTACTTATGTTTCCAATACTTGACTTATAATGACTACTGTTATAGCGCAGACAACAAAACACTCAATTTAAGCAATTTCACATGATGTTATAATATCCACATCGATATCGTAAAATCTCATTATAACATCGCGCGCTCGCTCCTGATTGGCCCTGCGCGCGCAGCTGCGCTCTCATTGGTTAGATTTTAATGGCGCCAAGTTCACTGTGACAATACACGTACGCGTGAATTTAATGTTTCGCAATATGTTTTTTTTAATTATTTTTTTTATTAGTGAAGATAAAGTAGTGTATGCAACTGCATATAACACGGGTATTAAAACACTCGTTACTATTATGAAACTCGCTGCGCTCGTTTCATAAACTCACACTCCTGTTTTAATACCCTTCATTATATGACAGTTGCATAAACTACTATTATGATATATAATAATAAGGTTCTGAATGAAAATATGTTTATGTCATGAAATCCCAATGATTGGCAGTGTGCCAATAAATGAGAATGCAGTATAAGGCCGGCCATACACAGGCAGCTGGAGCAGTTAACCAGTGATCAACATTCATGGACCGCTCTTGCAGTCAGAATCAACAGCTTGAAGCTGCCAGTGATAACTGCTCGAGCAATTGGTTCAACAGCTCGAGCGGTGGGCAATTTCAAATCAGTAGCACCATGGATTTTGAAGAGGAAGCACTTCTGCTGCTTTTGCTCATACGACGACGACGGCGGCGTAATAGAAAATTGTGGGCTCATCCAATATTAGAAACAAGAATTTATAATGGAGAATTTAATCACTTGTTTTTAGAACTAAGACGTGACGGAGACAAGTTTTTTTAATATTTTAGAATGTCAATTACATCTTTTGACGAACTTTGTAATATCATCAAGGAAAAAATTAAACGTGAAGATACTATTATGAG
The DNA here is from genome assembly GCA_964007245.1 of Hypomecis atomaria. Taxonomy (NCBI): domain Eukaryota; kingdom Metazoa; phylum Arthropoda; class Insecta; order Lepidoptera; family Geometridae; genus Hypomecis; species Hypomecis atomaria. Next base: position 3,952,261 of record OZ023294.1, on the reverse strand, counting down.
AAAAAGTATTCCACCAGAAGAAAGGCTAGCTTTTACACTAAGGTTAGTAAAAAAATGTATAAATTTTTTTATTTGTTTATTAATTGAATCTTAAGACCTGAGCTCGAACCAAATAAGATAACAATGTTTTTTTTGGCTTATTGTAGTTGTAGGGACATAAATAAGACACACAATTTTTTTTAAATTTTTTTATTAATAAAAGTACAAAAAAAAGGTGGTGCACATATGTGTACCCCAGGTTTCAACGTGGGCCAAAGGTCTTGTGGCTGTGGTAACTTTCGAAGCAATTGTTTTTGAGCACACATAAATACATGTTACATTTCACACACATGGTGCGGCAGCGTGAGGAGCACGTCGGATGGCGACATTTTGAGGCAAACTTGCTCTCCACAAATCGTGGCAGATGACCCACTTTGTCCAGCCTAATTTCAGGTTGTGGTTGTGATACAACTGGCCGGTGTTTTTTTGTGGGCGGTTCATTGGCTTGCTGCACATCGCTTGTAGTCATGCTGGAACTTGTCGATGGGCTGGCGGTGGGACGAGATCTGGAACCAAAAGCCAAGAAGTTGGGTTCGACCCTTCCGCCGCTATATTTCATCATCGCTTTGGCCAGATTCAGTCGGTATTCTAGCAAGCCTAACTTGTCTTTGCGTTAGACATTTTCTTCGGCGCAACAGCGGGTGTACATGATCCAGCAGTTGACTACAATCAAATCAAGGAAGTGGCAGAAAGTCCTTACCGTCCACTTCCTTGTTCGCATTGCACTTCGGTAATACGCAATCAGTCGGTCGCACAAGTCTCTGCCACCCATACAGTTATTATAATTTTTGACGGCTGCTGGCCGAGCTACGTCTATTTTCCTTTTTTCTGTTTTGCACCACCGTTTGCAGGTATCTGCAGGAGCGCTCCCTGTGCATGTAGACAGCATGGTTACGGCCTTTGTATCCATCCATTTTACGACACACACATTCTCATCATCTCGTACCCTTTCATCCCACTGTCCCCTTTCTAACGCCTTGTCGTTCTTCAGTTTCTTCGCTACTGGTCCAATCCTATTTGTCATAGCAGTTCCAGTTAGAAAAATGCCGCTATTTTTTCGTAGTAAAAGCTCTGCCAGCTTCAGACTCGTAAAAAATCTATCTGTGTACAAAACACAGGTACTAGTAATTGTGCGACAAAGCTTTTCCACAATGCCCGCTCCTAGTCCTAGGTTTTTCATTGTATCTGCGGGTAATGTATTCTTGCCAACATAAATTTCAAAGTCTAATACCAACCCATCTCGAGCAGCCAGCACGAAGTTCTTCAAGCCAAGTGGATTCGGCTTAGCTGGCACGTATTGGCGGAATTCACATCGTCCAGAAAATGGTATCCATCTGCTCGTCAATTGACATATGTTTTGAGTGTGGCAAACTATGACATTTTTTCAGAATGGGGTCTATCAAAGGTCTAATTTTCCACAGTTTGTCATTGGTATTTGGCTGGTTTTTTACGTCCACTAAGTGCAGATAGTTTCTAAGCTCAAAAAACCGATCACGACTGATTGTATCCCTAACTATAGGTATACAAAGATCTCTAGACCAATACAACTTTCCTTGAGGGTATTTGAGGGTACCCATCATCAGTTGTACGCCGGCAAAGTGAATCATTTCAATAGCGTTTGTATCTATTGACTTCAGATCCCTTTTCTGAGCTGAATACAGATTACTCTGTTCTGCTAGTAATTCCCAAAAGTCTAGGTCCAAATACTCAAAAAAACTATACAAGACATTCATGTCTGCACTTCCCTGCGAAATTAGTACATCATCTGCAATATCAGGCCCACGGCACAGCATTAAGTTCGTCCGCCATAACGATCGTGATGTACTTTGGCATACTTCTTCAATATTTACGTCGTCTTGTCTCACTTCTTCAGATATTTCTTCAACCTCGCCTTCTCCACTAGTTTCCACTTCTTCCGACTCTTGAAGAGCTCTTAAAAGATCTGGAGGGAAGTACTCCTCATCATCATCGTCTCCAGAAAAGTCAAAGTCACTGTTATTCAAGATATCCTCAATCGCTTGGTCATCCATGTTCAAGCTGTAAAACTCAATCTTTAGCCCTGAGGTACACAGCTGTGTACCATTGAAACAAGACAACAATTACACGATAAAAAAATAAAAAAGACTTAAAACTCACCTTTCACACGTTAGTCCAATAATTCAGCAATACAAATCAAGAAAAAAAATCGCACTTAACTTAACAATTTGATTTTTTACCGAATTTCAAATATTACAAGTAGCGGTCACTTCGAAAAAAATTCAACGAACAAATTCAAATTGAAAAAACATTTAACCACTTTTCTCCGCGACGCCACCTATAGATTTACATCGAAACTCTGTAAACTATAGTAACACATTCAAGTACTAAAAGCACTCAAAAGATGTCGTGACTAGTTTAAATTTTAATAAATTGAAGGTGCACATATGTGTACCCACGGTCTTAAGAGGATATAATATCATCAGATAGAACAGACGAAGGTGGAAGACTATCTTCATAGGATGTCTGAGAAAACTCATCATTAGCTGAGACTGGTACGGAGTTATAAGGCTGATCACTTGTTAAAGTATAGGGTGCAGACTGAAAACCCTTGTTGCAACTTGAATAGTTGTAATTAGGTCCACGCTGCTCACTAGCTGAAGGTCCAAAATATCCCCTACTTTCACCATAATAGCTTGACTGTGTATGCTGGGATATTCCTTTGAAGTATTTAATAACGTTGATGATTTCTGACTTTGCATCTAATTTATATTGATCTTTAATTTTTTTGAACTCTCCAGCTAGTGATAGTAAAAACAATTTGTCACCATCTCCTACTGCAAGATTTGAACTGGGTTTTTCATCAACACGTTTAGACAACTTTTCAACTAGTTCATCCTCATTTTTATTAAGTTTTCTTTTTAAAGCACTACCACTTTTTTTTGAAGATTCTTTATTATGATCAGAGACCTTCAGATGTTTCTTTCAGGCTGTCTGGTTTTTCTGGTCTCTTCTCAAAGACCTTCAAAAATGACAACTGATCATAATATGGATAGGGTCGTTTTTCAAAAAAGATGTACATGTGACGAACCGGAGTTGAGTTATATGTGAAGTAGAAATTTTGCTGCATTTGCTTATTTTATTTGATAAAATATACTTTTATTTAAATAAAAATTACAAATATATATCAGTACAACAAAAAATATCGCGATAATCTTAATTTTTACGTAAGAGTTCAAAGGAACTCGCTCCGGTTAGTCACAAAAGGAAAAAAGAAATAAAATGAAAAATATGAGCTATTTATTTTAGTTTGTTTTTATTAATCATTAGATAACTTTAAAGTATTTTAAACACCATGTCGAAACATAAAGAAATCACTATAATTATTGCGTAGCAAGCATTTTTCTTTCGAGATGGTCACAGTAGGAACTTATGACCTTAAAAACATTAAATTTACTACTTACATAATGACATTAAACGTTTAGAGCTAACAACTAATAAAAATATAGAACATCAGTAACTTAAACAAACATAAATTGTAGCAAATAACTAAATGTTTCTAAAATAGAATTTGTTTTTGTCTAGCTAAAAATATGGGACAGTGACTATCTGGAATTCTAAGTGACTCATTGGAAAAAATTAAACTATGTTTACACTATGAAATGAAATGAAATGAAATGAATGAAATGAAATGAAATATTTTATTCGACATACTTATAGGTAGGTACAAAGAACTTAACAACTTAAAATTAAAAAGAAATAAAAAGCGTCGAAAGTTACTCACCTCAGCTATAAATGTTGAGCGCTGGGAGGACCCAGCACTCAACGCTGGTATTCTGGTGAGCCCCTTTAATTCAAGGGTAGATTTAAAAAGCTTATTAATAAATTAACATACAAAATTAACAAATATGTGACAGAGCGCTTAAATCATCAATAACTATTAACAGATCTAGGTATCTAAAAAAACATATAGAAGTACGTAATACAAACAAGAATTATATATTAAGTCAAATACACATTTTTAGGTACTTCATTAAAACAATACTCACAAAATTATTTATAAATAAACTACATAAATTGGTGACATATTAATAAATATACATATACATACTTAAACTTAATAAAATCGTACACAATACAAGAGAAACAGACAATGTTGCTCGTAACGAAAAAATAATATTATTGCAAAGATTGTACATAGGTATAATTCCTATCCCATAGGAGACACCAGCAGACAACTAGACGAAGACGGACAGAGTCAGATGAAAGAGTAATCGTAAACTATCAACCCGTGCTGAAGCTGTCTAGACAGTAAATATTGCTTAAGTTTTAGCCGGAAAGAATAAAGAGATTTGAGTTCTCTGATGGGAGGAGGCAAGTTGTTCCAGCATTTGGCGGCTGCATATCGGAAGCTACCTGTGAAATTGACTGTTCGACAAGGCGGCAACGCCAACTGCCGGGCACACAACCTACGATAGCCGTGCCTGGTGTCAGAGACCCATCTAATTTTGTCATGCAAGTAGGGAGGATTACTGTGCTTCACAACCCCAAAAAGAAGACAAGCCAGATGGAGTTTCCGCCGGGATTTCATCTTTAGAAGATAATTATTGTTAAGAAACGGCGTAACATGGGATCTTGGTGGAATAGTGAAGCAGAACCTGGCACAAGCATTTTGTACGCGCTGAACAAGGCGCTGCGTCCGAGCAAGGAGCCGAGGGCCGTAAACAGTGTCTGCATAATTTAATTTTGATAATACCAGACTCTCGACCAGCTGAACGCGTAATTCCTCGCTCAAACTCGTTCTGAGCTTGTACAACGTTTTCAAGCGGAAGAAACAATTTCTGACAGCTTCGGCAATGTGATTTTCATACCTTAATGCGTCATCAATGCTCAAACCTAGGTTACGTGCTTCATACACACGTTCTACTGGCTGATCCATGAGAGACAAACTAATATCTGAGGGTAGTTTAGCCAGTTGATGTCTGCTTCCAAAGACCATAAATTTAGTTTTAACTGGATTCAGTAAAAGGCAATTTGCGTCCGCCCATGCTACGATTCTACCAAGGTCCTCGTTGAGATCGGCCAGTGCATTCTCGAGGTTCTCCGGCTTGAAGTGAATGTAAATTTGCAGATCATCAGCGTAAATATGATACCTGCAATTCTCGATAACTTCAACTATATCTGCACTGTAAAAAGTAAACAGCGTTGGACCAAATATAGATCCTTGAGGAACACCTCTAACAATGCCTGCTAGTGGTGAACGAAGAGGAGACCCTGATGGCTGAGAAATCTCCACAAGCTGCTGCCTTTTGTTAACGGAGCTATCGAACCACTTGACAGTGGGAGTATCAAAACCAGAGGCACTCATTTTTGATAAAAGCAACGTAAGATTAATTGCATCAAACGCCCGCGAGAAATCAAGAAGCACCAGCATTGTACACATGCCTTTGTCTTGAGAATCCAAGATATTGTCAGTAACGTCGAGCAAAGCTGTAGCTGTACCACGCCCCTTCCGGAAACCTGACTGGAACTTAGGAAGAACCTCATTTCTTTCCAGGTATTCCAACAGTTGCTGATTTACCACCTTTTCTAATATTTTTGACATGCATGGAAGTATACTAATGGGTCTTAGATCTTTAAGCGAAGTTGGATTGCTAACCTTAGGAAGAGGACGCACAATAGAAACTTTCCAAAGGTCAGGGAAAGTGGACGTACAAATTGAAGTGTTGATAATTTGGGTAATTGTATCTAACGAGTGCGGTAACGTCATAAGAAGCATTTTTAACGAGATACCGTCAATCCCTACTGCATTTGACTTGATACTCTTTATGATTTTATAAACAGTGTTAGATGAGACAGGTTTTAGGGAAAAAACAGGTTTATGCACTGGTTGACGAAACTCAAAAAACGTAAGTTGAGATATGGTGACCTCGTTTTCAAAAAATAGAAAGTCTTGTTAACACAGATTGAGAGGGGCGAATTATACCTTGTTCAAGCATTTTTGTGATTTGTTCTTGAACTTCCTGTCTGTGAACGAAAGGATATCTATAGGTCTTAGTATAGACAGGTAATTCGTCTTTAGGGTTGATTCTATGCTTTACCTTGTCGGTAAAGGTAAGAGGTTCGCCTTCGATATAAAAGACGTCAGCGTATTGCGCACAAAGGGACTCTAAGTTAGCTCGCTGTTCTGGATTCAGATGGTTAGTACGTAGTCGTGAAAGCACTTCAGCGGCGTGATCACTGAGTTTCTGAGTACGCGTTCATTGTTCGTTAAAAAGCTCAGCACTAACGGGTCGGTCCATAGAAAATACTACGTCGTGTTTTGTCGGGTTAGTAACCTCTATAATGCCACGGTTGTTCTTAACAGTGGTGATGGAATCCTGTATGGTACAGTTTGATATGAATTGTTCTGTAACCAACGCATCGCCGTCGTGAAAGTTGATTGGGACTCGAATCATTTTGGATGTGTTTGCGGGTATTATATCCTCGTAAAGGTTACAGTTACGTGAATCATACATTCGCAAAGGGTTGGTGGATTTCCGGGTTACTAAGACTTTATCTTTTAAGTCTATGTTGGACTCTAGCTTCTCTAATAAGTCTAGGCCAATTAACCCATCAAAATAGTTGTGAAATTTATATACAAAGAGCGTGATGTCGCAATCTTCGTTAAATTCGTCAAAGCATGGTACGGTTATCGAATAGTTATTACGGGTGGTCGCGTGGATGTTGGTCACTTCGAACGGGTCGTAATTACACGGAATGTTTGAATAGTATTTTTCTACTGCGTCGCGGCTGATAAATGACTGGTTTGCACCTGTATCAATTAACAATTTGAGGGGTGGATTTCCTATCTGTATGAAGGGAAGTTGCCTTTGGGTTTGCAAATTAATTTCTATTTTGGCTTGTCTGATTTCGCGCTCTTCTGAAAATCCTGCTGTTCTGGGGAGGCTTCGTCTGAAGTCTCCTCGACATATGCGGGAATATATTCGTAAGGTTGTTCGTAGGGTGCAACGTCATAAGTCATTTCGTAATAAGTCGGCTCATAGTCGGGATAAGCAGCACTATCGTAGTCATAGTAGTTGTCAAATTGGTCATAGTATTGTCCGTCATTAAAATTCAGTTCCCTTGTTTTAAAATAATTGCTTGGGGGCGGATTCCCTTGTTTCGACCAATCATGCAATATTCTAGCTGGGGGTGCTGGTCTTGAAACGAAGTGGCTAACTCCGCTCATTGGCTGAGGGCCTGGTGGTTGATAGTTGGTCCTATTCTGATTCAACCTAAAAACATTGCTCTGCGGCCTATAATTAGGCGGAGGGGCAGAAAACATTTGTTGAGTCCTTGACGGGCCTCGGTTCATAGTAATTTGGGGCCTCCAAATTGGCATCCTTGGTGGCTGGGCAAAAGTCGGGGGCCTTGATGGTCCTGGCTGTGAGTTAAAAGGGCTAGAAAAAGCTGGTCTCGCTTGTGGCGAGTTGAAGTTAAACGGTTTGCCTGTATTAGTGCTAAAATCGAATGAAGACGTCGACTGCGTTCTTCTGTCTGTAAGGTGGTCGTTACGTTGCTGTAGATAGAGGGTGTTAATTTCCTCCTGTACATATTCTAACGCTTTCTCTAGTGTTTCCGGTCGCATGCAGCGAATCCTGGAGCCTAATGGTTCTTTTAAGCCACGAACAAAAGCTTGTAAGGTTAACTTTCTATAGAGAGTGCGCTTTGCCTCTATGGTGGTAGCTAAGGTCTCATGCAAAGTCACATAGGTCATAATAGTGCTGAAGAGACTTTGGCACTTTTCATAAAATTTCTGTGGGGTCATATGTCTCTGTGTCAGGAGGGCTAAGTCATTGTAGAGAGCGGTCTCATCTCTCTGGTCAGCGAAGTTATTCACTAATGCGTTTCTAATACCCTGCCAGTTGTCAGGTATTCCATTGGAATTTATTGTTCTGGCAGCATGCCCGGTAACTTTATTCAATATCCCGTTCAAAAGAGCTAAGTTGCTTAACTCAAACCCGGGCTCTGGCCTAATAAATTGTACAACTAACTGGTCGCACAGATGTATAAACCTAGTCAATACATTGGGATTGCCGTCGAACTCTGGCAATAGGCGGAGAGCCTTATAGACTTGGTCTACCTGTTCCGCGCTCATTGTTATTTCGCTTTGAATTAAGGTTCTGCCTAGATCTAATGGATCTCTTAATGTAATACTATCTTCTAAAATAATTTCTAAATTCCTATTTGCGTCGATTCGCACTGCCCTACTATTCCTACCTCTAACTAGCGAATTTCGTGGGTGGAAAATTTTGGAAACTTTTTAATGTTTCGAGGAAATTAACACTGCGAAATCGCACACAAAACATAAAATAGGGAACAAGGACTAAAAAAAAATAAAAGGATAACTAAGGTTAAGGAAGGAGAGCGACTCTAGTAAGATCTAGGTACTCACCACATTTGTATCTCTCTGGCGTATCTATGTCTTGATACTCCTCCTGCTGCAGCTCTCTTGTAGGTTCAGGATACCCGCGCCGGTGATCGATTCACTGACTCTACTTTACAGGTATCCTACCGACTGCGCCAATTACAAAGGCTACAGCCGAAGGATCCAAAAAAATACAAAATGTAATTTAAAAATTAATTTATTAACTAATTATTACAAGTTAAAACTTAAAGTAAAAGGTTTACTTCATCGAAGAATGATGGAAGCAAAGTGTGTCGGTGTCCGATGTCGGGCGTCGCACGTAGCCTCGGTTGCCGCGCTTGCGCAATGGTATTCCGCTGCGGTGGCACACGTGTCGCTGGGCCGCGCGCATTGTGTATCGAGGTCGATGCCGAATCAGCAATGCACTAAGGTTGTGCATGTGTAACAGGCTGGTTTGATGCAACAATGTTGTTTGTAGTGATAGTTGATGAACCATTATTGTTTACTGTGGGAGATGGCTGGTTTGATGCAACAATGTTGTTTGTAGTGATAGTTGATGCACCATTATTGTTTACTGTGGGAGATGGCTGGTTTGATGCAACAATGTTGTTTGGTTTACTGTGGGAGATGGCTGGTTTGATGCAACAATGTTGTTTGTAGTGATAGTTGATGAACCATTATTGTTTACTGTGGGAGATGGCTGGTTTGATGCAACAATGTTGTTTGTAGTGATAGTTGATGAACCATTATTGTTTACTGTGGGAGATGGCTGGTTTGATGCAACAATGTTGTTTGTAGTGATAGTTGATGAACCATTATTGTTTACTGTGGGAGATGGCTGGTTTGATGCAACAATGTTGTTTGTAGTGATAGTTGATGAACCATTATTGTTTACTGTGGGAGATGGCTGGTTTGATGCAACAATGTTGTTTGTAGTAATAGTTGATAAACCATTATTGTTAGCTGCTGCTGCTAAAAGTGCAGTCGGCAGTTTTGATTGTTTTTGCGATCTACGTCTACTGGACGCAGCTCACCTTGCTTTTCAATTTAAACCACATCCTCATAAGGGACTCATTATTCCTGTAAGTCACGAAATTAACGAATCAATAATTATTACTTGGAAAAATATAACCTACAAATATAGCAAGTTTCAATTAAAATGTAGTTAAGTCGAGCGCATGCACGTACCTGTTTCACTATCACCATTTGTTTTCGATTCATTTGTTACTTTTATTTCATTAGCTATTTTACATTCTTGGTTTGTGTTTGCTTCGTATAATAAATGGAGTAGCTGCTGTTAAAGACATGTCAAAACATGATAAGATTACAGTACTTGAATATAGTTCCCGAAGCATTAAGTCGGTTCGAAGGAGTCCGTGCTTGCCGTCCACGCCATACATTTGGATTCATTGGTCGCCCCGTCCGTCATTTTGTTAAAAATTGTGTCCGTATGTTCAAAGAGTTGTCAAAAGGGATAACTTGAGACAATTCTGAACTTTGGACATCTGCCAAAAGTCTAATATTTTTTTTAGGGTTCCGTATCTAAAGGGTTAAAACGGGACCCTACTACTAAGACCCCGCTGTCCGTCTGTCTGTATGTCTGTCACCAGGCTGTTTCTCATGAACCGTAATAGCTAGAGAGTTGAAATTTTCACAAATGATATATTTCGATTGCCGCTATAACAACAAATGAATACTAAAAACAGAATAGGGGGAGTGGGGGAGGATTGATACGATTTTCGGTCTTTTAATTTTTTAGGTGTTAAACCATTAATGAATCTGAATGAAAAATTTTCCTCAATAGGAATGGTTCTTTATGTAAAACTTAGCTAGGTTGTTTTGGTGAAATTTTAAAATGCGGAAGTGTCAAAAATTACGAAAGAACAAATGGAAATTGTATCAATGCTCCCCAGCCACGGGGTGGATTGATACAGGAGTTCGGGAGGAGAGAAACATTACCAAATATTAATTTATTATGTTTAATTTAACATTTAATGGAATCAAAATCCTTAACTTATGTTATAAAAAGAAAGATCCTCTTGAAAGCTGTATAAGTTAGATCGTCGTACAGTGTCGCTCTCTAGAACTGACGGTGTTAGTTTTAAAACAATGTCTGTGAAGTCAGCAAATGCCATATCCGGCTCTTTTGGAAAAGTGAATAGGATTTTGCTGAAGCCTTGACGCTTTCGCAAGAAGGACACCTCGTATTCCGTTCCTGAAGATTTGTCTAGTACATGTGCCACGTAATGTACACATCTCTTTTGCCCTAATTTAATCAGCACGAAATCGTTGGCGTTTATTTCGATCGCAGACAGTTCTTCCTCCTGTTTACGATTTCCTTCCTGGATAAATTCCAAATCAGACTCGAAACCATTAAATTCACTCTCTGATTGCAGACTTATAATATCTTCTTCACTTTCAGTAGATGACTCTAGTCGACGCTGATTTTTCTTGGGTTGTTTAGTTTTCTTATTTTTTAAAGGTTGCTTAGTTTTCTTCAAACACACTTTAGCTCGCCTTTTTCTTTTTTCTTCTTCCATTAGTTCTAACCTGTTTTTCTCAGGCGTGTCTGTATATATTCGTGACTTTCCTTGTCTTCCTGTAGCAATTCGTTTTCTTTTAGGAGCCTTTGGAAACGTTCTGATGTCTTCTGGTGATAAAAGTGGATCTTGGTGCAAAGGAAGTGATCCAGAAGGCGTAACTAGAAGGGTTGTATTTTTTTCTGGAGTAGAGTGAGGTGGATGTGATTCCAAAGTTTCTGGTGTGGTGACATCCGTAGCAGTTATTTTATCAGCGGGTTCAGGAGTAGAGTGAGGTGGATGTAATCCCAAAGTTTCTGGTTCTTCTGTTGTGGTAATGTCCACGGTGGTTGTTTTGTTAGCGCACTTTTGAGTTATTTCTGGTGCGGGGGTCATCGAGGTTTCGGGGCGATCTGTTACATATGCCGCGCTAAAGTCTTCACTGGAAAACGCCAACCTATTAAGTGGCCAAATACCTGGCTTGCAGAAGCCGCTTGTGATATTTTTCATGGTAAAGGTTTCGAGGTAAGCTATTTTGATCAAAGCCGGTAAATCATAGATCGTCAGGGTACGCCCTGGATGGTTTAGGTGCAAGTTATTAAACACCACGGACAACTTTGATTTGAAAGGTCCAAATATCGATACGTCCAAAGGTTGTAGTCGATGCGACGTATGTGGTGGAGACGATAGTAAAACAATACCGTTTTCTTTGCAATAACGAACAGCATTAACTGAAGCATGTGATTCGTGATTGTCTAAAAGCAGTAGAATTGGGTGCTCACGAGAACAACCACTGTAATTTTTTAAGTGTTCTTACACTTTCAAAAATGTCTCTGATGTCATCCATCCACTTTTAGTTGCTAATCCAAGAGAACATTCAGGCGCGCCATTTATAAAATGTTCTTTATAGTGAACCCTTGGAAATATGAAAGCAGGCGGAATGCAAGAGCCTATGGCAGAAACAATGGCACAAAACGTCACAAGTTGTCCTCTTTCTGCCGACACTATTTGACCTACTTGCTTCTGTCGCTTTTCTGCAAGAACTTTTGGTGTTTTCTGGACTGTAGTGACACCGCTTTCATCTAAGTTATAGATTTTATCTGGGCTGAACGAAAATCTTCTCAATACCGACTCATAATTATCGAGAAACTCATTAACCGTATGCTCGTTGAATGCTGAAGCTCTTGCGGTATTCTCAGGTTTTCTGAGACTCAGGCTTGGATGGCGCGATCTAAATCCATTCAACCATTCTACGCCAGCTAGTTTATCCTCATCCCATTTTTCTGGGTACTTGCAGTTTGGTAAAGCGCAAGCGTACTCGTATGCTAGTTTTCTAACTGCTTTCAAAGTAAGCCCATACTGTATGGCACTAGATTTTTTGATATACTTCTCTAATTCTTTCTCTTCATCTGCCGTAAACACTTGTTTATTTGTGAACTTATTTTCAAAAGTTCGTACCTTAATGTTTGGTAGTTCATTCTCTTTCTTGTCCTTTTCTATTCTATGTTGTAGTGTCCCAGCTTTTACGCCATATTTTTCTGCGGCTTTTCTTATTGATAATTCTTTATTAAGAACGCTTTCTATGGCCAATTTCATATTTGCCTCGGGTACATCGGCCTTATCCGTCACTCTTTTATACCGCCGCGGCATTTTGAGTGAAGTTTATGCTGGAAAAAAAATAAGAAAGGAAGGTATTACATTTGTTTTGTGAATCCACCTGGCAAGGGGAGGATTGATACAGTGCATCAATCCACCCCCTCAATACGCGTATCAATGCTCCCCAAACACAGATAAATTATAAAGTGTGTTTGGATTATGAAGCAAGCAAATATAGTTAACAAAAAACCTCCAACCTAAGTAGAATACATATATGCCTTTATGAAAATAACTTACCCATTTAAAATACGCAACGATTCACTATTTATTCAACTTTTTCTAAGAGCAACACAAAATACTTCCCACTCGTGAAAACACAAAAATGAAATGAGAAAACAAAATGGCGGCCGATACGCTGGCGCACTTCATATGTGTTGACTAACTACTAGCGACATCTTTTGGCTATACTCCAAACTACGTAGTGCACTGAGTGTGCGTTTTAGTTCTTTTGTATCAATCCCCCACTCCCCCTAATATAAATATTTAAGGGGCATACCCCATACAACAAATGTAATTTTTTTTGCCGAGGGGCTCTCATACGGTACGGAACCCATCATGCGCGAGTCCAACTCGTACTTGGTCGATTTTTTAATATTTTTTCTGCACATTACTACAGTCGAAGTTGGACTTGGAAGTTCCTGAGCAACCTATGCACCTTGGGCACAATGGAAAATAAAAAAATAAAAAATCTGTCAAAATGTCGTCACTTACATGATAACATAATTACAAAATATTTTACAATTTTAGTCGTACCTACTATTATCAAAATAAATTAACAAATTGAACATATTATAACATAATACAGACTCACTTCACACTTCTTTTCTTTTAGTTATAACAGTAACGATACATCTTCTATGATGTATTCGGCTAAGGTTTTTTTAAAGGCATGAAGTGAGTTAACATTTTTTATTTGTGAGGGTAGTGAGTTATAAAGTCTGGCACCTTCAGTTGTGAGCATTGTCTTGCCTTAATTTGTTCGATGTCTTGAATGACGATATAGCTCGCTCGGCGAGTTCGGCGGTTAACAACATTTTTTTGTTTTGTAAACATTATGTTAGTGTGAATAGTTTTAGTTAAAGTTTTTCGAATAAAGATACATGTGTTATATTTGTACAGTTGTTTTATGTTCATTATTTTAGTTGCTGAATAAATTTTCTTAGTTGGAGTTAGGTAGTCGTAGTTAAAAATGGTTTTAATGATTTTGTTCTGCAATCTTTGTAATTAACAGATTCTCGTTTTAGCAGCGCGTCCCCAAATCTCGATAAGGTATAAAAGGTGTGGTTTAACTAGGGCGTTACCTAACCCTAGGTACGTTCGCGGAAAGGTGAGACGCGCTGTTTGCTCTTGGCAAGCAGTCTGCCCTTGACCGCCGGACAGGGTGGACACATTACCGCTCCAATCACCGCATCTTTCGACCACCGCTTTGACGTGTGCCCTCGCACACCATTCCTCTATCGCATACGATACATCGTATCATTCCGCTACCAACAGTCCACTATTCGTATTGTACGCCGCGCGTCGACTGCCTGAAGAAAGGAGCCAGGAGCAACCAGGTTCAAGGTTCTGCAGCTGTGCTCACCGACCCGGAGTATTCAGGTTAGTCGTCGTCTTCCAGCACCTATTTGTGTCCCGCGCGATCCGCCATAATACTTGGTGGCCGCGCTAACACTTTTTCCTGGTCCCCTGTGTCGATATGGTGCGAAGTTACGTTGGTCACTCCAAAGCCCTTACGCTGAAATGAAATTTCATCGAACTGACTGATGACGTCATCAGCTCAATGTTTCTGGTGAGGATCTAAGTTGGTGTAACTTTGAATAAATGTTTGAGCAGTATTAGGCACGATACCATTATTGGTGTGGTTATTGCCAACGACGATACTATTGATGTATTTAGGACAAATTTGAAATTTACGCCAGAAATCTATTCCTAAAATGAGGTCTGATTTGATTCCTGTTATGACGAAGGCCTTCAAAATATGTGACTGACCTTCGAAAGCAATCGGGATATTAATGTATCCGATGCTCTGTAAAACTTGGCCTCCTGCCGCTGTAACTGATATGCAGTCATCAGAGTTATAGCAAGGCCGTGACTTACTAAGTCTAGATGGGAACCATTGCCCAAATGGTGACAGCCGACCCAGAATCTAAAAGAGCAGATATAACAATGCCACTAATATTAACAAGAACGTAGGGCCTATCATCTTTTTGTTTATTGCTTTCTTCGAGAATTGTGTAAGTTTTATATGATCTGAACAATAAGTTCACTGTGCGCAGCCAATTCTGCCAGTCTTCTTCTTTTCGAGTCGATGTTTCGATGTTTTTTTTTTTTCAGATGAAATGTTTATATTTTACATATAGTTTAATTGTTTTATATATAAGTTATATACTTATATTTATATATTAGTGTTTTATATATAGTTTGATATTTTATATATATTTTAATGTTTATAGTTTATAATATTTATATTTTATTTGACCAAAAAGAGGCCACCCCAATGGCCTTCTCCGTGGCTTTGTGAAGATCGTCTGAAGTGCACGTATCAGGGCAGGCTGCACAGTTTAGTAGGTGGGCCATTGTCTGTGGATTGAAGCCGCAGATGCAAGCTGTTTCCGAGTTGTCTATAAAGCCCCACTTGGCCATGTTGTCCCGACTTCGTCGCACTTGGGAACGGAGTCGGTTCAGGGTTCTGATTCTGCCAGTCATCATTATGAGATAATATACTATTTACACAATTCTCAGAAATCAGTTTTTTGATTCGGAGTTCTTGTTTTTAAGGCAATCTGGGCAATCTGGGGTTTTGAATCCCTTGCGACCGCAAACAAAACAAATCAGCTCGTCTTTGTTAGCTTTGCACTGCCTAAGATTGTGAGTGTCCGTACGGCATCGAGGACAAAAATGAGGCCTCTGATTAGCAGGGTTAACGGAATGTACATAGTTAGGATTACCTTTGGTATTGCCATGGTTTTGCTGTTTAAATAAATTATTATAGGATCCGAATTTGGTATTGCTACTTTCAAATTTGGGAAAGCTAAGTTTTGTTTTTTGACAGGATTACCAGCATACGCTAAATCAGGTGCTACGGTAAAGGCAGAAGGTCTCGGAGGTTCCGTAAATTGGGACTGACGCTGCTGGAAACTCTCATAAGCACAGCACAAAGTTACCAATTTTTCAATTGAAGTGATCTCGGAAACTTGTAACGCTTTTAAAAAGTGTGATGCTAGGTTTCCAAGGTGAAGCGTGGGTAGAAAGTAGCGTTCAATATCAGATGTAAGGTATATAAAAGTATGCTAAGGGTGAGATAAATAAAAGTTGTAAAGTAAGTAATGTTGGATTTATTCTTGTTAATTTTAAGTAACATGCCTGAGGGGCGTAGATCGGTATGTGACACCTTATAATCTATATGCCGGAAGGGCTTGATATTAAAAAACTTAGGATTACTGATTGCCGGAGGGGCTTAAGACTAAATTACTAATTAAATGGTACAATAGAATGGGCGCCAGGACTATAGGTCCATAAAATACAAGGGCTGATAGTTGCCGGCTATCAGGGTAGAACAGGGCGTGTGATCGAATACCTACTTCGCTGAGTTTGCAACCAATTTTAGAAATGCTCTGTTGTTAGATAGTTATTTAAGTTATTCAAGTAATAGAAGCACAGCACGAAATGTAAAAAAGGCGCAGCCGTTGGCTGCGTTACCAAAAGTACTCGGGGGGTAGACGCAAGTCGGGGTCGGGAGCCACGTCGCCCACGGCGGGAACGCGCAGATAGAAGCTAGTAGCGGTCTCGAGGTAAGATGCAGAAAGAAGCTACGTCGCCGCTCGGTGGGGGAACGCGTCGGAGGACGCTTGCCGCGCCTTAGAGTGCAGTTGTAGAACCACAATTGTACTATAAAAAAAAACCCTGTCCGAGGACAGAAAACAAGTATGAATGTCTTGTTCTTTGGTCAGACCTCGCTGGAAGAGCGAGGCCTTCCATTTCAAGTTGGGGGTGGTAAGCCGACCATGATATCTGTTGCGACACGTCATCGGGTCTAGGAAAATACTGACAAAGACCGAGCCTAACCGAGACAGTAGGAATAAGAGGCTATTAAAAACTTACCCTAATATCTTAGGGGTTTCTTTTCAAGGTGGTTTTGAAGTCGGTTCAGCCAAGGGAACGGGTTGGCTATAGCCGTCCGGTACCTGATTTTGATGAAGGTGCGAGTTTAGGGGTATCATTGGGGTCCACCTGAAGCCCTTCCAGCAATTTTTTTTTTGCCGGAAACGTAGTTTAAATTAATTATGATTAAATTAAAATTTGATAAAAAAAAGTGAAATGGAACGCAATGTTGAGAAAATGGTACAATATTAAGTTGTCAAACTGAGTTAAACGAAACGTATCGTTATCGTTAAACGTAAGAAAAAAAAAGGCGCCATTTTGTCTTACTGACAGATGGACTGTCATCCATTCATTCCGTTTCTCTCGTAGTTTCGTGAATGTGTGCTCTCTTGTTTTTCGATTTTTATTACGACTTTGGCTTTTTCCCTGGACTTCCTTCGATTGCGCGACGACTTGTGAAACAAAAAATAGGTTAGGTTAGGTTAGAACATGACAAACAACGCACGAGCCGAGCGAGCGAAGCGAGCGTGCCGCGGCAGCGGCCGGCGAAGTGCCAGAAGCGAACCGCCTTAATAAGTTAGGTGTGAAACAAAAAATAGGTTAGGTTAGAACTTGACAAACAACGCACGAGCCGAGCGAGCGAAGCGAGCGTGCCGCGGCAGCGGCCGGCGAAGTGCCAGAAGCGAACCGCCTTAATAAGTTAGGTGTGAAACAAAAAATAGGTTAGGTTAGGTTAGAACATGACAAACAACGCACGAGCCGAGCGAGCGAAGCGAGCGTGCCGCGGCAGCGGCCGGCGAAGTGCCAGAAGCGAACCGCCTTAGTAGATTAGGTGTGAAACAAAAAATAGGTAAAAAATACTGATATAGCCGAAAGTGAGGTTAAGTACTAAAAAAAATATTACTCAAAAACTAAAGGCCTCCGGCGGGGGGGGATGCAGGGGGGGCTTCACCCCCTCGCCCTCCCCCCCCTCCGCCCCCCCTCCCCCCTCCCCGCGGGTACCGGGCGACTATAGTTTAACCAAGGGAACTCGCCACGTCGCACGGTGTTCGTCGTTCGGGGAACAGGGTGTCGGCGCGCGGTCCTGCCTTCACTCGCTCGGTGGTTTTCTGTAGAATCAAGGGACAATTCCTTTGGTTCTTGTATAACAAGTGAATCCTTTAGAAAACCAACCTTGCCGACACGTACCTTCGTTAGGACGCCGCTACTGTCTTGTTCCCACTACGACCCCGTGTACGCTCCCGTTGGCTGCTTTTTCGACAAGAAAGACTTCCGTGAGTGTTTCCCGGTTTTATGCGATTTTGATTTTTCACTACGTCAGAATTCCAATTTGATCTCGTTCCTGACATTGTTTGTTGACACTTGACAACCAAGTCGCTGGCAGATCCGACTTAAGCTGTCAGTGACTTTTTGTAAATTTTTGGCACCAACGTACCTGATTATTTGCCAACATTAGAATGTTTTGGCACCTATTTGCCAAAACAGGGCTACAAACTGTAGACCAATCTTTAAAGTAACATGGTCGAATGTTGTGTAGAAGTATTTCTAGTTTTTCTTCCTGTGTAAGGATATTTGACAGTCTTGAGAAAAGATCAGTCATGATGGAGAGGTAAACGATAAAACTCTCTGTTTCTCCCTGTGTGCGCACTGTGTCCGCACTTAGCTATTTGTTTCCGTAATTCCTGTACTGTCGCAGCCGGAGTCTCACCCCTAATAGCAACTTCGTACTCAAGTTCAGATTTCTGAAGCGACATAAATTTAACCGGAAAAGCCATGATTTTCAGTGCAATACGTGAAAGGGAAAAAAATCTAAACCAAATCCGTGAGCGGGTAAATGTTGAACAACAAAACGATTGACAAAATATAGCAAAATAAAGCAAACCAAAAATATAAGTTTAGGCAATAAAGAAAAAAAAAAACAACTAAAATACTCACGTCTGTTACAAAATATAATTGAAAATGAGTAACGTTTTGGTTGTTTTCTTTATAATGTCGATAGATGATCGTAGAATGAATGAAAAAACAATGAAATGGCAAATAAAAATAAAAAGTGCAACTAAAAATAAAATTGCAACAAAACAAAAAAAAAAAAATGCGATAAGCGCTAAATAAATGTAACTAATGTGTAGGCAAAAATAAAATGTAAAAGAAAAAAAATATGTTATAAAAAAAAATTATCTATTTGTGCTCCTGACTGTACTTTTACAATAATACAAATTTCTGGTGCCAAGTGTAGTAAAGTAACAAAACTAATGACACCAATGTATACCCTCCTAAGCCCTGAATTTGAAAATAGCATTTCGTCTTTGAGAACGGATGTCCAATTTTTGGAACAAATTGATTGATACCCCTAAGACCGGAACCTTATTTTGCTTGTAATAAGGCTTAGATTATATTTACTGCATTTTGGCCAGAACAAAGTTGATTTGGGTATTCGTAAGAATACATAGAGTTCATTTTGAATAACCTATAATTTGTTCGTTTTTTGGGACATTCGTCCTTACTTTTGAGTATTTTTACAAAACGAATGGGTAAACAGAATACACAATTAAGGGTTTTTAAGGTACTTATTTCAAAAATAAACACGAAATATTGATAGAGATTCATAACATAATTAAGTTTAAGATAAAAATCACAATTGCTTCGGTATGAAATGAACAAATTTGTAACAATATTATCAATCTTTATTTAAAATTCGGTTAATCGTAACCTTTCTCATTAATTAGTTAAAATTATAGTCTAGCTAGATACAGTCTCCATGGAGTAAACAATTTAGGAACAATACCTACAAAATAAAAACTTAGCTCGAGTTAACTTAACTGCTAACTTTGATTTTAAATGCTAAAAAAAACATAAACTAGGTATCCTCGAATGGTTACTAATGCCTAAACTAACGAATGACTTTATAATAGGAACATAATGTGAGCTTACTTCTTAACCTAGGCCATAGGGTAAACTATATTTGTCATTGACGAGATCAAGATGTGTGGAAAAGCTTGAAACAATTTCTCTTTTGAGTAAAACATAGCGGAATGTTGCAGCTCATGCACAGAACTGTTGTTTTTTTACTACAGTCTTTGTTCCTGCAACGACTTGGTTTACAGTATTCTGGTAAATGGTATGCACCATGATGACGTTTTGCTTCGGAAGGCAGGGCTACTATAGCAGGTCTGCCTCTGCTTCGACGTCCTTGCTGTTCTTCAGATGCTTCAAGTTGGTCAATAGAATTTGGATCTAGATTTTCGTTGTACATATTTTCTTCTATTAATTTTTCTGCAATTACTCTTTTAAATTCTCGAAGCTGCATAATTTTATGTAAACGTATACCGTCTTCTTTTTGTTCTTCTTTATATGTACTTGATCCACGCATTTGTGATTGACAGATCGAAGCAATGTGAAACAAATCTGACTGTCCATTTCTTAGTGCGCCCTCGTGCTGGACATACAGCTAGCAGTCTATCAGTTAGGTCAACACCATCCATGCTTGCGTTGTACTCTTTGACTACCTCTGGTCTTGGTACCTGAATATACTGACGTAGACTTCTGTCATACCTACGACAATAATCAGGTTCGTCAGCTGCATAAATGGTGGACAAAAACATAACAGGTTTATTGTCAAACCATTTTGTGAGAGCAATCTTGCCATCTGGACTCACGAGGACATCGTGGCTTCCTCTTCCTGATCTTCCTAATATCTTATCACTTTCTAATTGATCTTTTATGTAAGCGGGTATACGGTTTCGCATAATGGTTCCAGCGCACTTAAAACCCCTGATGTTTAGTTTTTCTGCCAGCTTAAATGTCGTAAAATAGCGGTCGAAGAAAATAACACGACCGGGAGCAAGTGTTTCTGTTAGTTTAAGAACAATCCCTTCGCCCAGTGAATCGTTGTTATCAGTCATTGTATTTTTGCCTTGGTATACTACAAGATCACAAACAAGCCCATTAGGGTTCGCTAAAACGAAAGCTTTAATACCAGTCGGATGGGGTTTACCAGGGCAATATTGTTTTATATGACAGGCTCCAGTAAAGGGAATGATCATCTCATCGATACTTATTTTGAGGCTTGGTATTTGATTGCGGCATCCCTGTATAACCCTGTCTAATAATGGGCGAATCTTCCACAGTTTGTCATTGGTCCTCATTTCAGGGGTTATGTCGTCATCATAAACTAATTTAATAGAATTCCTCAGACAGCAGAATCGATCACGGGACATAGCTTCAGTTATAAGAGGAACTGCCCAACGTTGGTTCCAGTACATTTTGATGTGAGGGTAATTTATACAAGCCATGAGCATGGTTATCCCAAAGAAAATTTTGCATTCTTCTTTGGTTAACCCCAAACTTCTTCCAGTTCTTTCTACGGCGCTCTGGTTTGATTTTTGAACTATCAACTCGAAAATATCTTCATCTATGTACTCTTTGAAGTACTCGTAAACATCACTTGCACCGATATGTGATGGGCGGTAGGATGGTTCTGTAAGAACAGGAGCAGGTTTGCTAAAGGAGGTTCTACTCCAATAAGAACGAGGACTTGGAGACCTAGATCTTCTTTCACCATTGGGTGCACGTGTGCGACAGCGACCGATACGACGTATGCCACCACGGGTGCGAGCACGAATCCGAGTACGAGTACGATTTGTAGCTCTAGCACGAGTGCGGCCTCGTCCATTCGTTTGTTCGAAATGATTACCTTCATCAATTTCACCGAGGCTATTTTCCGAAGCAGAAGAACTCTCTGGAAAATATTATGGCTCATTGTAAGTTGGTTCTCCAGTATCAGAATCATCTTCATATTCTGAGTTGTTCAGTAAGGCACTCACTTCGGCATCGGTCAAAACTAAAACAATAATTTTATTGAATAAATATTTTTTAAAGCAAGGTCTACTATTAGTAGGTATTAGGTATTTATGTCGAATTGATGAACAAGTAGGCATGAAGAATTTGGCTTCGACTAAGTACGGAGTTACCTATTATGGAACAAAAAATCGATACCTATATTATAATTGGATACGAAGGTACCTTTTTCAGAACAAAATAGAACGAGTTAAAACTTCAATAGAAGACGAAGTGGACTTTTTTGGAACAAACTTTTAAGATTCCATTTTATGGTGCAAGAATCAAATAGTGTGTTAAAATAATTATCGTAAAACCATTTTAACATTCAACATGAACTCAAACTAAAAAAATTTAACTAATTAGTAGCAGATAATTGTGAAAAAATTAAGAATTTACATACCCCTGCCGGTGCGGTCTGCCATCTTGGTGGATGAACGGCGAAACACTGTGCTGTGCGTTTAAGTTAAAGTAAAAAAAAATATTCGCGAGACAGGGACAGGTATATTACGTTTCAAATAGCACAGAATGCAGCAGTGCTAAAAGACAAGACTTTGATGGACAAGCAAACAAAAATTAAGGTCAGTTTTTGGAACATCCGTCCTCTACAAAAGGTCGTGTTTTCTAGAAGCCGGACTCGGTGACATGTTTTATTTTGTTCCAAAAAATGACCGCAAGGGCTCAGGAGGATAAGTCTGATTGTACTTTTAAGGGGTAATTAATTTTGATGCTAACTGTACAATTCTTCCTTATCCTTAAAGTGGCCATACACGATGCGATGATTTGATCAAATTTTCGCTTCATGCCAAGTGGGAGCTCATTCAGTTAAAGAAAAGGCAGAAACTGGTGGTTCACGATTTGAACCACTACCTGAAGATGGGCTCACAAGAAACTATGATCGCATCTGTTCATCAGCTCAGTGCAGCAGGGGCCATGTAGTATCACCATGTACTTAACCAAAGCTGGTAGGTAGTTATTGAAGAAACAAAATGACACCACCATCTTATTCGAAAAATATGGATCCTACAAAAAGTTGATGGGAATAAAAGCTGTAGGAAATCAAATTTCAAACAACTTCGGCTCCGATAATATCTTATGAAAATTAAAATAGCACCAGTTATTGAAGAAACAAAATGGCAAAACTATTTTATTAGAAAAATATCTATCCTAGAAAAAATTGATGGGAATCAAAATTGTAAAAAATAGAATTTCAAACAACTTCGGCTCCGATAATATCTCATGAAAATTTTAAATAACACAGTTATTAAAGAAATAAAATGGCACCACTATCTTATTAGAAAAATATCTATCCTAGAAAAAGTTATTGGGAACCAGAGTTGTAAGAAATCAAATTACAGACAATTTGAAATAACACCAGTTATTGAAGAAACTTAATGGCACCACTATCTTATTCGAAACATAGCGATCCTAGAAAACATTGCAAATGATACACCTACATCCTAACACTAACAATCTCAAGTCTCAACTCGATATAAGAATTACTTCCCAAGTCTGTGGGTTAGAAGATACAAAAGGGGGAATCCCGCAAAAACGGATGTAGGATGTTGACAACTTTTAACCTCCAACCAGCTTTTCCCCGTTTAAAAGCACATCCCGCAAAAGAAGATGTTGCCGCTGCCTGCCGCCCGTTATGGGTCCACTATTGGAACTATTGTATTTATTTGTAAGAACATTGTACTTGTTGTTAATGTTGCAATAAACGTTTTCTGATTTCTGGTTAGACCCGGGGAAAAAGTGATTGCTTTTTTGACTTTTGTCATTTTTAGGGTTCCGTACCAAAAGGGAAAAACGGGACCCTATTACGAAGACTTCCGTCTGTCTGTCCGTCTGTCACCGGGCTGTATCTCATGAACCATGATAGCTAGACAGCTGAAATTTTAACAGATGATGTATTTCTGTTGCCGCTATAACAACAAATACTAAAAATATAATAAAATAAATATTTAAGGGGGGCTCCCATACAACAAACCTGATTTTTTAGACGTTTTTCGATTTATATTATAATGGTAACTGGTACATGCTTGACATTTTCACAGAATATTTAGTTTTATATTCACTTCAATAATAAATAATAAAATTAAAATAAAATAAATATTTAATGGGGGCTCCCATACAGTACGGAACCCTCCGTGTGCGAGTCCGACTCGTACTTGGCCGATTATTTATATGTTTTTGTTTCTCGGGAAGCACCAGATTAAGTGACATTGTGGATAACGTTTTATTATTTTTTGCGTACACACAATAAGCTGGAGGCCCCGTTTCATAGATGCGGCTGATACGGCGGTAGCAACGCCTTTGAATTTGATAATGCAAAATTAACACTCAACAAACCGTTAAATACGGAATCATTTAGGTAACTATGTACATACCTACTGACAATTAAGTTTAAAAGTAAGGAGGTAAAACTAGATGCTTAGAAAATAATGAGTTAATGTACAGAATACAGTACCTATTATATTATTACGTGTATAGGTATGTATACCTACCTACCTACCTAGGAAAAAATTATCTACATATAAATCAATTCACTTTTAGTTTTCTTATTTACTTCGCTACTCCTAGCATGTGTATCACATTTTAAAATTCGACATATTATGGCGTAGGGATTAGGAATTGAAAACTGCGTGAGGCAAAGTTTGTGCCTTTAAAGAAATCTTTTAAGGATACTTTCTTGAAAGACTTTGCTATTCTATGGGGATGTTGAAAATCAATTTTTATCCACGTCTCAAGTAGCCTAAATGGCGATAAATTGGTAACACTGTACGTCGATTTGTGATCACGGCACTGCACAGTTTAAACAGTAGTTACAACTAGGGATGCAATATCGGTCATAATAAAACATCGAAAGCAGAGCATCGATAATTTTAAACAAAAAAAACCTTGATATCGAAAGTCTCCATATTTATTAACGACTAGCTTTTGCTCGCAGCGTCACCTGTTTCTTTTTTTAAGTTTTTATGTTATCCCATAGGAATATTTAATTTTGCGGTATTAATAGTAGCCTACCTATGTCATTTTCTAACACTTAAACTTAGGTATATCCATGACAAACATCCGTTGCTGCCTGAAAGAGTAACAAAGCAACAAACATACTTTTTCTCGATGTATCGTTCACAAACATCGATGTTCATCAGCATGCTGAATGGATTGCGATAGTTGTGGATTACTTCATATAATTACGGGTTTGATTTTCGTGAGCAGGCTCCACTGGGATATCCTTCTGAAGAGTCATTCATCGCCTATCGCCTATCATAAGCTGCGCAATATCCAATCCCGACTGAAGCTCGCATAAAACCGCACGTTGATTGGCTATTGCGCAGCTTGTATCTAACTTCACATCCGCCAACTTGTGTGGCGCGGGCGATACCTATGTTTAAAATATCGATGTATCGTTTCCATCTCTAGTTGCGACTGATTAGACGTTGGTTTGACGCAAATGAATTGAAGCAGAGAAATTGCGTCAAACCAACGTCAAACAAATTGAACACAGGTTATGACAAGTTACTGCGTTACAGACATGCCACATTGGCGACACAGCCGCGACCAGTGTTGCCTTAGACACTAATGACATCTAGACATTTAGCGAAAAAAAAAGGTTTTAGGGATAACCGTGTTACCTTAAGCTGAAGATGAGTAAAATCTCTTAAATACATTCTGATTTTGTGTGATCCAACCGCGAAACCAGATCGTGTGTATCGTCAGCGCTCCAACTTTTTCCCCGCTAACTCTTACTAATATTATAAATCAGAAAGTGTATTTGTTGGTTTTTCGTTTGATCACAGATATACTAGAGGAATACTGTGGTCACTCGATAAAATCTGAAAGAGATGCATTGATTTAATATGGCACACGTTAGAAAATGACATGAAAAATATCTCACAGCCCAATCGAGTATGGACTCGTGTGATTTGTCACGAGTGTCACACTGACAGCTGTCCAAGTGACAGCTGTCAAACTTCAAAGTGATTTATCTCGGTTATTATCGATTCTAGACTACTGCGGTCTTCACAAAAGTTATAGAGCTTAACGAGATCTACATTTCGGATGACAGCTGTCAAACTTCAAAGTGATTTATCTCGGTTATTATCGACTCTAGACAACTGCTGTCTTCACTAAAGTGATAAAGCTCAACGAGATCTACATTTCGGATGACAGCTGTCAAACTTCAAAGTGATTTAACTCGGTAATTATCGTTACTAGACTACTGCGGTCTTCACAAAAGTTATAGAGCTTAACGAGATCTACATTTCGGATGACAGCTGTCAAACTTCAAAGTGATTTATCTCGGTTATTATCGACTCTAGACTACTGCTGTCTTCACGAAAGTGATAGAGCTCAACGAGATCTACATTTTGGATGACAGCTGTCAAACTTCAAAGTGATTTAACTCTGTAATTATCGTTTCTAGACTACTGCTGTCTTCACAAAAGTTATAGAGCTTAACGAGATCTACAATCCGATGTCGCCAATGTGGCATGTCTCTTACTCGGATTTCGACTTCGTTGCGCGCGCACGTATCTCAGTGTCTAGGTACTCAAGATGGATTCCGACTCGGAAGAAGAAATTATTAATATTGCAGCTGCTGTCTGTTCGCATTTAGTTACTAAAAAAACAAGAAAAATATGGTCAAAGGAATGGTTAAAAAAGAGACAAAAGTTATAATATATATATCAGGTACTGTATTAAAAATAAAATTGTACGAGTACCTGTAAACTTTTAGATATTAGGTTGGCGTACCTATATCAGTAGAGCTATTACAATTACAACCAGAGGGATAATGTGGTTGACAAGAAAAATACCTATCTCATTTCAGTGACTGTTGCCGTATTTTTCTCCCGATAACCCTGTTTGCCGCCTACGCAAAATCGACGGGGCGTTATAGTTATAGAAGAAAGAAAATTGCACATCTAGATACCTTTTTCGTTTTATTTGAAAAATATCAATCATAGAAAAAGTTAAAGGAAAGAAAAGGAAACAAAAATGTAGGAAATCAAATTATAAGCAACTTTCGTTCTGACCATTTCTCGCGTAAAATTGAAATTACAAGAGTTAGCAACATTCAGGAAGTGGTTCAAATCGTGAACCACCAGTTTCTGCCTTTTCTTTAACTGAATGAGCTCCCACTTGGCATGAAGCGAAAATTTGATCAAATCATCGCATCGTGTATGGCCACTTTTACATAGTATAAAATAAAGTCGCTATTTTCGTTTGTTTGTTTGTTTGTCTGTATGCTTAAATCTTTAAAACTACGCAACGGATTTTGATGCGGTTTTTTTTAATGGATAGAGTGATTCAAGAGGAAGGTTTAAATGTATAAAAATTCCCGAAATTCCCACGGGAACGGGCACAACGCGGGTAAAACCGCGGGGCGCTGCTAGTTACAAATAAACAAAGGAAAAATAATCACCACCGCACAAGGTTCGAAATAAGGAAAAATGTTCCTTAAACAGGAAAAACCCTTATTTTGTGTAGTCGGTTAAAGAGTATTTTATTACGCAAGAAATAACAACTTTTTTTTTTTTTTTGCAGACGAGTAATAAAATAAACGCTCACAAAATAACAGTTCTACAAAAAAAACAAACCACTTTGTGCGGGTGGGTAAAATAAAAAAATATGTACCTACACTTTAGTTACTTGCAACAAAAACGTTTTACAAAAGAAGCAAAATAAAAAACAAATCACACCCAGCACCAAAAAAAACTACGAGTAGCTAGTGGAAACGTAAAATGATGATCCGCAATTAACCACGTCAGGCGCCAGTGTAATTTGTAAGTTGTTATCGTCAATTTATCTGTCAGAAACGTCAAATATAACCTTAAAACCATAATAAATATATTCCCTGTGTATAGTATTGATACGTACGTTTACAAAAGCCACTAAAACAAGATTGGATTGGTATATTGTAAATGAATCAACAATTTTTATAGTAGGTACCTACTCCTGTGCTCTGAACTTAAGTACCTACATCATGTTCATGCTCCGAGATATAATTGCGGAATCTAGTAGTTTTGAAGACGAAAGTGACGACCTAGTGCATGTATGGTCTATCAAAAGAAAAGTGTATTTAAGTAGACCAGATCGTTTCTCCACATGGGACGAAGCATCATTCTTGGCGAGGTTTCTAGTCTCCAAAAATGTAGACAAGTGGCTAACTCAACGATTGCAATCCTGGTTAAAACCTCGCAACAACGAAGTAAGTTCCATAAGAAAATACCTATAAGCATCTAAAGACTGCCTATTATTACCTACCTATATGTATAATAATATTTTCGGTACATACATAGCACCTAATAGGTAGGCAGACTACAGTTGTATAAGTACATACCTATACTTACTGAATGCACCTAGGAATAATACCTAACCAACCCATTATTTTATAATGTACCTACAGGTAATAAGTAATTATAATTAGGCCTTGCTTTACTTTTTTGGAGTGGAACACCCTCTGTTGTAGTAAATTATTATTGAAATCCAACTTTCGTTTTTCTGAAATAAAGCTGTGAGCCCAGTACAGCAAGTACTTATCGCATTAGAATACTATGCTTGTGGTTCATTCCAATGATGTGTTGGCGATACGGCTGGTGTGCATAAGTCAACTGTATCACGTATAATATACAGAGTAACAGCCCTTTCACACGGCAGTCCAGTTTTGTAGGATCGGCTTTTTACGGTATCCTGCTAAACTGGACGCTGTGTTCACATGGCAGTTCAGTTTTGCAGGATTCAGTAAAAAGCTGGTCCCGCAAAACTAGACTGCCGTATGAACACGGTTGCATCCTGTTTTTTACCATTCCTACGCCGGTTATCAGGTGAAATGGACGTGAATACTTTCCTAATTTTACTATTGGTATTATCGGCGTCGGCAGCGAAATAGAAGATTATGGGTTCATCCTATTTTGACACAACGTTTAAATTTGGGTATTTTTCGGAATCTTATGAGCGATTTAAGAAGAGTTGAGTCAAAATTTTTCAATTATTTTAGAATGAGCATGACCACATTTGAAGGCCTTTTAAAAAGGATGAATGAAGATTTAAAAAAACGTGATACACCTGAAGAAAAGTTAGCAATATGTTTATGGTAAGAATGAAACTCATACTTTTTTTTTTTTACTTCTGAATAGGTTTGCATTAAAGTAAAGTTAACAATATGAAACGATATTAGTTTAACTTTAACTTAAAGTTTAATATTTATTACCAAACATAATAAGTTATGTATGTATGATATTTTCACAAGATCGTTAATATTAATTAAATATTCGTGAAATCCGGAAAATCTGAGCTCAGCGATTCAACTGATTGTGCAGATGGCGATGACGTGAAATAACCTGCTGATTGAGAGTATTTATTAGGAGTAGATTGTTGTTGAGAGGACCATTGGTTAAAGTTAAGCCTTTTTATATTTTGGAAATAAATATAAAAACTAACCATAGCTTTGTCTTTCTTTTTCCTCAAGTTCTTGAAAGTCTTCTCTCAAAACAATCGCAAACTTCGCGCCATGCTGCAGTTCGCAAGTTGTTAGCTTTATAATTATCCAGCGTTTTATCCCATAATATAGACCTAATTTCAATTAGTGTAATAAGAAGTTCAGGATAAATATTTGTTTGCGACATTTTTCGACGAAACACAGCCTTCTCGGCGCCGCGCAAAAGAGCAATGCGCGAGCGAGCGCTACACACGCGCGGGTGGCGCGGCGGGCGCGGGGCGGGGGCTGCCACCACTCCACTATCCCGCAAAAAACAGTGTCCTGCAAAAAACACACGCAGGAAGCGGTGTGAACACTGCTATTGAAATATATGTGTGACTAAACTGGATCCCGCTTTTTACTGGACTTCGGATCCAGTTTCTAGTGACAAAACCAAATGGCACAATTTGACCGGATCGGTCTTTTACAGGATCCCGCAAACACATTTGCCATCAAACGGGATCCTGTTAAAAACTGGACTGCCATGTAAAAGGGCTGTAAGCCTAGCAATTGCAAGTATGAGAGCAGAATGGATATCCATGCCAATCCAATCAACTGCTTTGTGTGTACCTATATCTATATATACATATATATTTCTATAATAAATTTAATCAATGTTTATTTTTAGGTGGCCCAAATGCAGAAAACTATAGAAATAGAAAATTGACATTTTCTTTGAATGTCCAAGTTATCCGCGATGCAAAAATGTACATTACAAATATTGTTGCACGATGGCCTAGTACTCGTAGCAGCCATGATAGCATTGAGCTATATTACTTCGTATAGCGAAGCTACCCTGACCAAAAGTCATGCTCAATTTTGTTAAGAATATAACCTAAAGTTCGCTTCAGCAATGAAACAATAATGTCGTCTAACCAGCCAGTATAAACACGCAGCGCTAGAACGCTTTAAGAGATTTAAGAGCTTTGAGGTAGAACGCGCACAAAGAGCTGTCCTGAAAGTGATGCTGGGGAAACCTCGCCGCTACCCCACAGATAAATTATATGAAGAAGCATCAGTTTTAAGAGTTAGGCAGTTATTTATACTGCGCGCAATTAGTAAAATCCACCATCTCTCTAGCACTACCAAATCACGCAGACAAAACCGCCACAGTGATGTTCCATATCCAAAAGTGCACACATCATTCGCTGCCCGTCTACCTAAATATGCCCAAATATTTGCCTACAACTCTGTTTGCAAAGTATTAGAAATTAATAACACTACCTTTGCGGAATCTAAAAGTCTTTTGATCAAACTGAAAAACTTGTAGTGTATACCGAGATGAAGAGAAGAGATATTTTCCACTTGACTTCCCAGTTCGAACATGAAAGCGGGTTTAATGCCGGTCCCTTCTTAACGTGACAGAATGTGACAGAATTTGACAGTACTTTACACACACACACAACATACAGACACAACACACACACATACACACACACACACTAACACACACCACACACACTCCCCACCTCTGCGAACCCTGACTCTCATGAGGACTTGTGTATCGCAGAGGATACACTGCTCACAAGTGACACCATGCATTAATAAACATGATGCTCAATTGTCTCGTAACCGTTTCTCAAATGTTATTTTATTGTGTGATCTTTAATAATCCTTACATAGTATAAAATAAAGTCGCTATTTTCGTTTGTTTGTTTGTTTGTCTGTATGCTTAAATCTTTAAAACTACGCAACGGATTTTGATGCGGTTTTTTTAATGGATAGAGTGATTCAAGAGGAAGGTTTATATGTATAAAAATTCCCGAAATTCCCACGGGAACGGGCACAACGCGGGTAAAACCGCGGGGCGCTGCTAGTGTAATAATATAATTCAATAATATTTAGTAAATTTTTCTGTACTTGAATGTTTATTGTTATAATTCTGAATGAATGTTATTTTGGGGTCTGTGCCTTCGCTTGACCCTTACGAGATTACCTCTTGTCTTGCACACACATCGGACGTACTATCTGCTCCCTCTAGCGCGCGGTGATATCAATATAGCTATCCCGTTCACTCTATCGCCGCGCGCTGTCCGCCCGCGCCGGCTAGGTCGCGCAGCGCTTCAGTACGCTTTTGTTGCTACATGCAACGGGTGTGCTTCTGCTTCCGCTCCGCAGGAAAGTAAAACAGTTGTGAATAGTGTGAATAGTGTGATGGATATCAACCTAACGGTATGTACAAAGTCATGTAATAAGTTAATTTTCACTGACTGGTTTTATTTGTTGAATTTTATGTGTATCTTTGTAATTTTCATTGAATGATTTTTATTTGTTGAATTTTTACGTGTATTTTCTTAGATATTTGAGTAAGATGTGATTCGTGCGCGTCATGCCACAGTCATTAAGATTTTAGGGTACAGGGCTTATGCCGAGTCCCTTTAATCACCTAGTTCTTTCCGAAAGCGGTCAATGCCCTTTCGCAATGAATGGCTCAGAGTTAATTTCGAGCCTATATGGCTCAATAATTGAGCATCTGCGGCTCGATTAGTGAGTATTCGTGGCTCGAAAATCAAGCCTTGAGGCTCGAAAATCGAGACCAAAGGCTCAATAATTGAGCCTTTGCGGCTCCAAACTTGAGACCTTGCGGCTCAGATTGAGACTTAGTTGCTCGAAATATGAGCCGAAAAAATGTATCGAAACATTGAACAAGTCCAGTTCAATGCGCGATCGGAACTAGTTCGCCTTCTCTTGAAGTGTGCCTAATTCCAATGCCATGCCAGTATAGAGGCTAACGTTGGCTTTCCTTCCACAGATGGCCACCGCAGCTGCCAACTTTAAATCGCTTAAGGAGCTTTACGACGAACAGTCCGATGATGAGGTGCTGGCAAGATTGAAGGTGGCAGCCCTCAGTTTCCTACCTGAGGGCTGGGGTGAGTGGAAAGTCCGCGAGGACTTTTCTATAGATTTAGACCCCCAAGTCTTAAGAAGCGTCTAAACGGGCCACATTTTACGACAATTTGTGGCTGCAATTATTGGCAAACATTGCCCAGCCATCAAAAAAACATTTTAGTGCATTTTATGGCTGAGCAATCAATTGCAGGCAACATGTTGCAATATGGCTGCAATAGTATGGCCTTTGATTCAGAACCCTTAAATGAGCCACACAATCCAGCAACAATGGCCGACGAAATGACGCTCATCGCAGCCGCTTACATTGTTTTGGCAGAAAAACGAAAAAAAAGGACACGAATGTGGATTCGACCCTACCTAAGTAGGCGTGACACTTTGGATTCCGTAGACAAGGAATTAATGCTGGATAAATACTTATTTAAAAATTTTACAAGAATGTCTAAGAGCGACTTCGAATTTCTTGTGAACAGAATTGGACCAAACATACAAAGGCGAGATACAAACATGAGGAATGCAATACCTGTGACTACAAGATTAGCAATAACTCTACGGTATTTAGCGACTGGAGATTCTTTCAAGAGTTTAATGTACCTTTTCAGAGTGTCCGCTTATTCAGTTTCAACTATTGTCCCAGAAGTTTGTGAAGCCTTAATAGAAGGCTTAAAGGAATACATAAAGGCAAGTAAATATTTAAGTATTTATTAAGTGCACATTTATTTTTGTTTGACGTAGAATCAATGAATTTGCGAATCACTATTGACAGTTAGAGTCACAAGTTCTTCATAAGCAGTATTTCCAGTTAACTGGGTGTGGTGTAGATCAGCATACTGTTGTGGTGGAGACTGATAAGGAGCGGTATATTCTTGAGTCATAGGCTGCCGAGTATTTTGTCGTGATATGTATCGGGACATATCTGAATATTGGGATTGAGAAGTGCTAGCTCTTTCTCCGCTATCGCCAGCAGGACTCTGTGTAAACGAAGCTGGATTTCTGTATTTTCCCATGTCACAGTCAAATAAAATTTTCATTATGTTGAATTCTGCCTGAGCACGGGTATAGTCATCATATTTACTTAACTTGTTTGCTATATGCTCTGCGAAACCTGCAAATTCATTTCTTCTTTTTTCACCTGCTTCAAGTATAATGTTTTGAGCCTTTTCCAAAATGGGATCTGCAGTCTTGGACTTCTTAGAAGTACGTGGTTTTGGAGAGGGAACAGAGGAAAGCAGAGAGTCTGTTATTTCTGAAAGTACCTCTTGGTCAGCAATGCTACTAGTCTCTTGGGCTTCAGTCCCCTGAAAACGAAAGAAACATTCAATATAATTAAAAAGGAACCTTTATTTTACAGATGCCATCACAAGCAACTGAATGGAAACGAGTCGCAAAGGATTTTGAAGACCGTTGGAATTTTCCTCATTGTTTGGGTGCAATGGATGGCAAGCACATTAGAATTATTTGTCCACCCAACAGTGGTACTCAATATTTTAATTATAAGCAGTTTTTTAGCATAGTGCTATTCGCGGTAACAGACGCAAGGTACAATTTTTTGTATGTACATGCTGGAGTTCAGGGAAGAATATCCGATGGGGGAGTTTTTAGGCATACGGCTTTTGGGCAAGCACTCCTGAACCAAAATCTTGAAATACCACATTGTGAACCCCTTCCGGGTCGAGAAGTACCTACACCATATGTTTTCTTGGCAGATGATGCATTTCCCTTAACCGAAAATATTTGCAAGCCCTATACTTTAGATTTGAACATAGGATCTCCTAAGCGAGTATGTAACTACAGAATATCTAGAGCACGCCGAATTGTGGAAAACTCATTTGGAATTTTGGCATCCATTTTTCGTATACTACATACTACTATCAATGTTGAGATGAAACATGTACAAAATATAGTTATGGCTTGTGCATATTTACATAACTTTTTGCGACGAAATACAAGAGCACAAGCTTTATATTCACCACCTGGGACCTTTGATAGGGAAGATATTGACCTTGGAACGGTGATCCCAGGATCATGGCAAGCTGATGGAGAGCGTTTAACAGATTTAAGAGTATTGGGAAGGAACTCAACAATGAGAGCAAAAGCGATTAGAGATGAGTTTATGCATTATTTTATGACAGAGCGGGGACGAGTGGCATGGCAGGACAAATATTTAGGAAATCCATAATCTATTAATAAATATAGGTACATACATTTTCTGTTGCATTTTCACTATCCCGTCCTGTATTTGGAGTATCTTGATTAAGAATAAACGACATCGCATCGTAAGCAAACCATTTTGTTTGTTTGCCGCCAGCACTACCACTTTTATTCTTTTTTCTTTCTTCATTCTTCACATACGTTCGCAGGCTTCGGAATTTCTTGTAAGCGTCATCACTTGATATATCAAACTTAGTAGCAACAATAGACCATGCATCTTTTTTTGCATTTTTGTCTTTAAAAATTCCCGTTTCCACATTCCATATTTCAGGATGTAATTGCACTTCATTAATAAAGTCAAGAGTCTTCTCATTAGACCAAGTATTAGTCATTTTAATTTATTTTCAAAACAACACAAGAATGACAGCTGCTGACAGCACAGAATATCGCCATACCACAGATTTATACACGATGGACGTCGCAGCACTCGCAGCACACTTCACGTCGCGCAGAAAGTGAAACGCAAAGTACTTCACGTCGCAGGGAGAAAGGGACGCGCATATACAGTAAAACAGAACAACAATATAGATGGCCCAGATATATTGCAGTATTTTCGATTGCGAGGCGATCGTTCGGCCACACGCCGGCTACACATAAAAACATTTTGACATACCAAAAAATATGTGGCTATAATGCCGGGCCATCCTTAAAATATTGCATAGTGTGGCTGGTATTGCTAGCAATGTTGCCGGCCACAGTATTGCAGCCACAAATTGTCGTAAAATATGGCCCGTTTAGACGCCCCTTTAAATAAACTTCGTTATTGCCTGTCAGCCACGGCGATTGCGAGAGCATTTGATCCTAACACTACAGATCTAAGAGACAGAGCATACCGGGACATGAAGGTGAAAATGCTCTGCTGGCCCTTCTGCAGAGGCCTGGTCTTAGGCCCTCCGTCGCTGGCGATGCAGATTCGAGGCTCTAGTCTACAATATGAATTGGTGTTACAGGCCACAAAAGAGATAAAAAATAAATTAATAACTAGAAAAGAGGCGGCCAGGGAACTCTGCGAAACATCGGAAACCGAGACAGAACACTCCAGTGAGGGCCTGAGAGCGAAGCGCACCTCGAGCTCACGCCTCTCCAGGATTGAAGTCCTTGAACAAGAATCCAAGGCAATGAGGTCCATTTTGCAAGAAATCCTGGCCAAACTAGACAATAGGAATGCTACGCCCCAACCGCTTTCAGACGACTCTGACGAATTTGAAGAAGACGATTATTCAGACGAGTCTGATTTATCAACACCGTGGGTACCACCTGCATTGTCTGCATCAAGCTCAAAAGATAAAAGCTTTGGAATAAACTTTACACCCCGAACCAAAGAGACCGATCCAGTGGTACCACCTCCTTCAGACGAAATAAAATCACAAGGGATTGCGTGCCAGAGATTCGGCCAAGAAGCCTGGAACAGAATTAGATATGCTGAGGTACAGAAAAAATTACATGCGGCGCCGGTATTCTCTGCCTTAACCGTCAATCCTCAGATCAAACACCTGATGCCTTCCGGTTCACTCACAGAACTACAGGAAAAAACCGAGGGCTCTTATGGCACCATCACCCATGGCATCTTGCTGGAACGAACAGCTTTTCAACGGGACATTAACAAGCTTCTTGAAATGTGCCCAGAGGCCTCCAATGCGGTTGAGTCCATCTTTGGAGAGAAAGGTTCCGGTGAATTCCGCCCGTCTTCAGACGACCTTCTGCAATTTGTCTGCGGCAAGAGAGCAGAGACAATAGAACAAAGACGCAAAGCCTTGATTCTACCGAGCGAAAACCTAACCCAGTCTCTCTCTAGATTACCTCCTTCAGAGCGATTTCTTTTTGATGAAAAGAAGATAGAAGAACTGTCTAAGGAGCCCTCGTCCCGCTTTGATACATTCAAATTCAAGACCCCATACAAAAGAAAGAGCCCATTCAAAAAAGAGAAATTTGGGGGAAAGAAGAAAATTTATAGCCATGATAAACAAAGGAATGACACAAAGACTTCTGGGAATTTCCGCACCAACAACCGTAAAACCTCGCAAAAACAAAATCAATTTCGTAAGAACAATCGTCCTTCAACCTCTAAACAATTTTGACAACTCACTGACGTGGAAGGCAGGACAATTGCGAGATTATCTAGGGGCGTGGAAGTCAATAGCACCGAAAGGAATCCTCGAGACAATAAAAGGCTATACAATCCCATTCTTAAGAAAGCCTCCAAGCATCCCATTTACAAAGGAACTGTGCAACCGCTTTCAGACACCGTTCAGCGAAGGTATGATGATAGAAGTCTCGAAAATGATTTCATCAGGGATATTGCGAAGAGTTCCACCCTCTATACAGTCGGGGCTTGTATCAAAGATGTTTCTAGTACCCAAAACAGACGGTTCAAAAAGACCCATTTTCGATCTCAGAAGATTGAACAACTTCCTAAAGCCTCGGCAGTTTCGCCTCGTCAGCCATTTCACGGTCCCCGATTTCTTACAAAAACACGATTTCATGGCAAAAAATCGATTTAACCCAAGCCTACTTCCACATCCCGGTCAAGGAGTCGCATCAAAGATATCTGACAATGTCCTTTCAAGACAATCTGTATTGCATGACAGATGATATGCCTGCCGTTCGGACTGTCCACGGCGCCGATCACCTTTGCAAAGATCTCGAACTGGTTAGCAACGCAGCTTCGCAAAAAAGGAATAAGGATAATTGTCTACCTGGACGATTTTCTTCTAGCGAATCAAGATCCTCGTCAGCTTCAGAGCGACGTACGACTAGCAGTAGAATTCCTCACTCATCTGGGATGGAAGATAAACTTCAAGAAATCTATTTTAGAGCCAGTACAAGACCTAGAGTTTTTAGGAATAGGGTGGAATACCACCCTACAAAAAAAGTACATCCCTCAAAGAAAGATAAGCTCATTGAAAAAAGAATTGCAGGGCTTAATCAATACAAGAATATGGAGTTGGAAGGAAGCCAAGTCGATTCTTGGAAGTTTAAACTTTGTAGCATTCGTAGTTCCGTTGGGTCGGCTACATCGTCGACGAATGCAGATTGCCTGCAAAGGGCTCCCCGAGTCAACTCCAAGATTAAAATTTCAAATTTCGTCAGGAGTAATCCAAGAATTAAGATGGTGGCTAGGAAACTTGCGTCAAAATTCAGATATCTTCATACCCCCCGCGGAGGTTTTTCTCTCAACGGACGCCTCCGACTCGGGATGGGGAGCACAAATTCTAAATCAGACCATAAGCGGCACTTGGACGGAAGAGCAGACCAATTGGCATATCAATCGGAAAGAATTGTATGCGGTACTGGAAACCTTGAAGATGTTCAAGAAGACTCTCAAAAACAAGACAGTCCTGATCCAATCAGACAACCGAACGGTAGTAGCGTATATAAGAAACCAAGGTGGGACCAAATCACAAACACTTCTCTCGATGACAGAGGCTCTCCTGTGCTTAGCAGAAAAATACCGAATGCATCTTCTAGCTCGATACCTACCAGGAATCTACAACAATGTCGCCGACCACTTATCTCGTCAGAAAATAACTCCAGACTGGCACTTGAGCGAGACTATCACTCAGATGATATTTACAATGTGGGGAACTCCGTCAGTGGACTTATTTGCGACGAAGTTATCCAGACTTGTCCCACGTTACGTGAGTCAGTTTCAACAGGATCACGAGGCTCTCTTCATAGACGCATTCAGCCAACAATGGGATTTCGAGATAGCTTGGGTCTTCCCTCCTCCAGCCATGGTACCTCGGGTGTTACACCATCTGAACTCTGCAAAAGGAATTTTTTTGATGGTCACTCCAAATTGGCCTCAGGCGTTCTGGTATCCCGATCTACTGAAACGAACCAAGGAACCAGCACAAATAATCCAGGATTTGCAGGTATGGAGGGTTCAGGGTGGTCTCGGTTCATCAGAGGTTGGAGTCCGGATGATATAGAACTTTTGAAAAAATCTTGGAGACCTAGTACGCTGAAAACATACTATCCTGCCTGGAAAAGATGGCTAGATTGGGCTAAAAAAGAATCTGTGTCTTGTAACTCTCCGGAACCGGAAAAAGTAGCTCTCTTTTTGAGCTATTTACATCGCTGTAAAAAATTATCTTATAGCACAATCATGGTCAATAAGTCTGTAGTAACTTCGTTTGCAGATCCTTCCCACGCTGACAAAATTAATAACCACCCAATAGTGAAACATATTCTGAAAGCGATCAGCTTATGTAGTGCTAAGAAAAGGAAGTCGTGCATATGGGACATTAATATTTTAACAGCGTGGCTAAAAGCTAACATACCAGATCAAAAAAGTATCTTTCAAGTCTCTCGACACTTATCTATTCTTTTACTTCTGGCTTCTGGCAGACGGATACACGATCTAACCCTCCTTTCAATAAAAGAGGAAAATTTCCAGGAAGTAGACTCGGATATTATCCTGTGGCCTAAATTCGGATCGAAGACTGATTCTATTTTACATAGGCAATCAGGGTGGAAAATTTCGAAGAACCCTGATCGAGACTTAGATGTACATTTCTGGATTAAGGCCCTAATATCAATATCATCATCAAGACGCCAATCGTGCCCCTGCTTAGACGCTCTTTTTATATCAACTAGGGGCAAAGTTCGTGCTGCATCAAGAGCTGTCATAGCTGGTTCAATATACTGGCTGTATATTGGTATTAGTACCAAAGTACTAATACCAATATAGCACGTCACTATTTATTCTTTTACTAACTAAGTACCAACCCTTCACATCACTAGTTAGTTAGATTTATCTATGGTTAGGGGATGGATTTCCCTGACATCCCAATGATACACGTTACGTTACTCGGAACGGAAGTCGGAAGTATTTCATTCCTTCAATATTTAGTTATTTAAAGTTAAAGTGTGAAAGTTTTTAATCATGGAGGATGAAGATTCAACATCTAATCCAGGCCCAAGTTGCCCTTGTCCTGGAACTCCAAAAAAGACTCTGGCAAGACGGAATGAGTTATCCAAGGATCAAAAAGAAAAACACAGAGCTCAGAAATACCGCTCCGATTGGGAACATCTTGAAGTTTTCAAGCATTGGCTGAAACCCGGCAAAAGTGAATACAAAGCAAAATGTATTGTATGTGATTGTGAATTATTATCCGAGTATAGTGTATTAAAAATCCATTCCACTAGGCAGAAACACCTTAAAGCTCTGTCTAATGCTAAGTGCCTTCCGCACTCTAACGCAGATTGTGAACGCTGCTTCAGTTCAGTCAATCTTATAAAAACAAAGATCCGAAACAGGCTGAGCAATGAAACATTAAATGGCACACTTTTAGCCAAACAGCATATTAAGCGTTATGGGTGTTGTGTGGATTTTTCTCCAACACGAGAAATGTTAAATAACATGAATAGTAAAACCCTTTACGGGGATAAATAAAGACTTAAGAGTGTGTATAAATTGATTATTTGCTTTATTAATATAATAAAACAAAGGTTTTTAAAACGTACTATTTTTTTTGTGTAGCCTTCTTAGGTAATACGACTTTTTATTTACTCATCGTACGATCGCCCATTCAAAACGTCTGGCGACACTGATTAGGATTGTTGTTGTACCCGCCGTGTTTCCTGATTAATCCAAAAAAAAGTTCCAAGTGGTCCTGGTTTATTCGGTACATTGATATGTGGTTAATAAGTTTTTTTTCTTCCACTAAATAATTGTAAAGTGTCTTCATTGATTCTATACAGATTATGCCTCCGATAAATCCTGTTTTATTTGAGGACTCTACAATTTTCTTTTTTGTGATACTCATTACAATTTTAGGATCTTGGTTCTTCCTTTTGATAATTCTTTTGGTTTGCACTTGGAATTGCAGCTGAAGTATCAAAGATTAGGTCAAGTCGTATGACTTGACTTAATCTAGGAAGGCAAAAATTTCTGTTTTTTTTTTTGTATATTGGACGTTTGAAACCATAGAAATGATTTTTTCTGGAATTCATAACATCGAAAAAGTTATTCATCATTGTTATGAAGTTAACAGTAGCGGAAGAATCTTTGAATTTGCTTGATTTTAAGATTTCATCACAAAGGGTTATTGCTTTTGCAACACTCATACTAAGCAATTGCGTAGCAAGCTTCACTTTCATTATCTGGTGGCGGAAAGAAATGTGACGCGGTGTCAATTTATTAGCAAATCGCAGACTTTCACTTTGCTGGAGTTTGTTCAAATTGATTAGCAGTTGCCACCTTATCTGTCCATTATTTCCATCAAATATCAACCGTTTCCGTTCAAATTTGTTTCTGATTAATTTTATTGTATGGCAAGGGTCTAAGAAACGTCAGAAAAAGTGTGCAAAATGCACACTTTTTCTAGAAGGATGAGGAAAATGAGTCTTTATATTATTTAAATCGGTCAATTGACATCCTAAGATTTCAGCTGCCTTCAAATTTGTACCACAACCATCAAATGTGAGATTTGCAACAGTCACGCCAACCTCATAAATCTTTTCTAAACATATTTCAATTAAATTTGCTTTTCTTTCTGCATTAATACCCGCTATTAAAAAATACCCAACGGGCAATTTCCAATTTTCATTTATAGAAACCAGCATGAAAACTAAAGCTTGAGTAGCTGTTTTGTCCTCGTCTTCACCTACTATAGGACCTGCGCCAAAGTTGACCGTGCCAAGTTTGCTTTCTTTGTTAAATAACTTTTGACTTCGAATTGCCATCTCATCGAATACTAAAGAACATAATACCGGCTTTTCATTCAATTGGCTTTTCTTTTTTAACACTTTAAAAGCTTCTTGGGTGAAGCCAGGTTCAGCATCCACCGTTGAGTACCACCTACAAATTGTTCTGGGGTGCGGAAGAGCTTTATTATAAGTCTCTCTAATGTATTTATAAGCAGCTGGAGAATAGTAGTGCAAAGTCAGTGCAAACTTTCGTAGTGGTGCAGTATACAGCAAGGAATGTTTGTTCTGTTTAATTTTTTTCATTAATGATTTATGCAAGTCCACAAGTTCAGCTTTAGGCATTAAGGCATTTTCCGTTTGTGCATCAAATCCAAACTTACTTTTCATATCCTTGATCATCAATTTATAAGAATCACATTTTTTTTTAAGTATCTGTTTTGACTCTGTATCTTCTTAAATTTATTAGCAAGTACTTTTCTGGCCGTACTTTCTTTTAATACTATTTTTCGAGGAGTATCAAAGATTGATTCCGAATCACTTACAGGGTCAGATATTGGTTCCACCAATTCCGTAGTACCTGATTTTGAATCGCTAACGTCGTATGGTACTGCACGGGAAGCGTCAGAACGTCTGAAGCGTCAGGTCGCGGGGAGAGTTGTGATCTTTAAACACCACAACCAAAGGTATAATGTGACACAAGTTTCAAAACTTTATTAATTTGTTGGTCTTCCCCATACATTATTTACATAAAATGACTGGACTATACTTAGAAATATATATATTATCTTAGCCGTTTGTGATAGTTCATAGAAAATGTATGGCGAGCGATATTTTATGTAAGTCTGTGACGCCTTTTAGTGACTACATGTCCTATCTGTACTGTTCACATTTCATAATCTATGATTTTCAAACAAAATGTCGACATGTCGTGGAAATAATGTATAAAATTAGTTTTGATTGGTTTTAATTAATAATTGTGTTTACTTACCGATGATAAGTCACACCACTATCTTTTTTTCTTTGCAGTGGATCGATTTGTACACGTTTTTAACACGCAAGCCGGCATTTTAGGTTATTGTTAGTCACAGTTTCGGCACACATGCAATCGCTTGAGCGTTAGGCGAGTGACTAAACCAGTTGTTGCCAATTGGCAACAACGCACGGCGAGAAAAGCTGGTTCGTTGCGTCTGTTCTATACGCTAGTAATAATAGTTCAATGCATGATAGCCATATTTTTAACTCCAGTGTTATTAAGGTACCTACACAACATAAATTAAAGCATATTAATCTAAACTAATACACTAAAGATAATTTTATTACCTAACATTTTTTTTACATTTTTCAGGGCAGACTAGAAGATGGTGATTTTAAGGGATACTGGTTAATTGGTGACAAAGGCAATGCAATTAAACCTTATTTGCTAACACCTCTTCGTAATCCTGTTAGTAATGGAGATAAACTATACAATTAAAGTCAATAATAAGTCTCTTGAAGGTTATCCATAATAGATTTTTCCGGTCTCTGCCATCTTCTCTTTCTTTGCACGACCTGTCGAATAGTTTTAGATAAATATTAGATATATTGTATGAATGTATTTATGCAAATGTATATGTTTCAGTCTACTAAATATGCATTACGTTTTAGTGGTGTTGACATTGGTATCTTGAGAGAACTGTAGGGTGTACTGGGGTCAAAGTCCCACTTCTTTAAACTCCAGGCCTCGTTTATGCCTGTTCCAACTTCATTAGCAGGAATATGTAAATGTAACATTGAATATTGCATGATAACTTCATAAAATGTCTACACAAAACAGCATAAAGCTGATGTGTATGTAATTTCAATATTACAATCTAAATAATACCTTAGAATGGTGAGATTCCTCGGTGACACATTCATCAACTATTCCTATGCTTATATTATGGTCTTCATCCAGCTTTTTTGCAGGCTGCCAATAAAGAAAAAAAACAAAATTATACTCCTTAGAAAGTACATGAAGAATAGTGGGTTAAGAATAGTGGTTGGGTACTAATCACTTACGAAGACAGTTTTTTGACTCAATGTATCATCATCATACATGGCCTCATTTTCATCAATTGATGATGGTATAATGGACCTCAGCCAATCAGTAGCATCTTGCGAACCAGGTAGTGGCGGTGGTGGTGGTCCTCCTCCAGTGCGCCGCATTTCTTGGCGCTCTTTGCCTGTACCCTATTAATAAATAGGATTTTAAACATAATACACAGATGTGTCGAATATGATTACCACCTTTTTGGAATAGTAGGTTAAATAGAAAAATAACTCAGTTCTAGATTTTGTAGGAAATACTAAAGTACCTAATAAATATAATATTTAGATAAACAAACTGTAGTTAGTAAAATAATTTAGTTTTTGATTTTGTATGAAATGCTAAAGTACCAACTTATTACCTATATTAGGTGCGTTGGGTGGGATAGCCTACTGATGGCAAAATTAACAGTAAAAAACAATGATCACATTCAGCGGTCATTTTGAGAATGTGTGAGCAAAAGTGGTATTTTTAACTGTTTTCGTTCACCGTTTAGATAGCTCAAAAACAGTTAAAAATGCCATTGTGCACCAACACTTTCATTCAACCCACCTCTGCAGGTGGGTTCTTTGTGATCGTTAGAGTTTGACATTTTAGCGTTTGTTTTGGGTAGTGAGCAAAAGTAGCATTATTGGCGAAATGGGCGATATTCCCGATATTAAAATGAACGCGCCTCTAGATAAACAAACTGAGCTTTATGGACTTACTTTCTTTGGTCTGACTTACTCTTTATGTTCTCAAACTTATATTTTAGTTGTTTTATTGTCCTTTGCGTATCAGCGAGAGCATTGAATTCACATTCAATTAAATGCCATGCACTTTCTTTTTGTTTCGAGCTTATTCCGTCAGTCTTTTTGCAAAAGAATATATTTTATGTTTGGTTAAAAGGTTTTGCAATCGGTCCATTTCTGCTTTGGTGAAAGGGGTTTGGGTAAATTTGTATGGAGGTTGGCTTGATTTTTTTTTTTGGCGGCCAAATTTTTTTTACATGTATCTATTAATACCATATCTAATATAAATAGCAACATTAAAATCTCGGTCCTAAGTCATATCGGAACTGAGATTTTGAGGTTAAACTAAAACTTAATAACCACAATATTCTAGTTGTACGGAATGAATGAAATACAAATATTCAAATTGGTGTGCATGATTTTTGTAATAATATAACAAATTTATCATAACCATGATCTTTTAACCATCTCGTAC
Organism: Hypomecis atomaria; assembly: GCA_964007245.1. Lineage (NCBI taxonomy): Eukaryota > Metazoa > Arthropoda > Insecta > Lepidoptera > Geometridae > Hypomecis > Hypomecis atomaria. The sequence continues at coordinate 3,908,258 of OZ023294.1, read as the reverse complement.
AGGGTATAAGCCTCCTCTTTATTGCACCAACATATCCTATTAGGAACGTGCAAGCTGCATCCAAGCATATAAAATATTACGTGCAGATAGTGACAATATTTTACAATAGTTTTTACAATACTACATAAAAATAACTTATATCTAATTCTCTACACATTTTCCATACAGTACGTTAAGTGAATATTACTCAAAAATAAATTCTAACATAAAATCTAACTTCAAAAGTTACATTTATCATAAAACTATCATTTATGTAGGTATGTACATACAAGGATAGAAAGGAAACGTAAACTATTCTATAAAATAATTACATACAAAACTATTTAAATCATTACAGTAGTATTGTTACGCCGACGGGTTCTTGAATATTTGCGAAAGATTTATTCATGCGTCCACCGCATCAGTATATTTACATTTCCACTTCTGGTTCTTCATACGCTTCGTTTTCCACATCATGGCGGATTACTAAGTCCAAAAATTGAGCAGGAGGAGATAAATGGCCCTGATGCCTGCCACATCCTAAGTACCAAATACCTGACATTATGTGGGAACAGCAACCTAATGTTCTTTTCCCAACAATGCAAGAGCAATAATGGCCTAAAATGGCATCTCGACCCCGAAGCCCTCGTATAAACGTAATAAGTCCGGTTTGATACATGTCTGGATTGTATTCTTCCCCTCAAGAGCCACGGATCATTACAATCAAGATTATCGTTTGTGAAATCTTCCATGTGGGGTTCTTTAAATACTTCTATTAAGTATGACCTTATTCTTTTGGCTCTTTCGTGGAATCAACGAAGCCTCTTTTTGAATGCCCTCTTTCGCCCCGTGGGGCGAAACGCCGAGAACGATAAAAGAAGAGGCCGTTTCGGTCCACGTTGATAAAGATCAATTTCCCGCATCAGTATTACGTATTTCTTATGGTACAGCCACGCATAAAATTACATGAGATCAAATAAAAATCCCACTACAAGTAACCAACAGATATTCTTTTTGCATTTCCTAAAAAGGAAGAAAATAAATATTACTTGCCTATTTCTTAATTTAAGGAACTTTAGGTAACAAAAAAATAACAAATCAACTGTGGCCTGACTCACTATATATAACTGTGTATTCATCCTATAGTACCTACTATCATAATATCATTTGTAGGACGTCCATCCATATATCTATCTATCGACCCGCCATAAGGCGTCCACTGCTAAACACAGTCCTCCCTTAAGGATCTCCAATAAGACCGCTTGATTGATGGACGTCCTACGCTGCGCTAGCCAGTACGTAGTCTCCATTAGATAAGTTTATGGTCTCATTGGCAAGAATACCACCGCCGCTACCACTGCTACTACCATTGCTTGAACGACTGGTACTTCTAGTAGTCATTTAAGGTCCAACTTGCTGTTCCGTAGAGAATTACAATTAATATATATTTATAAAAATAAATATAATCGGCCAAGTGCGAGTTGAATTCGCGCACGAAGGGTTCCGTAATGTATGGGAGCCCCTCTTAAATACTTATTTTAATTTAATTTAATAATTAAGTATTGAAGTAAACATACAATTAAATATTATGTGACTAATTCAAGCGTCTACCTGTTACCGTTTTTAATATCGAGCGAAAAACGGCAAAAATATCGGGTTTGTTGTATCGGAGCTCCCTTAAATATTTCATTATTTCTGTTTTTATTATTTGTTGTTATAGCAGCAATAGAAATACGTACGTCACCTCTGAAAATTTCAACGTTCTAGCTATAACGGTTCATGACGTGGAGGCTGCTGAGGCATTTGCAAGATATTTTTCTAGTGTTTTTCTAAATGATCCGCCGGCGCTAAACGTTGACGTGTGTCCTGATGGAGTAGAGCACTGTGGCTATGTTGCTATACCTAGTGTGTCACCCGAGGACATCGACCGCGGTATAAATAAATTGAAAACAAGTAGCTCACCAGGTCCCGATAGCTTGCCAAGCTCAGTCCTTAAGAGTGGTAAAGAACACTTTCTCCTTCCTTTATACCATATCTTAAATTTGTCACTTAGGAATGGAAGGTATACCGACCAATGGAAAATCTCGAGGGTGACCCCCATCCCTAAGGGTAGTAATAGGACTGTTGTAGAGGAGTACCGCCCAATTGCAATCTTGTGCGCCCCTGCCAAGGTATTTGAATATATTTTTCACAGTGAGATTTATAGGCAAGTAAAGCAGCAGATAGGGGAAGAGCAGCACGGCTTTAGGCCAGGTCGCTCAGTAAACACTAACTTGCTATGCCTGGTCGACTATATTTCTTGTGCTTTGGACCGTGGATCTCAGGTAGATGTAATTTATTTCGACTTCCAAAAAGCTTTCGATAAAATAGACAACGATATCTTGCTACATAAGCTATCATGTTCATTTGGTTTCGCTCCCAGTCTCTCTATCTTTATCTCGGACCTCATGCGTGGCCGGTGTCAATATGTGAGACATGGGACGTATGAGTCGAGTCCTTATCCCACTAGATCTGGAGTAAGCCAGGGTTCTGTGGGTGGTCCGCTCTTCTTCCAGATAATGATCCATGACCTGGCCAAAGTATTGATCACCGCTCAATGTCTCCTGTACGCGGATGATCTCAAACTTTTTCTTGAGATCAAAACACCCGGTGACTCATTAAAACTACAGGATGACATCAACCGCGTTTATGAGTGGAGTGTCAAGAACAAAATGCTGTTTAACTTGGGCAAATGCAATGTCATGACCTTAGATCGGAAGAAGAATCCAACTCATTTTGGTTATCGTTTACACGACAAAACTATAAATAGAGTAGGCCATATCAAAGATTTAGGTGTAACTTTTGACCGTGGCCTCACTTTTCACGATCACGTCACTGACCTCGCTAAAGAGGCATTTCGTCGTCTTGGCTTTGTACTACGCAATTCCAAAGATTTTGAAAACCCTCAAGTAGTCAAAACTCTATACAGCTCTCTAGTCAGAAGCAAACTGGAGTCGAGCGCTTGCGTCTGGAACCCGCATCATGTAACTTACGCCCGGATTCTGGAAAAGGTCCAAAAAGCATTCTTAAGATTTTTATATAAGAAACAATATGGTTATTATCCATTCCTATACCCGACAAAATTTTTGCTTGGCCAACTTGGCTACAATTCCTTAGAGGTAAGAAGAATTCTAGATCAGCTCCTTACCTGCTGCAAAGTTCTTCGAGGGTCAATTGATTCGATTGTGTTGCATGATTTGCTGTGCGCCTTATTTGTACCTGACGAGCCGGGTGTACCGACTAACAGACGGGGCCGGCTGCCGAACCTTTTCTACGTAGACCATAGTCGTACTGTCGCACGTTCTATGTCACCTCTGTTGCGCTCTCGCACTCACTTCAATGCACTCTTGTCTGCCAACACTGATTGTGATATCATCTTTGACAAATGGAGATCTATTGTAGCCGTCCTCACGGCATATTGTGAAAATCTCACTGACCAGTGGGATCGATGCAAACGGCCTGATAGTTCGTTTGTAATCGAAGAATTATGAATTTGTGACATTTAATCTAATTTTGACATTATATGTGCTGATTTTTTATTTGACATTTTATAATTCTATTATTGACACTGTATAATTATAATTGACGCATGCTTTTTTCTGTTGTGACATTCAACATAATTTTTGACATTGTATCTAGATTTTTTTTATTTTTTTTTATTTGACATTTTACTATTGAAATTGCGTGACTCATGTTTGTTCAATTTTTAATATTATTTTTTGATTTTGTATTGTATTTTTTATGCTTTCTTTTTTCCGTTGGTTTTAATTTTACTTTAATATTGTGAGGCAAATGTAATTGATTTAGGTCGTTTTTCCTCAATAAAGAAATTTGAATTTGAATTTGAATAAGATACAGCTTGGTGACAGACGGACGGACAGCGGAGTCTTAGGCCTTATTCAGTGCGACGCGGACCGTCCGCACGCGGACTAGATTTTGCGTCCGTCGCGGATGAATTTGTCGTTCAGTGCGATGCGGATCGTGATCGAGAGTGGTACAGTGTCATGGATAAAACTTTGAATTTGGTGATTGCGGCCTATTTATTAAACAACAGAAGAAGACGACGCCATGGTAGAAGATTTACACCCGTATTCACAAACGTTACTGTGAGTTCTCATAGTAGGCATGGACGCACAGGGGTAGCAAAATCATTTCACAAACAATACTTAAGTGGTGAAGCGCACTATGCGTTTGTTAAACTGAACGCATAGCTAAGTAAGCTCGTTAGCTACTTTAGACAACGCATAGTAGACCAAAAATAGGCCACTTGTACAAAACGTCAGTGAGGTTATTATTTTGTCTCCTTATTTTGTTGTTATTTCGACCTCCAAATGGATTATAGCAGTGAAGAAGAATTCGATAATTATATTAACGATAGGATATTAATTGAACAAAGGACAATAATTACAAGAAAAGTGGTACGGGACTTTCAAGATCCTTTTGATTACTACAGTTCGGAAGAGTTTAGAAAACGTTACAGATTTTCGAAAGATGTTGTTTATTATATCCTTTTGCCACTAGTTATGAATGATTTACTCAAATTGACTGAAAGAGGCTTACCAGTGCCGCCAATGTATCAGTTACTGATAACTATAAGGTTTTATTCCTCTGGCTGTTTTCAGGTAAGTTTTATGTCATTACTTATAATTTACAAATAAGTACTTAATACATTATTGTATCAAAGAACCTACCAGTAAGAACCTAAAAAGTAGTTACAGGTTAAGAATTTTTCGGAATTATAATATTTACCTAATTTACAATCTACACTTTCAGATGATTACGGGAGATCTTATAGAAGTGAGCCAGCCTTCAGTTTCAAGAATTGTAAAAAAGGTATCTCTGCTCATCTGCATGAAAATAAAGCAGTTTATAAATTTTCCATTAAATTTAGAAAATGTCAAGCAAAATTTTTATGCAATTGCGCAGTTTCCTGGAGTTATCGGTGCTGTTGATGGTACACATATACCAATACAAATTCCTGGAGGAATACATGCTGAAGTATACAGAAACCGCAAAAAAACATTTTCTATTAACACTCAGATTGTTTGTGGGCCACATCTGGAAATAGGTATACGATATTGTTGCGGATAGACCTGGATCTGTACATGACAACAGAATCTTTCAGGCGTCCCTACTCAACAGGAAACTAAATGAAGGAGTAATTAATGGTATTCTCTTAGGTGACAGTGGATATGGTTGCCAAACCTATTTATTAACACCAGTGCTTCGGACTACAACAGTGCAGGAAGAAAAATATAACAAATCTCAAATTAAAACAAGAAACACTGTTGAAAGAACTATAGGAGTTTGGAAAAGAATGTTTCCTTGCTTGACAAAAAAGATGGCAACAAAGTTAACAACCACATGTCACGTCATAGTAGCTACTGCTATATTATATAATATTTGTAGACACTATGGCATTCCTGATTTTGCTGATGCTGAAAGAAGCTACCAGCAGTCACATCACTCAACTCAAAGGAGACAAGAAAATACTACAGGATTGTTGTTTAGGAGAATGTTTATAATACGTCACTTTTAAGAAATAAAATAAAACAGAATATGTACATTAATATTTTATTGCTTTTGTTTTAAATTACTAATTTCTAACTCTAATTTCTCTATTTGCAACTTGTGCATTATTTTTTCAAATTTTAGAGTGTTTGTTTCTCGTTGAATCAAAATCCTTTCCCTCTCCAAGCGTAGCTCAGATAATGCCTGGTCATGTTGGATGTTGACTTCCGTTCTTGTTATCCGAGCCTGTGTTTCAGGCATTAATTTTTTACTACCTGAAATATAAATAAAAAATAAGTATTAGAAAATACCATATTTGGGTACTGATAATAAAATATTGCCAGACATCTTACACACACGGCTATCTGTTTCCAACTAAGCTTTTGTTTGTACTGTGGTAAAAATATCTATGTATCTTTATTAGCTGACATAAAGATACATAGATATTTTTAAAAACATTCTAAAATGACATACATATATAACACATAAATGACAACACCCAGACACAGAACAAACATCTGAGTTCATCACACAAATGTTTGACCTGGGTGGGAATCAAACTCACTACCTCTGGCTTAGCAGTCAAGATCACTAATCACTTTGCCACCAAGCCACTATAAATTACATATTACCTACTTGTTGGTGTGAAGTGCTTGATATTTCTTCTTTGTAGAGAACGGAGATCATTTTCCTCTTCATTATTTGCACTTTCTGCCACCATATTTTCTTTACAATTATTTTTACCTAGAACATACATATAGGGAAGGTATCGTACGTTGGCCAGTATTGTACCTTGGATAATTGCAATTTTTTCAAAATTCCCGCGCTTTGGAAAATTGTTGTTTATGGCATTTGAAACGTCATTTGTCAACACTAATGTGAAGTTAGTTGAGAGTTGCCGGCACCGAGTGAGCACAGCGAAAAAAGGTAATTTGTGTTTTTTTGCATAAAAAGTCGTTTTTTTGAGCTTTAATCTTTGTCATTTCATTCCGCATATTGCGTATTTATGAAAGGTCTTCCGTATATAATCTAATCTCTATATATTTAGCTACTAGTTGGCATGCGTAACAGATTCTAACCTCAAAGTGAGAATCCTTTATGTAGCATTTTATGACGAAAACGGCTGTTTTGTACCTCGGCCATCCCACTAAATTTTTACTTTGGCCATGGCCAAGGTACAACGTTTTTGTAGGGGATGGGTCAGGGGTGATTAACGTATGTTTTTATTTAATTATAGCTGTTATTAAGTGTTAAAAATACTTTTTTATTGTTATAGATAAAATGCCACGTAGCAAGCTAAAAATTAAAAGACCTGTGCCCGATCTGTCCATGATTGAGGATGCAGTAAGTCTGATAAAAGACAAGAAAATTTCAATTAATGGTGCTTCCAAGCAGTTTAGAATACCTCGAACTACTTTGAGACGCTACTATCGTATCGCCTTGATAGAAGGGACTTCAGTACAGGAAATACGCGAACATCTTGCAGTTAAAAGAGTATTTAACGAAGAGCAAAACAAATTGCTAGTGGAATATATCAAAGATGCAGCAATCCTTCAGTTTGGTTTGACTCTAAAAGACGTAAGATCATTGGCGTACCGGTTCGCAAAGGCCAATAGACTGAAATACCCTTCTAAATGGGACACCGAAAAGTTGGCAGGAGTTAATTGGCTGCACGGTTTCAGAAAACGGTTTAAAAATGAAATCTCCCTTCGTAAACCAGAAGCCACAAGCTTAGCGCGTTCGTCGGCGTTCAATAAACACACCGTTGGAATGACATTCACTAACTACAAGAAAGCACTGTCACAATGTCCGCCTGATTTGCAAGCAGCTGACGTTTGGAACTTGGATGAGACAGGATTGTCCACAGTGCATGTCCCTCCAAAAATTTTGGCACCAACTGGAGTTAAACAAGTGGGATCTATGACCAGCGCCGAAAGGGGAAACACAGTTACGATGATAGCTGCTTGTAACGCTGGTGGAGGATTTATTCCGCCTATGCTTATATTCCCAAGAGTCCACTACAAAGACTTCATGATAAATGGAGCACCAGAGGGCACTCTCGGTGCTGCAAATCCATCGGGATGGTCTAATGAACGCACTTTTGTGATGTTTATGAAACATTTCATAAAATTTGCAAGACCGTCCAAGGAGCATCCCATTATTGTTCTCATGGATAACCACGAAAGTCATATTTCTGTCGAAGCAATTCGCGTGGCAAAAGAAAATGGTGTCATTCTTGTAACACTCCACCCACACACAAGCAATAAAATGCAACCTTTAGATAAATCCGTTTTCGGACCTTTCAAAACTTATTTCAATCAGGCAGCTAACGAAAAGATGATGACACCTGGACACATCGGAAAACCGTTGACAATTTACGATATTGCTGACTTAGTAGGAAAAGCATTTCCGCGTGCGTTCACACCAACGAATATTGCCAACGGATTCAAAGCCACTGGATTTCATCCACTTAATGAGAATATATTCTCTGATGCTGACTTTTTGGCTGCAAATGTAACAGATCGTCCGTTACCTGAAGAGATTCCCTCACAATCCGACCATCTTTTACCTGAACAATCATCTGCACAGACTGCTGACAACTCAAGGCTCCAAGAATCTCCGGGTCAAGTTAATCTTCTGCCCCAAGAACCTTATGCACAGATTAATGCTGAAAAAGATCAAAAATTGGCACAGGGCTCCTCCGAGAAAGCAGAGAAATTATCGAGTGTTTTTAAAACACCTGAAAAAGCAGAGCCTAGTACTTCAAGACTCATCACCGCTGCAATGATTCGTCCTCATCCAAAAGCCGCACCTCGAAAAGGAACGCAAAAAGGTAGACAAAAAGGCAAATCCAGAATATTGACAGACACACCAGAGAAAAATGCAATTGAGATTTTGAAAAAACCTAAAGAAGTTTCTCTTAAAGAAAAGATCAAAGAGAAGAAAAAGAAGATAGTGGAAAAAGTGAAAAGAAAAGTTCTCGTTCAGTCAGACTCAGAAGACTCCAACTATTCCCTTCATGACACTGATGACTCCTGTGGTGCTTTTGGTGAAGATGAAAATAGCGATTGCGAGATTCAAGAAGATAATGTCAATTATGAAACTGGGGACTATGTCATCTTTATATACGACCAAGAGTATTTCGTTGGCAAGATAGAATCTATGAATGACGAAGGAGCCCTAATAAAATCAATGCAGAAATCCTTGAAAAACTGGAAGTGGCCGGAAAAAGAGGATTTAAACTTATACCCTTACCAAGATATCAAAGAAAAGATTAAACAACCAAAGAACAATAATTCAAAGCGAGAAGTATTTCACGTTCCTGAAATGCAGAAGTATTGGGATTATTGTTAAATATTAAGAAAACTTTAGTATAAGAAGCCCGTGATCTCAAAATAATAATTAAAAGTCTAAAGAGAGAGATGATTTTTCGATTAGTTTTTCAATTTTGAGTTTTTTATTTTTTGAAGTTTATATCTGTTAAATCCACATTTTTGAATGAGTATTTTGATAGAATATATGTTATTAGATACGGAAAGTGAAAATAATTAGATTTAAAGCTCACATAATAAGATAAGATGCTAAAAAAGTCTGATAGTTGTAACTTTTATAATATTTTCTTTATTACCTACTTAATTATGAAGTAAAAGACTGATTATTAAAAATTTTGAGTGCAAACATGATTGACTGATTGTTAAAACATTATTTCTAAAGAAAATAAATGATTAATAGATGGTGAGAGTGTTTATTTCCATTTCAAATAAGTAGGTCCAAGGTATAATACGTGGGGTCCAAGGTACATGGGGTATGTTGTACCTTGGTCAGTTTGCCCATTTTTTTTCAAGTAGCTATAAGTCCTATATTTTTGAATATATTCAAAGTTTTTTACATTTATTACGTAGATATTGAACTAAGCTTTGAATTTGTGTACATTAGGTAGATCTAAATTGGTCCATTATTTTTTTTTTAAATCAAAAACAAAAAACATGGCCAAGGTACAAGACCTTCCCCTACATGAATATTACCAATCAAATAAACTTAACAAGTAACGTTTGGAGGAGAAGGGGTAGACTGCTTTTTTAGGGTTCCGTACCCAAAGGGTAAAAACGGGACCCTATTACTAAGACTCCGCTGTCCGTCTGTCTGTCTGTCACCGGGCTGTATCTCATGAACCATGATAGCTAGACAGCTGAAATTGTTACAGATCGTGTATTTCTGATGCCGCTATAACAACAAATACTAAAAACATAATAAAATAAACATTTAAAGGGGCTCCGTTACAACATATTATGTAATATATTTTTTTTGCCGTTTATTGCTCCATATTAATAACGGCAACAGGTAGACTCTTGAAATGGGGCTAAGGGGGTTCCCATGGGGTACTGAACCCTTCGAGCGCGAGTCCGACTCGCACTTGGCCGATAATTGAATCTTACTAGTGCTAGTATCCATGTCTTTAAACTTTCTTTTTAATGAAGGAGGAATGTTTTCATCACTCTTCGAATCCACAGTCAAAATACCTGCAACAAAACATTTTTTTGATTCACAAATCACACACAATTACTAATTGTGTAAATCAAACAACAGTTTATTCAAATACTGTTTTTGTAAAGGCTGTGTTAAAAAGTGTAATTGTGGCTGTAAGGTACACAAAATGTATCTGTACAGTAACTCTGCAGTGTTATCGCACAAACATGACATCTGCTGCCCCAAGCCATATGATTATAAAAGCAAAAAAAAAAAACCTCTATTTATAACATATTACATACCATGTTGAGATGCATTTTCTATCTCTACATTCAAATCCAATAACGTTTCTGTTGTTTTCAAGTCGTTCAATACTGAAAAAGAAACATTAACAATTTAATGTATGAAGAAGTATATGTAAGTTAAATAGTAAAATCCTTGAATGAGGAAAGGAACCTTCCAATTTTTATACATTAATTTGAGGATACACAAGGCAAACATTATATTTGTCATCTTGGGTCACAATAATGTTCAGAAATGAAAATTACACTGAAAGACTATATAGGTAATGAGGATTTTACATAGAGATATAGTATTTCCATACAAAAGTGTTTTAGCAGAATATTGCCTTAAAATATTGTCTATTTAATAATTTTAAGGTAAACTTACTCTCAATAGAATTGGAGTCGATGACATTTGGCACTTTTAAATCTATAAAAGGACAGATGATGTCAACCAAGTTGTCGGAACTTGGTCCTGCATCAGGAGGCCCACCCCCGGTACGTCGCAAGCTTGAAGCTTCTTGGCTAAGCTCCTTCTTTCTAAGTGTTTTTATGTTTTCCCAGCATCTCTTCAACTGCATGTTATTTCTTTGGGAAACATACGGCTGTGAGTTGAAGGCAGCAGTCAAGTCCTCCCAAGCTTGCTTTTTTAATTCAATATTTTTAGAATTCGTACGCTTGTCTTCAATAATGGGTCGGTCTCGTACTAGAGCCACGATCAGCTCCCCTTCCGACGTGGTGAATGGTATTTTCTTAGAATTGGAATACAATTAGGAATATTGTTTTATTTATAAATCACTCTAAATTTTCATTAATATACTTAAGTTTTTCTTAGTTTGCCAGTCAATATGCCATATTAAACCAAGTTAAAATTAACCCCTTCCGACGTGGTGAATGGTATTTTCTTAGAATTGGAATACAATTAGGAATATTGTTTTATTTATAAATCACTCTAAATTTTCATTAATATACTTAAGTTTTTCTTAGTTTGCCAGTCAATATGCCATATTAAACCAAGTTAAAATTAAATGCTTAATAGCAAAGTAATAACAACAATGTTTATAATTTGTGAAGATAGTAAAACGCTAAAATTACACTTACCACATCGCGTCCGTAATGTTTTTTTTTTTTATTTGATGTTTCGAAATGCTGCGACATTTTTTAATAAACAAGTGCTAGCTTAAATTCAACTGAAATTAACACGAAAAATCAACAATGTTTCTACGACACGGCTAACAGTTTGAGGTTATTTGATTGTCATTTACTCCTGTCAAACTCGACCATGAAGTTAGCAATATAAATGGACCAATCACATGTAGCTATTTCACGCAGTGCGTTTGCTTTGCCAAGCATTACTTAAGTTTTGTCTATGAATACAAAGGCTCGAGGAAGGGAACGCACTGAGAAGTGTTACCCTTTGCACAGTGTTGATGCTTTACTTAAGAAAATACCATTTGTAAATACGGGTGTTAATGTGCATCCACTGGTTGAGAAAAGACTTCTTAAAGGAGAATTTGTATCCTTGTTTTCGGACTTGCAGGATGACGAAATGAAATTCTTCAAATATTTCAAGAGATAAGGACATTTAAGGAGTTGCATGCGAAACTAGAGCCATCTTTAATGCGTTGCGATATATACAAGAAACCCATATGTTCGCGGGAGAGATTGGCTGTAACAATTAGGTAAGTAGGTACTTAAATTTAAAGGTTAAATATATAAAAGAATAATTTTAATTAAAAAAAATTATATAATCAATTTTTAAATGTAATTATGTAATTAATTACAATGCAGTGTAATCACGGTGTTGCCAGTTTTCTAAAGACTCGTCCACATCACTCCCTAATAAATGAGGTAAATCGTTGGTAGCGGTTGATACAGATGTGCTGGGCGAGTTCATAGCTAGACCTCTAATTTCCATAGCTAGCTCCAGTATTCTAGTTCGGAATATCAATTTTTTATAATTATCGAAATCGTTTATAATGGGTGCCAGGGAATTAAAAAAACTGTAGTCATCGTCTTTAAGAGCCGTAGACGGCGCAGAGTTTTTGGTGGAAGTGTCATTCTTTTCTATTATTTTCAATAATTGTGACTCAAAGTCTGTCATACATCTCTTTTTTTTTTCTCTGCCACGGTTTTGGAGAAGCCAGCACAGGTGTCTGTAATGTTTCTTCTGTTGATGGCAAGTCCGGGGTACTTTGCGAGTTTTGCGATGACGTTGAAGCAACATTTTGGGAGCTCTGCGATGACGTTGAAGCAACATTTTGGGAGTTCTGCGACGATGTTGAAGCCATACTTTCATCTGTGGGTTCAAAGTCTTTTGTGTCTTCCAAAAACGTCATTATATCGAAAAACATATACTTTTTTTTGACACCCCCTGCAGAACCGGATTTTGATGTTTTAAGATTTGCTCTACACTTCATGTATGCATCACGGGCTGTCTTCCATCTTAACTGAACAGCTTTTTCTGTAAATTAAATAATATAAGTAATAAAACAACACATTTTAGTAACTTTACTTTTTTAATACATTTTTTTTTGTTGTAGGTACTTGACTACTGGGTCAAGAATGTCTGATTTGCATTTAAGTTATCGATTGGGGCTATCCACAATTAAATACATTATTGAAGAAGTATGCTCATTAATATGGGAAATTTTGAAAAACGAATGTCTGCCTGAACCTGATCCTAATGTTTGGAATAAAATAGCACTTGGGTTTGAAAGGGATGCCAATTTTCCCAATTGCGTTGGTGCCCTTGACGGAAAGCATACTAGAATCACGTGCCCAAAAGAAAGTGGATCCGTATTTTTCAACCATAAGCAATTTTATTCTATTATTTTACTTGCAATGTGTGATGCCAATTACTGTTTTACCTATGTAAATGTAGGGGCTTGTGGCAGCGAAGCAGACGCTAATGTGTTCAAGAAAAGTTCGTTATTTCATAGACTTGAACGAGATGATCTAAATTTGCCACCTCCAAAATTATTACCAGGCACATCTATCAACCCACAGCCACATGTCATTGTAGCAGACGCAGCTTTTGGAATTTCCAATACTATACTTCGCCCATACGCGCGTACAAATTTGACACACAAGAAAAAAATATTTAATTACAGGTTAAGTCGTGCACGCCGATACATAGAATCGAGTTTTGGTATATTGACAAACAAATTTGCAATATTCCAAAGGTCTATCAATGTATCAACATCAATTGCACAAATTTTAATCAAAGCGTGCTGCATTTTACACAATTTCATTAGAGTACGCGGTGGTTATACGGAAGAAGACGCTATGATTGTAGCTGGATTTACAGATCACAATGCTCGCATTAATGACAGTACACGATCGGGCAATACAATAAGGGATAATTTCGCAAATTACTTTGTATCAAATGAAGGATCTGTACCTTGGCAAAATAGTTATATTTATTAGATAACACAGATGTTTCAATAAACATTACTTACAGATTTGTTTTTTTTCTTCGCCTGAACTATCTCCGAAATTCGGACAAACAGCTACGCAAACATCCGACCATGCCTTCAATTTCGCGTCTTTATTTTTATATGCGTTGTCGCGGAGATTCCAAAGACATGGCCGAAGTCGTACTTCTTGTACAACCCTCTCGGTTTGCACATTTGACGCGACCGCCATGTCAACGACAGTTCTTCACGTCCGCTCCGCGCGACTGTCCGCCGAGCACTGAACAAATACATTAGAACCAAGCACCGTCCGCCCGCGGACATCCGCGGCGCGGAGGAGCGGCGCGGAGCGATTTCGACCGCGCGCGGATAGCTCTCCGCGCCGTTTTTACCGTCCGTCGCGGACGTCCGCGTAGGTCATCCGCGTCGCACTGAATAGGGCCTTAGTAATAGGGTCCCTTTGGGTACGGAACCTTAAGCCCGCCTTCCACTGCGAAAGGGTAATGAGCGGAAACTGAGCTGATGATCTGAGCGGACCGTAGTAAAAATAGTTGTACACTTCCACTAAGAAAGAGTTTCAGATTTTGCCTTCCACTGCCAGAGGGCTTTGCGGAGCGAGTGAGGTGGGAAATGAGCGGGGTCGGATGAGCGAGTTGTTGGCCTTCCATTGCCAGCGGCGCGACGATGAGCGAGGAGGCGCAGAAATATCTCAGTGCCAGGCGATCCACAGAGGAAGCAAGTCGCGCGGTATATTTTGCGATAACGATGTCTGACGATTCCAGTGAAGAGGATTACGTAAATACTATAAATAAATGCTTGCTACTCTACCATTATAACGAAAAAAAGAAGCGTAACAAACCAAGATTCTGGATACGCGACCATATTAGAGAGAGACCTATCAAGGGTGAATTGATGCGGATGTTCTACGATTTACAAGACGAATATTTCAAAAACTATTTTCGAGTCGATAGAAAACAGTTTGAAGAATTATTATCACTCATAAATGAAGATATTACAAAACAGGACACAAACTTTAGAAAAGCTGTTTCACCAAGAGAAAAACTTGCGATCACTCTAAGGTAAGAAATAAAAACCCCTATTTTTTATGACTTTATTAATAGAAAGAAACTTACAACTAGTACTATGTGTTGATATTCTTTTCTTTAATCAAACGTATCATTTTCTTAAATCAAAACAGTTTATTTTAAGGAAGTTGTTCATAACTTGTCGTCGGAGGCGATTGTGCAGATACTGATGATGTAGATGCGGTAGAGTAACCATAACCTGTGTTATAAGATTCCATTTCTTCTTCAGTGTCACACACAATTTGTAAAACCTTTTTCTTAATTTTATTTTGGAAATAAATTGGCATATTTTTGGCTGTTTGGGCCATACTTTCGAAAAATAAATCCATGGGATGTTTTTCTTGTTGTTTTTTTCTAATATTGTCTCTTTCTTCCTGACGTCTGTTATGATTTTCTTCTATATCTTTGATAATATCTATGATATCAACATCATTCTTTCTTTTTCGTGTTGTTTGTGTTTCTTGTGTACATTCTGGACCTTCATTGTTTGCCAATGGAATCAACATAATAGATTCTTCTACTTCTTGTGTCGACTGTTGAGTGCATAATTCACTGTCTTGGGTGGAATTTTGATCGATGATCTCTTGTGTGCATTGAGAGTTTGTTAAATTTGTGGAAACTTTTCTATTTTTCATAAATGGTAGCAAAAATTCCATGATTTGGGCATATTTCCAATTATTTATAGCTGGTGCTGCTTGGCCTGTTTTGCCACACTTTTGCCTTTTCAGGCTATCTCGGTGATTGTCTCGCAGTTTCTTCCACTCAGATTTTGCGGTCTTGACTAAAACAAATAAAATTTTGTTAGATAAAAAGTGAGTAGGTATCTGCGTGCAAATTTGCCTTGTAGGCTTCAAAATATATATAAACCTTAATTTTGAAGAAAAAAAATTAAATACCTACGTCTTTTTTTTCCTTATGACGGCAGAATACTTCTCAAGGTTCAACTTGAATGTTGTTTCAAGTTGAACCTTGAGAAGTATTAGCACCTATGATGTAGGTAGTCCTTCGAGGTTTTTGATTTTTAAATTAATATAGGTACTTTTTTCTTTTTCAGATATTTGGCAACGGGCGACTCATTTAGAAGTCTAGGTTACAATTATCGAATAAGCGAAATTACCATTTCAAGGGCAGTAAATGATACATGTACTTCTCTATGGGATAGATTGCAACCTTTGTTTATGAAAACACCAATGAGGAAAGATTGGGAAAAAATAGCAGAAGATTTTGAATTAAAGTGGCAATTTAAAAATTGCATCGGGGCCATTGACGGAAAACATGTTTCGATCAAATGTCCTCCTCATTCAGGAAGTTCTTATTTTAACTATAAAAAATTCTATTCCATCGTGTTATTAGCAGTTGTTGATGCGGACAAAAAATTCATAGTAATTGATGTTGGATCCATGGGCCGTTTTAGCGATGGCGGTATACTCAGCGATAGTCTATTTGGTAGGAAATTGTATAAAAATGAGTTAGATTTACCTATTGATCGACCTTTAGACGATAATGGGCCAAGTGTGCCTTATGTATTTATAGGAGATCAAGCTTTTGCACTACGTAAAAATTTACTTCGGCCATATCCGACACCAACTACCATTGAAATTCGAGCAAAAAGACATTTTAACTATCGTCTCTGTAGAGCACGCAATGTTGTTGAGAACGCCTTTGGCATATTGTCCAGTAGATGGCGAGCTTACCGTCGACCATTTGAGTGTAAACTTGAACTGGTTGACAAAATAATTCAAGCAACATGTATATTGCACAACTATTTGATGTCATCGCCATCTCCAACAACTTATGAAGACGAAAACAATATAAAGATTTTTTTGTCGATAAATAATGACCGATTACGGGCCACAAGAGAGGCTTTTTATGTGAGGAATGTATTCTGTGATTTTTTTAATACTACTGGTGCACTCCCAGGCCTCAACGTTTGAAATGTAATAAATAATATGATTATTTACTTACTGTCTGTTATTCCGGGTATCCCGATATCCACAATCTTTTTCCATTTCATATCTTTTTTGTCAGCATGACGATAGTCTTTGTGGTTGGTGTCCCACAACAACGGGTACTGCCGCACTGATTCAATGAACAGCTCCATGCCGACGGCGCGTTCTGAACTGACAGACGAAAGCGGGCAAGTAAAGGGGAAGGGGAGGCGACGGGGGGCGGAGGTGAGCTGAGTCCGTTCAAAACTCGCGTGCGACGCCATGACGCAGCGGACCCATTTTAACTCGCTCAATCCGTTCCGCTTTACTCGCTCGCAGTGGAAGCACTTGTATGAAATTTTGCGTTGCGAGTTGAACTGGGTCCGTACGGAGTCCGTTGGAAATCCGCTCAACTCTGCGACCAATTTTGTGACTCTTTGTACTCTTTTGATCCGCTCAGTCCGCTCATTTACAGTGGAAGCACTTTTATGAAAAAAGCCGTTGCGAGTTAAACGGAGTCCGTACGGAGCCCGCTCCGCTCGCAGTGGAAGGCGGGCATTAAACATGAATAGTGGTTACTTTCGGTTTCATCTACGTTATCCGTCGTGTCACTATTGTTCAGCATGAGATTTAATTCTTCTTCTGCTTTTTCATAAGTCAGAATAGACGATCGTTTTACTATGCATTGCATTTTTGTCCCATCCTAATTGGGGTTTCGCATCTTCAAGAACCAATTTTGAATAGACATATTTTCTACTAGGCCACCTAAGCCATCCTTCCTCTTGCCAGTAACTTGGTACGATCGATAATTTTTCTTTGCTTTTTTCTTTGGTTTTTAACGGAACGCTGCGGTATGCGGTATGCGATGCCGGACACTCAATCATATGAAAAACGTCGAGAAGGTTCTCTTGTTCCGTCGCAGTATGCGTCAGCGGCGAAAGGCAAGCGCGGTGAAGTGGGGAGGTGTACTCCCGCACAGCGCGGCGTCGTTCTCGTTCTGACGCTGCGGTGTGCAGGTGTGCGTCACGGGTTGACAATATGGATTTTGGTAGCTGCGGCAAAATCAACTGACCATGCACTTCTCCGCTAGAGATGGGTTAAATACTAATAATTGTCAAGATTACTAATACTGATATATCTATCTACCAATATTATAATATTTTAACTAATATATTAAGATTAGTGATATTGTCCAAATTTTCAAATGTCGCAACTAACGAATAGCAAGCGTATCAGTATCGCTTTAAGTAGATCTCAATGCCTGCACTGTGTATGTGTTGCAAGCTAATAAACTATTGAATTCGGATGGTATAATCGGTGTTCCTGTTGATATATTATGTCACCATTGTTAATTATCTTATAAATATTTCTAAAGTTAGGTACCTACTACATAATAATTAAATATTAATAAAAGATATGTTTACGAGTATAATTATTTTTTATTCATGTATAAAATCATAATTTTTTTGACTTTGTTAGATGTGAGCCGAGTTCTTCTATCTGAAATCAGCTCCCCCGTTTTAGAGAAAATTATCTCGCAGGGTACTGATGTTGCTAGCACACAACAGTGTTTTTTAAACAGCTTCGAAAGGTTAGGATATAAAAACCCATGCTTTCGCCACCAATCATTAGGGCTCATGTTTCTTGGCAGTATTTTATTATTTAAATATCTCTGGACTTCAGCAATGGCGATGGCTAGAGGCGACTCCAGCGTGTGATTTGTTTCTATGTCGATATCTTCCCATATATCGACATAATCATATGGCTCGCTTTGTGCTGAAGCCCCGGTATCCAGTGAAGTCGTAGGTGCTGTTTCTGGTGTCATTGTTTATGTAGATGCTGCAGTAGCCCATTCTTTATTTATTTCAAAAACAGCCATATCAATGACCCTTTTTTTGGCTGATTCAGCAGCAGATTTCTCCAAAAAAAAAGCTGTTTTAAAACGCGGGTCGAGAAATGTAGCTACGCTGAAGGTCCCACTTCTTTCTATGTTATTCAACCTTGTTTTGATTCCTCTCAATATTCTTTTAGCTACATCTATGGCGCTAGAATGTAGCGTTTCACTGTCAGAAAACTTATTTGCGTAAATTTTCAGCAATAATCTATTGATGACTATTACAAGACTCCCGGTTAAATATTTTTCTCCGCTGATTTCATTAGTCACCTGTTCTAGCGGTTTTAGTACCGTACATAAATCTTTACAGATTTTCCATTCGTCAGCAGTTAATTTCTCAAGAGCTGAACTACTGGAGGAGTCTAGGATAGCCAGCGTACTTATTAATGCTTCTTTTAGCAATAAAGCTCCATCGCAGCATTTACCATCCCTGCGGAGAGTCTCCGCAGGGATGGTAAATGCTGCGTCTTGGCGCTGCGTTGGGGCGCATACCGCAGCGTTGTGCGTCATGATCACCAGACCAAAGCTTGACGCGGACTGACGAACGCGGAATGGAATATGGCGCGGGCGCTCGACACACATCTCTGTATCTCAGAAGCATATAACATTATGTGCCAAAACAAAAACTTTACAGGATAAACAAAATAGTGCAGAGTGGAATTTGGAATGAAATACTAAATCTTCATGATGAACAAAACTCCCTTGAAATGTTTTTTGTTCAAAAGATGTTGTGTAGAACATCGAACCCATTT
The DNA here is from genome assembly GCA_964007245.1 of Hypomecis atomaria. Lineage (NCBI taxonomy): Eukaryota > Metazoa > Arthropoda > Insecta > Lepidoptera > Geometridae > Hypomecis > Hypomecis atomaria. Next base: position 3,888,906 of record OZ023294.1, on the reverse strand, counting down.
GGTGTTTTCGGAACTGCATCCATACTATAGCCGAATGTGGTACAGATTCTTCCGCATTCGACTTTTTTCTGTGCACAAAAGGAGGAGGATAATCCTTCGCAAAAGACAGAAAAACCCTTAAAGTGACCAGTTTCCATCTTGATCACTTTAATTTTAGCATTTTTTGAACAGCTCTTAATGAACTGCTGCCAGTCCGTGGGAGTGACGATGGGAAACTCTTGGATTTTTTTCTCCTCTCGCTCTAAAATTGAGTGGACAACATCCACTTCCATGTGAGTATGGCCTTTTAGTAGGTACTTGTGATTTACTATTTGCAAGTGTTCTTTTTGAGACAATATATCCACAAGTAAGCCATCATCACCATTCTGGTTCTGCCCTGCACAGTTGTCACTCCAAACGGTTACTTCTTTTAAAGTACTGTCGTCAAGCTGCTCGAAAAACTTGACTATTCCTGAAGCCATTTCATTGCCGCCTTGACCTGCCTCGGTCTCATCCCACATAAAACACCAGCTTTTTTCGGTCCTGAGTCCATAATCGTGAAATTAAAAGTCCACAACTTTCTGTGATGGTACAATATTATTTGAAATGTCAGTAAGCAGAGCGGAGGTTGATCTTCATCATAAGTAGCATCGTAGACGGCAAATGTTTCTTCAGGTTGAATTATCGAAACTACATCAAGATCTTGGCAACTTCGCAGCGATTTTTCAAGGATTTTTTGCTCTCTCTGGGTCCCTATAATGTAATAATACAGGTATTATTATAAAATAAAAAACAAGAAAACCACCTACCAAATGCATGGAATTCTTATCCTAGAACCGGCCAAGTAGGCCTTCAAAGGGTCTAAAATTCTGACCATAGGGCTAGCCAGTCAGCCTAGTTGAATAGCAAGTATGTTCCGTTCACATGCCAAGTTTTTATCATTTACCAAAGTTTTTACTAGGTATATAGGTAATTACAAAAGTTCGCATGTATAAAACAGTCATTCGACCTATACTCATGTATGGCTGTGAAACCTGGACATTAACTCAAAAGGAGGAAAATAAGCTGTTAGTGGCGGAACGCAAGGTACTAAGGAAAATACTGGGACCTACTCGGCGCGAAGATGGCAGTCTGAGGATTCGCAAAAACCAAGAAGTAGAGGAGCTGGTGGCGGAGCCCAATATTATTGGTGAGATAAAATCCCATAGGCTCCGCTGGCTCGGCCACTTGGAAAGAATGGGAGAGGATCGTGCCGTAAAAAGGGCTTACTTGGGACTGCCGAAGGGCCGAAGGCCCGTTGGCCGTCCAAAGTACAGGTGGAAAGATGAAGTGGAAAAAGATCTTCGCAAGCTCGGGATTGATGTCTGGCAGGAACTTGTCCAAGACAGAGAAGAGTGGCGACACGTAGTATCGGAGGCCAAGACACAATTTGGGTCGCTGCGCCAACATAGTAGTAGTAGTAGTATATAGGTAATTATTTTTGTCATTGAAAAAAGTCCTTCACTCATAGAAATAAAGATAAATGCCATTAGAAATGAACAGGAGATACCATTGTAAAAAGTTATAATTATAATAGTACTTCCCATGTTCAACGGTAGTGTCATATTGTCCGGCATTCACTAAATAACACAGTAACTTTCCTCGACAAAACATGAGGTTATTACAATTTAAAGTAATATTTTAGTGTTTAAACGCACAGTAGCAGCGACGCCGCAAGCTCTGACTGGGGAATACGTATACTCAGGTGACGTCACGCGCGTCGCGTTTCGTTCAGAGGCAAAGAACATTATGTCCATCAGCCCATCAGCCCATCCAATGAACAACATTAAGTTCGCGCTGTGTTTAGAGGTAAATAATCTTCACATCATTTTAGGTCATGTACCTTACAGTTATATGTGGATTTAATGTGTGATATACTATCGGTTATTTGTTTTCACAGGCGCCGTATGACTTAATGCTTTATACTACTATGTAGAACTGGTTCTTGCGATTCTAAAAATCCATTAAAAGTAATTTCAAAAAAAGTGGAGTTACTACAGTAGTACAGTCTACCCTTCCCCTCCAAACCTCAGCTTAAAGGGCGTCACAGACGGTGAAGATACTATAATATGTATTTCATATGTGCTGATTTCTTTCTTATTATTTCCAAGATTCTTAGAAGTAAGTGATTATGTATTATATTAATATATTTCTTAATAGGATTGCTACGACACTATGTACTGGTTTAATACATAGGTAAAATGTATATCATTCAACACACAGACACCTTGATATTTGGTTCCCATAAGCATAACACAAAACTTACAGTAACTACCAAAAAATGTGGTGGTAAACTGAAACGTACACGTAATCGTTTTTAACAGAGGTAACGTTACCTAACCCTCAAACGCTGTTGTACTCGTATACTCTCAGATTATACCTTGAAGCAGGGATTTGAATTCTTTTAGGATATTGTACAGCAAGTTAGTGCGAAGCTTCCATTTATTATAAGAATCGACATATCGCCGCTAAATAACATTTAGGTAATAGAATTTACAGCTGGATTACAAATTACGCCATTGAATGTATAAACAAAAGGCTATTAATAAAAAAAAGGATGATTGGATGATGAAATCCTCTATGTATCGTTATAACTAATTTTGAGATAAATTACCACGCTACCGCGTGTCCAGCCAAGATTAAGAAAATACTTATCTTACAAAACAATTACATTAAAACAGAATTATTTTAAAGGCGTAAATAGAACTGAAATATGAGTCATGTAAGGCTGGAGTATTCGCAAATTATTGTGTATTCCTAAGAAAAGAATATTAAAAGCACTTTTTTCTAGGGGATGGTGATGGAAGTCATACACCAGAGCTTCCCAATAGACGACGTAAAAGGTCCAGCTCCAGTGAGCCCGAAGAAGTATCTACTAATAGAAAAAGCGTCCTGGAAGGAATGTCCGCGGAAGATCTTCTGAAAATAGTCGCGCTTCTCCAGAAAACATCAAGTAAGAATATTCCAACTAGTAATATGAACAATCTGGTGCCAGAATTCGACCCTAATAATAAATCGCAAGACGTGGAGAGGTGGCTACGAAAAGTAAACGAATGCACCGCTTATATACAACTGGGACCAGAAACAAACCACCCATTATGCTCTACAAAAACTGCGAGGCTTGGCGAAGGCGCTGGCGAAACTGAACCGGGCGATGCGGGCAGGGCAGGCATCCAGTGTGCCAAATACTAAACTTATTATTATTTCTGGGTAGTAGTAAAAAAATATTTAATCATCAAAAAATAGTTTATTGGACAATTCTTGTAGAACGTCCGTCAACCTGAAAAAAAAAAGAAATATTAGATTGTTGCCTCTACCTTTGATGTTTTATTTGTGAAACTTAACTATATAATTGCATCTGAAACCACACAAGCAAAGCAGCATTTTTTATAGCAATGGATGCTGAAGCTCACTCCATTGAAGCTGCAGTCAAATCCTATTTTGCTGTTTTCTTGAGTTATGTTCTTTTGTTTATGGGCAAGCAGTATAAATAGTTGCACCTATAATTCATCCATCCATGCAGTGCTAAATATTTGAGATTAGTATTTATGTCAAGACAGTAGATAAGTTAGTCCAAAACTGTTGAAGCCAAGCACCATTTTTGCACACCAATGGATACCACTCCATTGATGCTGTAGTTAAATACGTTACGTAAATTTTAGTTTCTTGATGATTTGGCAATCAGCACCAACTGTTTCTTGGTTTTCTTGATCAACAACTCTTAGAGAACATAGTGGTAGTAGCTGTAACGCACATTATAATTAGATATACCTATATGGTTTTTAAACTTTGAAAGTTATTAAGTAAACAAAAATGAATTGTAATATACCTATTCAGGGAAACATTTCTTTCACGCTCAATTGCATTGCGCTCTCTCTTTATCTGGAGTTTCTCCTCCTCTATTTTAAGTAATCTTAAGTCAAAGTTCTCTGAAAATAAACGGATTGCATTAAGAAGGGCCCAGTTGCAGAAGTCCCTAAGTCCAAAAATTGAGGTTTACAGGAATCAAGAATGAAAACTAAAATCGGGACTGGAAATATATTTTTAAGGAATATCCATGAAATGAAACTACAGTTAGTTTACTTAATAATCAACCTATATTTTGAGATCAAAAAACACCTATTAATAATTAAATATTCTTTGCAAATCAAGTTTTTTAGAATGGACTAAGGGCCGTAATCAGTGGACTTAGCCCCTTTTTACCAGTATGGTAAGGACTTAAATACTTATATTAAGTTTTTTTTGGACCTAGAACAAATTTATACTTTATTCTTGGACTTAAAACTAAATTATATATTTTCTTTTGGACTAAACAAAATTTAAGGCTTAAAAATAATATTATTAATCATGGTCCTCTTCGGAATCATCACCTTCACCTTCTGCATCGCATTCCAGAGCAATCTCGTCACTGTTAAGTATATCTGCGTAAAAATATCTATCTTCTTCATCAACAAAAGTAAGCAAATGTTTGATATCCTTTATTTTTCCAGGTTTTAACTTCAAAGGCGCGTCATATGCATCATCGGGTTCACTTCTTATGAATCTTGGCACTCCAACCCGATAAAATGAAAATTGTTTAAAGTGCCCTGTCACTGCGTTTCGCATTGCTGATCTATTCTTGCTAAATTTCACTTCGCGAGTAGCAGATATTCCAGGAACAGTTTTTACGAAAGTGTCGTATAGTTTTTTGTAGTCTTTAACTTTTATTGTTCTCTCTTCCCCACCTTCATTCTTTCTGAGATTTTTTTCAATGAACACCACTTCGTAAGGTTTTGTGATTCGGCAAGTTTTGATAAGATCGACGTAAAACTCCGGTGTGTAGATTGTTTGCTCTTTTAATCTCTTCCTCTCTATCTGCGCAAAATCTCTATCGATCGGCATCATGGAGTGGCCCGGAATGGGGTATATGATTGTCACATTCTCAAAGACGGAACTGCTGCAAAGTTGGTCAAGGTAAGCAAACAGATACCTATTCTTGTTTTGACTATAACAATTGTCACAAAATATGTTAAGCATGGTATGTTCTGGTTTCTTGTTATGCTTCAAGTAGTCGTCCAGAGCAGTTATGACCTCATTTGGTCCTTTGTGCGCATAATTTTCTGTGTAAAGGTACATTGTCGCTGTTCCTTCCTTTATGTTATGAATCCCAAAATTATGCAACCACAATTGCCTTCGGTAGTACTCGTCTTGCACGTTCGTCACCGGAAGATTGATTGATTTTAAGAAACCTTTATTGACATAATAAAATTACAATGTTTTGTAAAGCTTAGCGTTAACTAACTAAGTTACAATTTACCACAATATTTACAGTGTTTTGTAGGCTAATGTCACCTTTTAAAACTTGTATCTAAACATTATGTTATAAATTTACCAAAGTTCTCATTAAGTCGTAAGTAGAGGGTAGATAGGAAATACATTATAATTTTTGGTACGTAGTACTTTGCAATTTCGTACGTTTACAACATGACCATGTCTACGGGTTACATAGCATAATTAAGATTATAAAATGAAAATGATTACTTAAACAATAATAATAATAATTAGGGAAAAACAAATAAAATTATGACAATAAATATTTCTGACTACCTTACAGCAAAATACTCCATATTAAAGAAATATAGATTGAGATAAGTTACACGAGAGAAATATAATAGTAATTATTTTTTTAATTAACGGCTTATAATCGTACAAAGTTACAGAATAGTAAGCTATCTGATAGGCAGTGTCAGGCGAGTAGTGTTAAACCATAATGTAATTGTAGGTCTGTTAACCAGCTGTTATTCCATGCGACAGCTAGTGAGCACGTAGGGCAAATCAACAGGTTAACTTTAACCGACGTTTTAAGCCGGAAGAGGTAAGTTCTTTTGATAGTCAAAACAAAGTGAAAGAACGTGATCATCCGTATTTGTCTCACTGGCTTTTAGTTTGTCGAAAAATTCTTGAGCGTTTGTAAGATGCAGTTCTTTTTCAGATTTTAGCTGCTGGACTTTATGATCATCTTTAGCCAGTTCGGCAGATTTAATATCAACTTTGTACTTTTCGCAAACGTTACATATATCTTTTCTGGGAGTGCCAAATGAAAGATTAAAATCGTGGTTAAAAATTTCTCTAAACTTGTCGTAATGTAGAATATTGTTTAAATCTGGGTATGTCTTTAAAAAAATTCTATGCAATTTGGCAATGCTTAAGTTGGCTGCAAGATATTTGCGGTGTTTGTTATCTGTCCGACAATAATGTGAAGATTCAGTAGGAAGGTTTGATATAAAATCGTGAACCTTGTCTATCGTCTCCTTTGGAATCTTTTTTGGGTGATTATCATGTTTACCTCGTCCGTCTGAAATATCTTTCTGCTTTTCAAGAACTTTTTTCTTCAGGCGATCACGTTTAATGCCATGAATGGCTAAAAATGTTGAAGAACAAACCGTCATGCTTTTTTTTTGTATGTTTAACATGTATGAAAATACCCGTCTGTTTCTTGCATGTCTCCTTCGAGGTCGAAATCTTTTTGAGGCATCTTCTTTAATGCAACCTTGTAAATAAATATTTTGTTCCGTGTGACTTGACATATTACTAAACTTTTCAAAAATTTCTTTAGCTTCTTTTCTATTTATCTTCGTCTTACATTTGCAGCGGCAGTTCGGAATTTCTCTCATCTCATGGTCCTTTAGTCGTTCTTCTTTAGCTTTATTCCTTGTCCATAATTTTGGTGTCTTTCTTTTCTTTTTTCCATTATTTGTATTACCATCTTCAATATCAGTTTCATCTACTTCTTCGAAAATACCAGTCTCAGGGTTCAATAGTTTACGTTTTGTTGCTGCTGGGATTGAATTATTAGGTTTGTCATCAATATCATCCTCTAATGCTCCAGTTTCAGGATTTATGAGTTTTCTTTTCAAGGTTAGTCTATTATTGTCATTTATATATCCTGATGGTCCTGCTCCTATATTTACGGCATAAAAATTTTCATTTTGTAATGGTGTTTCGGAATTCGTGGCATCTGTGTTATCCATTTCATGAGATTTTGTATTAGCTATTTCTGATGGTGGTGGTTCGAGTTGTCCTGAAACTGGCTTTATCAAAATGTTGTTTTGATCTGGTTGATTTGGAGTTGTCGTTATTACTTGAACATATTTTAGGGGATTTGGTGATTCTAAAAGTCCAGTTTTAGGATCAATCAAGCTACAGTTTTTATCTAAATTTTGTTCTTCTGAAACACTTTTTGTTTTATTATCGATATTGATAACCTGTACCAAGTCTTTCTCAGATTGTATTTTTGAATCATATAAATTAGTTCTCGTTTCAGATTTTTTTTCCATCAGTGGTGATTGGAACACTTGTCCATCATTTGAACAATCATGTACTTCTCGGTTTTTAATTGGGCTATGAGAAAAACGTGTGCATTCATTATTTGGCCCTCCGGTACCAGGTTTAGAAATTGAAAGCTGTGGAAGTTGTGGAATGTACTCTGTTATTACTTTCTTTTCAACATTCGTAAATAATTTCTTCGCAACAGACTCTTTCTTGAGATCAGTTTTTATAACATTCTTGGTAGTTTTGCCTTCACCGGCTTCGACAGATAATACTAGTGGTGGAGTCCCTTTTTTAATTATGATTGGAGCTGGGTTTCTCCTCTGGGCTTTCGATGTACTAGGTTTGGACGTATTTTGTAATTCGGACTGTGAGACAGCAGACTTTTGTACGCTGTTCTGTGATAAAACTATTTTCTGTCGAATATTTGATCCTGATTTACAGGTACTTTGTACTTTGGACTGTGAGACAGAAGACTTTTGTACGCTTTTCTGTGCTACAACTATTTTCTGTGAAGTTTTTAATCCTGCCTTTGAAATTCGTTTTGCCTCTTTGCTCGAATCACTAGGACTCCATTCTGATCCCGATGTATCATTATCTGATTCAAACAAGCCACATTGTTCCATCAAGCTTTCATGAAACAATAGAAATTAATATTTTTGTAAGTTTTAACAAAGAAGTGAACAATACTGCATGTGAGAACCCAAAAACTACGGACACTCTTACCTTTTCAGCTTGTCTTCCTCGTCTGTCAGCATTTTTAGTTAGAAATCTTACTTAAATCAGGTAGAAAACACGACAAAGTATATTCATACTCACAAAAAACTTTGAAATATCGTTACGAAGTTTCGAAAAACTTTGTAGGTTATGTTTAGTTTTTAAAATGTTGCCCGTCTTAAAGCATTTTTGTTACCAATCCCTTGGACTTAGGGACTTTTTATATAAAAAATGGTTACACTTAAGGACTTCTTGCATAAAATTGGCTGGAAATAGGGACTTTTATGTATCTAAGGGACTTTTTGATCCAAATTAAGTTTTTAAAAAAAAAAAGTGTTTGGGTTTATAACGACGTAGGTACTTGTTACAAAAGAAAAAAAAATGGGTATAACGTAATTTGACATGCTCTATTCATTAAAGACATAGGAACAAAAAGTCCCTAAGTGGACTTAGGGACTTCTGCAACTGGCCCCTTCTTAGTATCAACACAATACACGATATGGATATATCACCCAAAAAACACTAGGTATTTTCAGTCACTGACATTTATAATAAATTGTATGAATAACCCGGGTGACATCATCTTGTGACTGTGGTCATTAAAGTGGCTTTAAGTTTCTTACCATGTTTAGGCTCCTTTCTTAATTTTCTTTTTCGTGGCCTACTTGATGGGCCTGCTTGGTTTGCTGGCTCGGGTGCGGGAGAATGGGGTTCCACGGGCTGGGGGCTATTGGTGCTGGCTGCCGGTAGCTGTATGGGCTAAACAAAACAAACAATAAGCATATCAATGTATACATGGGCAAGCATGTAAGATATACATTTTAAAAATAACTATACAAACTTCGGTGGAAACAATCTCCTCCATTCCAAATACAGCCACCGGGCCCATCACCTCCAGCACCTTGTCCTCAACCTGGGTCAGCTCTTGGTATATAGGAGGCCCATTTCTAGTGCTACCAGCACCGTAGCCCCTGAATTCTCTCATGTTGAGAGATGCCTTTCGTTTTACATTGGCCTTCATGTCCCGCCAAGCCTGAAATTGTAAAAGAATTGTTTCTGTTGCACATGCTTTCACTGATTCAAGATATTTAAATGCAACCAATTTTTCTTTGTAAGTCCATAAACTTTGTCGAAGTACTCAATGTTAACCTAAGCATGACAACAGATTACCTGTTTCCATTTGTCTGTACTTTTTATTGGGCCACCGAGGGCATTCAGCTCCTCGGTGAGCTTCGCCCACATGACTTCAAGGCTAGCCCGGCCTTGCAACGACTGGCCGACCCCCGATGCCATCATGGGATGATTTTTCATGTGTTCGGCCAAGTAGTTCAGCTGGGCCGGGCTAGCTTTGGAACGCCGTGGCGTTTCCTCCGGCATCGGCTTCGTGCTTGTGCTTGAGCTTGCTTGCATCTTATTGAGAAGGGAACAAAAGTTATAATTTAAAACACAAGAAATAGAACTTGGCACAATGACTTATCAGTAACCTTTTTCACCAAACTTTAGAACATTTTCATAACTAGCGAAGAAATTATTGGAAAATAAGTAAATTAATACAGTTAAATTACAAAATTCACCTTGTTTATCGAATATTGAAAAATGAAGTAGGTAAGCAAAACTCAATCGTTCTATAGATGTATTGTATATTTCCGACGATAACATGCCTCAAACGCGCCAAATTACACAAGGAATTTTGACAGTTCATAACATTACGTCAACGTAGTAACGAATTTGATTTTGAATTACAGAATACCATTCCTTGACAATTCTATGTTACGTCGCGTTCCTTAACACGGAAAACGATAGGGAATAAGGCCCCAGCTCAGACTGAGCCGCCTTTGAGCATCGGCAAAAACCGACAACGCATGGCCTCGGGCGCCCGAGGAAGCCCGAGCGCCGTCCACACCGGCCGAACTATTGGCTCGCGAGCCAGACTCTCGGGCCGCGCTCGGCCTGTCTGGACGCGGCTATGTTTCCGACGATAACATGCCTCAAACGCGCCAAATTACATAAGGAATTTTGACAGTTCATAACATTACGTCAACGTAGTAACGAATTTGATTTTGAATTACAGAATACCATTCCTTGACAATTCTATGTTACGTCGCGTTCCTGAACACGGAAAACGATAGGGAATAAGGCCCCTGTCCTACCACGTAACTTACTACGTACGTAGTTTACAGCAAAACTGCTAGATGGCACGGAAAAAAAAATTGAATCCCGGTATCATTGGTGATACCAAGGGTCTCAGGAGGATATGAGTGGTAACAGGGTTCTGCCCCTTGCGTTGCCTTGCTGAAATAGGCAACAGGACGATTATATCTTCTGAGACTGTAGTAGAATAGCGCCGTAACCAAGAGATGACTCATCCGTGTGAACTTCAGTTGGAAGATTCAGATCGAAAATAGCTAGAATCGGATCATTCGTTAAGCGTTCTACAATGTATTGACGCACTTTTTCTTGATCTTCGCCCCAACTGAATATCGCACCTTTGCGTATAAATCAGTTTCTCTTACAATCTCAAATCTTACTGGGATACCAAGAATGGGAATTTCGTCATCGGGGTTCCCAGCAGCAACAGACTCATCCGGCTTCGACACTTCAGTTTCTCTTATTGTCTGTATTTTAGACAGCTCCTGTCCATTGTGGGGGTCCTCAAAAACGAGATCATGAAATCTGACAATAATGTTTTTCAATCAAACAATTTCACTGACATGACGTCTAGGAAACACTATGAATGCAGGGTTATCTCTACAACACTAGCAACCTCGCAGGGTTAGGTAACTAAGATCATAAGCAACAACATTTGTTCTACGACTTTTCGAAATTTGCTAGATTTTTTTTCATAAAAAAATGTTCCGGTCGAACGTTCGTAATTCTATGCGCCATCGCAAAAATTAGGTATCTAGAGTAAAGTAAACAAAACTCATGCGCCGGAGAAAGGGGCGGGGCGAGCCGCTCACGCCAGTCGCCACTTCAGCTTGACCCTTGGCTTGACCTTCAGTCAATCGCCTGCTGGCTAGGGGTGCGCACGCGCGTCACGCACCCCCATGTACCGCCCGCGGCGCCCGCGCCCTCGCGTTGTCGATCGATGTATTGTGACTTTCTTGTCCTGTTATCATGGCGTATCGATATTCCAATATCGAGTACACGGAGATGGTGAGCTAGCAAGGATAACGTGGCGGAAGCGTGCCGCCAATATGCAATACGGTTTCCAAATTTACCCACACCCAGCCGTGAAACGATGTTTAAATAACTTGGGCTTTTAGTCAAATAAAAGCTAATTCTCAAGTGTGCACGACTGAGTGTGTTACGATTCTTACACCTTTTCGTGTAGTTGGGCTGGCCGCGTCATAACGGCCGCTCGGTTTAGCCAATTATGAAGCGAGTAAGGGCTGATTTACACTTCGACAAGTACAGTGGCGAGTTTAGAAACCGGACAGTTAAGTATCAAGTAGTAAGTACCGTTCAAACATAAAGCAGTTAAGTAGTCATAATTTGCCATTCCAAGAAGAAGACTAGACTAGTCGTTGTAACAATTGTTTGACACGACTCAAAGTCCTCCGAAACACTTGTTTTAATCCATAAAATGGACGTAGAATTACCTAATACTAATTTGCGTGCTATAGTAACAGAAATAGTGTCTTTACTTGTACAACACATTGAAGATGATATATTAATAGAAATGAATAGACCCAAACGCATATGGGAAAGAAACTGGATTGCTAGAAGAAATGAACGTGGTGCCAGCAGTAACCTTCTAATGGAATTGTGTGAAGAAGACCCAGTTGAATACAAATATGCTTTACGTATGAGTGAGCCCTCATTTCTATTTTTATTAAATAAAATTACGCCTGCAGTTCAGAGATCGGATACGTTCATGAGATGTGCATTACCAGCAAAATTGAAATTAGAAATTGTATTGTACATGCTTGCTAATGGAACCAGTTTGCGTACTTTATCTCACATGTTCAGAACATCAAAGGCCAGCATATCAACGATGATTCCTGAAGTGTGTGATGCAATTTACGAAGCTCTCGAGGATTATATACAGGTAAGAAATAAAAATCCTTCTAATTTATTATTGCTTTAATAGCCATTTCCAACATATCGTCTTGTAGGGAATTAGAGTGACCTTCTGTAGATTCGTCATTATTTATTTCCAAGGATGGTCCTGGAATCGAGCTATTTATGACTATTGGAGTAGATATCATATATGGTGCTGGTGACGATTCTGAAGGTGAATATGCTTGAAGGTTCACTGTAGAGTTATCTTCCAAAGAAGGTCCTAGAGCAGGGCTATTCATCGTTGGTGGAGGTGTAGAAATATATGTCGTGGACGATGGAGGAGATGGGGAGTAAGTTTGTAGATTTAACGGGTTTGCTACAGAATGCATCCGAAGGGTTGTTAAATAGTTTTGGATGTGGGATTGCGCTTGTAATGCCAGCATTAAAGGCATTGCATTCAATTGAGCGGCGACACTTCTTCCAAAAATTTCGAACTCATTTTCGTTGTTTGTCACTGGGGTTTGAATCATCTCTCCCACCGCTTTCACCTTGTTCACCAAGCTATCTAAACATTTGATGCTTCTTTTGCGAGTATACACAGGTTTTTTAGCAGCTTCTGTTTCTTGTGTAATATCTTGAGAAATTTTGCTAGAACCTGGACCTCCTTGGCTGGTAGACGCGCCGTCCGCTGAAGTCCGCACAGTCTCTTCCATCGCAACCCCCGCGGAGTTCTGAAAAGTATTTTTAATTTTTGTTTCAGGTTCCAAGCGATGAAAACCAGTGGAAGAAAATTGAAGAAGGCTTTAAAAATAAATGGAACTTTCCCAGATGTTGTGGCGCTATCGATGGGAAGCATGTCGTAATAAAGGCGCCTTTTGAAGGAGGAAGCTATTACTATAATTACAAACATCAAAATAGCATAGTGCTCATGGCCCTTGTTGACGATGACTACAACTTTTCATACATCGATGTTGGTTGCAACGGCAGAGTATCTGATGGAGGCGTGTTTCAAAGATGTAGCCTCAACAGTCGATTGGAAAGTATGCTACCAGCAAATCACTGTATTGTAGGAGACAATGCCTTTCCGTTGAAGACTTATTTAATGAAGCCGTATGCCGAAAGCAGCAATATAACCACTGCTCAGAAAGTATTCAACTACAGACTTTCTCGAGCCCGTCGTATAGTTGAAAACGCTTTTGGTATTTTAGTTAGTCGTTTTAAAATATTCGAAAAACCTTTACATTCCATCCAGACAAAGTAATAAAAATTGTGAAGACTTGCTGTGCTTTACATAACTGGCTCAGATATTTAAAAAACTTTGATGACTCTGTGACAATCGACGAGGAAGATATCAGCACTGGCCAGACAATACTTGGTAATTGGAGAGATGTGCCAAGCGATGGTCTCATACCAATACCTAGAAGCAGTTCTAATCACTCCGCACAAAGAGCTCGTATTGTGCGTGATAATTATGCTACATATTTTGTTGGAGATGGTTCTGTGAGTTGGCAATTAAGAATGATACATTAAATATTTTGTTGCCTACCACGTTTTTACGTAACTATGCTACTATGTACCCAGCTACTTTATGAATAATATAAATAAATACAGTCTACTTACCAAATTACTTTGACTTTCACTTGGTGACAGATTTTGATATATTCTTGATAACATCATGGTATAATTTGAACCATTTCAGTGTTGGTACGTAAACATCGTCTGTTCCTGCACCACTTTTAGTAGAATCATTTATTTTTTTAAGTTCTTGGCTATATGTCGACCTGATACTTTTAATTTTTGAAAGAGCCTCCTTCGGTCCGAAATCAGGGATGTTTATAACCTCACAAAATTTTATGACAGCTGCTTCTTTAGCTAGTTTATTGCGGTAATCATTGCATTTTGAATTAAACAAACATTCATGTTTGAGGTATTCTTGTACAAAAGAAAAGGTAGTGTTATCGGACCACTTAATTTTTCGCAAAAAAATAACACGGCCGCTGTGTGTGAACTTATGAACTGTACTAAACTCGCTGGTCTACACGACAGCCAGTTAAGTTGGCGGGGTGCGGGAGAGGCAGGAGGGGGGAGCTACTTCGCACTGGACTAGCCGAAAAATAGGATCGCATTCTATTCAACTAAACTTAATCAACATCTTACTACTTAACTCGCTTTTATCGTTCAAACGACAATAAAACTCGCCAATGACGCAAGTTAACTCGCTACTGTACTTATTGAAATGTAAACCGGGCTTAACAGACGCAGGAGTGGGGATAGTATCGCGACAGACCGCCGCCGGCCGCCGCGCCAGTGCTCGTTGCAAACGGTTTCTGCTCACACGCACTAGAGGTGTTATATTAGGATCGTATAAAGGCGTTTTTCAAATTTTTTGTACCTAATAGAAAAATCGAGAAATATAAAATATTGATAGCTAATTGTTTTTTTTTATTTTTCTAGTATTCTAAAATATGTAAACTTATTGTTAAATTCAAAATACTCTTAAAAATCAAGCTTATTGCAGTCAAATTTAAATATTTTGATTAAGATTTAGCATCTTAATTTCTACTGAGTTACGAAAGCATTACTTACAATTTCTTAACGTTTTTTCTACTGAGTTACATTTTGGACGTTCGGCTTTACTATCTTTTACTTTATAATGTCATCACGTTACTCCTAGTTTTCATATCACTTTGGTTTATAGACAGATTTGTAACAATTGTGATGAAATAAAACAGACTTTAATATTTTATGAGTTTCTATTCAAAATATAAGATTTTTTCGTTTTTTTTTTCGAGGACAGTCACTACGTAGAATGATGTTGTTTCTCAGTAGAAACATTAAGCTCTGTACACATTATTAAGTATTATTATGCAGGAAACAAAAACAAACAAAGCAAAATGTATGCGAAACAAGATATATTTTCAATGAAAATACATGAGATACAAACTATATCTAGGTAATAGTTAGCTAGTAATACAGTCATATGTGTAGTTGTCAGAGCCAGCACACATGGTCATATTTTAATAAAACTTTTCAGCTTCGCCGACACATTCGATAAAAAGAAAACAGTAACTTTACACGATTAAGTCCCGTGTGTTAAAATAATATATTTCTAATGTACTTAGTGTAAAAACTGCTTCGAAAAACTTTTCAAAACGACAAATCACTTAAAATTTACGAACTATTCACCTAAGCATGGATTACAAATGTAATCAAACATTTGTTGTCCTTGACTGCAGAGAGAGAGACAGATTACTCGTAATTGCTTGCACACCATGCACTTAGTGGTGCATGTTTGAAAAGGAAATTCGTTTTTGCAACTATGACACTTAATTTTACGCTTAATGATTGTTCTAAGAGCTTTATTTTCTTTTTTACTACTTCACATTTTTTTGGCTGAGTCAAACTAGTTTTATATTTTTTTGATTTCAGAATGAATGACCTTTTACTGTGACAATCATACTGGCTTGACGCGTGAAGAAGAAGATCATCTTCGTGGCTTTCTGATACCACAAAATCATTTGCTGATTTATTCATTGTCATGTCCTGTAAAATTATGTTTTCCTATGAAACACTATTTTCTTCGTTAATTTGTTGCTCCTGATCTACTTTTATTATATACATGTTTTCGCTCAATTCCAAGTCATCATTCATTTCAACTATCACTTTGTCTTCCCATTCATATTTCGGATCTATAACAATAACCTTATCATCTATCATTTCACAAATCCTCTCACTTGTTGTCTGACCATCTTCTTTGATTTTATGCATTATATGGCTTATGTCATCACCACGACTTTCTTGAATCTCAAATTCGCTCTCATCTTGTCTTCCTTCAATGAATTGGTCACTGCATATTTTGTTCACCATTTTATGTTGCTCATTCTTGATGCGTTTTTTATCTTCCAATTTATTAATTTTCATATTTTCATTCCTTTCCAAATGTTCTATTACATCTCTCATTTCATGTCGTTTTTCTTGGTGGTTTTTGTTGATACTAAGGTCAAAACTGTACTTTTGCGGCGAGTAACAACCACCCATTCCTTTTTCTGATGAACAAAAACACGAGTGTGTTCTATGCATAATTTCGCCCAGAAAACTTGATGTTATTTGATGGATTTGCATTGTTGCAGGGACAGGTTTTAAATTTTTGGGAACAATTTTATTAATATTATCAATATCCTTGTCGTTGATAAGCAGGCATTTCACATTTTCTTCATGCAGTTTTGCAGTACTTGGTGAGCATCTTTTGCATTCGATATATCTCGACCGTAGGACACTTGGCGGTCTAGGGCTCTCTTGACAGAACCTCCTATGCCATCAGCAACCCCTTTTCCGTGTCCGCTTTCAGTAAAAGACCAGGTGGAGAAGTTCAGGCCAAGCTTACACGTGAACAAATTATGTAAATAAAAGTTCTTTTTCTGTCTATATTGACTGCTCGGTCCGTCTGAGTAGAAATGTATTACTTTGGTATTAGGCTTAATTTCTCTCAGCAATTTTACTACTGGAATCAAGTGGGCCCAAATAGCTTGAGGCTCGTGACAAGTGCTGTCAGACACTGTGCAGAATGAGTGTTCGCCATTTTTTTCTTAATTTTTCTTGTTCTTCTTCATTCAGTTCATTTATTTTCTTTGTTTTATTTTTTACTAACTGAGCATGTTTCTTTTTAAACTGGATGTATTTTTCAGGATCTGCTTTCAGTTTTTCTCTATATCTTTTCATACGTTCCGCAGCAGTCAGAGGCATTATGTGTCCTAAAAACATACAACGTGACCATTATAACCATGCATTTTTTGCTATCACATTAAGTTAAATTTAGGTACATTTAATATACAAACATAAGGTAAAAAATGCATACAGTAGCTATTACAAAAGTCTAGCTAAAATAATGATAATATTATACCACTTATTTCATCACTGTCTACTATACATAAACGGGTGAAAAATATACATACAACCTTTTCCTTTATAATTTTAGTTTGAACCAAAAAACTAATACGATAATAAGATTTGTTATGAGACAAAATGAAGAAGTATAAATACTATTTAAAAAAAAAATTAAGTCACTTTTAGCGTCTTGTAGTAATCGAGTAACATTATGAGTAAAGTACATAAAAAAACTTGGAGACGAATTGAGTACCTTCCTCCACTTTTTGAAAGTCGGTTAAAACTGAACACTGAATAATATGGCTAAATTATTATATTCTAAATTTACTGATATATACATGCCTTTATATTCCACTTAGTGACAAATTACGTCCTATGAGAAACATTATAGGCTAAAGTATCTCAGTGGAACGTAACGAATCTTCCGTGATGCGAATTTTTTCACTGTATTTATTGTGTTTACATGCAAATCTTTAAAAGTGATCGATATTCTACATCATATTAAAACAGTACGTAAATGACAAACAGAAAATAGATGTTAAGACTTATACAAACCTCAAGATCACAATTTCTCAGTAGAATTCCTAAAATCACTCAGTAAATTGTAAAACTTTCGTTTACTAAATTTCGGGCGACCGACACTCTCAGAATGAAAGAATACAATACGGCCGCTTTAGTAGCATGTCAAGAGTTGCTAGAACAAAAAAATATGACAAATTTGTGGTAATATTTGAAATAAAACGAAAAAATAATCGTAACTCAATAGGAATTTTCCACCTGTTACATATTCTTGTTTTTCGATTGTAATCCTTATTCCAATTGAATTACGGGCGTATTTTGCTACCTAGAGGTAAAAATCAAAGCAAAAATAATAGATGAATACTTACTTTAAAAAAAATGTATGGTGCTCTTTGTAAAATGTTTTGAATTTTAATTTTTTTTGAACGCACTTTGACGAAAGACACTCTGTAAATGCCCCCGCATTGTCAATTCAAATAATTATTGTAATTAAAGGAATAGGTGTAACCGTATTTAAAATGATTTTTTGATAAGTCGTTTTCATGTACAATTTTTAGAAAATGATCGCGAGGCCAATTTTTTTCTTTTTATAACTTCAGCTTGTGAAACAGTTATAGGACAGGGCAAAAAGTCCAGGTACAAACAATTTGAAAAACGCCCATCTACATTGATTTCAGTAACACCTATTAATAGAAAAAAGATGGCATTTACACCTGTGGAGAGAAGAAAAAGAATTATATCCCATTTAGATAAGAAAATAGATTATTTAACCCACAAAGAAAAAAGAGATATAAATATTTCCCAATATTCTTTGGAAGAGCATAAAAAGACATTGGAGCTAATGCAAGAAAAACATGCAACATATTTGCAACAGCAAAAAGAACTGCATGATTTAGAAGTAGATTTTAAGAAAAAAATGCATGCATTACTTTTAGAAAAAACTAGGTTAAAAATTGAAAAAATCAAACAATAAAATATTGTTATGTTATGATAATTGTTTTATTTACATTCCTTGTATTTACAATACAATTGAATCCACCAACCCGCATTGGGCCAGCGTGGTGGATATGGCCCAATCACCCTTCGTGGGTAGGCCTACGTCCTGCAGTGGACTATTAAAAAGGCTGGTACAGTACAATACAGTACAATACAATTAAGTCACGCGGCGAGCGAAGGCGCAAAAAAATACAGATTTGCTAATAATATATTTATTAAAAAATATTTAAAGTTATATTACAATTAAATTAAGGTGTAAGTAGGTATTATTTTTAGTAATTATAGTTCTGTCACTGTATTCACACATGTTAGTCCAGATTTGCCAGGGACTTAAAGTAGCTGTTTATCAGCTGTTGCTGATATGCCTGGTCACTAGTACTTTCTGTCACAAATTGTAATGTATTATCCAGTGTTTCGGAGTTTTGTACATTATGATTGGCGAATAGTGTGTCCACTAATGCTGTGTCATTTTTTTCAATGCAAATATTGTGTAGAATGGCTGTGCTCACAATGATTGCTTGAATGTTGTGTAGTTTTACTCTTAATTTTAACTCCACACATGGGAATCTTCGTTTCCACACTCCGAATGTTCTTTCAATGACATTACTACTTCGTATGTGGCTTTCATTGTATAGTCTCTCAGCTCGTGTTGTGGGGTGGGCGAGTGGAGTTAGCAAATATTTTTTAAGGCATAGCCTCGGTCACCCAATAGGCAGTATGCACCAGATTGTCCACTACTTATTTGGTGTTTATGGTACTATTATTAAAATTTGTGCTGTCATGAACCGATCCTGGCCACCTTGCAACAATGTTTCTTATTTTCATTTTAGCATCAACAACTACTTGAGTGTTAATAGAAAACACATCTTTTCTGTTGCGATATAGTTCTGCATTTTCACCACCAGGGCCCTATTTTATAAAACTACAAGTTACAGGCTACAGGTAAATTACTGGTAACATTGACGGAATCCGCATTCGTGATTGGTCGAGACTGTGTCATTAATGTCAATTTGCCTGTAGAATTGTAACTTGTAGCTTTATAAAATTAGACCCAGGACTTGCAATACGGATATGGGTGCAGTCTATGGCTCCAATAACACTTGGGAATCTAGAGCCGGGTACTCACAAGAACCTCGTTACTGTAACTTGCGTGATACAGTAAAGCTGCGTACGGATATAGCGTACCCTGGCACGCGTAGTCAGTATACGCGTGTCCGGAACGCCATGTCCATACTTGCAGCTACGCGTAGACTCTTGGGGAACGCGTACCGCGCGAGCTGGCTCGCGCGCGAGCCGCCGTCAGTCGGTTTTCGGTCGCGCGTCAAAGAAGACTCGCACGACCGGGTACGCTATATTTGGACGGCAAAATGAATAGTCACGCGTGTTCTTCGAGTTTCGATAGTGAAAATATTATCAGATTGATTCAACTTTATGAATTTCATCGGGTCTTGTGGGATAGCACACTAGCTAATTATCGAAATAACAATTTACGCCAAGATGCATGGAAGGCAATTTCAAACGAACTAAAAATTCCAAGGAGCCATGGCGAATGACTGGGGCTCGCGGAGCGCTCTGGATCGATTGACCTCGCGTACAGGTTCGCGGCGGTTCGTACAGGCTGTCCACGCGTATCCAATATACGCGTATACTGACTACGCGTGCCTGGGTACGCGATATCCGTACGCAGCTTAACGAGGTTCTAGTGTGTACGCTTGTTGATAGCAAACGAAGCTGAAAATATGTCGGTGATAAAATGTGGACATGTTTTCACAAACATTGTCTGGATCAATGGCTAGAATCGTAAGTAGAGTCTGAATCATACAACTAGGCGGCCGTGATTTACATCAGTAAGCTAAGCTTCAGGTAGGTGCAGTTACAGGCTCGCGACGTCGCCGAAACGCCTTCACCAAGCGTACTAATTATGCGAGCTGTAACTGTAACCAAGCAGATACAATACGAGGTTCTAGTGTGTACGCTTGTTACAGTTACAGGCTCGCGACGTCGCCGAAACGCCTTCACCGAGCGTACTCATTATGCGAGTTGTAACTGTAACCAAGCAGATACAGTACGAGGTTCTAGTGTGTACGCTAGTTACAGTTACAGGCTCGCGACGTCGCCGGAACGCCTTCACCGAGCGTACTCATTATGCGAGCTGTAACTGTAACCTAGCAGATACAGTAAAGAGGTTCGTAGTGTGTACGAGAAGGCAACGCCGGATACGTCGAAAAACGCCCAGTAACTACTGCGCAGTGTTGGTTTGTCTCTCCACGATGTCGGACGAAGTGTCTCTCTCTTGTGCAGCATACATACTTATAGACTTACTCGATGATAAACAGCCACGAAGATGGTGGATTCATGAAATGTATCGGGAAAGAAGTGATCTACTTATCATGTTGAAAAATCAAGTAATTAGTGGTCATTACAAAAATTTCACGAGAATGAGTACAACAGATTTTGAATATTTAATTAATTTAATTGGCCCCAAAATAGAAAGAAGAAACACTAAATTTCGAGAAGCTGTGTCGGTTCAAGACAGATTAGCCGTGACGCTGAGATACTTAGCTACTGGTGATTCTTTTACAAGTTTGCAATATCTGTTTCGTATTTCCAAACAAGCCATAAGCTCGATTATACCGGAAGTGTGTCAGGCGTTAATAGGAGCATTGAAAAAACAAGTTAAGGTAATTATTTAATGAAATCAATTATACATATTTAAAAACAAATCAATTTAACTATTTAATTATAAATATTTAAACCCTATTTAAAAATGGAAATACCAAAGAACCAGGCAACTATAGACCGATCTCGATTTTGCCTGTGTTTAGTAAAATATTCGAGAAAATACTACTAACACAGTTAAGTGCTTTTTTTAACTGTAAAGGCATCTTCTATCGGGATCAATTTGGGTTCACCAAAGGTTGTTCTACTACAGATGCTGCAACAACATTTGTAGAAAGTATTTACAATGCATGGGAACATGCTCAAGACGTTCTAGGCATTTTTTGCGACCTGTCAAAAGCTTTTGACTGCGTAAACCATAACATACTTCTACGTAAACTGGCACATTACGGTGTTAGAGGGGGATCGCTCGCTTTGTTGAGATCGTATTTATCTCAAAGAACTATGAAAGTAGATATAAATGGTGTACTGTCTGATGCTATGACTGTGGATGTAGGTGTTCCACAGGGATCTATACTGGGTCCGTTTTTGTTTCTAGTATATATAAACGATCTGCCCTTTTTTGTCCAGAAACATGCTAAAATAATTTTATTTGCTGATGATACTTCTCTTTTATTTAATATCAATCGAAAAACCACATGTACCGATGAGATAAACACAGTACTTGACAGTGTCTCAAAGTGGTTCAGTATAAACAATCTTGCCTTAAATGCCAAAAAAACAAACTGCTTATGTTTTACTTTGGTAAACAATAGATCTTTAAATCCGGTTAAAATTGATAATAGTTCTTTAACCTTAATTTATTTATGAGACCTACAGTCATCAACTACTTTGAAAAAATCTACTGCTTAATGTAATTATTTTTTTCGGAAATTACTGATTCGATTATAAAGATAGATTATGGCACATCACTAAAACATAAAATCCGGTTCATTTTTGGCTGTTGCACATCACTATTTTCATCAAACCTCAATCATGTCGCGACGAGTGAACAACAGAGCGGTAAGTTTCTTGAATTTATTTATTATTAGCGGTGGCAGCGTTGATATTTTTGTTGAATTCTATTGATATTGAATAAATGAAATGACGTCAGTAAAAATTTGCGTAAAAATAACATTTTCTAATACTTGACAAGCTTTCTAACCTACATGTTGTTATTTAGTCACTTTGCCAATGACCCTACAAAGAAGTGCATTTTGTGTTTGTTGTAAATAAATCACTTTGCCAAAAGCATGAAGAAATAGTCCATCATATTTTTAAGTCATAATTTAAACTTTTTTCATGAGTTTGCGCATAATTATTCTAAGTTAGCACTGCTTTGGGTTTTTAGGGTTCCGTAGCTCAACAAAGAACCCTACGACTTTACGACTTTTGTTTACGATTTTATTTATGCTTGGGTTAACTTTTTGGTTGCATGTGGTGCTTGTTTTTCACAGGTGCTTCAACGTGCAAGAACTAACAAAATTTTAGCGCTCATTCCAGTGGCTAATGCGCAGTCTGATGACAGCGATGTCTCAGACAATGAAGAGAATTTACCATCAAAAAAGAACGACCAAGACGATGAGTACTTTAGCTCCCCTCCACCTTCACTTGACTCATCCTTGGAACGAATGAACTTGCTTAGCAGTGACTCAGACTGTGAGACTCATTATTCTGATTCAGAACAGGATAGCTCTCTGCCTCCTATGACTCGAACACTTTTTTCAAATAAAGACCAGGATATACATCTTTCGCCAATAATTCAAAGTATATTCCCTTCTGAAAACGAAATTAATTACAGCCCCACTACCATCCATATCTTCGATTCCTTTTCTGCCAACACCACAAGTGCCGTTTATAGCATCACCAGCAGTCCCATCACCAGCCGTTCCTTCCCCACAAGGTCAGTCTGCACTCATCACCCCGACAACATCGCGACGTCCACAACAACGTTCTTTACGAGCCACTAAATCCAGAAAACGATCAATCACTACTACCCGGCCACGCTTACTTGCGAAGAGAACTAAGCGCATTGTTGTAAAATTCCACTGGACAAAAACACATTTTGCTCACCGAGCTTCCGTCGAGCCGATTCCCTTTTCGGACCCACCTGTTGATGAAATGACACCACGTGATTATTTTAACATGTTTTTTTCTGGAGACATCACTGATGATATTGTGGAAGAGACAAATATATACTCAGTTGAGAATTTAGGAAGATCTATAAACGTAACTAAAAAAGACATAGAGGACTTTATAGCTATTCACATCATCATGGGAGTGGTAAAGATGCCTAGCTACTTGGATTATTGGAGCTTGCAACTGAGATATCTTCGGGTTGCTGAAATCATGCCACTAAAGAGGTACCAACAAATACGGAGATACATTCATTTTACGAAAAGATCTGAAGAAAGTACAGATAGATTTTACAAGGTTCGTCCAGTGGTTGAAAAGGTCCGGTCAAACTGTCTTCGGGCTGCGGATGAAGAATGTCAGTTCAGCGTAGATGAAATGACCCTCCCTTACAAAGGAAAAAAAGCCGGTAATCGCCGTCAGTATAACGCTCGCAAACCAAAAAAGTGGGGCTTCAAAGCATTTGTCAGGTCCGGGGTGTCCGGGTATATATATGATTTCATTTTATATGCAGGAGAAGATACTTTTCGCAACATGCAATTTACAGAAAAGGAAGAAGCGTTGGGGTTTGGAGCCAAAGTTGTGGTAGCCCTCTGCAAGTCCATCACTAATAGACCTTGCTTTGTCTATTTCGATAACTACTACACTTCGCTGGAGTTAGTAATTTACCTCCGTAACGAATTGGGCATATTTAGCCTCGGCACTATCAGGGCGAACCGTTTGCGTGGAAGCGAGAATGTCTTACAGAGTGACAAAGATCTGAAGAAAAAAGGCCGGGGTGCATTTTCCCAAATCGTGTGCAACAAAACTAAAGTCGCGGTGGTGAAATGGCACGACAACAAGCCAGTAACATTGGCAAGTTCCTATGCTGATGCCTATCCCATCACCAAAATAAAGAGATATTCGAAGGAGCACCGTGCCAGGACGGACGTAGACTGTCCTAACATTGTGAAATGTTATAATGCACACATGGGCGGGGTGGATTTAGCGGATATGTTGGTGTCACTATATAGAACTCCCATGAAAACCCGCAGATGGTACATGGGTATCTTTGCGCAAATGATAGACATTTGTCTCAATAACGCCTGGATTATTTACAGAAGGCATTGCGAGCAAAAGAATATAAAAAAGACTCTGTCCCTGAAACAGTTTCGGTGCGATGTATTTCTAGCACTATCACAGAAAACTAGGGTGGAAATAGATACACCTCAAATAACTGAAAAGATAAGAAAACCTGTGGTATCAAGACCTGTGCATGACGTAAGATATGATGGGATTGGTCACCTGCCTGGCATTGAAGAAAGAGGTCGCTGCCGCCTCTGCAAGACAGGGTATTCAACCATAATGTGCATTAAATGCAACACGCGGTTGTGTTTATCACGAAAACGCAATTGTTTTTATGATTTCCACGTGACAAATAAAAATATTTCTCATTATTTACTTTTTTATTTCCTAACCCTAATTTAGCAATGTTGTAAAAAAGTCGCGTAGTCATAACATCATGATATTTATAGTACTTGGCAATGTTGTAAAAAAATCACATATGTTTTTCGAAAAACGGTGAGTACTTGATTTTTTTTTTAATTTTTTTTGGCTTCTTTGAGTAAGAAATAAATAGTATAGGTAGTTTTTTTTAAATTTTCTTACCAAATCTCTTCATGCCAAATTAAGGGTTAACTTTCTCTAATGACACTAAATTCCTAGGTATTATATTGGATACCAAATTACAATGGGGACCTCATATAAAGACGCTGTCAGGGAAATTAAGTTCGGCGGCATATGCAGTAAGAAAGATAAGAGATTTCTCTAATATTGAAACTGCCAGAATTGTTTATTTCAGTTATTTTCACTCCCTTATGAGTTACGGCATAATATTGTGGGGAAATTCGGCTGATATTAACTCTATATTTGTATTACAGAAGAGAGCTATCAGAGGCATTTACAGGCTTAGATCTAGAGAATCCCTGAGAGAAATATTCAAAACCATAAACATATTAACAATGCCTTGCCAATATATTTATGACTGTATTTTGTATGCAAGAAAAAATCAACAAAAATTTGAAAAACATAATTTAAATACACGACTAAAGGGTAAATTTGTATTGCCAAAAACTCGCTTGACGAAAATTCAGAAATCCTTCGTTTATAAATGTATACAGTTTTATAACATATTGCCGAAAACGTTGATATGTCTAAACGACGACGACTTCAAACAAAAACTAAAAACACTTCTGTTACAGAAGGCTTACTACAAGGTAGACGAATTCCTAGAGGACAAAAAGGCATGGCAGTTAATTTAACATAAATGCAAATGTTTTATAGTATATATTTATAAATTTTTATTTTTTCTCTCTTCTTTATTTGATAATTTTTAACTTTATTTTATAATATTTCATTTTTTTAATTATTGACATTGTAATTGTTTTTTTTTTTATTATTATTTATCAATTTTATTTTTGCGACATTCCATTTCATTTGTACTGACTGACTGACGAAAATCTACCAAATTGGATACATTTGGTAGGTTTTCGACATTCATATACTTGGCACCTTGTTGTGTTTACTTGTTTTTAATGTGTAAACTGTAAATGGAATAATGTAATGTGATTTAATTAATTGTGGAGTGCGAATTGGTTTGAAATGGATGATTTATTTATGTAAGTAATTGATTTCTTGTTAAGTCTTTACCATTGTGTAGATTTTATAGATTTTGTTGACTATTCAAAAGTGTGTCTCTGACACCCATTTGTCGAATTAAAGAACTATGAACTAATTAAACATAGTCTTCAAAATTCATTTCTGTCGAAAACTGGCTACTGTTGCTGTTTGGAGAGCATGGCGTGTTTTGAGAAGAACAAGAAGAAGGGCCAGCTGTGTTGTCTTGTCCAGATTGTTGGTTTTGTGTAGTGTAACCATAATTTTGCAAAGAATTGTAATAGCCTTGATCAGCACGCATAATGATCTGAAATATTTCGTGTTGAATTGAGTTTTTTGTGTCCCTTGAGTATTTTATCATTTTTTCTTGTATGAAATCGAAGAAAGACTTCAGTTCCATATCCTGTGGTTTATTTGCCGTATTTTTCAAAATGCCGAAAGCCTCTTTTAGCATTTGTAGTTTGGGATCTGGTTTTAGCTTTTTATTGGGAGGCTCAAGTGATGGAGTGGGACTGTTGGCATTATTTTCGTTCATGTTCTCCAATTCCTCCACCTGCAAGCAAAATTGTGTGTTCATAAATATGGTTAATAATAAGAAAAAATATCGTTTGTTGTAGATGCCGACAAGTCGTGACAAATGGCTTGAATGCAGCAAAGAGTTTGAGGAACTATGGAACTTTCCACATGCAATTGGCGCTATCGATGGCAAACATATTCTTATCCAGTGTCCATTCAGTTCTGGAGCAGAATACTACAATTATAAATCTCAGTTTAGCATAGTATTGTTGGCATTAGTAGACGCACAATATAATTTTATGTACGTACATATTGGGACTCAAGGAAGAATTTCGGATGGAGGTGTATTACAAGGATGTAGTTTGAAAAGGATGATGGATGAGAAATCTTTAAATTTACCGGAACCCGTATCCCTACAAAATAGCAACAGGCTACTTCCCTTCTACTTCCTCGGTGATGCAGCATTTTCTTTGGGAGAAAATCTAATGAAACCTTACGCGGGCACCCATTCCAAAGGATCGAAAGAAAGAGTTTTCAACTATCGGCTATCAAGAGGCCGAAGAGTAGTCGAAAATGCATTTGGAATTCTTGCCAGCGTTTTGAGAGTACTACGAAAACCAATGCTACTGCAGCCAGAAAAAGTTGAAACGATCGTATTGACCCTAGTGCTTCTGCACAACTTTCTAAGGCAATGTAGATGGGCGTTTTTCCTCAAGTTCGGTATACACACCCCAAGGCTCTTTGGATAAAGATAACACAGAGACTGGTGAAGTTATACCAGGAACTTGGAGAAGCGAAGCGGAAGGGACATTGTAGTGTGTATTAGTTAAGTCTTTTAGTCAATAAACTGCCTTCAAGCAGAAAGCAGACACAACGCCTTTCAATTGTCGCTCCCAACATCATATGGCGACCCTGCCGGTTTTGGGTATTGCCTGACGTAATAGCGCTGGCCGGACGGGCCGGCGCGCCGCGGCGCGGCCGCACGGCGATAACTGTCGATCAGCACATTCCTGTGTGCCTCGGTGCACCAAGTTGGAACAATAAATTAACTACATGAACTTTTAAGTGTGCATTTTACCCGACTCAAAGAAGAAGTATTTAAGATCCAAGATGTGTCAGTCCAAATTGGAGAAAGAGGATGTGTTCATCACGCAGAATGCAAATGCTGGGAACGAAGCGAACTACACGAACATAAAAAACCACTTGCAAAATATTCATATTTTGGTCATAATAGTGTTGGCCATAGTAATGGCCTTGGTTTTGTTTTGGCTGGTGAAAAAATATAAAAAAAATGCACGTTAATTGGATAAATTCCCAAGCCAACAGAGGAACACTGTAAAGGATAAGGAGATCATTCCGAAGAAGAGAGGACGATGAAAATTAAACCTATGAAAGGAAAAAATGTGAAAAGTGCGGAAAAGTGTGAAAAGTGCGTGTTAAATATTAAGGTCGATTCTGTGTAAAGTTAATGGAAAAGTTAGGGCAAGTGCTGGAACAGTTGAAGACAGAAAGTGACTCTATTAGAAAGCTAGGTAAGCGGAGACGAGAAGATATAGGACAGCAAAAGTTTTATAAAGTACAAGGTATCTATAATAATTATAAAGACATTGTATTAGGGCTATCGTCTGCTACCAAGCAACTGAGTAATATTGAAACTTTATGTCAAGAAATTTAAATAATTTATGGAAAAAATTTAGGCTAAATGCAAGTAGATCATATATGTAGTCATTTATAATTTTCGATATAGTTGATTTATTATATATATATTAGTTTATTTTATACTGTGTATAAGTAGGTTATTATTAGAATTTATTAGAATGTATGTTGTTTAAGTAAGTATATTTATGACTTTCATGCACACCCCGTCGCCTATATCTTTTCGTTAATCCTTAACATGTAACGGTTGCCTGGAAGAAATTGCTTTTTAGCGATAAGGCCGCCGATTGTAACACTTGTTTGAAGTTTCTAGTTTAAGTTTTCCTAGTTTATTTAAGTTTTGGTGTGTCAATAAAGTATTTATCTATCTATCTATCTAGATGATAATATTGAAGAAAAAATGGAAGTATTTGATATAAAAACGGCAACTTCTTTGATTCCTGTAATGGATGGGAAAGAAGAAACAATTGAGCGCATTGCCTCAGACTCAAGAAGAAGACTCAGAAGTTGAAAATAAGAAAATACTTATCACTTTTGTGCTCAAGACAAGGCTAAACAAAACAGCTCGTCTAAAGCTAAAGTCTCAATATTTCAGCATTCCATCGCTACTAGGAGATATAAAAAAGTATTTGCTTACTAAAAAGTCAGCAAATTCACTTCTGACACAATTAAATAACATAAGACAAAATGAGATGTCAGTCCATGATTATGCCGAAAAAATTGAGCAGCTATTTGTTGATCTCACGATCTCGCAGGCGGACTCGAATGATAACGCATACGAGATTCTGAGGCCAATAAATGAGCAGTTAGCAATTAAAAAATTCTCTGACGGTTTAAGAAATAGACGATTAAGCACCATAATTTCAGCACGCAATTATGCAGATTTTAAAGATGCAGTACGCGCAGCAGAAGATGAAGAGTTGTCAGCTGCAGGTTCTTCGAATCAGGGTGCTGTCTACAGCTTCACGCGAGGCAGAGGCCGTTATACAAGGTATGGCAATCAATCTTTCTATAGAGGAAATCAACAGCGAGGTCATCTACCAGAACTACCAGAACAGAGGGAACCAGCATCGAGGTTATCGAGGTCAATATCGGTATCAGAGAAATCAAGGAAACAACCGATACCAGCGAGGATCACGAGGAGAAAATTTTAGGAACCAGCGAGGAAACTATTTTCGGTCCAACAGAGGTAACTATCGAGGTAATAATAAAATTCTGGTAATCAAATAACTTGTTACGTCTCAACAAACGGTGAGAACGGTGAAACAAAAGAGGAAGAAACTATGAATTTGGCGGAGTTTTTTCGAGCCTAACTACATTTAAGCATGCAAAGGTTTGAATTACATCTATTTGTTTATTGAAAATAAAAAGTACAAATTTTTGATCGATACGGGTGCTACATTGTCAATAATTCGGTCTAATATTATATCATTAAAAAACATCAAAACTTACGGCAGTAATACATACATAAACGGAATAGGTGGACAAGTACAATCAAAATGCTGTGCATACATTCCATTGCATTTGAATAGCGGTGTAGAATTTCGACACAAGTTTTATGTGTTCGACACATTCCCAGGACAAGCGGACGGTATTATTGGGTTAGACTTTCTTAGAAATTACTGTGCAAACATCGATCTACCTAATGACACGGTCACATTACAAAGTCAGGGTACATGTTGTGTAATAAAAATACACAGAGGTAATGAAACGGTAGAGACGGAAAATTATATCAGTATACCACCCCGTAGCGAAAGTATACATTTTGTAAATGTGAACAAAAATGAATATAAAGATTGCGTAGTATACTCTAAACAATTAGACGAAAATATTTTTTTGACAAGTGGGTAAGGCTCATATTTTTCGAGCTGTTGCACAATAGAAATCACAACGGAATGTGTCACAAATGAGATAATGTTTTACAACGGAATTTGTAAGCCCTTGTACACATGGCAGTCACAAAAATCATTTTTTAAATAATGCTTATGTTCAGGAATCGCAAGCATTTAAATAAAAATATTTCTGTTTCATATATTTAATGTTCTAAACATGTTTATTAGCTATTTATTGCCCTGAATGGCATAATGTTCGGATATTATTAATAATTAACCTTACAATTCAATTACCAAATCAGTCTGATACAAAGATACATACCTACAAAAAAAACATCGCTAAAACATCGTTAACTGGGTAAAATGGTACCACAAAATACTGTCTTGAATTCTTAAATTAAATGTTCTTAACACAAAATCATTTTACGTAACGTTATTTACTCAAAACAGAAAGAAATACATAAACACAAAGTTTTGTTTAATTAATTAATACATCGAACAATACTTAGTTTATGTATCTTAATGATTATTTTAAGTATCTACCTACTTTAATCACTGCATTAATATGGCACTTGTAACTTATTTAATTATAATTAGGTACTTAAAAATCACCAAATCAATCTATTTAAAAAAGAATAATTAAAATAATGGCACACAAACTTTGGTCTACATAATCTACTTAAGTACCACAAAACACTGTCTCAAGTCCTTTAAATCAAGTATATAAAACAAAACATTCTTTTTTACGATACGTCATTTTGCTTAAAACATCTGACAATACTATTTTTATGTAAGGAAGTACTAATATTAATGCTTAGTTACTAATCACAGCAAATATATGACATTTTACTTAAATATTATAACAAGCAGTTTTCTAACTGTTGTCATTTCAAGCTTCCTTCCTTCATATTACTCTCTAAAATATTTCTAAAGCTACGTTAGCGCGATTTGTGATGTTAAAACAAAGCTAATTTACAATACCTGTCGGAAAACTGCTGCATGAATCAGTCTATTTCAATAAGAATGTATAAATTATTGGCTCACTTAATTTACTTAGCTAATCAGTCTAAAGGATACAAAAGATCAAAAAACCGCCTCAATATTCCAAATGAATTAAATTTTCAAAAATTGGTTGCCTGTAAAGTCGGTATACGGGCGAAAGTTTTACGTGACAACGACTTTGAGACGAATGAGACGAATGAGAGCGCATAACGTGAGCGGAGCGTAACGCAGTTTCTTGAAGTGTCACCCGGCAAACCAATTTATAAGACGTTGTCACGTCAAAATATATTTTATCTGCGTCATCAGTCAAACAGTACTCGCCAGCTTGTTTAAGATGAATTTTTATATTTTTTACAATTGAAATGCTGGTAATGATGTCAATATCTTTTTTTTTAGGTGTAATGAATTTTATGTCATTGTTTACAAGTACTGTCTTTAAGAAACGCACTGTGTAGAAAATATCTTCATCTTTCTTTTCCACCTTATTAATAAAGCCTATATAATACTTCCAATTCTTTCTTTGGTAATAGCGTACTAATATACTGTCATTTAATGTAAAACATGTTTCACAAATCTGTTCAGCTTTTGGTGTTTCATCTTTAGCTGTTTCATGTTCATCTTTTGAACTAGATGCAAAAGGTTTACCTTCTATATGAATATTTTCTTTCATATTTGGAGAAAACAAGTCCAAGTCTATATAAACAGGTTTGAGAGAAATCGGCCCATATTTGGTTAGGTCGAAGTATGATAGGTTTTCTTCCGTATTGCGTACTTCAGATAAAACTGTAACTTTTTTGTGCGTGTTATCTATTTCTGTTGAGGTCTCTAAAGCCACTTCGTCATCACTTGTGTATAAACAGTCATCTGCGCTATCGTCGTCATACTGAATGTCACTTGAGCCAGTATCTTCAGATATCGATGCTGATCCTTTCTTTATTTTTTTAGCTTTCTTCATATTATCTTCTTTTGTCTTCTCGTTTTTTCTCTTTTTGATGTTCTTACGCTTGTTCTCGATTTCATTTTTTGTAATCTTCTTATCTTTCAAAATGAAATCATGTTTTTCAAGAGAGTAGCAAATGCAGTTTCCTCGGGCACAAAAACAACTCAGTGGTCTGTATTTGATGATATTCTGATCTTCTGTAGCGATGATTTGATGTATCTGCATGGTTTTAGGTACTGGTTGTATATTTTCTGGAACTTTAATGTTCTGAATACAGTTTTCAGGCACGTAAAACAATTTTACTGTTGTTTCTGTCTCAGACAATGCTTGATATGCCGATATTGCGTCTACGATATTTTCTCCATAGGCGACTTTCCTGTCTAGGATCCTTTTTATTGTTCCTCCGACTCCATCAGCTGCGCCTTTTCCGTGGGAAGCTTCAAAAAAGGACCAAGTTCCCTGTAAAAAACCAGCTTCCTTAATCATTTCAGCAAAAAGACGAAAATTTTTCTTCTGTCTGTATTGAGTCGTTGGTCCGTCGGAATAAAAATGCACGCACGTGATAGATTCGGTGAACTGTTCTTTTACAAACTCAATAACAGGTTTTAAGTGACCCCATATAGCCTGAGGATCGTGCTTTAATGACGGGGAAATACTGCAGAAGGATATGGGTTTTTGATTTTTAATGTACAGAACACCCGTATGTAATGTGATTTGTTGCCTCGAGCCTGCAAAGTGCATAGACTGTACTTCTTCGGCCATTTTGCACCCATAATTTTCTGAAAAATCACAATGTATGATAACTTCATTATTCTGAATGTTCTCTATAGCTTCTTTGTACTGCCTGTGCTGATGGTGAATATTATAAAAATGAATTTTAAATTTTGCGAGTTCCTCTTGGAACTTATTAGATAGTGCATTTAAAGTGTCTGTCTTTTCCTCTTGAATAGTTTTCTTGGTAGTTTTGCGTATACCTGCTTTTTCATAGTCGTGTTGTTTAGTTCTGTAATAAAATTGATTCTGTCGTAGCAAAGGTAAGCTTTTTTTCAGCACAAGCTGTACACTCAGAGTACATGCATTTTTTTGATTTTACGTCGCATACTATTTCAGAAAGTACCTAAATCTTTTGGGTCAGTAGATGATATTAAGCCAGCTTTTTTTAGAGCTTTTGATTTGAAATTTAAGTTTGCATGTTTAATGCAAGCACATGTGTTGTGGTTAGATACATGGGGAAATACCACATGAAATGGACGGCAGCGTTTAAAAGTAGCAAAAGATAAAGATCCACCTTCATTTCGATATATTTTATACAAATTCGATAAAGTATTCAGCAAAATTCGTTTTTGTTTCTTATTTTTATTACGGGTAATGCATTCCTTTTTTCCGGCTGTCATACGACTGATGTCATCACGTTCGAAAAAATTTGCTATTTCTTTTGCTGTTCTGAGTTTTCTCTGCTTTACAGATTGATAGAATCTTATGTCTCTTTTTAAACCCAAACACTTTTTAATTGTATTTTGCATTTTATGTTTTTTGACAGAATCACTTACAACAAGTTTCTTTAGTGTTTTTTTTTCACCTAGTTTACTGGTTTTGTATGTTTCTTTCAAAGAATCTTCTAAGACTCGTGTTTCCATTAATTTTTTCCTTACCTGTAAAAGTGATAATATTAAAAATATACCTACTTGGTTCATTGGTAAAATTTAAGAATTGCACTCAAAATAATTTGAAACAACACCAATAAGCTAAAACCTATGTATCATATTCCTCGGTGGAATTATGGAAAAAAGTGTGTTGATTAATATTACAAGGTAAGTACATAAATAAACAATATCTACCTTTTCTTTTGATTCTTCTGGGATATTAGGAGTTTCTTCTTGAATGAATTTAGTTATGGATGTTATGGATAGTTTGTAATTGCATTCAATTTGTTAGTTAAGGCATCAATCCTTCCTTTGTATCTTAATAAAGTTTTCCGAAGACTGGCATGTCTGACTCGTAAGCGTTCAATTTTCTCCTTTAAGATTTTATTTTCGCGTAGTACTTTAATACGATATTTACGACGTTGTTTATCTATTGTCGGGTTAGCTGGTTTAGGTACAACTTCAGTTTTTTCTTTTTTACTTCTTTTAGCATCACGCCATTGTTTTCTCAACGCCTTTTTTTGTTCTTCATCCAAATCTGCAATTTTAACTTTTTTATTTTTGGTTCTCTCGGCGTTCTTCTTCTTTAATTCTTCAAATTTGGCAGGATTGGTCTCTTTTAATCTTTCACGATATCTGCGACACCGTTCTGCCGTAGTTAAAGGCATCTGAAAAATTCATTAATTATTTGTTGATGGAAAAAAAATAAGTAGGTACCCAATGCACTAGTATAAATAAAAGCTAAAAGGCCTTAAAAGTTTAAAACTCATATTAAATATATTTTAACATTTTTTTACTACTATGGTAAATAATTTTAATGATATGAAAACATAATATTGTAAACCAACCTTTATATTTTCCGTTGTGACACGTCGCACAATTAGTGTTGCACAATGGAACAAAATTTCAACACGACCTAACCTAAAAAAAATTATAACACAATAAATAACTAATGTGGCTTTTAAGCACTGTTATATTTGAGCAAAGAAATTATTGGTTTACATGATTTAAAGCTAAAAATCAAAATAACTATTAAATTAATGACAATACAAATGAACAAATCTTACAATTTCTTAACGACACACAAAACGTTCCAGCACTTTCTTCCAAATGATTTGCAGAAAAAGTGGCGGAATCGGTCAAAAATGTGTCAAATTTTATGGATCAGTGTTGCCACTTATGATAAATTAGTTGTTCATGGTAGAATATAAATATTTCTAGAAATATCGTGTCGCACAACTGTAGTGTTACAACGGAATTGAATTTGGGACACATTTAATTTTGGTGAATAAATCAATATGGTTTAATCGATTGTAGTTATTTTCGTATGATTTTGTCGGTTAGAATCTATAGAACAAGATATAAGCGAAATTAAGAAGTCATAGTGATTTAAAAAATATCTATATCATGATTTGTAAGAAGTGGGCATATGCAGACAGCAACAAATTGTATAGAAGAAAAAGTAGGCCTTTATTATATTTTAATTTTAAAAAATATTTATTTGGAATAAAGGAATAA
Organism: Hypomecis atomaria; assembly: GCA_964007245.1. Classification (NCBI taxonomy): domain Eukaryota; kingdom Metazoa; phylum Arthropoda; class Insecta; order Lepidoptera; family Geometridae; genus Hypomecis; species Hypomecis atomaria. The sequence continues at coordinate 3,853,906 of OZ023294.1, read as the reverse complement.
TTAATAGAAGGAAATAAAAGGAAAAAATACCTAGACGTTGTGGGAAGATAAGGTTATTTTTTGAAAGTATAATTAATAACTAGATGTCTTTTTTTATTTTATTTTTTAAGTTTGACTCTTCAGACAACAAGTTTTATCGAAGTGCTCGAAAAATATGAGCCTTACCCAAGTAGTATTTCAAGAGAGGTAGAGTACCGATTAAAATATTAAACACGGGAGAAACAGTAGTTAAAATACGAAAATCAGATGTAGTACGGCAAAACGAACTTGATTATTTAGAAAATTATAATGTATGTTTGTTTGGGGAAACGGTGAAAGATGTCGATCGTGTAGAAAAATTACTACCAAAACTTAAAATTTCTCATTTAAATGCAGACGACAGAAAAGAAATTCAAATAATTTGTGCAAAATACTCCGACATATTTTTCTTAGAAGGCGATAAATTAGGTACTTCGAACGTTGTAGAACAGTCCATTACCGTAAAACCTAACACGAGACCAGTGTACACGAAGCCTTACAGACTGCCCGAGTCATCAAAATCGGAAGTTAATCAACAAGTGCAACGTATGTTAAACGACGATATTATAGAACCATGTATCAGTGAGTGGAATAGTCCAGTACTTTTAGTACCAAAAAAATCCGACGGTGAGAAAAAGTGGAGATTAGTTGTAGATTATAGGAAAGTCAATGAGTCAATACAGGATGATAAATTTCCTTTGCCTAATATCACCGAAATACTAGATTCGTTATCAGGCAGTGTTTACTTTACTCATTTAGATATGCACCAAGGGTTTTATCAGGCAGAAATAAAACCGGAATGTAGAAACGTCACTAGTTTCGCGACTAGCACCGGACAGTATCAAATGAAATGCCTCCCAATGGGATTAAAAATTAGTCCCAGCGCTTTTTCTAGAGTCATGTCAATAGCCATGTCCGGACTAACGTATGAAGAATGTTTTATTTATTGCGATGATCTTATAATTTTTGGACGAAATAGAGAAATACACAATAAAAACTTAATGGACGTTTTTGAGCGACTTAGAAAAATGAACCTAAAACTAAACCCAAGTAAATGTGATTTCATGAAAACACAACTATTATATTTAGGACATGTCGTGTCTGCAGACGGTGTGCTACCAAATCCGGAAAAAGTAAGAGTTTTACAAAATTACCCAGTACCAAAAAACGCAGACGAAGTCAGGCGATTTGTGGCATTCTGTAATTATTACCGAAAATTCATCTCATCATTTTCAGAAATAACATTGCCATTAAATTATCTATGTAGGAAAAACGTACCATTTGAATGGACAGATAAATGTCAAAAAAGTTTTGAAAATCTAAAAAGTAAGTTGGTATCACCACCAGTGTTACAATATCCAGATTTTTCCGAAGAAAATAATTTTATATTACAAACGGATGCGTCTAACGTAGCTTTATCAGGAATTCTATGTAATAAGGACTTAAGACCTGTAGCATACGCTAGTAGACCCTTAAATAAAGCGGAATTAAATTACCCGACAATACAAAAAGAACTTCTAGCGATCGTCTGGAGTATAAAATATTTTAGACCATATTTATATGGAAGAAAATTTATAATCAGAACAGATCATAAGACACTCATTTACTTATTTGGCATGAAAGATCCGTCAACAAGACTACTTAAATTTAGACTACAATTAGAAGAATATGATTACGAAGTAGAATACACTAAAGGATGCGATAACACAGCCGATGCTTTAAGTAGGGTGATCATCAGTTCGGAAGATTTAAAATCAATGAACGAAAAATTAATTTCAATGGTAACGATTAGAGCACAAAGTGCAAAGTTGTTAAATGATCCTTCAGTTAACAAAAAGGGGGATGAGGATAGCACGAGGAATCCTTGTATAGCTGACGAACCAAGGTCTGGCCAACCACGGATCGCAGAAATACTAAGGAAACCAAGTGATTACGTAGAAATAAATTTTATTCACGAAAATGAATTAAAAAATAAAAGTATAACGTATACAAAAGAATGTTTTGCTTATGAAGAATCGACTAATAGCTTATACGTAAACCTCAAATATATGTCGTATTTTACGCGAGCCGAATTTGCGAATATTTTGAGTAGTTGTTGTAATTCGTTAAACATAAAGGAATTATGCATAATTAAAAATGAAGAAAATAAAGAGTTTATAGAAAAACTGCTATCAGAAATAAAAAGTAGAAAGAAGTGTTCCGGACCACGAATAAATATATTACGAGGAGTAAAGAAAGTCATAAATGATAAGGAAAAGATATGCATACTACATGACTATCACTTGTTACCTACAAGCGGTCACGCAGGTGTCCGGCGTATGATAAATAATATCAAAGGTAAGTACTTTTGGTCAGGACTAGAGAATGATGTCAGACAGTACGTTAGCAAATGTACAAAATGTCAAACAAGTAAGTATTCGAAGAATACTAGAGAACCTATGACTGACTACGACAGCGTCGAGAGCTTTCCAGAAGGTATTTTTAGATATAATTGGGCCCTTAGATAAGGATTTAGATGACAATGTTTACATATTAAGTTTACAGTGCGAACTAAGTAAGTATGTCGAGGCATATCCTATGCAGCGAAAAGATACAGTAAGTGTAGCAAGGACATTCGTCCATAATTTTATTTTAAGGTATGGAGTACCAGACGTCATAGGAAGCGACAGGGGTTCCGAGTTCATTTCTGAAACAATGGCGGAAGTGTGTAAATTATTGCACATCAAAAAGGTAAACTCCACTGCTTACCACCACGAGTCGATAGGCGCGTTAGAGAATACTCATAAACATCTTGCAGCCTCCTTGCGAACTCAATGTGATGGACATCCAGAAACATGGAGCCACTGGCTTCCATTCTGGAGTTTTTCATTCAATACTACGGTACATACCGAAACTAAATATACACCCTATGAGCTAGTTTTTGGTAGGGTGTGTAACTTACCTACTAATTTAACTAATAATGTAATAGAACCACTGTATAACCAGGATAACTATGCACTAGAACTTAAGTATAGGCTACAAGTAGCATCTAAGGAAGCGTATAAAAATTTAGTTGTAAGTAAAAATAAGAGAAGAGTCTCTTGGGATATGAAATGTAACCCAGTTCAATATAAAAATGGAGACCTAGTATTAATACAAAAATGAAACTGGTAAAAAATTAGATAGATTGTTCAACGGACCATATGTTGTATTAAGCGAAAATTAACCTAATGTAACAGAAAAGATAGGAAATAAAATTGATACGGTTCATAAAAATAGAACTAAGCCCTATGTAACCTAATATTTAAAACTAAGCGAGTTGTCATACTGTTTGAATTGTATACTGTGAATCATTCAGATTGAAACGTAATACGAAACCGAAGCTCATGCACTTAGCTAAAGTAAAACAAAGAAAGTTTATGATTCAATTTATTACTTTACTTTCATATTACATTCTTCTTGGTTGATTATATTTTATAGAATCATTATAGATATTTTTAGAATAATTAAACAATAAATTACTTATAAGAAGCTGAAACTACAAAAAAAAAGTAAAACTGTTAATTTTCTTTTTTTTTCTTATTAACCCCATTGATGTAGTGTGTAATGTAATTAGTTAACTCTTTTAGTCAATAAACTGCCTTCAAGCAGACACAACGCCTTTCAATTGTCGCTCCCAACATCATAACATCGTTTCGTCCGATACATTCCCCTGCTCGCCGTTCTGCGGCAAATTTTAAAGAAAATCGTGAAGTACTTGCAAATTATTTTTTAAATGAAGGTAAAATACCATGGCAAGACAGGTATGCGTAAAACTGAATGAAAAAAAAAAACTAAAATCTAACCACCTGTTTATTCCTGTCTCCAGCCATAACTCCTTTTCGAGGTGTGAAACGATCATTCAAGAATCCTAGCGCCTCATATGCATACCATTTACTTTCGTAAATCTCGTCTTTTCCTGTAACAAGATATGTTAAAACAGTTAATAACAAAAAAAAACAATGAATAAATATGTCGCCGCGCAAGTCGCTGCCCCGCTTTACCAGTCGGTATCGGACAGCGGCGGCGGCTGGCGCGGCGAGCGGCCTCGAGTCGCGCGCGCTCGTGCACGTAACCACGCCTGCGATCGGCCGGTTTTTTGTTGCCTACGCCTGACGTCACTTATTTACGACTCGAGTCGCATTCATAACAAAGTTGATTTTCTATGATGATTTTCTACCCTCAATTCCACATTATTATAATAGAATAGAATAGAATAGAATAGAATAGAATATCATTTATTGTCATAGTATATCATTTATACATTCTTACTTAATAAAATAAAAAATATATATAAATGGTTCTACCATGGACTCGTCATAACAATTACAGTAGGTAGTTTTATTTACTCTTATGTACCCTCACAAAAAGAAAAAAATATAGCTTGGATTACATCAGACAATGACAACAGCAATAAAATATAAATCAAAATATAAGTTTAAACTTCCATAATTGCCTCATTAGACAATAGATTTGATAACAAAATGACTCAGCTGTACAAAGGCATCGTTAAATTATCATCACAATAAATTAATAGTAATCAAATTCAGTCCGTCAAATACGGGTATGCATTAATTATAATTAATTTTAGAAATTTTAATAAATAAAAATAATTAAATTTAAAAAAGTTAGCTGTAAAGGTGCTTCGTCAATCAATAAGTTAATAACAGTAGAATAATCAAATAAATTTAAATCAAATAATATTAAAATTAAATTGGAAAAATTATAAAATAAACAATAGTAATAAAGTACCTGCCTAAGGAGTAATTTAGCTGTAAAGGGGCTACATTCATAATTCTCCTAGTCAAAAAACAAATATTAGTAATATACCTGACGGACAAATTAAAAATATGTTCGGCTAAAAATGTTCTGCTGTCAACAAAGCAAGCATAAACATTGTCTGATTTTAAATTATGAAGTGTTATGCCTTTTAATTGTAATGAATATGATAAAAGTTTTACATGACCATAGTGTCGAAAAACAAATTTGTATCTTTTATATTGTATAACTGCTAGGATTTACTCACACTGGCTTTGTTATTTAGGTTTATTTTCCAATCCAAAAAAGATATTTTGAAATTGAATTGAATGAATAAATATTAACAATACATAAATAATATTACGCCGTATGCGTACCGCTCGCAGCAGGCTCGCGAACCACGTACACACTATGGTTTTGGTAACAGTAACGGTTACAGTTAAGTGCAACGTTACGGGTTCAGAAATGTGTACGTTTTAAACGTCGGCTCGCTGCAAACCGTAAGCGAACCGCTCGCAGCAGGTTAGCGAACCACGTACACACTATGCATTTTGGTTACAGTGCATGCAACGGTTACGGTTACAGCTCGCTAGTGAGTACCCGGCTAAGCTAAAGCGTAGAAACCTCTTACAACTTCTCTAATTTCTGCCATGGTGTTTGGCATGTCAATAAAATGTTTTAATTTATAGCAAATTTGTCTTGAAACTGCGTGAATTATTATGCAGGCGGTTGATTTTGAGACTCCAAATAGATCTCCAGAGCATTGCTGCATATTTCCTGTCGCATAAAATCTGAGCGTTAATAGTAACTGCTCCAGCGGTGACACGGCATAGTTTCTTGTAGTTGGTGTTTCTAATTCTTCTCCTATTTGATTGACGACCCACATCACAGTTTCTTTTGAAAGCCTATTCCGTTTTGAAAAATCTATGTCATCCCAGTGGTCTAAAGGCGGATTTCTTCGCCTGAATGTTTTCGGTCTTCTCATTAAAACAAAATCCTCTATTATTTCATCGTCCGACATATCAAAATAACGCACAATATTGGAATTAATTATCTATTTTATTTATGATTGGAATAGAACTGAACTGACCAACGCAAAAATAACACGACAAAGGTAAACACGCACGAATCAGCTGTGACAACGAGAGATAACTAGCCGCCATCTTGATTAACCCTGGGTGAAGGGGTGGTTAAATATTTTGACTAATAGTTATATTTATAACCAATGGTCAAGATAACTATCAATCAAAAAACAGAAATATTGCATTTTTAACCATTTGTCAACAAATTTAACCATTAGTTGGCTTAACTACCGATCAAAAAACCGGTTCTTACTAATCATGTTAAAATTTAAATAATCACCATCAAATCAATTTTACCATTATGGATTATAGAGATTCGTAAAAAGATCTATAATACTCTTATCTCGGAATCAAATTTTTGTCCACTAGCTCTTTAAGATCTGACTTTTTCTTATCGGAAATTCCGGGTTTTTCATTGTAAGCTCTTTTGACCTCAACCTCTATTTCTCTTTTTTTCTTTATGACGATTAATTTTTTGTAGTTTATATCTCCATAAGAGTATTTAAAATAAACCGCCCGGGGTTCATTTTTCATGACTTTTATTATCTTTGTGTCACTTATTTTCACAGTTTCGTGGTCGTTATCTTTTTGTAAAAAAAATCCCATCTGACTTGCAGCATTCTTCCAATCAAAAAAGTCTTCGTAACACATTTCGAGTACTCGAAATGGTTCGCTTTTTTTACGCGCAGTCTTAATAGCGCTGATAAATGCATCTGGAGAGTACATGGGGCCACCGCGCAGGTCTCTTCTGACTTGCCTTTCAATCTGTGAATGGGCGGCTGTCGCCCTCATTTTGGGTATGTCCCCTCACAAAGTATTTATGTGTTATTGATTTTATGTTTGAAAACTTTTGAACGGCGAAAAGGTACATTGCAATCATAAATTTGTTTTTTGAAGATTTTCTCGTGGGGACGCAACAAGAAGAATCCGCCGACAAAGTTAAGTTATCCCTGTTGAGAAATATGATGGGCAATGAGTCTGCCAGAGTTACGCTCACGTTGCCACTTAAACAAGAAGATTCTCAAGGTTACGACAAGGTTACAAAAACCATCGAAAATTATGTATCGCCACGTGTTAACGAGGTGTTTGAAAGGTACGAGTATAAGTTTACGTCCGGTTCGTTCGTTAACGAAAACAAAAGCCGGGCGAATCATTTGAAAACTTTTTCACTGATTTTAACACTTAATTATGACATGCAACTATAAATGAAGTAAGATGTATGTATTTTAAAAATAAGTGTATGTAGTAAATATATCAGTTTTTGGCAGCCATATGCTTAGTTTGGGGTCAGAGGCCGTGTGTAAGATGTCCCCTAATATTTGTTTATTTTATTTTATTCGAAGACTCCATATTGCGAGACAAAATCTTTCAAGTTATAGCAGACAAAGCTGCAAAGAAAAATCCACTACGAATTGGTGGTCTGACCCTAGAGAAAGCGGCAAAATTTTGCAGAACAAGCGAATTAAGCAAATTACAAGTAAGAGAAATGAACCCTTCATTGGAAGTCGATTCTGCCAGATTAAAGAAAGAAAAGGTGGAGGTCAGTCCCGAAGAATTGAAGATGCCAACGCACCCATGGACCAAGACAATGTCCTGCATATGGGAAAATGTCCTGCTGTGGTTAGTGCGGGAAGGAAAACCACTTTGCCATAAGCTGTAGAGTAAAAAAAAAAACAAAAAGATACAGAGTGTAGAAAAATAATCTGATGCTGAGTCCAATGATTCTTCTATTTTTTTGCTTTAATGTGAGTGGCAATCGGGAAAATTGGACTGAAAACATAGAAATTGAAGATGAAAAAATAGAATGTAGATTGGAAACATGAGCAGATGTAAGTGTTATGCCACTTAAAATATTCAAAAAGCTAAAATGTAACCTAGAACTTAGGCCATGCTCTCAAGATTTGGTAGCCTTTCAAGGATCTACAATTAAAACAGTCGAGAGTTGTGAATCTGCATTGCAAGTACAAATCAAAAGTGTGTTTTGATGAGTTCATGATTGTAAACTGCGAAACAACATAATTGGGACTAACCTTGAAGCTGACCTGCTGGACACGTAGTTGTAGCTCCAGGGAGATGCCCCTGGCTGCATCTTCAATATTAACCCTTAATTTAGATTTGGGAAGAATGCTGAACGTGAATTTTTAAAAATGTTGAGCTAAGTACATGACATTTGTCACCAATATTATTGGTTTGGGTGCGTTTAGCACATATTTCATATTTTTGACAAAAATCGCCAAGATCATGCGCGCGCGCATTTATCGTCAGTGTCCGTCAACATGAAGAGGAGGGAAGACGTGTCGCGCGGGCTCTCGGTAAGTATTTTTTTCTTATTATTTTTGTTAGAGACAAGTATTTGATAAATTGATATGCTCATGTCATTGAATTTTAGAAACGATGCATATAATTTTTGGGTCAATAAACTGATTAGTTTTTGTAAGGTACTTGTGCAAATGCCGACGTACAGTATGCTTCCCGTTTCTAAATGTGCAGTAATGTGACGTCGTTAATGTCGTACAGTATACTAGACATCTTCTCGGTACGTAAACAACAAGAATAAAAAATAAAATAACAGTTTTTACGAACAAAACATTTTTTTTCTTATTATAGTAAAAATAATGCATAGAACAGATGTATAAAAGGTGTTTTTTTTAAATGTTGGTTTTTAATTAAAAAAATATAATTATAGTAACCGGCAAACGACTTGAGCTATGACTTTGGATGCGCAGTAGACGATTTTAAGGTATCTTTGGTGGAAAGAAAGGAGCGCGGGGGAATCGGCCACGCGATTGGCCGATTCGCTGTTCCTCGCGTTGCGCACACGACCCGCTAGTATCTGACATGCGCGAACTTACCCCCTCGTCGTCGACTTTGGCTCAAGTTATTGCCGGTCACCATACCTAACTATTCATCTACTGGTTATTTGGTTTCAGAACTTCCACAAGTTTTCAAGAGGAAGAAAACTTGTTGGACTAGTTCCAATAAGAGACGCTTTATCAGATGACGGTATCACCGAATCAGACGAAGAGGAAAACGTCCAGTATAGGTCTTCTTCAGAAGCTCCGTCTCTTGATTCATCACTAGAGAGACTTGATTTACTCAATGAAAATTCAAAAGACAGCCCAGATTTTATAGAAAACAGTGATAATGAAGCTCCACTCACCCCAATAATAAGGAAAGTTTTTCCAACTGCGAATCAGGTCGTATACGAGAATATTCCCAGCTTATCCTCCATACCATCGCTGCCGTCTCCTGCCTGTCAAAATTCCCTTTTCGCCACTGCTGCTGCTTCACCTGGCGTGCCTTCAACTGCGCCTGCTTCACCCGCTTTACAAAATGTGTCTACAACGCCAATCACAAGAGCGAAAAGAAAGGTAATCGCAAAAGTTACCTTACAGAGAAAAAAGCGCAAGAAAATTGTTCCTATTCAGTACACATGGAAAAGGCAAGCCATCAAGCACAAAGCTATGATAGAAGAAGCAGATGAATTTGTGTTCAGAATAAATGAAGATTCTCCATCAGACTTCTTCAAAAAATATTTCTCTGACGATATCTTGGTGGACATAGTTCTAAACACAAATTTATACTCCGTTCAGAACACAGGAAAATCCATCAACATCACAGAAAGCGAAGTAAAAGATTTCATCGCGATTCTTTTCATGATGAGTATTGTCAAGATGCCATCTTATTTAGATTATTGGTCACCGGACTACAGATTTCCAAACATTTCTGAGACAATGGGCAAAAAGCGATTTCAACAAATTCGCAGATATCTGCATTTTGTTGATAATGCTAACTGCGACTCTGACAGGTTTTAGAAAGTGCGACCGTTAGTTGAAAAAGTCAGATTGAATTGCTTGGCCACTGAGGAAGAGACGAGATATAGCGTTGATGAAATGACAGTTCCCTACAAAGGAAATAAAGCTGGGAATCGCAAACAGTACAATCCCATGAAACCCGACAAATGGGGATTTAAAAACTTTGTGCGGGCTGGAATGTCTGGGATTGTATATGATTTCATCATATACGCAGGGGAAGATACGTTTAGATACGTAAATTTTACAGAAGAAGAAGAGAAGTTAACCTTGGGAGCCAAAGTAGTTGTAGCTCTTTGTAAAACCATCCAGACGCCTGCATCCGTCGTATACTTCGACAACTACTTCTCTACTCTCGATCTCGTAAGACATTTGAGAGAAAATTATGGACTCTTTAGTCTGGGCACTATACGACAAAATCGACTCCGAGGTTGTGATAAGCTATTGATGAGTGATAAAGAAATGAAGAAAAAGGGAAGAGGTACTTTCTGTCAGATGGTTGACAACAAAAACAAGCTGGCCATAGTAAAATGGTTTGACAACAAAGTCGTGACCCTAGTAAGCTCGTATCAAGATGCTTATCCTGTTGAGAAGATCAAGCGATACAGCAGAGAAGAACGAAAGAAAGTTGACGTAAGCTGCCCACAACTAGTAAAACAATATAACGCTCACATGGGCGGCGTTGACCTTTGAGACATGATGGTGGCTCTGTATATGATGAAGTATAAAAGTAGACGGTGGTATACCGCTATATTTGCCCAAATGCTGGATATATGCGTTAACAACGCCTGGCTGCTGTACCGCAGGAACTGTACTCGCAGAGCTAAAAAAAATATTGCCCTGAAGAAATTTCGAAACGAACTTGCCCAAGAACTGATTTTAGGCTCTAGAAATGGGCCTTTTCCTCAAGACGATCCTGAAAAAAAGAATAAGGCGCGATCGAAACCCCGCACGACGTTGGCTGTGTGATATGACAGTGTAGGCCACTGGCAAGACTTCACCACTTACGAACGCTGCAAACATTGCAAAATAAATAAGACGGAAGTTTTTTGCACAAAGTGCAACCAAAGACTATGTTTTGTGCGCAAAAGAAATTGTTTTGCCCAGTTTCATAAACAAATAAGCGAGTAACTTCGTAACGAGCAGCGAGTAACGTCTGACACAGAAAAAAGATTTATCGTCGTGCCTTCTTTTTTAAGACTTGAATAATACGGTTTTTTTTTAAAATTAGAATAAAGATTTCTGTACTGTTGATTTATGCCATAATATAGATCTAATCTATATAATTATGTGTGCTTGATTTTATAATAAAGAATTTATAATTTGCGAAATATGTTTTAGCTCATAGATAGATCGATAGATATTATATAACTCTTTATTAATAATATATTTACGCCATATATCCACAAAAACGATTTTTCTACACCTTTAGAAAATGTCCAGTAACAAAACTATTTTTTTCTGGATATTTAGAAAAGTCCAGCATACTTCCCGCCCTTTATCACGAAACTGACTGATAACAGATTTTTTTTAATATTTTTTACGGGTACGCGCAACAAAACTATTTTTTTCTGGATATTTAGAAAAGTCCAGCATACTTCCCGCCCTTTATCACGAAACTGACTGATAACAGATTTTTTTAAATATTTTTTACGGGTTTCTTTATAAGCTTAAAGCCCTAAAATCGATAGTATTCACCAAAATTCACAAAAAAGTGGTCTAGGCAAATTAAGGGTTAAGGGAAAAGCTCAATTTGTTAAAAATGAATAAAGATGTTTTCAAAGGACATGGTGAGTTTACAAAACCTTGTAATATATTATTGCAAGCCCTATTCTCACTCAATAAACCATTAAATTTTTTTCTCTAAAAACCACAGATTAAAAATGGAAATAAACATGTTCATTCAACACAGCTTATAAAAGGTACGGTATTCATCAGTATTACCATAGAAGGTAGTAACAAATAATAACGAATGACTATTGTAATTGGTTTGGGGTCGTCCACTAGTCATTTGACTTTTTTTAGCAACTTACGAATTTTCAACCAATTTCGATGAAACTTGGTACGCAGGTTTCGTTATTCCGTAATCGGCCAAGTGCGAGTCGGTCTCGCGCACTTAGGGTTCCGTAACGTATGGAAGTCACTGTTAGTATATTTTATTTTAATTTAATTATTTATTTGTAAAGGCATTATCCAACATAATATTCAAACATTTAATGAATTCGCTGATCGTTTTGAACAGTACATGCGCAGTACTCATAGCCCTATGTTTGTAATTTGCCGCTCTAGAACTATAGCCTCGTACAACAATCAGACTAGAACTCCTTTGCCAACCAAATTAGGATATCAGTCAGTTTATTTCACTTGCGCCCACAATGGTTGTCATAAATCTAAATCATCCGGTTCACGTCCTCTCCAAAGGTCTGCAAAAATAGGTTGCCCAGCTCAATTACACGTGGCTTACTATGTTAAACATAAAGCATATGTTGTCACTGATTTTATCGAGGAGCATTCCGGGCATCCAGTTGATGCGCATACTTTTTCCAAGTATTCCATCAACAGAGGCATACGGAGTGTAGATTATCTTATACCTCGCTTGCAAATTGATTCTAAATCTAATGCATATATTACAAAAGCCAAAAAGTCTTCTGATTCGATTAAAGATAATATTGCAATGCTCCTTAAATACAGTAGAGACGTAAGAGCAGTCCGAAACTATTTCCGAAATGAGCATGGTATAGAAGTTAGTTCCAAAACTATCAACAATATTAGACAGCACCAAAACGTACTTACTGGTTCTTTAAACCCATCTGACCCAAACAGATTTTTAGAAACGCTTTATAATGATCTTAAGTCTGACGAGGGTATGGTAGTAGAGACAATGGCTATTGACGACAAAATACAGCTAATTTACTTCCAATTTTCATGGATGGTTTCTTATTTTGCACAATATCCTGACCACATAGAAATTGATGGCACATATTGTCTAAATAATTGTAGAATGCCATTGTACATAATTATGGCAATAGATGGTAATAATCATTCTGTTCCAGTAGTTTTTGGGCTGCTGGCACAAGAAACCAAACCAATCGTTGAATCTTTTGTAATTTTTTTTGTCCAACACAATCCTGCAAGTGCAAATATTAAATCATTCATGACTGATAAAGATCTGGTTGAAATATCAGCCCTCAAAAAGTTCACACCACAAGCAAAGCATGAACTTTGTTTATTTCATGTTTTGAAAAGTTGAAATGGTACATACTTCTGATGTACCAAAATCTTTGTACCGCGAATGTAAAACTTTGCTTGAAGGGATGGCTTTTGCGACCTGTGAGGAGACATACGATGAAAAATGTGAAGAATTTAAGTTGGGTTTTGAAGGGTACAATGTTTTCAACAAGTTTATGTCCAGATGGCATATCTGTAGAGATTCTTGGGCTATGTTCAATCGTATGTCGACTTACAATTTAGGGAATACGACCAACAATAGACTAGAGTCTTTAAATCAAAAACTAAAACAGTCCATCAAGAGATACGCAGGTCTCGATGATTTTTATGCTAGTTTAAAATCATATATGCTAAACATGCTTCATAAATTGCACGTTGCTGCGTTCAAAGATGCCACTCACCATAACACTCCCCTTACTGATATCCCAACTGATGTCATTGAGCAAGTTTCAAAAACAGTAACTTATTTTGCTTTTACACAAATAACAAGTCATATGGCTGAAGGTCTTGGTAAGCAAGGTGTAGTTGGCATGCGACCCGATCTCGGTTGTTATTTCGTAATCATATCACCTCACCGAATCGCTCTCACCACTCCTGTCTCATGTGATTGTAGTTATTTCATTAATTATAATCTGCCTTGTTGTCACATATTTGCAGTTCGGGCCTATCTTCGTCAAAATATTTTTGATGAAACATTAGTGCCACGAAGATGGACTAAATCTCATTATTTGGATAGTTTAGAATTATGTAGATGTCCTATTTCTGTTCCCAGGCCCAAATCAACTCAAATACCTTGCAACAAAGAAACCAAAAGGTAGAAGTAGAAAGCAAACAAGTATGTAAACACGCTGCTAGAAATTCTAAAAACTTCTAAAGCTCCTGAATATGATTATAGGCTACGTGTACTTCAGAATTTGATGCAGCAGTGGGCTGACTAGCCCACTGCTGCATCAAATTCTGAATAATAGCTGTGAACCTGTTGTTCAATAAACCCCACCTGTTGCTCTTCCAGCTATTTCTGATGCCTGTACTTTGTCTGACCAAACCGAAGTCAAATTTGATCAAGGTTTGGCTCGCCCAATTAAGATAGAGCCCAAATATTCTGAATCGTACGAAACTGACAAACCACTTGAGCCCGCTAAGTTATCACTTCCCATAAAGGTAAGAGGTCCTGGTCGTAGTAAACTTACTGCTATTGGTCAAACTCGCCGTGCACCAAAACCTTCACTACGGACCCCTAAACGTAAATATTGCATTACAGATTACTTTCCGATAGTTCCAAAAAGCTCGCGCAACGAACATTTGTCTAAACCTGATCAGTGTAATACTGAAACAGCGTTGGCAAATGCATCGAATGAAAATACAAAAAATGCATCAAACACTCCCGAGTCTGATATTTTGACCAGCAACAGGTGGATAAATGACAATATTATCAACGCTGCTTCTAATTTATTAAAACGCGAACATGCAGAAATAGGGGGATTACAAAACCCTATTTTGTTCTCAGCTTCCCCTCCAATGTCCAAGCCTTGTTCGCTTCCATTTGTTCAAATCTGTCACGTGAATGGTAATCATTGGAACTGCATATCTGGCAACATTCGAGATGATATTCTTGTTTTAGATTTATATGACTCTCTTAGCTGCGAAGTCAGTCCTGATATTATATCAATTGGAAGTAGTCTAATAAGAGGATATAAAAATGTCAATCATATTATTGTTAAAGTTCGTGATGTTTAAAAGCAACCGAATTCAAACGATTGTGGTTTATTTGCTATAGCGTTTGCCAAATTGATTTGTGCCGGTAAAGACCCCCGTTATGTTAATTTCCAATGCCATGAAATGCGTAAACATTTATTGTATTCCCTTACATCGGGTTACTTACTCGTAGCAGAATTCCCTTGTAATTATGACAGACTAGACAGGACAACAAAAGCCCTTACTTATAACTACTATTACAAAATAGTTCATTGCCGTTGTCGAAAACCTGGTAACAGTGAACAAATGGTTGAATGCCTTAACTGTCATGAATATTTTCACAACGATTGTCTCACAGAGTGTCTTTGGAAAATTGTGACCCCCCTAAATTTTGGTGTTCACGTTGTCATGCTGAGAAAGGCAAACCAATTACATTGGACTGTGTTAGTTTAGACACTTAATTATTTAATTGTGTGCTATTTATTGTGGTGTGATATATTTGATTGAATGCTAGTGTTTCAGTTTTCTGTGGTGATCCTGCTTGACTCCCGTTTAAAACAAGTTAATATAAATAATATATATATAGCATGCGGTGCGCTTGTTGCATATAAGGGATGCTTGACTAACATGCTGGAAGAGATGAATGTTTCTGTTACTAATACATAATATATTGTATATAGTATATATTGTAAATACTTAATGCATGTGGTGTACTTGCTGCATGTAAGGGACGCTTTTAGTAAGTGACTAACTTTTTGTAAGTGATGAATGTTTCTGTTACAAATGTATATAGACTTGTATAATATATAAATAATACTTATTTATTGCATGCGGTGCGCATGCTGCATGTAAGGGATGGCTGACTGATATATTGCAAGAGATGGATATTTGTGTAACTCCGCCTCATAAATGCCATATTACATTTATGATGCCGGTCCTAAGCCCGGGTAAAGGAGGAAGGCACAAACATTATATTATTACTATTTTACGGGAAATCTATTCAACGATAGGTACCCTCCAAAAAAATCTTAATTTCACGCGCTTACCGAGACATTCAGATACATATCGTGACACCACCGTCAGTAGTACCTTGAGCATATTTGTATAAATACATAGTCGATATTTTTAAAGAAATAAAAAGGAGATTATAAAATTCGCTCTTGGTTTTATTTACTACCTTATTTTACACGTCCAAAGACGTTGACGTTATTGTAAGACAAAAACAACGGGTTGCACTCCGCGAGTGCCGGCAGAAGTGAAAACTTGAACATATAAAGTACTGTCATTTATGTGGTATAATTAATAATATTAAGACGTCACATCTGTGCGTCATAATTATGAAGTTTTTATGCAGTGGGCTCACTGACTAGGTAGGTGTTTAAGAATGTTGTTTGATGTCAAGGCACGGAATAAAAAATAATGAGGTGCCCCACATTGATTTGGTCATTGCTTTCTTTAGTCTTCATGTAGGTACATAGACATGACGGCTGTAGAATTACAAAAAGATTATTACGGTTTGGTTAAAGCTGCAGGTCACAGCGAAGGTTATCTGCGTTGGGGAACAATATGAAAAAAGGGATTTACCTACCCACCTATGGCCAAGTTATATAAGGGAAAGACCTCTATATTTTAGTTCATTAATTTTTAGTTTTGTTAAAAAATTTAAAGTGGGCATAACCCGGAGCAATGAACTGATCAGTTTATCACATCAGTCCAACTGCATCTATATGCTTGCTGTTATTGCTTTTTATGATAGACTAAATTGGTTATGTACATTAGTTAATCTACGGATCTCGTTCCTAATTTGATCTTATTGTGAGCATCTCAACTTAGCCCACCTTAGAATAGTTGGTGGTAGTATAAGATTGCTTCTAAAGCTCTGTGATATTAGTGTAGACACAAGCATTATAATAAGGTGTACCTACTAGCTAGTGCACATTAGGGATGATTCATATTAGAATGAGAGGGGCTGGATCATTCCTTACATTTTGTCTATCCTGCCCCGTCTGTATATGGAACGGACTACACTCTTTCAAATGTTTGGAACATGCCACGACCGGCGACGTTTTTTTTAACGTTTTTTAAAAGATGTTTGTTTACGCATTTGTGGGGGCTCGATGCTATTGGTTTACTTCTTGCCCCCACGCGTGTAAGAAGATTGATGTTTTTGCTGATACACCCGTCTCACCACAACCGTCAGTCTGTGGCTGTTGTGGCGATGCGGGTGGCCAGAGATGAGACGTGTAGATATGGAGTGAAAGGTGATGAGAATGAATTGGGTGATGCATGAGTTATTAGCATGTTGAGCGGGGCCTTTCTTTTCTCTTCTTTCCTTTTTTTTCCCCCGCTCTTATAATAAAATTAAATTGTACAGAATGAAATGAGGATGAAGTGGATGTGAACCTCGGCAATCACGCACCACCCCCCATACAAAATGACGAGAATATGAAGACGGAATGATGGATGAGAAAATGACGACGAAATGACGACGAAGTCAGTTAAGGCTTGAGTCAACTTTTCACATGCATCAACCCAACTCGGTGATTATAATTTCCACAATCGAAAGGAGCTTTTCTATTTCAGTGTCTCTATCCTTAACCAAATATACTTCCATAGAGGACTCAGCAGCTTCTGAAGTACTGGCCATTTCTCAATAAAAATTATTTCTCTAAATAAATGTTTTAGTGATTAGTGTGTTATAATAATTTCGATATTATCTGTTACTGCTGCTTTTTTTTAGATGATGAACAACAGCAAATTTTTTCGAAGTCAGTCTTTGCCATCCATTGGTTATTGAAATATTTATTAAATTTTGTTTCCACTTCTCCAGACGGACTCTTTAACATAAAAATTGATACCTCTTTCGAAAATTGGCTTTGGGTAAACGTGCAAGGCCAGCACACCTGGCTACGTGCCTTTTTTACTCTTGTGGTTAAGGTTAATTTTAACGATTTAGCTTTTCTAAATAAACACCTATTCAGATGATAATTACATCGCTTAACATCAATGTTGGGGAAAACTTTTTGAACAGCTTTCATTGGAGCCAACTCGAAGTCAACAGTAATTGTTTCTGGTAGCCATTGCTTAAATCGGGAATTTATCATATAAAATAGTACCTCGTAAGTTTGCTGTGTCTTGTCTGGTAGTAAACAAAAAAGTAAAGCCGATGTAGTGTCGTCGACGCCATGAATTGTATATAACTGATGAAATTCAGTCAGTCGGGCATGAAGTAAAAGTACCGTCAGATAAAATATGCTTGTACTTCACGATTGATGCAGCACGTTGATTGCAAAATAGTAGAATCTTCTTGTCGTCATCACTATATTCTGCCAACAAGAAATTTTTGTATTTATCAGGTACTACGGCTTCAATCGAAGATTTGCTTCTCAATCTGTGTGCTCCTAATACTTTATTTCTTTCGTTGTACAATCCCGTTTTGATGTTTTAGAATTTAGGGATTTCCCGTACAAAGTCAAGTCCTGCCTCTTCCAGGCTGAACACCATGTTGTTATATTGTTTTTGAATACTATCAAAATTATGACTACATTTTTCTTTCAATTTCTCTAATTCTTTCAATATTTTATTATTTGCAAAGTCTTGTTTGCAGGTTTCCTTGTGAGTTTTAATTTTAACGACTTCATTTTTAACATTTAGAGTAACACTCCCTGTACATCCATAATTATTCATATTGTGGCAAAGCCGAAAGGTAGAGTCGTTTGAGTAAGTTTTTTTCCTGTGGTACTTGCGACCATCACTCAATAGTGCTCTTCCTCCTCTCTTCCTAGAGATAAATTCAATTTCTTTACTCATTTTGGATTACAGGCAACGCGGAAATTAATTCGTAATAAATTAAAATCACAAAATTAATAATTACTTACTTGTTAATCTAATACACTGACATTGACATCAATTGTTATGAAAACTTCAGTTATCTAAAGTGCCAGTGCATTGATATCAAAAGAGGTGATATATCAATGCACATGACATGCTTATCAGTAATATACGAGGAAATATAAGTACTCACTTGTAATTCTTTGATATTTTCCTGAGCGGATACTCGGTTACATAAAACGAAAAATCCCTATCACTTGGATACCAGTATCCTACGACGATCATTTTTTCTTCGTGTGATACAGGTTACCAAACTCTGGTATCATACGTGACCGAAGGGTGAATACCGGAGAGAATATAAAAATGTGGCATGTGGTAAAAGTGTTTAAAACTTTGGGCACCAACGAGCAGTGTGTCACATTCGCTGAAACGAATGGCATGGTGCAAAACAATAAATTATGCCCCAAACACCGCACACCCATGCGCCTGCAAACAACCAACAACAAATCTTTTGGAGTGTGGAGCTGCTCTAAAGGCCAGTGCAGACAGAAATCCAGAGTTTCAAGGACCACCGGGACATTTTTCGAAAATGTGAAAATACATCTCACACAAGTGTTTTATTTTATCTATCTTTGCACACAAATGGAGCTATGATACAACGATAAAGGAGGATCCATACAAAGAAGAGAAGCAGCGATCATTGAGCAGAGTCACAGTATGTGACTGGTACAGTTTGCCGTGAAGCGGTAGTTATATTTTACTACTTAGAAAAGACCACACACAAATTGGAGGCCCAGATAAAGTGGCCCAAATTGATGAATCTAAATTTGGAAAACGCAAGTACAATAAAGGTAATTATGAGCAAATGCTAACAGTGTGTATTGCTAAACCGGCGAGAGCTAGACTTCGTTACAATCGGCCTCCTCTGGCTTGCTCCATTCAGAGCCTCTTTCGTCTCGCCTTATATCATGTTTATTTGTTGCAGGGCCTTTTTTAATAGTCCACTCCACTGCAGGACGCAGGCCTACGCACGAAGGGTGATTTGGGCCATTTCCACCACGCTGGCCCAGTGCGGGTTGGTGGATTCACATACGCCATCGAATTTCTTCTACGGACGTATGCAGGTTGCCTCACGATGTTTTCCTTCACCGAAAAGCCAGTGGTGTGAAATTCCGTACAAAAATTCCAAAGAACTCATTGGTACGGGACTGGGATTGAACCCACGACCTCACGATTGTAAGGCGGGCGTTACTACCTCTAGACCACCACGGCCTCAGACGGCAGGGCGACACATTGAGGGCCATTGGGTTCTTGGCATGATTGAAGATAGGTCGGAGGATCTCCGATTAGAGCTGTGCCCAGACAATGTACGTTCTACCGAAGTTTTGTTGCCGTTAATTCAAATACATGTCGCAGTGGGCACCACAATACATACCGATTTTTGGAGAGCCTATGATTGCCTCTAGGAACACGGGTACATCCACAAGAAGGTTAACCACTCGGACCCTGAGAACCCGTTTGTGGCCAATGATGGGACCCATACACAAAGGATAGAATCCCAATGGAGAGCTGTAAAAAGGTTCTTTACGAAAAAAGATAACTACAACAATCCCGAAAATTTTGCAGATGCGTTAGTCGAGTATTTGTGGAGACGAAATGTAACTCCCCTCTCCCCCTCAAAATCGTGTTCGGTTATTCAAAACCTTACCCCTTCATGCATTTGATGCGAGACTTTCCACTACATCCAGGATTTTTGCAGCGAGTAGGTATATCGTCATGTGCCGGTAAATGTCCTACGCCATCCTTAGCAACTTCCGAGTGGGGTCGTTTTTCTCCCTGTCTTCTGGGTAGTATTGTAGGCAGTGGCATGGGACTAGAGCTAGGTCTTCCTCTCTTTACTGTGGGGGCGTGTTTGTTTTTATAGATCAAACTCTCTGCCAAACGTTGTCTGAATCCCAGGAGCTTCATCTGCTTTTTCTTTGGAATACCAAGCATATCACAGTACAGCTGGTATTTCCTGAAAGGTTGAACCACAGCTAAGTCAGACGCATGGAAAATCGCTCGGAGTGTCCATTTTTTTGATTTGATGAAAGTTCTATAGTAATTCATCAGCTGATCCAACAAATCAACTCCTTCCATCCCGTTATTATATTTTTTTACTATTTCTGGCCTTTCGACCGAAATGTAACGCTTTTCTTAATTCGACCATCTGTCCACGTTATCAGTTTGCCCAATTCCAACGAAGTTTGATGTCAAATTTGTTGGTCAGTTGTCCCATCCACTTTACCAAAGTTACTTCACCATCAGCACTGGTTATTTCCTGCGAGAAACCTCTTGGCTTTTTAAATTCTTCTTTTCGGATGGCACTTTCAAAATTTCTTAGTACCATTCACAGAGGTTTACACCATTCATGCGGATCTCGGTAGCTCAGCAGATACTATCACAAACACAAAAAAAAACCTATACCACACTATTCAGTCTCATAAAATCACAGATTCCTGATTGAGAATCCTTCCATTTTCATTACTGATTTCGAGGAAGCCGCCATTCAAGCCATTGCTGATGTTTTCCCTAATGCATCAGGGCTGTTACTATCATTTCTCTAACAAACTGTGGAGAAAATCAAAGCAACTGGGCATTAAAAACAAACGCAAGAAAAGAATCATAAGTTTGTGTAGCGTTCTTCCACCATTGCCCGAAGAACGTATTACGGAAGGATGGGAGTATGTAAAATCGCAAGTGCTGGATTTTAGCGAAAGGTGTGACTTGGATAAGTTTATAAAGTATATGAGTTTCTGAATGAACTCCAAGCGCATCAAATCATGGACTGCCTTTGGTCAGCGCCATCGAACAACTAATGTTGTTGAAGGTTGGCATCGCGCCATTAACGGCACATTCAAAACCAGGCCAGCGACTATTTTCCAGTTCCTGAAAAACATAGAAGAAGTTGCATCGTTTTCTTCTGTTAAAGCCTGCCAATTGAAATCAGTTAAACGAAGGACATATAAACAGATTGAAAACTATGCTATGATAAGAGTGTACCAAATGCAATTGATTAACGGCAACATAGACATACCTTTGTTTTTAGAGAAACTAAAGTAAAGTGCTACTATTGCGAAACCAGGAAAAGATGGAAAAACAGTATCAGCCGTGGACTAGGTTAGTAAAGGTTGTGAAACAAGGCCGTTATGCCAAAAGTGTTAATGTACAATAAATTACCTCGAAGCATAGACTTAAATTACAGTAAATTTAAACATATCTTAAAGCATTTCTTCGAAAGCAAGCCAGTTTACAAACTAAATGAGTACATGTCAATGGAGCTCTCAGAATCTTCATTTTTGCATGGCGGACAAACGGAGAAAACACAACTATAGGCGTTTACCGGCCTTAATATTGTAAAATGAATATAAGTTTTTTTTAAATCAGTAACAACCGTTTTTTTTCCTTTTTTCGTATTATTAAATACACGGTTAGATTTACCGGAATAATTATTTTCCGGTAAATATAATCTATCCGTGTATTTTTTGTAAAACTGAATTACCTGTAACATTTAACGTTATTTATGGCCAACAAATTTTCTGATTTCTGATTAAGCGTTTGAATTTTTGTATGTTTTTAATTTCTAACCCCCATAACTCCACCATTTTGCAAAGATTCCGCAACCGTTCATCGGGCGGTTCGTCAATGGACTGTTCGTCGAAAAGACATATTGGTAACATAACAGGCGAGGATACATTCGAGATTTATGTCCGGTGTATAGTTTTTTAAATCACAGAACTAATGCAGAGAAATTCTGTCAACAGAACAGGTGGGAATAGTAGAGATAAAACAGGTGTAAAGCAGTCTTTTAAGTCACAGAACTAATGGGGAAAAAATCCCAGTGGTTCTGTCAACAGAACAGGTGGGAGTAAACGGTGAGATGGCCATATCAATTTAAAATAAGTCGTTATTTTTTTCAACACTTTTTTTTTTTGTTAGAATGTGTGCTAGGTTAGTTGCAACACAAGAAAAGTACAGAAACAAGCTAATTTCATTACACTTTTCTTAGATCACTTAGTATGTCAACCCCTTAAGTTATAACAACCATGTATTATATATATATATATATACAACGTGTAACAGAAAGGTTCAACAATACTGAACGCCATGTATGTGTATCTAGTCACGAATCACCTGCATGAATTTTAAACTTCACACGTCATCTTATTTTTTCCATATAAAACAAATAAATATTTATTTCATATTATTTTGGACAGCCCTAAAGTAGTGAGGTTGGTGACCGTACGACAGCGCGCGGTATGGCTCGCGTCAAACGGTTTCAAGTCGCCGCCGCCGCGTGCCGACAAAGCACCGTGCCCTTTCGGCACCGCGCCGTACGGCCTTTCGGAAGAGCGCCGTACCCCCCGCTTCCCGTGCGTTGCTCGCTCCCCCGCTTCCGTCGGGCCTACACGCGAACTCGATTATTACTTGCGGGCGCGGCGCGGACTAGTATCAGATTCGAAATTAAGCAAGGAAAAGCTAGTTAGGTTACCTAATGCTGTTTTAGGAAGTGAAGGCTACGTACTTATTAGATACCTAGACCTGATTCCAAATTCAGTAGACTTTTAAAAACATAAAAATTCGTGGATCGCTAAGTAACTAAAATTGAGCTTAGGTACATACTACACACCTACCTTAATTTCATTTTGAAATCCACGAATTTTTATCTGGTTCTAAAAGTTTAATGAATTAGGTCCCACATAACTAGGTAACCTAGGTACCCATATCTACATAATTTATTTTTTACTTGAGTGCGTAGGTAACATAAAAAAATTCATAAGATACGATACCTACACTGAGTATCTACTCATAGGTATTTGCATAAGATAGAATACCTACTTTACCTAGTGTAGGTATCCTATCTTATGCAAATACCTATTTACTTATCTAATTGTAAAGTTCCTTGGCACCTTTGAAAGTAATTTACCCTATCTTAACATGACGTAGTTAAAATACCTACCTAGGTTTCTAATTCACTAGGTATTTTTATTTGCCACGTCCGGGCGTCCACAAATAATTAAAGTTTTAATAAAGGTTCGAAATGCTAGTTAGGTTACCTAATTATGTTTTAGGAAGGGAAAGGCTATCTACCTACTTTTTAGATACTTAGACCTAGGTACCGAGTTGAGGCCTAACACAGTAAATTTTAAGAACAGCTAAAAACTCGTGGATCGCAATATGAAATTAAGATACCTACCTACTCGTAGTACCATAATATTTTTTTACTTGAGTGCGTACCTACCTACTTAACGTAAATAGGAATTTTCACATGATAGGATACTATCATAACGTAAATAGGAATTTTCACATGATAGTATCCTATCATGTGAAAATTCCTATTAACACTAAGTAGATACTCAATTTAGGTAGGGATTACGTGTACGAGTAGGTAGGTAGGTACTTACCCTATCTTATAATGACGTAAATAAATTACCTACCTACTTAGGTAATTAGGTTCTATGAACACTCAGGAGTGATAGAAAATAAACAAAATAATAGTTTTAAAACAAATTCACCATTTTTATTTTCTACAAACCTGCTTAGGCACTTAAAGTTAACACACAACAGGCGTCCACAAACACTTAATACATGTCAAAGGAAAGGCTCGAAATGCTGGCCTTCCCGCTCGCAGCACAACCGAGCACGACGAGCCACTGATCTTCTAACGTTTCTCAGCATTTGAGGGGTGACTCCTTCGAATGCCGCCACGATACGAGGGATCATCTCCTCTCTTGAGTCGCACGGCACGGAATAAACTATGTTTTTAATGTACCCCCACAAAAAAAAGTCTAGTGGCGTTAAGTCTGGTGACCTGGGTGGCCAGCGTACCGGTCCCCCGCGTCCTATCCAACGCTCTGGAAACCGCTCGTCCAGGTGCTCGCGTACGCGGCGCGCATAGTGCGCGGGCGCTCCGTCGTGCTGGAACCACATGCTCCGGTACGTGGTCAGCGGCAGACCTTCCAATACCTCTTCCAGTTCTTCATTGAGCAGCACCATGTACGCCTCAGCGTTCATGCTCGCTGGCAAAATAATAGGGCCGATAAGGCGGTCTCCCAGTATGCCCGCCCACACATTTATCCGCCACTGGTGCTGGAAACTGGACTCCGTCGAGACATGTGGATTTGCGTGAGTCCACACGTGCTCATTGTGCAGATTAGCCAATCCGCTTCTTGTAAACGTCGCCTCGTCTGTCCACAGCACGTTGTCCACAAAAAACGGGTCCACCACAATTTGCTGTTCCAGCCACTGGCAGTAGGCTACCCGATGTGCGTAGTCAGCGGGTAGCAGCTCTTGCGTCCGACGAAAGTGGTATGGATGTTGACCATCACTGTTAAGCGTCCTCCAGACCTCCATGTGATTAATGTGCAACGCCGCTCCTGCTCGACGTGTGCTGGTTCTTGGGTTTTCTTCAAAATGTTGCAGAATACGCGTCTCGAGATTTGAACTAACTCGACCAGTGGGTCGTCCTTCGTTTCTGTTTCCATGAAAGCTTCCGGTACTGTGCAGACGTAGACACATCCGTCTAAAAAATCCGTAAGTGGGAAACGTCCGCCGGGTAGAAAGCGGCCTGCCTTCTACAAACCGTTGACGGTAAAGTTCGTGCGCGGCACGGTAGTTGCCATCCGAAGCACCGACACACAATATCATATCATAACATTCAGCATTTGAGAATATTATGCTAGACTGCCTAGACATCGTAAATCGTAATTCGTAGAATTCGCGTCGATTAGAGTTGAAAACGTCTTCACTTCTGCGAGGTCAGAGAGCGAATGACTTAATTTTCTATTATTTCTATTAAAATTGGAATCAAAATTTTAGGGTTCTGTAGTCATATTATTTTGAATTTCGTTTTTAGTGAAAGTTTTTTTTTGATGAGGAATAGCTGAGTTCTGCATGGCATATTATTATCTGTTTTGCTTATTTTTCGTGACTGCCAGTGCCAAGCAAGTAAGCCCTAGTGTTAAGTTTTTTTGGATGAGATCCGCAGACAAACCAAAGTTAGCGACATAGCCCAACGGATTAGCAAATTAAAGTGGCAGTGGACAGGGCACATTGATCGAAGAGTGGATGGCCGATGGGACCGTAAAGTTCTCGAATGGAGACCACAAACCAGCAAGTGCAGCGTAAGATGTCCACCGACTAGGTGGACTGACGATATAATAAAAATATGTTTTTTACGTTTTTCCAATTAATCGTTTTGATTCGATATTTTAAATAAGCAAAAGAAAAGAAATCATTTCGAGAAAACGCGAGCGGAGCGAGCTCGAAAATTTATAAGTTTTTCAGAATAACGGTTATTTTTTTATGAGGAAAAAAGAACGCCAGTCCTTTATTATGCGCGAGCGCAGCAAGCGCGAAAATTTTACGGTCTTTTCAGTAACACCAAAAGAGAGACGTGTACTGATATAATGCGCGAGCGCAGCGATCGCTAGAAATTTTCAAGTTTTGCAAGCACGAAAATTCTAATGCATGACGTTGATCTACGGATGAATCCGTAAGACCGCGGGACCGCACTGGTTAGAAGTCGCTGCCAACCGGTCTTATTGAAGATCTTTAAGGGAGGCCTATGTCCAGCAGTGGACGTCCTATGGCTGATGAATCGGTGGATGTAGTAGAAACTAAATAACAAAGCTTTAGACATCATTTTACCATAATAAAACAATACTAGAACAAAAAATTGTACGGAACCCATTTTTTAAATATCATATTTTTTGGGGGGCGGAGCTTATTTTGCTAAAGAGCCGCCATAGTGCCGGCTGATTTGTGATTGGTTTCGGTGTTTGTTTCTGCACCTTTGCGGCTCGTCTGTGTATACGCCGGCAGTCAACGTGGACTTTCGCCGATGGCAAAGAATAAAAATACAGATGCGTAGTTGAAAGTTGAAATGCTCTAACTTTGGTTTGATACCTATTGTTACGCGTGATTTCTATTTTGAATGTAGTATTTTAATGACATCAAATAATAATTGTATTTCTTATGGCAACTAAATCAAACAATTTAATGCATGTAAGTATCTGGGAGTGAACCTAGCAAAAGCTATAAAACATTCTTACTATCATATTACTTTGGCTTTCGTGTCGCTCTTTTTACAGTTAAAATAATACCTAGGTATTTTCGTGTCGTGTCCAGAATATTTGATGTTTTTTTTAAAGCTAACACAAAATTTAACTTGAAATGTAGTTAAATAGGTATGTATCTTTTATTTCGACATAACTTAGAGCTGGTAGAATATGCAGAGTGCTAAGACCTATTGTCAGGTTTTACGCCACTTAAAATATCACGTCCAATGACTGTTTTATTAGTGCATAGATACAACTTGAATTCACAATTTACGACAGTTGCGTTTTTGTAAATGCTACATAGTAGGTAGTTAGGTACTTACCTACAGTTACTGATGCAAATAGGTATGAGTGACAAAAAAATAAAATAACTTGATGAATATTTTTTATAGTTCTGCTACGTCAGAAAGGGTATTACATAGACGATGTAATCATTTTATGCGACAAGTACTTACAACATGTTCTAGTCTAGGCAGTTCAGATGAGTTAGGTACATCAATCTATGACCTTGTAACTTGTACCTATGACCATGTACCTACTTACCTAAATGTTTGAGTGTAAAAGCCCGTCCACGATTTCGTAGGCAAAAATAAAATGTTTCTGCATACCTTATTATTTATTATTTATTCTTTGTCAGTCAAGGCCGTCTACCGTCAGCTGATACATTTAGGGTTGACATCAGGTTATTTTACGCAAAACTTTAAATTGGTATAACTCGTAATCTAACATACTGAGGATTATGAGACCTTATGAGGTAAGTTTTAAATATGTCTGAGCATGTGTGGTTTAAGTATTTTTCAATCGTTCTGTTACACCTTGTATATATATATATATATATATAGCTGAGTTTAACGCATCTCACATAAATCGGTGCCATCGTATGGGTCGTTTTACGAGCGCTGACCGGCCTAGGCCCATACTGGTAAAATTTCGGGATATGCCTCTTCGTCAGAAGCTGTGGTCCTCCAAAACGGCTCTTAAGGGGTCCGGAATTACGCTGTCCGAGTTTCTCACAAAAGGCAGGCATGACACCTTTATGGCAGCCCATGAACGTTTTGGTGTAGCCAAGTGTTGGACACGGGACGGATTCGTCTTTGTTCTGGGATCAGACGGTAAAAGGCATCGGGCCAGCAGTCTTGCAGAACTAAACATGATCGAAGTCCTTGCGCCTCCGAAGATTAAGAAGCCCGAGGCGGTGAAAAAGGTTCAGGTACCGAGAGCTTCTCGTAAAGTCCAGCCGAAGCAGTAGAGGTTGTTCAGAACTTGTATTGCATCTCACGAGCTTCAGTAGTTTGTTATGTAGGGTAGGTGTCTTGAATAGTAACTATTGTATAGGTATATCACTATTTCAAGTATTTTTCACTTCGAGAATAAGGTATTGTACAATTATTTCGTTCACCTTCACAAACAAATAACAAGTAATTTGTTAAAAATGTCATGTCAATGATGTTTTGTAACTCTCTTTTCCTTCCTTCTTTTCCTTCCTAAATGTCAACGTCAATAACGCATCAACTGTCACTTTACAATTTTTTTTTATTTGGTTTGTGTTTAAGTCCATGAATGTATTACATAAACTATAGTTCAAACAAAATTTTGTCAAACAACAATAAAATAAATTGTCAAAATAAGAATTACCAATACAAACATAACTAAGAATTATACTAAGATTATAGTTCGGCCGTACAGAGAATGCGTTCCTGACACGTCATCTTGAAAAAATGTTTTTGGCCGATATCTCGGAAACTATGTACTTAAGGGCAAAAAACATTAAGATCATTGTTGTAGAAAATAAAATTTCGCATCTTTTGTTTCCATTAAACTTTTTTGTAAAACTTACCGTTTACGATTTATGGACCATTTAATGTTTTAAGGTCCATTTAACGAAATTTCATTCAATTTTTTTCCGTTCCTGTCCAAAGTTCTTGAGCGTCTCGTTCACAGGCAGTTGAACGATTTCCTCAACGTACACAATCTCCTTAATCCTCTCCAATCCGGTTTTCGTCCTGGGCATAGTACTGTGTCTGCGCTTATTAAGATCACTGACGACATACGCTTGGGTATGGATGACGGCAGGCTTACTATTCTAACTTTGTTAGACTTCAGTAATGCCTTCAATACCGTCGACTTTGACATTTTACTGGCAAAATTTCGCTCTTCTGACATATCTCCATCAGCGATCGATTGGCTTCACAGCTACTTGTATGGACGCCGGCAACGAGTTCGCCTTGAAGATGTTTATTCTTCCTGGTGCAATACTGCAGCTGGCGTACCACAAGGTGGCGTACTATCTCCTCTTCTTTTCGCATTTTTCATAAATTCTATATCTCAGTGCCTTAGTTCTTTCCACCACCTTCATGCAGATGATCTTCAAATTTACACACAAGCTAGGCTAGATGATCTGGACTCTGCGGTAGCTAGAATTAATAATGATCTTTGCCGAATTATAGAGTGGAGTAACTCCTATGGTCTGCAAGTCAACCCGGCTAAAACTCAAGTAATTATTATTGGTAGTTCGTATGCAATCTCAAAAATTGATTGGGCTAAACTCCCTAGTGTTGTTTTTGACGGAATAACATTGTCTTATAGTGAGTCGGTGCGAAACCTTGGGGTTATGTTCGATCGGTCTTTAAACTGGGACATACACATAAAGTTGATTTGTGGTAAACTGTTCGCTGATGGTAGCTCGTTGAGACGACTCCGGAACTTTTTACCCACTGCCACTAAGGTGGCGCTCGCACAGTCTCTTCTCCTCCCCATATTAGATTATGCTGACGCTTGCTTTTTAGATCTCACCGAAACTCAGCTGGATAAACTTGAGCGGCTCCAAAATTATTGTATTAGATTCATATATGGCTTACGTAAGTACGACCTTATATCTCATTTTCGCGCAAAGCTCAAGTGGCTTCCAATTCGCTTTCGACGGAATGCACATATTCTTTATCTCCTCTACAACATCCTCTTTAACCCTTCAACTCCTTCTTCTTTTCCTACTGGCACACCTTACATTCCCTCTCTCTCAGGTCCACAGAAAATCTTAAGCTTAAAACACCATCCGCACGCTGCGAAACTTTTTATGGGAGGTCATTTGCTTTCCAGGCAGTTCAACTTTGGAATGCTTTGCCTGTGCCGATCAGACTTTCTCCATCACTTGCCGTGTTCAAAGAACAGGTTAAAAATCATTACTTGCAATTGTCCGCTCGCTGATAAACGATAGTGCTGTTGTCTTCATTTATTTATTTTTTTATGTAAGTAGTTCTATAATTTTATTAATACTTTTTTTTATTATTATAAGTATATTTAGATAAGTATGGTAGGTAATTTTATGTACTTTATGTGTATGTAAGTATTTATTAGTATGTATGTGTATGTTTTATAAGTACGAACTATTTTTGTTAACGCACGCTCTCGTCTTTACTTGTTGTATATTCCTATTCTATCTATTCCATCCAAAGGTTGCCTGGCACAGATCGCTTTTAGCGATAAGGCCGCCTCTTGTTACACGCTATAGTTATAATGTTTTTGTTATCTGTAGTACTTGTGCTCTTTGCGTTAACAATAAAGAATATATCTATCTATCTATTAAAAATATAAATTAGATTTTACATACTTTTGTTTTTTTTTTCGCCGCGAAATTCAAGTCACTTGGTGCCGGCCGAGAATGAAAACGAACTAAACAAATAATTGCGTATTGATACTGGTAGTACAATAAACCACACAAATATAACCCCTGTGGTCTATGCTATAATGACCAACAAAACATAGCAGAGCTACTTAATTTTGTTTCAAATTATTAAGTCGCAGTTACCGGATTGGTATCCAACCAAATTTAAACTTGATTATGAAAAGGACGCTATGAATTCCATTGTCAATGTCTTTCCAACAGTCATGATAAAAGGTTGTTATTATCATTACAACAAAGCCATCTTTAAAAAAGGAAAAAGTCTGAACATGATCACGCGAACGTCACAAAATATGAAGGAGGCGCGAATAATTGAACTTTCCGATTCTTCCATTATTGCCTGAAAAGGAGATAATTAATGGTGGGTTTACATAATTACTAGAAACGTAATGAAAAAACAGTGGCTCCGTGAGGAAAAGAGTTAAAAAGTGTGGTACGCTTTTGGAGAGGCGCATCGCACACCAAATGCACTCGAATCTTGGCATAATAAACGAAATAAGACCGCTGGAACAAACAACCTGACTATCATGCACTTTTTGCACACAATCTAAGAAGATTCTTTTCAGAATACCGTCAGAAATGTTCTGAAACAACACATAAGGCTACATTTGGAAAATTGTTTCTTAAAGTTAAAATATTATGATATCATATTATAAAGCCGGGTACACATTGGTGCAATGTAACATGTAATGCAACATGCAATGCAAGAATTTGACGTCCACATTGCTGCAATGTATCATGTAAAGTAACAGAATTCCCATAGTGTAGACGCCTTGCGCGCACGAACCGCGTCTACTACGCGCACGAACAGATTGTTGCAACTCTTGCGCGTAGCGACCCGAAATTTGTCGGTTTTTTCCCCGAACACAAAGAGGCGCGCAGTATGCGCGGAGCGTCAGTGTGGACAGGTTGTGTGGTGTGTACGGCTAGACGCGCGCGAACATGGAACAAGACGACGCTACTGCGGCGGAGGAGGCGGTTACATTTACGTGGAGTGAAGAAAAAGTGCTTCAATTAATTGAAGTGTACAGATCAAAGGAAATTTTGTGGAATCCACAACATGAGAATTTTTATAAAAAACATTTTAAAGAGGATGCATGGATGGAAATTGCTAATTTGATGGAAACAACACAAGAAAAATGTTACAGTAAAATGATTAGTATTTTATCATCCTACCGTCGTGAAAAAGCGAAGGAAAAGAAATCGAAAGGAACAGGAAAAGGTAAATAAATAATAATAATTTACTATTTATTATTTATTCATATACTTTATTCTTAGTACAATCGTAGGTTGGAAACCGCAAAAATGTTTGTGTATTGAAATGTAAATTGGCATAGCCGACTAATATTGAAATTGGCTTTTTTCTCTACAAAATGACAACTTTGACAACAACTACAATATTTTAATGGATTGAAATCACAAATTAATTATTAAATATTATTAATTATTATTAGTCAAGTTTACTTAAAAACAACTATGTTTAAAACTGACTGAATTATGTTTTTTATTTAATTTTTTTCATGATTATTATTTTATTTTTTCAGGTGCCTCGGAGACATACAAAAGTCGATGGTTTGCCTTTGATTCTTTGAAGTTCTTGGACAACCGTAACAAACCGAGAAAGAGAACGAACACGGTAAGTAAAACTGGATTGATTCTTTTACGAACATCTGTCTTGCCAATGAACCTTCCCTTCTTTCATAAAATAATCGGAGAGCTCATCTCTTAACGCATTCAAATGTGCAGGCGATCGTCGAGGAATATTTCTCATAGGTAGTAGTGATCTCATATCTTCATTATTTTGCCTACGTGTGTCTTCATTCGTAACTTCATCTTCAGTGTCATTCATATATGTATTTCTAGAGTGACGTCTCAAATAATTATGTAAAAGGACAATTGCCATAACCACTAGCTCAGCTTTATCAGGCTGTAAAAGCATTGGTTTTCTGAGAACTCTAAAGACAGACGATATGATACCAAATGCATTTTCAACAGTTCTTCTGGCTCTGCTTAGCCTGTAGTTGAATACTCTCTTTGAAGTGCCTTTTGGATGTGCCCCAGCATATGGTTTCATCAGATTTTCACTTAAAGCAAAGGCACTATCACCCACAAAGAAATATGGTATTGGAATATGTCTCCGTGGGAGTGAATCAGGTGATGGAAGGTTTAATGTACGATCTTCTATCATTTCACAGAGTTTTGTATCTTTAAAGATGCCACCATCTGAAATCCTTCCTTGGCATCCCACATCTACAAATAGAAAATTATAATCGGCGTCAACCAAAGCAAAAAGAACGATGCTAAAGAAGTTTTTATAGTTGTAGAATTCAGTTCCACTTTTGATAGGTGCCTCAAGCACAACATGTTTTCCGTCCAGTGCCCCTAAACAGTGTGGAAAATTCCACTTCTCTTCAAACTGTTTGCTTATGTTCAACCAAGTTTCTTCTGTCGTTGGAAGCTAAAACAAAAAACTTTTATTTAATTTATGGCTACGAGACAGTCATTGTACTTAGTAGCCCAACACTCGCTGGTGACAATTTTTGAGGTGCCATTATAGTGAGCATCTCTTGATTTTATTGCTAGCTATATTGAACTAGACTAAAAAACGAACTAAATATTTAGTCGTTTCGACATTTGTCCATCGGTGCCACGATACCTACCTTCCTGGAGAGTTATATCTACTATCTAGTAGTTTATATCAAGAGATGGGACCTACAGTTATAAATTATTTTTATGTTTTTCAGGAGGCGGTTCAACAACCGATTAATGAAGAAAATCTGCAGAACGAATTTGCTACTCCACGTACACGGTATGAACCTACGCGAGCTAAACAAGCAAAAAAAGATGAAAGCAGCAGTGTACTGGCCGATGTAGTGGGCATATTACAAACTACTGCCAATAAGTTGGGAAATTCAGGTGCTCCAGATTTAACTACAACTTTCGCTTCCTATATATCAGCTAAAATGAATACTTATTCCCTTCAAACCAGGAATTCGGTCGAACATGGAATTTTTGAAATTTTGATGAAGGCTGACAGAGGTTATTATGAATCATCATATCGACAGCAGGATAACTACCCCAGTTCATACCAAGAATCCTATTATGCATCACAGAAGAAAGGACAAGATTATGTGGATCTGACCGGATATGTTAATCGTCCTGGAACTTCCGGATTTAATCGTCCCTCGCCTTCCGCGCAAACTCCAGATACAAATCAAGCCGGACGCTATGGCTATACCACGGCAAGGAACGAAGAATATATGAACCAACAGCCATCGTCTGTAACGTCACTAGAATCTAACCAATTCTATGACGACTTTAATGATTTGATGTGATAATACTGTTCTTTAATTGACTTATTAAGAATAAAACTTACCTTGATATAATCTTTTAATTCCTCAATTATGGCGGAGCATACTTCTGTAATAATGCCACTTATGGCTTGTTTTGATACTCTGAAGGTATATTGTAAACTTGTGTAAGAGTCACCACTAGCTAAAAAACGAAGTGTTATTGCCAGTCTGTCTTGGATTGAAATTGGAGCCCTTAACTGTGTGCGATTCCGAAAAATTCTTGGTCCGACTAATCTGAGTAGATCTTCAAATGTCGTTGGACTCATCCTTAAGAAATTTTGAAATTGTCCAGTTAATCTCATATCGGCCATTAGTTTTGCACCAGCTCTCTGACTATACAACTCTGTACGCCACTAACGTCGATGTCTTCTGCGTTTTATCACATGATTCACTATTAATAATGAAGCACTGACTATCATCAGAGCCCGCAATTGGTCGTCACGATCCATTCCTTTGCGTGTTCTTTTGCAGACTGAGCGATCCGTTCGCGCGCATCTCGGAAACAGATGTGAGTAGGTACATGCGCGGTTCGTGCGCACGTTGTGCGCGCCCCGCGTCTACACTGATGCAATGCTCGTTTCGTGTTGCATTGCATGTTGCGTTGCAGCAGTCTGTACCCGCCTTAAAAGGCTGATTGTATTTAGATATTGTTACTAAGAATAAAACCTTAAAATGAAGATTACCAGCAATATGACGAATGCTGATGAAAAACCAATGATGTTATTTTGTTGAGTGAGTAGCAAATGAGAGTAGACAAAAAAAAATCTTATTACAAATAATAGGGAAAACCACCCAATCATTGGCACCCCTTCAATTATTGGTACTTCTGTGTATTTGAAAAAAAATAAAAAAACCATAGATTATGCAAGGTTGCCTGTGTACAAAATTAAAATAGTAGTTTTTTTCTTTCAACTAATGGCAACACTAAATCATAAAACAGTATGGTGGCTTGCTGTTTAAGGTCTACAATTCGTGCTAATAATTTGATGCCATTTTCTGGATTTTTCTTAAAGTAAGGGATTTGTAAATGTTATTATTCTGTGTTTATCATAACACCCTAATGTTTTAAAGTTATTTAGTACGTATTTATGTTCTGTAAGAAGTCATTTTAACAAGTTTTTCGTGCACTTTTTAAATTATATTTTATGAAATTTAAGTGCCAACATCTGGCATAGGAATCTAAATGAAATGCTTATATTGGCACTGGTGTCAATAATAGGGCCTTTACAACATTTTGTAACAAGCAACTTTGAGGTTTATCTGTAAAGGTTTTAAGTAAATAGTGGATTACCGATCTAAAAATTTGCTCTTAAACAGTGATTTCCAAATTTTGGCCCAGTGCCAATAGTGGTGCCCATATTGTGCCATTAATAGGTTGTTGTTTTATTTAGGTACCTTTGTCACCAGGTACAGGTGCTGTTGGTGCTGCTGCTGTGATGAAGCCACAAAAGAAAAAAAGAGTTAGAGAAGAAGAAGCCAAAAAATACTACAGAAAAAAGAAAACAATATTCAGAAGATAGTTTAAAAAAAGCATTGGACGCAAATGAAAGTGGTATGCTTAAAAAGCAAGCAGCAAAACAATTTCAAGTACCCCGAGCTACTTTACAATTTCGTATCAAAAACCCAAATCACAAATCACTGCCAGGTACAAGCCCAGTACTAAATGAAGAAGAAGAAAATCAAATAAAGAATTTGCTAACTTTTAGCCACAAGAAGGGCTTTCCGAAACGAAAAGAAGATGTCCTGAAAAGTGTGTCGGAATTTGTAAAAAAGAGTGGAAGGCCTAACCCATTTAAATACAATATCCCTGGGGAAAAGTGGTTCAAACTGTTCCTAAAGCGGCACCCGGATATTTCAATACGCACTCCAGAAGCTGTGACATTCGCGAGTGCAGCAGTTTCAGAGAATGATATAAAAGGATGGTTCCAAGATATTGAGGAATACCTAAAAGAACAGAATCTCTTTGAAATACTGCTAGACCCTGGAGGGTTTTAAATGAAGACGAAACTAATTTTGTCCTTTGTGCAAAACCTGGCGTTGTTTTAGCACCAAAGGGTGCGAAAAATGTCTAAAAGTAGACCACGCTCCAGCAAAAACCTCACTAACAGTGATGTTCCCTTTTGCTGCCGATGGTGAAACTACTCCGCTTATGGTGATTTTTCCATATAAACGCTTGCCGAGTGAAATTGCTTCAAAAGTGCCATCGGATTGGGGCATTGGACTAAGCGAAAATGGATGGATGAAAGCAGAAATATTTTCTCAATACATTGAAAAAGTCTTGCATCCACATCTAATAATAAAAGGAGTACCATTTCACTATGGAAACTAACGTGGTTTTCGTACATTTTAATAAAGTAAAACACAGGTGTTACTCACGTTTGATTTTTAGTAGGATACTACTATACTTTGCCCGCTGCCGCCCCTGCCCCCGCACCGCAACCGCTGTCATCGCGAGCGCTGCGCGCCGCGGCTCGCAAACAAAACAAATGTAGGAGCGCTAAATTTGTTAAAAAAGTTTTGTGGGCTCCCCGATGACTGTAATTACTTTTTGCTGGACAATGAAAAAATATTTATTATTTATGATGTTCCCCACCTTTTTAAATCTATTAGAAATAATTTCTATCAAGGTGGCGAAATAGTAATGGACAGCAAAAGAGGAAAATGGGAACATTTAGTAAAACTGGAGGAAAAAAACCGAACTACTCTACATTTTAGGAAAATTACTAAACTACACGTGGAACCAAAGTTTAGATCCAAAATGAGGGTCAAACTTGCTGCTCAAATCTTGAGTAATACAGTATCCGCAGTTTTAAAATTACATTTCCTAGGAATTGTGTACAATGACGGATTACATACATTTCCGTTAACATATACAGTTATACACCTTCATGCATTATTTATGTTGCAGTACTTCCAACCTAGTATGGAGTGAAACCAGCCAGGATATGAACTAACGACGTGAATGTCAAGAACCAGTAGGAGTGAAGGAACTGACGTTTTTCAACATGTTAAAATTTGAACGAAATAAAACTCTTTGAATTTAAGTACTTTGTTTTATTAACCTACCTAAACTTTTAACAAAAATTGCCATAAGGGTCACACGCTCATATCGACAAATATCGATATCGATAATTTCTGTGATATCCCTATTCATTTTGTTCTTGATGTTGGCATTATGTATGTCATGAATATGACGTTTGCGGCTTCATATTGGCAAGATTGTTTTCGCTTCCGTTTCATACATAGTAGAATTTACGCTTTTTGTATGGCAGTCCCGTCTCTTAAAACGTAGTAGTTATATTCTCTTGGGTCTGGACAACTAATTACAGAAAGAAGAAACAGACTAAACGGAAAAAAGGCAAACATGTTATTATTTTTAAATTCCAACATGTGAAAAATTACACTGTAAATTGATGATTATTTTATTAATTAAAATATCAATCATTTCTAATTTTTTTTTTACCCAATTTTATGTTTGCCAAGTACCAAAACACAAAATCAAGTATTAGTTCGTTACTTCATTTGCCATATACCTACTTCATCTAACACATCCCTCTAAAATACGAGATGGCCTCATTTTGTGTATGCTGCTTCTTTTGAGGACCATCTCAATTGAGGTGGTACATTGTCCTACCTCATTTTCCAAAATGAGTACCTCATACAAACTCATCATTTTGGTTTGTCCCACCCATCACTACTTCAGACTCAGCTATGCTGCTTTTTAAGCTCTTGAAAATAAGTTGGGCCCTGAGCTCAACTCACCCACCACTTAGAGCACCAGTATACCTATTCGGAAACAATTACTATGCATTCTTTGGTTACTAGCTACACCCGATTCCTTCAGGTTAGTTTCCTTCACTTACCTACCTCTCAATGCCTTACATCTGATTCCATCAGGCTAGTTGCCTTCATTTGCTAAATATTTCATCTTTTATTTATAAAATGTATTTATCAGAACCTGACTGATAAATTATATTTTCAGGTCTGTTGGTGAAAAATTCAACATCTCCAAAGGAGGCAAATACTTATCTGTGTTTCACAAGAGAAGTTGAAGCTCTCAACGAACTGGCTGATAAAATCATCAAATGGCCCTCAACCTTTGAAATAGAAGCAATCAAACATACATTTAGAACTTTTGGAGGACTGCAAATTGTTATCGGTGCTATTGATGGAGCTTTCATTGAAATAAAAGCTCCAAAAGAACATGCGCATGTTTGCACATGCAAGAAATGCTTCTATGCGATGCAACTGCAAGCAATAGCCATTCCTAGTTTTAAGTTTATCGAAATTTTTACTGGCTATCCAGGATACGTAGGAGACAGAAGGGTTTTATCAAATAGTATTTTCTATAAAAATGTTAATGCAAATAAAAATCAATATTTTGCCGAAGGTGAATACATACTTGCGGACAAGGCTTACCCAGCCTTAACCTGGTGTGTGCCACCACCTTACATAAATAGAGGTACTCAAACAGAAACAGAAATAAATTTCAACGAAAAACATGCTAAAACGAGGCAAGTAATTGAACGGGCATTTGCTCTTCTGTTTGGCCGCTATCGCCGTTTAAAATAACTAGATATGAATAAAATTGAACTGACACCAGCTACAATTTTGGCTGCTTGTTACATACATAATATTTGCTTAGATCACGCTGATCTGGACTTTGATGAACAGGTAATTTCTGAAGCAGAAGCATATATGGCATCACAACAAAATATAAATTGTTACGGAAAACAATTTATATTTTGTTGTGTTACATTAAACGGTTGATGTTGTGAATGATGTTACAGGACTTTCATTCCGTAACAATTTAGCAGAAAACCTTCAATAAAATACAAAGCGAACCCTTCTAAAGAGATAACTACTAAAATACCCAAACTAAAGAGAAATCCTGATGTTTTTTATGATCCTGGTACTTTTTAGATTCATTAGCTTCTAGATTTGTATAATGCATTTGCGGGTAGGGATCTTTGTGCAACTCAGCGACAGTTTCAATTTGCTTAACATGCATCGTGGGTTTGTCATCAAAAGGAATAACGATATCGTTAGTAGCTTGACATATTTCTGATAAGTGTATGTTACTAAATGGTGCTATAGAGATATCTTTGAGAGATACATAAGAACCAATCTCTGGAATCTGAATAGAGCTCTGGTCAATGTCCGGAATAGAAAAAAAGCCTGAAATTTTTGGCCTCGCTCTTTTCGAAGGTTTGTCAGAAGGATTTTCAATTTTAAAGAATTCTGAATGTCTGGGGGTTGAAGTGGATGGATGGATTGAACTTCGGGGTGTCTTCGATGTCATGTCAGAAGATCCCTTAGCTTTAAATGATTGCAAATTTTCCAGGATTGAACCGGATTGTGAAGATAGGGGTGTCTTCGGGATCTTGTCAGAGGATTGGTTAACTTCAACCGATTTAGAAAGTTGAGAGATTGAACTGGATCGTGAAGCTCCCGGTTTCTTTGAAGATTTGTTAACTTCTAATGATATCGAGAGCCTGGCAGTGGAGCTGGATTGTGAAGTTCGTGGTGTCTTTGATTTAGATCGCCGTTTTTATAAATATGTCTCCTTTGTGCGATCGAGTTCACGTAAGATTATGCTTGGATTTATACCCAGCTTACCTAAATTCTCTTCCATCAGATAAAACACTTTTCTGGCTATTTCAAAATGCTTCTCGTTCAGAGGTTTTTGTAAACTTGTTTGAGCAGCGATTGCATTTTGTATTTGAGCGTCTGTCACGCATTTTGAAAAGTCTACCTGTTCTACGTCAAAAGGATAAAGGCCGCGTTTACGGAATCCATTCTTGATTGTCTGAGTCATCTCCATGTCTAGCGTCTCTTTAAAAAAAAGTTTGTTTTTGTTATGCATTTGTTCAGGTTTTCAGACCGACTCTGCCATTATCTTCGCAGAACTTACTCAGTGGTATGAACATGTGTGACTTATGTCCATCTACGAAAAATAGTATATTATGTTTTTTTACGTTTTGTTTCGTGAGCCAATCGTTGAACCCGTTAGACATGTACTCAAAAAAATTATCTGAACGCATCCACCCAGTCTCCGATTTCCCCAAAATCCAATCAGTAGGCATGCTATCGACGACAGCGTTAGGTGGTTTTTTATATGGGAACACCACTAATGGCAAACATATTTCCCCAGATGCAGTCATTACCACCAGCACTGTTATATTTTCCTTCTCATTGCCTTTCTTGACAACATATACGTTTTTATAGCCTTTAGGAGCTAGAACTTTCCCTGATTTAAGAGAATGAAACACCAGTATCATCAGCGTTTAGAATTCGACTTGGATCGACTAAAATGTCTAATGCATTTCGTTCCGCCAAGAAATTATGTAAGTCTGCAAACCATTTTCGAATTGAACTTTCCTTGACGGCTTCTCGCGCCTTATTAATATACCTTCTGGCTCTCGGATGCTTATGTTTGGATGGCGTTTGAGAAAGGACACAATATTAGGACACAATATCTTCAGGTGGCTCCCTTTGCAGTGAAAGCATGCAATCTACCGTGTGCACTGATCCGTACTATGGTCTCGCCTGAGACATGTCAAACACCTCCCCTTTAGTTTCTCCTTACGGGCTTCAATTGATCCAACCTTCCTACAACTGGTACTCAGGTGGTTTCTCATTTTACAGAAAAGACAAGGACGGTAGCTGGGCTTCTTGCTAGACAATCCTGTTGAGGTATCGTCATGTTGTCGCTTTCGGTTTGTAACAAACCTCAGATGGTTTGATCGTCCACATCTGACTAATTAGGCATAGAAAGAAGGCATTCTAGTAGGTCAGGAGTCTCTCACATGAGGTTATAATTCTTTCTAATTTTATCCAAAGAAACTTTCCATTCAAATGATTTACAAACAAGCAGGTAAATAAATACATTCTAAAAAAGCAACAGATCTTCAATCTAGGTATATAAACTCTTTGCAGAACGCCTTGCATATAACTTGAGAATTTATAATAAGAGAAAAAAAAAGAATTAAAGAGTCAAAGAAATTTGACGGGACTGACAGCAGGGACTTCACTTGGAAATGTTGTAGAAATATGTTGTAATTTTCTAGATTTTAGGTAATATTTAACTTGGTGCCGCAAATTCTTGAAGGGAAAAGCAGAGAAGAGTTTACTAACTAGGAGAATTTTGTTCCTGGTCTAAAAGTGGAAGTTGGAAGAAAGTTGTTTTCGATCAAAGGACGAGGATGTTCCTAGAGGTTTTGGTTTCGTATAAACGCATCGATATATATGTACTACGTACTAGATTTCGCGATCCATACACTCGCTTTGTTCAACTGAACTGTACTGCAATCCATACACCTTACTTCAGTGTGGCTTCGACATGTATGCAGTGTAGGCGCGTACTGCCGCGTACGGAGCGGTGATAATAATAAGAGAATTCGAACCTAATCGTGAACCTGGACGTGAATAACAGTTCATTAGTCAAGTAAGTAAGATTATTTGTTGTTTAGGTGAATACATATTTAAAAATATCGCAATACCACCATAGAAAAAACTAAGAGAAAAAACATTTCATTTAAATGCCACGTCATCTAAAATCATAGACTAAAACGTAAAGAAGTTCTATTACAAAACCGGTTGTAGGTAATATATATGGCTGAAGTCTGAACACCGCTGCACCGGTGGAACACAGAGTTGACGTGGTGATTTTAACCAACTTCAAAAAAGGAGGAGGTTCTATGTCGACTGTATGTATGTTTTTTTATTTTTTTTTATGTATGTTCAATTGTTCACCGATTTCTCTGTCTATTGTAGACCGATTATAAGATTTCTTTTTTTATTTGAAAGTGTGTACTCTCGAGGTAGTCGCATATTAATTTGAAGTCTTTTCTTTTAAAAAGCTACTTGTTAGAAAGTATTTTAATTGTTTAATAACCAGTTTGATATATTGGATATTTATTTTATGTTCTTTCTTTTTAGTATGTATATAATTTATCAACTGATATTTGTTAAATTTAGGAAAATATGACTACGTGCGTATTTCGCTACTGTAAAAATACTTCAAGAAATATCAGCAAAACCATCGGGTTGTCAGTTTTCATCGGTAAGTTTATAAGTCAGTGGAAAAGTAATAATGTTTATGTTGCATTTTTGTACGTTTCATTCTGATACTATAAGAATCAATGTCCGAACTAACTTACTGATTGACAGACAACTTTTGTATGAAAGTCTTTTGTTTTTGAACTTTTAGTCATAAACATTTGTATATACCTATATTATATTTCAGATTTGTTCACTCTGGTCACCCGAAAAGAGAAGAATGGATAAAAATTCTTCAGAATGATAGAAGCGAAGATACATGGCTTCCTACAAAATATTCGTTTATCTGCTCTGCACACTTTCAAGCTGGTGATATTTATACGACTAAAGCCGGAAAGCGTTTTCTTAAGAAGTCAGCTATTCCTTGTAGTAATCCTTCAAATTATGCTGACAAAAGTGCACAGGCTTCTCCGACATCTTTAGACAAAATGCATATTTCTGACTGTGAATCAATTTTTGATTCACCCCGAAAAATTAAGTTAAAAAATGATTTAAGGAAAGTAACTGCTGCAAAAAAGGTATTGTCAAAAAAAATTATAAAATTAAAAAGGCAAAATAAATATCTTAAAAAAAAAACGGAAACTTTAACCGGGGTTGTTAAACAATTAAAAGAAAAATTCGGGATAAATAAACAATTAGAGAATGAGTTGGTAAAAAAAGCTAAAGGAGTAGTAGAAATGTATGCTAATACATTACATAAAATAAGAAAATCTCGAAAAAAATTGAAATACTCACCAAGCATACGTAAATTTGCTCTCACTTGCAATTGTTACTCACCAGCTGCTTATAAATAAGTCCGCCAATTTTTTCAAAATGCTTTACCCCATCCTAGAACTATAAGCAAATGGTATGGAAGTATTAACGCAGAAACAGGATTTACAGATGAGTCTTTCAAAAGCTTAAAACTTAAATCTGATTCAACTTCCAAACCGGTCATTTGCTCTCTTGTTTTCGATGAAATGGCGTTGAGGAAGCAAAAGTTGTTCAAGCAGAAAAAGTTAGGATATGTAAATTTTGGAGACTGTCCTGTAGAAGGACAAGAAGAAGTAGTAGCAACGCAAGTCTTAGTATTTATGCTTGTTTCTATGTCAGAAAACTGGAAAATTCCCGTGGGATATTTTTTGGCAGCAGGTATCAGTGCTGAAACTAAGGCGTCCTTGATAACAATATGTTTGAACAAATACTCTGATGTAGGGGTTTTGGTACCCAGTCTGACTTTTGATGGGTGTCCGGCGAATTTTCAGGCGGTTGAAAAACTGGGATGTGACTTTACAGATGTCGATAATCTCAAAACATATTTTTTACATCCTTCTACTTCAGAAAAAGTATACGTATTAGTTGACCCTTGCCATGTTATTAAACTTATACGAAACACATTTGAGAACAAAAAACTACTGTTTGATGAAGATGACCAACTTATAAAATTGCAACTTCTTGTTAATTTGTGCAGATTACAACAAAGTCGAGGACTTAAAACTTTGCCAATAAGTTGTCCTCCCGGCTATATATATATTCACTTTCGCAACCAAGTGATGAAAGTAAAGCTAGCAACACAATTACTGAGCATGAGTGTTGCGAACGCACTGACTCTTTGCGATAAGGAGTTGAAATCCTCTCAATTTCTAAATTCAGAAGGTACAGTAAAATTTATCACCACAATGAATCATCTTTTTGATGTTCTTAATTCTCAATCTTGCCATTTTTATGGATACAAAAGGCCCCTTGACTGCAAAAACAGTGAAGAAATTATCGCTTTTTTAGATTACTCTAAAAAGTATATTAGCAGATTACGGTTTCATGTAAAACAAAGGCGAGAAATCCGAATTCCGAATCGAATGCCAAAGAATATTAATACACATTTCAAAGAAGCGGATTGTTGAGTCGAAAAATAAGACTGGCTTTCTAGGTGCACTTATATGCATTGAAAGTATCAAGGGATTATATTTGACGTTGGTGGAAAAATCGGTGATTAAATACTTATCAACCTACCGATTAAGCCAAGATCACTTAGAGCTGTTTTTTGGTTGCATCCGGAGACACGGTGGGAATAATAATAACCCAAATGTATTACAATATCGAGCTGCAAATTAAAAAGTGCTTAATCATTTAGAGCTGCGTTCATCTTTCACCGGGAATTGTATCCCACTGGATAACTTCACAATACTGAATTCTTCTTCAGTGGATGTAATTAATGATACAACTATAATAATAATTTAATAATAATAATTTTTATTTGTTCCAAAAACTTACTTAGTCTACTTATATGCGCTGCACTCTGCACTAGGTCTCCGAAGAGCCTGTGTTGCAGGGTACAGATTTATTAACAATTAAGTGCAAATTTATTCCTATGTTTATACACTATTAAGTAAATAAATATTTATATTCAATCATAAGTGCATTATTATGCCTACCTACAATATTATATATAACTATAGTAGGCTCTCTCTGTGTGTGTGTGTGTGTGAGTGAGTGTGTGTGTGTGTGTATTTGCGCGTGTTTTTGTGTGTGTATGTGAACGCAATAGCTGCTATTTCGGTCCTGTGTCATATAGTACATCACTTAGTTGTTTCCATTAACTTCTCCGTCTTCTCGTAATCCAGAGATAATAAATAGTCTACTACTAACGCATTGCATTCAAATTTGGTAGCATTTGCGATCTCTATGGCTCTGTTGATTTTATTGTACAGCATTGGTCCTAAATTGTTTATGCTCATGGCACCAAATTTGGTTCGGGCACCTGTGTATTTGAATACTCTGTCTTTCCTTCTCTTTTGTAAGATCTCTTTCCGACTTTCTGAGCTGACATGCGTGTGTTGCCGTGTGATGGTTGCCTTGATGAATAACTGTCTCACTGTGAGTACTGCGCAATTTTTGTACAATTCTGTAGTCGGAAATAGTCTGGGTTTGAAGGTCATAACCTTTAACAGGGCTCTTTGAGATATTTCCAA
Source organism: Hypomecis atomaria (assembly GCA_964007245.1). NCBI lineage: Eukaryota > Metazoa > Arthropoda > Insecta > Lepidoptera > Geometridae > Hypomecis > Hypomecis atomaria. Next base: position 3,809,324 of record OZ023294.1, on the reverse strand, counting down.
GCGCTCCAATTGTGTTATGGCTGCTGAACCCCAAGATGGAATGCAATAGCTTAGTATGGATTGGGCTAAAGCGTAATATATTTTAACGAGAGATTTATATTTCAGGACATGCCGAAGCTGCTTGAAGACAAATATTAATTTCCTAATCCTGCCAGAGATATTTTTGATATGGCTGGACCATTGTAGGTGCATGTCCAGTGTTATACCAAGGTATCGGATTTCTGATGCCTGTTCCAAATTCTCACATTTACATGATGTATGGTCCATGTCACAGGTTGACTTGTGTATTTGTAGTTTCAGCAGTGTTTTCGGCAGAGTAGAACTGTTTATTGTGAATGAACAGACATGACGATGAAGAATTTCAGATACTTGAAAATGAAATAACTATGGACTCTGATAGACTTGCGGAAGCAAATTGTACAATTCTTGCTGATCATTTGAATGCGGAACAGTTAACAACTGCTACAAAATTGATTGTGGGCTACATATCAGGCTATGTATCAAGGAAATTGAATAAAGAACTTAAATGTGAAGAGTGCATTTATAGCTTGGTTACGTCAGTTCGAATATTGCATCACAAATTGATTCAGCTAAAAGACATGGGAGGGCTATGCTATTCAACAGAAGATGTTTTTAAAAATTTTCTGAAAACCGAAACCGTAATACGTCATTTGATAAAATACAAAGGAAACGGCAAGAATTTGCCCAGGAAGTTTAGTGATATAGATACAATTGTAACAAATACATTAAAAATATTTATTAATTCCGACATATTCGACTCACTGTATTCACACTCTTTACAGCAACCAGGTACACTAAATCACAGAACACATTTGATCAGAGCAGTGATAGAAAAGTACGCCAAAATAAGATTACACCACGAGGCCAAAATGGATCCGGATATACACTGATGGCACAGTTTGCGATTTTATTATATACTCGTACCAAGGGAATACAACGTACCCTGATTATGATGACAGCTCATTTGGCCAAGGAGAGAAAGCTGTACTCAAATTGACAGAATCACTAGTTCCAGGTCACTTGGTATATTTTGATCGGTATTTTACCACTGCCAAACTTATTGAAGAATTGAAGAGAAAGGGGTTAGAAAGTACAGGTACTTTAATGAAAAATAGGATTTCACGTTTAGCACGAGATCTTTTGGCCACTGATAAAACTCTAAAAGAGAAAGGGCGTGGTAGTGCTCAAGTGCTTGTCAGGAATGATGGTTTGATGTCTATGACCAAGTGGTACGACAATAAACCTGTTTTGATGCTCTCTTCAACATATGCAAACGAAGAACCTGACTTGTGCAGAAGATATTGCAAAAAAGAAAAAATGTACATGTATTTCGACAGACCAGATGTCATCAAGATGTATAATAAAAATATGGGTGGCGTCGACTTAGCTGACCGTCAGCTAGCAGTCTGTTCTTCAAGATGCCGAACTAAAAAATGGACTGTACGATTATTTTCTCACATGTTGGACTTGTCACTTGATAATGCGTGGATTCAGTATAAAAAAGAAGAACAGAAGAAAGGTACTCTTGCAAGGAATATACTACAGCTCAGATTTTATAAAATGAACCTAGGAGAGCAACTTATTGAACAAAATACTGCTCCATTCGAAATTTCAGATATGGAAGAACAATATGAAGAAAATGTTCGAAAGCGTGGTCGACCTGCACCTGTACCAATACCCTCAAAAATACGCCGAACCCAAGGCTCTGCACACATGCCAGAAGTAGATATGAAACAGCATCGTTGTCGCTTGAGTGGATGTGATAAAAAAACGACAATAAGATGCGTTAATTGTGATCTTTTTCTCTGCTTGACAGCCAAAAGAAACTGTTTCAAAGCATTTCATGATTAAGTCTTTCTTTTCTTTGTTATGTAATTTTTGATATGGTGCATTTTAAAATGATACTTACTAAACTTTCACACGTATAAGTAGTAAGTATATGTTTTAATTACCGTTTTGCTTATTATGTTAAGATGCGATTCTTGTAACGTAGTTTATTTGAGTTTTAGTTAGCTTGTATTCAACGCAGGCAGCCAACTTATCTAGCAATAAAAACAGGTTCTCGGAATTGCGCACAGGAATTCCTTTAATTTCGATGTTGTTTAATCGCGACCATAGATCACGGCTCATCTGCTGGTGCTTCATATTGGCCAACTCACTGGGTACGTTGTCTAGGGCAGTGACACGCGTATCTAATCTTGCCAAATTCGAGTCAAAATCCTGAAGTTTTTTTGACGTAGACTTCGTGCTGGCCTGTAGTTGGGCGATGTCGGACTTGATTCCTTTTACGTCTTGTATCAGAGTGGGCAACGCGTTCAGTTGCGAAGCCATCGAGTTCAGCTTGGCCATGATGGTGTCAAGTGAAACGGCCGGCGATAACTCCAAGGGGCTCAAGGGCAACGGGGCAGAGGACGCGCTGCATGATCTGCACGTCCAAGACGCACGCTTATCCGGTTTCAACCGCCTGAACGTCTTTTCGACCACTTCTGCACAGGAATAGTCAAAGTGTTTCTTGCAGGATGCACACTGCGTTCCTATATTGTACCTTACTATTATATTAGTTTTAAAAAAATGGCTATGTAGCATTCTAGACTGTACCTACGTTATTACTATTAGTTTATAAGAATGGCTATGTAACATTGTCTATGGATCTGTGTTATTCGAAAATAAAGTATATATTATTATTACGATCGATGAGCGCCAAATAAAGCCAGTTAATTTTAACCCGTTACTTGTAAGCGTTCTGGTCCGAACAGAATCTATGTTCGAATCGCTCTAGTCCGGTCGAATCGAAATCGAAGCTGATCGAATCAAAACGTCCCGATCGATCGTGAATTAATTCGTGATGGACCTACAACACTAAAGGGGACGCTTAACATTCTAACCATCTAACGCCATTTGCAATTCTATACGTGTTATGTAATAATTTAACGTGAATCGTAAGTATATAAAGTGATATAATACAGTGAAAAGATAACTAGTCGTATCGCAAAATAAAACAACACATCTGGAAGAAAGCAAAAGGAGCTAATCGTTGAAAAAACTCGAGGTAAGATGTCGTGTTCACAAACGCCGGCCGGCGATAAATTATCGTAATTAACATTGCAAGTAGAACGCTAGGTGTGAAATTTATTGTCTTTCAGTCAACGTTACATACGGTTCTGAGAGATTTGGGCTACGTTGAGTGTCGCAATCTACGAGATACTATGGTTTTGCGGCTCAAATTCGCAAAAAATTCGCCACGTCAAACTCGTGTTGGCAGTGGAGACTATCCAAAATTCAATAGACGAGGCCCAAACAAGCATAACGGAGGTGGACCTAATAAACCACCGGAACAAACTGAAGCATACGATCTGTTCATTCGACCAGAAATTCCGGGCCGCTCCCGAACTTGAACCGGACCTGTTCAATAAGTACATGGAAGACCAGTTCAAGGCCGAAGAATTGCTGATCCAGCTCGACTCTGCGCATGAAATCTACCTCAGCTCACATACACGGACCGCGTCGTCCTCGACCTCAGCAAAGCTCCCAAAACTGGAGTAGGAAAAATTCAACGGAGATGTTCTGAAGTTCAGCGAGTTTTGGGACAGGTTTGAGGCCAATATGGAGTTACGAGACCTTCGAGACGTGGAGAAATTGTCGTACTTACCCGGGTCCTTGGTAGGTCCTGCATTAGAGACTGTTAGCGATAACCAACGCTAACTACTCTATTGCCGTCGATGCCTTGAAACAAAAACATGGCTCCAAGGACTTGGTAATAGATGCCCATCATAGTGCAATTGACAGCACCAAGAGAGCAACATAAGATCACCAGGAGTGCAGGAGAACTCTGGACAAAATTGAGAAACACCTTAGGGTGCTGCAAACACTAGGAGAAAACGTAGAGAGTAAGCATTTGCTTGTAAATTGCCAGAGCCAGTCATGTACCAAGTCAACTTACTCTCTTCGGATAGCCCAACAGTTCCCACGCTGAGGCTCAATTTGGCCAGAGTTATAGCGGCCATGGAACGATCCTCTGCTACAGACTAGAGTGGAAAATTTGCCAGGAATCAACCGAAAGCGACAACATGACGATACCTCAACAGGATTGTCTAGCAAGAAGCCCAGCTACCATAATGTTAATGGACTTCGGATTAAAATCAGTCAATGTTTTGTTTTATTTTTTCATTACATTTTTACTCGGCCCTTCGTCAGCAATTTAATGAACTTCCCCTCTTACCAAAATACGATTTGGTTTTCGTTTTAAAAAAAAACTTTTTGTCTCCTGGAATTGGAAATGCCAGTTTCCAGGTGTTCGAACGACTTTTTCCAATTCCGATTCCCACCAAAAATACGTCATCAAAACGTTTAACTGAGGGTAGGCTAGGCCCATTAAGACTGCTTCGAGCGCGGCGGCTCACTTTCAGCGGGCGCTGGTGCTGAGCAGATATCGCGTAAGCCATTTATATCTTTTGATTGTGTCATTTTGGTTCCTAATATGCGTTTCGTATCATTCGTTTCGTTTAGTGATTTTAAGTTGAATTATTGTGATATCTGATTTTGTTGTAAATTAAAGTGTGGTTCATATCTTTGTAATTTTTTAAATCTAATCCACCTTTGGTCCCTAAAAGTACCATTCAGAAACTTCAATGTACTGATCGGGAGTTAGAATTAACTCCATTTTCTGTATTTCTTTCTCAATCAAACCAAATACCCGGTCCGGTGGTAGAAATGAATGACCAGGAATAGGGAATACCAGTTCTACTGAAGTGTTATGTTGTGGTGCACAACGATTCAACCACATTCAGTAGAGCACATTCCCAACATAGTGGTATTTTTGTCTTTAGCCCCACATCCATCGGCCACCTATCTTAGTCATTATATTTTCGTTGTACGTTGTGTTTTGAAGACAATCAAAAACCGCTGATGCAATTTCGTTACATCCTTTGCGATTTTCATCCTCTGTCCACGTATAGTGTTACATTTTCTCGTTTCAACGTATTTTCCGGAACAGACCTTAAGTTGTATATACAGGGTGTGGCGTAGAGTGGATAATCCTTTACCTTCGGTTGAGGGACATCACAACTGTTCGGAAAATGAAAATTTGTACTCAGTAAAAGTGTAACGGTTTTTGAGTTATTGGACATTTTTGAAAATTTTAAAAATATCGATTTCGGCCCAGTCTTTCAAATGCCAAATTTGAAATTCAAAAGATTTGGTTTCTGAATAGCATTCCTAACAGTGGCGCTATAAAATGTAAAATACCAATTTTGTACGATAGCCATATTTTTGATATAATTGTAAAAGGTGATGTTCTCAAACCTGGCCCATACCTGGCTCGCTTTTATTTTATAGACAAAAATATGACGAATCACGAAAAAATACTGAAAAAAATCGAAACGGTTTAGAAAAAAAGCAAAACATTTATCATTATCGCAGGCCTAGCAACCCACGATTTGAATTTTCCGCCATCTAGTGTTCCTAGAGAATGAAAAAGTTCATTTCAGCGTTGCTGCTTTGTGGGAAATCACCCGAATCACGGGGAATTTTAACTCGATTGGTAATTGAATTTAAACGCAGGGATTTTTTTAAATATTATTTTATCGATCATGAGGCATTATTATTTTGAAATGATAAAGGATCTTCATGCTAAATATGAGTGTCGTAGTAAGATTTGATAAATAGTTTTGTTACGAATATCTAAGGAATTTCGCGAAAACACGCATAATTGTTTTGATATTTTTCAATCTTAGTGATTGCGAAAATACAATGTAGGTATCAAATCATCCTACTACATGCATTATATTTGTTATTGGAGAATTTCGCCTCATTTTTCTGGTAACTGAGAAAATAGAAACTGGTAATACTGTTTACGGTTTGCTATTGTTTTTATCTCATTCGGCTTTAAATCGTACGAATGCAATGTGATATCTTTGCCTTTGCGACAATTAAATTCTTATTATTTACGACATGGTTACGATAATGGACTTCGATGTATTACAAACCTGACAAATCTGGCGATGACTTTTTTCGACAACCGTGACATTTAAATCTGCAGATTTTTAAATCTTGTTGCCGATTGACTCCTTTCTTACATCCATGATCCACAACATGGTGGATGATTTTAATAGCGCTTAATTTGGCAATAACGCAAAGCAAAAAAATTGTTTACTTTTTAATTGACTATTCGATTAAAAAACACTATGCCTCATCGAATTAAGTTGATTTTGTCCCTATTATAGTTTAAAGCCCGTTATTGAGCCAAAGTCCCATACAAAAAAGAACATGTCCAAAAAGAAAATAAGTTTAAAGAAACTTATTTTCTTTTCTCGAACTTTGAGATCCCGTGGCTTAAAAAAAAATTATGAGGACATGAGTGTTTCACTAATTAATTGCTGATTTCAATAAGATTCTAAAATTATATTTATTATGATATTTCTTGCTCTGAATTCACAAATACGATTCTTAAGATCAGTCACGATCAACGTTCTCAACAGAAATTTAAGTTTTTTGCTAATGGTTATCAATCTTATCAGCGTTTTATGCTCTCTAAGCCCGCCCCTTTGTCAAGCCGAATAATTCTTGGAAACATAACGCAGCTGCGTCTACGACTAAATGTAATTTTATTTAGCTAGGAGGCCTCTTAAACAACGACTGCAAGAGCTCTCGACTCTCAACAACAACTTGTGATCATCAACTAATATGAATTAAAAGATTGCTCAAACTCGGTTCTATATTTCTCTCCGCATAGTTCATATATCTGTCCTATTTTATTGAATATAGAAAAAATGAAAATCATGTCAATCGGTCGCTCCGTTTCGTAATGAAAGTAGACACAAACAAACAAATAAAAAGGCAACAGACACACTTTCGCATTTTAATAGTTATTAGTACTCGGTTTATTGACTACTTGTTCGGACTTGTTGAGTACGATTGAGCGTCGAATGAGATAAACGAGTTTATGCATGTTTGTTTTATTCCTGTCGGTGCGTGCTGCTTAAGCATTCCTATATAAACAATGTAATATTTATTTCATTGTCATTTGTGGTCTCGCGCGCAATAGATGAGCAGTACTCACGCCTCCTCTACACTACTCGCGAAGTTGAACGTATTTCTCAAAGCAAAACAATGTCGGAAGTAAAAAAGAAGAGACGGCAATACTGTGCGGAATATATTAAATTCGGATTTATTGAAAATCCCACAAACCCATCGTCGCCTTTGTGTCTTCTATGTCTAAAAACATTTTCGAATGAAGCAATGAAGCCTTCAAGGCTGCAAGATCATTTGAATAAAATGCATGCAGATAAGAAAGACAAGAATGCAGCATATTTTCAAGACCTAGAGAAGAAGCATAATACTCAGCCAAGTGTAGCAAAACTATTTTCGGCGGCTGCTAAGCAAGATGACGACGGACTTCGAGCTTCGTACAATATCTCTTTGTTAATTGCTCAAAAAGGCAAACCACATAACATCGGAGAAGAGTTAATATTGCCAGCATTAAATGAAGTAATAACTACTGTGCTTCATAAACCGGCCGTAGATATTATCCGAAAAATTCCTTTGAGTAATAATTCTGAGCAAAGACGAATTGATGAAATGGCTGAAAACATTGAAGAATCATTGTGCGATCACCTGAGGACAAGTCAATTCTCAATTCAGCTCGATGAGTCCACTTTACCAACTAATGAAGCATTGTTGTTGTCTTACGTGATTAAAGATGAGAAAATATGTGAAGAACTATTATTTGCTAAAAATTTAGAGACCGATACAAAAGGTGAAACCATATTCAATACATTGGAAAAGTTTTGCGATGAGAAAGAGATTCCTTTGAAAAATATTATTTCAGTTGCTACGGATGGCGCTCCGGCTATGACAGGGTGCCATAAAGGCTTCATAGCGTACTTAAAAAATAAAATTCCAGATGTCCTTGGTGTACATTGCGTTATTCATAGAAAATAGACATGGTTTCTTTCACTGTACGTTCACGTAGAACTTTATTCCAGCCGTGGGATGTTTAAAGTTGAATTCATAAAATAAATTTTAAAACAAACCCACCTGCCGTATTCATCTCTCTTTCATGTGTTAGAGTAAAATTAAAGACAGTGGATGGAGATAATGGACACATATCCCCATAATCAGCTTGTATGGGTAAATTTAAGATGCCAGTACCTGGAAGTCCATAATGAATTATTGTTAAGAAATTAAACAGTATAATTAAATCTGTTGTCATTCCACTATTTTAAAAGTTTACCTGAAGTTGTTTCTAAATCCTCCAATGCCTCAGTTTCCATTTTCCATTTAGTCTGAAAGAAAAACATTTATTAATTTTTAAATTTATATTTATTTTGTTTTCGAGCCGCATCTTTCGTCGCTTTTACATGAAAAATCTAAGTTTGTTAGTACTTGTAACTCTGCTTTTACTAAAGAAATACTCATTCGGTTTCTTTCCTTGCTCCATGCCTGCTCCATCACGCTGAATACACGCTCGCATGAAGCATTAGAGACAGGAATGGAAAGAACAAACGTGACCATTTTTTTCAATTCAGGACAGGGATTTCAGTGTTTTGATTTCGCAAAGAAGTCAACCCAGCGTAAATCCACTCGATTTTCTTCAACAAGATGTGGTTGTATCTCACGCAAAAGTCCGACTTCATCGTACAATTTGTCACTGTCTAAGTCAATATTTAATATTTCCTGGAGTCTAGTAAGGCCGGTCCATGTGATTGGTTCTTTTAAAGATAAAATTTTCATTGCATGGTATTCCAAATCCTCAAAGTTATACCATTTTTGTAAATATGTCAAACATCGCGTGAAATTACTACTATTCTACATCGCAACACTCCCACATATCTAGGGGTGACCCTCGATAGGTCACTTACCTACAAAAACTACTGTCACAAAACTAAACAAAAGGTCATCGCACGTAACAACTTGCTCTCCCGCCTTACATCAACAACATGGGGCGCCTCTCCTCACGTGCTTCGGACTTCTGGGCTGGCGCTATGCTACTCAGCAGGTGAATACGCCTGCCCAGTATGGCATCGCTCCACTCACGCCAAACAAGTTGACGTCGCCCTAAACGAGACGTGCAGGAAAATAGCAGGCTGCCTCAAACCCACCCCTCTTAACTTACTCTACCCTCTAGCGGGTATAGCTCCACCATCTACCCGCAGAAACATCGCCTGTGCACTAGAAAAGCGTAAACAGGATACTGACACCAGACACCCAATGCACGGAGCAAAAGCCCCACAAAACCGCCTGAAGAGCCGTAACAGCTTTCTAACAGGAACCACTTCACTGGACCGCCTCCCCAGGGAAGCCCGCATCAGACAATGGAAAGACACACTCGCCCCACCACCTGATTATGTAGCGCCCTCCGAACAACTCCCGGCCGGCGGTGACCTCCCGTGGCCCACGTGGAAGTCGTTAAATCGACTCCGGACCCAAGTGGGCCGCTGCAAGGACAACCTCGTGAAATGGGGTCACTCAGAGAGCGCTCAGTGCGAGTGTGGAGCCCCGGTGTAAAACATGCAGCACCTGCTTGCATGCCCTCAGGGTCCAACCTGCACTCTCCAGGACCTGTACCATGCATCCCCTCGCGGAGTGGCAGTTGCGCAACGCTGGGAAAAAACCCTTTAAATATATATTCGGATCATCGACACGACGAAGAAGAATCGCGTGAAAAAGTTATTGAACTCAGTTTTGACTTTTGTTTTTTGCGGTTCATCAAACTGCTTTAATAAATCCATGGCAGATTTACTACTTACACTTCAGTTAATTATTTATCTACACTGAGAAACAAGAGACAAACGAATGCGCGACATACTTGGCAAGCCGTGGGGGGAGTAGAGTAATGCGTCGACGGTGTCGTCTATCTCTGTCACGCACGAAACACACGCGGCGGCGTGAGAGAGACAGACACCGCCGAACCAACAACCGAGACGAACAGGTTTGGACCGGCAGCGGAGCGGCGCGCGGTGTTGTGGCCGCAAAGCGACGAGCGAGCGACGGATGCATTTAATTTTTAGAAAAACCGGAGAAATTATTGCTCTTCGGGAGGTCGGGAGGTTAACCATTATTACCGGAGTCTCCCGGGTAATCCGGGAGGGTTGGGAACCCTACCTACAACCAAAGGAAAAATATATTTAAACACCATGGTGATATTATAATATGGTTATGTTAGACTTTATAATTATGAAAAGTTACCTTGTCTTCTTTTACATTTTTTAGAGCTGCTGCAAGTTCTTCTTTTGTTATGATATTTTCTGTCTGTCCATTTTGGTTTTCAGTACCTATGTACAGTCTGTCTATTGATGTATGAATTTTTCTAAAAGAACATAGAAATGAAATAAATAGCGCGTTATTTTTAAGAGATTGCTTCATATTATCGTACAAGGCCTTTAATTGTTCCATTTGTCTGGGACCCGTCGTACAATTACTGTTGTATTTGATAGTTATTTCTCGCCAAGCTTCTTTTTTTTATTTAAAATGTGACCTCCTGTACTCTTATCTTCAATAATATGCTTATATCTGATATCAAAGTAAATACTTAAGTAGTGGAACGTATTTCATAGAAAAACTAAGTAACTATAGGTGCTACAAAGAGTTGGGTTAATATTGAAGTACTTACCTCAATACGAGATCAACCAACAATGTTTTTTCTTCTGGAGTGTAGTTAGCTCCACGTTCTCGCTTTTTATTTAATTTATCTGCCATTTTTATGAGATAATATTAAAATGAAATGAAATGAAATTAATGAAATGAAATTATATTTATTGGACATAACACAGATACATACATTAACATTATAAAACAAAATTGTAAAACAATAAAGAAATCACAGAAATGTCGAAAAGGGCTCATCTCAGCATTAATGCTGAGATAAGCCCTAATGATAATATAATGATAATATAATTATATTCACACAGAAATTCACAAACCAAGAACTCAAGCGATTAACCTTGGTTGAATAACGAATTCCGAAATTTCCGAAACGAGCGACACTGACAGTCACTGACAGATGACAATGACAGACAGAATGATTTTTGCGTTTCGATTATGCAAAATAATAGTATGCTTGTAAAAACAAAACGCAAATATTCACTCATTTCGTTCACTAGAGTAATTTGATAAATGGCAACATGGTTTAATGAACTTTAATGCCGTCTTTAGTTAAAGGAGCATTAAATAGATTTAAAGATGCTAAGGGCAAGTTTGTGCAACATCATTAAAATAATGAATTCATTAGCGATAATGAGTCTTTACGTAATGACGTTTTAATGATGAGCTTTCTGCAACTGGGTGAGAGTTTGTTAATTTTTGCGCAGAAATGCGATGATCAAAAGGTCAAAGCCATGGCAGATAGTGTTTCACTGTCACGCAACACAGTAATGAGGCGAGCAGAAGATATGTCATCAGACATTAACAGTCAAATTACTGAGTACGTAACTATACTAAAGCCAAACTCGATGTGAAATAAATGTAAACAAACAAAAAAAAACAATTTTAGGGTTATCACTTCAAGACAGTGTTACGGATATCAGAATTTCTATAGTTTGTCATATAAATCGTCCAGACTTTCCGTAATTTCAATCGAAAAGTCATATTTACTATATTTATAGATCAATAGCAATAACAAATTGCCAAGAAGTGAGCTTTAAAAAAATCGGAATTTTTAGTAATTACTTACATTGAAATTTGCATCAACCCTAGCCATTTTTTCGTTTGAGTGCAGAAATCTCAAACAATTGGGAACTTTATTATTCTTCCAAATAAAATACAACACTACAACCCTTAAAAATCCGAATGAACAAGCAAAATTTTATTTAATCGCATTATTGACTTGATATACGATGTTCCGTTGTAGGCTGTATTTTAGTAAGATGCAATTTCAACAAATATTTTTATTTAAGGCATATATTAATTTATAATCACTAAAAATAACAGTTTTAATATACATTTCAATCACAAGTTTCTTATAAAATCTACAACATACTTAGGTGCTATTTTAGGGAGAATACAATGTGGAGATGTTTTCTTGTAAGGTATCAATAATGTAAAACGAAACGTGTTAAAATAAATCGTCAAAGAACAATGGCCGCTCCTTCAACACTAGTTTGCCGACATTCGTTTGTAAAGTATTTCTATATATTTCGTGCGCTTTGCCTTGTTGAGTTTTTATTGTTGTTTATCCGAGGAGTTTTTGTTGTTATTATCGTTGTTATTATTTAGTTCTTTGTTACGCTTTCCGTTATTTGAAAATGAGCGATCAACCGGGGACGAGTTCCTTGAAGCTCTTTTCTTCGCCTAAGAAGAAACGCCAGAAGAAATCGGCTTTAAGTTCCGCCGAAATAGGAATGATTATTAACATTTATAAGTTGGTTGAAGAAACTTGGCCCAATATTGGTATAAACAGGAGCTCGTGAAGAAAACCGCTGAGACCGCCGGCGTCGGTGTTACGGTAGTTTATAAAATACTAAAAGAATATAAAGCTGAGCACCGTGTCAGCTCCCCAGTGCACTATGGGACAAAACGGTATTTTCCAACTCGAAAATGGTTTCGACGAAAGTCGTAAATCCATAGAGTTCTTTATGGTTTTATACTCTCAAAGAATGGAGCTTACAGATAAATTACAAAAAAAAAAAAAAAAACTTAGTTTTACGTTTATAAAATGAACCTCAAACATTGGACATAAATATTTTCATGCCAATTAAATTACCGTTAAGGAAGTTCAACACAAAATTATTTGAAAGTTTTCTAAGAAAGCATGTCAGTGTTATACATCATTAGATAGCTTAGAATGTACACTTTGCAACCATATTAGATTTTTATAAAAAATCTATTTATTTTATTTTTTAATATTTTTTTAGTGAAGTAAAGAAATTTTCGTTTTTTTTTTATTACAATTGGAGTTTTCCTTGTTGCCGAAAGCTGCCGGTGTCAAGTTAATCACTCTATTAGACAGCTTACTTATTCAGTAATATGAGGATCAAAAAAAATCTTGCGCCTTTTTTGCGCCAAAGTGATTTAGAAGCAATAATGTCAATCAGGGAAACATAAAAAAATTCCCGAAAATTACGGTTCTTTTTTTTTCTGTCTTATTATTGTATTTTGACGTCTATATTGTTTTTCTTTTACCATTTCTATGATAGAAGCATACATAAACAAATTAATAAACTACCATTATAATATTTGAAAGAATCTTCCCATGGCACTTTTGTTTGCGGTGAACATCTTAACCACAGGTATGATAAACTTTATTGCTGCGGAAGTACTATTTATCTATTGTGGTAATTATCAGTATTGATTACACTATTTCGGTGAGTACTGTCATAATCAATTGTCTCATGCTTTTTGCACAAGGCACTAAAATATTGGACCTTTATATACCCGTGTTTTCAGCATACTATTTATCAAAGTGTTCAGTAACAATTAACTATCAAAAAACAATTATATTATCTAACAATGAGTGAATTCGTTTGTGTTCGACGCGATCTATGTGATCAAATAATAAAAGGTAAAAGTACTTCAGACCTCAAACAATATTTGTTGGACAACTTTCAATTATCGGAAACAGACGTTAATACTGTAATACAGAGTATTCAAAAAAATCTAACATCAAGTTGCAACCAGAAATGGGTCAAAGCTCAAAGAAAGCCAGACCGTTTTGAGAACCTATACTCAAATTGGTTAAATGGTGAGATTAAAGTACCATTGAACTCTTGCAGTACCTCAACATCTGAAAATTCTGGCTTGAATACTTCTGGTGAACTTCTACAAAACATACTCAATCCAGATAATGCTCTTTCCTTTACAAAAGAGGAGGCACTGAGTATGTGTATTGAAACAGATCTAACCAAAGCCCAATATGCGTACCTAAGAAAAAGGCTCGTCGATAAGAATTTAAGTTCCGTATTGCCTTCGTATCAAACATTAAGTGAAGCAAAAAAGGCTTGCTATCCGCCTGCATCTAGCATAACGGTGACGAATATAAGCGCAAAAATCAATCTGCAAGATCTCTTAGACCATACCGTCTGCCGTATTATAAAGATAAAGTCAGGATCGACAAATTACAATCGTGTCAAGCTGTTCACTAAATGGGGATGCGATGGATCCTCCGGGCAGAGTGAGTATAAACAAACTCTACCGGAAGAAAGCGAACAAATATCGGATGCTAATTTGTTTATAGTGTCCCTTGTACCACTGCGACTAGTAGACGAGGAAACTTCTGCAGTTATATGGCAAAACCCTACTTGCTCGTCCGTTAGATATTGCAGACCAATTTCATTAGAATTTGCAAAAGAAACACCCGAAAAAACTACAGCGGTTGTCAGTGAATTGAAGCCAAAATTAATCAATTGATTCCAACTCTTGTGGCAATAGACGATAAAGTCATCGAAGTTAAACATGAACTGTTTATGACAATGATTGATGGGAAAGTTGCTCAAGTGTTAACGAACACATCATCCAGTGCTACTTGCACTGTTTGTGGAGCAACTCCCAGACAAATGAATGATCTTTTAAAAGTAACAACGAGAGTTGAAAATGAAAATGCGTTTAAATACGGATTGTCGACATTACACGCATGGATAAGATTTATGGAAATGATTCTCCATATTTCTTACAATTTAGGATTTGAGAAGTGGTCTGCAACAACTCCAGATAACAAGAAACTTAAAGAAGACAAGAAAAAATATGTCCAAAAACGTTTCCGAGAAGTGCTTGGTTTGCATATTGATAAACCACGTCAAGGTTCCGGTAATAGCAATGACGGAAATACGGCAAGGAGATTTTTCCAAAATTACCAATGCTCTGCAGAGATAACCGGAATTGATGAAGAATTAATCAAGAGATTATATGTAATTCTTCAAACCATGTCATCGGGATTCCCTATAAACGCAGAAAAATTCGGCCAGTATACATTGATAACCGCGCAGTTATATGTAAGCAAATATAACTGGTACTACATGCCATCTTCAGTCCATAAAGTACTTATACATGGTGCTAAAATAATAGAACATTATGCAGTTTTGCCTATAGGACAATTATCCGAAGATGCACAGGAAGCCCGAAATAAAAATTACAAGAAATATAGGTTACATCACGCTAGGAAGTGTTCCAGATCAGCAACAAACGAAGACGTTCTGCATATTTTGTTATATTCATCTGATCCTTATATATCTAACTTAAGTAGACAAAGTTTTCTATTATCTAAAGAATTATTTGACGAAGCTAAAGAATTGTTGGAAATAAGTGATGAGTAGGATAAGCACTATTTTTTTTATTTTTTTATCATGTAACTGTTTGTATACTTACATAATAATTTAGTTTTAAACTTATTTTAAGCAAAAGTGTAACTTTTATTGCTATTTTAATATAACTGTTTAATTTTTTGCATGAAATTTTGTATAACTTTATCTTTGTAAATTTTTTACGAAATATATATAATTTTTAAAATGATGGTGTTTGATTTCTTTTATAGCCTAGGTATTCACAAATACGTGAAAAAAATTACAAGGAGAAAAATCACAAAACAACAGAGTTATCGATTTTTGAGATGGAAAATACCGTTTTGTCCCATAGTGCAGTGCTACCTCCACAAAGAACTAAAAGCATTGACAAACTTTTAGAATTAAGTGCAATCCAGCGAAAATTGCACGAGTTCTTTTTCAGGAACGAGATTCCGACTGTAGAAAAATTCTTAGAAGCAGTGAACGATGACGACGATTTGCCAAATTTTAAAAGGACAACGTTTCATAAATTGTTGAAAAAATTAAATTTTTAAGAAGGTCCAGGAAAAGTACCCTTATAGATAAAAAGGAAATAGTCAGGTGGCGACGGAACTATTTACTAAAAATTAAAAAAATGAGAGAAGAAAAGCGCAACATATAATACATGGATGAAACATGGATAAATGAAGGTATTTATTTGAATAATTTTGTACACTATTGAGTAATTACCACTTTTAAATAGGTAGTTATGTCACAATAAATTTATAAACCAATTCAGGGTTGTATCACACTATGATGTCAGTCACAGTATGATATTGGTATGGTAATATATTGTCAAATTAAAAAATATGACTGACACATATTATATTCTTTGCCGAGACAACCGAGATCAGACTGTGACTCGCATTATGGTGTGAATTGACAAACACATTTCTAAGTTTATTATTTTTTACCAGACCGAGAGCCAATTGTAATTGGCATTATAATGTCATAAGACTCAACTGATTAAAACAATCATTGGTTACTATTATTTGCTATTATCAATACTTTCAATATTTTTTTAATGAATATTAATCTATCAATTTTTTTAAAGATTTTTATAACATTGTTGCTTATTTGTAGGACATACAAAAGCAAAGGTGTGGCAAGATTTGACAATCAACTCAACTCGAGAAGCCCATCGAGAAGTCCTTTCAACGGGACTAAAAGCGCCTGCTGGAAGAGGCAAGAGGTTGATCATAGTTCATATTGGTGAGTATAAATGCAATTGCAAAATAGAGTTTTTCACTTACAAATACAATCTTTAAAAATCTCAGCTGATACATACGTGCCGGCTCAGCTTTGATGGGTAAGCCAAGATAATTACATAATTCTGGTTCTGGATTGGCTACACATTTTTCCATCATGGATACACCAATTATGATGTAAGGCATTATTTCCATCTAATCAGATTCCATAATGGACAACCTCTGTGGTGCAATGGGTAAAAAGCCCATCTTGCTTCGTTGGCAAGCCACACATGTTTGACACCAATGGCTGTGCCAATGGCGACAATCTTTAGCTACACCTGGTCAAACGAAACGGTCAGTCACAAGTCGAATAGTGGCTCGAGAACCAGGGTGGCTCAAGTTTTATGCAACTGAGTGAAGATATTCTTCAGCATAGGTTCAGGGACCAATGGTCGCGGTCGGCCAGTGGATGTGTCGCAGACCAGTGTAGTATTGGTGCCGGGGACAACGACGTTCTCTAATTTAAGAGAAGAATTTGCATCGTTGCGATACTTCTTTAACTCGTCATCAAGTTCCTGGCATGAAGAGAAGGCAGAGTAGTCTGTTTCGAAACTGATAGTTGCGTTGCGGGACATGGCGTCGGCGACTGTATTGTCCACCCCCTTTACATGAACGATATCCGTCGTAAATTGGGATACCTATCAAAGAGAGTCGATTTAGCTGGACCGATGGAAGCTTCTCACGACGTTGTAAGAATGCGTAGGTAATCGGCTTGTGTTCGGTATAAATCGTTACGTGCTGAGCTGCCAAAAAATGGCGATAATGCTGCACACTCTCATATATGACGAGAAATAGTTCTCGGTAATATTATTGGGATTGGGATTGGGCCATTGGGATTGTCGGGAGTTCAGCTTTTTACTGAAGAAGCCCTAGGGTTCCCAAGCGTTATCAACCTTTTGTTAGAGGCAGGCACCGATGTGAGAATTGGAAGCGTCGGTAAACAGACCTAGCACAGCATTCGGCAACGGGTGAGCCAAAAAAGCCGCAGATGACAAACTGTCTTTACAAGCCTTAAAGCATTCCTCGAGCTCAGGCGTCCAATTGACCGGAGTGGTACCCTTGCCTTGGGAGGCTACAATCGCGTCAACCAGCGGTGTTTGCAATTCTGCAGCATTACGCAAAAATCGGCGATAATAATTGACCATCCTGAGAAATCGGCGGAGGCCTTGTACGGTCTTGGGCAGAGGAAAGTCTTTAAGAGCCTGAATACTCTCAGTTGGTGGTCGCATGCCGTCAGCGGAGATGAGGTAGCCGAGGAAAGTAACCTCAGAGACACCGAACACGCACTTTGCTGGATTGATAGTCTTCAAGTCGCTTGAAGAGAATACGGAGGTGTTCAGCATGCTGATTGGCGTCGCGTGAGTATACTAGTATGTCATCAATAAGCTGTAAGTGAGATCATCAAGGCGCCTTGTGATGTAATCGAAGGAGGAAGGCGAGGTATCAGAAGTACTCGCTGAGAAAACAGCGAATTAACGAGGTGCGGCCATGCCGGAAGAAACTTCCTGCAAGCTTTGCAATTTTACTCAATGAGAGTTCTGACTGGGCGGCTAAAATTGCTTGAAGATGTTGCGGCAAGCGACGCATCCAAAGCTGACGAAGCATTTTTTTTCCCTTGGGGGGTAGGTGTAGAAACAAATGTTTTATTGTGCGCTTAATAAATTTATTAATTAAATTAAAGTTCTAACATTCTAAATTTATGTGTTAATAACTAGATTATTGTACATACTTCCTCTGCCATATTTTCCTAAAGAAGCACTGATGCTGCACCTGCACAGCACTCACTTTTATAACCACACAGTACAATGGAAGCCCAACAACAAAAGTACTTACTTCTTGGATATGATGGATGCTCTGAACAAGCGCATGGAAAAATTTGAAGGTGAGCTACAACAAAACACTCCACCTCCTGGTAGTCCTAAGGACAGTCTGGCGGCTAACTATGCAGCCTTCAAATCCTCCACGGTGCAAATACTGCGAGAATTTCATGCAAATGTGCGATGAAGCACCGGAATCTAATATCCACTGATCTGAATGCCCTGCAACAGCCGTTATCTCTGCACAACTCATGCTTCTCTGTTCATATTGTTTTATAGTAATAGCAGCAGTATTCTTCTCTTTCAAATCTTTGAACTGCTTACATTGCCATTTATAATGTCCCTTTTTATTGCAAAAATGGCATACTATAACCTTCTTCTTAGTCGTAGGTTCCGTTTTATATTTGGATACTAAAACAGAATCACTCTTGTCGTGTACACTGCGTTGGCCCTCCTTCATGAGTGCAGCCATGACGCGATCTTTGCGCTCGAATGCTCCAAAGCCATAACTAAAGGATTATAAGTCTCCGGCAGTCCAGCCAACATAATAATCCCTATAAACTCTTCTTCTAAACCCGCCTTTATCGCCTAGAGGGCTTGCTGAGTAGCCTGTATGTCTGTACAGTAAGCCTCAATATTCTGATAGTCATTTAGCTTAATGCTAAACAGCTTTCGCAAAAGCGACAACCTCCGCGTTAAGCCGCTGTCAGCATACGCATTTTTTAAAGCTAACCACGTCTCTTTCGCTGTTGTGGCATTGACTATAAGGGGGTATACGCTCTCAGCACACATGAGGCAGATTTTAGACCGTGCTTTGGCATCACGCTTCTTTGTCATTTCGTTTACCTCAGTTACAGTACCTTCTATGCAGTCCCAGAGGTCACAGTCGATGAGGAACATTTCCATGGCGAATGCCCAAGTTCCATAGTTGGACTGTCCGGACAACTTTACAAAAGTTGGACTCTGCATGTCTGTATATTTTAAATTTTTATCATTCAGCTATGAGCTGGGCCCATAGCCCGATGGAAATGGGCCTGCAGCTACACAGTGGAAGGCATAATAAATTAAATAAAGCTGAATCTGTGATTAAGATGTAAACGTTTTTTATTTAGACACAAGTGACAGCACATGTTTATATTATAGGTTGCTAGGGTAACAAAGACTATGACAGTTACAAACTATTTTCAACAATTTCTTTTTTATATGTATTATTTGACATAACCTTGTTGGGAAAATGGAACGTAAATAAAAATATTTGGTTGACAAGGCGTAGTGGATTAACTGTGGTGACGTCATAGATAGATGCGTGATTCGAAACGTATCAAAAGTTACAGAAATGATCTGGCTCTTTTTTGGAATGACATTTCTAAAAGCTTATGAGCCCTACACATTTTACAGAATTACTCTTGAACGAAATCAACGATGGAGTTTTCTCTTTATGTTGAGACTCTCGTGAAGGACTTGGTGCTCCGGACCTTCATCTGCCTGAGGGCCTCCGCCCTCAGGCAGATGAAGGTCCGGAGGTCCATTTAAAAAGAGGCGAAAGAGGTTAGTCGATTGATTTAGTGATTTGCTCGTCAATTCATTTGAATTTTCATTCGCTGTGATACATTTTTTGATCTCAGAATTTTCCCGGTGAAGAATACGAGTGATTCTTATTGCTGTCTGGTTTGTCCATAGCCTCTTTCCGCGACCCGATTGATCCCCTCGACGAACTGGCGACGACTACGGCTTCTTGATTTTTGCACGCGTCAATTCTCTTGCACCGCGGGCTAGCTGCGTTACCCACTTGCAAGCCTACACCAGTTTCCACTTGCGGATTTTATCCTGCAAGCGTTCCTGCCATAACAAGATAGCAAGTACCACGCGCACGGATCACTAGTACCCCTTTTATGTTTTTACGAGTTCAAGACCATAATAGTAGAGAACACGCTCGAGACCCCAAGAACAACAAGAATCCGAAATAGACGAGAAAATAATCTGCTGTTAGCACCGCTTTCAAGACCACTGATTCAAGCATACATGGGAAAGTTGCCAATTCCTCAGGCTAAACTTCGAGATCTAAAGTACCTATATGTCAAACAAATATAATACCATCGATATATCACGAATTTTACAATAATTTGATAGAGGGTTGTGATATAGATGTTGACGAACGTAGTGAAGATGAGAAAGAGTAAATAAATAAGAATGACACGTAGGGAATCCTATTACTTGTGATATTTGTCAAATGACAAGCTCAAGCTAGTTAACTTAAATAAGTAGGTACCTACAATTTAATTTAATAGTAATATACTTATAAATAACAAATTTGACTATTGTTAATGCTATTTTTGATATTCACAGATAATTCTGTAGAAAAAAACTACATAAAAAAACATTATTAATAATAGGGTAATTCGTTACAGACAATAATATAAGTGTTCATTTGTTGTAAAAATAAATACAAAGAAATAAATATAGATTTAGCTAGTTCACTTAGCACGATGATGATAGAGTGCCATAATAATGTAAGTAAAAAAACTAAAAAAAATATACACACAGATATATATATATATATGACTGCCTCGGTGGCTCAGTGGTTAATGACCCTAGCTTCTGGGTCAAAGAGGCGTGGGTTCGATCCCCACCCAGGGCAAGTATTTATGTGATGAACATAGGTGTTTGCTCTGTGTCTGGGTGTTATTTAGTTACTATCTATATAAGTATGTATTTAAAAATATGTATATGTAGTATATCAGTCTCTGGCAGCCATATCACAAGCTTTGCTTAGTTTGGGGTCAGAGGCCGTGTGTAAGATGTCCCCAAAATATTTATTTATTTATTATATAACGTGTTACGCGATGTTAACACGTTGCACGCTTTACGACCCACCGGTGAGCCCAGCTTACTTTTCCATTCGAGCCAAGCCGTAATCAGATAATCGGTAATTTTCATCAACTTAAAATTTTAATCCCAATGTTCATAAAATTAAGTAATTCGTATGATAAATCAAAACTAGCGACTTTTACCGTCTAGTTTTTAAGATATTGTAAAAGGCTCACGGGTGAGTCCCGTGGCCTCATGCAAAGGATTTTGTATTTTCCGTTGGCGGGGGGCCGCGGGGTCACCGCACGGCCCACGGCGCCGCACGCTCACGCGCGACACTTCCGTGCGGTACGTCGAGTAGTGAGGATCGGTTACGCTTTTTTCTTCAAAAATGGATGATTTTGATGATTTTGAACTAACTCAAGAGGAGCTAACGCAGTTAGAAAGCATCGAGATAAATCTTCTCAACCAAAGTTTACAAATAGATTCTGATGATGATGAAGATGAAGTTCAACGAACAAATAGAAGATGCCGCCGAATTATATTGTCAGAGAGCGATGACAGCGACACAGAAGTTGCAAGGATTATTGCTGATACTGTTGGTAAGTCATTTTAAATCTTAAATGAGCTACTGCTCACGGCTTTACTTGCTTTATATTCATTTCACATACATATACATTATACATACCTATCTACAACCGCGTTTGTTTGGTTCTCATGACAATTAATTTAACATATTTACATTCAGTATGAAATTGTTATTATAACATTGCAGACATGATTTTATTTACCTACTTATCTATACCAATATATAAAATTGAAGTGTCTGTTAGTTAACAGCATTAACAGCTTATTAACAACACTAAATGCATAATATGAAAGTATTCTACATACGGTATTTACTTACATAGTTTATTTTGAATTTTTGTCTTTCTTTGGTCTGATTTATTTATGAAATGGCTGGACCAATTTTGATGAAACTTTATACATCAGATAGTTGACGTTTTAAGGCTTACAAGCCTGTTATTTAGTAAAAGGGATCTAAGTGTGTTCAACGTATGCATATTTATTCAATTATTACTTGTTTATGAGTAGGTTCACTAGTTACAATACGAGGGTCAAACTGAAAGTTCTTAGAACTGGCCACTTATAAACAATATAATAAAAAAATAATTCTATAATTTGAAAATAGAACTCTTTGCCAATATTACTGAGTATATACTTCATTCATTTGTCATTTGTTTTACGATTTGGCGGCAAATTGAAAATTGTCTGTGTCACGTCAACATGAATTTAACACGAGAAAATTTTCGTGCAATGATTTTTTATGACTTTCGATGTCATTTAAGTCAACAAGAAAGTTATGATAGACTACGATTGGCCTTTCACGATGAAGCCCCATCTCGTGCGACTGTTTACAACTGGTTTAATGAGTTTAAACGTGGTCGCACTAATCTCACTGATGATTTACGTGAGGGACGGCCTTCTACGGCGACGACTGAAGATAACATCTGTGTTGTGCGGCGTATGATAGAGACTGACAAAAGAGTGACCTATCAGCAGATTCGGACAAGCTTAGGCATCGGTATGAGTCAAGTGCACAAAATCCTACACGAACATTTAGCGGTCAGGAAGCTTTGCGCCCGGTGGATACCTCATAATTTGACTGAGGCTCAAAAACTCCATCGTGTGGATTGGTGCCGTAAAATGATTGAAAGATTTAACGGAGGTGACTCAAATGCTGTGTTCGACATACTAACAGGTGACGAAAGCTGGATTTACTGTTATGATCCTGAAACCAAAAGACAATCTGCTCAGTGGGTGTTTCCTTTCGAGGAGTTGCCAACTAAAGTGAAGAGAGATCGAAGTGCGGGGAAAAAAATGGTGGCCTCGTTCTTTGGAAGGATAGGTCATTTCGCGACAATTGTGTTAGAGGATCAAAAAACAGTTTCTGCAGAATGGTACACTACCAATTGTTTGCCACTTGTCTTGGAAAAAGTTCGAGAGAAACGACCTCGCAGTAGGATCCTCCTTCACCACGACAACGCCTCATCGCACACCGCCAAGCGAACGATCGACTATTTGGCGACATCAAACGTTGAATTACTGGGTCACCCGCCGTATAGCCCCGACCTCGCGCCTTGTGATTTTTATTTATTTTCAAAAATTAAAGAAAAACTTAAAGGAAAGCGGTTTATGAATGCTGAAGAAGCGGTGGCTGCGTATCGCGATGCCATTGAAGAGACCCCTAAGGACGAGTGGGCAAAGTGCTTTTCCCAGTGGTTCCATCGCATGCAGCGGTGTATTGACGTGAATGGACAATATTTTGAAAAGATATAATAAAACTAATAACTGGCTAATGTAATCAGTTTTTGATTTTCTAAGAACTTTCAGTTTGACCCTCGTACATACATTAGTTGTATTTTTTGGTTCAGGTAATACATCGCCATCGACAACCTGGTCAAGACCTAAAGGTAACCAACGCCATATAATACCTTTCACTGAACATCCTGGCCTTTCCACTAACCTATGCTATAGCATGCGCAATAAATATCCAGCTGATTTCTTCCAATTGATGGTGCCTGATAGTCTTTTCCAAGAGATTGCTGACCTTACAAACCAATTCGCAATAAAAAAAATCGCTGTTTCCGAAGAAAGTTCACGCTTTGCAAGGCTTCGGAAATGGGCTCCAACAAATCTAGAGGAAATAAAAAAGTTTTTTGGGCTTATCATCTTTATGGGCATCACAAGGCTTCCTAGATTGGCGGAGTATTGGTCAACAAATATTATTATAGGTCATCCATTTCCACGCTCAGTAATGCCACGAAATCGCTTCGAATTGCTACTACAAATGCTTCATTTCTCTCAAAACGATGAGGCAAATACAGAAGACCGTCTCCATCGTATTAGATACCTTTTGCAGGTATTAAATAACCAATTCCAGATGCATTACACACCTGGCGAAGACCTATGTATAGACGAAAGTATTGTTCCGTTTCGTGGCAGAATTGTCTTCCGACAGTACAATAAACAAAAGCGCCATAAATATGGAATTAAAGAATTTAAGTTGTGCTGTGTGCCGGGATATACTTATAAGATAAGTATTTACGCAGGAAAAAACAACGAAGTCACAAATACCACTCCGTATAATGTTGTAATGGATTTGCTTGGCAATCTTCTTAATAAAGGCCATACTCTTTATACCGATAACTGGTATACCAGCATTAAATTGGCCAGGGCTTTGCTAGATAATGAAACCCATTTGGTGGGAACAATTCGAAAGAATAGGAGGAACCTACCCAAGAAAGTCGTGAGTACTAAACTCAAGAAAGGAGAATTTATTGCCAGGGAGAGTCGAGATGGTATTACTGCCATGAAATGGAGAGACAAAAGGGACGTGTTGGTATTGTCAACCAAACATTCAGATCAATTTGGAATGATAAAAAAACGTCGGGGCACTATGGTCATGAAACCGCAGATCATAATTGATTACAACAAAGCCAAAGGAGCAGTCGACTTATCGGATCAAATGGAAGCATACTCCTCCCCGTTGCGAAAATCTGTAAAGTGGTACAAGAAATTGGCTGTTGATTTCTTACTAAATACTGCGATGGTAAATGCTTTGACTCTGTACAAGTCAGTGACTAAAAAAAACTTACAAATGGTAGACTTCCGGAGATCCATAATGATGAATCTTTGCAAAGCCCAAGAAAATCCTGTGGCTGAGCCTAACCAAAGACCAAAGAGAGCGAAACACTGCTTGGAAAAAAAGAGTCAGAAGGACATGTCGCCAATGTTATGCAGATAACGTACCAGTCATGGGTAGCAAACAGGCTAAAACAAAGTCGATAAAGGTCTCCACTTATTGCCAAAGCTGCCCAACTAAACCATTCCTTTGTTTGCCTTGTTTTTACAAGAACCACAAATAATTTTTTTTCGTCGTAAATTTAGAATAAGAGTGTCGTATTTTCATTATGTGTTTTATTTCAATAAATATTTGATTATTATTATATGTTTTATTGTCTTAATTAAATCTAAATAATATTTTCTACCATATCGTTAACAACAACCCTAGCATTCTTACAAAAACCCGGATAAAACTAGTAAGTTTCCATCGGATTTGAAAACCACGCAGTCCGTACCGGCTACTGGGCCTCGCGGCTCACTTCCATACGCGTTTTGTTTCATAGCTGCAGTCTGTGGCTTGTGGGAAGCGTTTACGTTGGACCTGTCACGCGGCTCACGGGTGACCACCATGGCTCGAACGGTCCGGTATGATAAGGCTCACCGATGAGCCTTGTGGCCTGAATGGAAATACTCGATTTTTCTTAAAGCGTTTAATGTGTTAATGTATGAATATCGCCGCGTCGACATTTACCTCATTAAGGCCCTATTCAGTGCGACGCGGATGACCTACGCGGACGTCCGCGACGGACGGTAAAATGTATGAAACCTTACAGCGCGTTCAGAGCGACGCGGAGCTCTCCGCGTCGCGGAGAGCTATCCGCGCGCGGTTGAAATCGCTCCGCGCCGCTCCTCCGCGCCGCGGATGTCCGCGGGCGGACGGTGCTTGGTTCTAATGTATTTGTTCAGTGCTCGGCGGACAGTCGCGCGGAGCGGACGTTAAGTACTGTCGTTGACATGGCGGTCGCGTCAAATGTGCAAACCGAGAGGGTTGTACAAGAAGTACGACTTCGGCCATGTCTTTGGAATCTCCGCGACAACGCATATAAAAATAAAGACGCGAAATTGAAGGCATGGTCGGATGTTTGCGTAGCTGTTTGTCCGAATTTCGGAGATAGTTCAGGCGAAGAAAAAAAACAAATCGGTAAGTAATGTTTATTGAAACATCTGTGTTATCTAATAAATATAACTATTTTGCCAAGGTACAGATCCTTCATTTGATACAAAGTAATTTGCGAAATTATCCCTTATTGTATTGCCCGATCGTGTACTATCATTAATGCGAGCATTGTGATCTGTAAATCCAGCTACAATCATAGCGTCTTCTTCCGTATAACCATCGCGTACTCTAATGAAATTGTGTAAAATGCAGCACGCTTTGATTAAAATTTGTGCAAATGATGTTGATACATTGATAGACCTTTGGAATATTGCAAATTTGTTTGTCAATATACCAAAACTCGATTCTATGTACCGGCGTGCACGACTTAACCTGTAATTAAATATTTTTTTCTTGTGTCAAATTTGTACGCGCGTATGGGCGAAGTATAGTATTGGAAATTCCAAAAGCTGCATCTGCTACAATGACATGTGGCTGTGGGTTGATAGATGTGCCTGGTAATAATTTTGGAGGTGGCAAATTTAGATCATCTCGTTCAAGTCTATGAAATAACGAACTTTTCTTGAACACATTAGCGTCTGCTTCGCTGCCACAAGCCCCTACATTTACATAGGTAAAACAGTAATTGGCATCACACATTGCAAGTAAAATAATAGAATAAAATTGCTTATGGTTGAAAAATACGGATCCACTTTCTTTTGGGCACGTGATTCTAGTATGCTTTCCGTCAAGGGCACCAACGCAATTGGGAAAATTGGCATCCCTTTCAAACCCAAGTGCTATTTTATTCCAAAAATTAGGATCAGGTTCAGGCAGACATTCGTTTTTCAAAATTTCCCATATCATACTTCTTCAATAATGTATTTAATTGTGGATAGCCCCAATCTATAACTTAAATGCAAATCAGACATTCTTGACCCAGTAGTCAAGTACCTGCAACAAAAAAAAATGTATTAAATAAGTAAAGTTACTAAAATGTGTTGTTTTATTACTTATATTATTTAATTTACAGAAAAAGCTGTTCAGTTAAGATGGAAGACAGCCCGTGATGCATACATGAAGTGTAGAGCAAATCTTAAAACATCAAAATCCGGTTCTGCAGGGGGTATCAAAAAAAAGTATATTTTTTTCGATATAATGACGTTTTTGGAAGACACAAAAGACTTTGAACCCACAGATGAAAGTATGGCTTCAACATCGTCGCATAACTCCCAAAATGTTGCTTCAACGTCATCGCAGAGCTCCCAAAATGTTGCTTCAACGTCATCGCAAAACTCGCAAAGTACCCCGGACTTGCCATCAACAGAAGAAACATTACAGACACCTGTGCTGGCTTCTCCAAAACCGTGGCAGAGAAAAAAAAAAAAGAGATGTATGACAGACTTTGAGTCACAATTATTGAAAATAATAGAAAAGAATGACACTTCCACCAAAAACTCTGCGCCGTCTACGGCTCTTAAAGACGATGACTACAGTTTTTTTAATTCCCTGGCACCCATTATAAACGATTTCGATAATTATAAAAAATTGATATTCCGAACTAGAATACTGGAGCTAGCTATGAAAATTAGAGGTCTAGCTATGAACTCGCCCAGCACATCTGTATCAACCGCTACCAACGATTTACCTCATTTATTAGGGAGTGATGTGGACGAGTCTTTAGAAAACTGGCAACACCGTGATTACACTGCATTGTAATTAATTACATAATTACATTTAAAAATTGATTACATAATTTTTTTTAATTAAAATTATTCTTTTATATATTTAACCTTTAAATTTAAGTACCTACTTACCTAATTGTTCCAGCCAATCTCTCCCGCGAACATATGGGTTTCTTGTATATATCGCAACGCATTAAAGATGGCTCTAGTTTCGCATGCAATTCAATGGCCGTGTTATCTCACGTAATGGCGATGTCAATTGGCCGCCAAGATCATGTGATTTGACACCGTTGGACTTTTTTCTTTGGGGTTATTTGAAAGAAAAGGTGTACGTCGATAAGCCAGCAACAATTCAAGAGCTAAAGGATGAGATAATTCGGCACATTAACGGCATAGAACCTCCATTATGCCTCAGGGTCATCGAAAATTTGGACCATCGGATGGAGGTGTGCCGCCGTGGTCGCGGCGCCCATTTGGTCGATATTTTATTCCATACATAATTGAGTAATACCAATATATTATAATAAAATAAAATTACAATAATTTCCTAAATAGTTTGTGTTTTATTCAAAATCAACATCGGCCCTTGAAATTTAACCACCCGTTATAACCTACTTAGCTATAATGTTCTGCTATCTCGCGTACTTCCCTCCGGAACTACGCGATTTCGCAAAGCGCACTCTGGGAGGATGTCCGTACGTGGCGGACGTTCTCTTCTTAAAGCACTCCGGTTAGTGCCAGAGTTCGATGGGAACCCACATATACTAACGAGGTTTATTAACCTCTGTGACCAAATTGTAATAACGTACTTTATCACAGAGCCGGGCCACGATTTATCAAACCAAGCCCTTATTAATGGGATCCTTAATAAAGTTACGGGGTCCGCGGCCCGTCTTATAAACGCCAACGGTATCCCCGATACGTGGCAAGGGATTAGAAATGCCCTAATAAATAACTTTGCCGACCACCGCGACGAGACGGCACTCTATAGTGACCTCTCAATGCAGGTTCAGGGAAATAGCACCGCCCAAGAGTTCTATGAGCGGGTGATGAACCTGTTCAGCACAATAATGACTTATATCTCGCTTCACGAGCAACTTCCCACTACCATCAACGCTAAGCGAGACCTATATAAAAATTAACGTTACAAGCGTACTTAAGGGGACTAAAGGACTCTCTAGGATCGAGGATCCGCTGCATGCGGCCAGATTCAATGGAAAAAGCCTTAGAGTTTGTACAAGATGAACTCAATACACTATATTTACAACAAAGAAATGAAGGTGGAAAAACCCAACACCAAAACCACCCTTCAACTGTGGCTC
Source organism: Hypomecis atomaria (assembly GCA_964007245.1). Classification (NCBI taxonomy): domain Eukaryota; kingdom Metazoa; phylum Arthropoda; class Insecta; order Lepidoptera; family Geometridae; genus Hypomecis; species Hypomecis atomaria. The sequence goes on along the minus strand of OZ023294.1, from coordinate 3,780,390 downwards.
ATAGAGCTACTTCATTTGATATGCCCTTAAGGCAACACCCCATGTTTAATATGCCTCTTCAAGGCCAACCAAGGCAACAGCCATTTCAACCCTCTCAGGGTTGGCGGCCTTATCAACCCCCTCATCATCCCCCACAACAGGCACGAGGAATGACTCGCACTCAACAAATTATGCGCGGACAGCCGTAAGGCTTCCAAAATCAAGGGTTCCGCGCACCGGCTCACATAAACGCTCAAGGCAACCCTCGAGCGATGAGCGGCGTTAGCCATTTTGTCCCGCGAGTTTTACCACCAACTCCGCGACCCTCTTTTTCACCTAACTCGCATGATTGGCGTAGGTTTGGAAATCCACCCCCAACCAATTACCTCAAATCGCGTGAAATGAACTTCAACGTAACAAACGATTATGACGAATACGGTTATGCCTACTACGGCAACGACGATTACTACGACATTGACCAAAACTACTATACTTTCGACTACTATTCTCAGTACCAATCCGATCCTTACGCTGAGACTCCGATCGTAGAAGAGGTAGATGCATCCACCCCTACGACCGAGGATTTTTGCCAGGAGTCGAATTCAGACAAGCCAAAATAGAGCTTAATTTTCACATACAAAGACAGCTGGGGTACATTCAAATAGCTAACCCCCCTCTAAAATTGCTTATAGACACAGGGGCTAACCAATCATTCATAAGCCCAAGAGCTGTCGAAAAATATTTCAATGACGTTCCATTGAATTTTGATCCCTTCGAAGTGACTAACGTACACGCTACCAGTAAAAATAACTACTCGATCACTTTGCCTTGCTTCCCGGAATTTTCCGAACAAGGTGACGTCACACTATTCGTGTACGAGTTTCACAATTACTTTGACGGACTACTAGGATTTGACTTGTTAGACGTTTGGGGCTCTAACATAGACCTCAGGAATAAGTTACTTGTGACCCGTAACGCCCAAATTCCCATTCAGATGTACGACTCGCGAAATGCCAACCTCTATGAGGAGATTATTCCAGCAAATTCATTTAAGCTGGTTAGGTTGCCAGTTAACACCCGCGACGGTGACGTAGTTGTCGAGACTCAGACCATTTGTAACTGTCACGTAACGGAATGTTTAACTAGGGTTATTACCAATCGCGGATGGGTTGAAATTACTAACCCTACTAACAACGATGTGATATTCTCTATGGATAGACCAGTCGAAGGCGAACTATTTAACATAGAGTGTAATAGTACCGAGATTTTGTCGGGCCGCGCTAACGAAGTAATATCCCGCCTCAGGATGAATCACCTAAACCCTGAAGAGCGAGCTAATTTAATTCGTCTCTGCGGAAATTACGCAGACGTGTTTTACCTTGAGGGTGAGCCCTTGGCATTCACCAACAAAGTAAAACATAAAATCAAAACCACTGACGAAGTCACTGTACACGGTAAAACATATAGGTACCCCTACGTCCACCGACAGGAAGTTAGAGACCAGATAAACAAGATGCTCGAGCAGGACATCATCAGACCTTCAGATTCTGCATGGAGCTCTCCCATTTGGGTTGTTCCCAAAAAGGCAGACGCTTCAGGTAAGGTCAAGTGGCGTATTGTTGTGGATTTTAGGAAGGTTACTGAAAAAACGATTGACGACAAATATCCAATCCCGAATATTACTGACGTACTTGACAAACTGGGTAAATGTCAATATTTTACTACCCTTGACTTAGCCAGCGGGTTTTATCAGGTCGAAATGGACCCTGAAGACATTCACAAAACCGCATTTAATGTAGAGATAAAGTAGAAAACTTAGTCACAGAGTTTAATAGCCGTTAGCCTATCAAAGGAATGGGCTGACCGTTATTCCCATGTCATAGATAACATAGTAGCGAATCAAAATAAATTAACAGCGCTAACTAATAAGATAAATGAAACCTTAGCCGAGAGAGACTACGAATTAATAAAATATGCGCACCTAGCTCAAGTGTTACTTATACTTGGCGATAATATTGATTCTGTCGCCCAAGAGCTATATAACCTGCAAAATGCGTTAGCCTTCATTAGGACTTCCACTTTACATCATTCAGTGTTAAATTTGGATGCTCTACGAGCTATGATTAGTAAGTTGAGCAAACTTTATAGCAGAGAATGGGTGTTAGACTTAAATTTTAGGGAATACTTTGATATAATTAGGCTAGGATCTAACTACATAGATAATAGGATAGTTATAGTATATAAATTCCCAATAGTTCTTAAATCCATTTATGATATATATAAACTAGCTATAATTCCGAATCGTAATAATGAGATCCTATCCCCTCCTACACCTTACCTGGCCCTCTTTGAGAATGATATCAAGCACATAGAGGCTGAATGCCCGAAGACCAGCAAGTGGTATCTTTGCGAAGAGGATCGGAGCCTGCAAAGCCGAACATCAGACTGCATCGTGCAGCTCATCACCACGCAGCAGAGGAACGCTTCTGCATGTAATCCCGTACAAGTCACGCTCAAGACATCGGCGTACGAAGAACTGGACGAGAAACACTACACCGTCAGCTTCCCTACGCCCGCAAAAGTACATCTCGCCTGTGAACAAGATCATTACTCAACTATACAAGGTAGCTTTCTAGCCGTAATCCCGCACACGTGCTGCCTGGAGACACCGCTCTTCACCATCTCTAATGCCGACGATCGTCTCAAAGGAAGCTCATGGACCTAGTCAACGACACAGCTACCACGTCACCTGTGGTTCCTGCGTTTCCTGCGTTGGAGCTGAACTCCATCAACCTAGACAACCTACACGACATCAGTAAGAAAATCTCGCAGCAGCCTACAGTGCAATTGAGTAAAGACAACCACTACAATATGTACCACACCACTATACCGATGTACGCGATGCTATTAGGTGCATGCGCACTCGCCTGCGGACTCTACCATCGCGCACTACGTATGAAGAACATAAAGGAATCATCTGGAAACATGAAAGACTGCATACCCGAACTGGAAGAAGTACATACTACCCCAGACACCAGAAGGGTTGGCAACCAACCCCCAGCTCAATTTACGACGAAAGTCGCGCATATTTGCTGTTCTACGGGGGGAGATGTTACGCGATGTTAATGTATGAAGATCGCCGCGTCGACATTTACCTCATTAACAGTTAGCAACCGCGGCTACACGTTCCCACGGCGTCAGCACAACGTGCCACCGCCGTGTTGCGACACCGACCGGACGACCGCCATCGGACTCCGGGAATCGGCATTATTAGCTAGAACCCCACATCGAGTGGACCTTTACTTTTAACTTAGAATTAATATTATTTGTAACCATTATTTTAATTAAAGTATTTTAAAATTAAAACATTTTTTTTGAGACCTCCATCTGTCGCCTGCAAAAGTAACGGGACAATAGATTTAAGTTTATTTTTAAATAGTGCCAGTCAGTATAATTTCGAAGGACTAGGAATGGAAGTGGCAACATTCCTGGGGTAACGCTTGTAACAAATGCTGCTGATTAGTTCCAAGGAGGTGACAGTAACATAGCATGATCGGCCGATGGGCGGGAAAATGCGAGGTGACATGTCAGATGTCAGTTGTGGTTGTGGGAGTTGTAAATAGAGCTTGTTCGGAAGAAGTTGTGGAAAACTGAGATTAGAACGGTTCAAGCCTGGTGATTCTTGATAGAATGGTAGCAGCGTGCGTTACGCTGCGGAACGCCATGTCCTTCGCTTAAAGTTCTCTATAATTGTAATCATACGTAATCTTCTGTGAAATAAACTGATTGATCGTGACGTCGCCTTTATCTCCTCGCCCGCTAAACCCCCCCACGCCACACTGAAGCATTGTTGGGTCAGTGGTATAAAACATTACCACATTGAAGAAACATAACTGATGCGGAGCCTTTTTATGGATCCGATATATATATATATATAAATCCCAGTACCTTTTTGGCGTCTTCCCAATTTACATCAGTTCTGCGTCCATGTGTTCCAATGGCTTTGATCTATCCATTTTTGCATATATTGCTTTATAATTGACAAAAAAAATTTTATGTGATCAGTTTATCGTTCAAAGATTCACTTTATTTAACAATATACAATATCTGTTCCTACTGCTACCAATTGGAACCCACGTCCATATTTTCACCCATATGGCGTCCCCGTATATCTCGGCTACACCCTCAACTTTAACGTGTAATTGACGTCCTTGCTGTATGTGCATACTTGAAGTATGTAAGTACTTACGTATTTTATTACATTTTGTTAGGTATGCCACGTAACCAATTTTGCTGTTTATACATTGAATGATAACAATTACTTCCCGTTATTACTTCGGCTAACTTATATTGTAATAATATCCTCTCAAAGGAGTCGGACAAAATAAATCCTAACATCATCACCAGTCACTATTAGGCTGTACTGTACTGTACTGTATCAGCCTTTTTAATAGTCCACTGCAGGACGTAGGCCTACCCACGAAGGGTGATTGGGCCATATCCACCACGCTGGCCCAGTGCGGGTTGGTGGATTCACATACGCCATCGAATTTCTTCTACGGACAAATGCAGGTTGCCTCACGATGTTTTCCTTCACCGAAAAGCCAGTGGTGTGAAATTCCGTACATAAATTCCAAAGAACTCATTGGTACGGGACTGGGATTGAACCCACGACCTCACGATTGTAAGGCGGGCGTCACTACCTCTAGACCACCACGGCTTCTACTATTAGGCATTGGCCAGAAATTATATATTACATATTCATTCTTCAAAGTAGTGAAGAATTTCGTGAAATTTACAATTTTGAATATGGCGTCTATTGAAGAAGGTTGCTGGGCTCCTCCAAATTCCATCGAGTCTGACTCGATGACTTACAGATCTGAGCAACTAGGTGAGTAAACTATTTAAAACACACTCAACGACAAAAAGAAAGAACTAAATGCAAGAATTGAGGGTCCAAACTTTAAAGTGAGTTAATAGTATCATGTGGGGTTTGTATCGTAAGAAAGAGCTTTATTAGCACATTCTTAAACAGATTTTGAAATATTTTTACGAAGTGTAACTTTCGATTTATAACAAAAAGTGTAAAAAAATTGTCATTTTATAAGCTGATTTATTAATATAATCCCGGTTTGACCCCACCGGTTCTGGATAATGTTGTAGATTTATCTATCTACAACTAGCTGACCCGCCAAACTTTGTTCGTCTGAAAAATAATTCTTTTTCACATAATATAACTAGGCATTCATTTTAAAGTTATTTTATATTTAAAAGACAAAGTTGCAATAAATGATAGAGTTTGAGTTATGCAAATAGTTCAACAACTCTTGCAGTTCCTCTACAGTAAAAAGTTCTGAGAACAATTACCTAATGTAAACACAAGTTGGTTTATTTATTCAGTTTGTCTATTCAACTATACAATTCCCTACTAATATACTAATAATAGGGGGTATTCTTTTAAATATTTCACATAATCATCTACCTATTTACCTAATGTTGTCTATTTGTATTTTATAAAACTCGCCAAACTTTCATACCTGTATTATTAAATTAAATGCGCCGTATCCCAAGTAGCAAAAGCAGCTATTGTCCAAAATAAAACTAATGATTTAATATGTTACCAAAATGGTTATTTTTTTATATTTTAATAGCGCGAAGTCCAAGTCCGGGGCGGGCTAGTAGTTTTCATTAGCTGTATAGGTGTGTCGTTGTCATGTGGTTTACAGACACAAGCAGCAAGAGCGGAGAATACATGGAGATGACACCGGTGGCGGCACCCGAACTGGAACTCCCGAGGTTTCAAACTAACAGAATAGCAGTGCAGCCGCAGGAGATAAATATTACTGAATTAAAACGTTTACTACTATTGATTATTTTTTTAGCAACGACAATCTTATTTTTAGTTGTTATATTAGTTTGGATGATACAAAATAAAATAAAATAAAGAAAGTTTATGTTTAAACATAGTTTTCATCCACTTTTCTTACTACCTACCTATATCCCTACTGACTAAGTACCTACGTACTTATTAAGTACTGCCTGTCTGTAAAGGTGGGCATACACGATGCGATGATTTGATCAAATTTTCGCTTCATTCCAACTGGGAGCTCATTCAATTAATTCAAAGGTCCTCAATAACTACTAACCAGCTATAGTTAACTACCTATATTTGGCCTCCACTGGACTGATCTGATGAATTGATGCGATCATCGCGTTCTGTGCGCCCAGTTTCAGGTAGTAGTACAAATCGTTAACTACCAATTCCTACCTTTGAATTAACTGAATGAGCTCCCAGTTGGCATGAAGCGAAAATTTGATCAAATCATCGCATCGTGTATGCCCACCTTAACCGGACGGGCGGGCAGACATGCGATCTAGGGTTGCCATCAAATATTGTAAACACAATCTTTATAATTGTAAATTACTATTTCTTTCAAAGTAGCAGCTTGTAAGATCATGTCTGTGAGGCTGACAATCACAAATGTTTGCGGCATTAGCGTTTATTACTAGCTTAAAGACATGATCTTACAGGACGCTACTTTGAAATAAATAGTAGGTACTTAGTTTACTGTATTTGATGGCAGCCTTGGATCGCATCTCCTTTATATGTCCTCTTTAGAATTATTGTTCTTACGAAAGTTTTGAACCAAATAATTATCTGTAAAGCTTAACCCTTATTAAAATAAAGGTAGAATGCATACCACTTGATTTTTTTAAAAAAAAAAGGACTTTTTTTTCAACGAATTTAATCGAATTGAATAGCAAGTAAAACGTTGTATTTTTTTTTATCCAACTACTGGCAACATTTCACTAATAAACGTCACCCGTCCTTATAAGTCAATGTCAAAGAGGGCAAGTCGGCAGTTTGGCGAAAAAAATTTGAAATTTGTGCATCGCTGCCACAAAAATTTGAGTTTTGTTCTACGAAAAATCTGGTAAGTGGTTTTTGCGTCCAGATTTATAAACTAGGCTATATTGTTGTTGTTTTGCATTCATTTGGTTGAGAATTCTGGTAATCTATGCATGGTTTTCGATCATGTGAAGTTATGGGTGATTGTGGTAAATTATCTACCATTGTTCATTCGTGCCTAACTGTTATTGGATTTACTAATATAGAAACGGTTTGTATTTTTGGGTTGTGAATGGTGCATATTTTTCTTTACTAATATAAAAACTATATGTTTTTTTGGTTTATGAATCGTGCATATTTTTATTTGATAATACCACGTGGCGCTCAAACTACGACATTAATTTTAAGTGGTGGTTCTACTCATCATAACGACCAACTTTTAATATGGGGTCATTTTTTTATCATCGAAAAGAATCTGCTGTTCTATACATTTTGTCAATTTCAAAATCCACCGTTGTATGGAACAGTTGATTCTTTTTCGAAGATAGAAAGTTGGCCCAATAGTAAAAGTTGGTTGCTGTATAAAAACGATATGAATTTTTGGGTTATGTATGGTGCATATTTTTTAATTTGCTTAGCTTTGTTTATTTCGCTTATTTCAGTGGTCTACCCACAATGTCGGAAAAGAAGAAGAAACGCTTATCTTATACCGCCGATTCCAAAGCACTGGTAAATATTGTAGAAAATATAGACGAATTATCGGATTTATCTGACTGTGATGAGGAAGATGATCCGCTTTATGGAAATAATGTAAGTAGTCCTTCAGACTCTTATCAATTTTTATCACAGGAAAATCTTATCGAAAGGCGCATGGAAGAGATGTTTGGGATAGATTCGGAAGATGAAATAAATATTAAAGATTACGAGATAACCGAGCAAACACAAGAAAACCTTCAAAGAGTTTTAGAATGCCATCCATCGACCAGTACACATACAATTGTCTCTGAAAACTTTATTCCAAGCAACAACCACCCAACAAAAAGTTTATGTCAAAATTCTCCTGGCCAAATTCAAATCAGTTCGCACTCAGAAGATCACGTAGTCCAATTTACTTCAACTCAACAAAGTAGCTCTCCCGCAACGTTATCCTCTTTCATAGAAATGCAAATGCAGCAGCCAATAAACAGAGATCCTCTTATCTTGACTCCGTCTTCTGGCATACAAGATTCGATAGACGAGTCTCTATTCAACACGATACAATTCCAATCTGCATCGCCATGCCCTTTTACTACGGAGCAAAACAATCATTCGCTGGAGCTACTAATCGGGAAAGATCCACTAATCTCGGCACAACGAAGTCGCTCAGCAACTTTATCCTCGTTCGCTGAAGACCAAAATGATGTCACAGATTGAAGATGAACCGCTTGTTACCAGCCAATTAGCTCTTTCGGATTTAGATAGGCCTGCTATAATTGTACAAAATACATCTGTGGATTCTTCATCAAACAGTCTCAATCGATCAGCTCCTCAACCTAGACGAAGATCCCGTTCTAGACCCGACAAAAACCCTTTCATTTCGACACGACGAAGTCGCTCAGCAACTTTATCCTCGTTCGCTGAAGACCAAAATGTGTCACAGATTGAAGATGACCCGCTTGTTACCAGCCAATTAGCTGCAACAAGAGAAAATAAAATCAAATAAACGTTTAAAAAAAATACGTGCTGTGCGTGAATCCAAACGCAGATCCCGTTCCATCCGATCCCGTTCTAGACCCAACAAAAACCCTCTCATTTCGACACGACGAAGTCGCTCAGCAACTTTATCCTCGTTCGCTGAAGACCAAAATGTGTCACAGATTGAAGATGACCCGCTTGTTACCAGCCAATTTGCTGCAACAAGAGAAAATAAAATCAAATAAACGTTTAAAAAAATTACGTGCTGTGCGTGAATCCAAACGCAGATTATTAAAAAAAAACAGGACACTTAGAAAATATTTTAACCGAGTTAAAATGTAAAATGAAGATGCTACACGAAGAACTAGATCTTTTAAAAGATATTGACACTGAAAATACAGACTTTTTGAAGCGATGTCTCAGCAAAGCGAATTGTCCGCAAAAGTATTCGGCATCTCTTAGAAAGTTTGCGTTACGTTTGCATTTTTTAAGCCCTAAGGCTTATTCATTTATAAGAAAACAATTTGACACATGTTTGCCCCATCCTAAAACATTATATAGGTGGTATAAATGTATAGATTGTGAACCAGGTTTCACCGATGAAGCTTTTGAAGCTATCAAATTATTTGTTAGTAAAACAAACCATAAAATACTGTGCTGTATTAGTTTGGATGAAATGTCGATCCGACAACATCTTCAATGGAATGGAAAGCGGACTGTTGGATACGTAAACGTAGGAGATCATTTGGATAGCGACAATTTGCCCGTAGCCAAAGATGCATTGGTGTTTATGGTTACGGCGTTAAACGCCAGTTGGAAGATACCTGTTGGTTACTTCTTGACTAATGGAGTAAACGGAGATCAACGGAGTGCGTTATTGCAAAACTGTGTTCATTTGTTATTACAATGTAAGGTCCAAATAGTATCAGTTACTTTCGATGGATGTCCTGCAAATTTCGCCATGGCGAAAAATTTAGGCGCTCAATTTCACGATGTAAATAATATTGACCCAAAAATAAATATCGAAGGTGAACAAATTTTGATAATACCAGACGCATGTCATATGTTAAAACTTGTCCGGAACACACTTGCCGACAAAAAAGAAATTTTAAATCATAATAAAGAAAAAATATCATGGGACTATCTACACAAATTACATAATTTGCAGCAAAATGAGGGTGTACATTTAGCAAATAAGCTTAGAGGGGCACACATACATCACAAAAAACAGATAATGAAAGTACGTCTCGCTGCACAAACATTCAGCAACTCTGTCGCAGAGGCTCTTTTATTCTGTAAGAATAATTTAGAAATAGAAGACTTTATTCATTCGGGTGCAACAATAGAGTTTATCAAATACTTTAATGACATATTTGATATTTTAAATAGCCGCCGTCGAAGTGCGTACGGATTCAAGAAATCGATCAGTGACGAAAACTTTGAATTAGTCGATGCAAAGTTTAAAGAGTTTGAATCGTACCTAAAAACGCTCAGGTTTAATGACGGCAATCTTGTTATAAAATCAGGAAGAAAAACAGGGTTTCTGGGATTTTTGATTTGTATTAAGGCTCTCCGAATGTTTTTTTATCAGTACATAAATATCGAAAATGCTCCGATTCAATATTTATGTACATATAAAATGAGTCAAGACCACTTAGAAATTTTCTTCAGTGCCATTCGTTCTAAAGGTGGCTTTAACAACAACCCTACTGCGTTACAGTTCACATCAGCGTATAGGAGACTGTTAGTTCACGGTGAATTAAAAAATATGTCAACAGGAAATTGTGTACCATTAGACAATATTAATATTTTAACATGCAATTTAAGCGCGATGTGCCGTAAAATAAATAATAGAAGAGAAAGATTGTTAGCGATAAGTGAATATCCCGATGAAGCTCAAATTGTTGAATTGCCCGAAAGCCATGACTATATTGGAAACTGCGAGCTTAGTGAATTTACAAAAGAAGCTACAATTTACGATGCTGGATACATAATTCGTAGCATGAAAAAATTATTAAATGTTCTGAATGTTTAGGTGCGATTGTTGCATGTGAAAAGTTTCCGGGCTTTATCCTACAAAAAGATGTAGGCGGATTGCATTATCCGTCACAAGACGTCATTAAAATTTGTTTAATTGCAGAAAAAGTTTTGAGACAAATCATTACTATTCACTGAAATTCATATCTGTCCAAAAAAGATAGTGTGCCTAAAATGATATGCAGTGTATTTAAAAAAATGATTCACACGGAAATTTTTAAGGACCTAACTAATCATATTAATGACCAAAGTCCTTTGGACAATAATTTATCATTGCTAATTAAAGCAATAACTATGCGATATTTAGAAGTTAGGATTCATTTTATCATGTGTTCATTTTCTCAAGGCGAGGGCAGAATACGAAATCTGCATACAAAGTTAGTATTATTTAGAGGACAATAGCCGTTTTTCGACTAGACGGCACGGCGATGGCACGGCACTGTTCACTCTGTGTGTGTGTGTGTGTGTGCCGTGTGTGTCCGTCCCGCGCACTCACACACGCTACCGCGGCGTAGTAACTTATTAGTAATCTGTGCCGCCCGTCGTAGCGGAAAAGCGGCTAATCGAGCATAGGTATTTAAGACACATTTTTGATGTTATGTAATCATTTTTGTAAATATAATTACAAATTTGACTGTACCATGACGCGTTACAAATTAATTTAACTTTGAAATAAAAAAATAAATATCAGTAAATATTGTTTTATTTCATCATTCGTCACTTACATCCTGTATTATCTCATTATGCTTATTACCTAAAATGGGGAAAATCGACACATTTGGCAACATTAAAATATACTATAGCTGTCTCGAGTGCGGCCACGGCAGTACTCTATCTATAGGTACGAGTATTTAATCTGAGGCGTAGACTATGAACTTAAGTGGGGGTGTTGAAAATAGTTTGTAACTGTCATAGTCTTTGTTACCCTAGCAACCTATATAAACATGTGCTATCACTTGTGTCTAAATTAAAAACGTTTACATCTTAATCACAGATTCAGCTTTATTTAATTTATTATGCCTTCCACTGTGTAGCTGCTGGCCCATTTCCATCAGAAATTATTTCTATTCTCGTATTTTTACTGATCAGTCCAAACATGACAGCGTCAAGCAGTCCAACCATGACAGCCTCAAACCAACTGTCACTTTTACTGTCTCATAACTTGCAAACTTCAAAGTCATTGTTGCAAATTATTGTGAGTAAACCAAAATCGCATTCGCTATACAATGTTTTCGATTTAAATATTAAATAAACAGTTAAAAAGTGCAAAAACGAATGACTGTGATGTTTAAGTGTCGTGCAACGAGAAAAAATAAGTATTCTATGTAAGTAGCTACGCTACAAGTAATACCAAAATATTGCAGTAGTTTTCCCAGAAAGTGTAATCAATCATTTGATGAAGTTGCAAGACAAATTATTCATAATGCCTACTGACAAGATTTAGATAAACAAAGACAGTATATCTCAATATTAGTGGATGAAGTTAAAACTGCTGGTAAAAATTCCAGGCGAAATAAGACGCAAGCATTTTTTTCTACAAATACAGCGGAGGAGTTCAAGTATGTCAAGGATTTTTTATTAAGACGCTAGATCTATCTTAAGGATTCTTAAGAAAAATTTAAAGAAAGATATGTAGCTCGTGTTGTTGCTCCGAGTGAGCGGGGTGGGTAAGCACCAACCAGATGTCACTTGACCAAATGAAAACAAAGAAATGTTATATCAGCATATTCTGTTATTTCCCACTGTGCCGCCCCATTATAGTCGAAAAGAAAACAAATTACAAGTAGGTACTAGCTAGAAGATTTGTCATTGAGAGATATGTATAATCTATGCGTTAAGCAATGCACGGAGCAAAATGTTCCTGAAAAATTTTGGCTTTACTTTTCAATAATCAAAACTTGAAATTTCATAATGACATGTGTGATTCGTACGTAAAATACAATAATTGCAGTGAGAAAGAAAAACCAGGTCTATTTCCATTACAGAAGAAACATATTTGTCGGAAGACTGATGTACACCATTACCATAGTAGGGGAGGGTATGATAATGCCGCGCCCCAGTGTAACTAAATATCTACCTATAGAAAGCTATGGATGTGTATGCATAAAATGATCGCCCTAGCGACTGAGAAACCCCACCCAGTGCTGCCAATGTTACGGCAATTACCGTGTTCTACGGCTTTCAGGCCAAAAAATCACAAAATGCACGGCCTACGGCTGCAACCCTATGGCCGTAGCAGATTCTACGGCTATTCGCAAATTCTGCGGTGTTTAATTAACTCCGATGCACGAAATTATATCGTCATATAGTGCCGTCCCATTTACCCAAATATTATTTGACAGGAGATCGGCACTATATGATTGTCGATTTTCGAACACCGGAGTAGCCCTTTCAGGCCCGTCATACACGACCGTGCAAATTTATTTCAAAAATTCCCGCGCCGCGCTCAATCTATTTTGTGGCCCGAGACCCACAGCATACGATCGTGCGTGAACTACGCGTTGTACGTAATAATATTTTTTGCGGCTCACGCCAGTCAGTTGGCGTCAGTGACGCAACAAAGATGGCGTCGGTTTTCGTTGATGGAAGTGGTGCACGTAAATACTGATATTTTGTGTAATTTTTTAGTAAATCACTTGGTATTTGTTGTTATTTATTAAGTGTCATCATAATTCATCAATTAAACAAGCATTTATTTGTAAAAAAACAGTTTTTTTTTTAATAAAATAGCACTTTAAATTCTAAAGTCACGATCGTGATGTTTAGGTCTATCTTCATTTTAGTCAAATTTAGGTATGGACTGTCATTAGTTGAATCTAAAGATTATTTTTACTATTTTTGACAGGGCGAGAGCTTACAAGCGACTTACTTTTACAACTGCTTGGAGATGGCAATGATTCCGAGGTAGACTATCTGGATGATGACGAAGAATTGCCACTTCAAAGGTCACTGGATCCTGCTGCCAACGCAATTCCAACAGCACCATCCCCAATACCGCCCCAAGGTACACGTCAACGTAGAAGTGTGGGCCAGAGCTGCTTGGAAGTTAGAAGAAGGATCTGGAGACAAGTACCATTTCAACAAAAAGAACATCACAACTACCTACCACGCGTTCATCCAGGTACAATCAGATCACCCATGGAATATTTTAATGACTACTTCAATGACGAGTTTTTCGAAGAAGCTGCGATCTGTACTAACAATTACTACATGCGTCGTTCTGGCCGGATACTGAATACAAATTCCACTGAAATAAAGAAGCTGGTAGGTATTCATTTGATCATGGGAGTCATCCCATACCCCCGGCTATTCATGTATTGGCGGGCTGGGATGCGATTGGACATGATAGCAAACATCATGCCTAGAGAAAGGTTCAAGACCTTGCGCTCAGCATTGCATGTGATTGCTAGTGATACAGCTACACCAGGGAATACCAACGTGCTCTGGAAAGTACAGCCAATACTAAATCGGGTCAAACGAGCATGTGATCTACTCGAGAGACAGCCGGGATTTTATTCCATAGATGAGCAAATGCTCCCTTTCAGTGGTGTATGTCCACGCCGATTGCGCCAGGTCATCAAATCAAAACCTCGCCCTCAAGGTCTAAAAATTTTCGTGACCACTACTCATGACGGTCTGATGATAGATTTTAAAGTCTACAGAGGTGCCAGCACTCCGTTTGATGACAGATCTTTGGGGGTTGGTGCTTCAGTGATTTTGCATCTCTCCAAGTCAATTCCCAGAGGCAGCTGTCTTTATTTCGACCGATATTTCTCGTCAATAACTTTGCTTGTAAAACTGAACACCATTGGACTACACGGTACAGCGACGCTAATGATGAACCGTGTACCTGAGCGAAAGAACATAGATTTCAAACCTGATCGCCGAATGCAGCGTGGTGAATCACAACAGTTTGTGTGTGATGATGTCGTAGTTATCAAATGGATGGACAACAAGTCTGTGTTAGTCGCATCTAACTGCACATCTGCAGACGAATCAACATTTGTAAAGCGCTGGGATACAAATATCTCAGCTTTTACTGATGTTACTGCGCCAAGAACAATCGCTAACTACAACAAGCACATGGGCGGTGTTGATATACTCGATCAGTCGATGGAGTATTACCGCACCTTCATGAAGACAAGAAAGTGGACTCTGAAGGTAATGCTTCATTTTTTTGATCTTGCTGTTTGCAATGCATGGCGCCTGTATACATTGGAATGTGCAGCAGCTGAGATTCCAAGAAACAAAATAATGGACTTGTTAGAGTTTCGGTTGCAAGTCGCGGACGGACTTACCAACACACCTACCCGCCAAAGAAGGACTGAGAGTGATGATGATCATGATGAGGCCGTCGAAAATATACACTATACAGCCAAATACGTCAAGATTCAAGAAATCAAACCAACCTTCTCAAGCGAAGAGATACGACGGTTATGATCACCTTCCATGCTTTGAAAGCATTGATAGTCCTCGCGCATGTAGAATGGATCAATGCAAGAGTCGATCAAAGATTAGATGCCAAAAATGCGATGTGTACCTATGCCTCACAAGAAAGCAAAACTGCTTTATGGCCTACCATACCAAATAATAGATTTAAGTCTGATTGAAGCAATTATAAAGGCTGATTTTGAAATAATATTATGTTAGTTCTCAATTAATAGAATGCTAGCGTGATTAAGTAATAGATATTGTTCCTATTGATGTAAAACACTAAAAGTGATGTTCACTTAATAAATATATCCTGATTTTCTGTACATAATGCATTTTTTTTATACCAAAAAAACTAAAAACCTGAAAACGTCACAATCGTGCACTAGTATAGTTGAAGCCCAAACCTCACGATCGTGCAGGGGTTGTAACTAGCCCTGGGGGTGGTAAGGATTTTTTTTATTTTTTTTATCATAACCTTTCAACATTTCTCATTCCAACCCCATGTTAATAAAACAAAATTTACAGAAATAATATTTTGGGCCTGAAAGGGGTAGAGTCCGCGCCACTACTGATGTCCATATAAAATTTTAACCACAACCGATTCCAAGAACATCGCTAAATTTGCACTCAGTGTTTTATCAATGCCCCATTCAAACAGTGATTGTTAACGAATTTTCAGTTACGTGAACAATATAAAAACAAAGAAGAGGAACAAATTATTTACTTCAACTATTAACGGACTTCTCTTGACAAAAGAATGCATTAAAAGTAACAACAGCAAAAATGATTACAGAACTTTTGAACCCACAACCTCATGGTACCAAAAAATTCGTGACAAGAAAAAATATTTATTGAACGTCTTCAATAAATATTTTTTCTTGTCTTCGTTCTTCAACGAAGAGAGTTTATAGAAGATATTCGGGAATTGTACCGGGAAATGAAAATTCAAGACATTCAAAATTATAATTTGTTGTTATTTTTTTTCAAACTAATAGAAAAAAATCAAACATTTGCCCAAATGGCGCTATTTTAAGCGCATGGCTGGTAAGTGCTGGGGTATCCGCTCTTAAAAAGAAATCCTGGTATATCTTTACGATGAATAGATATTTAGATAGGATGAATAGAGTTTTGGGTTTTAATAAAACTGAAATTGCATTGTTTTTTCGCAATTTAGAAGAAATGACAGAGACAGATGCTTGTGCAGCAAAACGTATATTTAATGTTGATGAAACAGGTATAACAACTGTTCAAAGACCTGGAAAAAATTATGCACCTAAAGGAGTTAAGCAAGTTGGCAAAATTTGTGCCATGAATGCATCGAGAACTTCATTCATCCCACCCATGTTTATATATCCACGCCAAAGAATCAAGCCAAGTCTCAAGATTGTTGGGCCCATGGGAGCAGAATATAAGTGTTCAAAATCGGGATGGATCACCGAAGAACTTTTTGAGAAATGGCTTCGTCACTTTGCCAAATATACACAGTCAGGTCATAAATTCTGTCACATGTTTAATATAAAATAATTGAAACAAGTTTATTCATTATGTAACCATTTATATACCAAAATGAACTTAACAAAACATAGATTCTTATGACACTAAAGTTTAAAAGTTTATTCAAAATGACCTCCGTGATTTTGAATACAGGCCTTCAATCTGCGCGGCCAGTCGTCTATCGCAGCACGAACGAGGTCCATGTCAATATCGGCGGCTGCCTTAATCAAGGATGTCTTGAGTGACTGCGAATTGGGATGAGGCTTTGAGCACGCCTTTTCCTCCAAGTGTTGCCATATCTTGTAATCTAACGGACTCAAATCTGGACTGGAGGAGGGCCAGTCTTCGTGCCGGATGAAGTCGATTTCACGCGCCGCCAGCCAGTCTTGTGTGCTCTTCGCTCTATGAGCTGGCGCCGAATCTTGTTGGAATACCCAGTGCCTGTTATTGAACATGGTATGAGAAACAGGTTCCACAAGGTTCGTCAGGACTGTATTTTGATACACGACTGCATTCGTTTTTACACCTTTCTCACAAAAATGTACCTCTGTTAAGCCCCAATAAGAAACTCCCAACCATACCATGAGCGAGGATGGAAAATGACCTCGTTGGACACGCGGAATACGGTTGCTCGCTTCTTCACTACTGTGTGCGTACACCTTATCATTTTGTTTGTTGTAGCTCTCTTCTACGGTAAAAGTTTTTTCATCCGAAAAATAGAATTTCCCGACATTTTTTCCCGCGTACCGCTTCAAAAAAGCGCGGCATCTCTTCAGTCTCAGATCCATTAGACGAGCATTTAAACGATGTCCTGTTTTTCTTCGATATGCCCGAAGCCCTAAGTCTTCATTTAACACCCTTTTCACCGTGGTTCTGCTTAACCCCATCTGAAGGGCCAACAGTTTCTGCTTACGTTTGGGATTTCTTTGAATTCGCGCCTTCACAGCTTTTATCACTGCTGGAATCCTAACAGACCGAGGGCGACCACTTCTTGACCTGTCATCTACACTAGAGTCTTCATTGTATCGTTTGATGGTACGATTAACGAATCTTTTGGTTATATTCAAATTTTCCCGATGGACTTGTAGGCGAGAACATAATAGTAGAACTGAAATGCCCAGTTGCTGCTGCCAAAATTGGTATGGATGAAGCCATTAAAGCAAACAAAGTTCAAATTTTAAAAACTAACAAAAAAACCAATGAAATATCAATTAACTGCAACAGCAACTGGTATTTCCAAGTTCAAGGGCAATTAAACGTTTCTGGAAGAGAGGTCTGCATTTTTGCTATTTGGGACAAGGTAAGTGACACAAAACCTCTCAGAGTTATTAAGATAACAAAAGATCAAAATTTCTGGAAAAATAAAATGGAGCCGAAACTTGTCAACTTTTATTTAAACCACATTCTTGTCGAGTTGGTTGACTCGCGCCATAGTAGGGGTTTACCAGTAAGGGATGAAGAAGGAAACAAAGAAAACAAAATAGATGAATGACAACAAAGCCTTTCTCCAATAGCCGGACAAAGCAGTACTATAGATTCTGAAGAGTTTTGAAATTATTAAAAACCGAAATGAAGTCATTTTAATCGTTGACTCGGACAATATATTACGTTATCCTTACTTCCTTGCTAATATTATAAATCCTAAGGTGTGTTTGTCAATTTGGTTTTTTGGTTTGTTCCGAAAAGTGATGTAGATTCCTTTTTATCCAGAAAATAAAACATTGTTCACATAGTATAAGCAAAACACTATTTTACTAAATATTTCCTATGGAAAAGATTAAAAATTAAAATGTGACGCGGGCAAACCCGCGGGTAAAAGCTAGTAATAATATAAATCTGGAAATGCATACCTCTCTTCCAGTAAATTTTATGCCGACGGTCAGGAGTCGATACCGTAAGAGCTAAGAACCTTAACTCCAGGGTGAAAATGTTAAAGGGCACAGCGCCGCTAGTAGCTCTTAGTGAAAAATTGTTCCGATAGCCGTTTCGGTAAACGGCTTAATACTAAATAATCTCGACCACCATCTTAAGAGGTGTCAAGGGATCAATATTTCTATCAACCGGTGAGGTGAAGTTTTACCATAACTTGGTAGTCGCAGAAGGTGATGACAGATGATACCAATATACAATGTTTCAATCCTTGATTTTGTAAAATATACCGATTTATTGCATTTTATTCATCTTCCATTTCATTATGTGATGCCAAATTTCCACGTTATCATTAGCCACAATAAATGGACAGTTATCATCGACCTCCTCCATGGTTAGTCTAACTATTTGTGCACGCTCATAAATGTTATAAACAAAATGTTGAACTGTAGGTGTAATTCCAACGTAAGGGTAATCCCGTTTTCTCAAATAGCTTTGTAACACAACTGTCCACAAACAATTATACCTACTACACGCATGTTAAATAATAACATGTTGCATAGGTGTAATTCAGACGTAAGAGTAATTTTTGTTTTCTGTTTTTTGATGAAACGGAATTACCCTTACGTCGGAATTACACCTACGCTACATGCCATTATTTAAAATGCGCTTACAGAATAACATTACAAAAGATATAAGTCCAGTTGCCTTTGATACAGAAACGTGCGTGAGTTTTACATGCCTGCATCGATAGTGATTGCAATGTAATAGATTTTGAACGTTTCTCAAACTTTTTGAGACTGAAACGTACTGTGGCATACATGTTTCATAATAAGTTTCATAAATAGTTGCCGAAAACAGCATTCCAATAGTGACATTTTATCCCATGATGAACTTTAAAATGCTTTAAATTTTATCATTAGACTCTCACAACAGGAATCATTTCCCAAATATGATCTCATAAAAAAAAGAAAACTAATATTCCTAACAAAAGTAAACTAACCAAGTTTAATGTTTTCTTAGATGACCAACAGTTAATTCGTGTCGGTGGTCGTCTAGGCAACTCAATATCCATATGACAAAAAATCCCTACAATTATACAGCCTACTCATCGCTTTACTAAACTCCTATTGCTCCTAGACCGGTGAATTCTCTGCCGAAGAAAAATCTCCAAGATTCTTCTAGACACCTAAATCGCTACCAAAGAAATGAGCAGCTGAGACAACAGTTTTGGGCACGATGGAGTAAGGAATTTATATCAGAACTGCAACAGCACATAAGATGAAGACACAACCATGACATGACACTGGTTTCCGCAAAAATATACAGGTAGACTGGACTATGGAGTAAGGAATTCATATCAGAACTGCAACAGCACATAAGATGAAGACACAACCATGACATGACACTGGTTTCCGCAAAAATATACAGGTAGACTGGACTCCAACCGTTCTACCGAAATCGTGCTGGGCTCATAATTAAGCTACAGCCAGTTACAGGCATGCAAGTAAGTGAATACACATGCCCGTAGCTTGCACACTAGCATACCAGCTCCATGCAAGTGCCAGCTACAGTCATGTGTATTCACTTACTGGCATGCCTGTAACTGGAAGCTAGCTAGTTGCAAGTAGCTAGCACAACATTTGATTTTCTTGCATGCCCGTTGAGGGAGGGGACGCGGGGTCTGCTAACCTGGCACGTGTGAACAGACGCGACAGCTACGGGCATGCCAGTAGCCGACTCATTGTGACCGTAGGCGCACGTTTTTTGTTTTGATTTCGAAGGTCAAGTTTTTTCTCTCTATTGTTGGTTTTTGTATTCAACATGGCACGATGGGGCGACGAGAAAACTATACAGTTCATTCATTTGTACAGAGAATACGAATGTCTTTGGAAGCCGACTAGCCCGCTTTACAAAAACAAAATAGCACGTGGCAATGCCTTCAGCAAAATACAAGAAGAATTAAATCTGACTGAAAAAGAAATTAAAAATAAAATCAAAAGTCTACGAAGTACTTACCATCAAGAAAGGCCTTGCCTTCAGCAAAATACAAGAAGAATTAAATCTGACTGAAAAAGAAATTAAAAATAAAATCAAAAGTCTACGAAGTACTTACCATCAAGAAAGGAATAAAGTGGAAAATTCAAAACGATCCGGAGCTGGCTCCAGTGATATTTACAAACCCAGTTTGATTTGGTATAAGGAAATGGATTTTATAAATGAAAGTTTCGAATATAGAAATTCAATCCAAACAGCTGTTGTAAGTACCTACTCTTTCTTTTCTACATTGTCACATTTATGATATAGGTACCTATGGAGGTATGAATGTAAAAAAATAGTTCACACAAAAGTTTTATTAAACAAAAGTACTTACTTATACAATTACATTTATTCATTTAAAATATTAATCAAACGGTCTTGCCAAGGCACTGCTTCTGTTGTAATGAAAAGATCTGCATATTTATTTCTAATAAGTATCGCTTCTCTAGACGATCGATTATTTCGTGTTCCAGGTAAATTCCGTAAACATGTTTGTAAGTGATCACGCCAGGAGCCGTTAATAATAGTACCGAGTTGAATATCTTCATAATCCACACACCTTTGTGTGATATAAGTATTAGTGGTTTTTCGCAACCAATTGTGCAAAGAACATGCCGCTAATACTATGACATCAACTTTTTCTGGTTTTAGAGCTATAAATGATTCAAAAATTCGGAATCTTGATACAAGTATACCGAACGCATTTTCGACAATTCGCCTAGCCCTTGACAATCGATAATTAAAATTTTTTTCTCTTCGGGTGGCTCTGGTAGGAAACGGTTTCATGAGATATTTTTTTAATGGAAAAGCTGCATCTCCAACTATAACAGAATTTTCAGGAATATCTAAAGAATTATTTTCTAGTGCTTGTTTCAAGCCTGATCTTTCAAACACTCCTCCATCTGAAGCTCTGCCGTTGCATCCTATATCAATATAGGAAAAACAGTAATCCTCATCCACCAATGCTAGTAGCACTATGCTGTAGCTTCCTTTATAATTAAAATAATTTGATGTATCGTCAGGAGCAATAATATTTATGTGTTTGCCATCGATAGCTCCAATGCACCCTGGAAAGTTCCATTTTGTTCGAAAGCCATTTTCTATCACCTTCCATTCCTGCCTCGTAGGAATCTGAAAACAAAATGTCTGTTAATACATATAAACATAAAAAACGAATACTAATTTGATTTAAAAAAAAATTACAGGTACAACAGTCCTCTCAATCGAGCACTGAAACCGAAACACCACCATCACACTCTCAAAGAGAGCAATCCTCCTCTCAATCAGTCCAGCAATCATACCAGCAGTCCTCCTCTCAAACAGTCCAGCAGTCAGACCAGCAATCTTCCTCTCAAACAGTCAATCCACCAAACAACGAAACATTGACTGTCGCATTCGACCAATCACACTCATCCGCTGAAGCAAGCACTACAAACGAGCAAGCACCACCACCCTCTCTCCAGGACCAAAGATCTTCTTCTCGCATTGCAGCAATCAACCAACCACATAAAACTAGTCAGACTAAGAAAAAACGTGTAGAGCAAAACGAAACCTTAACTGCACTTGAACGCCTGGAAAATATTGCTACTGCAATCAATAATCCTGGATCAAATGAAAACAAAAAAGATGAGTTTTATTATTTCGGACAAAGTGTTGCTGCTCAGTTAAGGTCATTGCCATTAAATAACGCTCTGGATATGTAATCCAAAATTCAAGTTTTGCTAAGTACAGAAAGGTCTCGATTGTCCACTTCATATTCTCAGCCATCCACTCCGTATTCTAACACAATATATTCTGAAGCAGAATCTGTCGATGATCAATACATCATAATACCCACGCAGCCAAACACGGTCAAGAATCAGGAAATATTATTTTTTCTAAAGCTTGGAATAATGCCTAATGTCTATGCTGAAATAAATAAAAACCATGAATGATATTCAAAATTATTTGATTCAAACAATATTCAAAAACATGAGAGATATTGCTGTTTTTGATGTGTTTATAACCCGTTCTGGATACTTACATCCTCTTCTACGAGTATTTATATTTTTTCCCGGAGTCGTCTGTCAAATTTGTCACCATAATTTATGATGCAGTCTGCAGCAAGCCTCTCTACAGTTGTGGCGTAATTTAAAAAAAAACGTCAATGCAGTTAAATTTGGGTCGGTCACTGGAAATGTTTGCAGATTTACGGTTCGAGAGTTGTGTGCTATGTCTTTTAAGAAAGTTTCGGGCCCAATCAAACCTACTCGTAGGTATATTATCTTGAAGGCCATATATTTTTTTACCATTTATTTCGAGGTATTTCTATGCGGAAACACGAAGATCCGTCGTATCAAAAGGAAATCCCCAATTTTAGGAAGATATTCTCCTCTTCGGGTGAAAATAATGTCGGATGACCGCGTTCTCTTTTTGTACAATTAATGTTTCTAGTCTTTCTGCTCGGGGTGCTTTTTGGCACACTATAAATGTATTCGCTGCTTAAACTAGACCCATTTTTCCCACTTTGACACAATATTTGCTTCTTGTTACTTGTTTGAGTCATATTTTTTTTTATTATATTACCAAGCGAAGTGCTGGCAATAGGTTCCTTTTTATTTGTAACATGTGTAGAGAGTGCTTCCGTTGCTATGTCATTGTTGAATTAATTTTCGTTTCGAGTAGTTAAGTCTTCAACAATTGGGTCTGATATAAATAAAGTCATAATCTTCAAACACGTTGGGATTTATGGGATGAATGCCAGTCACTTCGAAACCTTTTACTGCTTCGAAGCTACTCTCAAATAAGCTTTGTTAATAATTGAAGCCAAAACATCATGACTAATTTTTTCATAAGGATGGTTTTTCATATCTACTGTCCCTACTAAAGTACTAGATTAAAAAAAAAAAAGAAAATATCAAACCAAAATTATTATTAGTTTTTGTTTTAGCAAGACTTAGTGACATCACTCATTCGTCGTATAACCGCTCGCTTCACCGCTGACACTGTAGTGTCCGTTTTCAATAGTTGCGTAAAAGCACTGCGGACACTGTTGTGTCCGCATTTATATTTTGCGCCAGATTCAGTAAAATTCTCTATCCTGCTTTTGCTAAGGAAATTTAAAAAATGAATGCTATCTCAATTCAATTCAATTCTTGATTTGTGGCTTCTGCGAAGGTGTTTCACAATTTTGCCAACCGTGCGAATACTATCTCACTCGGGTTGAAAGGCACTTCTTAAGCAGCGAGAACATTTTATACTCTAGGGATATAATAAGAAAAAAAAAACTTTTCAGTCAGTCAATCCAGTTTATGCTTGTGTTGGCCTGCTGTCGAAAAACAGGTTTTTACGTAAATAAAATGATAATAAGCTGGTGTTGTGCAATGATAATAGCTTTGAAAACTTGTAAACGAGGCTGTTTACAATTTATTTTAAGGTATAACAGTGTTTTAGTGCATCGAAATCTTCGAAAGTCTTCCCAAGTATCATTTGTTTTGGTTTTGAAACGGCTAGGTGTCTCAAATTTTATATTATTTAATAACTCGCAGGCGAAGTTTTATTCAGCCTAACGCAAGACTTATCAATTTGCGTTTAGCATGATTCTAATATGGTTTCGATGATTTCCACTTACCATAAACCATGAGTCGGCGGAAAAGAAAAACATGGTACCTTCAAATATAAACCATAAGTAAGTCCCACGAAATGCGAGAATTTGTTATAAATGTTGGTTTTGCACGAGGAGGTTATTACAACGGTAGCAAAAACATGATGCTGGAAGGCACATAACGCAACTAAATTCACCTGTAGTCTGTGCAGAAAACTGTATTTCTTGCAGTGTTTCTTTGTTTGGAAGACAAACTCATATTTACCCAGAATGTATAGTGGTACCTCGGATAATAATTTCACTATCAGAAAAAAAAAACATTCCTAGACAGTGTAAAATATGTCATTCACGTAAAGTTATGTATGATTGAGATTTAATCTCAGAATATGAATTTTTAAAAGTTTTTATCAAAAATCATATCGAAGATATGTTGCAACTTGGCCAGCAGAGCCCATGGCTAAGATTAAACTTTGAAAACGCGAAGAAATGGATGACAACTAGTGTCATTACTGGACTGGAGTAATAAAAAGATGTTTTTTTAACTATACTAGAGGTGGAACGTATATACTGCAACAGGTTTCAAGACTAGGTTTCGGCCGCCACGTCTCAAGACTAAGTCTCTTAAAGACGCCCAAAGGCGTCTCGAGTATTAAGAAGTCTGACGCGACGCGGAACCATAACGCACACAGACTTATAATTTCTAGCCACTCCTTGAGCTACTCGGATCGGAATGCAAACGAGACGCGTACCTAAGCATAGAGACGCCATCTGATGATGTTTGTGTGAGTTATTGTTAAGTCGATGTATTATAAAAATGAGCTTTATTGCTTGGTGTTTGGACTTGTTTTTGAACAACAGATGAAATATTTTCTTTCTCACTTTAAACTATTTGCTATCGGCCTATGTTTCAAAATTTGAATCTTTAGTGCCTTATACGAAACGGTTAATAGCGGATGCTTTTATTTAAACTTTTATTGAATTAATGGTTAACTTGTGTTGTTTTTAAAAGGTGTGTTAGTAATCGTATCAAAAACTAATTTTGCATGCGTGGTGGTATTAACGGTGGTGGTTTTAAATGCTCGTTTGTATATTTTGTACATAGTAAATTAAGTTTTTGGTTAGGTTTTCAATAAACTATCTGGTGACGGGTGGTGGTGGTTTTTAAACTAATAAACAGAATATAAACAATAAATAATTTTAAATATGGCTCCAAAACGCAGCATAGCTTGGGACTATTTTAGTGACAGAGGTGATTATAAAGCGCAGTGCAACATTTGCAAAATGGATATATCTTACAAGGCGTCAGTGTCAAATTTGACCAAACATTTGAAAAGGAGACATGGTACCATTCAATTGCTATCCAGACAAGAAACTTTAACGGTTCCAGCGGCGGCCGTAACACAAGCTGAAGAGGTCCTACTGTTACCTTGAAGTAACCTATTCAAATACACTTCGTAATCGAACGTATTTTTGAACTAATACGTTAGATACGTATGTATAAATACTGTACTCGTAAATACTCGTGGAACAGGTTTTAAGACTAAGTATTTAACTGGACGCGTACTCGCAAGACTCGGTACGAGTTTTACCTAGTACGTCACACCTCTAAACTATACTCAATCAAGCAAACATTGACTGCTACAATCCAAAATTGGCATTGGGTCTCTACTTAATGAAATGAAGAACTGGTCCTTTAGACGCATTGCGTCAGTGATGCGAGTAGCATTGAGTCGTCTTTGTAAACTAATCAGTAAGTAAGTTTATTTATTTATTATTAAAACATGTTGTTTAGAAACCACAAAGAAAGAAAACCAATAATAAAATGTGATGGAACATATACAGAGTCATATTATGTATTAAACGCAAAACCTTTTAAGGGCGGGTCTAGTACATCTAGACACAAAACTTTTTAACCGACTTCCAAAAAGGAGGAGGTTTATGTTCGTCTTTATGTATTTTTTTGTGTATGTTTATCGATAATTACGCCAGTTGTGAACCGAATCGAAAAGTTCTTTTTTAGTTCAAAAGGATTACTCCCGAGGTGGTCCCATTTAAACTTTAAAGATATCGGCTGAGCCGTTTTTGAAAAATTTACAACAATGTAAACAATTCGAGCGAAATATGTATTTGTATTTTGTACACGATGAAAGGCGGTTTTGCCATTTTATTCGAAAAATAATTATATGCCACGATTTTTGAAAATTCACTTCTCCATACATTTTGCCGCGTGTTGACGAATTTTTTGTATGAAAAAGCTGATTTTTTCTTCGTGATTTTCTAAAAGTCCTCGAACGAAAGTATTTTATCTAGATGTACCCACTAGATCCGCCCTTCAAAGGTTTAAAACCTATGACCCTGTATATCTTTAAAAATTATCAAATTATTGACACTCCACAAATACGGGAACTTGGTGAAGCCTTTTCTATTTGTAGCTACGGATGGATACATTTTAGACGTTTATGGGTCTTATCCAGCCACTACATCTGGTTCAGACATCATGAAAGCCTTGTTCCAAGATGAAAATCATCCTTTGCGTCAGTATTTTCAACCAGAGGGTGAAACCTTTGCTAAATTCATTAGGATTTAAAATTAATAAACCCGCATCATTGCCTGAAGGACAAAAACAGTTGCCGACACTAGCCGCAAATAAATCACGCTGTGTTGAAGTAGTGAATGGGAGATTTAAGAGAGATTTCAAAATATCTCGTGGCGAATATTTCAATGTGGCCTCTAAACATCTCATGGACAATTTTAGAATTGCAGCAGCAATTACAAATGCTTTCTTTTGCTTTTTTTTTGCAAACATTACAAAGAGCGCTGGATCGTTTGCCCACACCTATTTAGCCGATTATGTGAATAACAATAATATTGACAGGCGTCGGGCGAATTTTAAAAACATAGATGGGCTTCATGAATACCTTAATGTATTTCCTGTGATGACCATGTCTGACCTGATAATGACATCATAAGATAGGGACATCCCTAGGAATATATCAAATAAAGCAGGCAAGGTCTCTACTATAAAGAACACATCAGACAGCATTGTATAAGTAGGTTGTACATTTAAAATAGAAATTGCTAGCATAGAAGAAAATGTAAATGTCCCCCATCCCCACATTTACAGACGGGTTATTATTAATAAT
Source organism: Hypomecis atomaria (assembly GCA_964007245.1). NCBI lineage: Eukaryota > Metazoa > Arthropoda > Insecta > Lepidoptera > Geometridae > Hypomecis > Hypomecis atomaria. Next base: position 3,753,287 of record OZ023294.1, on the reverse strand, counting down.
AGGTAGAATTAAATCTCGTCACACTTCAGGAAAAGTGTATTATTAATAGTATTTTATATTGGTTGAGGTGGGGACGAGGACACATGAAATTGCAGGGTATTATTGTTTCTGTGTTTGTGGGAAAAGGACTGTTGGGTACTGTGCCCATACAATGACTCATATGTGGTATTTTGGCTGGGCAACGCACCGATCCAACATTGAGCCTCCGGCCTCATTCCTAGATGGCATACTGCAGGGCAAGCACGGCGAGTGGAGAAATTGCTCTTTCCCCCGTTTATTTCCCCTATCAGTGGAAATACTTTCCTTTTCCACCTCTCAGAGTATGGCTAAAGGAGAGAAAGGGGGAAAGGGATAAAATTGACGTTTGTCAGGGAAAAATAGTCTCGCTACTCCACCTCTAAAGCATGGCCTCGAGGAATAGGGGATTATTTTTCACTTTTTGACATTAGCCTAGGGAAAAGTTATCACAACGTATTGGACGTGGGTATAAGTTATCCCCATAAAAATTGAAAATGTCTCGCGCGTACCTTTTCCACGTTTTGACCGGAGATACGGAAAAACTTGAGAGAAAATTACACCGGAGGCATATACGCGATGCCAGCAATCCATTCCAGCTGCCCAACAATGAATTTCATCACTTGTTTCGCATGAACAAAGATATGGCAATGTACATATGCAATGAGTTAAAAGAAACCTTGGAGCCTCGTAATCCTTGGGATGGATTACCGGTACATATCAAAGTAAGTAAATACATCCCTACCTAAAAGATAATCGGCGAACAGTGACTTCTATGTACAATTACTTCGTTCAAGAGTAATTCTGTCAAATGTATGGAGCTCAAATGATTCACAGGTTTTAACTTTTACATTACATTACCTACTAAACAGTAAGCGCGTAGGTAGGTATAGTATAGGCCAAATCATAAAAGTCGGCGGATGTGAATGCTGCACAATAGCCAATCAATGCACAACATGTGACCTTCAGTCAGGGTTGGATATTACGCAACTTGTAACTAATTTTCGGCCTATAACATACTTATTAAAAAAAAACAAAATGCCAATTTGTAACCCAAAGTTTGAATTCCTACAATAGGTGTTGACATCCATACGCTTAATGGCAGATGGCAGCTATCAAAGAGGGACTGGTCAAGATCATGGGCTAGCAGTTGCCCAGACCACAGTGAGCAAGTACCTCACTCAAGTCACCGATGCTATCGTTAGAATGTAAGTGGTAATCTAATTGTCTCAATTCAGATAAGTAGTTCCTATGTAAAATATTAAAATTAAAATATTATTATACTATGCTATTTCCAGACTTATGCCAAAGTGGATAATCTTTCCGGGATCAGAGGAAGATAGAAGAAAAGTGTCCCATGGTTTTCTAATAAACCATGGCCTTCCAGACATTATAGGTGCTATTGATTGTACCCACGTGGATATTTTCCCACCACCGTTCCCAAATGGTGTCCAATATAAAAATAGGAAAGGGCGTTCTACACTCAATGTGCAATTGGTAAATAATAAGAAAACTATTATGCTTTTATCTTGTATGGTTTTATAACATAATACTCAAATATCTATAGCTTTATTATTGTCATGTTATTGTTCCAGGTTGTTGATGCAAATTGTAAAATTTTGCACATTAATGCTCGCTACCCTGGACGAGTACATGACCAATTCATCTTTAATAATTCCAATGTGAAGAGGGAACTGAAACGCCTCTACACAAGTCGAATTGGGCAATATTACCTATTAGGTACTTACCTATTTTTTTAATATTTTAGCTACATATTAAAGACCCTTTTATCCAATTTTCTTTAATAATAGTATTCTTAATTCTATGTAGGTATTTATATTTATGAAAACTAGGTTCGTTAATATAATATGTTTAATTCTAGTATATTTTACAAATTAGTTACAGTTACATATTGGCAAACACAGCATAGGGCCAACCATTGTTCCATCCGTCTACCCATAAGGTGGATGAATGACATCATTAAGACTGCTTCCAACCGGCGTTATTGGAGATCTATAGCAGAATCCTATTCCCAGCAGTGGACCTCATCTTATGGCTGAAACAACGACTGCTAAATCTGGAACTAGAACGATGATCTCCGTGACTGACTGAAATGAGAAATATATATATACCATTAGTAACAATAAAAAACGTTTTTTCAGGAGATTCTGGATATGCATTGGAGCCTTGGCTAATGACCCCAGATTTAGACGCAGCACCAAATAGCGCAGCTGAAAAGTACTCTGAGTGGCACTGCAAAGCCCGTAATTGCGTCGAGAGGACCAATGGGTACATAAAAGGCACCTTTAGGTGTCTCGGTATTGACAGGGTGCTGCATTATGACCCAGAAAAGGCTTCGCAAATAATTTACTGTTGTGCAACATTGTACAACATGATGCATCATTACAGGTGAATTATATTATAACTTATACAGTTGAAACTAGAAGATCAGAGTCCTGCATATGCTTAACTTTTTGTTTATTTTAGAGTGCCTATGGAGACCATCGAACCTCAACCTGACATCAACGATGGCTCTGAACAACATCTGGGAAATGCAGATGATACAAATCTGTTAGGAGTGGCTCGAGAAAAGAGGCTTTCTATAATAAATACTTATTTTATTTAAATGTATGCAATAATAAGAAAATAAATCTTAATTAGTTGTGTGTAATGTGTTTTTCCTATTATATTCTTACCTATTTCTTTTTGCTATATCATTAGCCTCTTTCATTATTTTGTTTTGCTGTCGTAGCAGCTCATTCCTCTCTGCCAGTAATAATGCTATGTTCTGAAAAATAAAAAAGACTTTAACTATATGTAACTAGATGTACTTAATGAATAAATGAGTTACTACAAGGTAAAATATGTTCAACTAGTGACTGGCCTAGGTGTACTGTAGATATTTAAACAAAAAAATGCAAAAAATATTAAACAATACAAATAAACACATGAAAAATGTTAGTAATGCATAGCAATGAATGGAAGCCAGTTGAAGTGCAATATAGAAAGCAAAAGAATTTCACCGTGTAAATCGTTTAACCTATCTGACCGAGACCTTCATTTATCTATGTGTTTAACTATATTTTATGTTGTTTTTACATCTAAAGCGTCATAGGTACTTACTTTTTTCCGCTCATTTTTATAATTTGTATTAAATTTCTTCCGTAAAACAGCTTATTATTAAATTATTTAATGCTTTATTCGAATATGTAACAATTTAACACAAAAGGAGATAATTTAATAGCAAACGATCAGAGAAATCTGTGACAACAACAAACAACGTAGAAATACTAGAAATAGAACAGTTAGTGTGGCCATAACACAAGTAGAAATATGACCAAACGATAGCTGTACTTTATGTTTGTTGAAAAAAAACCGGACAAGCGCGAGTCAGGCTTGCTTGTCATTTAGTGACATCAAAATGTACCATCAAGGATGCTACAGCCTATAGCCACAGCACAGCTAACGAAGAATTAGTAATTATTTATTAGTTAAGATGTGTAGTAATTTCGTATGATTCGCCATCACCGCGTTTTAATCGTTCTGATCAATTATTAGTTTTTAAATTAATAGATTCAATTATAAAGTCGCTATCGTAATTGGAACAGCAATTTAGAAGATTCCTGTTTCTTTTTCACTATAATTATGCATTTGATAGAGAGAACACTTTCTACGTTGCTATTAATACGTTGTTCGATGAAGCAACAATTAAAAAAATTGCTTGTCTGTAAAGTTGGTGTACGGACGATAAATTTACGTGATAACAATAGAAGAAAATTGTTGAATCAACAACTGAAACAAGCTTAACGATCGTGTATCCTTATCGTTTGTGTCGCGCTTTCGCTTGCACGCTCGATTCAGGCGGTATTTTTCGTGCGTGTATTCGGCGTTCATCGAGTTATAAGACGTTATCACGTCAATAAATCGTGCAAGTTCCTAATTTCACCATTATTACGATACCTCACTAAAAGGTGTCCAACAGAAAATTCAATAGCCAAAACTGCCAAAGTAGCAGAATTCTACTACGCATGGCCACACGGAAACCAAAAATAATCACTCAAAGACACCATAGAGATTGATTGAATGAACTATTTCAAATAATTTGAAGGTTTGATGTGAAGTTTGATGGTTGTTACGTCGCTTTTATTTAATTCGTTTTATATGGCAATAATGAGGCGGGGAAAGGTATTCCACCGTCTTTCCCCAGGAAAAAACTACTCCACCCAGATAGCCATGCTCTAGAGGTGGATAGAAATGAGATCGGGAAAGACTATTATTCCACTCCCCGGGAAATGTATTCCACCTGCCGTGCTAGCCCCGCTGGTGAGAGATGATGTAAAAAATGAAAGGGACGAATAAATAATGTAGCGTGTGATCAATACTCGTATCACTTGTTTTATTCCAGTTGTTACATCCTTCTAAGATTTGTTAATATAGATAGATATATGTGATAGAGTGATTAACAGAAGAGGTGTCGTAAAGGAGTGTCGTGGACCACCTACCGTGATTGACAGAGAAAATGAGCTTAAACTTGCAAATGGTCTACGGGATATGGAAAAATACAGATTCGGACTTACTTCCAAAGAAACAAGAGGTGTCGTAAAGGAGTGTCGTGGACCACCTACCGTGATTGACAGAGAAAATGAGCTTAAACTTGCAAATGGTCTACGGGATATGGAAAAATACAGATTCGGACTTACTTCCAAAGAAACAGTGGATTTAGTTAGGATGCACGTGAGTCAAAATAATTACTTAACCCTATTTAAAAACAACAGACCTGGTTATGATTGGTTTGCCGATTTCAAAAAAAGACTATTTGTCCTTAAAAAGCCACAAGTAGTGGAGATGTCAAGGAAAGTAGCATGCGATCCTTTTATAATGAGTACTTTGATATCCTTGACGAAGTTTTGAATGAACTTGGTTTAAAAGGAATACCAGAAAAGATTTGGAATCTTGATGAGTCAAGTTTAGAAAATGACCCTGACAAAACAAAAGTAGTTGGCGCCCGTGGATTTGCCAGTACACGAACGATCGCGTCATTTGGTAAAGATAATGTCACGATTTTGTTCACAGCCAGCGCCGCTGGTGAAAAATTGCCTGCATTAATTATAAATGGAGGAAAAAATATGTGGGACCAATGGATACGAAAACACGTCGTATGCTGCCACTAAAAATGGCTGGATTGTTTCAAAAGTATTCGAAAAGTACATGTTCAATACTGTGCTACCGCATTTAAGCGAAGATCCACCAGCTTTGTTAATATTTGATGGCCTGGAGTGTTTGTATTGAGAGACGAAGCTTAGTGAAACAACCGTTCCGTGTAACATACCGTTTATTACTGGCGCTGCGAATGCAAGTCACCATCTAGTTTCAAAAGCAACACTATGTCGGTACATAAGATTCATATCTACCTTACATGCAAATAGGTACATACTCATCATGGCCATTCTACCCATATTCAATTAAAAGTTTTAAAAGAAGCACAAAAACGCGGAGTGACTATTATAAAGTTACCATCACATGCAAGCCATTTTACTGCAGTCGTTAGATTTGTCGGTTTTCAAATCAATGAAAAACACTTGGGATGAAAAACTTGTGCAATGGATACGATTGAATGATTGAATGATTGAAGTTGCCAAAAGATGAATTTAGTCGCATTCTTGGAGAAGTGTGGCGCGAACTGAATCCACTTATTATTCGGAACGGTTTAAAAAAAAGAGGTTTATACACATTCAACAGAAACACTATACCAGAAGGAAAATATGACCCTGAATCATTGAAAATATTCAAACAATTTAAACCTAAACCGACATTTCCGCTCATGGGAGATTTACCTGCCTGCCGCGTAAACGAGGCCAAGACTTGGGCTCACACTTCTTGTGTGTAGCGACTATGCAGCCCCGATTTCAATTTTAAATTAACACATCTTGTTTAAAGTTGTTTTTTATTTATGGGTAGTATTTAAACGCAAATCAAAAAATATCCTTTTTCTATGCAATAAGATTCCAAATTCCCATCAAAATTACTGATTGCACAGCAAAATATTCAACTCAAAATATCACTAAACACACTACAATTTATTTTCGCAGCGTACAGCGATTTTTCCTAAAGCAAAAGCTTTTTCATCAATGCACAGCTAATAATCTTAATGCACATTATACCTGTTAAAGGCGATTCGCTTCTGGCACTTCGCCGGCCGCTACCGCGGCACGCTCGCTTCGCTCGCTCGGCTCGTGCGTTGTTTTGACATGTTCTAACATAACCTATTTTTTGTATCACACCTAATCTAATTTCTTCACTAATTTACATATTGATGTAAAATTTCGAATTATCTGCAGTTTGAGTTTTGTTAAACATTTAGTTTATTTGTAGTGAAGTAAGTTATTTGATGTAAAAAAGAATATAAATGATGAGTATGTATTGATAGGCGATTATTTATTTGATATGCAATTTATATTATCCCTTTATTTATTTAGTGTCCCAGAGAAACGAAAACGTATTGTCGCCCTAAAAAAGAGATAGCAATAAGCCGTGACGTCACTCAAGGACATTTTTTTCTATCTTCACTAAGACCAAAGAAGATATAATAATGCTATGACATTAGCCGTGCAAACTCCATTGTAGGTATAAGCTTCTTGATTTTAGCACTTGACATAACGACGCCGAACATAATTGAGTATGGCCGCCAAAAATTGTACAATAACAGTCGTGAATTTGTAACACACGGTAACATACGTGAATGAAAGTAACACATGTGAACTTTATTAAGCCACATGTACAATGTACATGATGTAAAATAAAACACATTTTTTTGTATGTATTTTATTTATAAAAAAAGAGATACAGACATGTTTTTATTGACCAATACACATTTAAAAATTAGTAAAACAAAACGATTTTTGGAAGTTCTTTGGAACCAAAAATGTACTTTGGACATTACTTAAGAAATTACAAATACAAATAGTCGTTTAAAACCCTTATTCTCCTCGTACCTCCAAATTATAAACACATAATAATAAAAAAATATGCAGAGAATCACGAATAATAATTAAAATATATGCAAAGGTAGGTACAAGTAAGCTTGCGATTATCTATCAGGATTCAAAATAAATTTGATCACTCATCAAATCTTTTAACAAATATGCTTTCCCGTGTGATTCTAGCTCAATTTTTTTTACCACACTTATTTGGGGAACAACATCACGATCTCTTTTTGTAGGTACAAATTTTAATGTTGGTTTATAATTTGTCTTTAAAAACCGTACAGAATAACTTACGGTTTCATCTACTTCTACACTTTCTATGAACCCTACATAATATTTCCAACACTGTCTTTGGAAATATCTCACCAATACGCTATCACCTACACTATAATGTTTTTCTTCTTCGGTATCATCTGGGAGTTCACGGTGTTTGTCAGTGTTTGTGATTATATCAGGCTTCTTAAATTGTATTTTGTTGCAATTTCCTGACTTTTCTTTAACTGTTTCAATTTCGCCAATACTGTTCAATCTTTTTAGCTCCATGTCTTCTTTATTCTTTGATTTTGTTTCTGTATTTACTGAAAAGGGGTCGCTAGGTACTAATACGCTGCCATCTACACTAAAATGATTTTCTCGTTCAGTATTTAGGAGTTCATGGTCTTTGTCAGTGTTTTTGATCATTTCAGTCTTTTTAAATGGTTCTTTACTACATATTTTAGATTTTTCTTCAACTTTATTATTTGCGGTGTCGCCATGGCTTTGCATAGACTTTATTTCTTTATCTTTTTCCTTTTCAGTATTTTCATCCAGTTCTTCTGATGTTGAAAATGAGTCATAATCGGGTATAAATATCTCATCATCTGAGGTATCATGTACGGAAAATTCATCGTTTGATTCTGTGCTGCTTGCATCAGAATCAGCGATTGCTTGCGTCCTACTAAAAAATTTCGCTGTGTGTGTAATATTTTGTTTTCCACACAATCCTGATGTGGATGGGGTCGGATTGTCTATATTTATGTTTACTTTATCGGCTATATTTAACGTATCAGATTTTTTGATTTTTGTGAGCTTCAGTGGACTATTATTGCCAAAAGTTTTGTTATAGAATGAACAATTCTCCGATCTGTATGTAACGTCCGCTAATACTGTTATTTTTGTCTTATTCTTGTTTTTGTCAGTTTTACAAATCTTATTTTTATTCCTGTTTTCTTCCTGTTGCCCCAAATTACTCATTTCACTTAATTCCGACATTTTCCTAGTTCGCTTAATAACTCGCTTTACTTTATTTTTCATATCTGGGCTATTTTCAATCTCATTCTCTTTTTCTAATTCTTTATTTTGAACAAGCATGTGGTTTTTAACATCCAAGCATCCACAATAACCTTTGGATGACAGCATTTCACTACAAAAACAGCTCAAACATCTGAATTTAATATTGTTCTCTGTCTCCGTGTTAGCAATTTGATGAAGAGCCATAGTCTGTGGTACTGGAGTCAGAGTCTCAGATATTGTGTACTTGGCAATATCTGTATCTGAAATATAAAAGGTCATTATAGAAGTTCCCGAGTCTTGGAGAACTTTGAATGCTGTTTCAGCATTTGGTATATCTGTACCCTGTGACACATTGTCATCAAGTCTGCGTTTTATCGCGCCACCAACCCCATCGGCGGCGCCTTTGCCATGGGAAGCTTCGCTAAAATTCCACGTAGAGTATGGAAATCCTAATAATTTTGTCACCTTAGAAAACAAAAAAAAATTTTTTTTTTGCTTATACTGACTGGTGGGCCCATCAGAAAAAAAGTGTAAACCTGTGACAGCCGGATATTCTGTTCTTATATGTTTCAGAATAGGTTCCAGATGGGCCCATATCGCCTCTGGACCATGTTCGTTGTTAGGTGATACGGAAGCAAATGCTTGTGGCTTGATTCCATTACCGGAGTATAAAACTCCGGTATGGATAGTTATTTGTGGTTTCGCTCCGCCAAAGTGCATAGATTGAACTTCTGTTGCAAGTTTGCAGGTATAATTTTCACTGAAGTCAATATGTACTGCTAACTCATCGTTTTTTAAATTTTTGATACATGTTGTGTACTGGTAATACTGGTGTTTAATGTTATACACATGTTTTTTGATGACATTAATATCTTTGTTAAATTTCTCTACTAATGTTTCCAATGATTCACTTGTCTGTTTCTTTCCCATCTTGTTAGTTATTGCTCTTTTATTATTCTTTTTATTCATGTATTCGTGTTTCTCTAGTTTAAACTCTTCATAAGTAACAATTTCACTTTGACTGTGACTGCCCCAGTTAAAGGAAGTAAGTAACTTATTTTTGCAATCATTGCATTCTCCATAAGCACATTCTTTCGAATTTAAGTCGCACTGTACTTTACTCAAGATTGCATCTAGATCCTTGGTATCAAGCATTCCCAAATTTTTTAATTTTTCAATTTTTATCATAATATTTTCGTGTTTTATACATCCACACGTTTCTCTATTTGAAAGTTTAGGACGCAAAACGTAGAAAGGCCGGTACTTTTTAAATGATGTATATTTTGCTTTGCCACCTTCCAACCTATATTTTTTGTAAAGGTCCTTCAAACTTTTCAATAAATAGCGTCGTTGTTGTTTCTTTTTCTTTAAAGTCTTAACTTCATTTTTTCCGGCTGTTGCACGACTAACGTCGTCTTTTTCATAGAACTGTTTGATTTCGTCTATAATCATGTTATTTTTCATCAAAGTGTTTACTCTGTGACGAGCTCTTCCTTTCAATCCTAATACAGCTGTAGTTACACTTTGGGTCTTGTACTTCTTCACTATATCATTCTCGACTATACTTTTGAAAACATTACGGTCTTTATTATTTTTTAACTGTTCATAAGTATTCTGTAGAGCAGCAGTTATAACGTTATAATTAAGAAGCTGTTTTTTTACTTTTTGTTTTTCTGGTGTAGATATATTAGGTATGTTCTTGTCTATAAAGCTTTCGGTTTTAGAAAGTGGTGACATTCCATTGTCATCTTGGACAGTATTTATAGAAACGTTATTTGAAAGCAATTCTGTGTTTTTTGCTTTCAGTTCTTCGATACATGCAATCAATGATTGTTGTTTTTTTATTAAGCGGTAACATTTCTTTTTAAGTGCTGTAATATTTTTTGACATATTGCCGATTTTTGTCTCGTAGCCATTTTTTACAATAGCCAAATGTCTTTGGTACTTTTTCTTTTCTGCTAATAGTGCTTTGTTATCAGTGTGATTAATACTCCTGTTTTCTGCAACATTTACTTCTACTTTATTTTTTATCCTATTTTTTCTAATTCTCCACTGTTTCCTTAAGATTTCTTTTTCTTTTTCCGTACATTCGCTAATTTTTTTTCTTTGTTTATTCCGCGCCGCATTTTTTAATTTGGCTTCTTCAAACTTTTCGGGGTTGTTAGCTCGCATTCGCTCTCTGTACCGCTTCTGTTTTTCCGCCGCCGTTAACACCATCTAAAAAGGTAATTAAATATTTGCTTTAGTGACGACCTCTGTGGCGCATTGGGTAAAAGCCCGTCTGAGACGCAGAAGGTTGCGGGTTCGATCCCCGCATGGAACAAATATGTTTGCATGGTTTTCAGACATTTGTTCCGGGTCTGGGTGTTTTCTATCTATAATATATATGTATTTACAAAACAAAAAAATGTATACAAGTAGTTTATCAGTCATCTCGTTACCATAACACAAGCATTAGGTTGCTTAGCTTGGGACGAGATGACGCTTTTATTTTATCACAAAAAATGTGAAACCGACTTCAATCGCCCTGTCTTAACTGCCTTAAAGCCAAAGCGTCTCGTATTGTAAGAATTTTTGATGAACTCCCTCTTCTTGGGTATAAAAGGTTCCACCATCAGCTCAGCCAAATAAATTGACCAGTTCCAAAAGCATATATGTAGTTCAATAGATTTAGAAAATACACAAATCACATTACACGTGCCTACAAAATGTTAGAGTTGCTGTCAATTTCCCTGGTTTCCCATCATCCTGACCTGGGTGACAATGGGACACTTCGGAAATATCTCCTTTCAAACAAAAAATAATTTTCAAATCGGTTCACCCAGTCCGGAGAAATGCAGAAAAAAATACAGTCGAATTGAGAACCTCCTCCTTTTTTTGAAGTCGGTTAAAACACATGTTCAAAAATATATAAATAATCGGTATGTTACATTTAATGTAAAAGACCAAACTTATAATTTAAAAAGAAATAAAATAATGTGAATATAACACGATTATTACTAAAAGATAATTTTAAGAAAAATAAAAGAGATTAACACATTGACACGCATTTATTTCGCACAAAAAAGACAAGTTCTAAAGTCTCTTAATTTTATATTCTGTAGTGTATACTACGCTTAAAAACTGTTCACGAATGTTACGTAACACATTAGTAACATACGGTATCATTCGTGAATCAAAATAACTCTGGACATAACCTAAAAAATATTTATTCGTGTAAGTTTTATAGTTGTAGCACGCCACACAGTTTGATTTGTTACAGAAATAGTATATCTATACATACAACTAAAAATAATTTAGTAAATGAGAGTTCTTACCGTGCATTTTCTCACTTGAAAATAATAAAAACTCTCGAGACAAAAGCGCCGACCACTTTGAAGACCACTTTCTCAGAAAACAAAATGGCGATTTCTTCCCATATGTTGGCTAACCTGGGGATGGTGTTGCCATGACTCAAAAGTATTTTAAGGAGCTGGAATGTAGCTCTTTTATCGTTAATAATTACGGTAACTTGCGTGAAGTATCATTCGGGAAAAAGAGTGAGACGTTTATATATTCAATTACTTTAGTATTTATTTTTACGTTAGTTACTTAAAAGGATTAATTATAAGTTAGCAAATTTATGGAACAATGTAAAATGCCAAAATTTCCTGGTAAAAAACTACTGGGAATACATTTATGTGACTACTTAGTAGAAGACATCTTAGTGGGACACACGATTTTTGTATGGAAACTAAAACAAGCCTTTACAAAAAAAATAATATGCGCTCATTAGAGACAACCAATATAAGTTTAAATTATTTATTTATGAAACAACATGTTAGTGTGAACCAGAATACACTTCAAACATATCATTAAATAAAATAACGGAATTCTTAATACTCATCATATGAACGGAACAGATATTTTTCCCCAAATGTACAATTTTTGGCGGCCGTACTCAATTATTTTTCGCAAAAAATGGCAAAACTGCCTTCCATCGTGTACAAAATTCTAATATTTCGCTCGAATTGTTTACATTATTGTTGATTTATCAAAAACGGCTCAGCCGACTGTCAAATTTAAATGTAACCACCTTGGGAGTTTAGCCTTTCCAACTAAAAAATATTTTTTCGATTCGGTTCACAACTGGCGGAATTATCGATGAACATAAACAAAAAATAACTACATACAGACGAACATGGAACCTCCTTTTTGAAAGTCACAATCAGTTCACAATTGGCGAAATTATCTATGTTCATCGTGTACAAAATTCGGATATTTCGCTAGAATTGCTTACATTATTGTTGGTTTTTTCAAAAACGGCTGAGAGAACGAAATTTTAGAGAAATTGGCTCTAAAATTTAATTTCCATCTCGGAAGTATACCCTTTTTGACTAAAAAATAATTTTTCGATTCGGTTCATAATTGGCGAAATTATCGATGAACTGAATATATAGAACCACCTTCTTTTTGGAAGTCGGTTAAAAATAGGTCAAGTTTGTTTAGAATTGGTTTACACGACGCGCGACATACGGACAATCGAAATTATTTCTTGCGCATATAAAGAAATATAATTCATAATGAGAACTAGCCCTGCGCAGTACGAGATGATGGAGGAATTCATGGAAATGTAAGTCTTGAAATTTTAAAGTCAATAAAATGATGTGCCAGTTTTGTGTATTCATGATGTGTGGTGAAAACTGATAGGACCCTTTCTTCCAAAAATGGAGATTTGTCCAAACCCACTGGCGGCCCACGAGGTCGCCATTTTATAGAAATGAAATGGAAGGAGCTGGCGAATAAATTGAACAGTGATGGCGCAGGAAACCCTTGGTCGGAGGACAAATGGCGTAAGGTATGTTGACTCAAGTACCTTTTTTTGGTGTTTGGGGTTCGGGGACACTTAATATACCGTCTCTACCTTTTGCTTTTTTTTGTCCTTTGCCTTTCAAGGTGTGGAGTGATTACAAAATTCATTGTAAGAAAAAGTGCGCCAAAATTAATAGGGCCGCTGGTGGTGATCCGGCACTTCAATTGTCGCTGACAGACTTTGAAAATAGGGTTATGCAGATAATTGGAGTGCAAGTAGCTACGGGTATGGTGATAGAAGAAGCTGGATTTGATAGGGTTAGAATTATTTGCTTTTTATTGTTTACTAGCAACCCGCCCCCGGCTTCGCACAGGTGTATTATACATATAAACCTTCATCTTCAATCACTCTATCTATTAAAAAAAAAACGCATCAAAATCTGTTGCGTAGTTTTAAAGATTTAAGCATACAGACAAACAAACAGTGTTGTGTTGTTGTGCGTGTTAATTTTACCCGTTTCCGCGATCATCTGGCGTTCTACGGCGATCCCGTGAATCAAATAAATTTGTTAAACTGGTGGAGCAATTGGCGATGGCGTTGGCTGGCTGGTGAGTAAGCTTTTTCACCTCCTTCTCCTTCCCATTCTATCGTCATACTAATTGTCAGGGTTAACTAGAGATATGAATGTTCTCTCTTTAACAATTATCTGGTTAACGTATAAAAATCTGCGAAAATCAGTATTTAACGTAGAAAAATATTAATTATGTTCAATCTAATTAAACATGTAGATATTACCAAATACAAGAAATGCTGAAAACACTGGTCGCGACCCAAATTCACCGGACTTCAAAACCTTCGCGGCCAACGCACGTGTGCTGACGGTGCGTTACACCGACACAGCACACAACGATGTTTTTTGTATGTAGATTATAAGTGTTTTAGTAATACTCGTAAGCTGTTTAGTTTTAAAATAAAATCAATTATTACCAACACCGGTTCTAATTCACTACCACCGTGAGCACCCAACCTGCAAGCAAGGAAGAAACCATCATCTGGATCGAGAAGAGCCCAAAGCAAACTTGGGCAGGCCAGCCAGCCACTCCGCGCCCGCCCGCCTACCACGAGGTCCCCGTCCGCCCGTGACGAGCCGACCTCTGCCCGCTCTCCACCGAGCGTTGCTTCGCCCGCCCTTCACCGAGCACTGCATCGCCCGACCGCTTTCCACTAGGTCGACGTCCGCCCGTGACGAGACCAACCTTGCCCTACGCAGAGCGCCGCCCGAGCGCCTTCCACGTGGTCTACGTCCGCCTGCGACGAGACCATCCTCGCCTTACGCAAGCGCCGCCCGAGCGCCTTCTACGAGGTCTACGTCCCGCCCAAGACCGGACAAACTCCGCCTGCCTTTACGCCGAGAGAAAGAAATTGCTGCCTTTACTTTTCCTGGAGTGGTGAAGAACATGCAACATAAATATTGCATTGTTAACCAACCACTCCAGCACCGATAAGGAAGGACGTCAGAAGCCCTATAGAAAACGATGAGACATGCGACACGACCGCTTTAAAACTTCTTGGAGTTGCCATTCCACTTTGTGAGCTGGCAGAATGTTCAATCTAATTAAACATGTAGTAAGTGTTTTAGTCGGTCTCTGTACCCTTGCTGATAAAGAAGCTCGAATCAATAGGTATTCGTGGTAATTACATTAAAATTATTTAAAAGCTAACTATCGGGAAGATTCCAGAGGACGAAGATCGGAGACTTTGTGAGTGAGAAGGAAATTGTAACTTATGGTGTTCCCAAGGCAGTGTCCTAGGCCCGAGCCTTTTCCTAGTATGCGTAAATGATTTATGCAATATACTACTAAAAAGCGGTACCGTCTTTTCCTATGCTGATGATACTGCATTAGTATTCGAAGGAGTAGACTGGGAAGAAGCTCGGGGTCGTGCAGAAGTAGGGATATTGAGAGTGTAGTGTTATATTTATAGCTGGTGGCAGTCTTCGTGATCGAATCTACTCACACTTAATGTAGATAAGACGAAATTTATACCACTTCACGAAGACTGCCACCAGCTATTAATATAACACTACACTCTCAATGTTCGAAATATGATTGTAGATGTCCTAAACTGCAGCCGGTCTCAAGTATAAAATATTTAGGAGTTTTTCTGGACAAAAATATGACATGGAAACCACATATCGGTCACCTAAGTAAAAGGGTTCGCAAAAAGATTTATGTTTTTAAAAATTTACGCGATGTGGCAGATACAAAACTAATATTTGATGTAAACAACGCTTTTTGCAGATCAATAATAACGTATTGTATCACATCCTGGGGAGGTACATGTAAAACATATTTTATTTTATTTTTATTTTCATTGGGAACCTTACAGCTATGTTACGGAAATATATTAAAACATATGTGTTGACGGCCAATTACAGGGTTCCACAAATAAGTTGAAATGTAAGTTGATCGAGTAGACTGAAAAATAAATAAGTAAATAAATAGCTGTGAATGCACAAGCTGCAATCACCAACCCAGCTCCGAGCGCGCTGCCGCGCGTCCAGAGACAGGCGATCGACCGCCGCCCGCGAAATCACAGCCATTCAAAAAATGCGCTCGAAAGCAATCGTTTCATACGTGCCACAGACGTATTAAATACGTCAACATCGTAATTGGATGCCACTTTGTTGAAACTCCGGCTTGCTCTTATCAGATAAGTGTTTTGCCTATAATTAGTGTTAGCTGTCGGGACAAGAAGTGAGCGCGGTCTCCTGGTTGAATTAATCGGAACTTTTAGACCTATGCGCTCCAGCAGCTCAGGGCAGTCAACTGCGCCATTACATATCTTTAATAAATATACGATATCAGCAATATTACGTCTGATATGTAAGGGAAAAATGTGAAAATTCCGACATCGCGCTATGTAGTCCGGAAAATATTTTTTAATTTTAAATTGAAGATGACGGAGAAACCGTCTTTGAATGCGCTCAATGCGTGTAATGTAAATATCATAAGCAGGATTCCAAATTTGCGAAGCGTATTCAAGATGACTGCGCACAAAGGCGCAATACAAAATTTTTAAGGTTTTAAATTGATTTAAATTCTGCTGATAAACGTAAAACAAAGCCCAGTGCTCTTGATGCTCTATTTATAACACTATCAATATGCTCATCAAAAAGTAACTTGTTATCATAGATAACGCCTAAATTTCGAATGGAATTGACTCTGTTAATATTAGTATTTTTTAATTTGTAAGGAAAAGTAATAGGTTGAGGCTTGCGAGTGAAGGAACATACATAACATTTTGATACATTAAGGTCTAATTTTTTTGATAAACAGTAGCTGTCGAACCGATCTAGGTCCTCTTATATATGATGCTATTGGAAAGGGCCAAGTTTAAAGTGGCTAAGTTCAAAGATTTTCGCTTTCCTACTACCGAATTATATAGGGATTGGAAAGTTTTAACAGTGAGACAACTCTATATTTTTAATACTACTCTAGCACAACATAAACTAGTAAATACAGAAAATCATGATGAGAGAAAGATAAAGTCTTTACAATTAAATCAATGAAAACAACCTTAGCCCAAAGACACCAGAGTTTTCTTGGTCCTTTTATGTATAATAAAGCTAGTAAGATTATAATTGGCCTAAGCTTACTAAATAAAAGAGACGCAAAATAGCGCAAGTAAATATATAATTGGTTATGTAAGTTAATTTACGACGAAACTGAACAAATACTACATGTAATAAAATAAAAACTAAATTGTACCTGCACGATGCATAGCACACACCCTTGTTCGCAGCTAAATTATTATGCGGTCTGCTACAAAATCCTCTATTGTGCGGTCCCATCATTCCTATTGAGTTAGACGAGTGTAATTGGCTAATTGGTTAAAAATGCGGCTTGTGCGGTCCGAATATTTTGTGCGGACCGTCCGCTCTTTATTGAAAATACATACCAATTCACACACAGACCGCTCTTTAGTGGAAATACGTGCGACTCACACACGGACCGCTTTTTATTAGAATTACGTACAAAGTCACACACCGTCCGCTCGTTGGTAGAAATACGTACAAAAATACACAACGTCCGCACTTTAACGACAATACGTTCATATTTACACGTTGCCTACAGTTATCCACTGGGTGCATTTATCTCAAAATTATATTCTGTCAGAAAGAGATGGCAATCAAGTAGACGCAGACAATACGCATAATAGGTACCTATGCGTATTGTCCTTATAAGCTGCGAGCGGTTTAGCGCGTTGCATGTATGAAGCATACTACTTTTCCCTCCCCGTCCCGCGATTCCTCGCAGTGTCCATCGCGCTGAGTGGCTGCGCGCCGCCAGTCAACCAATCGTCGGTTCGTTTACTTCGTTTATTCGCTCAGGCATAGAGAAATTATAGTAAACATATAATTAATCTATGGCTCAGGTGACGCGTTGGCGGTTGCACGTTCTTAGAATATTTTTTATTTCTATTCGAATACTTATAAGTACCTAGGTACCAAACTACATTTCTTTGTAATTCTCGCTTATGACTCCGAAAATGTAAGTACTTACCTACCTACCATTGTTTACCTATGTTTTTATAGGAAGACATACTACTTAAGTTATACCTATACAATGCTATATTTTGGAAACTCGATTCAAACTTTATCAAGTTTTTGTAGTCACATTATTAAGTGCTGTTTTGTAAATTGTAGATATATCTATCAGCTCTTTGGAACTTGTGCCCCAAACGCGGTCACATTAATGGTTACTAATAGCTTATTATTATACGCATTCACGGTTACCAAAACAAAGCGTAACCGCGGTCAGGGCACTGGTCTACTAAATACCTATTTTGTCGTCATTTTCAAAGTATGAGTTTTGTTTTATTAAGTTTAAGGTGCTTGAGCTCGACAGCACACTCTTTCTTTACATAATATCAAAATTTGAACGCGATATTTATTTAAAAAATGTGTTACAATTTATTCTGCAATTTTTAGACAACAATGGAAAACGACTTTGAAAAAGGACTTCCCAAAGAAAATCCTCAAAATCATTTATTTAACGCTACAGCAACCTGGTAAGATCCTTGATGCTAGTTATATATAACGGGACAATAGCTTTAAGTTTATTTTTAAATAGTGCCACTTAGTATAATTTCGAAGGACTAGGAATGGAAGTGGCAACATTCCTGGGGTAACGCTTGTGACAAACGCTGTTGATTGATTCTAAGGAGGTTTTAAGTGACACTGACATCGCATGATCGGCCGATGGGCGGGAAAATGCGAGGTGTCATGTCAGATGTCAGTGAGTTGTAAATAGAGCTTGTTCGGAAGAGGTTGTGGAAAACTGAGATTAGAACGGTTCAAGCCTGGTGATTCTTGATAGAATGGTAGCAGCGTGCGTTACGCTGCGGAACGCCATGTCCTTCGCTTAAAGTTCTCTATAATTGTAATCATACGTAATCTTCTGTGCAATAAACTGATTGTTCGTGACGTCGCCTTTATCTCCTCGCCCGCTAAACCCACGCCACGCCACACTGAAGCATGGTTGGGTCAGTGGTATAAATCATTACCACATTGAAGCAGAATCATAACTGATGCGGTGCCTTTTTATGGATCCGACATCAGAAGGTGGGATCGAAGGGCTAGATCCTGAGGAGATGCAGGTTTACTAGAAAAAATCGTCGACTGCATCAATCGTTGTCGCCTATGAATCGGAGCAATATTATGAAGAAAATTACAAACAAAATGACGAATATTGACATAGAAGACCACTATGCTTCAAGACAATCTACACCGAAAGAAGAACAGAACTTGCTTCGTGTACTGTTAACCAGAACATATCGCTCCAGCCTATTCGGAGAAGCGGGTCCAGGGTCCGAGGGAGCTGGGAAGGGTCACCTGCTCGAGAACTCGAGAAGCAGTCTGGCAAAACCCCGGGTGAGCTCGTCCAATTTTAGTTAGATAGTAAGTTCTGCATGTTTTTGACTAAATTTGACTTAGTTGTGTTGTGTGTTGTGTTTTCTAGTACCGCGCGGTATCATAACATTTTACTTTCGGAGGTAGGTCAAGGAAATATTTTAAGTGATTCTTAAATTCTCTGTAATAATAAAAGCGAGGGTAAGAAAAGCTGAACTCATTTAATTTTTGTTGGTGGGTAGTTCGAAAACTGCATCTAGGCTGAGTCGAAGGGATGCAGTTGTCCGGTTCTCTGCGGAGATCGAAGGGACGCTGTTATCCGGTCTCATGCCTCGATCCGGTATCTGATAAGCGTAGGTGGGTTGTACGAAAGTTGCATCTGGGCTGAGTCGAAGGGATGCAGTTGTCCGGTTCTTGCGAAGATCGAAGGGACGCTGTTATCCGGTCTCATACCGATGGACTGGAGTCAAAGAGACGCAGTTGCCGATTCTCGCATTTACTGGGTGGTGAGTGCGGTTTGAGGGACACTGTTGTCCAATATTGGGTGTGCGATTTGGTGGTATTGGCAAAGAGTTGTCCTAGTGAGTGTTGATTTTCCTACCCTGCGCTAATGTAAAGAAACAATTAATGATTATTATTTACCTTGTCTAGTCATCTCTTGTTTACTATCTTATCAAGTCATCGTTTCGAACACGATTAAAAGTAACATTATGTCAGGAATGGACGAGCGGTAAACGAATATTCTATACCGACATTTTTGAATAGTCCAATGTTGAACAAACGCCTCGCCACGCTAGCCCAGTGCGGGTTGGTGGATAAACAAACATTCACATTGCTCTTTTGTTACAGATACTGATGATTATCGCCCGAGGACGTGCGAATGTCAAGATGGCCGTAACGGGACAATAGCTTTAAGTTTATTTTTAAATAGTGCCACTTAGTATAATTTCGAAGGACTAGGAATGGAAGTGGCAACATTCCTGGGGTAACGCTTGTGACAAACGCTGTTGATTGATTCTAAGGAGGTTTTAAGTGACACTGACATCGCATGATCGGCCGATGGGCGGGAAAATGCGAGGTGTCATGTCAGATGTCAGTGAGTTGTAAATAGAGCTTGTTCGGAAGAGGTTGTGGAAAACTGAGATTAGAACGGTTCAAGCCTGGTGATTCTTGATAGAATGGTAGCAGCGTGCGTTACGCTGCGGAACGCCATGTCCTTCGCTTAAAGTTCTCTATAATTGTAATCATACGTAATCTTCTGTGAAATAAACTGATTGTTCGTGACGTCGCCTTTATCTCCTCGCCCGCTAAACCCACGCCACGCCACACTGAAGCATGGTTGGGTCAGTGGTATAAATCATTACCACATTGAAGCAGAATCATAACTGATGCGGTGCCTTTTTATGGATCCGACATATAAAATCTAATTTACATAGAGGAACATATAGGAATTAATCACTACGTTAAGAGGGCAGCGCTGTCACTGTCAGAATGTCAAGTTGACATTTCACATTCACGCCAATTTTTAGGCATCATATGAAAATGTGTTTGCCAATGCCTTAGTTTAGTAGTTATTTTGAATAGAATCTACCATAGTATCACAGTGATGTGATAATTTTCTTCCATTCTTTGGCTTATTTTCATTTTGCTTGGCTGGACTAGCTCAATATTGTTTTTTTTTTTTTAATCCACGTGACGTCACCTGCCGGCTCCACCTGCCGGCTCCACCGGAAGACCAGCGCTGGTTGGTTCCTAACCAGAATACGCTGAGGTGGAGCTGGTTTGTGACAGAAATATAGACTGAATTACTTTTGCATAGTTCTTAAGTTTTAATATTTATTATGTTGTACTATATGTGATGTGTTTTGTTCTGTATTTTTGTCACAATAAAAAGCTGTCTATGTCTGTGTCTAATTCGTTATTTCTGTGTCATATTTCACCAAAATCGGTTTTCAGGTAGTGGATTATACAGGGTGTAAGGGGAACGCTCTCGAAAACGAAAACTGCTATTAGTACTGGTGATTACGGATACAATACAATTTAAAAAAACGCGAAAAAAAAATATTTTTTTCATTTTTTGAATTTTAATTTTTTATCACCAACTTTAGCTATACAAGCTTCAAGGCGTTAGATAATACGATTATTACAAAAAAAAAGTTTTTTTTTTCCTAAAGCGCAATGTGCTAGCTAGAGGTCAACGCCCTGCGCGCTCGGCAATGGCGGGCGGCGCGCGCGTCGCTTGCGCGAGCATTGACCTCCCGCCGACATTACGGTTTACATTGCTGGTTTGCAAAATTCTAAAAGTCTAAAATAACAAGTGTATGGCTAATGACTATTGGTTTCGGACTGTGTATAGGTAGTATAATAACGGTGTTTTTGCTTCGAGAGCGTTCCCCTTACACCCTGTAGATAGATATTTTCAATATTTGATGACTATGACCTGATTAGCCAAGCCACAGCCCTTCAGATTCAATTCCTATCACGTGCGTAAATAGGTATGTGAGGCGATACTAAGTTTAGTCTGGATATTAATTTATTTATTTATTCATATTATTTTTATTCCTTTACATAATCAAGTATACCTGTATAATCATAGAATTAATTTAGATATACCTAGTATATATTATATACCTTATATACCTATAATAATTAATTATATCAGTTCTCAAACTAGAGTATTCATAATTTCTCTATACATATTATTATTTATCTACCTATATGTCATATACACGTACGCGCTCATATTCACTCACTCACTCTCACATACACACCCACAACTTATCACAACTAACTTATCATAAGATACCAATAATATTGTACCATACTCTTGTTAAAAATTATAAGTGGAAGAGCCTGCAGCCCACGACACAGGTCACCCTAGTGTGGGTTGCAGTGCACATTTGCATACTGTACATTCTTTAGAATAAGCACTAATCTTGTTTTTTTGTATAGTATACCTACTGTAAAAATATATACATAGTTCCTAAGTTTGGAAAATAAACATTATCAAACATTTTTTAATTTACTCAAGCCAATTTGTAAAAATTTTACTTACTACTTTCAGAACTAATTCTTCGGATGAAGTCGTTTAATCGGATCGGTTTAAAGGATTACAAGAGGACGTACTGGCAAAAATGAGAAATGACGATTTATACCATGTTGTTCGCACAGATTCATTGATTTCGAGATTTGGTTCTGAGTTATATAATCGATTAGGGAACCTCGAGCACCTACATGTGTACATCGCCTAAAGGATGCGCCAAATTTCAAGATACTTAATAGCAATCAAAGATATAAACAAAGAAATTAAAAATCTCTGTGATACATTACACCCGAAATATTACAACGACTTTATAAAAGCCATGAAATGTCTTGGAAAATATAACGAAAAAAGCGGAACATATGGCGTTCCTACATTGCCTCTGAGATTGCGTACTTCTATTCAACAATGTGCCGCTATATACAAACCGGACTTAATAGTAAATGAACAAACGGATAAACGGACACAAGTTGATGATTTTGTAACTCTTATTGACATGAACTACCGAAACCAGGTCTCAAGCCAAGCTTTGACATCAGCTTACAAAAGCAAATGGAACAAGCCCGAAATTATCCCATTAGCATCTGATATAGGCATATTAACAACATATTTGAAGGAAAAGGCTAACAATGACGAGTCTCTGGAAGGGGGTGATGTAGGTGACCTCAGTAATGTATTTACTTAATTTATATTATTTTTATATTTATACAATACAAATATTCATAATATTTTATTCATTATTCGTGTACGTATATACCTACACTATCACATACATAACTCACACACTTACATTCACTCATAATACTAAACACTTAAATATTATTTTATTTACACAAGCATCGCCACGTGAACAAAGCTAGTCATAAGATTTACCGTTGTTCGCGCGGCGAGGTGATTCAAGGTTATATGGCAGCCGGCTTGCGGAGCTCGGCGAGTCGGCGCGCTCGCAGTCAGTCGCCCCTGCACTGCCATAGCGATATCACGCGCCCGCCTGTAGCTTTTTTACACTCGATTTAACTATATTTTTGCGTAATATTAAACCGCTAATCCACGTTATTTCAATAGATGTGATAAAACTATTATTTACACGATTATTTCATTGTGCCTATAACATTATTGTGGCTTTTAATAAAGCGCAGTTAAACGTTTTTGCTGGGACTATTTATTTGAGCAAGCTACACCTACTACCTGACCTCCGCTCCTCCAAAGATATTTATTTACTCAGATTCGATACAACAGATAAGTAAGTACCATCTACAAATAGTTTGTCTCACCACTTGTAACTGATGTAAGCATAGAAAAATTACAAGTACAAAAAAGAAAATTAATAATTTAAAAGATGCAGAAAATACCGTATCAGAAGAGAATAGACTAAATGATTTGTTAGTGGCACTAACTGAAAGAAAAATCATATCTAGGTAGTTGTTTACAAATCTTTACAACCTTCCTTTGCAGGTAGAACATAGGGTGTTGGAGGGACTCATATCGAAAAAAGATAAAGCATTAAAGATTTAATTTCAAATTATGACTCTTTTAATGAATTGAGTACAAGGAGTCCCAGCACCTCGTCAAGATCAGAGTCCTCCATCTCTGTTCACAACAAACCCAGTCTGTAAGTAATAAATTATTATCGAGGATTTTTTTTTGTTTGCGCTGGTTATAAGGTGTCTGACCTATCTTACCCATTTTTCAGAATCTTACCTTACTTTTGCGTAACACTCCAGATGGTCAACTGCTACTTAAGCATAATGTAGAAAAGCCACTGGGAGAACAAAATCGGAAAATTTTAGTACGCGCCATTTCTAAAGAGATTGTGAGAAATGATCCAAAGGCACTTGTAAATGCGGATATTTACTCAGATTCTATCTATCTATCTATATACGCATGATAACAAGCAAACCATTTCCATATTTTCATAATATTATAACCATTTGGTTACACAGAATTGTTTATATCACACTAATGGTGTGCAGATTGAGAGTGAAAATGATATCTATATTTCAAACTGTGTTTCAATAACATCCTACTAACATTACAATGGATTTTGATGAAATTGGATATGTAAATAACTTACCTATAGGTTAGCACATAGGCTACTTTTTATAGTGGATTAACTTAGGTAACACTGCATACAAAGTGTAATATATCCATATAATATTAATTTAATTTGTCTCCTTTCAGATGGGATTGGATGAGCCAGTGGTAGAGCCTCCTGTAGTGGTGGAGCCTTATAAAGCTCAGCCACTGCAAACATCTCTGGAGGTCTGCCCAGAAATACCACTGATAATTGAACCCTCCACCTCACAAAATGTTCATTCTCCATATCCTTGTAAGTGCAACTAATTAATTTGGGATGTACGTGTATGTATGTTCAAGTAGAATCTTTTCACTTTCTGTTGTCCCATTTAAAATTATTTTTAACTAAAATGTCTTAAGCTATTTTAATCTAATCGGTTCAGCTATGTGAACACGAAGGTGTAACAAATGTGCATTGTGAATTGTGACGATATAAGGTGGAACAATATAAAAATCTCAATTTGATTTCAGCAAAGAGAAAACACACTGCATCTGCAAAAACTGAGGAGTTTTCTCCAATGGATAAAAGCAGACGTATGGGTAAGTGCCGAGTTTTTGTTTTTATTTTCCTTTACTAAATACTAGGTAAGTATTGTCATAATATAAGGGAAATGTTCAACAAAAAATTAAATACTAGAAAACTTTTGACTTTAAGATAATGAATTTGAATTTGATAATATTCTAACATTAAACAAATTGCTATTACAGGTCCACCACAGTGGGCGATGGACTTGGAGGAAAAGCGGCTGGCCTTAGATGCAGAGCGGCTAGAAGAAGACCGTCATTTTCATTGCTCACTTTTAGAGCAGCAGCAGAAGTTCCAAACAGAGCTACTCTCTGCTTTAAAAGAACTCGTCCAAGCAGTCCGCTTTGAGCGGCCTTTGGATGAGTAATAGAAGGGACCTATGCTACATCTCTAGTTAGTGTTTCAGCTGAAGAAAATTCACTTATAAGTATATCAGAAATATCAACTAGCAATCATAGTGAAGGCGATCTACAGAACCCGATGATATCTGAACCAATAATAAATAAAAATAGAACTGGACGACCAAATAATGGCAGAAAATGTGCATTGTGAATTGTGACGATATAAGGTGGAACAATATAAAAATCTCAATTTGATTTCAGCAAAGAGAAAACACACTGCATCTGAAAAAACTGAGGAGTTTTCTCCAATAGATAAAAGCAGACGTACATATGGGTAAGTGCCGAGTTTTTGTTTTATTTTCCTTTACTAAATACTAGGTAAGTATTGTCATAATATAAGGGAAATGTTCAACAATAATTTAAATACTAGAAAACTTTTGACTTTAAGATAATGAATTTGATAATATTCTAACATTAAACAAATTGCTATTACAGGTCCACCACAGTGGGCGCTGGACTTGGAGGAAAAGCGGTTGGCCTTAGATGCAGAGCGGCTAGAAGAAGACCGTCAATTTCATCGCTCACTTTTAGAGCAGCAGCAGAAGTTCCAAACAGAGCTACTATCTGCTTTAAAAGAACTCGTCCAAGCAGTCCGCTTTGAGCGGCCTTTGGATGAGTAATAGAAGGGACCTATGCTACATCTCAAGTTAGTGTTTCAGCTGAAGAAAATTCACTAATAACTATATCAGAAATATCAACTGGCAATCATAGTGAAGGCGATCTACAGAACCCGATGATATCTGAACCAATAATAAATAAAAACAGAACTGGACGACCAAATAATGGCAGAAAACGGAAATATCCTGATCATACACGTGAAATTCGTAAAAAGTTATGTGAAAATAACAAAGTGAAAATTTTAGTACGCGCCATTTCTAAAGAGATTGTGAGAAATGATCCAAAGGCACTTGTAAATGCGGATATTTACTCAGATTCTATCTATCTATCTATATACGCATGATAACAAGCAAACCATTTCCATATTTTCATAATATTATAACCATTTGGTTATACAGAATTGTTTATATCACACTAATGGTGTGCAGATTGAGAGTGAAAATGATATCTATATTTCAAACTGTGTTTCAATAACATCCTACTAACATTACAATGGATTTTGATGAAATTGGATATGTAAATAACTTACCTATAGGTTAGCACATAGGCTACTTTTTATAGTGGATTATCTTAGGTAACACTGCATACAAAGTGTAATATATCCATATAATATTAATTTAATTTGTCTCCTTTCAGATGGGATTGGATGAGCCAGTGGTAGAGCCTCCTGTAGTGGTGGAGCCTTATAAAGCTCAGCCACTGCAAACATCTCTGGAGGTCTGCCCAGAAATACCACTAATAATTGAACCCTCCACCTCACAAAATGTTCATTCTCCATATCCTTGTAAGTGCAACTAATTAATTTGGGATGTACGTGTATGTATGTTCAAGTAGAATCTTTTCACTCTCTGTTGTCCCATTTAAAATTATTTTTAACTAAAATGTCTTAAGCTATTTTAATCTAATCGGTTCAGCTATGTGAACACGAAGGTGTAACAAATGTGCATTGTGAATTGTGACGATATAAGGTGGAACAATATAAAAATCTCAATTTGATTTCAGCAAAGAGAAAACACACTGCATCTGCAAAAACTGAGGAGTTTTCTCCAATGGATAAAAGCAGACGTATGGGTAAGTGCCGAGTTTTTGTTTTTATTTTCCTTTACTAAATACTAGGTAAGTATTGTCATAATATAAGGGAAATGTTCAACAAAAAATTAAATACTAGAAAACTTTTGACTTTAAGATAATGAATTTGAATTTGATAATATTCTAACATTAAACAAATTGCTATTACAGGTCCACCACAGTGGGCGATGAACTTGGAGGAAAAGCGGCTGGCCTTAGTTGCAGAGCGGCTAGAAGAAGACCGTCATTTTCATTGCTCACTTTTAGAGCAGCAGCAGAAGTTCCAAACAGAGCTACTCTCTGCTTTAAAAGAACTCGTCCAAGCAGTCCGCTTTGAGCGGCATTTGGATGAGTAATAGAAGGGACCTATGCTACATCTCAAGTTAGTGTTTCAGCTGAAGAAAATTCACTTATAACTATATCAGAAATATCAACTAGCAATCATAGTGAAGGCGATCTACAGAACCCGATGATATCTGAACCAATAATAAATAAAAATAGAACTGGACGACCAAATAATGGCAGAAAATGTGCATTGTGAATTGTGACGATATAAGGTGGAACAATATAAAAATCTCAATTTGATTTCAGCAAAGAGAAAACACACTGCATCTGCAAAAACTGAGGAGTTTTCTCCAATGGATAAAAGCAGACGTACATATGGGTAAGTGCCGAGTTTTTGTTTTATTTTCCTTTACTAAATACTAGGTAAGTATTGTCATAATATAAGGGAAATGTTCAACAATAATTTAAATACTAGAAAACTTTTGACTTGAAGATAATGAATTTGATAATATTCTAACATTAAACAAATTGCTATTACAGGTCCACCACAGTGGGCGCTGGACTTGGAGGAAAAGCGGTTGGCCTTAGATGCAGAGCGGCTAGAAGAAGACCGTCAATTTCATCGCTCACTTTTAGAGCAGCAGCAGAAGTTCCAAACAGAGCTACTATCTGCTTTAAAAGAACTCGTCCAAGCAGTCCGATTTGAGCGGCCTTTGGATGAGTAATAGAAGGGACCTATGCTACATCTCAAGTTAGTGTTTCAGCTGAAGAAAATTCACTAATAACTATATCAGAAATATCAACTGGCAATCATAGTGAAGGCGATCTACAGAACCCGATGATATCTGAACCAATAATAAATAAAAATAGAACTGGACGACCAAATAATGGCAGAAAACGGAAATTTCCTGATCATACACGTGAAATTCGTAAAAAGTTATGTGAAACTAACAATCAATACATAAATCAAAAGGGAGAAGTAGTCAATCAAAGAAAGTTTATCGATGTTCGCTGTAATGATGTCCGAGTCCGCCCGAGTCATGCGGATGTCTGATCTTGATATGTTTGCCATCAAGGGCACCAGGCAAATGTAAAATTTATGCAATGTTCCAAAGTCATCAGCAATCTTTTTCCATTCTTCTGCAGTCGTCGGAATCTGTAACAGTTTTGTTTTCAGAGTGCTCCATGGTGGGGTCACAAGAAGTGGAGCAATCTGAACGACAAGGTGATACAACAGAACAACCATCAGGAGCATTTTCTTTCCCTCAATGTGCCAGCGCCCCCAAAACCAAAAAAGAAAAAAGGACCAATAGCAAAGCAAAACGAACTTCTGGATAAAGCATGTTCTTTCTTATCTCAGAATGTAGATCAAGCATCCCAAAATACTCCTAGCGTTAATCCAACAGCTTTATATTGGAGTTCTAAACTGGATAAAATGCATCCCACTCAAAAGTCTTACGCGGAGAGATTCATGAACGATAGTTGATTAGAAGCTGAGCTTGTAAATTTAGCCAAAAATTCAGTATTTATAAACACATTTGTACAAGATGATATTACAACTCCATCTCCCGCGCATTCACCATATGTTTATAATGCTCCAACTCTATCGCCAATTTCCAAGTCATTGATTAGCGCACCTACTTCATCGCCATCATCGGTGAATGTTGACTCATCTTTACGTGATCAAAGTACATCTCAAGGAAATACTACCATGACACCAATTTACATAGTCAACTCTTCAACTTTCACAAATTCACTAGACGAACAGATGAATTACCAACAATTTCATGGAAATAATGTCAATAATTATACATTACAACCATTTCAACGACCACAAGAACATATTGTAAGTGACCAACAACTTCATATCGCTGAAATGTTACACCAGACAGATTATAATGATGCTCAAGAAGGAAAGCAACTCTCCATCCAAAATGCCTCTTCACTTTTCAGTTCATTTACAGATATCTAAGTTTACCTCTACAATTAAGTATGTACCTTTAAATTTAAGTTTTCAATTATTACGTACCTAATAAATGATTTCATTAAATAATCAGAATTTCATTTCACTCACCTTTATATAGTCTCGACGAACATAGATTAATGCGTCACAAGTATCCATGACGCTCTGACTAAAACTGACTCCGGCGACATTATGTCCGAAAATCTTATGTCCAAAGTTTCTTCCTGTGGTGAAATAGCGCAATGTCAATGCCAATTTTTCCCTAGGCGAAATCGATTTCCTCATCACTGTGTCATGTTTACTCAAAAATGGCGTCACCAGTTCCAAAAGATTATCAAAATAGACATCAGGCATCCGAAAGTAATTTTCGTAGACATCCATTACATCGTTAAGGCGAATTTCTACCAATAAATTCAGTGTACACTTTTGTGTGTATACTTTTCTCTCTTTTGTAGCCATTTCTTCACCCATCGCTTTCTTTTTACTCGTTTATTTAAAAACAGACAGACATATGTACCTAACTATATTTTTGTATCACATTCTTTTGGAATAGTCACTTGTGCGTTTATACTATCTTATTGTCAAACTTGCTCCAGTTAATAAGTATCAATTGAGGAGAAAGGTTCGATGTTAATAAATAAAGCTTTAGGAATAAATAAATAAGTTGATAAGCTTAAGATAGGTATTGTATGTATTCAAAACGGGAAAATCTCGAAATGAAATACGCAATGAATTAGACTTATCAGAATTACTTTTTTATAATTATAAAATCAAAAGATATACCGTCCCTATAAGGTTTCAGTGCTCTAAAAGGCATGGAAATATTAAAAAAAGTTTTTTTTTAATTTTCCCAATACTTAAATGTGTCTTTTAGAATGAATAAAACAAACTATCATCTATGTTTAATTCTAATCAACACAACCCGAACAATCAGTACCTATACCTATACTATTTATAGACATATTTATCATTCTTCACACATGTTGTTCACTCGTTTACCTACATACAAATTAGACGTATTTTTTAACCTCTACAAGAGAGAGTAGCCACTTCCGAAACTGGATAAGTAAGAAACCTGGATAAGTGAAAACCCTCTATAAGCGAGAATTAGATGGCTGTCCCTTCAACTCTCTCTTATCCAGGTTTTACTATATGTACTATTTTTGTTTGCAGGGTTTGGGAACCACGAATGACGGAAATACTGCTAGGCGATTTTTCCATGATTACGAAAGAATATCTAGAATAACTGGAATCGACGAAAATCTAATTTTGCGATTAGCAGTTATTCTACAGGGTTCTGGTGGCAGATTTATGTTTTTAAATACGATTATTTCAAAAAGTAATAAACGGTGCGAGGGGGGAGTGGTGTCATTGGAAGCAATGATCGTGCGGATTTCTCAGTCACGAATCGTGACTGATCGTGACTCACGATGTCGCACTGGTCGAGTGAGCATCGCGCGTTCGCCATCGAGGCATTTTTCAAGAGCAACGATTCGTACGTAACTGCGCGTCGACAGTTTTGTTCACACTTCGGTATACGACGAATAAGTGATGGGCCGAGTGTGAATTTAATTCGTTCCTGGGTGCAGAGGTTCCGCGCAACTGCTTCGGCTATGAACACTCCACGGCCAGGGCCCAGTCGATCTTCAAGGACTCCCGAAAACATTGAAGTGGTTGAAGAGAGTTTACGTGAAAATCCACGACTATCGATACGGAAAAGGGCAGCTTCACTGGGACTTCCAAGAGCGATTGTTCATGAAATTTTAAAAAAGGATTTAAAGATCCATCCATTCAAAATTCAAATCGTTCAAGAACTGAAAGAAAGTGATTTTGTTTCACGCAAAAAATTTTGTGAGACGATATTGGAGCGTTTTCGTACTGTCAATTCCATTTTTTGGAGCGACGAGGCTCATTTTCATTTAAACGGGCACGTTAACAAACAAAACTGCCGTTACTGGGCTCCAAGAACCTGAGAGCTCATCCTTCGTTTTCATCGCACACGTGGTTCCAATAGGATGGTGCGACCGCACATACGACTAGAGATTCGATGAATTTGCTTCGGGAAGCTTTCCCTCAAAAACTTATCAGTCGCTTTGGGGACATCCCGTGGCCACCCAGGTCGCCGGACCTAACCCCAATGGATTTTTTTTTTATGGGGCTACCTCAAAGAGAGAGTCTACAGCAACAATCCCCGAACTCTAGTGAACTTGAAAGAAAACATTCGTCGAGAAATCAGTGCGATTGAACCAAGTTTACTGCAGCGTGTGGCGCGTAACACGAGGCTCCGTTTTGAACAATGCGTGCAACTCGACGGAAGACATTTGGATGACATACTCGTAGTATTTAAAAAATAATATCCGCATTATTAGTCTGTCAATTAATATTTCAAATAAATCAATACAACAAATAGTTTTTTTTTTAAATTTAATTTTAAAAATATAAATCTGCCACCAGACATCGTGTACAAGTTATTTCTTCAGGAAAAAAGATTAACATTAAAGCCTTTAGAAACTATTGCAAGATTACAGCAGAACTGTATGTGGGGCTCTATACGTGGTATCAAATGCCAAACAGTCTCCACAAATTGCTAATCCATGGAGCAGATATATTATACAGCTATTTTACCGTTTTACCTATTGGTAAGATTTTGATGTATAGTTTTATTATTATTCATATTTTACATTTTTGCTTTTAATGGTCATAACATATTTAACCATTTTGTATTTTTGTGTTAGGCATAGTGTCAGAAGAAGCATCAGAAACTCGCAATAAAGATTTCAGGAACACCAGGAAGAAAAACACACGAAAAAAAAAAAAAAAAACATTATTTATTTTTGACATAATAAACGTGTTACAATAATACATGATCCATAGGCAGAGGCGTCTTTACCTATGGTGCAGGGTGTGCGGCGCACACGGGCGCCGGGTCTAAGGGGGCGCCGAGCGCCCTCTAGTGCGACACCTCCAAAGATGCGTCGCTCGCGGCGCCGGCGCTCTCAAAGATCCTGCGCCTGTGTTTATGGCCGACGCCGGGTGCGCGGTAGCAAAGCAAGGCGCGCCACCACAAGCTACTCCTGCTGGTTGAATATACCTCTAATTTTGATAATGTGCTTGCGGAACACATTGCTCTTATTCAAAAATCTGAGTCACGCCTAATTCATTATCTTGGCCATAACATTCAGAATGAAATAATACAATTATTAGGAGAAAGAATAAAAAAAAGCTATTGTTTTGGAATTGACACAATCTAAATATTTTTCCATTATTTTAGATTGCACTCCAGATATTGCACACGAAGAACAAATATCAGTTGCCGTACGGTACGTTCTATTAAATGCAAGCAACAACAAGGCTGAAGTAAAAGAATACTTTCTGGGTTTTTCTCTATTACAGACACTACTGGCCTGGGCTTAACTTAATTTTTGTTAGATTGTTTAATCTCAAACGAAATTGACATACAAGATATGCGTGGTCAATGTTACGATAATGGTGCAAACATGAAAGGGAAAAATATAGGTCTACAAAAACGAATTTTAGATTTAAACCCGCGCGCATTTTACGTACCTTGTGCGGCACACAGCCTAAATTTGGTGGTGAATGACGCTGCTAAAAGTTCATTAGAAATTGTCAATTTCTTTTCAGTTGTGCAGGAAATTCATGTTTTTTTTTCTGCGTCAACAGCACGTTGGCAAATACTTGCTAAAGAAGTGCCAACTTTAAGTCTAAAACCACTCTCAAAAACTCGATGGGAGAACAGGGTTGAAGCAGTAAAAGCTCTACGTTTTGAACTGGGAAAAGTGTATGATGCCTTGTTTACCATATATTCCGATAGGAGCAAAGATGCCGAGTCAAGAAATATGGCAAATTCATTACTGACAAAAATTAAGTGGTTTAACTTGCTCTCTGCTTATTTGGTTTGAAATTTTAAGCAAGATAAATATAGTTAGCAAGGCACTTCAAAAGTCAGACGTTGTATTGTCAGAAGCGGTGAAAATGATTGATAATGCAAAAATAAGTTTGTCCGAATTCCGCAATGAGTCTGCTTTTGAGGAGCTCCTTAACAGCGCGAAAACTGTAGCGGAAGAAGTCGAGGCAATAGCAGAATTTCCCACACCTGCACGCCCTCGCGCTCGTAAAAGGTTTTTTAATTATGAGGCGGAGGATGAACCGTTAACAGACCCGAAAACACATCTCAAAGTAAATTTTTACTACTATTTGTTAGACACCGCAATTACTAAGTTCGACGAACGGTTCGAACTTTTGAATGAAAATAATGTAATTTTTTCATTTCTTCAAAAATTGAAACACTAGAAATATTTGGACTCAGATACAAAAAAAAAAACACATTTTTCTAATTTAGAAAATAAACTTAGCCATGCTGGTTCTTCAGATGTTTAAAAGTTCGAGCTCTATAACGAAATCGAATTATTACCGATGTTTATTGATGATTCCACTACGCCGTTGGCTATTTTAAATTACTTGTTTACGAATTAATTAATTTCAGTGTTCCCAAATCTGTCCACAGCACTGAGGATATACCTGACACTTCCAGTCACGGTCGCACATAGCGAAAGGTCATTTTCTAAACTAAAAACTATTAAAAACTATGTTAGATCAACATTATCGCAAAGTAGACTGACAAATTTATCGTTAATAAGTATTGAACATGAAATCAAAATTGAAGTTAGTGACATTGTTAAAGATTTCGCTAATGCAAAAGCACGAAAAGTAACTTGTTCAGGCGCTAGCCATTCACTGCGTTGAATAGCTAAAGCCTGACGAGATTTCGGCTAGTACAGCCGCCTCACAACCAATGGTTAGGTTCGTGCGACGCCTGACTAACCCACCAACGCAACCGTGGAACTCCACTACCGTCGCCGTAACGCCTGGCTATACTGTGATAGCAAGCGGAGCTAGGACATGGATTATTCCAACGGCTGTTTGGTCGTTTCGGGAACCTACTCTGTACTCATATGTCCTACCTCCCTAACATTCCTTACGTGTCCCTACTTCCCTAACCTACCATATGAAGTCAATATATACTTGTATATAGATAGGTACGGGATACCTGGACCGTGAGACCTATAGGTACCAGGCGGAGTGGGAAGGAATGAAGGAAAGGCACGATTCTCCACTGCCGTGACTCAGACTCAAGCCATGGTCAGGCTTCATCACAGAAGGTGACGGTACTAGGTAGCTCTTGTCACAGTGGAAGGAACAGGTAGGTAAAGGCGGAAACATATGCTGGGTACGGCGTTGTCCCCTGCGCTGCAGGCCTCTGAATGGGCTCCGTCTGGATCCTCGAAGGTCCGACGGCCGGTCGCCTAGTTGACCTGACTGCTGGCGGTGGTGGACCCTTGACTCCGAGTGCAGCCGCCCGTAGGAACTCGCCACTGCACTCCTCTTGACTCCAAGTGCAGCCGCCCGTAGGACTCGCCACTGCACTCCCCTTGGTGTGAATCAAACAACCGTTAGATTGCGATTAATTTATTTACATTTTGTAACACTATTTATACACTTTCTCTTACATCTAATTGATCTTAAAGTCCGTCTAATTTGATGACCGTGCATCTTTGTGCGCCGGCCCCGCGCCTAGATGGTTGACGATAAATCTGGGTCGCGACTCTGCAGATTTCGCCGGCTGACGCTATGCCCTTGTACGCATGTATGGACGCTATGTTCCAGTATGGACACGCTGTTGCTAAGCATGTCCAGTATGGACATAACTTTTTTTGTTTAAATACATTTGTGTGTGTGTACTGTGTATATGTTTATGTGTACGAGCGTCCTGTAATGTAACCATATTAGTTTTTAAACTAAATATGTTTGGAAGAACTACAAAGTTGTGATTTTTTATTCTTGATGTAACCCCTTCCGTCCAAAAAAAAAGTTTTTGCTTTCCGACACCATTTGCATCCGAATTTCCGTTTGAAAATTATAACTGTTAGTATTCCATTTTGACCCCGCTTC
Source organism: Hypomecis atomaria (assembly GCA_964007245.1). NCBI lineage: Eukaryota > Metazoa > Arthropoda > Insecta > Lepidoptera > Geometridae > Hypomecis > Hypomecis atomaria. The sequence goes on along the minus strand of OZ023294.1, from coordinate 3,718,364 downwards.
TAATAGAGGGCGCCAAGGTACTGGTTGCACACGGGCGCCACAAGGGCTAGAGACGCCTCTGTCCATAGGCTCCTGAACTAGTCTAACACCCGCATTCTTAAACAACTCCTCAAACGTTGCTCCACTCAAACTCAATCGAGATGACCTCAAGGACCCCTCAGACCATTCCTCGAAATCGGTATTTTTAGTCATAACTCGAATGTGTTTTGAACATTCCTCCACTGAGATCGAGTGAAGGTGTGACGTCATTGTTTCGAGGAGATTTTTTGCTGTTATGTTGGTATTGTGAAGAACGCCATCTTGAATCGTCAATCTTTTAAAATTGTCAATTTCAAAAAAATTACGATTGTAAACGTCACTCCGGGAATTTCAGGGCTGCCAGATTAAGAAAGATCCCTGCTAGTGTTTTATCAGAGGATTTTACTTCTCACTTCTTTTTTATTGTGCACAACACATCATAGTTTTTGAAATTCTAACAGATTGAGTTAAAATGTACGTAACTAAGCAGCTAATAACTGACCAAAAATTGCGTTTGCGCATTAAGGGTACATCACACTAGGGCGAGCTGCGCGATCTAAAACGCGGGCGCGGTCATCTGTGTTGTACCGGTTGTCTAAGAAGGGCTCACACGTGAGCGACGCGTGGCGACCGCGTGACGATCGGACGGGCGGGCGGTCGGCGGGCGCGGTACGAGCGGTACGGATGCGGGCATAGTTATGCTACTGAGCACTAGATGTCACTTTTTCTTTCAAAGTTCTGCTGCTTAACACTACCGTGGCGCCATGCCGGTCATATATTATTGTGATGGTGATATTAAATAATTAATACTTATTGTACCTAATACAATGTATTGTTGAATCGGTTATTACCATTTAAGTATGTAAACTGACGTATAATTGTTAAACCAAAATTATTAATAAAATGTTTATCTGTTATCTGTTTATCTGTGATTACGTCATTCATTTTACAAAGTTTATTTCAGTACCATATTTTTAAATATAAATTTATTTATAAGTAGTAACAAGAAATTTCTGCATTTTTATTACCTAACTTCTTTGTAGTTAATACACTGTCATCTGCTTGTCCTATACTAAGCCAAAAGAGGTTGACGTAAGACCACAATTATGAAAAACTTTTACTATCGGGCCCACTCAGAATACGAGAAAAAAAACAGCTGTCCCATACACTATATCCGCTAGGAATCGATAAAATGTATGAAACAGCTGCTTTTCCTTGTATTCCGGATTGGCACCATTGTAAAAGTAGTTCATAGTGATGAAAGGAATCACGTTTTTGGCGGGAACGCGGAAAAACCATGTCACCGCATTGTCTTATTTTGTTAAACTTGTGTTTTTATCAGTGATAATTAGTGTTAAATTGTGGTATTTCGTTGATTATGAGCTGATTTACGTGCATGAGTGTAGGCAAGTGATATAATTTGACGTATCATGTTGTTCCCTGTTGTTACCTAAACTCCATAGACGCCTCTAGTAAAGACTTCACTCCTTTACTGAGGTATGACTTGGACTGTGTTTGAACTTCACCGTGACTTTATTGGACTATGACGTGACTACGACAGTGACTACGAAGTTTTGAAAAAATAATATCAAAAATGAACTCTATTACATTCTAAAATATTATACCATCACAATTAGAACTACCAGCATGCTGCCACCTAGTGTAAAGCGGCAGAACTATGAAAGATAAAGTGATCTAGTGCTCAGTAGAATAACTATGCGCGCCCGTACCGCCGTACCGGCTGTACCGCTCGTACCGCGCCCGCGCCAGTGTGTGCAGGCACGCCGCGCCGTACCGCCCTGTATCGTTGTACCGCTCGTACCGCGCTAGTGTGATCACTTTGAAAGTGTAGATACGTAAAAACTCCAGAAAATGCCCAGACGTTATATTTTCTTATGACACTTGGAAGAATACTACGCCGTTTTAAATTTTAAGTTCGTAGCTAAATTTTAAGCGCTAAGCCTGGCAACTTTGTTGTCGTCATTGTCAATTGTCATTGCGTGCAAATCTGCAAATAGGTAGTGAATGCTTGCCAATTCATTATTTTCATAGTTTCGTGTTTTCTCCAAGTTATTCCTCGAGTAAAATTGTCCCGTGCGTGGTAGTTTTGTCTCGATTTCATTAAAATGACCGGCCGCCAAATATTTTCGGAGTCCGAAAAAGTTTGCCTCCAGGAATTAATGGTTAAATACAAGATGAATTCGACGGCGACCATTGGTGCAAGAAATCCTGCCGTAAAAAACTGTGTGGGCGCAGCTCACAAATGAATTTAATTCAATAGAAACAAATTCAAAGGTATGTTATACTATGTAATGAATCTCTTTTATTGTCATATGTACGTATAAATATTATTTTGTGAACTCATGTACTAATAATATCTTTTCTATCTCTTTAGAGAACTGAAGTTCAATTAAAAAAATGTTGGGATAATTTGAAAACAAGAAGAAAACTGAGTTTAGCAGTAGAAAAACGAGAGCGTATGCGAACCGGAGGAGGACCATTTGCTATGTCCCAACCAAGCACATCGACTGTGACTCTAGAGTCAATGCTGATTGACGAGAATGCACTGGCTGAGTCTACTGATGTGGAATTAACATTTGCCATAGACAGTGATGCCACAATTCCCGTGATCGGATCACAAGAAGGTAAATATGACTAAAGCAGTATTATAGTAGTTACATTATTTCAGAGTTGGATCATCACAGTAAAAACACAAGGCACTACAAGTAGCGGCACGTAAGTCTAGCGCTGAGGGTACTGTGGGGGCCAGTGGAAGGGATGGCTCTACACTTCGCTCAGCGCTAGACTTATATGCTGCAACCTGTACTAATTATAACTAAGCAACTTCATCAAAATATGTTGCATACACAGGCATACTTTATGATACTGTGTATTTATAGCAATAACAGACATACAAAAAAAATTATAGTATAAACTGCAAGTTACATTAAGCAATTTTGTCATTTACAGGGCGAAAACTAACGAAACTCTTGAATGCCTTACATATGACTTGGAAAAAACTCTACCAGTACCTAGAATTCCTACGAACATCGTTTTTTAAACGTCAGTTGTGGCTTTACAACTATGCCATTCATGCTAGGTCGAGCGATACAGGTTACAGTTATGTTTGGGTCGAAGGTGACGCTGGAAGGGGTTCCCAAGAGGTGGGGTTCTGCTTAAATCACTTTAAAAACAATAAATTGAGTCCAAAAGTGGAGCATCTGGTCCTTTGGAGCGACTGCTGCGGAGGTCAGAACCACTACACAGAACAATAGAAAAAAAATTGTTAATCGTAAAGTAGATGTGACAAAAAAAAGATTAGTTGGCTTACAACCAAAGAAATTTTATTAAAAAAAGAAATCAAGCATTCTTTTTTTATGGAAAATGCAGACACCGAAGATCATCAAGAGGTAAACATTGGAAAAAGAGTCAAAAGAACTGCAAGAAATTTCAAAAACGATTTTGCTTTGCTTTGGCCCAATCCAAATTGGACGATTTAAAGTCCATGGTTGATTTACGAGTAATTCCGAAAGATTGTTTAGAATTTTATCAGCGACTTTTGCCTTTGGGCAATGCTCAAATTATAGAAGACGTTGATGGATTCAACAATTTATTAATTGACTTCGAAGTTGATACCGATAGCCAAATATGATGTTAGCATGCCTACATTTTAGCTGTAAGAAGGTACACGTTTTTATATAAATAATTGTAACTAAAAAATGAATGATTATAAATATTAATTTAATAAAAAATAATAATTTAACATTGATATTTATTGAATAAGTTATTAAAATATGATGTGGATCGTAACTGATGAATGTACGTTGAGCAGCATCCTTACATTTATGTATTTAGCAGAAAGGATCCAGACCCTCTTACTCTAAAGTACTCTACCTCGAGTACTACTAAACTTAATTCCAAAATTAAGTACAAAATTTTGCTAAATTATCATCACAATACTTATGATCTAAATATATCATATGTTCGACTAAACTGTGTTACAACTTCATTGGCCTATAACTCAAAACTAACTTCATGTGGGTTGGATCCTTTTTGTGTAACTACGTCCAATCGCCCTTGAGAAGTTTGGAAGAAATCGGCAAATTGATTGCGTAGTTCAAAAGCGGTAGAACTGCATTACCACCTTGGTGTCTTATATAGTTAAACTGTACAGGAGTATTAGTTTCCTCAAAAGATACAGTTTTCCCACGTCATGAAATTATGTAATATGCAAGTTGTTAATACAATTTTTTCGGCATATTCTGGTTTTAAATGCATACGTCTATTGTAAATACGAAATTTTTGACTTAAAATACCAAAAGCATTTTCTACTACACGTTGTGCACGGCAAAGGCGATAGTTAAAATGGCGTTTCTTGCTATCGGTAATCGACTTTTGTAAGAGTTCAATGTTGGCTGCCATACGAATGTCTTTAGGCGAAAAAAAAACATTTACCGTGTTTTGCGCACACTAAATCTTGTGGTTGAATAGGCACTAAAATTACCCAGTGTTAACTCAGCTGTTATAAAAGTACGAGAAATTGTTAATTGGATAAAAAATAGTGTTTTGTACAGTCGGATAAGCTACGAAAAATCCAAATGCGTAATAATGTTTCGGAAGAATCAGTTTTAAAAGTTATTGCAGATGTAAGAACTAGATGGAACTCAACTTTTTTTATGTTAGAGCGATTCCTAAAGTTAAGAATAGTAATATCAGAAATTGTAATTGAGAGTGTAGTGGCTCCAAATTTGCCAAGTGCTGTGGAAATGGAAACCTTGAATGAGCTTACAGCTGTATTGAAACCTTTTGAATACGTAACAAGAGAATCATCGGGCCAAAAGTATGTACGAGTAACAATCTTCAAAATTATACCAATGCTTAATTGCTTAACTACAGAACTGAATAGTATCACTCCAAACTCTGCTATAGTTAAAGAATGTAAGGATATTTTATTGAGAGAGCTGAAAAGGAGGTATGGGATGATTGAATTAAACGATCATGCAGCCATTGCTACACTTTTAGACCCAAGGTTTAAAAACCTGCATTTCCAAGACCCCTCTGCATGCGGAAGGGCTATTCAAAAACTTAGAACAATGGTTGTCGGGCAACTAAGTAGCCCAAGTGAGTCAGAAGATGATGTCTCATCTACTGCACCACCTGATTACGATTTTTGGAAACATCATAAGGAGTTAGCACATGGACACAAGAAGAAAAAGAAATCTCATCAGGGAGATGAAGTTTCTCTTTATTTATCAAATCCAGTAGTTTCTCTTAAAAACAACCCATTTGCAGAATGAGATGATATGAAGTTTGTATTTCCTTGTCTGTACAAGTATGCACAGCAATATTTAATTGTTGTTGCAACATCAGTTCCTAGCGAGTGCCTTTTTTCCAAAGCCGGTGCAACAATGTCCCAAACAAGGAACAGATTGTCTCCAAAATACCTCGAACAGTTACTGTTTTTGGGCAATCTTGATGTTAAAGAGTTTTTTTGTTTAAAGTATGTATGTATTTAACGTGACGCAAAACGTTTGTAATAAAATATTGTTTTTCCTTCTCAATTTTGTTTTATTTATCGTCCTTCAATGTTCATTGTTAGTTTCCTCAAAATAAAAATAAAATAAAAAAGATAGAAAGTATCGATATGAGTAAGTATCGATACTTTAGGAGTTTTTGTTTGAGTAGTATCGAAAAAAGATTTGAGTACTATCGAAATGAGTAGGTATCGATACTTTGATAGTATCGGAACATCCCTATGTTCGATGCCAGGCGTCGGGATACTTTCTCGCAGTACATTTTTTTTATTACAGGATCACAAACTTCTAACACAGCACTTCTTACAGTACTGATTCCCATACGATAACTAAAAGCAATGGTTGTAAACGAATCACCTGTTGCTAAGTACCTGCGAACAAAATATAAATATTAATCGTGTAATTATTTTTTGCAGCTGCAGCTTGCAAACAAAGATGGCAAAGGCTAAGGGATGCATACAGACGAGCAGTAAATAAGAAAAAAGGTAAAAGTGGACAAGCAGCGAAAAATATTATGAAATGGAAGTATGAAGAAGAAATGGCTTTTGTTGCTTCGTTTTTTGCCGAGAGAAAATCTTTAGAATCCGTTGAGCTGACAAGTGACGATGAAGAGTCACAGCAGAATAACGATGCACTTGGAACTGAAATTCAGAACTATCACTTCGACAATGAGATCAATAATACTGTTGCTATAGATATTGCTGCTGCAGAAATAATTACAGTCACTGAAATTCAGCAGTCAAGCAAAAAAATTCCAAGACAATAAAGAGAGCTAAATTTCAAACACCGCAATCAGCATCCGCTGTTTTGATGTCGCAATTGTTAGAAGCGCAAAATAAATCTACACGAGAACACGATGAACTGGACCGTTTTTTTTTGCACATATCAGATACAGTAAAGAATTTTTCTCCTTACAAGCCATGGCAAAAACCAAAATTTTCAGTTTAGTTTCTGAAATGGAGCTACTGCAGCTCGCACCACCTGACTTTGTTACAGCTACACCACAATATGCCTATACTTCATCTCCGGCATCGACTTCTTCGAGCGTACAAGCAAGTGCTACCTACACCTATGCCTCCGTCGCTTGAGGCTTGGAACACTAACGAGTGGAATGCAGAAAATGTTTTTCACCAGTCACAAATTGTTGTTCAGTCAGATACTTAACTATGAAAATATTAAAAGTTTGATTTTAAACAAAGTGATTTTTACTAACCGTATACCATAGAGAACATACCCCCTAGAGTTGAATTGTTCAACACGAAATTCCGCCAGTGATAGGCTTTTTTTAGCAATATCTAGCGGTGCTCCGAATTGCGTCAGCCAGTTGCGACCAGAACGTAGAATCGTGTACTCGCTGCTAAGTTAATTGTTCGCCGTCGAATGACACTTATCATAGTACAGTAAAAATGCCTTATTGTGCAATTAAATGGTGTGGCAATAATAGCACACTTCAAGCTATAAGAAAAATGGCATCACCTTTCACTCGTAAGTAAAAATGAATAATTATTTTGTTTTTGTTTCTCGTAACACGCTAGTTCAAAGAGGCCATGTTATGCTGGTTGAAGACAGCGCGCTGTTTTCGGCATCTCATTCGCACCTTCATTCTTTATGAATTGTCATCCTTGTCTTTGTATTAGCTTCTAATGCTAGTGAGGTGGTAGTGAAAATAAATGTGTTCGTCAATCTATCGATATGTTGTTACGTTTTCAACTATTGTAGGCAATCAAACGAAATTGAAATGCTATTACTTGTATTGTTATTTTAATACAAGTGGGCTTTAAACGTGTACACTAAAATCCAGGTACATCCCTGAGTATGGTATTTTCAATTTCTTAATTTTTTAATGTCTATTTATCTGTCATTTTGTACTGAATGCTTTTATTAGGGGTTTCTAATTTTTTTTCTAAAGGAATAATGATGGTACGAAAGTGTTTTTTTTTTTTTGTTATTATTTATGTAGATTTCCTCAAGATCCGGATAAAAAAAAAGACTGGATTGATCGAACAAAGAGAGAAAACTGGTTTCCATCAAGTACAAGCAAAGTGTGTTCTCGGCACTTTACAGAAGATTGTTTCCACAAAATGAAAAGTGGGCGACGACGTTTGTTTGATTCTGCACTTCCCACAAAACATTTGCCCGTTGTGGTAAGACATCTTATTTTTAAAATATTTTAGTAGTGTGTATATCTACAGGGGGATTTTTTGAAACGGGTTACTAGAATCTAGGATATTTACCTCCTTGAAATATTAAGAATTGTCTTAACAGATTTGGGAAGAAAGTATACAAGTTTTACCGTGCGCAAAAAATATATATTTCGGATGGTGGCTTTGCTGCCAAAAATGCACGTACCCATTTTTACATCTATATTGTTCAAATCACTGCAAAAGTATTCGACAAAAACAAAATTTTCAAAATACCAGTAAGTAAATAAAACGTGTAATTTATTTTCAGGTTGATGACAAGTCTATTGAAGAAAATATAAGACAATCAAATTCACCAACAACAGCAAACTCGATGTTAGTTCACGAACAAAATTTGTCAACGCCGAAAACAAGAAAACGTAAATTGACTCACCCTGATACGCCATCGCAGTTTGATACGCCCATTAAAAAACGACTTTGCAGGCGTATTTTGGAATTGTCACGAAATGTGACTAAAAAAACGAAGGCTTTAAAGAATCTACGGGACAAAGACAGTTATTTAAAAAAAAGAGTTGCTTCTTTAAAAGTTATTATTAATGAATTAGAAAAAAAATCACTAACAAATATAGAGAATGCCGAAATTTTAAAAAGCATTGGTGTTCATAATCGTGAAATAGTGCAGCGACAAATTTTAACACACAAATCTGGTAAAATCACTAGAAAAAAATATTCACCTGAACTACGGACATTTGCTTTGACACTGAACTTTTAGGGTCAATTCACACCGAGACGCGACGCGACGCGACGATACTCAAAGAAGCCAATGATTTCGCGCTACGCCGCGCGTCGTCGCGAGACGCATCGCAACGTCGCGAGGCGCATCTTAAAATCGTAGCAAGACGACGCCTCGCTGCGCAGCGAGATGCCGCGAGGCGCAGCGGAACGTATCTACTAGCCGCGGGCGCCGCGCGGCCCCGCCCGCGCCCTCCCGCAGTCTACCACTGGCAAGCGCACGAGAACGACGTATATTTGGCGGGTGCGTGCATTATGGAGATCGAGGGGAAGTTAATTTTTTTTGTGCAGCGCTACGAGTGTTTGTATAATGTATCGTCAAAACACTATAGTGACAGAAATGCTAAAAATAATGCATGGGACAAAATTAGTGAACAGTTGGGTTTATCGGGTAAGTAACTTTGTAAATATTATTTAATCGATTTTAATAAAACCAGTCAATATCATAAAATACATTTAATGTACATACGTAGGTACACAATTAGTCAAAGAAATAGAATAAAGGACATCATCGTAATATAAACTTTGATAAAATCGCATGGTGTGGTTTTTGCAGTACCTACATCGACGCTATCGTCTGTTTTGAAATTATTGTTACCTACCTACTCTTAACATCTTTCTATCATATCATTTTGCCAGTAGACCGAACCATTCGCAAAATTAAAGTAGGTCTTAAAATGGTTTCGAATAGTCATAGGTTCTTCTTTATCAATTTGGCTGGTGTCTAATAAATTTTGTAGAATGCTGTCTCTTGGTAATGAAATGTTTTCGGGTATGTCGTCTAGCATGTAATTATGTAGACATGTACATGCTAAAATTATGTTGTTTAAATACTTCGGCTGTATTCTTATTCTTTTTTGAAAAATTTCAAATTTCTGCTGCATAATCCCAAAAGCACTTTCCACAATGCGCCTTGCTCTGCTCAAGCGATAATTATATTTTTTTTTTCTCGATCATGGGAGACTTGGTCACTGGGAAAGGGTCGCATTATGTTTTGAGATAGTGGAAAAGCCTCATCTCCAACAAAAACATGAGGTGCGTTACATGTTGTACCCGGCAAACATTTATTAGGAGGTATTCCTAATTGATTGCTTTGTAGCTTCACTCCCAATGTAGAATTAGATAAAATGCCTCCGTCGCTGTTTCGGCCATAAGATCCTATGTCAACAACAACAAATCTATATTTAGCATCTACTATTGCCAACAAAACAGTGCTAAAGTGTTTTTTGTAATTGAAGTATAGGCTTCCACTATTCCAAGGTGCTCTTATGTTGACGTGCTTTCCGTCAATAGCTCCTATGCAGTTAGGAAAGTGCCAGATGCTATCGAAATCTTTTTCTATCGACTCCCATAGCTCTCGAGTTGGTTTTGGCATAACCACAGGTTGCAATGCTTTCCAAAGTGCTAAAAAATGATTCCGAGACTGGAGTCAAATGCAGTTGTAGTAATGGACAATGCCAGCTACTACTCAAGACGCCAGGAGAAAGTTACTGGTACTTTACAAGTTGGAAAAAATTGAAATTCAAACATGGCTGTCGGCGAAAAAAATTTCATACGAAGAAAAGGAAACAAAAGTAGAGTTGTTGGAAAAAGTAAAAAATGTAAAAAAACATCACGACCGTTACGTTATTGACGAAATGGCTAAAGCAGTTGGTGTGGACATATTGAGATTACCTTCATACCACTGTGAATTTAACCCTATTGAATTAATATGGGCAGATGTCAAGGGATACGTATCAAAAAATTCAAGTTAGCGGATGTAAAAAAGCTACTCCATGAAGCGCTAAGCCACATTACCCCCGAAAAATGGCAAAACTGTATAAGCCATGTAAAAAAAAGGAATTAGCCTCATTAGACCAGGAAGTGGATAAAACTGTGGATTCATTTATCATAAACGTAACAGGCGAAACATCAGACAGCAGCTCGTCAGACGATAGTAATTCTGATTCAGATTTAATGTAATGTCATTTTTTTAATTCGTTTGATTTTATTTTCTTAATCGTTTCCTTTAAATAGGTAATATTAAATAGTTTATTTGGTACACACTTAAATCTTAAACTAATTACACCTGTCAATGTCAGATGATTAATTTACTAATGTGTAGGTAGATAGTTACATGTAAAACTTGTTCTACAGTTTTGAGTTAAATAGTGATAATGGTAATAAAGTGATAATTGTTACGTAATAACTGAACACCTGAATTTTGATGGTGACAAAATAGTTGTTAAGTATTAAAATAATTTATTGATGCAAAGAAGGTTGGTCTTCCCTGCGCAACACTAAAAGGTCAATGTCCGTTTTTCGCTATCTAGTTGAAATAGACTATAGTATATCAGTCTCTGGCAGCCATATCACAAGCTATGCTTAGTTTGGGGTCAGTGAAAGCCAAGTAAATTAATTTTATAAAATATAATTTTGTTATACGTACTTGACGATGCTATTGCAGATATCAATTTTTATATTCTAATTCTGACATGATTTTTTAAATAATATTATAGTAATTTCTGGCATATTGCATACTGTTGCAGATAACGTAACTGTTATTAGTATGTTATATAACGATAACATAACGTATTTTAAATGCTACTTGTTTCTTAGCGGTACCTGTTGACATTCAAATTGTCACTTCAAATGACACTGACATTTATTTTTTTCTTGTATAGTATTTATTTGGTATTTAATTTGTTATATTTTTAATTTGTTGCATTTTGATAATTCTTAGGTTGTTTTGAAATAAAATTTAATTTTTAAGAAATAATATTATAAACATAATATAATTAAAAGCATTGTTATCGGACGTTTTCAAGAACATGTAATGTGTCTACGAAATAAAAAGAATTTGACTTTGACTTTGACTCTGAGTGTCCGTGTGTAAGATGTCCCCCTAATATTTATTTATTTATTTTCTAATAACCTGCCAGGTGCCGAATGGGCAATAAGCGTTCTGAAGCGCCTTATGAACTTCCATGGTCAAAGACTATCAACTAATATCAAAAGATCCAGAGCAACTGTTGGCCAAGATTCAATAAATATATATTTCGATAACCATCATTCTGAGATAGAAATTGTACCACCGTCTAATTTATTCAATTGATGATGATGATGATTTCCAGGCCGTTTTCGGCCACGGCGACTGCATATCTTCTTAGGTTACTTGATGAGTCCTCACATGACTGAAGTAACCAATTTTAGCAGTGAAAGTTCGAGAACAGGTGCTGCATGTGAGAATACCATCAACGTAACTGTAAAGTATGTCTGCAGGCGGTCTATTTTTAAGTTCTTCTCTTTTCGCATCTAGATCGCGCCTTTGTTGGTCTTCAAATGCGTAAATCTTTTCGTCATAATTATTCAATTTTGACGAATCAAATATGGCCGACAATCCTGGCTACCAACTAAATGTGTGTACCGAATAGCAGTAAAATATCCTGAGAAAATAATAAACTTTCCGAAGAGTTCCACTACAGTTATGACTTGTGGTTCTGCTGAAGGCACTTTATTGGCACCATATGTAATTTACAAAAGTATCCACTTGTACGATACTCGTACATGGAAGGAGAGAGGTATTGTCGGTAAACCATGTTGTGAAAAGCAATGCAGTAGTAGTCAGGGATGCCTAACGTGACTAGATGTCCCGGTTTGAACAGGACTGTCTCTTTTTATAATTACTAGTCCCGGTGTCCCCGAATTGTCCCGTTTTGGGAAACGACACATAAACATGAGTACTCACCTAGTCAAGCCGGCCGGCTGGGCGCGAGCGGTGTGCGAGAGCGAGACCGCGTCGTCGACGACGCGCTCGCACACCGCTTGCGCAGCCGCTAGTGTCCGAGAGTGGCCGCAGACCTTAACGCAAAGCACAGGGCATGGGGATCTAGAGTAATTACTCCGATAGGAAGAAAACTCCTAGAAGACTCAGAGACTCATAAGTATGTAGTCATTGGTCCTGACTCCCCCACAAATATCACTGTCTGCCCAAGGTACAGTCCCGACGTTCTAGACATTGTGCAGCACCAAAACATGACATGCCCTGTTCATCTTGATGTTTTATATGATCTGGACGAACAACACTTACCTCTCTTAATAACCATTGGCGGGACAATAGTCCGTACTATCCCTCGATCTGTGAAACAAAAAATAGATTGGGCAAAATTCCAAAGTGAAGTCATGTCACTCTGCGTCGACAAATTATCTACGCCCCAAGATGTGGAGAATTGTGCAACGGCGCTAACAAAAAATTTTGGACAGCATTTAAAGTCTGAAAAACATAAAACTGCTGATCGTGCCGTCGCTTTGAGTTTTCAATGTTAAAATTTTTCAAGAAATCGTACGCTCCAACTTCAAATGATTTGAATATCGCCGCGACAGAAGGCGTCTGGGCTTATCACACGATACAAGAAAACCACAGGTCTTTAATTTTTTTGACTTGTTGAAATCGTACGCTCCAACTTCAAATGATTTGAATATCGCCGCGACAGAAGGCGTCTGGGCTTATCACACGATACAAGAAAACCACAGGTCTTTAATTTTTTTGACTTGTTAAGTGATAAATCACTCCTCAAGTAAATTAAGTCGGAGTCCGCATCTGTTTGTGGGATACTTTAAAAAATTAACATGTTATTCTTTTTTTTGGCGCTCTTTATTGAATTCGGACTGCTTTTGCGTGTGAACGGGACGCTCACGCACGCACTTACACATGGTGAAGTTACATGAGAGAGATTGAGTCAACAGATATTTGCGTCGGTCCGATTTAAGGTTTAAAAGCAGATATAAAGCGCCTACACACGACCCTAAAATCACTGGCAATATCGGGACAGTGGTGGGGAGGACCCTAGATCGTATCATAAATAGCCTGGTGTGTAGGCAAATCGTACCCGATTTTTTTCGTCCCTAAATCGCTACGGGCGAGCTCACGATTCAGGGACGATTATCGGCTCACAGGACGTGTGTAGCGAAATCAGGACTGATTTTTGCGCAGTCTGCGCTCGAGCGCTGCGGCGATACGACGTGCTTGCGGTTACTATTGTCGCCGCGGGCGATACGACGTGCTTACGGCTACAATTTTTTATTTCGAAAATATGGCGAAGGAAAATGAGCGAGAAGCGTGGACAAAAGTCATTGATTTATTTAAAGATTTACCATATTTGTGGGACAAAAAACATAAAGACTATTTCAACCGCGACATGAGACAGGAGGCATTCAAAATGCTAGTGCAAATTTTCAATGAAGAGATCGGCAGAGATACATCGCTGGCTGACTTCAAGAAAAAACTTGAGAATATGCGTACTACGTATGGAAGAGAGCTGAAGAAGGTAAGATCATGTAGAATATTATGAGCCTAAATCCCTCTTTTGGCGGGACGCTCTTAAATAGAGCTACCTACTAGCTCACGCTTTTTGGTACATCTCAATTCATGTGTTTCAGGTGAATGTTTCCAAGCAAACAGGATCGGGGTCCAATGACATCTATGTACCAGCGTTATGGTATTACCCCCTCTTCTAATTTCTAGAGGGGACGACGGAGCCATGCCGACCTGGAACGGATACTTTGGATGAGGTAAGAAAAAAATATATGCAATTTATAAACTGATGTTTTATTTGTCAGATACACATACACACTAAATTTATGTAGGAACTACTCTCAACATATCCTCCTGAAAAGAAACTCTGCCGTGTCCATTGAAATAAGTTGTAAATTTATTTCGCACGTTGTTGCCTTCATTATTGCGCTCTTTTTCACTGATTTGCGCTAGAGATACAAGTCCTGTGGTTTCTTCCCGCCAGTCACCATAACGAAAAGTAGAATCATTGATATTTTCAGCATCGACACATGTTTTTGTGATATAATTTTTTGACTTTGTTCTTAAATAATTATGTAAGGCACAACAAGCGAGCACAATTTTGTCGACATTATCAATTTGCACACTTATTCTTTGACGAAATATCCTAAAACGTGCTGCTAAAATTCCAAACGCGTTTTCAACTACTCTCCTTGCTCGTGATAATCTGTAGTTGAAAATCCTTTTCTCGTGAGTTATGTTCTTAAATGGGTATGGCTTCATAATGTGTCTATTAATACCGAATGCTGAGTCTCCCAAAAACGTGTAGGGCACTGAAATATTTGTGCCCTGTAACGTACACGATGGTGGTAGATGTAACTTATCTGTCATTAATTTATTATACAGTGATGTATGAGTTATGACACCGCCATCAGAGACGCTTCCGTTAATGCCAGTATGTATATACATAAACTCATAATTTGCATTTACTACGGCGAACAGAACTGTACTAAAAAAGCCTTTATAGTTATAGAATAACGTGCCACTCCTCGGTGGCTTTTCTATGGATATATGTTTCCCATCTATTGCACCAACACAGTGATCGAATTGCCACTTGTCTTCAAACATTTTAGCATTATCTTTCCATTCACTTTGCGTTGCAGGCATCTGAAACAGAAAGTAAAGGGAACGTTACGTCACCAGATATATCAGCATCGACATCATCGACACAAATTATAAATACAGAAATATGTGATAAAGAGGGGCCCGCGGACTCTGGAAAAAGTTCACAGCCCAAGAAGCAGAAAATGTCCATACAAAGTAAACAAGAAAAACTGCTGGATGCTGCTCAGACACTGATGACTCGACAAGACGATGATTGGGAGATAATAGGAAAGTCAATAGGCGTTCAATTAAAAAACCTGAGTACCCATCAACAAGTGATTGCCCAAAAAATTATCAATGATGCCCTATTTTACGGAAAACTTGGCAAATTGGCAGACGAATCTAGTATCACTTTATCTCCACAACACACAGTATTACATCCTCGCATTCCACATCGCTACTATCATTATTCCTCTGGCTCTTCGGTGACAAATTCATCACCGCAGCCATGTCAACAATATCTGGCACAACCGTCTCCTCAACCATTTCCACAATATGCGATGCACCCGTCACCTCAATCATCTACACAATTTATTATACCACAATCCCCTCAAACACCTCCACAGCATACAGCACAGCAACCTTCTCCTCAACCACCCCAACATCACATGATGTCACAATTCCCTCAAGCATCTCCAGAGTATAACTCCACTGTACAACCATTTCTACAGTCTATCCCACAATATACATTTGAACAACCATCTTCTGATGACGTAAATCTTACCACTGAATTTCCAAACTGTACAAGTGACACAACAGTTCAAAGAGGAACTGGCTCAGACATGAAGGACTTTTTGATCTTTAATAAAAAATAAAATAAATAGTATTAAATACCTTGTATGTTTTTGCTTAATATAAATAAATAAAATTAAACTTTTAAATGGATGTTTTAATTATTCTATAAGAATTCAGTCTACTTACCTTAATAAAGTGTTTCAAACAATTATAGATAGCACAACATGTCTCTGGAATCATTGTGGACATAAGTTGCGGCGATATTATGGCACTGAATTTCAAATCTTCATAGCTTTGTCCAGTTGCTAGGAAACGTAAAGTAACTGTAAGTCGTTCTCTCGGACTTATGGATTCTCGCATTACGGTATCCTGTTTCTGTATAAATGGTGTCACCATATTGAGGAGCTCTTCAAAACACTCAATATCCATTCTTAAAAAGTTTCTGAAATCATCTGCTTCTAAATGTCTCATGACGTTCATGTGGCTTAATTCATGGCGTTTCATTAACCAGTTTTTAACACAGATCCTCCATTTTCGTCTCTGTTTAGGTGGCACCGTAGTAAGTGCCAAGACAATTCCTATTTTCTGCTGTTTTGAGAGCGTCGGCGGCATTTCGGAAAAACGAGCAGTCTGTAGCACGGTCGGTTACGTACTGACAGGCAAGGACGTGTGTAGAGTAGAGACAATTTTATCGCCGATTCAGCCCCGATTTCACTGTCTCGACATTGCCAGTGATTTTAGGGTCGTGTGTAGCCGCTTGTATGCGCGCGAGTGCTACGGCGACACGACGTGCTTGCGCTGGTCAGAGTTATTTCGCGCCATTTATTTTATTTCCTGTAGCAGGTTATACTCTTTGTTTCGCGCGAAAACACGGCGAAGGAGAAGGAGCGAGAAGCGTGGACAAAACTATTGATCTCATCAGGGAAATGGAAATTATCTTATTTGTGGGATAAAAAACACAAAGAATACTTCAACCGCGACATGAGACAGGAGGCATTCAGAATGCTATTGCAACTTTTTAATGAAGAGACCGGCAAAAACACAATACTGGCGGACTTCAAGAAAAAGCTTGAAAATATGCGTACTACGTATGGAAGAGAGCTGAAAAAGGTAAGATTATGTAGAATCTGTGCAAAGACTATAGAGATTCGCCACTTATAGCTAATATTTACAGCTACAAGAGGAGGGCTATATTTTCATATGGTATGCAGCAAAAGGAGATTATCAAAATCTATAGATGTCATTTGTATCCAGTCAGCAAAATATAAGTAGGTACCTATATGGGTACTTACACGTTAAAATAAAATATATCAATTTATAAAAGTATTTTGATACATTTGTATCAATTCATTTGTTTCAGGTGAATGCTTCCAAGCAAACAGAATCAGGGGGTCTACTCCGAAGTGTTAAATCCGAATTATCGGCCGAATGTTCGGTACGTTTCCTACTCCGAACATTTTTAATTTTCGGTCGGTCGGTTCGGATTGACCGAACATACTTTTGACGTCTGTTGTATCGTAAACCCTACTCCGTGCGCAAAAAAGCCGACCGATAATTTGAATTTGACAGCAGTTTCATCGGCAGTTTTATGTCAAAATGCACGATAGCAAAATTGTTACCTTTTAACTATGGATGGAGTGTCGGATTCCTATAAGACAAAATAATAAGACTATTTTTTTAAGTGTTTGGTGGTGAAATATAGAGTGAAATGGCATTACGTATGCTCCTGGTGGAGGAAGCCCTCGAGGAAGAGCGTTTGGAACGTAGAAGGAATCGGCAACACCTTCGAAATAGCTTTAATATCAACGTAGTGCCCGACATTGAGTTTGTAGCTAATTACAGACTCACTCGGTCACTATTTGAAGTACTTTGCCAGGAGATAGTCCCGCTGTTACCGCGGAAACGTAATTATCGCGCATTTGACCCTGCTACAAAGGTATGTTTGACTCACTTCTGTCTTAACAATAACCATTTCTATGTGTATACTATCTGTTTCATCATACATAATTAATACGTTATTATCAACAGAATAACAATATACACATAACATTTCAGATACTTGTGGCCTTGAATTTTTATGCTCGGGGCAGCTATCAAGGATCGGTGGGCCAGAATGTTGATGCCACAATGGTCCAGCAGAGTGTTTCCCGATGCATTCGAGATGTCTCCCTAGCAATCAATACCCCAATATACTCAGGAAATACATAAAATTTCCTCAAAATGCTACAGAAAGGAATGTCATAAAGAGAAAGTAAGTTGAAAATTTAAATTAGTTTTCTTTCAATGACCTGATTGAAGTACCTACTTATTGTGCACCAAATTACTTTCTCACCGGGCCAGACCAACTTCAATCGTTACCCGGCGTCCTGATGCGTTTCCGCCAACACGCTGTCACTGTGTCCGCCGACATCACCGAGATGTTTATGCAGATCAGCATACGACCAGAAGACCGAGGTGCACTGAGATATCTGTGGCGAGAAGACACCGAAGCTCGGGCGGCACGGCACCCAAAGATTTTAAAAGAAAAGCTCGGATTTAAATTTGAAAAATGCCGCCAGAACTGAATGGTGCTCATAGAACGCGATAACATAAAAGCGTGGCGAGTTAAATATTTACGCCGCCTCCGACAAAATGATGCCATGGGTGCGGAAAAAAAGAAAGTTGTATATATGGATGAGTCGTGGATCCATGCCCATGCTCAAACCGGCTCACCTTGGCTCGCGAGCCCGGCTCGGAACTTTTTACAAATTAGCTCGGGTGCCACGGCTCGCGAGCAGGAAGTCTGAGCGCGGCTCGCGAGCGGCGCGGGCGCTCAGCCGGTCTGGACGCGGCTATTGGTTATATTTTATCATAAACATTGTTCGCCCTTTTACCTAAGTACAAAAATCGATTAATCTAGTCACTAGGTAAATATTGTAAGAATAAATTGTGTAGCACCGCCTTCTGCATTTTTAATTAAAGTGGTGAAGGTCGTGTGATAGCAGCAAAGCCGTTCGTGCACTGATCCACCCAGTTTGTACACTACGGGATTTTACGGACGTTCGACTGGGACACGGACGGCGAAGTGCGACACCATCCATCATCATCATCACAACCATTACCATAATGGTGACCCTCCGCAGAACAACATGACTACAACAATGACGGTAAATAGCGGTAAGGAAATGACCGTAAAGAGCGACAGCGACGACACTGTGGCCGAAAGGCGTGACGGCGGCAATACTACAGCAAACAACGGCCATGGAAACGTAATGTCTCCCGAATTATTTAGAGTAGGCATACGTATCCCACATTTTTGGCCTGAAAACCTCAAATATGGTTTTCGCAGATTGAGGCACAATTCAGTGTGTCCCGAATCACTGATGACGTCACGAAATACCACTACGTGCTATCCCATTTAGATAGGCAATATTCTGTTGAAGTCGAATACTTGATTATTGACCCGCCAGCTACTGGCAAGTACACGTCGTTAAAAACAGAACTTATCAAGCGTCTGTCCATCTCGAAGGAGCGCAAGGTGAAGCAGTTACTCCAGGCAGAAGAATTAGGTGATCGTAAGCTATCACAGTTCTTGCGCCATCTTCTTTTGCTTTAGCTGAAGCTTCTGCCTGCCTCTGCTTCGGGGTCCGCCCGCTGTGAGAAGCCCTCCCTCTAGTTATACTATACTCCGTGCTTTTTAACTACGCCGATGTGAAACTCGGTGCTATCATTAATTTAAAACCTATGAACCTAAGTACCTAGAGTAAGTCTAGTGTCCTTATATCTTTGTCTCTGTGTGTCTATCAACTGTATGGAATGCTTGTTTCCTTGTTAGCGAATAGTCTGGGCAGGTCTAGGACAAGCGTTACATTACAACGGCGAAGTGACTCTAAAATTGATTACCTGAAAGAGAACAGTAAAAAAGAAAGTAAGAGAGTGGACTGTACTATACTGGCTGGGAGAGAAGTTGAAAAATGTTGAGACTACATCTGTGCAAAGAGAGGACGTCGGAGTCAATGTCTCCAAAAAGAATTAGTAAAAAAATACCTAAACTGCCATCGCATTGCTGCTGACAATTTACTTCCAAACTATACTTGGAGCCCCTCATTCAAACCAAATCATTCAACAAATTCTTCAAATCATCAAATTGTAAAGATAATATCTTCGGCAATTAATTGCTCGGATATTAATCCGAGACAGATTTTCGTTGCTTTTATGAATAATCATTTGAAGACAATTTTATTTATTTATTCTTTATTTCAGACGTACAAGTCCATATTACAAAATGTCACAAATGTCAAAATTAATAATACATTCATACATTCAGCACTTTCCAAAAAGAGGCAAAGAAGACTGGCGGTGGAGCAAGACCAAAGTTACCCGATGACGCGGTGGCTGAAGTCAGAGATCTATTAAATCCTGCAGAGCTGCTATTGATATTTAATGCATTTGATAGTGATGCTGCTGTAAGTGCATTTTTTTATTATTTTTAGCCTAAGTGTGTATTGTATATAACCATATCAATAATAAATTGTTTATTTTTAATAGATCCCAAATACAACGATGTATCAAGCTTCATCAAGCAGCAAGACATTAATGATTACAGAACAGGTCAGTAAACTTAAAATCACATAATGATACAGGATAACATTAATTGTATTAACTGTAGGTACATCATAGGTACTTTCTTATATTTCAGGATTCTAATCACCGGTGTTTATCCAGGTGGAGCAATAAGTATTAATCAATATTATATCAGAAAGTGCTGTTATTGAAATACCTATTTATAAAAACAATCAAACAATTTATACAAGAATGTGATCATTAAAGTAAGTTCGTATAGGCCAGGTGGCTAGCCCTAGTGTCAGAGTTTTTAGGCCGCCTGAAGGCCTCTGACATGGCTAAACGGTTAAATGTGAGAAATCCATGGGGCAGTGGTTGTAAAAGTCCACTCAGGACTAGCAATGAAAAGAGATGGCGGGCCAAAATAGTGGAATAAATCGATTATCTTGGCCAACTAAAGCTAACTAATGATACAGTGTTGGTAAAATCACGTCGCAAAGCAGGATTTTTGGGGTTTTACAATGCAGTTACTTCGGTACTTCATATTTACGACACGTATGTTAGAGCAGAAAACCCCGAACTTGATTACTTTTTGACACACAAATTTAGCCATGACCATTTATTAATTTAGAGTTGTTTTTTTGAGCTATTCGCAGCCGAGGGGGTTGATGTCCAAACACAACAGCTGTACAGTTTGTGAATGCATTTGAACAATTGCTTATTAATCACGAAATGAGCAATTCTACTGATAACGTCTAAGGTATATCATAGCCACATTAAGTGTATCTTCTGATTCTTCTAAACAAGCTAAAATCGATAAATTTGATGTAGATGTTTGTAGCTATGCTGAAAATATACGTACAATAAAAAAAAATATCATTTCGATAAAACTGAAACAACAACACTGCAAGATGAAATAGGTGAATTTTTACACTTATTTTAGGCGGTACCGGACTCGAACGTAAACGAAATTTTTAAACTTGTCTTGACTTTTCAATTTGTCGGATTTATCGCAGGATTAGTAACATGAGCGATTAGATGAATTCACAATTGAATCAAGACAATGGAATGAGAAACTAGAGGCCAAGATATATAATAAACGAGAGCGCGCACAATGTATACTTCGGCAATACTATACTTCATGGGTTACCAAAAAACAGGCCTAGCCGAGTTTGGAACCCACTGTAAAGTCCAAAACTCTTGTTTGTAATTTCCTTGGCAAATGGCATATCATCCAACAACTATGTTAACAATTTTTGTCATTATATATAATGAAGACTGTGGCATGAGTTAAGGTATGACAGGATTACAGCCTCAAAATGCTATGAAGTCAGTCGTAAAAATATTGATGGGACTTTGATAGCTATGATCATTGGTTGCAAGAATTCCTAAAACTCCAGCCATACTACGAGGAAAAAAACTAGAGGATGCTGTACGGAAATCAGTGGAAAAGTCAATCGGAGTCGTCTGTTTGATGGTTCTAAGTTGATAAATTCTCTGCAGTGACATAATGTGTGATTACTGCTGCACCTTACACATATCCGTTCAGTTGTAGTGTTAGCAACATGGTAAGAACGTGCTTCTTTAATTTGTTTGGTTGGATTGGTGTGGGACGTAAGCAGTTCCATTGTTTGAAACTTCGTTTCCAAAAAGCTTTTAAATTTGGTCCACGTCATAACTTGCTCAAATTCTTCGGATTCACTCACATAATGCTCCCAATCTTTGTGAGTCTCTGGGTCCAGTTTATTTTGTATAATCAACAGATCCCACGAACCAGTTGATATTTTCATGTTGTTTAAATTAGTGAGACATTCTGTGGTGGTATCGACTAGCATTTTCATTTGAGCTGCAGATGGAGTTGTTAATTTCTTCTGGCTAAATAACCGCTTCATTAGGTTGTTTATGATGAACCGCTTATTCCCGTATCTTTTGTTCAATATGTCCCACGCTATTTTGTAATTGTTTCCGGTTGTTTGGATGTGTTGCAGCAGTGACTCAGCTTCTCCCTTCAGACTGGTTTTTAAATAGTGTAGTCTTTGTACGTCACTTAGCGCAGTGTTTTCATGGACCAGTGAAGTAAATAAGTCGCTGAATGCTGGCCATCCTTCATAACTGCTGCTAAATGTTGGTAATTGAATTTTAGGTAGATGTACAAACCCATTTTGTTGGTTGCACGTGCATTACACACTAGCGCTTGTGCTAGAGGAATTCGTCTCAATTGCTTGTGGCGTTAGTAATGTGTATGCGTCGTTTAACTCACTTTGAATTTGTATATACAATTCTTCGTACACAAAAAACTCTTCGTACACAAAAAACTCTTCGTTGGCAAAATAAGGCAATATGTCTCGTTCTGTTTTTGGCGTGCTCTTGGATAGCATATTGTGGTTCTCTTTAAGTGCACTCCAATACTCCGCAACAATTTTTAGACGTGCTTCAACGTATCTCTTTGTAATTCTGGTCTTGGGTGTTTTTCGCCAATTCGTAATTGTCTTACGCAACGCATTGGCGTTATCCTCCAGACCCAATAATAACATGTCTTGTTCAGATGTTTTGGTCGTCACTGTCAACTTGAAAAATGCCACTTACTGCGTTTCACTTTTTCCCCGACGGCTAATTCTCGGAACCGATGCGCTTGTTGTTCCTTATCGTAGGCCAGGTAGCTGGGTTGATCCGGCGAGATTGCGACCATACCATATGGTGGGGTGTTAAGGTTCACTTTGTACTAGTTTGGGAGAATGAATTAAAATAACGTGTTGTCGACTGCAGATTTGTTGTGCGACTGACTTGACTTGTACAATGAACGAACTTATAACATAAAGGTGTGCATTAGCTCAACCACTGCCATAAAAATAAACATCGGTAAAGTACACAAAAATACCACAAGTACCGCTAAGAATACTGCACCACCGCCGTTAGGTATACAAAATGAGAGAAACACAATCCCAATTAACCAACCCTTGGACAACTTTAGGACTGGTTTAGCAAAATTAAAAACCAGTTTCCCCGTAGTGAAGCGTATCCCGCGGGGTGCTCGTATTTCTGTGGCCTTATCCCTCACTGCAGCTATTACAAATGCAGTAAAGGAAAATTCAGAGCAAGCTTGATAACAATTTTTGACTTTCCCTTTTCGGATTTTACATGTTCCTCGCATCCATTCTGATCATACATCACTAACAGCCAGGATTAAGAAAAACTGTCAAACAGAGTCACATGGCTCCATCACTTTCTCCACCCAGATTGAGAGTGCTTCAGTTAGTCATTAGTTAGTGCGTCATGCAACTTGAAATCTGTCCCTTATTGTTAAATTGAAAAATGTGTACAGGAGCTGGCAGATATGTCCGCAACGCCGTTATCGCTCGAGACACTCGAATGGATGCAATTTGCTGCACGTTTTGCGCGTCGCATGTACGATGCAGATGACAATGGGCCCTATATCCATCTACATAATATCGCTCCACTGCATGCGCGCCTCCTGACGACAACAGCCAGTCAAAACGACCGCTACCGAGAGACAAACTCCTGCTCCTGGATGTCGAAGACGATGAACATCACAGCAAATGCTGAGAGCGCGTAAAGCCAACATTGCGAAAACGTGACCGTGGAGCTGATGTTCCATGAGCTGCAGCCAGGGTAATGGGCTGTTTGCCCGAGGCCCTACCCTACCACCCTTAAAAAAGGAGGTGGAAGATTAAAAAAAAATGTTTCAACAAACAACAACAAAACATTAAACTAATGAAACCCCCTTTCGAAGTGTTTAACGACAAAATACGATTAAATTCCCAAGTGAAAGTGAATTAGAAGTGAATCGACGCCAAGTTAAGATGCGGACAATCAAGGCGGTTTCCCTTAATTACGACGCATACAAACAAAAGTAAGTAGGTTAGATTCATATTGAAAAACAAGTGTTACATCATGAACTAACCCTACAGATGCTCCAAATTGCAGTAACTTCCATTCCGTTATGTATCCAGCATTACATAAGCACCTTTACTAAAAATAATATTCAGAATACTTTTAAAACAACAGGCATAATGTCCTTTAAATGGAGATGCTATTTCAAAGAAAGTCTTCAGCTTTGACTGACACAGCTCCTACTGCAGCTTCTGTTTCTCCAGCTTTAGCTTTGACTAACACATCTCCTGTAGAGAGGGATCAAGATTCAGAGCCTGAGGAATCGAGTGAATGTGAAGCTGAAGAGTCAAATGAATCTGAAGTTGATGAGGATGAACCCTGGAATAAAATAATGTGGGTCAGTCGTCCAGATCCAGAAGTTTTTGACGAAAAATTGATAGCATGATGTTATTTTTTTTCAGCTTGGCATCGAGAAGAAAAAAAAATAAATGAAGTTCGCAGTACTAAGAATATGGAGGGAGATAGAATATTAATTACACAAAAGAAAAACAAAAAATGTTCATTTTTAAAGCTTTTTTCTGTTTATTTTACATATTTAGATATTTACCTTAATTGTTCTTTCTAAATAAAAGTGATAAACATACAAATTAGAGTTCCTTTTCATACTTTTGTATTTTACTGAATTAAAAAAATTAGATTTTCTTAAAATTTGAAATTTCGTTCTGGTTGCTACAAAAGCAAACTTCATTAGATGAAAGTATTTTTTCCTTGTAGTTGTAGTGTTAAGTAGACATAATTAATCAAAATCAGCACAACAGAACTCAGACTCAAAAATCGTGTTTACTTGTGTAATGGTAACGGGTACCTAGATGGTTGAAATATTCACAGAATATTCACAGAAATATATTTTAGGGGGGCTCCCATACAGTAACGGAACTCTTCGTGCGCGAGTCCGACTCGTACTTGGCCGATTATTTTGTAAATAATGATGTGTTAAACAAAGTACCATAAGTTTTCGCAGTGCAACCACACAAGCGATTTTAAGCACTAATCAAACGACATAACGTCGAGATTCGAGAAAATTTAATTCTGCTTAATTAATGTATTTAAAAAAATTCTCTTTAAGAATGGGTGTTCTCTGTAAAATGTTTCCTCTAAATCCTTTGTCCAGAAATATTAGTAATATTTAATAAAGTTTAGTACTAATTTGATTTGATCAACATCTAACCACAGACGACTTTTCCAAGAGTGTTGACAAGTTTTTTAAAATAAAGATACTTGGAAATATGTGGAATTTTTAGGAAATCATGAAGCAAATATTTTTTTTCCGTCATGCAATTCACTCATTCACGCACAAGTGTGTGAAACCGATTTTGTTTAAATATTATTATTAACTTAAGTAGTTAAGATAAGGTAATATGATTTTAAAACTATTGAGTTGATGAAATAAATATCAAATTTGATACTTATTGCCATTTAAAATGTTTCTAATTTTAAATAGTTTTAGGTTTTTAGTATACAGGGTTATCTGCTTACCCTATAACAAGCCAAAATGTGGTGAACAAGACCATCATTATGAACAACTTTTACAATGATTGAGGAAAAAAACAGCTGTTCCACACTATGAGTTGGCAAAAGGCACGAAACAGATGTTTGTTTCTCGAATTTTATGTTGACCGTACAGTAAAATTTCTACATAATAATGGTCTTTACCACCCCTTTTCGGCTTAGTATAGGATAAGCAGATAATAACCATGTATAAAGCTTTATAATCACACTCACTAAATTTGTATTTTTATCTATTATTAATTGTTAGATGGATAAATAAAGAAAAGTATCATAATTATTTGTATTGTAGAGTCTGGCTAACGAAAGTAGATACTGGATTTTTTTGCAAACTTTTTATATGACTACACTAAAGTGTTCCTACCATCGGATATTTACCCTACAAATTGGGTTATTTTAAGCAGAAAGTACTTAGGAACAATTAATTCCAAAAAAGAATTTTTAAAACAAACTTATTTTAAACATTTTATAAAATGAGTTTTAAAAATTCGTACGTGTGCTAAAATTGTATTCATCGAAAATAAGTATCGTATGTGCGTGTTGGATCATTTCAAGAGCAACACTAAGCCTTAAGTTGGTCTAATAAATAGCTTAATTAATTAGGTACACTGTTTACTAGAGAAAAACTTGGCAATTTTATTTTAAAGAAATTAATTTTCGGCTGTTTTCCGAAAGATTTGGTAAAATCAGAATCAGTGTATGGTATCCCTATCTCTGACGCAACAAGATGGCGTGTTGTTGATGTTTCGTTGTGGTTGACTTGCGTATAGTTTTGTTGTGATATATCCGTGTTAATGCTATAAAAATGAATAAAACTATAAAGAGTGAAGTGCGGAAACTATTGTTTCTTATGATTTCGAAATATGAAGAGAAAAAGCTTGTGAAACAAGCCGTATTGCGAGAAAAACAGGATTGTTTTCGTACTGTGACTGATTTTTTAGGTTAGTACGGTCAAAATGTCTTGATATTTTTTTTATTTTAAATAACTACATATTAGTTTTAGTTACTTTACATAATGTTATTATTCTTTTACAGATAGTCTTGAGGATAATGCACGAACTGCTGAAGTAAAATAAGCAATTGAAAAGATAACAGATTTAGATCAAAAAGATATGATGAAATCGCAGAACCAGTACTTAGAAGAACTACGAGTATCTTCACTCACCGGTGTGAGTAACTGTATACGAAATGGAAAATTCAGCCCAAAACAAAATTGGTGGCCCTGGCAAAATTGTCCAAATTGACGAATCAAAATTTGGTAGGCGAAAATATAACCGGGGGCGCTACATTGAGGGCCACTGGGTTTTGGGTATGGTGGAAAACAACAGCGATGATTTAAGATTGGAAGTGTGCCCAGAAAATAATAGAACGGCAGATATATCAGTGCCACTCATACAGAAACATGTTGAGGAAGGCACAGAAATTCATACAGATTCCTGGAGAGCGTATGAATGCCTTCCTCAGCATGGTTTCATACACAAAAAGGTAAACCATAGTGACAAAGAAAATAGATTTGTCGCACCTGATGGCACACATACGCAGCGAATTGAGAGTTATTGGCGCAATTTGAAACTCCAGTTCCACAAAAAACAGCAGAAAGAGGAATTTGTGGACTGGGTAGCAGAGAAAAAGTGGCGGCACAGAATCGCTCGAAATAAACTAGACCCCTTTGAGGAGCTCATAAAAGTAGTGGCCTTCGTGTATAAAATTCACTAAAGACATTACCGTCCGTCCGGTCAATCGGTATGACTCCCACATAACCACCTTCACCAGAGCGGGGTGGTTTCCATAAAGGATTTTCCCTGGGTCAATTTGAATCAGTGCTACAATACTATCAACATTAAAGTGTACAGGCACATAGTGTGGTGGGGTTCTTCCGTACACCCCCCCTTGTAGAGAAACTAACCTTTTTGTTAGCTTCTCTACATTCAGACTCTTTCAACGATAACACTGCCAACTAACAATTCTAGTTATGAAATTTTTCGAATTAATTTTTTTTTGACAGGATCAGCGATCCTTGTTTGTAAAATTGGGCAGTCATGAGTGGGAAGTCATCTTGAAGACACCATTTTTTTGTATATGAAAGATGTAGTGACTGTGATTTTTAAATTGCGTGGACGAGTCCCGTAGTGTAAACGGCATGAGCGTCGGGTAACAGTCAGGGTGAGAGGCTCCGGTCCCTTCGACTTTGTTTTCAGGAGGATCTCTTGTTTTGGGGCCACTGACCCCTTATCCTGGAGCACTGGGCTGGCGCTGTCGACGAACCCTGTCGGCCGGTTTGGGCCGGCGCCTCCACCTCAAGCGACAGATCAGCACCGCAGGCGACTTCACGCTGGCGCTCACCTAGCGCTACCCTGCTGGCGCCACACTATCGGCGGGTCCAGCTCAGTCTACAGAAAATCCTCGGCCAGCCTCCAGCGTGGTTCTACGAGTGCTACCCTCTCCCCTTTTTTTTTGGCTAACATTCCACGGACTCTTTTCAAAATTCTTAACTCTCTCTCTCCGCTTTATGAAAACTAAATAGGTGCAGTATGTGATAGTGTAAATAAATGTGTAAATACTATGGTTAGTTTATTCTATATTAATCTCCTTTCTCCGAACCGTTAGGGATCCTATTCTCTAGGCAGGACTCTACGGGTGGGTTCTCTAATCCTCTCTTAACTTGTGGTGCTGCAAACGGCTTCCCCGTTTGCAACATTACAGTTTGGCGCCCAACCTTTTAACTTATCCACCCCTGACTCCTTATATTTTTCTTATTTTACTGTTACTTGTTTTCTTTTTTTTTTCTAAATTCTAAACCGATACTTCCACAAGTATCCACCCATCGCTTACACCTTAGGTATTTCGGTTATCTTTTGGTTATCATACTCCGATTCTCCATACATTACTCTATACTTGACTTTACAGTACACAGGCTACATAAATACCGCACCCCTACATACAGTCACTTACTACCTCTGTAACCTACACCCATTCTTCGCTTGACGGTGTTAAAACCTAACGGTCACCTTCAAGTTGGGGTTTGGGAGATTGTCAACTGCCATAATGTACACCATAGCCTTAAATGAACGTTCATTATTAATTGAACGATATGATATAGCTGCATGGAGACATCGCTTTTTGCGTACCATTGCATCGAAACGTGCAGAAGGCAAGCCAATAATCTACTTAGATGAAACTTATGTCCACAAAACCTGTAAGCCTAATAAATGTTTGCAAGTGTAACCCTGTTTTTTGTTCATAGATCTAAGACACGTACAATTTCGAATTTCCCGCGTCGTTTTGCATTTGCGACGGGCATAAGTGTACTGTCTTGGAACTGTATGAAGTAAATACGAAAATTTCATTAATGAACACTAATCGTTTGTTTGTGGAATATATAAATTAATTTTTACTTCGATTTCATTTTATCGTTTTACAACAGTTGTGTTTTGACTGGAGTTTTGACATTCCATCAGTTACCACTGGGAACAGTGACATTTCATTTAAACTTGACAGTTGCTTGTTAGATGTTAATGTGATTTAGTGTTCAAGCGAAATTTGTGAATGTGCGCTTGATTCATTCAAAAGGTTTTATGAAAAAAAATATACAGAAGACGATCTCCAAAATGCTATTACACGGATCAAAAATAGCTGTAGCGTTTATAAAGCTTCTCGAGATTTTAACATTCCAGAAACAACATTGCGAGATAAACGCGACAAAAAATATTGTAGCAGTGTACCTGGCAAAAGAACGGTGCTCACAAAGTCAGAAGAAATAAAAATTGTTGACTGGATCCATTATTTAGGAAAACAGGGTTTTCCAGTTTCTAAGGAACAATTGAAGGAAGGAGTGGCAAAGCTAGTCGAAAATTTAGATCGACCAAACACATTCAAAGATGGCATTCCGTGCAAACACTGGTTAACCAATTTCTTATCAAGACACCCAACTGTTGCAAAAAGAGTAGCACAGAATTTGCCAACCCAACGTAACAAAATTACTGAACAAGACGTACGCAGTTGGTTTGATAGAGTAAGAAGTTACTTTCAAACAAACAATTTGCTGGATGTACTTGAAAATGAGTCAAGAGTATATAACTGTGACGAAACGGCTTTTTTTCTCTGCCCCAAAGAAAAAGATGTGTTAGTTAAAAGAGGAAGCAAGCGTGTGTATAACAGAGTTGCTAACGATGAAAAGGAATGTCTGCCAGTCTTAGTCAACGTTTCTGCTGGTGGCGAAATAACTCCACCTATGATACTATATCCATACAAACGACTCCCGAAAAACTTGCCTCTAAGCATACCGCCTAAATGGGGTGTAGGATGCACAGAGTCGGGGTGGATGAATATGGAAGCTTTTTATGAATACGTCGCCAATGTATTTTACAAGTGGCTGCTGGAAAACAAAATACCGATGCCAGTCGTCTTATTCATGGATGGCCATACCTCACACATTTTACTGCCGTTAAGTCTTTTCTGCAAAGACAAAGGAATTATACTGGTAGCATTACTACCGAATTCGACCCATCTACTTCAACCACTTGATGTTGGAGTGTTTCGACCGGTTAAAGGCACGTGGGAAAATGTTGTGCACGAGTTCAGGGTAAAAAATAATTACGCCAAATTAAAACGCACAGATTTCGCCAGAGAAGTACAAAAATGTTTTGAAAAAAGCTTAAAAATAGATACAATCAAAAACAGTTTTAAGACTGCTGGAATTTTTCCTTTTGATGCCAACAATATTGACTTTTCCAAGGTTATTCCACAAGAATCAGACAACACTTATAAAACGCAAGAACTGTGTATGGAACAAACAAGCAGATTCCTCGAGCAGTTTGAGAAACGGCTGGCTCCAGATGTGCTTCATCGCTTTAAAGAGTGTGGACATGAGTGGGAGGGTGAGGAAAAATACCGATGCTTATTTGAATTTTGGAAGATGATTCAACAAGAAGAATCTCAGGGTCTCCCAATTTTTGACGACTCAACGATTGTAAACAACATAGCAGATTGTGATATATCTGCTGTTGTCAAGAATATGGAAATTGGACCATATGGTAGTATAATACTTTCCCTTAGCCCGAATGCTAAATCCATAATGAACAGTGATGTCATCTCTCTAGATGGTGATCAGCAGATGATGCCGGGGAAACGTTCTATAAGATATGCATCTGGTTCCAGCACTGATATACATAGAGAACCATCACCTGGGCTTATGATAGAACATACGTGTTTGAATTCACAGCTATACAGTTCACAGGACCGAGATCATCCAGTACCAGTATACGTAGCGAGATCACGACAGTCAATTAGTGACCAATCGCTCGATGCTTTGGACCCGGTAGAAAATATTCACAACAAGAGTATAGCTAAAGTATTAAAAACCCAAGAATCCTCACAGACCGGCACCAATACGCACACTGATCCAAAGCCGTGTTGTTCCAAGACTCTAGATTCTCCAACATGCCGAGCAAGCTCGCGGCTGTCAAGCAGCGAAATAACGCTTGAAGCGGTCAACCTTGCTGATAACACAAACGACAAGGGCATAGATAATACAACTGTGATTTAAAGTGCGTCAAAAGCTTAACTGAATTTCACGACTCCATTTAAAACACCTTATTTCTTTCTGAAATCTCCGCAGAAAAACATCAAAACAAGAAAAACTACAAAAATTACACCACCTGTCGCTATTGCTGACGAATTTATAGAATATCAACGTAAATTTGAAAAAGAAAAGAAAGAAAAAGTGAGGGAATTCTCAAAAGACGGACAGAGAGGTTACAGAAACAGAACGAAAGAAAAGCTCAAAACCTTTTGATGATAAAGAAACGAAAGATCACCAATACTGAAAACAAAATTATCACCAGCCAAATAAACAAACAAAAAAATAGATTTACACGAAAATCATGCATAAAATAACCAACCACCCTTAAAACAATTGATGAAATCAAATTTAAAAAGACTGAGGGAAATAATGACGACAGTAACGACAACTGTCTAACAAAGCCACTCCCACTTCAAGAAAGAAAAAGATACTCCATATTTGATTGTGATTCAGAAATATCCAGCGATGATCAAGATATTGTAACGTTGAATATAAAAAATCATAAAATTCTCAATGTTAAGAAGTCCAATAACAAATTGTTCGGTGAATCTTTGGACAGTTCAACGTAGCTCTTTAGGAGCCATATTGATAATAATAATGTGATTAATAAATAATTAATGTGAATAAATAAGTAGTCATTTTTTGAACAACATGTATCATTCCTACCGTTTCTATTTTGTATACTCGGAATTAAGGACCAAATGCATCGGAATAAGGATTTTTACATCGGAATAAGGTGCTTAGGACTTTTTTCAGATTTAATTTAATTTTGATCAAAGTTTAACACAATAATGAAATGTATAGTCTATTTAAAAAGTAAAAACAATAAAGCTTCTAATAAAAATAGCCAAACTGTTAGAAAGGTTCAGTTAATGCCTAATATTCAAAATACTTTCGAGTTTTGGTGAAAATACCGCGGAAATAGGTTCTACCTTAAAACTTTGGAATATTCTCCGAGCCCGCTCATACATTTGTTTTACTTGTTTTGATGTTTTATTTTGTTTTGATATTATTCAAATACAAGTTTAAGTTTCAATGTAGTAGTGTTAAAAAGTTGATTTCAGCCTAAATTTGATTTTCCCAATGGATTAAATTTTTGTTCGGAGATTGTTTTAAGCTTAAAACGATTCAATAACGATGAAGGATTGTATTTAAAACTATTTAACGTGATTTTAAGATTTTCCCATCTGACCCACCTTTTCCCGATGTGCTCAAAATTTTGTTTTCAAGCTTGAAACGATTCAGTAACGATGTATTATGGGTTTGAAGCTATTTTTAAGCTATTTTAAAGATTTTCCCATCTGTCTCCCTTTTTCCCGATGTGCTCAAAATTTTGTTTTCAAGCTTGAGGTGATTCAGTAACGATGTACTAATGAGTTTAAAGCTATTTAACGTGATTGTAAGATTTTTCCATCAGCCCCATTTTTTGCCCGGTGTGTTTAAAATACGTTTTAAGCTTAAAATGATTTAGTAGAGATGTGTAGTAGTGATTAAAGCTGTTTGAGCGCCATTTCAAGATTTTACCCGAATGTCTAAATTAGGTTTTCACTGTTAACTTTACTGTAACCAATTTATTTTTCTAATGTTAATTGTTTTGTTGGTCTTGGGTGACCATGTTACTACAATGTTAGATATGCAGGGGTTTTACCATTTATGTAAATCCTCGCTTGCTGGGGTATATTACCCAAACCTTATAATGTGAAATTGTGAGAGGAGTACTACAGCTGTGTGGTCTCGTATTTTATAGGAGGACGTTTTTTTGGCGACGTTTTGCCGTGGGTGACGTTTTCGTTGTAGACGTGACGTTTCCACGGGCGATTTTTTTCGATTTCGGGTCTTCTCCCCCTCTTTTATTTGAGGAGACAGGTACCAGATCGAGGTTTCCCTCCTTACTGGGGCTGGACGCCCTGACACATTGATCAGGGGGCATTTAATGGGCGGATGCCCTCTGCCAATTCGGCTGTTTGACAGCCATCTTGGCGTGGTCAATACGTTGGCCATCACGGCATCAAAGGCCCCCGCAAAGCCACGAGAGGCCACCTACCTCTCGTGACTTTGCGGGGGCCTTTGGGGGCCTCATCGTTACGGCTGCCTGTGAGCCCTCTTCGCCATCCTCCTCTCCCTCTGCATCGGCTAGAAGTAGGTCTCTTGTTTCCACGGGCCTAGGTTCCCGTGAGGACGCCTTGACGATGACTTTACGGTAGGGACGACCCTTAGTTGAGAACGCGGCTACCGAATTAGCATACTGCGGTCTCGTGCTACTCGCCAAGAGTGTATGTTCGAGGGGCTTCTTACCCGTTATTAGCCTTTAAGCCTTAGTTTATCTAAATTTAAGTTAGCTAAACTAATTATTATAAGTCATGCACTAGTTTGAGCTTAACTTGACCAGACTTCTGGACGAGGCGGCGGCCTAGTCCCTATTTTGTTGTACTGTAGTTGTGTTTTAGTTAACAAATCTATTTGATACGGAATTCTGCGAGTTTAAATTCACTAAAACCGGAAATCCCGTTACAATTTGGATTTTGCTGTACTGTAGTTGTGTTTTAGTTAATAAATCTATTTGATACGGAATTCTGCGAGTTTAAATTCACTAAAACCGGAAATCCCGTAACACGAAACGTGCAGAAGGCAAGCCAATAATCTACTTAGATGAAACTTATGTCCACAAAACCTATAAGCCCAATAAATGTTGGCAAGGTCCATCAACAAGTGGAATAATTGAAAATATATCGTCAGAAAAACGATATATTATTGTGCATGCAGGATCTATTAAATTGTATACAATACAGCTTGTCATTCATTGTAACGGATATAAACTTCCAAAAATATCAGTTATGTGTTAAAAAGCAATGTTATTTATAAAGCTGTCATAAAGTGTTCAGCCAGGCCCTATAAATTTAATTGACCATAATATGTTGTTGTTCTAACTGAAATTGTTGTAAACAGTTTTGACTGTACTACCTAAACTTTTAAAATACCAAGTGCCAGTTTATTTGTTGATGTGAATGAAATAATGTAAAATAATTTTTAATGGTATTATATTCCAGGATTCAGGAATACCAGAAATAAAGCCATCCAAGATGAATTTTCTCTTCGCGAGGAAAAATATAAACGGGCTAAAGCCAGGGAGGAAGAGCTGCACCAATTAAAAATTCAAGAGCAGATGTGGCTAGTGAAATCAGCAGAATCACTGTATAAAAAGAATGAATTAGAAAGGGAGGCTGCAGAAATTAGGTTAAATAAATTAAAAAATGAATAACTTTACACACAACTTTTATTACTAGACTTATTATAGTACTCAAATTTATTTCTCTGTCGATCTACAAAAAGTAATAATGCTTCCGAGAATGGACCAGTTCAAAAATTCAATTTTTTGTCCAAGGATTACAGTCTTCAACGAAAGTTTTGTTCCCCTTGGAATAGCTAAGGATGATAATATTCCATTTGCAGTAATATGGAATGAAACTATTTCTGGACGCCGCCAAGAAGATGTAATGTCTGCATTCAAAGCTTTTATAACGAGCAAACGAGATGTAAAGAATATAATTATATGGGCTGATAATTGCGCAGCTCAAAATAAAAACTGGGCGTTCCTGTGTTTTCTTGTAAACTTGGTCAATAGTGGGACCATTGCCACAGAAACCATAACAATAAAATATTTTGAACCGGGACACACCTTCATGTCGGCGGATCATTTTCATCGTCAAGTGGAAATGGCTATGAAAAACAAGAAGATTTATGATTATGATGACTTCATAGATGCTGTTAAAAGATCCAATGCTAAAATGAATACTGTAAAAGCTATGACCATTTCTGATTTTTTCAATTTTACTGACGTGTCGTCACAACATAAGCTAAAAAAACACAGAGCCCAGACTATATTTGAAAGATGTGATGTCGGTCAAAGCTGAGAAGAGTGAATTTTCGCTAAAATACAAAGAGAGTCACACTCATCAGAATGGAAAATTCTGGACTTTCTTCAGATGAAAATAATAAACACAAAATCTTTCCCGGAAGTCGCAAGTAAAGTGTCACCTAGGGGGATTAATCACAAAAGAAAAAACGAAATTATTGCCAAATTATTACCTTTGATGCCAGAAAACAGCCGACACTTCTAGAATACCATTCCGGTCTCTAATACAGTCGATGAATTGTCAATGCAATGAAAAGTATTATTGACAGTATATTGTAACCCTGTTTTGGCAAATAGGTGCCAAAACATTCTAATGTTGGCAAATAATCGGGTACGTTGGTGCCAAAAAATTTACAAAAAGTCACTGACAGCTTAAGTCGGATCTGCCAGCGACTTGGTTGTCAAGTGTCACCAAACAATGTCAGGAACGAGATCAAATTGGAATTCTGACGGAGTAAAAAATCAAAATCGCATAAAACCGGGAAACACTCACGGAAGAGCTTCTTGTCGAAAAAGCAGCCAACGGGAGCGTACACGGGTCGTAGTGGGACAGTAGCGGCATCCTAACAAAGGTACGTGTTGGCAAGGTTGGTTTTCTAAAGGATTCACTTGTTGTACAAGAACCAAAGGAATTGTCCCTTGATTCTACAGAAAACCACCGAGCGAGTGAAAGCAGGACCGCGCGCCGACACCCCGTTCCCCGAACGACGAACACCGTGCGACGTGGCGAGTTCCCTTGGCTGAACCTACTTCAAAACCACCTTGAAAAGAAACCCCTAAGACATTAGGGTAAGTTTTTAATAGCCTCTTATTCCTACTGTCTCGGTTAGGCTCGGTCTTTGTCAGTATTTTCCTAGACCCGATGACGTGTCGCATCAGATATCATTGTCGGCTTACCACCCCCAACTTGAAATGGAGGGCCTCGCTCTTCAAGCGAGGTCTGACCAAAGAACAAGACATTCATACTTGTTTTCTGTCCTCGGACAGGGTTTTTTTTTTATAGTACAATTGTGGTTCTACAACTGCACTCTAAGGCGCGTCAAGCGTCCTCCGGCGCGTGCCCCACCGTGCGGCGGCGTGGCTTCTTTCTGCATCTTACCTCGAGACCGCTACTAGCGTCTATCTGTGCGTTCCCGCCGTGGGCGACGTGGCTACCGACCCCGACTTGCATCTACCCCCGAGTACTTTTGGTAACGCAGCCAACGGCTGCGCCTTTTTTACATTTCGTGCTGTGCTTCTATTACTTAAATAACTTAAATAACTAACTAACAACAGAGCATTTTAAAATTGGTTGCAAACTCAGCGAAGTAGGTATCCGATCACACGCCCTGTTCTACCCTGATAGCCGGCACCTATCAGCCCTTGTATTTTATGGACCTATAGTCCTGGCGCCCATTCTATTGTACCATTTAATTAGTAATTTAGTCTTAAGCCCCTCCGGCAATCAGTAATCCTAAGTTTTTTAACCCTAGAAGCCCAATGTACGTCGTTTTGACGTACACGCCGAAAAAAAACCGCTATATTTTTGGCACACATTGATGAATCGCCACGACCTTCCAAACCAACCAAGTGCCCGTCGAGACCTAACAGGAGAAGGCTGTATCGCTTCGGTAAGTGCCTCCATTTAATTGTAATCACAATTATGCACGTCAATCTGACGTATGATTGGGCTTTGTGTAAGTTTTGCAACTATTATAAGTTTGCAGTATTGATGTTTATTTTTGCTTGTTGTTTTGTTTTGTTTGATATTATTACAAAATATGTTATTTTTAGGAAATAAAATACAATGGCGTCCTCTAGATACCTAAAATCCAGATGAAATTGCGTCACTTGGAACCTGAAGATGATTTTTCTCCCGCTGATAGTGACTCTCAAGATTTTGATCCTCAAGATGATATCAGGAGTGATATTGAAGAAGAGATGGTAGATTTTATGGGAAATGCGAGTTCGGAAACGAGGAACTTGCCCTGTCCCGACTCCAGAGTCAGCAAATCTTGAAGAAATACTTTGGACTTCACTTCACAGAATCATCACGTTGAATCAGGCTTCTATTCGGTTACGGAGTTTTTATGGGATGTTAAACATGGCTTTTGTGACTTCATAAGTCACTGCCACAACAAGCTGACAAATAAATAAAAGCATTGAGCCGTAGGGAGTAAATGCAAAAATTGAGCACAGAATTGACCACTGTGTATGCAAAAACGACTGGAAACACCAACTTTGACAAGATTTTACCTGAAAACATCGCATATGTGTTGAAAACCGTGCCAGAAACATCAGCAGCAGTTACATGTGATGAAAACGACGCTACTGTGGGTGCTGTATCTGTAAAAAAGGTGGATGACAACAGCACTGTGCTTCATATGTAAAAAAGCAATGTGCGAAGAACACTAAATTGACTCATGTCAAAACTGTATATAATTACTGAATAATTATTTTCGACCATTTTTATATTGAAAAGAGTTAATTTGTTTTCTAAATGTTCAAATAAGGTTGATTTTTGTATTAATTTTATTTGTATACAAAAATAACTAAGACGATCACAATTTTTTTGTAATTTTACTATAGTTCCTAATTTATGATTATAAAAGTATCAATAAATAACTATTTGATTTAAATTTACGTTTTTATATTTTATTAAACTATATTTAAGCCATATAATTTAGAAATTTGGTATAAACAACATAAAACAAACAAATATATTGACTTTTAATAGTACACGTCAAATTGACGTATGATTGGGCTTTATGGGTATAAAAATATGATTGGGCTTCTGAGTTAATATTAAGCCCTTCCGGCAAATAGATTATAAGGTGTCACATACCGATCTACGCCCCTCAGGCATGTAACTTAAAATTAACAAGAATAAATCCAACATTACTTACTTTACAACTTTTATTTATCTCACCCTTAGCATACTTTTATATACCTTACATCTAATATTGAACGCTTACCGTTTACCCCCGCTTCTCCTTTGAAACCTAGCTTCACACTTGTCTTATATAAAAAGCGTTACAATATAAGTAGGTAACTGTATTGCTTGAACTGAGTGATTTGTAGAGATAGATAGACATTAAGATAATTTGATGACTGCCCAATGACGTAACTGTGATAGATTTAAGTGCCTAAAATAATGTAGGAAAGTTATTTTTTATTATAAGAATTAAGTATATTTTCTGACTGATTTAGTGTATATTAACGTGATCTCAATGTTTTAACCTACATTCGAGTTACTTATAGAAAGTACCCAAATAGGTCTGTTTACCTATTTGGGTACTTTCTATAAGTAACTCGAATGTAGATTAAAACATTGAGATTGAGATAACCTTTAAAAGGTTATGATTTTTAGATATAATGTGCATTTGTTTTTCTCAAACTCAAGTTATTTACGTACTTTTATT
The DNA here is from genome assembly GCA_964007245.1 of Hypomecis atomaria. Taxonomy (NCBI): domain Eukaryota; kingdom Metazoa; phylum Arthropoda; class Insecta; order Lepidoptera; family Geometridae; genus Hypomecis; species Hypomecis atomaria. Next base: position 3,679,853 of record OZ023294.1, on the reverse strand, counting down.
TTAGTAGGTATCTTAAATGAAACTGTGCCATAGTTTAACATATTAACTTATATAAATGTGCCTTCTAACTGTATTTTTTATTGTTGCCTTGTATGGGAGTAGGTATATTATTCTTATCTAGTGTAATTAAGATAACAAACAGTTAAAGATTTGTTTGGAAAAGTGTTTTTATTTGATTTTGTTTTGCGAAGAAGCCCAAGTTTTGTCCTTTATATTTTTTTGATAATATTATTACTAAATACATAAATCTTTTAACACTAAGGTGTTCTCAAATAAAATACTTTACAAAATTGATAGCATTGTATTATCTATTACTTACCTACTTATCTTTTCAGCAGTAAGAACAACTTGGAGATTTCAAATTTAGGAACCATGCTGAATATAAACTTTTCATGTGATAAAGTTGATGCGCTTATAGTGTGTAATAATGAAGGATTTGGCTAACAATGACAACACAAAATTGCATTATATTGTTTTACTAAGCATAAATGCATCAAGATAGTTAGTGCGTTTTTGAGAGTCAACGTGAAATCATAGAATTAGAGGCTGCTAACGACAAGTACCTTTTCCCAATTATATGTTATATTTTAGCATATATTTTATATGTGTTTGTATACATAAATTCTTGTCATTTTTTCCTTTACTTTGGTACAAATTTCATATTCGTACCCCAAGTAGTTTTGAAGATACAGGGAAAATAAAAATAAAAACTTTAGGCGCCATTTTCTCGGAAAGTGTCAGATCCTAGTTAATGCGTTCTTCATAAGCACGGCAGAGTAGTGCAGTGGGAATCAAACTACTGCAGTGGATGGAACACCAAAGCTCTCGACCGAGAACTATGGAAGGAGGGAACGGAGGCCTTCGCCATGCAGCGGGACGATGATGGCTAAAATAATAATTTATTGAATCAGTTTATTTTTAGGTGGCCCAGATGCAGAAAACTATAGAAATAGAAAATTGACATTTTCTGTGAATGTCCAAGTTATCCGCGATGCAAAAATGTACATTACAAATATTGTTGCACGATGGCCTGGTAGCAGCCATGATAGCCATATTTTTAACTCCAGTGATATCAAGGTACCTACACAACATATATTAAAGCATATTAATGTAAAATAAATAATAAAGATATTATACCTCTTTAGATAAAGACATTAGCACCTGTTTAATGAACTACGACGAAGGGCGACGGAAGAGAGTATTCCTCTGAATATTATTTATGAAGAGGAAGCGGCTAGGTATGTGTCCAATTTCTTTAATTTACCTTAATATATTTCGATGGCATGGATGGCCTAGTAGTTATTTTTAGTGACCCTTATTCCTGGACCAAAGAGGCGTGGGTTCGATTCCCACCCAGGGCAAGTATTTCTGTGACGAGCAAAGCGTGTTTTCTATGTGTCTGGATGTTCTTTGGTTCCATTCCAAGCTTCTTTCACACGTTTAGCTGCTTGTGGCGTTCTTGGTCACAAAACTGACAAACAAATAAAAATAGTAAAAATAATATGCAGAACCCTGTTGTATCAATGAACTCTGAATCTTATTGAGTTAATCTGTTAGTAAGTCCCATTTTATCAAAGCCCTATAACTTTCACATTTCTAAAACTGATGTCCTGGAAAACCTCTGCTGGTTTCCTGTAATTTTTAGGGTTCTGTACACAAAGGAGAAAAATGGGACCCTATTACCAGGACTCCACTGTCCATCAGTCCGTCCGTTTGTCTGTCACCGGGCCGACCGTTCATCTCATGAACCGTGATGAAATTGTCACAGATTAATTCAGATTATGTATTTCTATTGCCGCTAAAACAACACAAATTCAATAAATTAAATGATACATTCTGGAATATTTAAATTGTTAATTCCCTAAAAATAAATCATTAAAATGAAATTAAATAAATTAAGGGTCCCATAAATGGTACGAAACCCTTCGTACGCATTTCCGACTCACACTTGATTGTCGTTTAATAAGTGATTTAATTATTTACAGATACCCTGACGCTGCTGGGCACCTACTATTCGAATCTGTGGTGCCGTCGCTGAGCAGGTGGCGCCGCAGCCGCCAACTAGCAGTGCCGGCAACACTAAACGCATTTGCAGAATTACAGTGCTTTACTGTTGGCAAGTATTTCTGCGGATGGAGCGACAGCTGTGATACTGGTGATGCCGAATTTCAGAAGATGCCTCCACGACAGCGGCATTATTGTGGTGGATGGCACTTTTCTTACAGTGCCGGCGGGGCTGCAAGCCTGCCAAATATTAACAGTACACGCGGTGATTGAAGGATTTTTTTTTCACCCCTTTATGGTACTGATGGAGAACCGCGGAAGACCCCTGTATGAAGCAGTTTTCCAAAGAATTTGGCAGGCGGCAGATCACCCAAGCCCTGCCCCTTTATGGTACTGATGGAGAACCGCGGAAGACCCCTGTATGAAACGGTTTTCCAAAGAATTTGGCAGGCGGCAGATCACCCAAGCCCTGCCCATATAATCACAGACTTTGAGCCGGCGATCCAAGTCGCATTGTTGAGTGTAACTGGCGTGCAGCCACAAGGTTGTTTATTCCATTTTACACAAGCAATGATGCGACGCGTGCGCCAGGGTGGAGTGCCGGTGACGCGCGGCTCGGCTGGCTGGCGGTTAGTCCAGCTATACGTGGCGCTGGCGTTCTTGCCGTTGGCGCAGGTGCCTCTCGACTTGGCGGAGGTGCAGGCCGTGGCTCAGACCCATGGCCTAACTGTACCGGGATTCCAAGAATACTTTGAACTCTTTGAAGCCCAGTGGATGATTCACACTTTGATATCTGATTTGTTTATGAACCAAATGTATACATGTACCTATTCATGGCCATGGCTACCGTGGCCGCAGCGATAAATATTCGTCTTCTTACGTAGGACGTATTTAAAAAAATACAGTGGTCATTGACACGCTACTAGTCTCTGCCATCGTTTATTTATATTAATTTCTTTTAATGAAATTTAAATTACTTCTATCATATTTCTGTGACGAGCAAAGCGTGTTTTCTATGTGTCTGGATGTTCTTTTGTTCCATTCTAAGCTTCTTTCACACGTTTAGCTGCTTGTGGCGTTCTTGGTCACAAAACTGACAAACAAATAAAAATAGTAAAAATAATATGCAGAACCCTGTTGTATCAATGAACTCTGAATCTTGTTGAGTTAATCTGTTAGTAAGTCCCATTTTATCAAAGCCCTATAACTTTCACATTTCTAAAACTGATGTCCTGGAAAACCTCTGCTGGTTTCCTGTAATTTTTAGTGTTCTGTACACAAAGGGGAAAAATGGGACCCTATTACCAGGACTCCACTGTCCATCCGTCCGTCCGTTTGTCTGTCACCGGGCCGACCGTTCATCTCATGAACCGTGATGAAATTGTCACAGATTAATTCAGATTGTGTATTTCTATTGCCGCTAAAACAACACAAATTCAATAAATTAAATGATACATTCTGGAATATTTAAATTGTTAATTCCCTAAAAATAAATCATTAAAATGAAATTAAATAAATTAAGGGTCCCATAAATGGTACGAAACCCTTCGTACGCATTTCCGACTCACACTTGATTGTCGTTTAATAAGTGATTTAATTATTTACAGATACCCTGACGCTGCTGGGCACCTACTATTCGAATCTGTGGTGCCGTCGCTGAGCAGGTGGCGCCGCAGCCGCCAACTAGCAGTGCCGGCAACACTAAACGCATTTGCAGAATTACAGTGCTTTACTGTTGGCAAGTGTTTCTGCGGATGGAGCGACAGCTGTGATACTGGTGGTGCCGAATTTCAGAAGATGCCTCCACGACAGCGGCATTATTGTGGTGGATGGCACTTTTCTTACAGTGCCGGCGGGGCTGCAAGCCTGCCAAATATTAACAGTACACGCGGTGATTGAAGGATTTTTTTTTCACTCCTTTATGGTACTGATGGAGAACCGCGGAAGACCCCTGTATGAAGCGGTTTTCCAAAGAATTTGGCAGGCGGCAGATCACCCAAGCCCTGCCCATATCATCACCGACTTTGAGCCGGCGCTCCAAGTCGCATTGTTGAGTGTAACTGGCGTGCAGCCACAAGGTTGTTTATTCCATTTTACACAAGCAATGATGCGACGCGTGCGCCAGGGTGGAGTGCCGGTGACGCGCGGCTCGGCTGGCTGGCGGTTAGTCCAGCTATACGTGGCGCTGGCGTTCTTGCCGTTGGCGCAGGTGCCTCTCGACTTGGCGGAGGTGCAGGCCGTGGCTCAGACCCATGGCCTAACTGTACCGGGATTCCAAGAATACTTTGAACTCTTTGAAGCCCAGTGGATGATTCACACTTTGATATCTGATTTGTTTATGAACCAAATGTATACATGTACCTATTCATGGCCATGGCTACCGTGGCCGCAGCGATAAATATTCGTCTTCTTACGTAGGACGTATTTAAAAAAATACAGTGGTCATTGACACGCTACTAGTCTCTGCCATCGTTTATTTATATTAATTTCTTTTAATGAAATTTAAATTACTTCTATCATATTTCTGTGACGAGCAAAGCGTGTTTTCTATGTGTCTGGATGTTCTTTTGTTCCATTCTAAGCTTCTTTCACACGTTTAGCTGCTTGTGGCGTTCTTGGTCACAAAACTGACAAACAAATAAAAATAGTAAAAATAATATGCAGAACCCTGTTGTATCAATGAACTCTGAATCTTGTTGAGTTAATCTGTTAGTAAGTCCCATTTTATCAAAGCCCTATAACTTTCACATTTCTAAAACTGATGTCCTGGAAAACCTCTGCTGGTTTCCTGTAATTTTTAGTGTTCTGTACACAAAGGGGAAAAATGGGACCCTATTACCAGGACTCCACTGTCCATCCGTCCGTCCGTTTGTCTGTCACCGGGCCGACCGTTCATCTCATGAACCGTGATGAAATTGTCACAGATTAATTCAGATTGTGTATTTCTATTGCCGCTAAAACAACACAAATTCAATAAATTAAATGATACATTCTGGAATATTTAAATTGTTAATTCCCTAAAAATAAATCATTAAAATGAAATTAAATAAATTAAGGGTCCCATAAATGGTACGAAACCCTTCGTACGCATTTCCGACTCACACTTGATTGTCGTTTAATAAGTGATTTAATTATTTACAGATACCCTGACGCTGCTGGGCACCTACTATTCGAATCTGTGGTGCCGTCGCTGAGCAGGTGGCGCCGCAGCCGCCAACTAGCAGTGCCGGCAACACTAAACGCATTTGCAGAATTACAGTGCTTTACTGTTGGCAAGTATTTCTGCGGATGGAGCGACAGCTGTGATACTGGTGATGCCGAATTTCAGAAGATGCCTCCACGACAGCGGCATTATTGTGGTGGATGGCACTTTTCTTACAGTGCCGGCGGGGCTGCAAGCCTGCCAAATATTAACAGTACACGCGGTGATTGAAGGATTTTTTTTTCACCCCTTTATGGTACTGATGGAGAACCGCGGAAGACCCCTGTATGAAGCAGTTTTCCAAAGAATTTGGCAGGCGGCAGATCACCCAAGCCCTGCCCCTTTATGGTACTGATGGAGAACCGCGGAAGACCCCTGTATGAAACGGTTTTCCAAAGAATTTGGCAGGCGGCAGATCACCCAAGCCCTGCCCATATAATCACAGACTTTGAGCCGGCGATCCAAGTCGCATTGTTGAGTGTAACTGGCGTGCAGCCACAAGGTTGTTTATTCCATTTTACACAAGCAATGATGCGACGCGTGCGCCAGGGTGGAGTGCCGGTGACGCGCGGCTCGGCTGGCTGGCGGTTAGTCCAGCTATACGTGGCGCTGGCGTTCTTGCCGTTGGCGCAGGTGCCTCTCGACTTGGCGGAGGTGCAGGCCGTGGCTCAGACCCATGGCCTAACTGTACCGGGATTCCAAGAATACTTTGAACTCTTTGAAGCCCAGTGGATGATTCACACTTTGATATCTGATTTGTTTATGAACCAAATGTATACATGTACCTATTCATGGCCATGGCTACCGTGGCCGCAGCGATAAATATTCGTCTTCTTACGTAGGACGTATTTAAAAAAATACAGTGGTCATTGACACGCTACTAGTCTCTGCCATCGTTTATTTATATTAATTTCTTTTAATGAAATTTAAATTACTTCTATCATATTTCTGTGACGAGCAAAGCGTGTTTTCTATGTGTCTGGATGTTCTTTTGTTCCATTCTAAGCTTCTTTCACACGTTTAGCTGCTTGTGGCGTTCTTGGTCACAAAACTGACAAACAAATAAAAATAGTAAAAATAATATGCAGAACCCTGTTGTATCAATGAACTCTGAATCTTGTTGAGTTAATCTGTTAGTAAGTCCCATTTTATCAAAGCCCTATAACTTTCACATTTCTAAAACTGATGTCCTGGAAAACCTCTGCTGGTTTCCTGTAATTTTTAGTGTTCTGTACACAAAGGGGAAAAATGGGACCCTATTACCAGGACTCCACTGTCCATCCGTCCGTCCGTTTGTCTGTCACCGGGCCGACCGTTCATCTCATGAACCGTGATGAAATTGTCACAGATTAATTCAGATTGTGTATTTCTATTGCCGCTAAAACAACACAAATTCAATAAATTAAATGATACATTCTGGAATATTTAAATTGTTAATTCCCTAAAAATAAATCATTAAAATGAAATTAAATAAATTAAGGGTCCCATAAATGGTACGAAACCCTTCGTACGCATTTCCGACTCACACTTGATTGTCGTTTAATAAGTGATTTAATTATTTACAGATACCCTGACGCTGCTGGGCACCTACTATTCGAATCTGTGGTGCCGTCGCTGAGCAGGTGGCGCCGCAGCCGCCAACTAGCAGTGCCGGCAACACTAAACGCATTTGCAGAATTACAGTGCTTTACTGTTGGCAAGTGTTTCTGCGGATGGAGCGACAGCTGTGATACTGGTGGTGCCGAATTTCAGAAGATGCCTCCACGACAGCGGCATTATTGTGGTGGATGGCACTTTTCTTACAGTGCCGGCGGGGCTGCAAGCCTGCCAAATATTAACAGTACACGCGGTGATTGAAGGATTTTTTTTTCACTCCTTTATGGTACTGATGGAGAACCGCGGAAGACCCCTGTATGAAGCGGTTTTCCAAAGAATTTGGCAGGCGGCAGATCACCCAAGCCCTGCCCATATCATCACCGACTTTGAGCCGGCGCTCCAAGTCGCATTGTTGAGTGTAACTGGCGTGCAGCCACAAGGTTGTTTATTCCATTTTACACAAGCAATGATGCGACGCGTGCGCCAGGGTGGAGTGCCGGTGACGCGCGGCTCGGCTGGCTGGCGGTTAGTCCAGCTATACGTGGCGCTGGCGTTCTTGCCGTTGGCGCAGGTGCCTCTCGACTTGGCGGAGGTGCAGGCCGTGGCTCAGACCCATGGCCTAACTGTACCGGGATTCCAAGAATACTTTGAACTCTTTGAAGCCCAGTGGATGATTCACACTTTGATATCTGATTTGTTTATGAACCAAATGTATACATGTACCTATTCATGGCCATGGCTACCGTGGCCGCAGCGATAAATATTCGTCTTCTTACGTAGGACGTATTTAAAAAAATACAGTGGTCATTGACACGCTACTAGTCTCTGCCATCGTTTATTTATATTAATTTCTTTTAATGAAATTTAAATTACTTCTATCATATTTCTGTGACGAGCAAAGCGTGTTTTCTATGTGTCTGGATGTTCTTTTGTTCCATTCTAAGCTTCTTTCACACGTTTAGCTGCTTGTGGCGTTCTTGGTCACAAAACTGACAAACAAATAAAAATAGTAAAAATAATATGCAGAACCCTGTTGTATCAATGAACTCTGAATCTTGTTGAGTTAATCTGTTAGTAAGTCCCATTTTATCAAAGCCCTATAACTTTCACATTTCTAAAACTGATGTCCTGGAAAACCTCTGCTGGTTTCCTGTAATTTTTAGTGTTCTGTACACAAAGGGGAAAAATGGGACCCTATTACCAGGACTCCACTGTCCATCCGTCCGTCCGTTTGTCTGTCACCGGGCCGACCGTTCATCTCATGAACCGTGATGAAATTGTCACAGATTAATTCAGATTGTGTATTTCTATTGCCGCTAAAACAACACAAATTCAATAAATTAAATGATACATTCTGGAATATTTAAATTGTTAATTCCCTAAAAATAAATCATTAAAATGAAATTAAATAAATTAAGGGTCCCATAAATGGTACGAAACCCTTCGTACGCATTTCCGACTCACACTTGATTGTCGTTTAATAAGTGATTTAATTATTTACAGATACCCTGACGCTGCTGGGCACCTACTATTCGAATCTGTGGTGCCGTCGCTGAGCAGGTGGCGCCGCAGCCGCCAACTAGCAGTGCCGGCAACACTAAACGCATTTGCAGAATTACAGTGCTTTACTGTTGGCAAGTATTTCTGCGGATGGAGCGACAGCTGTGATACTGGTGATGCCGAATTTCAGAAGATGCCTCCACGACAGCGGCATTATTGTGGTGGATGGCACTTTTCTTACAGTGCCGGCGGGGCTGCAAGCCTGCCAAATATTAACAGTACACGCGGTGATTGAAGGATTTTTTTTTCACCCCTTTATGGTACTGATGGAGAACCGCGGAAGACCCCTGTATGAAGCAGTTTTCCAAAGAATTTGGCAGGCGGCAGATCACCCAAGCCCTGCCCCTTTATGGTACTGATGGAGAACCGCGGAAGACCCCTGTATGAAACGGTTTTCCAAAGAATTTGGCAGGCGGCAGATCACCCAAGCCCTGCCCATATAATCACAGACTTTGAGCCGGCGATCCAAGTCGCATTGTTGAGTGTAACTGGCGTGCAGCCACAAGGTTGTTTATTCCATTTTACACAAGCAATGATGCGACGCGTGCGCCAGGGTGGAGTGCCGGTGACGCGCGGCTCGGCTGGCTGGCGGTTAGTCCAGCTATACGTGGCGCTGGCGTTCTTGCCGTTGGCGCAGGTGCCTCTCGACTTGGCGGAGGTGCAGGCCGTGGCTCAGACCCATGGCCTAACTGTACCGGGATTCCAAGAATACTTTGAACTCTTTGAAGCCCAGTGGATGATTCACACTTTGATATCTGATTTGTTTATGAACCAAATGTATACATGTACCTATTCATGGCCATGGCTACCGTGGCCGCAGCGATAAATATTCGTCTTCTTACGTAGGACGTATTTAAAAAAATACAGTGGTCATTGACACGCTACTAGTCTCTGCCATCGTTTATTTATATTAATTTCTTTTAATGAAATTTAAATTACTTCTATCATATTTCTGTGACGAGCAAAGCGTGTTTTCTATGTGTCTGGATGTTCTTTTGTTCCATTCTAAGCTTCTTTCACACGTTTAGCTGCTTGTGGCGTTCTTGGTCACAAAACTGACAAACAAATAAAAATAGTAAAAATAATATGCAGAACCCTGTTGTATCAATGAACTCTGAATCTTGTTGAGTTAATCTGTTAGTAAGTCCCATTTTATCAAAGCCCTATAACTTTCACATTTCTAAAACTGATGTCCTGGAAAACCTCTGCTGGTTTCCTGTAATTTTTAGTGTTCTGTACACAAAGGGGAAAAATGGGACCCTATTACCAGGACTCCACTGTCCATCCGTCCGTCCGTTTGTCTGTCACCGGGCCGACCGTTCATCTCATGAACCGTGATGAAATTGTCACAGATTAATTCAGATTGTGTATTTCTATTGCCGCTAAAACAACACAAATTCAATAAATTAAATGATACATTCTGGAATATTTAAATTGTTAATTCCCTAAAAATAAATCATTAAAATGAAATTAAATAAATTAAGGGTCCCATAAATGGTACGAAACCCTTCGTACGCATTTCCGACTCACACTTGATTGTCGTTTAATAAGTGATTTAATTATTTACAGATACCCTGACGCTGCTGGGCACCTACTATTCGAATCTGTGGTGCCGTCGCTGAGCAGGTGGCGCCGCAGCCGCCAACTAGCAGTGCCGGCAACACTAAACGCATTTGCAGAATTACAGTGCTTTACTGTTGGCAAGTGTTTCTGCGGATGGAGCGACAGCTGTGATACTGGTGGTGCCGAATTTCAGAAGATGCCTCCACGACAGCGGCATTATTGTGGTGGATGGCACTTTTCTTACAGTGCCGGCGGGGCTGCAAGCCTGCCAAATATTAACAGTACACGCGGTGATTGAAGGATTTTTTTTTCACTCCTTTATGGTACTGATGGAGAACCGCGGAAGACCCCTGTATGAAGCGGTTTTCCAAAGAATTTGGCAGGCGGCAGATCACCCAAGCCCTGCCCATATCATCACCGACTTTGAGCCGGCGCTCCAAGTCGCATTGTTGAGTGTAACTGGCGTGCAGCCACAAGGTTGTTTATTCCATTTTACACAAGCAATGATGCGACGCGTGCGCCAGGGTGGAGTGCCGGTGACGCGCGGCTCGGCTGGCTGGCGGTTAGTCCAGCTATACGTGGCGCTGGCGTTCTTGCCGTTGGCGCAGGTGCCTCTCGACTTGGCGGAGGTGCAGGCCGTGGCTCAGACCCATGGCCTAACTGTACCGGGATTCCAAGAATACTTTGAACTCTTTGAAGCCCAGTTGATGATTCACACTTTGATATCTGATTTGTTTATGAACCAAATGTATACATGTACCTATTCATGGCCATGGCTACCGTGGCCGCAGCGATAAATATTCGTCTTCTTACGTAGGACGTATTTAAAAAAATACAGTGGTCATTGACACGCTACTAGTCTCTGCCATCGTTTATTTATATTAATTTCTTTTAATGAAATTTAAATTACTTCTAGGTGGGACCTGAAGTGTTTAGCGTCGTGGGCAGGCCACACCAGACTACAAATGTGGCAGAATCTTTTCACGCCTCATTGCGGCGCTCCCTTGGAGCATCACCAAACATTTCGTTTATTTATATTAATGTCTTTTAATGAAATTTAATTTACTTCTAGGTGGGACCTGAAGTGTTTAGCGTCGTGGGCAGGCCACACCAGACTTCAAATGTGGCAGAATCTTTTCACGCCTCATTGCGGCGCTCCCTTGGAGCATCACCAAACATTTCGTTTATTTATATTAATGTCTTTCAATGAAATTTAATTTACTTCTACGTGGGACCTGAAGTGTTTAGCGCAGGCCACACCAGACTTCAAATGTGGCAGAATCTTTTCACGCCTCATTGCGGCCCTCCCTTGGAGCATCACCAAACATTTCGTTTATTTATATTAATGTCTTTTAATGAAATTTAATTTACTTCTAGGTGGGACCTGAAGTATTTAGCGTCGTGGGCAGGCCACACCAGACTTCAAATGTGGCAGAATCTTTTCACGCCTCATTGCGGCGCTCCCTTGGAGCATCACCAAACATTTGGCGATTCACAGGTTCAATATTGTAACAGAGACCACGGCGGCGGCGGCTTGAAGGCGGCCCCCTGCATTTAGTCAGCGAGGACAGCTAAGCCTTAAACATTTAATTAACTTAACCTTTTAAATTCTAACTTGTTTGGTGCGAATTTGAAATCGTAAAATCATAAAGTATCTCAACATTTAGGCCTAGATTATAAGCTCTTCCAGCACAAAATTATAATAGCTTCGTAGAATACCACTGTGCACGCTTGCATTGCGTGTACATGTCCTATTTAACTAAGAGAAGACGAAGGAGACGCGCGGGGGGGAAACCACCGGCGCCCGCGATTCCGTCGTCACCCTCAGTCGCAAATAACTAACCAAGCGCGTTGTACGCGCTGTTCGCGGCCGCGACCAACCAACCAAAAGTCAATGAAGTTTCAGAATACCAAGCTCGACGAACGTGCAAAGAGTGGAGATGTTTGTTTACGAGCTACGACTAGGAGATGCAGAAAAGAAAATACCGGCATTAATAATGAACATCGTGGAGTACCAGTATAGTTGCCGGTCCTACCGGTGGTAGCTACAGCAGTAAGATAGTGTAATTTTGTGCGTAGTGAATCATCGGTGTCACTTCAAGATATACACAACTCAATACAAAGGTTCTGGGAGATCGAAGAATTGCCCCCAGATACAAGTATCTATTCAAACGAAAACAATTTTGTGAATCTCATTTTACTAAAAATACTAGTCGATTACCAGACGGTAGATTCTCAGTCAAGATGCCATTAAAGTCATCACAAAATAAGAGGCCCGTTTTGACAGTTCACGCCCATGAAGTTCTCTATTTTTTACCGATCGAAATGTCCTGATGGTAAATACATTTGTCATTGACGGGTACCGCCCACTCGGCTAAGTGCTGTGCATAACGATTTTTTCATATGGTCCACAGACTATTAATAATCGGTTAAGGGAAAATAATACATCGATCAAGATAATCGATCCACAACGCCTTTTTTTTTATTGAATTGACACTAAAGTAGATTAAATTATTACTAAACATATGTAAGCTATGCAATAGCTTAAAATTTACTTTTTTATTTAAATATTAGTGTTTAATGATTCTTATTACTGTTTAGACCAATTAATTACCGAGTTTCACCAGCTGTGTAGTGATCTTTACTAAAAAAAAGCCGTAAATAATGGCAACACTGATGGCTTGTCTCTGACTGAATGACATGTGACTTAGCGCCCACGCGCACACTGTGCAGTCTTTCGTTCGCCATCTTGTGAAGTTGATTGGGCGCCCGTTTATATTTGGTTTATATTTGATTATTTTCTCGACTCGGCTTGCTATTGGACTATTTCTGTTTACTAACACGTTGACCTCGGCTTTTCTATTTTGGACATTGATTTAAACAGTGACTTGAACTTGATGTTGGTGTATATTGTTATAGCGTACGAACAGTTTTAACATGTCAAAAAGAGGACGTACTATCAACAGCCAGTCACGCGAATTGGTTGTGAAGTTATCCGAATACTTCGAACGCGAATCAGTTAATGGTGGACCATTGTTGCCCGTAACGCAAGTACAAAATCGCGTCGCAGAAGCACTTGGAATCGGCAAAAAAACTGTTCGAACCATCTTGAAGGAAAAGTGTGGACCTTTCGGTACTGAAAATAATGTATTAAGTACACCAAAAAAGAGGAAGAAAAGTAAGCCTGTAACAGGTATTGACACATTTGACGCAGACGCTATTCGAAACCACGTATATGGTTATTACACAAGAAATGAATACTCAACTGTGAGCAAATTGCTTATAACGTTACGAGAGGCTGGCTTATGTAGTGGCAGTGCCACGTCTTTAACAACAATAATGAAGAAAATTGGATTCAAATACAAAAAAACCGATAAAAGAAAAATTATGATGGAACGATATGATTTAATTCTGCACCGAGTCTCGTTTCTGAGGGAGATGAACAAAATCACAAATTGGGACAATGTCATATTTGTTGATGAGACTTGGTTGAACACGAATCATACCGTGCCACAGTCGTGGACGGACGATACCAAGGCATCTTGCTCAAAAGTGCCAATGGGAAAAGGTGGACGTTTAATAATCTGCCACGCCGGATCAGCTGGGAGAGGTTTTTTGAATGATGCCTTGCTCGCATTTGAGTCGAAAAGTACAAAAGAATACCACGAAGAAATGGATGCAAATAAATTCACAGAGTGGTTTACTACCTTGTTAACAAACCTCCCCGAACAGTGCACAATCATTATGGACAATGCGCCTTACCATTCGGTTCAAATAGATAAAGCACCTAAATAAAAAAGCTGATTTAGTGACATGGCTACAAAGACATGGCGTTGATGCGGACAATAGTTTGTTAAAAGCTGAATTGCTGCAACTGGTAAAAGAAAATAAACCTGCGAAACTAAAATATAAAATCGATGAATTGGCACTTCAGCATGGACACAAAGTGATTAGAACGCCGCCGTACCATTGTCAGTATAACGCTATTGAACTGATCTGGGCTCAAGTGAAAGGATACGCAGCACGCCACAATACACAGCCGCCATTCAGCACTAAAAAAATGATGACTTTGCTGAATGAAGCTTGTGCCAAAATTACTAAAGAAGATTGGGCAAAAGTGGTAGAAAAAACTCAAAAAATAATAAAGGAAGACTATGACAGAGACGTTCAACATTGACAATATATTTGAAAATGAAATAATTATTAATACAGGTGACGATAGCTCTACGGATAATTTTGGCTCATCATCTGAAGAAAATGATTGAGTTAAGATAAGAATATTAATCGTCATTTTTTGTGATAAAGTTAATGTTATTGTAACAATTATATAAAATAAAAGTAAATTAACCTTTTGTTGTATTGTATCATTTCAAAATACCTACAATATCATGGTTTCAGTTTAATTTTCGAATCAGAACTTTAATCCAATGCTTTTTACAATACATTTTCAAATCGATCTAATACTCATGCAAACTTGAATCGATTTATCGTGAGTATCGAGTACCGAGTCGTATGGTTACATCACTAGTTACGTCGCGAAGACAAATGTCAAAACGGGCCTTTTATTTTACGAAGACTTTAAAGGACGAACCGGAACAGGCACTTGGACATGTTTCCTATGGCAATGAAACGTTTGTTGTCGTTAGAGAACCGATTAAAATAAAGGAACAATATAGTCACTTCATAGAAGAATATGAATCTTTAGGACATTTGAACGAAATCGAGAAACCACGTTTTGGCTGCTACTTACCTCATCACTGTGTGATCCGGGAACAGCACGAGAGTACAAAGCTTAAAGTAGTTTTCGATGCGTCAGCATAAACTAGTTTATCCAAGTCTCTCAATGACATACAGGCTGTCGGTCCAGTTGTACAAAGCGACTTATTTTCAATATTGATCCGATTTCGAGCCTATTAATATGTACTTACCGCAGATGTAGAGAAAATGTATAGGTGCATAAGCCTTCATGAATCGCAGCGCCATCTACAGCTCGTGCTGTGGAGGGATCACCCAGATGAGCCTATCAAAATCTACCAACTTAACACCGTTACCTACGGCACCGCTTCAGCTCTTTTCTTAGCTACTAGGTGTCTTTTACAATTAGCACTTGAGTGTCAAGACAAAGCTATAAGCAATGTAATTAAATCCCATTTTTATATGGACGATTTAAATTCTGGCAGTTACGCAAAGTCAGATTTATCGCACATTTTGACAAACGTGACTTACATTTTAAAATTAGCAGGTTTCCCGTAGAGAAAATTCCGTTCGAACTGTCCGGAAATCCTAAATGAAGTTGAGCAGGGGTCAAAGGTCACAGGGTCTACTGACTTCCTCAATTTTGACACCGGTCCTAATGTATTAGGGTTGAGGTGGTCACCCGAGACTGACAGTATACGATTCCCAGGTCAACTCGAAGGTCAAAAAACAGCCACTTCTTCAAATGGTTTGCAGGCTCCCATAGTAACTATGATGATTATCCTTCTTCGTTCCTAAATAGTTTCGTGTAGGTGTTTCTACTCTATTAACGATTGTCAGTAAGATGTCAACATGTAGAGTGAATTTTTGCTAATTAAAGCCTAAATACGAGGTATTTATCTTTATTACAATTTAATTAGCAAAATGGAAAAATATTTACGCCCCGATCGTTTTGACGAAGATCCATCTTCGAACGAAGATTTGTCCCCTCAGTGGACGCACTGGAAAAAAACCTTCGAAATTTTCTGACTGCTGTCACCGCTGAAAAATCTTCAGTAAAAGTTAACAAATTCCAACTACCATTGTAGGTACACAAAAATATTTGTGTACCTACAATATTGTATTGATTACGACATCGCAATACAAAAACTCGACTCACTGTTTCTCAAACCACCAAATGAAATCTACTCCAGGTACAAACTATCAAAACGATCGCAGCAAACAGGTGAGACTGTGGACCAATATTTACAAGCATTACTTACTAGTAACTTCAAAAATATAACTGCCGAACAGAATGAAAATGAATTTATAAGAGATTCTTTCATAGCTGGACTTTCTTCGTCCTCTGTACGACAAAGGCTACTAGAAAACAGCACACTCACGTTAGATGAAGCACACAAACAAGCACGCGCATTAGAGTTGGCGCGTATACATAACGATAGTTACCAGCAAGCCTCTACCAGTTCTTTTGTCAATGCAGCCATTACTAACAATAAAAGAGAAAGTATACAGGAAACTTGTTATTTCTGTGGTAATAAGAGACATGCACGACAAAACTGTCCCGCTGCTGGTTCCACCTGTTTGAAGTGCAATAAAAGAGGACACTCTGCAAAGGTTTGCAGAAGTGCTGATCTACACCAGAGTGCAAGCACCGGTTATAATGAACCACTTGCTGCAAATGAAGATAAAAAGCTACTGTCACACATTGTTGCTGGGACGGCTAATCTTGAAAAAGCCAAATTAGAAATCACTATTGACAAACGCTACAAAGCCAATGCCTTAATCGACACAGGAAGCACTACAAGTTTCATAGATGTAGATGGACGCCCAGTTTTTTTGTTACGTCATGGACCTTTTTTCAGTTGTAACTATTGTACTAATCACAGTTCAAGAATAAATCGTTCAGTGTATCAAGAAACCTGTTTTACTCACTGAAATCCTTACACATCAGGCATAGACTCGGCACCAAAGCATGAGTGAAGGGGAAACGTGTCGCTTCGCATCCACGAAATCTCAGAAATCAAACGGACTTGGGATACGGTTCAGAAGGCTTTGCAGCGAACAGCGAGGAGTTGTCGCAAACATCATTGTTCTATGAAGCCCGATATGCTATATAATGCGACTTCTGCGAGTGTTAGATTCCATTCAGTATGACCAGCTTAGCATAATTCAAACATTGTAGCAGAACAATAGCTATTTTAGGCAGAAACTCACATTTTAAATATTTCACCTAATGTAATCTATTTCATTCAACATTGTTTAAATAATCGGCCAAGTACGAGTACGACTCGCGCACGAACGGTTCCGTACAGTACGAGACCCCCTTAAATACTTATTTTAATTTAATTATTTATTGTTAAAGTGAAAATACAACTAAACATGCTGTGAATATTTCAAGCATTTACCTGTTACCATTATTAATCACGAGCGAGAAACGTCTAAAAATTCAGGTTTGTTGTATGGGAGCCCCCCCCTTAAATATATATTTTCAGCTTTCTAGCTATAACGGTTCAAACATGCATGCATGCAAACCTCATGCAGTCGATATCCTTTGTAAAAACTAGACTTATAATCACTTATGACGATTGAAATTCCGTTCACAGAATGGCACATTACACCGAAATCGATCCGTTCAAGTCCAGCTTCAGATGGTTTAAGCGAAAAAACAATTATTTTATTACTAGACGCACAAGAAATGCAAGAATGTACATCACGTGTGCCGCAGACAATTGCGACGTGCATTGGTCTCTCAAAATGGACTGAGGTGCTGAATGAATTCCCAAACCCTAGTTGAGACCTGAAGTCTTCAGCGTCGTGGGTAGGCCACATCAAACCTCTAATGTCGCGGAGTTGATCGAATAGCACCTTTGTTTGCGCCTTTAAATCAAATATATCGAACGATGTATTCTCTTTGTGCGATCGAACTATGTTGCTGGAAGGATTTTTTTTAATTAGGTCCGTAGCATTAGGATAAACTTGCTAGTAGGTTCACATAATAGGTGATTCAATATTTTACATTCTAGGTAATTGTTATAACGATCAATATCCTTACTGAACTGGAGTAACAAATAACAAGTTTTTAATAATATTCAATTCAACGAAGCAAACATTTACTGCAGAAATCCAAAATTGGCTCTCTAATTAGTGAAATTAAGGCCTAGTGAGTCTTAAAACGCATTGTGATTGCACGACCAGTGATTAGACTCCGAAAAAGTGGAAGAAATGGATAACGATTTATGTGGTTACTGAAATGAAGTAACATATGACAAGTTTTTAATAATATTCAATTCAACGAAGCTGCCACTATCTCAACCTATGCCGGACGAGTCCTGGGATATGCGTATTTGCCGTACATTAAAGGAGTGACGGACAGAATTGGAAATTTATTACGCCGAAGATACAGCATTAAAACCATCTTCCGTTCTCCGGGACAACTAATACAATTGCTACGCTCTCCTAAGGATAGAGACCCTTTGGGTTTCCCCGGTGTCTACATGATCCCGTGCGATTGCGGGAAGTGTTACGTCGGAGAGACAAGAACAAATGTTTCTACCAGGCTCACGGAGCATATACGTTCAATGAAAAACTTGGATAGAAATGGATTCGCGGTAGTGGAACACACTCTCGATTCCGATGCACAGCACTTCATCAGATTTGACAGAGCAAAGGTGGTGGCACGAGAGAAGTTTTTCGTGCCCCGTAAAGTAAGGGAGGCTATTGAGATTAGCAGACGCCCTAACTTCAATAGAGACTGGGGATGGATACTGCCACCGACGTGGAGACCGTGTCTTCAGGGAAACAGAGGACTTGACCGTGGGACTGGTGGAGACATAGTGTGCTGGAGTAACCTCGATGGATACCGGGATACTGATGGAGGGGATTCTCAGTGCACGCCGACACAACAATCTCTCTATATTAACAAGTCCACCATATAAAAAGATGCTTGAAGAGAAGAAAACGCAGAAAAATAAGGTAGACTTAGTAAAGCGTGGAAAGAGTTTACTGTCAGGTAAAAATGTTAGCAAGAAAGGAAAGAGTTTACTTTCAGGTAAAGATGCAAGTAAGAAAGCTAAGAAAAAACCAAACGAAAACCAATGTCCACCTCATAGGCCAATTGAAGAAGAGACGATTTGCCCTTTGTGCATTGAATCACACGACGGAGATTGGATACAATGTTGAACTGCGGGGTATGGGTCCATGAGCCTTGTGCGAACATCTCCGAATTGTCAAACCAATATGTCTGTGATTTTTGTCTCGTGTAAAAAACATTTTTATGATGGCCGGTACTGGGGGACAAGATTTAAAATGTCAGTTTTGTGTAACCTTGGAATTTGATTATTAAAGTTGATGATTACTAAAAATATCGCTATTTTATTACTTCTATTGCAGCTTATGAGTTTCTCTTCTTATATCATCAACTATTAAACATGTACCCTAAAGGGTTTTTATTTATTCTAAATAAACCTTAAGGTGACGGTACTGTAGGACTCTCCCCTACATACCACTAATGCTGATCTACGCCAGAAAACGGATGAATGATGAGATGCTGAATGATGCATCACCGGGATTTTGGGGGACTTGTAACGACAATGGATGGATAACTTCACAATTATTCTCTCTCTCTTCCTGCACCCCGTATCTTGTACGACCGGGTGGTACAAGATTTGCAGGCCTCCCAGAGAGGCGAGCAACCCGACGTCGATTGGATCCCGGCAGGCTTGGCACCCGCAGCCTCGGGAACACCACGACGACGAAGACGCCGGAGTGGAGGTCTGTCAAGAACCTAACGACGAGCAAGGCCCACAGGACGCTGACGCCGAAGACGGAGCGGAACCACTTCCGCAACCAGCTCCAGAACCTGCGCCCCGGATCAGACCGACTGTCAACCTCCTTGGATGGAGAAAACCACAAGTCCTCACCGCCAATCAATTGCATGAAATAGAAGATTGCATTGATATCGAAGAGAACAATGTTGGCGTCATAGGATCTTTTCGCATTAAGCGCGAGCTCTTTGAGCTCGTAGAGAGAAGACTCTGCGAATGCAAACGCTATAAAGTGACTCCAATACCACAAACGACAGGAGGCTCCTTGGTCCAGCAGATGACGTGGAAGCCACATGAGCCGTCGCCGTCCAGATTCACGCAACATTGCATGACAAATGGAATGGCAATCTCAAGAACTAACCTCTCCCTTCGCAGTGTCATAGCCGCGAAGGTGATGTGCTACAGAACGTTGAGACGCACGTTCATCGATTACAACGACCACGACGTAAACACGTGGTCATGCATCCAGTTTGACAATTACACCAATGTCCCTCAAAATTGGACTGCTAATCGAAACACGTATCTGTACCTGCATCTGTAAGAACTGTTCCTGAGAAGAAAACCAGATCTGGTCGAACCGTTCGCTTCCCGGGCTACTATCGACCTCAGTAACCTTCGGTCTCAGCGGGGGTGTGATGTAGGAACCCTACTCAATTTTAATATTTTGTGTTTCCAAAATTTATATTTTTCGGCCGCCTCAAGCCAGTGCGATACTAGCTCCACGGCGAATGCACGCAACTTTGTATAATTTTTCGTTCTCTTGATTCCCTTCATTTTTATGTTAAAATTGTGTTTAAAATTAAGATAAATTAATCGTATAAAATTGTAAATTATATTTGGACTTATTTGGACAATACAGTGTGGTGTTTCTACAGTGTGTGTGACTTTTATTTACTGGAACATTCACGTAGGACTCCATAGCAGATCTCACCACCGACCGGTGAGAGAGAAGGCAGTGTGGTCATTTTAATACGAAAACGGTATAGTGAAACTACAATTGTCACATTAGCGTTTGATTTAAAATGTTGAAAAGACAACCCAAATAAAACTGCTGCATACATGCACCCTTTGTTCACCGCCACCGCCGCACCCACTGTTTCACCGATCGCTGACTACGGTCAGCACTTCCGTTTGTTACGTAGATGTATACATAAAAAAGTCTATGGATCCTGTATAAGAGTGGAAATTGTGGATCCAATACAAACCCGACATGTGAGCAATTTGTGGTGGCTCAAAAACAGCCATTTTAAGTAACTTTGCTCAACTGAGGACGAAAGGTAATTGCGAAACTGATATGAGAGTAATAAGTAATTTAGACCCTATTTTGTCAGCAAACAGTACTGAAACCACACGCGGTGTAGAGCCTACTATTTCAACTGAAGTAGAGAAAATTCATTCTGAGAAATGATTCTGAAATCCCGGCATGTAAAAACCTCACACATATGCGGTTCATAGTAAAAAAAAATCTAAAAGATTGTGGGAACTGTAAAAATATTTTGTTATCAAATACGATTGATCTACATCACATTTTTGCGCAAAATAGAGAATATGCAGGTAAAAGATAAATAAAAGCAGTTTGACATACGTGACTAAAGAATTGCTTATGTGTGTAGAGACTTGTGCTTTTGTAATTAACAAATTTTGAAACGATTTTGCACACACATTATTTCTGAAGCGAAACATTGTTGAGAATCTTAAGCGGACGATTAATTATGGCTTTTTGGAAGATACAACATTGTCAACATAGGTTCTTATATTAGGGCGGGTCAAAAAGTTCGCGGAATGGAGGGATTAGAGAGGGGAGGGGGCAGTTATTTTTACCTGTCGATACTTGTTGACTCAATACAGTTATAAACACTAAGTTTCAGCCCAATATGTTCATTAACCTTTGAGATATCGCTGGATAAACAAGTCAATCGGGATTCGGAAAGAAAATATCAACTATGGAGAAAATTGAGTATCGTGCCGTGATTAAGTTCCTCACTAAGCAAGGAAAAACACCTCAGAACATTATGAAAGAAATGTCATCAGTTTACGTGAACTCTTGTCCTAGAAAAACAATGATTTACAAGTGGCATAGTCTTTTCAAGCAAGTCAGAGACTCAATTGAAGACGATCAGCGCTCAGATCGTTCGTTTAAATCAGAATATTTTAAATTGCTGTGAAAGAAAGTAATAGACCTATACACTTTTTCCTGACAAAAAATGCGGATAAACACAGATACAATAAATACAGATGAAATATATTTATTTGTAGCCTTGCAAAAATATACGACCATCGACATCAACAGACTCAGACAGAGACAGAGAGGGCTCACCATTTACTTAACTTTGACCACAAAATAAATAATAGTACAAGTACAAATAATTTACTGTGGCCATATCAACTCGACCGATACCCAGGAATATAGCACACGGACCACGTGACCGGGCGCGGTGAGAGCGCGGAGATTATACTTGCCCATTCCGCGGAACTAATGTATGGTCTACTCAAAACTTTGCAAAAAATAAGGCAAAATCCAATGGAATATTGGATAATAAAGAAGCTGGAGAAGATGCTGCAAAAAATGGTGTTGACCCTATTTTGCAAAACAAACGAATTACAAAACGTAAAAAAACATTTCAATGAGATATGTGAAGACTAACATTCAACATGACCAGCTAGCTTAGCATACAAGACCACGACAAGAGTTTATCGACGCGTGCAAAGGTGACAGATATATGCTTCATAATAACTCTGTCTCGTTCTGACACGTCGATAGGATAATTTTATGGTCCGTATGCTAAGCCCGCTGGTCAACTATTTTCTAAAGAATAATGATGGTATCTGATCGAATTATATCAGAAATTAAAAAGAGGTCTGATTTGACCATGCTGAATTTGAATTTTGCTTTTATACTTTTTTGCTTAATTGTAGGTACTACTAATATTTTGAAATTGTCAATTCAAGAAATGAGGCTCGAAAATACGAGCGAGACTTGAGCGCCGTTGAATTCTGCCAGGAACTCTACGTTTTTAAAGAGCAAGCGCGTTTTTGGTGAAAGAAAGATGGAACATTTAGAAGATGCTAACGGTTTTTATCTCTTGCAACAGATCTATGCGCATGTTTTGTAGGATTCTTTTCTTAATATTTGTATTGCCTTGCGAATTTACCCTACACTTCCTATTACATCCGCAAGCTGTGAGCCAAGTTTTAGCAAACTAAAACTGATTAAAAAAGTATTTGCGATCTTCTATTACTTTTTTTTTCAACATGGACAAAGAAAAACAACGACGTAACTGTCTAAAAAAAACTCAATTTTGGACATAAAATATATATTTCTTCCTTTTAGGCATATTGCATCGGTAAGTGAAGTTTGCTAGGATGAAAAATTGACGCCTTTCGCCAGAGAATACTTGGGAGTTACTCATAAGAGGGTTCTGTACCATAATAGTTAGTACGTAAAGTAATTAGCGCTATTTAATACCGTTGCAATTAGTATGAATGTTATTTTATAGACCCATTAACAATGAACCTTTTTAACAAGGACAAAGCAGTAAAAAACAACGTCGATTGTACTTTATAAAAAAAGTTCACTTATTTTAACATATGAAGTATTTTTCTTCATTTCACATCGGTAGGAGAGTGAAGTTCGCTAGGAAGTAAAAATTGACGCCTTTCGCTATAGAATACTTGGTAGTTACTGGAAGAAATCACTTTCAGTGATAAGGCCGCCGGTTGGTTCACATGTTGTAGCATCTATTTTTCTGTTTTATGTGTGTGTGAATATGAATCAATAAAGAGTATATCCATCTAGTTACTCCTAAGAGGGTTCTACCAATACCATAGATATTGATAGTATGTAATTAGCGCCATAGAATACCGTGGCAAACAGTATAGATGTTATTATAACGACCAATTTTACTTTTTTTTGTCAATAAGGACAAAGCAGAAAAAAACAACGACGAATGTAGTCTAAAAAAATCAATGTTTTACCATACGAAGTATTGGTAGTTGCTCCCAAGAGGTTTTACCGGTACCACAGATATTGATAGTATGTAAAGTAATTAGCACCATATAATACCGTGGCGTGGCAATCAGTACAGATAATATTACCAATTTGACCAAATAAACATTTTTTTTTTTCAATAAGTACAAAGCAGTAAAAACAACGACGAACAAAGCAGTAAAAACAACGACCATTTTTAACACAGTCTAAAAACTTCAATTATTTTAACGTAATATGAAGTTTAGTTATTCTTCCTGAGGCATGTTAAAAAATCAAAACGAAGAAAAATCACAGCATCTTTTGCCATATAACTACTTGGTAGCCTAAGAGGGTTCTATACCATAAATACTTAATAGTTAGTACGTAAAGTAATTAGTACCATATAACCATATCAATCAGTATGAATGTTATTATTTTTTTAACAAGGAAAAAGAGAAAAAACGACAGACAGCAAAAAACTTCAATCATTGTGATATAAGTAGTCTTTTTTGTTAAATGTGATACTGTTTTATTATTATCTTCCCATATTGCGTTGGTAAATGGAAACTACCCAGACACAACAAACATTTTCAACAGAGGACAACGCAGGACAAGCAACGACTATTTCAGTTTTTACAATTTTAGTTATTATGACATAAAATCATTGAATACTCATACTTCAGTGTGATAGTGTATATTCACTAGGACATTTCAGTGCTAAAATTGCGTACATCGCCCATGTCATGACTCTTCATCAGTAACCCAGATGCAGAAAATGTACACCGGAGCCAAAATAGAGTCAAAACCATCGTAATATCAGTAACTTCAGATTTTCCTTGCTATTGTGTGATTCAGAATTCCTCGGTGATTTTGGCAAAACGTATCATAATATCTTGTGACATCTTTTCCTTCTGGTTTTACTTTTCACTTGTTTTTAGAATTGTTCACGCCACAGCGCGATACAACCCTGCCAGGTGAGACCCCTGGCGGACCAGGGGAGGCCCAGCAAAGCGATCAGCGAGCGAAATGGCGACTTCACTTCTTGAATACCAATTTAAGTTTTTAGCATCTCTTTCTTCTTCCAAGTCTAGATTTTTCTTTGAACTGCTGTACTATAAGTCAGTCTTTGGTTGGTTGTTCCTTAAAATTCTTCTAATTTCATTCAAGTTCTCTTCTTCAGTTAGCTGAGAAGCTTTAGATGGTAATTTTCTTGATTTATCTTCAAATTTTATTGGACCTTTCGTGGAATCCAACCAAATTACCTGTTAAATTAACTGTAGTCCACAGATACAACAAGAGTTCAGCCGAAACAAAAAACAACGCCAGAACAAAAAACGACAAAAAAATGAACATTCACTTTGTCAAGAACAATTAACAAAACAACAAAAATCCATATATGTATGTCAAATAATCCCGTACCATACAATTTACATATTTTATGATATCTTCTATGTTCTAACCTTTTGTCGACCATATAATTTCCAAATATATGATATGTTTTATGAGAACCATGTAATGCTTTCTTTCTCTATACACCCAGTCCATACAAACAACTTGTAAAGATAAATATTTTGATAGAAAAGTTGTAGGCAAAAACAGATAAATGAAAAAGAAGATGACATTTGATGACATAGCACTCAGAGCCAACAGACTGATAGGACAAATACATTTATTTGAATAGAGATTACGGAGAGGAAAGCGTAGCATATGACAAATACATAATAGTTCTGGTAAAATCCAGGCCGTAAACTAATTAACAGATAATCTTATTTATCATAAAAATTAATAATAAAGGTTAAACTTTGTTACAATTTACTTTTATAAATGTAAATTTATTTCCAAAAATTGTCTATGTATTTAGATTTGTACAAATTATTCAGCTTGTAAACTGGCTACTGCCATTTGAAGAGCCCCTTCTCTGGTAGTATTCCCGCCGATGAAGCCGGTGCTATGGCAGAAGATGCAGCCTTTAATCCCTGCCGTTTCACTCAAGAGCTCATCCCGAACTCCCCACCATGACTTGTGAAGCGGTTTCCTGAAAATATACAAAATAATCATTAGTTTTCGCCAAAACCCACACAACCGACTCCAACCGAGTACAGAATTTGAATAGTTCGCATAAAGAGATATACATCATCTAAAGCTTCAATGTTGGAGGAAATAGATATCTTCTAAGTCCGCGTGCTTCATCTTCGACTACAACGTCGCTTACCATCGGGCGAGTTGAGTCATACTCCCTGGCGGGACCACCTAGTTATATTCATCACTACATAGTATAAAACAAAGTAGCTTCCCGCTGTCTGTCCCCATGTATGCTTATATCTTTAAAACGACGCAACGTATTTTGATGTGTTTTTTTTAATAGATAGTGATTCAAGAGGAAGGTTTATATGTATAATACACCTGTGCGAAGCCGGGGAGGGTCGCTAGTTATCTATATATGTATGTATTTAAAAATATGTTGAAGTCAAGGAGCATGACCTTGGTTGAAGTAGTATATCAGTCTCTGGCAGCCATTTCACAAGATTTGCTTAGTTTGGAGTCAGAGGCCGTGTGTAAGATGTCCCTTAACATTTATTTATTAATCTCTGCTAAGGTAACACATCCCTCCATCAGCCACAGGCCACCCAATGCTGAACATATGCCTGCCCTATGGTTTCCACTAACACTGGCTGGAAGAGGCTTGCATCCATCGCTTTCCTGCGGCCTTGATGTGATGATTTCTGGTATGAACATTACAAAGAACTTAGCCACAAACACCTATCTGCCATAAAAAAATCTAATATACACGAGAATTTGTGTGGTGTTTGTTACCAAACTCCTCTGAAATGGCTGAAGCGATTTGTATGAAATTTTGTGTGCATATCAGGTAGGGCTGAGAATTAGGCAACATCTATTTTTAGGGTTCCGTACCCAAAGGGTAAGAACGGGACCCTATTACTAAGACTCCTCTGTCCGTCTGTCTGTCACCAGGCTGTATCTCATGAACCATGATAGCTAGATAGTTGAAAATTTCACAGATGATGTATTTCTGTTGCCGCTTTAACAACAAATACTAAAAACAGAATAAAATAAATATTTAAGGGGGGCTCACATACAACAAATGTTATTTTTTTACTTGCTATTAATAATGGCACGAGAAATGGGGCTACAGGGGCTCCAACACGGTACGGAACCCGTCGAGCGCGAGTCCGACTCGCACTTACCCGCTTTTTATTCATACCCCTAACTGGTATATTTATTTACATGGCAAAACATTGTTTGCCGGATCAGCAAGGAGATTAATAAAATACAATCCATACCTAGTAACAAAACTTGTAGGAGTCACCGGTACTGCTTGGACCCTCCAAGATTTGGGTTTATCGTTGAAAATTGCAAACTTGATCTCGTGCCCTAAGCCCAACTCCGTCTCGAGGTCAAACAAATGCTCTTTCCAAGGAAACCGTTCCTTAAACTCGATTATTTGACCAGATTCATGAATTTCTTTTCGGCTTTCTATAGCTGACTTCACAAAGTCTCGGGCGGGTAGAAATACTGATATGAAGTAGTTGACTGTGTAGATGAATTCCTCACTGACCAATGCCATTGCTTTTTTGAAGACCTGAAATGATAAATAAATAAATATTAGGAGACATCTTACATACTGACACCAAACCAAGCAAAGCTTGTGATAAGGCTGCCAGAGACTGATATACTACACATTGATATATTCTTAAATAAATATATACCATTATAGATAACTAGCTGACCCGGTGAACTTCGTTTCACCAACTCAGAAACCTTCTTTGGCCTTGGAGTCAAGGTCATTAACCACTTCATAATGTTTTTGTTTATGTTACCTATCATAAACTTGTTGATAAATCATGTCATTGAACAATTTATTGAGGTAATAAATTAATTGATCTGGGCAACTGGGCGCCACTCAATGTTTTCTACAAGAAAGCTACAAGAATAAATACTAATCTCTAATTTTTACAGAAATAGGTACCACCTATACAGATAAACTATCAAACTTCTATCTTAATAAAACATTTCATCAAAATCACTAGACACAAACAAAGGTAAGTTCAAATTTTGTACAAATATTCATACTGTACTGTACCAGCCTTTTTAATAGTTCACTGCACGACGACGAAAGGTGATTGAACCATATCCACCACGCTGCCCCAGAGCGGGTTGGTGGATTGACATACGCCATCGAATTTGTTCTATGGACGTATGCAGGTTGCCTCACAATGTTTGCCTTCACCGAAAAGCCCGTGGTGTGAAATTCCGTACATAAATTCCGAAGAATTAGATTCAGTGGTACGGGACCGGGATTTGAACCCACGACCTCACGTTTCTAAGGCAGGTGTCACTACCTCTAGACCACCACGGCTTATAAATATACATACTAGTCTGCACCAACTTAAAAAATTCTGACCCCAGGGCTAGTTACCCGGTCTCTACGAACTTACTTAGTCTGCCCCGGACTTGGACCATACTGTATTTTATTCTACATTTTGAAAGAAGTTTTAAGTACTATGATTTCAATAAATCAATAAAATTGATTTGTAACTTTAAAAAAATTAAATATATTCAATGAAATAGAAGGTTCTGGCCAAAGCTACTACATGTGCTCTAATGGGAATGAAATCTGAATCAAGTGTAAGATTTCACTGGCAGAGCTTATCAGGGCCCCATAAAACAAAGACTACATTTATTCTTCACTACATAGTATAAAACAAAGTCGCTTCCCGCTGTCTGTCCCCATGTACACTTAATGCATAATTATTTAGTTTTAATATTTATTATGTTGTACTATATGTTAAGGTTTTTGTTCTGTATTTTTGTCACAATAAAAAGCTGTCTATGTCTTTATCTTTAAAACTACGCAACAGATTTTGATGCAGTTTTTTTAATGGATAGAGTGATTCAAGGGGAAGGTTTATATGTATAATACACCTGTGCGAAGCCGGAGCGGGTCGCTAGTTAATTATAAACAAAATATGTACTCATATGTATAAGGTGACCTATTGATGTTACATTAAGCCCGATTACAGAGGCGCCAGCGTAACTATATTAGCTAAATAGCATAGTTCTGTTTCTTTTTTACTTTAGGCATTCGATAGAGAGAGCGCTTTTTACGTTGCTATTTAAGTTACGCTGGCGCCAGCGTAACTATATTAGCTAAATAGCATAGTTCTGTTTCTTTTTTACTTTAGGCATTCGATAGAGAGAGCGCTTTTTACGTTGCTATTTAAGTTACGCTGGCGCCTCTGTAATCGGGCTTATTATCCCATACTTCCGCTTTAATAACCTTTCTAAGAAAAACATTATAACTGGAAAATTCCTTTTTTTACAGATGAGTTTTTAAAGTGTAAACCCACTTGAACAAGAGATTACAGTAAAAATACAACTTTCCATATTTGGGCGGTGACAATATTTTTCTTGAAAAGACTGGATATATTATATTTGCTCCTGTTTAGAATTCCTATTGGAGTAGGCAGTGCCTTTTTGCAGCCCTTATATGTTTGCAATTATTGCACAAATCATACAAGGTGGAGGATGTGAACTTAGCTACAAGTTGCGCAAAACCCATGCTGAGCGTTGGCTCAGCTTTATATGAACTTCAGTCAGGATTGTATATGTGCAGTTTGTAGCTAACTTCACATCCACCGACTTATATGATTCAGCCTATACATGCATGCTAAAAACGAAAATTTGAGTCCAACCTGGACATCATTGATACAGGACTCAAGCACATGGCATTGTAAGAGAGAGGCCTATACCCTGCAGTGAGGTAAAGAGGTCTGCGGATGATGATGATGATGCAAAAGTTCCAGATCAGACACAGCAGTACTAGAGTTACTGTTGAACTAATACATACATATTGCCGGCTTGTTCCAGTAGACTCCATGACCTTGCTTTTCTCATTCAATATATATCTACAAAAGAATTGTTTTTAAGGTATATTTGATAAGTTACCTCATCCAGATCAACTTCTTGGTTGGAGTTCCATTCAGGATTTAGCCTTCCGACTCTGCGACTTAAATGAGTTCTAATAGTATATTTTGGCTCTTCAGACGTCATCGGCACACCATTATCAATGGCATCTATTTCTTCAATAAAATTTTCGTAGACTTTCTTATAAATTACTCTAAGATCGGCCGGGGCTAAGGGCACTTCTTTAGGAGCTAGTTGTTGTATAACTTCTTCACCATAATATGTGTATATCAGGCCAGCTGAACTTAATCTGTAATTGAGAAAAACAATTCATTACATTTATTAAGAATATAAAATACTAGCTGCACCCTGCAATGTTACCCACATTAGCCTAAGATAAAAAGTAGCCTGTGTTAATCCAAGGTCTAAAGCTACCTTCATATCAAATTTCATCCAAATCGGTTCAGCCATTTGTGCGTGAAAGAGTAACAAACATCCAGACATACTCACAAACTTTCGGGTTTATATGTATATTATTAGAGACCATCCACAAGGTTGACAGATGAGCTCATTAAGACTGCAGGATCACACTAGATGCGAACTGCTACCAACTGGTGTTTCTGGAGATCCATAAAGGAGGCCATGTCTAGTGTACATCCTATGTAATCAGTTTATAGAAGTATTTTACTAAGTTTGTAGCAAGTAGTTATTTTATTTATAAGTATTTAATTTTCTTTTTTTGCTCTTTGTCAGCCTGAAGCACAGGTTTAACCTAGTTCAGGCAAATGTGTGTATGTGTCCTTTTTAAATTGTTTGGCTTATATTGAATTATGGCATTGATGTTTATAAATAAATTATTTTTATTTTTTATTTTATTTTATTGCTGATGAATAGATGAATAATGAATTATTACAGAAATGTAAGTAATTGAAATGAGATATAATTATAATAAAGAAGAATGTATGTGTTGTTTTAGAATGCTGTAGGCACTTCTTGGCAGTTGTTATATTAGCTATAGGCCAAATCATACAAGTTCAATTTGAAGTTAGATACAAGCTGCACATTATCCAATCAATGCACAGATTTATGTATGCTTCAGTCAGGATTGGATGTTGCATAGATTGAAGCTTACTTCACATCTGCCAATTTGTATGATTCGGCCTATACAAGCTGTGGATACCCAATCCTCACGCAGCTGTTAAGTTAGCTTCAGTCAGGATTGGGTTATCCGCAGCTTGTAGCTAACATCACAGCCACCAAAAGTTTGATTCAGCCTAAAATACACTTGTTTTGTAGGTATGCTGTATAGGTGCTTGCTGTTGGTATTTAAAGATAAAAAATATAGGATTTGTGGTGTAATAGTTGCATTCTGTGTTTATGAAAGTAAAAAAAGGTAGGGCCTAGTGTAATAGTTGCATGCTGTGGGTATTTCTAGATAAAAAGCGAAGGGACTTACTTGATTTTGTATCTATCACCAAGCTCAGGTCGTAACGAGCTGAGAGACTCGCTGAATTCCCTTTGATGATGGTCGTACCGTTTCTTCTCATGGTCAAAGACTGCTCCAACGTCCACAACTATCTCACACTCATCGAGTTTGGCCATGTCTCGAGTGCGAACGATCGTGGCATCCTTGTATTGAGGTAGCCGTTTGAGCATATAACATGCAAGCACCTCATCGCAGTGAAAAACTCCATCGTGAGTACCGATCTAAAACAAAAACATGTTGTTTTAAGAAAACTCGAGTTATAAGTCCCCGACACACAAGTCAGTGGATGGGAGTTAGGCGCAGAACGCTGCGCAAAAGGAAGCCAGAGGGACGAGACGACGGGGCACACCCGCCCGTCAACCTCATGCCTCCCGCGCGCTCTTTACGCCCTTGCTCACCACTACGCCACTTGCGTCGGCATCGTGCACACATGCGCAATACTAAGCGAATTAGGGCAAGTGTCATCTGCGGCTAATAACTCATCCGCCGACTTATTGGCGCTGACTATACCGCTATTACCCACAACTTCGCGTTATTTTCGCCACATGGTTTTGCAATTGATTTGTACATCTAGCCGCAAAAACAAGCAGTGGAAAGGTTAGAAACTTTAGAAAGAGTAGCAGACTAGTGGATTTTATTACCTTCATACTGCGGGAGTAAATACGATTGCTTATCTGGCTATTTTTACTTGAATCACGGTATAAAATTTTGCAAAAACTGTTTAACCTTCTACTAATACAGAACATAACACGGCAAGACTACTTACAGAGTTAATAACTAGTATGCAACACAATTTCAATTCCAAACCAACCGATAGTTGTTAGTTCGATGGCGGCGTGCCGTGGAAGAAAATAGAAAGAAAATGAAATTAAGTCTGTGCCGCCGACGCTGCTGACGCCATCTTTAGTTTGGTGTGACCAGATCACCAGAATAATGTAACATAAGATTCTACTAAAACTACTAATTCACGATATTTTGCATGTTGACTAGAAAACCTTATATTTAATCTGTCAGATAGATATAAAAATATACGAGACATATATTTTTTCTTTTGTTAATTAAACAATAATTGATTGAAGATACAGCCCGCTAAAGTTCAGCGTGACGTCGCGAGTGCACCACAAATATATTACAGACTACGTCGCACTAAACTTCAGAGAGTGGGAATCAGAATCAGAAATCATTTATTGCATAAAACTGGTACAAAGCTCTTATAAATAATTTTCGTGTAGTAACACAGTTCTACCCTCTTCGGGCGTGCAATATTTATGTACGCGTACATAGTACAATACCTAATGTTAATGTTTTGTTTTTATTAGCCAAGTGCATCTATAATAATTTACTCGTTGGCCACTTGTGCATAGAATTACCAACTACTACTTACTATAAAAGTAGTAGTTAGTAAATCTAGTAGTTAGTTATTTCTATTATAGGTAACTATAATAATATTATATAACATGACATCTACATTGTTTTTTATATAGACTCACAGAGATACAGTACTCAAGAGAGATACGTGGTATCTCTTTAGTTTTTTTAGTTTTACTCGGGGGCTCGTGACATCTTTAGTGACTAAAAACGTCACTCCCAAACTTTGACATGGTTTATCTTTATTAATTTATTGTTTGATTGAAAAAAATACGTGTCCGATATTTTTTAACAATCTACCTAATAAACGGACGAATTATAACACGTAATGATTTTTCTACCCCGTAAACATGCCTATTGTGCAAAGCTCGTTCAACTTCAGGGCTCTATATTTGAACTTTGAACGGCTTGGACGAGTTAAACGTATACGTAACTTTGACAGATTGTATGGAAACTTAAAAGTTAAGTATACGTCGGAAGTTAGTTTCGTAGACATCCGAGCCGTACGAAAGTAAAAACTGAAGATGCCACTGCTAGTCTGTTAGTATAGTGTTAGTCTGCTATAATTATGGTTTTGTTTTCTAACCATAAAATTGTATTTTCTGTTCATTACACATTTTGCTAAAAAAATTTTGGGATTTTGTCAAGTCATAAGTTATTTATTTATAAATTGTCAATTTACATGTCAAACAAAGGTTAATACGAATATTAAAAAAAAACTCATTAGTAAAAACTACATTATTTCAAATTAATATTTATTATATTCATTGACGAGTGAACAAAGTGGTCTGTCCGAATGTTTCTTTTTCTCTACAAGACGCATTTTCCAAAGAATTTCGACTAAACTTTATAATGGTTTTTGCTTCCCTCCAAATGGGGGAAAATTGTAGCTCTATTTATTAACTGATTTTGATAATATCAAGTTGACAAGATCGTAAAGTAAATAAATCCTAACAAGATTTGCGAAAGTATGAAGGATAGGAACCAAATTGGCCAACAGCGAATAGAGATAATAATTCTTATAACTATAATAATACTGCTGAGTAAATTAGAGGCATATGGAATACGAGGAAACATTCTGGCTCTGGTAAAGTCTTACTTAAGTGACAGAAAACAAATAACTGAAATAAATAGAATTAATTTTAAGTCCAAATGGGAGGAAGTTACTAGATCTGAGGAACGTAATGTAATGTACGGTGTCCCACAAGGCAGTGTCCTGGGATCACTCCTTTTTATTCTGTATATCAATGATTTACCTAATGCTACAGTACAAGACATGAATCTTTTTGCGGATGACAGTACAATAACAGCACCATGCAAGAATATTGAAACATACAAAAATGATATTGGTAACTCTCTGTCATCCGTAATCTCATGGCTTGATAATAATAATTTAAAAATTAACTTAAATAAAACAAGCATAATAAATGGGTGCTAATAAATGTAATATCAATGTAAGTCATAACAATAATGTAATTGTTGAAGTTGACAATGCTAAGTTTCTTGGTTTAGTTATTGATAGGCAATTGAATTGGAAAAAACAAATTGATTATCTATGTAAGAGAGTCAGTAGCCTATCATATTTACTACATAAATTGTCTGATACACTTAATACCGATGCTCTAATTACTGCTTACTATGGGCTAGTGGAATCCATCCTGAGATATGGTATAATTTTTTGGGGGAATTCGACAAACAAAGAAAATGTGTTCATAAAACAAAAACGATGCATCAGAAGTATGTTTAAATTAAAGAAAAGAGACAGCTGTAACCCTTATTTTAAAAAACATAAACTTCTGACTCTTCCTTCTCTGTACATATTTGAAACTGCAGTATTTGTAAAAAGTCACCCTGAGCTATTTCCTCCTTTGTCTGAGTTAACCGTAAGAAATCGGAGAGACCAAAATAAACGTAGGATTTTTCCTTCAAAAACTACACTAATGAACAAAAGCATTGTCTGTATGGGCCCTGTTATATACAATCATGTACCAAAATGTATTAGGGATCAAGAGATAAATTGTTTTAAGAATAAATTAAAAGCTCTTCTCACACACAAATGTTACTATTCAATCAATGATTTTTTAAATGACAAATGTTTTAAGTAATGGATTTTATTACTCTCACATAAATGCAAAAACTAGATATTGTAAACTGATGTATTGACTATGTAAAGTAATCTTTTTGTACAATTATTCATGTAATCTACTAACATAATATTGACACTAATCCTTGACATTGTAATTGACTAACTAATCTTGACATTGTAATCAATTTAAACATAATTTTAGACATAAATTCGATTTTATAATAATAAAAATAGAGCTGCCAGTAACTTTGCACGCCTTTAACAGGCAAGTTTGTATTGAGCCATATATATATTTATAAATAACACCAATTTAACATGCAAACTGCAATAAACGTTTTTGAATTTTGAATTTTATAGACAAGACAAGACAAGACAAAAACTCTTTATTTACAACCACAAGTTAAAAATAAAATAATATTTTCACATATACGACAAAAAAAACAAATATGATTATAAATTGGCGGCCTTATCACCCATGGCGATTTCTTCCAGGCAACCTTGCACGAAAATGAACTAACTATAAATGCTTATAAAGATTTAATTCAAGATATGTGCCAAGGGATCTACTGTGTTGCTGTAGAATTTCCATTTGGCCAAATTTAAATACAGCTACATAATTACTGAGATTTTTATTTATGAGTCCGATTCTTCATCTTCCGATTAGCTCTAAATTGAACCATGTTATCGTACCAAAATCGCAGAATCCTGCGAATTCTGGTCACACTGGCCATTTCTTCTTTTTTTAAATAATATTTTCAACAGGAAATTAGCTGCGCCGTGTGCTCGACCGGAGCGCACGTGGGTTTTTCCCTTACCGTGCGTTTTGTGAATTAGTGCAAGCGAATCTACAGCTTTTGTGTGCCACCGCCCTCCATCAGACGGGTAGGGCCTCGTACGAGACCCGCCCCTCTGACAGCGAGGTCGCTGCCGCAACAGCGTCCACCTCGTCGCGTCGCCACGTGCGACCCCAGCACTCCGCCGGTCTAGGCGTGAGAGCGGGGTCGCGCGCGCCGCCGCCACCCACGCGCAGGAGGTCTGCGCCCCGTCGCCCTCCTCCCAGCTGCCCGTCGTCCAGATTGGACGGCCGCCCAGCGGGAGGCCGCGCGGGAACCACCAGCCGCAAACTTGGCGAGTACGCCAACTTGCGTGATTCCGCCAAGTTGCGTAAATCCGCCTACCAGGCTGAAGCCGCCAACTTTGCGTGAGTCCGCCTACCGGCGTGAATCCGCCAACTTGCGTGAATCCGCCAACTTGCGTGAATCCGCCTACCAGAGTGAATCCGCCAACTGGCGTGAATCAATCAACAATGTCAGGTAACTGGGAAATAAACCTGTCATCGTCGTCGTCGAGCGTGAATGACCCCGCCCCGACACCAGCAGTCCCCGTTCCGACTCCAGCAGTGACACCAGCAGTACCTACCACACTTCGAACCTCAGGTACCGCTGATACCAAGAGCAGGCTAACGCCTCCAGAAAACCTTATTGCAATCAGGGACATTCACGACCCCGAGAAGACGGTAATAGTACCCAAGTCTACAATAGGGTTACTTCGCATCTCTGTACCAAGAGGTAAAACTGGGCGCTCGCGTTCAGCGGGAAGCGTGGCGCGCAGTGCCACACGCAGCGTCCCCAGAGCCATAGGAAGCGATGAGTATCTCGCCCATAGTGGAAATAAGACCACCCTAGATGCCAGTGAGTCGCGTAAGAAGCGCACGATCTCGCCCCCGGCAACCCGTCCGTCCAAAACATCCAAAATACCTGTTATAAAAGTCATAAAAGTCTTAGCAGCGGACCAGGTACAGAAAATGCACCAAAGGCAAGGTACCATTAGCGAGGCGACATCATCGGCCGAAGAATCGAGTGCTTCCGCGTCGCAAGCCCGTAAACCACCCCTGCCGGTTGTCGTGAGAGCGGAGATTCACCATCCCCCTCGTGAAGCGGCAAACATCCCCCTACCGACCACCCCCGTCACCAAGAGGGCTACGACCACAAAGGTGAGTGGTAGTGAAATTGGAAAATACATAGTCCAAGAGCCGCAGCTGCAACGCGACCTGCGACTATACAGAAAATCAGAAGATGCACCACCCCCGCCGCCCCCACCCCCGTATGCAGGGGCAAATCAACCCACCAAAGGAAGGGCGGCAACGGATGCAAACAGCTACACAAGTACGAAGACCAAGCCGCAACTAGAAGAAAATGCAACCCACCATACCGCAAATTTGCCGCACCCCCCATCCTTACCAGTGAGACAGGTTAGTAGGGGGGAGGAAACTATGCTACTAGAAGACATGGTATTACTACAGGCGCATACTCAAAATGAAGATCAAAATTTAACCTCGTATGCCGCCATAGAATCGGTGCCGATCGATGCCGCCCCCATGCCGTCCCCACCTTCACCTCCCCCTGAAGTGGCTGAGACGTATGCAAGAAGGCTGGCGGCATTATCACCGCCCAAACCGAGGATTTCACCGGAAACTAGAAGAGATCCTAACACTCGGCCATCCGCACCGACTAGGACCTCACCCACGTCCCAACTGCCTCAAGTAAGAAAAAATTCATACCCTCCTCTAGTAGTAGAGAAAATAAAGAACTGGCCGACACACATGACTGCCCTTCGTCAGAGATTGGGTCACGTGCCCAATGCGCGGCCTTACAATGCTGGGATTATGTACCATCCAAAGTCCCCGGAGGAGTACAGGGCCGTCCAAGCTTACCTGGTCGAGGCCAAACAAAAGGAGCCGGCCATACAATTTCACATTTATTCACCATACTCCGAGAGACCCCACAAAGTGGCCCTGTGGGGCCTACCGCAAGACACGGACGGTGACCTGATAGTGAACGCGCTGAAGGACAAAGGGTATCCAGCGAGGTTCGCCAGGGCACTACCGACACGAAGAAACAACAGGAAAACTGTGTACCACGTACAGCTCGATCCCATGGAAAAAGATCACCTGGACGATTTGTACAAATTGGACGAGCTCCTCAACATGCCACGGGTGCGGATCGAGGCATGGAAAGGCACATCGACAATGCCCCAGTGCCATAGGTGCCAGTCCTTCGGGCATTCGTCGACCAATTGCTACCACGACCAAAAATGTGTTAAGTGCGCGGGGCCACACTTCGGGAGTGAGTGCCCCAAAGCCCCCGACTCTCCACCAACATGTGCAAACTGCAAGGGCAAACACACGGCCAACAGCAGAACATGCCCAATATTCAGAAGAGAGGCGAGAAAACGGGGAATCAGGCTACCTGGGGACCCCCGCCCACCAACCCAGACTCGGACCCAACCCCGAACCCAACCAAGTAGACCCCGGAGGGCTTCGCCATCCCCACGAAGAGAAACCAGACCAGCAGGTGGTCGGTATCAAATGCCTGGCCAACTGCCAGCAATGGAGGCACCGCAGATGCTACAGATGCCCCCTTACCAGTCAGGATGGGGGTGGCCACAGCTGCCCGCACCTCCAACTACCTTGTGCCCTCCAGCAAACATGCCAAACGCAAGGAGGGCACAACAACAACAACACCAGCAACAACCAACAAACAGGAGAAGGAAGCGCAGAAAGAGGGGCATAGGTGCAAAGGCCCCACACGCAGCATCAACCCCTGTCCCGCCCTCAACTGAACTGCCAGCCTTTGCACCGTTCCCACCAGGAGAGGGCCATCGACCTGGGGCAAGTTCTGCTACGGCAAAGGCGTACAACCAACCGAAGAAACCCTGCGAAATCCAAACCCAACCAATGCCAGCAACTTCGACTGCAGAGCCTCTAAGCACACAGGGTGCAGCAACCAGAAGGGTGGCCCCACTGACAGCTCCACCTACAACGGAAGCACCCAAAACAAGGCGTGCCAAGCCAAGACTTAGAAGATCGAGATCAATGCCATCGGTTGCGCCAAATCAGACCACCACAGGGGGACCAGAACAGAGGGTACATTTTGCCCCCATTGGACCGCACCCAGCTATAACGCATAGAGGAGGCGCCCCAATAGCCCCCAAAGCCACATATCCTCACCATCAGGCGCAGCAGAGATGCCCCCCACCTGGCTTTCCCCTCGGCCCGCCAGGAAGGGACCCTCGGCTGCACCAGTATGCACAGTACCAGCAACATGCCTTCCCCCGTATCACAACGGGACCTCCGGCGAGCGCCAATTTAGGGGAATCCATCAGTGCAATGATGGGGGCCCTTGTGGGACTGCTTGCTGCCATTGCTGCGGGGGAAAACCTCCAAACGGCGGCGATGCGCGGACTGGCCACACTCCAGTCAATACATTATGGATAGTGGCCCAACGCGCATCTTATACTGGAATGCCGGAGGCATCACAAGGAAGACCAACGAACTAAGAATTCTCACCCAGTCGCAGGACATTCATTTCATACTCCTGGGTGAGACGAAACTGACATCCAGGCATCAGCTAAAGGTACCCAACTATGTAGTGTATCGCCGGGACGAGATCTCCCCCCGGGGCATCGCTTACAGGGGAACAGCCGTCCTGGTGAGGAGGGATGTCGTACACGAAGAGTTGGACAAGCTGCAGTTCGAAACAACGAGGACAACGGGGGTCCGAACCATGGTGGCCGGCAAAGAAACAGACATTTTTGCCGGCTACAGACCACCGTCGAATCGTGAAGAGATCAATGCGTTAGACGTGGACACAATTTTCACGTCAAGACCGACCCTGCTAGCCGCAGACCTAAACGCCAAACACAAGACGTGGGGGTCTAACGTAAATTCGGTCAGCGGAAGAAAGCTTCTCCACATGACTGAGACGAGAGGCATCACGGTCATAGGCCCAGACTCGCCCACTCATGTCCCATCGAACCCTCGAGCTCGTGCCGACGTACTGGATATAGTGCTGCACAGGGGGATCGATGCTCCAGTGTTCGTTGAAGTCCTTTACGACCTGCAAGATCAGCATCTCCCCCTGCTCATTACCATCGGAGGACCTACGTCGAGCATGGCGAGAAGACCACCGAGGAAAAGGGTAGACTGGGAGAAGTTTCGCACAGAACTGCAATCGCTAAAAGTAGGAAATCTCACGACCGCAGAAGAGGTGGAGGACTGCTCAAAGAAACTAACTGCAGCGATTGTAGCCGCACAAGAGGCCGCAACGACAGAGGAGCCACCTACCGCACGGCGCGAAGAACTTCCTCGAGACTTGAAAGCTGTACGCGATCGCAAGCGAGAGCTCAGGCAGCTGTGGGCCCACACCCGCTGCCCAAGGATCAAGAGAGAACTGAACGCCGTAACAGAGAGGTTTGCAGAGTCGGTAAGGGCCTGGAGGGGCACCGCCTGGGACAACCACATCGCCCAGTGCGATGAGAACAAAACCGACCTGTACAGCCTCAACCGCCACCTGACCCAGGCTAAAGCGTCCGTTTGCCCACTTTTAGACGGCTCCGGCAAACGGCGTTACCCAGCCTCAGAGAGGGCAGAGCTACTCGCTGACCACTTGGCAGGTCAGTTCCAGTTACACCCGGTCCCACCAGGAGCCTCACACGAGGTACAGGAACACCATGAGCGAGTCGCGAGGGAAGTGTCCGAGTACCTTCAGACCCCGGCGCCACCGTTGGGCGGGCTGGACTTCATAGCCCCAACGGAAGTGACAAGAGCCGTGAGGAGTCTGAAGGTGAAGAAAGCACCGGGTCACGACGGGATACCGAACGCCGCGCTGAGGCAGATGCCGGCGAGAGGCTTGGTTTGTCTGACCCGGCTATTCAATGGGATACTTCGGACCGGACATTTTCCCGCGATATGGAAGACAGGAAAGGTAATCGTCCTACCTAAACCTGGCAAGGATCGACGATTGCCGGCCAGCTACCGCCCCATCACCCTGCTACCGCACCTCTCCAAGCTGTTTGAACGGTTGCTGCTGCGGAGAATGCGTCCCCACATCACACCCAGGGACGAGCAATTCGGGTTCCGCGCGCAACACTCCACAACGCTCCAGCTGACGAGGGTGCTCCACCACTTAGCACACGACCAGAATATGGGGAGACGGTCCGTCGCCGTGTTCCTGGATATCGAGAAGGCCTTTGACCGGGTGTGGCACGAGGGCCTCATTTTCAAGCTGATGAACAGCACGATGCCGCCTGCGCTAGTTCGAGTCGCGGCATCGTCCCTGGCCGATCGAGATTTCTACGTGTCCGTTGAGAACATGCACTCCGGGAAGAGAAAAATCGAAGCAGGAGTTCCACAGGGAAGCTGTACATCTCCGTACTACTACGCCGCCTACACAAACGACATCCCAAACCCGGAGGACCCCACACCGGGAGAAAGCGATGTAATGCTAGCCCTCTTCGCTGATGACAGCGCGTATGTCGCTTCCTCAGAAAGAGCCGCACTAGCCGCGGCCAGGATTCAGCGGGTCCTAGATATCCTGCCAGAGTGGCTAGACAAGTGGCGGATGGCTGTCAATGTGGGCAAGACAGCCGCGCTGCTTGTCGGAAGCACCAGAAGATCCACATACCCCCGACCACTGCAGCTTAGAGGAGAAGACATCACGTGGGAAAAGACGGTGAAGTACCTGGGTGTCTTCATAGACCCGAGCCTGAGCATGCGCTCGCAGACAACGCATGCTGTCCAACAAGCAAAGGCCGCTAGAGCACTGCTGCGACCGGTTCTCCGCTCTAAGCTGCCACTAAGTACCAAGATGGGGATCTACAAAACGTACATCAGGACCCGTCTGACTTACGCTGCACCGGCTTGGTACCCGCTGTGCAACAAGACCCAGAGGAAGCGACTCCAGGTAGTCCAGAATACCAGTCTGAGGATGATCTCGGGAGTTGGCTGGTTCGTTCGGAACGACCTACTAGCACAAGCCCTGAAGGCAGAACCGGTGAGGGAGTTCGTGGTCCGGTTGGCGCGTCGGATGTACGACCGCGCAGACAACGGGCCACACCCTCACCTACAAAACATCGCCCCGCACCATGCACGTCCACCGGACGTTAATGAACGAACCTGGCGCTCTCTCCCTCGAGATCTCCTCCTGGAGGAAGACGAAGAGGAAGTAGGCGACCCTGCATGAGGCCCTCGTAAGAGTAAAGAAAACATAGATTCACCAACGCCATGATGGCCCACAAAGCCGTGATGGCCAACAGGCTGAGAGGGGCTTGAGGCACCAATCGCCCTCGCGGGAGTGTCGGACGCTCGCCCCTCCCATAAAGCCAACCTACCCTCCCCACCATCCTCAGTTACTCCCCCCCATTCCTCCCCCCCCCCCCCCCTCCCATGCCCACTAATGCCATTATTTCAGGCTCATCCAAGCCAAGACGGCCGCCAGCCAACCGGCTGAGAGGGTGCTGGAGATACCACCTGCCCTCGCGGGCGGGTCGGATGCTCGCACCCTCCGAGAAATTCCCTGCAGGTAGTGACTTGCAGCGTCCTGCCGCAGCAAAGAGGTGATCCTCGAGGCTGCAACCTAGCTCAACACAAATAGTGAGCAAGAAGAATCCACGAAGAAGAAGGAAATTAGGCACGTAATAGGCCTCATTCACCATCAGTCCAATTTTTTTTTAAATAATTTATTCATGACCATGTCCTTCAGTCGAAGTCTTAAATAATAAAAAAATTACAGTCAGTCTGGGTAACTTAAACCCTCAATTAGCCCAAAAACTGGTTTGAGACTTTTTTTTTTTTTTTTGCCTTCACAAAAGGTTATTAGCTACAAGCTTTGTAAACAGTTTATAGAGAAGTATCTTCGTAAACGGTTACAACTGTCAAAGCATTTGTCAACTGTCAATTTGACACCGTCAGATGTTCATTAAGACCATAGACAGTAGGAAATTTAGTTTATTTAGAAAGATTTTATTAAGATCCTTTCGTTGGCCCCTTTATTTAATTCCATGAGTTTTAGAATGCTTGAATAAATTGGACGTATTGCCACAATACTTCACAGACTTAAAACAATGTTTACATTTCGCAATTGTTTCGTTTACTTTGGTATAATGTGTCCATATTATTGATTTTGGTGGTGCCATGATAACATTGGAATAATAAGCCGATGATTACAATAAATAAAATTACTCGTAAACAATCACTGGCATTTTTACAATTAAGTTGACAATGAAAACTTAAATGGCGGTTATTATAATATTATGGCGTATGGCGGGCGGGGCGTCTCTCACTCTCGCTTTCGGTTCGGGCGAAGTCGGACGAGTTCGGCTTGCCTGGCGCGAGACAAGGACAACGCGTCACCCACGCCGCCACTTGATAACCAGTAACCGAGCGAGAGGGCTTTTGCTCTCTCACTCTGTCTGATGCGTTCGGAAATTTTATTTTTTTGAAATGGTGATGCTGATTCGATTTGATACCTAGTACTTTTGTTTCGATACCGAGTATTATTGCAAGACTGATTCGATGCTATAAATATTTGGTATCGAATCAAAAGTATCGAGTACCTATTCATATTTACTAGAATCTCGGAATATCCCTAATCGAACAATGGGAAAAAAATATAGAAGAATTTAGGAATAAATGGAATTCTCCTAATTGTGTAGCTTCTATGGACGGAAAGCATGTTATTATTTTAGCACCACCAAATAGTGGTTCTTTGTATTTCAATTATAAAAAAACATTTTCTATTGTACTTATGGATTTAGTTGACGCTAATTATAACTTTATAGCTGATAAAGTCGGTGCTTTCGGCAAGGATAGTGATGGCGGTATTTTGCACAGACTTCTGTATTGGGAAGTCTGTGGTATTTTGTCACAATCAAAAATGGGCAAAGCTATATTCGAGAATAAATTTAATATTCCCAGTAACAGATGTTTGCCGGGGACTAATGTGAGTGCACCTTGTGTAATATTAGGAGATGAAGCTTTCCCCTTAAGAAACAATCTTTTAAGACCTTATCCCTTACAACAGTCGATTACCGATAGCAAGAAACGCCATTTTAACTATCGCCTTTGCCGTGCACAACGTGTAGTAGAAAATGCTTTTGGTATTTTAAGTCAAAAATTTCGTATTTACAATAGACGTATGCATTTAAATCCAGAATATGCCGAAAAAATTGTATTAACAACTTGCATATTACATAATTTCATGACGTGGGAAAACTGTATCTTTTGAGGAAACCAATACTCCTGTACAGTTTAACTATATAAGACACCAAGGTGGTAATGCAGTTCTACCGCTTTTGAACTACGCAATCAATTTGCCGATTTCTTCCAAACTTCTCAAGGGCGATTGGACGTAGTTACACAAAAAGGATCCAACCCACATGAAGTTAGTTTTGAGTTATAGGCCAATGAAGTTGTAACACAGTTTAGTCGAACATATGATATGTTTAGATCATAAGTATTGTGATGATAATTTAGCAAAATTTTTGTACTTAATTTTGGAATTAAGTTTAGTAGTACTCGAGGTAGAGTACTTTAGAGTAAGAGGGTCTGGATCCTTTCTGCTAAATACATAAATGTAAGGATGCTGCTCAACGTACATTCATCAGTAACGATCCACATCATATTTTAATAACTTATTCAATAAATATCAATGTTAAATTAATTTTTTTTATTAAATTATTATTAATAATCATTCATTTTTTAGTTACAATTATTTATATAAAAACGTGTACCTTCTTACAGCTAAAATTTAGGCATGCTAACATCATATTTGGCTATCGGTATCAACTTCGAAGTCAATTAATAAATTGTTGAATCCAACAACGTCTTCTATACCCTCGTAAGCCCTGAAGTACCTACGAAGGAACTAAAACTTACTACTTACTAAAACCGAGATATCAAATAAAGCCAGTTAGAAGCAACACCGGATGTGCCTCCAGAGGAACAAATTGGCGATAATTTTGAATTTAAAAATTCCCGCCTAGTGAAAAAGAAGTGTTATAGTCTATGGCCACATCTATCGAAATTCATGTATCCGAACTTATTAACCTTAAAAATCTAAATGTCAGTGTCAAATTACCATTCCTTTCTGCCAACATGGCTAAAACAAGCGGACGTGGTGAGTGATTTATTTATTTATTTTGATGTAAACGTAGCTTAATTTTGGAACCGACCAGTATTGTTTATGGTAAAGTACCGCTTAATAGGCTAACATATAAATTTCACCCATATGACGTAGTTTTACGAAAAAAAAATTGTATGAAAATTTATTGTTCTTTGCAAGGAACATACGGTCTTGATTGTGTAAGAATAATTATTTT
Source organism: Hypomecis atomaria (assembly GCA_964007245.1). Classification (NCBI taxonomy): domain Eukaryota; kingdom Metazoa; phylum Arthropoda; class Insecta; order Lepidoptera; family Geometridae; genus Hypomecis; species Hypomecis atomaria. The sequence goes on along the minus strand of OZ023294.1, from coordinate 3,635,420 downwards.
TATTTTTCACAAATATTATGATATAAATACTTATTTTATAGAGTTTTTATATTTTAAATATCATTCCAAGACATTATTTTTTAAGTAGGTTACAATTAATTAAACTACTTAATTAAAATCTATTATTAATTTGTTCCTTGCAAAGAACTATCGTTTTGTCTACGTGACTCATTTTTTCAAAATTACCATAGAAGGATAGTATTGAACTATGATTACGGTTTAATTAGAATAGATATTGTGTAGATGATAATGCAAACTTTACAAACAAAAGTTATTTTTTACGTTAGTTACTATTGATCTAAATAAATCGATGTTGGTGAACATGTCGTTGAATTAGATTTTCTTTTTTTCTAGTTCTTTCGAGAAAGGAATTGGAAGAAAATATCGAAAAATATTTAAATGAATCTGATTTTGACAACGACGAAGTCGACGAGATCTCATTAGATGATTTATGTGATTCAGCTCAAAACCATGATGTTGCTACGGGAAATGTATCTAATGAGCGTGAACATCCGACTAATACAGAGTTACTTCATGTTTCAAGTTCTGATGATTCTAGTTCCTCTGATTCGGTCCCAGTTTCCGAATTGTCGACGAGACAGGAAAGAGGAAGACCTAGATCTCGCGCTTCTGGTCAGCGCCGCGGTAGACGTCGGGGTAGTAATCAGATAAATCCACCATCTCGTCCTATTGCAGAATAGTCTTCCGATAATTTCATTCCTAATACAATCGTATTTACAGAACCAGCTTACTTGCCACTAAGCAGCGAAGATTTTGACAAAACTGATTATTTTTTGAGATACATAAATAAGGATTTGGTCGCTTTAATTGTCGATAGCTCCAATGCAAACCATGAAAAAGAAACAGGATCGAGACTCAATTTGACTCCGTCAGAATTATACACATTCATAGGAATAACAATGGCTATGTCATGCATTGGATATCCCACAATTAGGATGTATTGGGAGAAAAAATTCAAAGTCCCTTTAATTGCCGATGCAATGGCTCGTGATAGATACTTGTTACTGCGGAATAAAATAAAGTTTGTCATAGATGCCAATGTTTCTGACGCTGAAAAAGCAGCTGACAAGATTTGGAAAGTCCGTCCACTTATTGACGCTATTCAGAAAGCGTGTATGATTTTACCAAAAAGTCAGAATCTTTGTGTGGATGAAATGATTGTGCCTTTTACGGGTCACTGCGGAATCAAACAATATTAACCTGGCAAGCCAAACCCGACAGGGTTAAAGATTTTCGTATTGGCTGACCCTAAAGGTCTGGTTTTGAACTTTGATATTTATCAGGGTAGCACATCGTACCCTACATATGATAACACAAATTTTGGATTAGGAGAGAAAGCAGTGCTAAAGCTTACGGAAGATATTGCTCCGGGTCATAAAATATATTTTGACAGATTTTTCACCAGCAGTAAACTGATTGATGAACTCTCAAACAGGAATCTAATGGCTACTGGAACAATCCAAAAGAATCGCCTCCCAGCTGAAGTGAAATTATCACTAGGAGAAAAACATCGTGAAATCCTTCGAGAGGGTCGTGGTGCTTGTCGAGTTCTGACTAAATCCGAAAATAAGCTGGCCGTAACTACATATGTGGCTGGATAATAAACTTGTTATGCTACTGTCAAATATACATGCCAAAGAGCCAACGGATATTTGTCAAAGATGGAGCAAGAACTTGAAAAGTTACATCTACGTTTCTAGGCCCGAAGTAGTCAAGGCCTATAACAGTAACATGGGGGGCGTGGATTTAGCCGATAGATTCTTGTCAGTTTGCCCCAGCCGTTATAAGACTAGAAAATGGACCTGCAGATTTTTCTGCCATATGCTTGACCTGGTTGTCTGCAACTCCTGGGTTTCTTACAAAGAAGATAAAAAAACGCGTGGAACTCCTTCAAAAAATATACGGCAGCTACGCAGTTACAAAATGGCTATAAGTCAAATTTTACTGGAGCAATACTGCGACACCTCATCAAACTCAGAATCTGACGAAGCAGACAACACAATACGCAGAGTAAAACGGGGCAGAAAATCTGTAATTCCGACACCAACTCTTGCATTTAGACATCGTAAAGCGAGTCATATGCCCGAATTTTCGAACAAAGTTAACAGATGCCGCGTTTGTCAGAAGAAGTCCTGGATGATTTGAACAAGTTGCCAGGTGCACTTATGTATAGTTAGAGAGAGAAACTGCTTCAAAATGTTTCATTGCTCCTAATTTTGTAGACACTTTTTTGGTATTAGTTATTGCCAAGCAATTTTTATACTTTAGACGATATTTTAGTTAGGTACTTGACTGATTATGAACAGACTGATTAAAAGACATGTAAAAATAATAAACAAGTTGATTATGTTTTCAGATATTTTGTATAATAAAAAGAAGGTAGGTATTAAGAATTACAGATTTAGTCATTAAGATTGTTCCTAATGTTAAGTTTAATATTTTTGTGGGTTCCTAATAAGTTGAGACTGTGGATTCAAAAATAAGTTTTTAATATTTGTGAATGTTAGCGTAGATAATAATAATTGTGTCTATCATTAAAGTTTTATCAATATTCTACACGAAAGTGTTGATCTTTTCATTGTTTGTTTGTTTTAAATGAATAGTCTCCGAAACTACTGGATCGAATTATATTAAATTTTGTATGAAGAAAGGTTATATCCCGGGCTAGGCTACTTTTTATCCCGGATTAAACTTTTATCCCGGATTAACGTGGATAAAACCGTGGAGCGCTGCTAGTATTATATAAAAATGTAAGTACCTACGTATATAATACCGACAGTACTCTTAAAGGAACAAATCATAAATCCAAAATTAAATAAAAAACCGTAGCTCCTATTAAATTTAATTTATAACCATCATTAGCGAAGGTAATGAAGAATTAAGTTGAAAAGAAACCAACACTTAAACTTAACCTAAAATTGGAAAAAACAAATATTTTTTATTATATTTAATAGACTCTAATGCCGATTGTTCTTTTAAAAGAAGATTTTTTTTTAAAGTATTTTCACCTAAAACTATCTCTATGCACCAGTATATAAGTTTCCAGTAAGCATGAATACAAAAGAAAGTCTCTAACATACAAAAATCTTTACCTAAAGTGCTCGGCGTTACAGACTTTAAAATATTAGTTCTTCTAAAGGTACATTCGGTGCTACTTTGAACTCGGCAAAATTTATCTTCGGTCTTACGAGGATAATTTGAGCATTGCCCAAAGGCAAAAGTCGCTGATAAAATTCCAAACAATCTTTTGGAATTACTCGTAAATCAAACATGGTTTTTAAATCGTCCAATTTGGATTGGGCCAAAGCAAAGCAAAATCGTTTTTGAAATTTCTTGCAGTTCTTTTGACTCTTTTTCCAATGTTTACCTCTCAGAAGATCATCACTTCGGTGTCTGCATTTTCCATAAAAAAGAATGCTTGATTTCTTTTTTTAATAAAATTTCTTTGGTTGTAAGCCAACTTATCTTTTTTTGTCACATCTACTTTACGATTAACAATTTTTTTCTATTGTTCTGTGTAGTGGTTCTGACCTCCGCAGCAGTCGCTCCAAAGGACCAGATGCTCCACTTTTGGACTCAATTTATTGTTTATAAAGTGATTTAAGCAGAACCCCACCTCTTGGGAACCCCTTCCAGCGTCACCTTCGACCCAAACATAACTGTAACCTGTATCGCTCGACCTAGCATGAATGCCACAGTTGTAAAGCCACAACTGACGTTTATAAAAAACGATGTTCGTAGGAATTCTAGGTACTGGTAGAGTTTTTTCCAAGTCATATGTAAGGCATTCAAGAGTTTCGTTAGTTTTCGCCCTGTAAAAGACAAAATTACTTAATGTAACTTGCAGTTTATACTATAATTTTTTTTGTATTTGTCTGTTATTGCTATAAATACACAGTATCATAAAGTATGTCTGTGTATGCAACATATTTTGATGAAGTTGCTTAGTTATAATTAGTACAGGTTGCAGCATATAAGTCTAGCGCTGAGCGAAGTGTAGAGGGGGTAGTTGCGCATGAGTTTAGTATGGCGGTCAACATGCGCAGCCATCCTTTCCACTGGCCCCCACAGTACCCTCAGCGCTAGACTTACGTGCCGCTACTTGTAGTGCCTTGTGTTTTTACTGTGATGATCCAACTTTGAAATAATGTACCTACTATAATACTGCTTTAGTCATATTTACCTTCTTGTGATCCGATCACAGGAATTGTGGCTTCACTGTCTATGGCAAATGTTAATTCCACATCAGTAGACTCAGCCAGTGCATTCTCGTCAATCAGCAATGACTCTTGAGTCACAGTCGATGTGCTTGGTTGGGACATAGCGAATGGTCCCCCTCCGGTTCGCATACGCTCTCGTTTTTCTACTGCTAAACTCAGTTTTCTTCTTGTTTTCAAATTATCCCAACATTTTTTTAATTGAACTTCAGTTCTCTAAAGAGATAGAAAAGACATTATTAGTACATGAGTTCACAAAATAATATTTATACGTACATATGATATGACAATAAAAGAGATTCATTACATAGTATAACATACCTTTGAATTTGTTTCTATTGAATTAAATTCATTTGTGAGCTGCGCCCACGCAGTCTTTTTTACGGCAGGATTTCCTGCACCAATGGTCGCCGTCGAATTCAGCTTGTATTTAACCATTAATTCCTGGAGGCAAACTTTTACGGCCGGTCATTTTAATGGAATCGAGACAAAACTACCACGCACGGGACAATTTTACTCGAGGAATAACTTGGAGAAAACACGAAAACAAACTATGAAAATAATGAATTGGCAAGCATTCACTACCTATTTGCAGATTTGCACGCAATGACAAAATTGACAATGACGACAACAAAGTTGCCAGGCTTAGCACTTAAAATTTAGCTACGAACTTAAAATTTAAAACGACGTAGTATTCTTCCAAGTGTCATAAGAAAATATAACGTCTGGGTATTTTTTACGTATCTACACTTTCAAAGTGATCACACTAGCGCGGTACGAGCGGTACAACGATACAGGGCGGTACGGCGCGGCGTGCCTGCACACACTGGCGCGGGCGCGGTACGAGCGGTACAGCCGGTGCGGCGGTACGGGCGCGCATAGTTATTCTACTGAGCACTAGATCACTTTATCTTTCATAGTTCTGCCGCTTTACACTAGGTGGCAGCATGCTGGTAGTTCTAATAGTGATGGTATAATATTTTAGAATGTAATAAAGTTAATTTTTGATATTATTTTATCAAAACTTCGTAGTCACTGTCGTAGTCACGTCATAGTCCAATAAATCACGGTCAAGTTCAAACACAGTCCAAGTCATACCTCAGTAAAGGAGTGGAGTCTTTACTAGAGGCGTCTATGGAGTTTAGGTAACAACAGGGAACAACATGATACGTCAAATTATATCACTTGCCTACACTCATGCACGTAAATCAGCTCATAATCAACGAAATACCACAATTTTTCACTAATAATCACTGATAAAAACACAAGTTTAACAAAATAATACAATGCGGTGACATGGTTTTTCCGCGTTCCCGCCAAAAACGTGATTCCTTTCATCACTATGACTTAACTATATATATAAACTACTTTTACAATGGTGCCAATCCGGAATACAAGGAAAAGCAGCTGTTTCATACATTTTATCGATTCCTAGCGGATATAGTGTATGGGACAGCTGATTTTTTCTCGTATTCTGAGTGGGCCCGATAGTAAAAGTTTTTCATAATTATGGTCTTACGTCAACCTCTTTTGGCTTAGTATAGGACAAGCAGATGACAGTGTATTAACTACAAAGAAGTTAGGTAATAAAAATGCAGAAATTTCTTGTTACTACTTAAAAATAAATTTATATTTAAAAATACGGTACTGAAATAAACTATGTAAAATGAATGACGTAATCACATTATTAAATACTGTCCCATCACTATAATATATGACTGGCATGGCGCCACCTAGTGTTAAGCAGCAGAACTTTGAAAGAAAAAGTGACATCTAGTGCTCAGTAGCATAACTATGCCCGCATCCGTACCGCTCGTACCGCGCCCGCCGACCGCCCGCCCGTCCGATCGCCACGCGTCGCTCACACGTGTGAGCCCTTCTTAGACAACCGGTACAACACAGATGATCGCGCCCGCGTTTTAGATCGCGCAGCTCGCCCTAGTGTGATGTACCCTTAATGCGCAAACGCAATTTTTGGTCAGTTATTATCTGCTTAGTTACGTACATTTTAGCTCAATCTGTTAGAATTTCAAAAACTATGATGTGTTGTGCACAATAAAAAAGAAGTGAGAAGTAAACTCCTCTGATAAACCACTAGCAGGGATCTTTCTTAATCTGGCAGCCCTGAAATTCCCGGAGTGACGAATAAAATCGTCAACTTTTTGAAATTGTCCATGTCATTATGAAATGACATTGACAATTTTAAAAGATTGACGATTCAAGATGGCGTTCTTCACAATACCAACATAACAGCAAAAAATCTCCTCGAAACAATGACGTCACACCTTCACTCGATCTCAGTGGAGGAATGTTCAAAACACATTCGAGTTATGACTAAAAATACCGATTTCGAGGAATAGTCTGAAGCTGCGTACAGACCGGCCAAACGAACGCCAACCAACGGGTTTCGTTGACCTTCGTTGCTGCAATCTGGACGGCTTAGCGAATGCCAACGATCGCTCGTTGGCGTGTGCCGGCGATATGAAGCGTGGCGGTAACATCAAAGAAATCGAGCTATTTGATCGAACTCAGTTTGGACGGTCGCCGAAGGCCAACGAACGAACGCTCAGTTGAAGCAAGAGAGCGTAGCGTGTAGACGTCCAATTTGATAATTACTTGGATATTTCCCGCCATTTAGATCATGGAGAAAAACAAAGAATGGAGTAACGACGATATGTTTTTATTAATAGATTTGTATAAAGAGAAGCCGTGTCTTTGGGATCCAACAAATAATGAATATAAATTGAAAGCGAAGAGAAGTGACTGCTGGCTAGAAATTGCTAACATTCTTAATTGCGATGTCTCCATCGTCAAAAAGAAAATGGAATCATTGTTGACTTCATTTCGACGAGAGCGGCAAAGATGTGAGGAAACAAAAAAATCAGGTAAGTACCTATTAAAGCTTGCAATACCTATACCTATTCTTCTTCTGACTCCCATCTGACCTCTCACTCGCTCTCATTCGTCTCAAAGTCGTTGTCACGTAAAACTTTCGCCCGTATACCGACTTTACAGGCAACAGTTTTTTTTTTTGATGTTTATCTATATTTCCATCTGACATATGAAACTGACATTTGTCACATATGAAACTGAAACATGTTCTTTTACTGTGGGCTTTAAGAATAAGCTCAAAATAGCCCAATGTGCTATGGAGCAGGCCATGCTCGGAGATTATCTGCCAGATCCAATCAGGAATGATGAGATTCGTAGACAACCCGAAGTAGGTAACCAACATAGGCCAGCAGATTAGCAAGTTGAAATGGCAGTGGGCTGGGTACATATGTAGTTCCAGGAACGGATGGCCTATGAGGCCGTAAATTCTCGAATGCTAACCACGGATCAGCAAGGTAGACTAACGATATACCTAATTAAGATCGCAGGAAAGCGCTGGATGCACGCCGCTTTCACCCGACCTTGGAAATCCAAAGAAGAGGCCTATGTCCAGCAGTGGACACCTTACGGCTGATGGATAGATGGATAGACAGTTCATGTCATCATAATCACATCAAGCTGAAACTATTTTAATTTTATCTGAATACGTTCCCTGGACAATACCTAACTAAGTACATTGAAAGGTAAACAATGATCGAATCAATGAATTTTGAAAGAAAATTACTAATTAACTTTTATTACACCCACCAAACTTGTACATTGGAATAAACACAATCGTCCCAAGCCTTCAAATTGAAAACATAATGAAAAATAACACGAGAAATTAGCAATTCAAAATAAGCTCTATTACGACACACGAAACTTACCTGTGAAACGTTATATCGGGTGGATTCTTATGAGACGAATTAAAACACATGAGGACACAGCACTTCACCATATTATTTTCATGTTTTTCAAACCAAATAAGCAAAATTAATCTTTATTTCGGTAAATTTTTGCGGAACGCTCTAGGCTTATTTTACGCTATTAAGATGGCGGCTTGGAACACAGCACCTGACAGCACCACACGCTCATTTTTTGTTTATGGGTTGCTACACTACGTCAAACAAAGATACAAATATATCATTTTTGTGCAATCGAAAGAGATACAAATATAATATTTTTTGTGAATGTAGTTGTAAAAAACATGTTGGGTCTGCTTCTGTATTGGGAAGTCTGTGATAAAAATGAATACGAACATTGACATTGACGTTTCCTAAAATAAGCTGAAAATAGAAAGAAATAGTAAGGAGTCTTATTGTGATTGTACTCGTAGGTCTAATTATGATTTAGACGTCGTTGTAGTTGTTAGTATTACGATACTATGTATAACGAGCTCAAGCGGGCCCGAGGAGGACAACAGCGTGTCTGGCAACGCTGTCATAAAGGACCGCACAAGCATGGCCCTACTGCCAGGCGAGTAGGCACACAAAGTGCTGGGAGCACCGGTGCGTTTCTGGCTCCCGCCAGAAACTCTGCAGACGGTCCTGAGTGTTTCTAGCTTCCACTTAAAAACACTCAAGGGTCGTAGCCACAAGACTACGTGGGGTCATTTGTGTAGCATGTCATTCACATGGAGAATTATAATATTGTATTGTAGCCGAGCCGAGTTGCGATCGTTATTGCACCGGTTTCTATTTCGGTGTTCTTCGACTATACTTCGGTTATACTTCGGCTTCTTTTAGTAGTTAGTAGATTGTCACATGATTGTCATTCATTACAATTGATTGTCACCTTTGGTACAATTCTGCCATTATAAAATCAAGCGTATTAGCTTTTACTATGGGGAGAATTGGATAGTATTGGCACTTGATCATTTTGATGAATTTTCGAAAAAACTAATTTTGTTAAGTAGTGGTTTAATAAAATTAACTAAATTTTGACAATATTTGTTATTTTAAATAAATGTATTAATAGTACAATTATAGTACTACTAAAACCTTTTTAAATTGAAAAATGTGTCAGAAAAACATGTTTCTTGTTAGATTTACTCCAAAATCGTGCATATTATTAGGTATACCTACGGTTTAATGCTTTTGATTTAGCTGATATGAATAAAATGCGAAGATCACATTACACTAAGTATCTAAACTAGATAAGCAGTAGGTATTAGAGTGATTTAAAAACAACTGGAAACCAATTTTGGTTTATACCATGCCCGAATCAATGTTGCTGAAAAAATTGTAATCAAACTAACAAAAATATAACAGGCATCACATTTTATTGCATGCTAAAGTAAAAAAAACATAGATTTCGGCAAATTAAAAGTTGCAATTTAATAAAAAGGATGAGACGATAAGTCTGTGATCAAAGTTTATATTTCAGAACTACGTTTCTTTCAGAAGTTTTTTTAATACAGTATAGGTTTACATTTGACAACATTAAATGTGGTGGTATTGACTTATTTCACTTTCCCCGCTTGTTTACAAACTTTTGTCAAATGAATCAGAGGTGTAGTGAGGAAGAACTGCAAAAGGGGTTTTTTGCTCCGTTGTGGCCTCTAGAAGTAGTCCATTGTTGAACATAGCCTATCCATGAAGGTCAATTAGGCCCTTAAAAAAATGAAGAAGCAAAGATCGAGGCTGAGGGGGAATAGGAATAGATTAAGACTACGAATATAAAATGTGCGATTAGGCCATCACGACTTCACAATACACATCTTCTACCTACTGTTAAGCACGGATCGCCTCTGTTGTATGTTTTTCTTCACTGAAAAGCCTGTGGTGTATGGGCAATAAGTAGGCACATTTTATCTCTCTTCAGCCCCCACACGTGTTTGTGTAATATCTGTGCCATGTGGGCCCTTCGCAGTCCCCAAACGAACCTTCGCACCACCCAACTGATTAACAATCATAAAAAATCAATCAGTTCAATGACAAACGAACTTCAATCACTACTAAACGAAAACAAAAACAAAACAATAACAAAACTAACAAGAGAACACATAAACAGGATCATAGCAGACATCAATATGCAAATGATAGAAATATGCACCATATTAGAAACTAACAACAACAACAATAACAACAAATCAAAAACTGAAGACAAATCAACAGAAGAAATCAAAAAGATCATAGAAAAGGCATAGAAATCATAGAAAAATTCACAAATCAATTGACTATAATACCAATCAAGAAACACAAGCCAAAGAAATCTCAGAAAAATACAACATACTTCAACACAACCTAACAAATATAACAAAAAAGGTGACAACAATACAAGACACCCTCAACATAGGAGGAAAGACCTCAGAACCAGAAAAAACAAACAAAACGAAAAAAACAAAATTCAAACCAACTATGATCGTCACCTCAAACGAGGACAAACTACAAGCAAATGAAATCATGTAAAAGTGGCAAGAAAACATCCACTTCAAAGACACAAATTTTGCACCAATCAGAAGAGGAATAATAGCACAACAGAGAGATATAGCTATTGAAAAAACCATAAACATATTTAACGACAAACTCACAGCCCAACCGGGCACTCAACTCAAACCGATGATCATCCTCAAGGGAATCTTAAACAAGACACCAATGGAGACACTCAAGGAAACAATCATCCAGCAAAATGCAGAAATAAAAGCCAACTATAACAGCAAAAAAATGTATTTGCAACCATCGACAATAGTGAACACTCAGACAACAACATCTCAATAACACAAATAAAAGACACGTCTGGTAAACATATATACTTTTTCGGCCGTGGGTAGTCGCCAACAACACATTATTTTTAATTTACTCCTGTGCAATTAATCATAAAAATTATAAATAAACAAGTTAGAGTGAAATCTACATGTATAATCTGATTAATTGAGTGCAATACCTGTCCGGGAGTGTTTTCCTTTAATAATACACAGAAATACTTATTACACAGCACATATTTATTTTTGCGGTTATCTTACACCAGTAATATAGCACTATTTTTCACCACTCAACAATGGAAGCTATTGCGGAGCAGCTACAGACACTATTTGCGCAGAAGATGGAGGCCTTCCAAGCTGAACTGCAGAGATCACCTGCCACGAGCAAAAATGATCTATTGGCCGAGGACTTTTCAACTTTCCGTTCTTTTGTGTTAGTATCTATGAAATCTCTCCAAGATCAGATTAACCTTGTGGCTCGAGGTACTGACAATCTGGAGATGAGGGCTCGTCGGAAGATACTTCTACTGCATGGAGTGCCCGAGGTGAAAGATGAGAACATTGCAACGAGTGTGGTGAATGTTGTGTTGCAAAAACTGAAGATAGCCGAGTTTGCTGCTTCTCACATCAAACGCTGTCATCGCATGGGTCGGTCATCTGGCACCGGCAGACCGAGGCCTATCCTGGTAAAGCTGCAGGACATGTCTGTGCGTCAAAAGCTTTGGTTTGCCAAAACTGCGCTAAAGGGGTCAGGGATCACTATGTCTGAATTCCTGACTAAACCGAGGCACGAGACCTTCATGGCATGTTTATGATGTATAATGTAATTTTTTTTTTTTTTAAATTAATGCGCACCCCGTCCATTATTTATACGCTTTCTGTCCTCTCCATCCTAAGGTTGCCTGGCAGAGATCGCTGTCAGCGATAAGGCCGCCCATTATTACACTGTTTATGTACATATCTTTGTTTCTTCTTTTTGTTTATTTCTTGGTGTGCAATAAAGAGTTTATTTATCTACGTTTTATTAGTGAAGATAAAGTAGTGTATGCAACTGCATATAACACGGGTATTATATGACAGTTGCATAAACTACTATTATCTATCTATCTATATACATCATAATGGTATATATAGAACCAAGAGTAGACAACAACATAATACAAAAACTGGAACTATTCCTGCACACCACTAACGGTGCAACACATATAATAACTGGAGATTTCAATGGCTGGCACACAGCATGGGGCTCAAAAAATAACAACAAAAGAGGAATAGAAATATACAATCTAATAACACAACACAACCTCATCATCTGCAATACTGGAAACAACCCGACCTTCACAACAGTAACACACGGAATCATGAGGGAATCAACAATAGACTTGACATTACTAAGCAATGACACGCGTATAAACATAACAGAATGGAAAACAGAACCAAGCATATGTCCATCGTCAGACCATCACGCCATAACATTCAAAGGCAAACCAAATAGCACCACCAAACTTACCGAAGCCAAGAAAATCTCGACAAGAAGATACAACACAAACAACGTCAAATGGGAAGAAATAAACAACATCATGACTGAAGACATAAAAAATCACCTAACTGAACTAACTCCAACACAAATAGAACAACTAACCCCACAACAGCTTGACGATTACATCATCCACATTACATCAACAATACAAAAACATGTGACGAACTTCTCCCCCGCACTTCAATCCCAAAAAATATAATACAATGGTGGTCGGATGAACTAGAAAGCATTAAACAAAAAGTAATGAAAAATCATCACAAACTAAACAAATTAGCCAAAAGGAAAGAACCTCTAACCGAAACACTAATTGAAAAAGACAAACTTAAGAAAGAATATTCAGACGCAATATGTAAAGCCTCCACCAATCACTTCAAGGACTTCTGCAACAGACAAACGAAGGAAGACTTATGAACACTAACAAACAAACTGATAAAAACAAAACCAACCAATCTCAACCCACATACACTCAAATTAAACAATGGAACCTACACCAAAGATGCCAAAGAAACAGCAAACGCTGTCGTCAGGGATTTCTGATGTTCTGTGTGTACAGAACATCAGAAATCCCTAAGAAGCAACATGCTAACATCTTCAACCGGACCTACAGAACCACCATTTACAACAAATGAAATTATAAACTGCATAAATAGCTTTAACCATAAAAAAGCCCCTGGACCAGACCACCTAACTTCTGACATATGCGCGCACTTTGTAACAAATTTCTCCACTCTAATCACCTCAATAATGAATAGATGTCTCACTTTAAAATACTTTCCCAGGCCATGGAAAACCGCACAAATCATATTACTTCCGAAACCCAATAAAACCGACCACACAACCACATCAGCCTATAGACCAATCGGACTAATAAATGTTTTCGGAAAACTCCTAGAAAAACTAATAATAAACAGAATCACACACTATATACATGTTACAGGAATAGATCAAAAAAACCAATACGGCTTTAAATTTGGCGGCGCTTGCGACCTTTTTTCCACGATCCCTTACCGCTTGTGCTTGGTGAATTCGTTATTATGAAGCATAACTCTAAAAACTATTAGTTTCGACTAATAATTGTCTTGATTGTTTAATTAAGCGCAAGATCTTAAATCAGAGGAAAGGAAATCGCATCCAACTAAAAAACCCCCCGCTAAGCATTCTGAAGATATTATCACCACGTCTTCTAGGAAACCTAAAATTACTATAATCGGTGACCAATCATGCAAAGAATTAGCATCTCTACTGATATCCTTGAGATCGGAAACCAAGAACACAAAAGAGTACGACATATGCACCTATTCGTACCCTAAGGGCTCTTTCAATTTATGCGTTTTATATCAGACCGCTGCAGTGCCGAAGCGGTGCGTTTGTCGTACGGCGCACGGCCGGTCGTTTGTTTTCATACAAAATGCACGGTGCGGCAACAGCGCGGCGTCCGTACCGCGAACGCTCGACAGCAGGACGGCAACGTCGCAAGCCCCGTGTTCAGTTCAGTGCGTTCATAGTGCGGTGACTAGACGTAAATTTATAAACGCTAATTAATAATTTATAAGATGGATGATATAAATGTGGAAGATTTTATAAATGAAATTGAAATACGTCCTGCTATATGGAACTCCAAAAGTGACAAATACAGTAATCGGATGGAAACAAAAAATGCTTGGGAAGGTATTTGTGAAAAATTTATAGAGGATTTGAACTGATGTTGCTGTCAAATTTTGTTCATTTTGAACCACCTGATCTGTCCGCCTGTCTTGATTTAATAGATTACTATTAGACATTTCGCCACAGTCACGTGATAAGAAATTATGTAAAACACAGATAGATTGAACAACGATACATCTACATTTATTGGTCGATGTAATATTCGCCATTTATTAGTCATAATTCCGAACGCACACTCTATGTATCTTCGAGCACGTGATAAGCGGTAGTTAAAATTTTTTTGTTGTTTATATTCTAATAATTGCCACTGTAGGGGCGTTGTATGAAATTACTGATGCCAAATGCTTCATCACCGACAAAAACAAACGGCAGTGGTAAACCATTTTCTGTTATTGGCGTAGAACTTGGTGTATTTAAACTGTTCTCTTAAAGTTTCTTGAAGAAGTCACTGTCTTTAAATATTTGTGAATCTGATGCTTTGCCATATGAACCAACATCGATGAAAATGAATTTGTAATTTGAATCACAAATGGCCAATAATACAATAGAGAAAAACTTTTTATAGTTGTAATAAAGCGAACCGCTTTTAGGCGGCTTAATTATTCTTACATGTTTCCCATCTATAGCGCCCAAACAATTAGGGAAGTTTGCACTAGTTTCAAAACCTTGTGCGATTTTTAACCAATCTTCTTTTTTCAGTTCAGGTAAACAAATTTCTCGTAGGGTTTTGTAAATCTGTTGACACGTATCTTTCACAATACCAGAAATAGTTGAAATTCCATGTTGATAAGAATGATGCAATTCAGTCATACTGCAACCAGCGGATAAGTACCTGCAATAATATTAATATTAGTTTTTATTTCAGCAATGGTACTTCAAAAGAAATGGAGACATATAAGAGATGCATATACAAGGGACTTGAAAAAGCAGCGAGAATCAAAAAGTGGATCCGCAGCAAAAAGACAACGAAAATATGTTTATTTTGATCGACTGCAATTTTTGTCGGGACTGCATGAAATAAAACCAGATTCAAAAGAAAAAAATAAAGAAAATTGTAACGATTCTACTGCGTCAAAATCGAAAAATACAACAAAGAGTTCATCTACCGACGATAACAATGAAACTAACACGCTTTTAAAAATACTTGCAGAAAGTTTACAGAATAATAAAAATGCAAGAGAAGATGATTCCGAAGATGGGGATAGATATTTTTTATTGCATTTAGTAAATGACTTTAAGAGGATCCCGGAAAGTCGTAAAATGGACGCCAAATACGACATAATAGGAATAATCCGAAAATACGCGACGCCACAACCGTATACTCGTGATTATTATAACTTAGATTCGGAATTATTAATTTATTGTTAATATTAATTATTAACAACGCGGCTACTTTACGAATCCATCTCCAGGATCTCAAACACAAACATCTAATAATCAGCTTCAGTCTACAGCAGAGGAAATTGCAGCAATCTCATCCGTATCTATAGTCTGACCGTTTAACTGAGTCCTCGCGAGATAGGGACAGAGACAGGTGCGAGCGGCGGGTCCCCGCCGCTGTGACGCAGTGTAGCACATCAGCGGCACCGTCTGGCGTGTGTCAGCTCATTTATAAATCCCTATTTCGTATTTAATTGTTGATTTTACTGAACTAATTAGTATTTAGATTCGTCTCAATATTACGAGTATTTTGTAACTAAAAATAAATAAATATAAAAAGATAAGCAGTTTAATTGACTTATCTCAATGTTATCAGTAGTCGTTCTTCAGCTGATATAGTATGTTTGAATATAGTTTCTTGTCGTTGAATTTTACTTTTAACTAATTCCAGTAATTCGAAGAAACATTCTCTAGGCATTCTTAAGTAATTAAAAAAACTGCTTGGGTCTTCTTTTAACCTAGGGTAAAGAGTATGGAAATCGGCAAAATCACATGTTAACGAAAACATCGGTGATGCTCTTTTACGGAGGCGTGGTTTTTGTTTTTTTTTGTTTGATGTTTTTCAACAAGAGCACTAACAGTATTGTTTCTTCGTCAGAGTCCATGGCTTAACTTTACTGGTGTCAAATATATTTACAGCACTAGCATACAAACGCACGGCAGTCAGATACGCTTTCAATTTAAGCGTTTGGTAACGGACTGCTACCGTACTGCAACGGCACGGCAGCGGGTTATAACTAGGCGGCACGGAAAACGTGCGGCAGCGGCCGATACGAAACGCATAAATTGAAAGAGCCCTAATGCACCATCAGATTACATCTTCAAAAACTGTAACATTTATGACGAAGATTCTCAAGAAGACGACTGGCTTGTTTTATCTTTAGGTTCATACGACGAAAACCCTACTCGATTTTTTATCGAACTATCGGCGTTTCTACATAAAGCTCCAAAACAAAACATTGTTATAATAGGCATTGTTTTTAGTCAACGTTTAAATGAAGATAAGATCTCAACCATAAGATTAAAACAATCGTCAACAATTTCAATCATTGTCAGTTTCTGGAAGCCCCAAACTACTCGTATGTGGCCAAAAACTACTTACCACCAAATAATGGCAGATACATTTATAAGTCTCTAAACCACTGCATAAACGTGAAGGACTATGAATCACACTACATAGGGAGCAGTATTACAAAAATGACTAAATCAATGCGAAAACCAGCTCTCTGTCATGAAGCTGGGACAATTCCTTACTATTTCGACAAAATAAACAAATCGCTGTTAAACAAATCCCTGTCAGATATAAGTATATCAAAAGATACTCAAACGACTAAATCAATGCAACAACCAGCTCTACATCCGAAAACTGGTACAAATCCTTTCTACTTTGACAAAATGAATAAATCCCTGTCAGACAAAAATCAGCCAAATCTCAATAAAAATCGCCGTCTCCCAACAAACAACACACAACTGATAAGAAACCACCTTCTGTGGATCATTCTCTGAGTCATCTTTTTCGAATCTAAACAAATTGATTCTAATAAAATTATTTAAACATTCTCCACCTGAATGTCCGAGGAATAAAGAAAAAAACAGAACGAATAAAACTATTGCTAATGGATGAACAACAAAAAGATATCGATATTTGTTGTTTCAGCGAAACATTTTTGAAATATCAAGAAATAGAAGCAGTTAAAATCAATGGGTATAAAAAAGCAGCATATTTTTGCAGAAAAAAACGTGAACAAGGGGGTGTAAATGTTTACGTTAAAAACTCAATTAATTTTAAGAAACTCGATTAGATAGAAAACATGGCAATAGAACGCCATTTTGAGTGCTGTGGAATATCTATCCCAGATCTAAAATATATTGTTATCTG
Source organism: Hypomecis atomaria (assembly GCA_964007245.1). Taxonomy (NCBI): domain Eukaryota; kingdom Metazoa; phylum Arthropoda; class Insecta; order Lepidoptera; family Geometridae; genus Hypomecis; species Hypomecis atomaria. The sequence continues at coordinate 3,618,084 of OZ023294.1, read as the reverse complement.
TATGTATAGATCTCCACGTAGCAATTTTAATCTGTTCGGAGATAATTATCATAAGATAATTATCTGCGGAGACTTCAATACTGACCTATTTAAACAAACAAAGCATAAAGATCTATTCCTAAATATTAAATTCCTGTCGCGGTCTTTAAGGATTTCAATTTATCTCGACACTTTTCAAAAAAACATGCAAATGCAAAATATTCATCTATGACAGAAGCAGACAGAAAGAATTTTGTTGAAAAGCAAAAAGAGAAGTGAACAGCAGACCATGTTCACGAAACAATCTGATTCTCAGAAGGCTGCAACACTGGCAAGTTATGTTGTAGCTTACAAAATTGCTAAAAGTAACAAGACATTATCAGATGGTGAATTTGTTAAAGACTGTATGGTGGCTGTAAGCAATATAATTTGTCCAGAAAAAAGTAAAGATTTTCAATCATTATCTTTATCACGGAGAACGATAACTGATCGAATTGACGCCATCGCTGAAAATTTATCGTCACAGCTGGTAAATAGTTGTAACAAATTTAATTACTTTTCTCTTACCATGGACGAGAGCACAGACGTGAGCGATACTGCCCAGTTGCTAATTTCTATTCGAGGAATTGATTCAGAATTCAAAATTACCGAAGAATTAGCATGTTTACAATCATTGAAAGGAAAAACCACTGGCAAAATTATATACGATTCATGTATGGAAGGTATTTCCAAGTTTACCATACCAATGGATAAATTGTACAATATATGTAACTACGGATGGAGCACCTAACATAGTTGGCACCAATTTGGGGTTTATGGGTACATTTTGCAAAGAAAACCCAAATAATAATGTGTTATTTTTGCACTGCTTAATACACCAGGATGTGTTGTGTAAAGCAGTTATTGACATTCAACCGGTTTTGAGTGTGGTTATTAAACTCATCAACACAATACGTTCTCGTGGTTTGATGCATAGAGAATTCCAAGAGTTCCTTAAAGCCTCGGAAAGCGAATTCAATGATCTCCTCTACCACACTAAAGTGAGATGGTTAAGCTGGGGCAATGCTTTGAAAGAGTGTGGAATTTAAGGAAGGAGATTCAAGAATTTCTAATGACGCAAGGTAAATGGGACGACTTTACGATCATAGCTGACGAAAATTGCCTTCTGGAGTTTGCGTTTTTCACGGATCTACTTTCACACCTAAACAAATTAAACACGAAGCTTCAGGGCAAGAACCAGTTTTTAGATGAGCTTTGGGGACATTTGAAAGCCTTCAAATTGCAACTTAAATTGTTTTCCAGTTGTGTAGAGAAAAACGAACTTATCCATTTTCCCAAACTTAGTAGTTTATCACCTGTCTCAGAAGAAAAGTTAAATAAATTTTCTCAACAACCAAAGAAACTTCATGTGGAATTCGAAAATAGATTTAAGGATTTCAAAATTATTGAGCAATTGCTAAATATTTTTTCGATGTCTTTTAATGTCGACATAAATGAAACACCTGCTAACTTCCAACTTGAGTTGATTGAGATGCAATGCAATGCCCATTTGAAGCAACTGTTTCTTAACAAAAGTAAATTGGAATTTTATAAGTCCCTTTCCAAGACACAATATCCTCATATAGTCTCTAACGCCCAAAAAATAATGTCTATGTTTGGTACAAGCTATTTGTGTGAACAAACGTTTTCAACAATGAAACTGAGAAAAAATTGTCTCCGTAATAGTCTTTCCGATGCTCACCTTTTTTCTTTACTCAAAATTTCAGCATCACAAATGGAACCGGCTTATTCCGAAATGATGCAGAACCAAAAACAATTCCATTTTTCTCACCATAAGACTAACGTTACTCAACCTTCTACTTCACGCGAGTAACTTTTTTTTCTCAATTTCAGTCAGTTTGTAATACTGTACAATAAATGATTATTTCACATAATGCATGTGTTTATTTAATTTCGGTACCTAAATAGTCTTTATATATAATCTCGGATGATGGAGGTCGTTATGTAAGTAAGGCTTATGTCTAGCCGAGTATGATGAAGATGATGGTGAACTAAGTAAATAGGTAACAATCCAAACACATAGATGATGTTTATTATTTTTGAAATTGTACATAATCTTCATAAATTTTTAATTTAAATTGTGTGACATTTGTGCGCCACGATGGGCAAAAACATGCGTTCTGTATTATATTTCGACCTGTTTGCGACTTTGTATGTTGTACACTATTACCATGTTTTCACAAATAAATGATCTTGAATCTTGAATCATGGTTGGTAATATCAGCTAAAATTCATCAGTGCCATATATTTTTTTTTGGAAAATTTGGCACGCAAAAAGAAAAGTTTCCCCATCCCTGGTCTAAGGCAAAGACTTCGAACACATCGAAGTCTTTGATCTAAGGCTTTTTGATCGATAACCTGGTTCCCTAGCAACAATTTTTGAACAATGCTCTTACTAATTTCTCTTTTTGATTGTAGGGTGACTATATAGTGAAAAAAACGCATGTATGCCAGGCTGACTTTGAGAAGAACAAAATTGCTGTTTCAGTAGCGAAATTGAGAAACAAATTTGCTAAAAGTGTTAAGCCTGTACCAATGCTGTATAACGAAAAATTGAAAAAAAATATTGTTAATAAGGGTGATAACGCAGCTCGTAATTACCCTCCTTTTACTCTACTACAAAATTCGCTTTACTCAATTCGCAATAAGAGTTTATCGGTTACCAAAACAGTTTTCACGAACTGAGAAGAAGTAAAAATACCTGCACAGTTTCATGACATTGTTCTCGCTGATTATTCTTATGAAGGAGACCGAATGATCTTATTTTGTACCCCTGAAGCAAAATAAATTTTACCCACCATAACCGAATTTTTTGTAGACGCTACCTTTAAAGTATGCCCGACGCCCTTTACAGAACTTGTCAGTATACATGGTGAATATGGAAGTTCAACAGAAACGACTAGAGTAATACCAGTTATATTTGCTCTATTGAGCAAAAAGTCACAATCGGCCTATGAAACTACGAGTATGTACGACATCATCAAATCGCAGCTGCCGGAATTTAAACCCACCATGTTTCACTGCGACTTTGAGATAGCGAACATTAATGCTCTGTTAAACATATTTGCGGACATCACAATAGTAGGCTGCTATTATCACTGGCATCGTTGCTTGTAGAGAAAAGCAGAATCTTTATTGGGTAAATCGAGATGCAGAGCAGAAAACCGAATTGTTTCATTGTGCTCCGTATTACCACTCCTTTCTAGGGAAATGCTTGAGGAAGGTTGGGTATACATCAAAATGGAAAGTGAACACCTTTGTGATGATAAGTTCATAAGATACATCCAATACACTTGGATAAAAGATAGGTATTTAAATTTGATCAGCGTTTTCGGCATGAGACACAGAACAAACAACGTTCTAGAGGACTATCATGCCAAATTGAATAAAAAAATTAATAAAAACAACAAATCATTGTTGCGCCTTCTCAGAGTTATCAGTGATGAGAGCCTTATTAAAATTAAAGCACAGCGGTTTAACAAACGGAGAAATCGAAACATTGTAAATGACGACAATATCCAACATATTCAGATACAATTGTTGAACGGTGAAATCTCTGTCGGCTATGCTCTCGAGAAATTACGTTGATAAAAACAGAAACAGAAAATATCACCTTATTACGAGACGTATTCACGTACATCACACGGCTGTGTCCAGGAAGAATGCATACCACTTGATTTTTTTTTAAAAAAAGGACTTTTTTTTCAACGAATTTAATCGAATTGAATAGCAAGTAAAACGTTGTATTTTTTTTTACCCAACTACTGGCAACATTTCACTAATAAACGTCACCCGTCCTTATAAGTCAATGTCAAAGAGGGCAAGTCGGCAGTTTGGCGAAAAAAATTTGAAATTTGTGCATCGCTGCCACAAAAATTTGAGTTTTGTTCTACGAAAAATCTGGTAAGTGGTTTTTGCGTCCAGATTTATAAACTAGGCTATATTGTTGTTGTTTTGCATCCATTTGGTTGAGAATTCTGGTAATCTATGCATGGTTTTCGATCATGTGAAGTTATGGGTGATTGTGGTAAATTATCTACCATTGTTCATTCGTGCCTAACTGTTATTGGATTTACTAATACAGAAACGGTTTGTATTTTTGGGTTGTGAATGGTGCATATTTTTCTTTACTAATATAAAAACTATATGTTTTTTTGGTTTATGAATTGTGCATATTTTTATTTGATAATACCACGTGGCGCTCAAACTACGACATTAATTTTAAGTGGTGGTTCTACTCATCATAACGACCAACTTTTAATATGGGGTCATTTTTTTATCATCGAAAAGAATCTGCTGTTCCATACATTTTGTCAATTTCAAAATCCACCGTTGTATGGAACAGTTGATCCTTTTTCGAAGATAGAAAGTTGGCCCAATAGTAAAAGTTTCTGTATAAAAGTTGCTGTATAAAAACGATATGAATTTTTGGGTTATGTATGGTGCATATTTTTTAATTTGCTTAGCTTTGTTTATTTCGCTTATTTCAGTGGTCTACCCACAATGTCGGAAAAGAAGAAGAAACGCTTATCTTATACCGCCGATAATTAATAAAAGTCTTACACATAAAACGACTATTTTTATTTACCTACTAAGATAGACCATAAAACCATTAGACTCCTTCTATGTCGAATGCTTTAGAAGAAATATAATGTATTGAACAAAAGAAATGTGAATATGTATATGTTATTTAAATTACCTAAATTAGACAAGCAAACCCAGAGAAAACAACTAGTATAGATTTTTTTCAAACCGGGTTGGATAATGGTAACTATTTTACCACAATCGTAAAATTTTACAAGTCGGTAATGGATAATGGTAGGTTATTTACCACACAAAAAACACCCCTTCCCTCCCCCTTTTTTATATTTTTTTCATCAAAAATGAAATCAGCGGCCCCTAATTACCCAGAAAACACCCTCGCTTTTTCTTAAACAGCCACAGGGGCTCTTGTTTGTTTAAGGGTTAAGCATAATGCTTACATTTTGTTTAAAATACGAATAGGTACGTTATATTTTTGCTTTGATTATTACAGCAATTTTCCTGATTAGTTTTTGATTACAGTTCATGTTTTTTTATAACAAGAGTATTTTTTTTTACTGTTATAACTACTTTCAACTTTAGTAGTAAGAAGAGTAACTCGTTTACCGTTCTTATTACTGGTAGTAAGGATGGTAGTAACACTGGTAATAAACGATAATTTTACAGCCGTTCAGAACGTAGAAGCTCCGCCGGCCGCCATTGAACAATGTGAGTCGGTAGGGTTGAATGAATCTCAGGAGCTAAATCAGTATTTTGATGTAAGTGACCGAGTTTTCGTGAAATCATACCGACTCACTAAAATTCAAGCCAGCGAAATAATAAATTTGGCCATTTATGAAAAAAACCGTTGATCCGTCGATAATGGTAAGACTTTTTTCACTGAAGATTTTCACTCATTAATTACCTATGTAAATAACCCACACCTAGTAGAGTAGAGCAAAGTCACTTTTCTATTATTCATATCAATTTCACCTAATTCTATTCAGGCAAGAGTCTATTTAAACCCCTTATGTTTTACGCCATTTCTCGCCAGTAGATGCGACAGAGTGTAGTAATAGATGAAGTTATTTGTTGTCCGTCTCGGCTTCGTCCGGCCACGAACGAATTATAGCTATGAACCATTCGAAAGAAACATTCCAAAGGTGGTGAAAAGCGGATTGTAATCTGTTGGGTAGTTTAGAAGATATCAGATATACATAAAACACAAAAAGGAGACTTTGATTTATATTAAGTATGTAGAGATAGAGAAGTTTAATATTTTTCCTTTCAGATCATGGTGGCATTGTCCTTTTACGCCACTGGGTCTTACCAGACCATAGTCCAGTGCCATTATATGTCCCAACCAAGTGTGTCTCGGGCAATAAACCAGGTGACGGAAGTCCTAAACAGACCCTACATTTTTCTGGAATTCGTAAAATTCCCGGTCCCGGTCACGCGGAAAACGTGAAGAAGTCATAAAAGGGTTTGTACATACGAGTACATACATTGTACTCGTAACTATTATAATCTCAGGACCACCGGCCTGGCACTCTGTTTCTCGGCTGGAGAGTACGCATGCCCAGTGTGGTATCGCTCTACCCACGCGAGAGAAGCAGATACATCTTTAAACGAGACATGCAGGATAATCACAGGTTGTCTAAAACCCACCCCGCTCAACAAGCTGTTTCCACTTGCAGGTATTGCACCACCTGCTGCGCGGAGACACGTAGCTTGTGCTGTTGAAAAATCCCACCAGGAAACAGACCCCCGGCACTGCCTATTTAATGCAGAATTTACAAACACAAGGCGCCTTAAAAGCCGCAACAGCTTTATAAAACACACCACAGCTTTGGAAGGCCACCCTTCAGATTGTCGCCTTGCTGAATGGCAAAAACTGTATGACCCACCCCCGAACTACATTAAAGCAGCTGAAGAGCTCCCACCTGGCTATAAAGAGCCTTGGCCCACCTGGAAAACCCTAAACCGCCTCCGTACCCAAGTGGGCCGAAGCCGAGACAATCTGGAAAAATGGGGATACATAGACAACTCCGAGATCGAATGCCTATGCGGCGTGAGACACCAGACTATGTCACATCTGACCAACTGTGCAGCATGCCTAAAAAACCTGCACCATTCAGGACTTAAATGAGGCAACGGAGAGCGCCATTGAAGTGGCTAATTTTTGGTCAAAAGCCGGAATATAATTTTTTAGCACGCTACATCGACTCGCAAAGAAGAAGAAGAAGATAATTGAAATAAAAATCCAAGTCGGCAAACATTTGAAAAAATCAGCCAAGGCCTTAATTGGAAACAGATTTTTAGAAAATAAGATGTTTTTAACACAAATCATAGTAAAAATTAAATAAAAAAATGTGTATTAGCGTACTGCAACAAGCATGTTTTAGCCTGGGCACGATTGGCACAGGACCGAGGAAAATTGTACAGTAAGAAAAATACTTATTATTATTATTAGGAGCCTATTCTGTCCCAACGTTGAGCAAAGGCCTCCCTACCCTCCTTCCACTTATCTCTATCCTGGGCTAAAATATGCCAGTCCTTCCGGTGTCTGTCAAGGTCGTCCCGCCATCGCTTTTGCAGTAAAAAAATATGCAGTAGTGGTGGCTATGATGGTGACGTTGATGATGTTTGTATGAAAATGTGTTGCCACAGAAAATTTGACGGCGTCTAGCAGTAAATTTAATAATCACTTTGAAGCGCAAGATGCAGTGGTGGTATTTTCTCCAATATTGTGATAGTGTGATAGTTTTGACTTATTTGATATAATTACGGTTCAATTTTAAATACTTCGTAAAAATAATATTACAGATACATAAGTGGCATGAGTAATATCATAATTTTGATATTAATAATTACAAACAGGACCCATAATCGGATATGGAAAGAATGTGCCTAATCCGTACTATAGTATGGAATCAGCAGTGACACTTTATCGACTATGATTATATCGACGTTGACTTTCAGTTAGGTAGGTACGTAACGTACCATACTAGTTATAATTTTAATACTTTATTCTGAATAGGTTACAGGTTTTACCAGAAATTTCATATTCCCGGCGCCTTAGGTACCATTGATGGCACTCAAATTGCCATTGTAATGCCTACCGAGCATGAGGAGAGATATTTTAATAGGAAAGGATAACATTCCCTGAATACAGTCCTGGTAAGAAAATTATTATGATGAAGAGATAAACTGACTCATAGACACAAAGAAAAAAATCTGAATCACTATTAAAATTATATTTTTTTATTGCATAGATTTAATTTTTGGCTTACAGAGTTTCCTAGAATATTATACAACGTACAGATGTACAGAGGTAATTTCCTTTGAGAATGACCGTGCTTTGAGGAAGAAATACCGTTTATCTTAATTTAAACTTACAAACATTCATAATAGTGTAATAATTATTTTTCAACAAAAATAGCATAACCGACTTCAATTTTGTACAAAATTCGAATAGATAGAGAGAATCAATTAAACCCTTGTTACAGAGCATACCTTATCGTCCCCTAATTCACTCGTCAGATATAATATAATTAGCTGTGCTACCGCTCAATGCCTGAATATTAATTTATTTTTATACTTGTTAAAATAATCTCTTAGGCGACTTTAACTTTCCTAAAGTGGCAACATTGTTTGATATAGAGAAAAATATGGCGGTGCAGTTGTTTTTGTTAAAATACAAGATATGGCTGTAAAATGAAATATATTGGAGAAACAAGATCCCTGAAGTGTAATTTGTCATCCTGAACCTAATTACACCCTCTTTCTGATTTTATTATTATGATTTTTCAAAAACTGCACAGCCAATTTCAATAATATTTAAATGGAACTAAACCTGAAGAATGAACTACCAAAAAAAAAATCGTCAAAATCGGTTCATGAAATTGGCGGAGTACTTAATCGCGTAAAATACCTATATATATACCTAGGGACACAGAAAAAAAAAGGAATTTTTTGAAGTCTATAAATGTAAAGGAATAGAGATATTTTGAAGAATAGCATACATATAAGAGATGTAAGATATACGTAATTTCAGATATGTGACTCGGCTGCGCGGATATTGGCGGTGGATCCAAGCTCCACCCATCACCGGGGGTGACCCATGACAGTATGGCGTGGAGTTTTAATCCACTCACAAAAATTGTCTGCATTAATTGAGGAAGGAGAAGATTTTTTTTTATTGGGTATGGCTAGTCTTACACAATATTGCTACATAAGTATCTTAAAGCAAAATGGTTATTTTAAGGGTTCCGTACCACAAAAGGAAAAAACGAAACCTGTATAGGATAAATTTGCTGTCAGGCACGTATCCAGGGGGGGGGGGACATAGGGGACCGGTCCCCCCCCCCCGAAATTTTTGAACATACACTAGATAAAACTGATTATTTGGCTAGAAGGTAACAATTTGTTGAATGCTGTTGCTATGTAGACGAAGTGACTCATAAAATGACCCTTCGGCTATTATTCTCCGAATCCTTAAGATTCTCGCTAAACAAAAAAAGCACATCTGCACTCTCCGGGGTTTCTTTCTGTAAAAATCAGATGTTACACACTTTTGCAGTTATTTTGGGGTCTCAATCGTTTCAAGAATAATTGAAACTAGTGACAAAAAACCCGGACAAGCGCGAGTGAAGAGTGGACCGACTTGCCAACCGAGGGGTTTAGGTATTTAGGCTTTTTTTATGTGTTCTATAAGACAATTATTTTTGTCAAACATAGTTCTAGGTCAACAGGAAGTACCCTATAGGTTTTGTTTGCCTTGTGAGTGCCTAGTGCATATTGAAAATATGGGGGTTTTTACGGCTATACGGATAAACTTTTTTTCACGATAACCGAGATATTTGTTTCTTTTTCACAAATGCAAGAATTTATGAATTTACGTATGGTTTGTGTCCTCGGTCAGCGAGCAAAATCCAATTTTAGATCGAAATTAATTGATGCACTTTTGTACAAAGACTGACTACTGATCATCTATGTACCTATCCATTTAAATGAATTTTTGAGTGACGAAACGGAGGAGATATTCAATTCGACGCGTGTTTTTTTACATGTATAACCACGCATAAATTTTTACATAGTTGTCCGATTTCAATAATTCTTTTTTTATTGGAAAGAATATACTTCTAAACTGGTCCCATTTAAATTTTATTAAAATCGGCTGAGTCATTTTTGATAAATTAACAAAAATGTAAAAATGCTACATCGACCGTGCGAAATATTCGCGAATTCTGTACACGGTTGAAGTCGGTCATGCTAGTTTTTGCAAAAAATAATTATTGTAAATTAAAATCTGTAAATGCCAAAACAAGTCAAAAAATGTGAATTTCACGCGTTGACCTAGGCACCTAGAGCACCCACCGTAACTCTGTAATGTTTTTTCAGAGAATGTAGCATAGAAACTTAATTTTTAATCTGCAAAAGAGCATAAGTAGATCTGGCTTTAATTTCAACCCAATAGCGAGTTTGGATTCGGTATTTCTAGTAAGAACAGCTAAAATATGGAACTTTTGGTCAATTAATTGAATCTGGGAATTTAAACAAGTAGATAATTTCAATTCAATTTGTTTATTTACAGAAAATGGAACTTATCACATAACATAGAACAGATAAAAATAAAATAAAATATAAACATACAATAAAATTAACAAAAACAACAACATATTACGTACCTAAATATGTTACACCGTAAACCGCGTCTCTGTTTCAAATCAGACCAGATGTGGTCAAACACAGACCTTTCTAGATTTAAAAAGAAACACAAACGAAAAATGCATATTTTTATGTTGTGGCTCGCATTTATGGAAAATATTTTTGCTTGTGAGATAATAATACCTAATAATTGTGGTTGACACCTAACCTGACATCTAAATTGTTCAAAGCGTTTTGCGCGGGGACGCGGGGGACGAAAACACCGTTACGCCTCGAACTGCCCCGTGCCCGGTTCAAACAGATAGGGATGAGACCATGTCGACTTTACGAGTCGATGAAAACTTTCATATTCCTACGTAATTATCCCTTTACGGCGCTGAAGCGCAGATCTGCAACGTACCGTTTGAAGAAGCATATTCCTCTATTAAATTGATAAAACACCTTTTAACGCAACAATGCAGACATGCCTCAATGTATTCTAACAAAGTAGTTACGCCAATTTTTGATAGATGGCGTTATTTAAAAATTATGACCAGTGGAAGCCAGCGACTTGTAAAAACCGGTTTGTTTTGTTTTCGCGCGACTTTCGTTTTTGTTTTTGAGTACTTTTAGTGAAAATACTTAGGTGACATTTCTGTGGAGTATTGGTAAGTAATCATTTTACTCTAAAAACATGATATTAGGTTGTTTATTATTATTTTCACAGAAATAATTGTAAATTTTCTTTTGATGCAGTACTGCATCATTGCGCTTTGCCGATAAATTTTTTATCTGTTTTGCTAATACTTTGCCATTTTTTTTAGGTTTATAATGAGTAAGAGACTTCAGCGTTCGAGGCCTACGCTTCCAAATTTATCTGCTGAGGATTTGGAAAGTATTCTTGAGCAGTGGCAAGACAGTGAGGACGGGCTAGACTTCTCAGACGACGACGATGTGGTGGATCCTACATACATAGAGGAGCTGAATGAAGAGGCTCTACTGCACGACTCAGACGAGGATATAGGATTACCAGTAGACCAGGTAGTTGACAGTTTACCTCAAAATTACGAGGCCGATACAAGCAGCGCAGCCCACTACACCGATCCACCGTTCACTGAGCCTGTACCCTCAACAAGTTCAGAGATCACCAATTATACACAAAGCACACGCGTTCAAAAACCAAATGTCATTTGGAAAAATAAACATTTGGAGCTGAATGAAGATCAAATGAGATTCAGGGGATCTTCAAACTTACCAAATGAAATACTTGAACTTCAGACGTCTTATCAGGTATTTTCTTATTTATTCTCTGAAAACGTCGTGGATCTCATAAGAGACCAAACAAATCTCTACAGTGTACAAAAGGACGCTGCTAAACCTGCAAATGTCACGAACCAAGAGGTACGACAGTTTATAGGTATAATTTACTTTATGTCGATCGTTCATATGCCTTCAGGCCAATCATTGAAAAGCTCAATGAAAACTTTGGTAAAGTGCCCTTAGAGCAACATTTGTCCGTTGACGAACAAATGTGTTCGACAAAAGCACGAAGCTCACTAAAGCAGTATTTGCCGGACAAGCCCCACAAGTGGGGCTTCAAGCTTTTCGTTATATGCGGCGTAAGTGGATTTGGATACAAATTTGAGGTATACAGTGGCAAGGAAAATATTTGCGCAGATGGCGAGCCTCAATTAGGCGCATCGTCAAATGTTGTGGTCAGGCTAGCCAGAGATATACCAGTCAATCAGAACTATAGATTATTTTTCGACAATTACTATACGTCGCTTCCATTGATGGAGTTCCTTTCAAACCGTGGAATATTGGCCTTGGGTACTGTAAGGAAAAATCGAATCCCTAACAATAAATTGCCTGACGATAAACAGTTCAAAAAACAGCCTAGAGGAACTTCAGTCGAACAGGTTGGAAACTATAACGGCATCGACATATCGGTAGTGGCCTGGCGAGACAATAAAATTGTAAACCTGGTGTCCAACTTTGCTGGCAAAAATCCGACATCTGTCGTTAGGAGATTTGATAGAGCGCAAAAGTCGCACATAAATGTGGAGCGACCTTTTATTGTGGCCGAGTATAATCGCCATATGGGAGGTATCGACCTCATGGATGGCGTAATGGGTCATTATAAAATCAAGCTTCGTAGTAAACGAAATGATAAAATAGTCGTATGTACCACCATACGACTATTTTATCACTTCCTAGACATGACAATGACCAATTCTTGGATGTTATACAAAAGAATACTTACTGAGACGAAAAACACTGACAAGGTTCTAAATTCTGCTGATTTCCGGCTACAAATTGCTGAAACACTAGTCAATTACAAAAAAACGAACCGTCTCAAGCGGACTAGTGACTTAGAAGCCCTCATCCAGGACAAAAAGAAAAAAGGTCCATGTCAGCATGTGCCGCCAAAGGACGTCAGATTGGATCAGTCAGGGCACTGGCCTGTTTGGACTAAAAAAAGGCTTCGATGCAAATACCCAGGATGCACTGGAACAGCCCAAACAGAATGTCAAAAATGTGGCGTAGCCCTCTGTTTCAACAAGCATAACAATTGTTTCCGTTCCTTCCACAACATGTAATTTTTCATATGTGTTAACACTATGATGCAGATCTGCAACGGTTTGATTTTTCTCAAAAATACATATATTTTTTAATTTTTGTTTTTTTTTTTTATTATTTTTCCCATTAATCTCGACCTATTTTCAGTAAAATAAATCAAAAAAACGTTCTCGCGCCGTAAAGGGTTATTACTATGGCAGGTGATAACGTACTTCGGCAACTTACTGTTTTTATTTGTATGTATGTAATTACAAGCCCAACACTAAGCACGGAGGCCAAAACTGTTGATGTCATCATAATTTAATCACATTATTAAATTGTATTGACATAATCATCATCATCAGCTATAAGACGCTGAAATTTAGAATACTCATATATTGTTATCCATCTCTTCATTTAAATGTTTTATCAGAGTGACTTCCTGATACAAAAGTGAGGCTAGTTTTTTTTTTTATAATGTTCATTAATGTGTGTATTTCTTTCTGTATTCGACTTTGATGCTTGAGTCGATACTACGTATATTTTAGATTTTTATTTATTTATTTTTATTTTTAGGTTTCCAAAGGACCAGAAAATAACAAAGAAGTGGATTGATGCCATTAGAAAATCTGATTGGCAACCAAATATTTGGAGCAGAATTTGTTCAATACATTTTTCAGATACAAGTCTGTTTGAAACTAAAAGTGGTCGACATAAATTAGTGGACGATGCTATTCCTTCGCTGTTTTTAGATGACCCATCAACTCCTAGTGATATATTGAACAATGCGACATCTTCGAATCCGCCGACTCCTAACATAACCGACACTCCGAGAAAGCGAAAACTAAAGAGAGAAATAACCCGATTACAAGACATAGCTAAACGCCGTCGTTTGCGTTGCAACTCACTCTACATTGCTCAACGTCGCCTAAAAAGGAAAGTCGAAAATTTGTCCCATCTTTTAAATGAACTGAAGGAAGAGTCTTATCAACCAAGAGCAAGTTGATCTTCTGGAAGTGTGCAATGTTTCTGCAAAAGCTCTTTTTAAAAGGATGGTACATAAAGGGAAAGAATACAGTCCTGAACTGCGTGCATTTGCATTAGCACTTCACTTTTATTCCCCAACAGCGTATTCTTATGTGCGAACAACATTCAATGCATGTCTTCCGCACCCAAGCACTATACGTAAATGGTATCAATGCTTTGACGCCAAACCTGGCTTTACTGCGGAGGCATTTAAAGCTCTGGAAGAAAAAGTTAAGTCTTCTGACAGAAAAATTTTGTGTAACCTAGTTACAGACGAAATGTCAATTCGACAACTGACAGAATACAATGGAAATACAGTGCAAGTCTACGTAGATTTTGGGGCTGGTGTGGAGGAATCAGGAGATTTAGCTATGCCTTGCACACAAGCCCTGCTATTCCTACTAGTAGCTCTGAATGACAAATGGAAATTGCCTGTAGGATACTTCCTAGTCAACGGTGTCACAGGTGAGCAACGAGCTAATCTTATAAAAATGTGTCTTATGAATTGCCAGGAAGTGGGTATTGACATACTGCGTTGGGTCAAAGGTAAAGTCGCCAATCTGCAAATGACAAACTTTTCGGGAGACGGATTTGAAAATTAGTGATTATAAAGCTTTAACGTGTAGATCAGGTATTAAGCGAAAACTATTTTTGTTTGGGAAAATGTAATTAATAGGCGATTGTCTTAAGGGATAATATACTACAATATATCTTTTATTGTTTCTACGAAAGTTAAAGCAGATTGGCTAGTATTCTATCTATAGTAGCAAATCCACTGTAAAAAAAAAACTACAGTACTAAAGTAACTGATGTGGCAGTTAGGTAAGTTTACTTTTGTGTAATATGCTATACTTGGCAGTTAGGTAAGTTTACTTTTGTGTAATATGCTATACTTACTCCATGAATTTCTACTCGTACCGTCAAAGTTCTTAGTGGGTTAGTAATACATTATGATGCAAGGTTAAATATTTATATCTTTACTTAATGGTACTTGACACACAAAGTTGTATCACTAGTTCCATAGGTTAACAATTACGGGGGAATTTCCTTATTTTTCTTTAATGGTACTAAGGATACAAAGTTGTGTCACTTGTACCATCAATGGTACTACTGACACTAAGGGCTTTAATTTAATTGGATAAAATTATTTCGTAGATGTTACTTAATTACTTTTCTCAGTAACTTCCAGACTATACTCAAGGGGGCATGGCTACTTAGGTAGTTGGGTCATACTGTGTTTGAACCTCAACAAGTGAATTCCTTCATAAAGAATAATGTAGGAAAAATGATGATACACAATGACAGGAACATTCTAATTATTTTTATTAAGTTGTTTTCACATCACAATTGAATTTAATGCTTAAAACGTCAGAACAAAAAAAAACACATTATTTTTATAAGTGCTTTCCGCACTAAGAATGTTAAAAAATGTGTTTTTTTAAATATAATTATAGACGTACTTATAAAGAAAAATTAATCACTTTCTTCAACATCCGGTTCCGCGAGAGAATCCCTGACTGTATCAGAACATGGAAGATTTTTGTAATATCCATGATATGCTTTAGGTATCTGATAGTCAGCACACAGTTTAAGTAAATCTTTTTTCTTCATTGAAGATATTAATATTCTTTTATTGTAGGCTTGAATGGGGTAGACAATATTGTTCTTGCCTCTTTTTTTCTTCAGCTCTAATCGCACAAAAGGCTCTGTTTTGCAATAGCTTTATTTTAAAAATATTGTTTCCGGACACTCTTTCCTGTATTGCAGCCATACTGCATCATTAATTCCAATTTTTTTTTCTTTAGATTGGTATTGATTTTGAATACCAAAATCTTTAAAATCGTCGTGAAGTAAGGTTATGACTTGGAATGGGCTTGGGTTGCTACGCGCTAACCTAACCACTTGCACCCAACCATCTGGAGTATACACAGGAATGTTGTTAGATTTGGATTCAATTTTGGAGTGGATAGAGAATCACACTCCATGTGCGTATGTCCTGTTTCAAAAAATTTGTGGTCAATGATTTGTAATGTGGGGTGACTTTTTAATGTCATCAAGCACATTGAGCTAAAATGATAATTTTTTTGTTGCCCCCCACATCCGTCCGACATCATTTTTACGGCTTTTATGTTATTGTGTGCAGCAATATATGTGTTTACACATGTTGATATCTCGACAGTGCCCCGTTTCCCCTCGGTCTCATCCCAGATGTAGCAGGCCACATCTTGATTGCCCAAGTTGTATATAGTTAAATTGTACACAGCCAATTTACGCACATAAAAAAATGGCCCACTTGGCCCTTTGGGCGTGTTCAAGACTGCTTCTAAATCAAAATTAAATGATAAGATTGTGTCATCATTTTTTGCGTCCAATTTATCTTCATCCCTACATTTGCGTGCTTCATCTCTTCTTAATAGATGTCTTGCATGTTCTTCACTTTTCGTTTCTTTTTCTTCATTACTCATTTCTTTAAAAGCTAAACATTGCTTACATATATCTTTTTTCGGTTTGTGGAAACTAAGTTTATACTCTCTAAATATTGAGCGGTATTTTTCAAAAGACACCACTTTCATTTCTTGCGATTCACATTTTTTTTTATATTCATTATACATACTTGTAATATTTAATGATGAATCCAGATATTTGACGACACTGTCTCGACGACAGTAATGGGATTCGACTGCAGGAAAAGAAAGAATGTGGTCCCGGATATGCCTTTCTTCTTCTACAGTCAATTTGTTCGGTGGTGGCTTTTTACCTCGTTTCTCTGGATTCAAAACGCCTTCTTGATTAACTTTTTTCAAAGCACCTTTTACTAACCCACTAGTAATATTGAGGGTATTTAAAAAAAAATCTTGGCAGACAATTTTTTTTTCTTCGCCAACAGTTAGAGTGTACTCTTGGGTAAAGTGTCGCCTGGAATTACCTTGGGTTGTGTCTCTCTTTTTTTTAGTTTTAATGACATGATTTAATATGAAATGTCTCTGTTCTTGTAATGTGGGTAGGTTTCTAAATTTGGTATATATTTTTTCTCTTTCGGTTTGCGGGACATATGAAATACATTGATGTTTAGGTTTTTTAACGCAATTTGCTGGCATTAACGGTCTGGCGTTGATCACTTTGCCCTTTCTTGTGGTGTACGATTCACCTTTTAGGCGTTTATTTTTTTCTTTATTTTTTTTCCAATTGCTAGGGTCACTAACTTTTCTCTTTTTTGAACTGCTGGCACTATTTTCATTTTTCTCATTATCTCGTGAAATGTCTATATTATCTTCTTTTCTATTTTCTGTTGTCTGTAAAAATAAATTTTCATCGTCTCTTGAGTCTGGGATATCCAAGGTGATTTTAACAATAGATGGTGATCTAGTATTTTTTTGTCTTCCTTTGTTACTTACTTTACGTTTTGTGTCTTTATCAGAAGTGCTTACGTCCGTTTCATCACTGCTTAAGCTATTGTCATTATCTGCAATTTCTTTGTAGTCAGGGTCATGTAAGGAATCGTCACTATCAATTTGTGTTTCAGCTAAAAAAAGTATTTCTTTTTGCATATCTGGTGACATAGCAGGTAGAGGAGAAGACTGTGGTGAAACAGATGGTATATTTTTTTCTTCAATAAAACGTATCAGGGGTGTTAGAGGAGAAAATGGTGGAGCTTCTACGCTCGTTTCACCAACTTCCTGTCTAGGACTATTGTGGTACAGTGATGAATAAGCTCTTGCTTCTTTCGATTCATCAAAAAAGAGGGCTGAAAAAAAATCTTGTATTAATATTCCTGCAGTTTTATGAAAATTATGAAGGATATTTTATTTATTTAAGGCAATAATATTGGTGAAAAAAAGTTGAATACCTGATCTAATGCCTGAATTAATATCGGTATGTGTGTTGTGGGAATTCGTTGTTTCAGTTTTGTATCCCGGATTCATTGTGCCAGTGGTGGATGCTGTAATATTATTCATCTCCGTAGTATTTCCTGCATTATTATCCGGTTCACAAATTGGCCGAGATTTTGTCAAAGTTTTATTGTTTGTTTCACCAGGTTTGTGTCTTTCAGGTAAATTATCAATAGTGTCCTTCGATTTATCAGCCAGCTCTAAAAATATTCTTATATTATTTATTTGTAACTGCAAAAGAATATCTAAGACCTACATTAGCAAACAATCCTTGCAGTTTTCATACAACAGAGAGCCACACACACACTCAAACATGACACAGATACACAGGAGGACGTGCGTTTACTTACGTAAAAGTATTAAATAAGAATAATAACGAATCATAATATACAAATTAGGATTGAGAAATACCTGCAACCGATATCTGACCCTCTGCATGTAAGTTGGCTGTCTCTGGACTAGCTGCAGGTGTATTTTCTATGATATTATCTGAATCTGAAATCACATGAATAAATGCAAAGTGGGTCAATATTGGAAACCACGAAATGAATTTTATTTCGGGTTTCTACCGCTCGCGATAGTTAAAACTTAGTTCTACTAGTAGGTTTTATATCGTTTAGGAGATTTACAGTAACATATACATACATACAAACGCCAAATGTTCCCACTCGAATCTTAGATCTTCGCTTGCTCGATCAGAGCAAAATCAATTGGGATAAAAACATTATTTTAAGGTTAAGTAAACAATAATTAGTATCATATTTTATTTACCTGACTCCTCATTGTTAACGCTCTCAATGACGCCTGTGTTTTTGAGTATTTGATGTATTCTTCTTTGCATCTTGTAATCACAATATAAAAGAATTTTGCAAAATACGTACACACCATTTCGAAGCAACGGCTAGAAATGCAATGAAAAATTTGAAAATATGTCAGTGAATGATCTTCGTTCAATCACTTGTCATAGACTAAATACAAATAACTGCCACTTTTAGTGATGTGCTAATTGAAACTTCCTTGAAATCTCAGTTTAATTCGACTTCTAAACAAATTGTTTTAGAAAATGTTTATTCTTGAACAATTTTTTTTAGTTTTCTTTAAGCTGAGTTAATAACGGTAATATAATAACGGTCGAAAATCCATCCAATCCATTTATTCTATTTTTACTCACAATACTAAAGTAATGTATCTGCCACATAAGCTACTTGATCTTTGTATCTATCAAGTTTAAGTTTGTCTTGAACCAAGGTACTTATTTTTTATCTGCCACTTAAACTAGTAGTTCAATGCTGAATTTACAGGTTTGATTAGATATGAACCATGGAAAACTATCCAATCTGCTCACTTAGAATAGTTGTCTGTTGTGGTATTTTAGCTGTTTTAAAATTTTCATACCTAGTCAGGTATTCAATCTACCACTTTGGCATTTTGAACATTGCGATATTTCTATAACTAACAGTTTCTGACAGTGGCATACTGATTTTAAAGCATATAGGTTAGTTCAGTTTTGTAAAAGCCACGTATGTTGCAAATAGGCTAAAAAACATTCGCTCATATCTTCTGTAGTTTTGACATTTCAGATATGATACTTGGCCATGACATGTATTTTATAGAGACACCTATGTATATGCACTTAAGTCAAAATGACCATTTTGGCAGATTGGCGAGTTGAGTTTTGCACCGACAGTATCTATGACTTTTGACGGCCATCCGGCAAATATCTCTATGGCACGAGAGCTTGGTTGTTCGTTTGATTATAAAGGTGAATTTAAAACTTATTTTTTACAACCTGCAACAGATCAACCCGTCAATACAATGGATTTCAAAAGAACTTGAAATTTTTGTGACATCATTCCAAAAACACATTCAATCGTCTTTCGTCCACGACTCAATCTGTAATTAAATATTCTTTTAACGTTGTCCAAGTTTCTCACAGAGTATGGTCTCATTTAATACTTCTTCAAAGGAAATGCGTTGTTCCCAACAAAGTAATATGGAAAAATATTTCCAGTAATGTCATCGTTTGGTAAAGGTGATCCTGAATTTGGAATATTTAAGCCATCTCTTTCTAACCACCTTCCCAAAGCCGATGCTTGAAAAACACCACCGTCACTATTTCTTCCGGCAAATCCACATTCTATAGCCGTAAAATAACCGTCTGCATCGCAACATCCCAACAAAATAATAGAATGGTATCCTTTATAGTTATAATTTGCAGATCCTGTGTTAGGATACTTTTGAATTCGTATGTGCTTTCTATCAATAGATCCCAGACAGTTTGGGAGGTTCCAAAGTTCGTAGTATCTGGTTGCAATAGCCTTCCATTCATCTGTAGTTGGCACAGGCATGTAGGTGTCTCTGAGTGCGCTCCATATAACTTCTGTTGTCTCTGCTACAACTCGAGATATAGTGCATTCTCCTCGAGCAAAGTAAAACTTTAGTGCTCTAAAACTACACCTAGTTGATAGGTACCTAAAAAAAAACTTATTATATTATGCTTGTTTGTTTTCAGTGGCTGATTGTCAAACTAAGTGGAGGATATTCCTCCACTTAGTTTGACAAGGAATGGATTTGTCCGCAGCTTCAAACCAACTCCTAGTGGTTCATACACAAAGCAAAAAAAATTATACTATATACATGAAGAACTACAGTTTCTTCTTCCTTTTGTAAAATCAATTGTTCACACTAATGAACCGGGGAATATACCTATACCACCAAAAGAGAACACCGATGAATCAAGTTCTACAACTTACGAAGTCCCATGTACTCAAAGATCTACCGATACATTGGAAACGCCATCTTCTAGATCCGATGAATCAAACTCATTTAAGAAGCCAAAAATAAGAAAAGTTACCAACGAGGCTGATAAAGCATTTGTCGATTGGATAAAAAAAAAAAGAAACAAAGACGGACAGTGCTAGAAAAATGTTTTTACTAAGTTTGTTACCAGATGTAGAAAATTTATCTAAAGAGCAAATGAGAAAATTTAGAATTAAGGTGTTATTGCTACTCGAAGAAATTCAGTCAAACCAATCACATCCGCCACAAGTGACACAACAATGTGAGAACACCTATTATCCAATACACCAGTCACAAGAATACAGGGACAATAATCATTCACCAATATCTTCTGTAGATTCTAATATAAATTCATCGTTTCCTCCAATATCTCCAATTAATTATTCTGTAAATACAAATGTTTCTGAAGATTTATTACAACTGGAGAACTTTGAAAACTTAAAATCGAAACTTTAAAATACGTCTCTTTGAAGGTTTTTCGATTTTAAAATACATTTTTAACTATATATTTATTTTATTTTATTTTGTGCTAAAGGTATCCTAAGTCCCTGGGCTCCCATTACAAAAAAAAACATTAGTTTAATATTATTAGACCATTATGGCTTTTAATTTTTTTTAATATGAGAGAAACTGATAATTTCAACTCAATAATTAATAGTTAATACTGATAATATTACACAATTTTTTTATGAAACAGGCCCCTGGCTACAATAAGTAGTACCTACGATTATATATTTAAATTATAACTTACCTCAAAGTTATTAGTATCCTTTCTTCTGGACTGACACATTCTCGCATTGCAGTATTTTGTCTTTGTATTAGTGGTCCAACAATAGAAACTAAATTTTGGTACGTATTTTAAGTCATTCGGTAAAATGATTGAAAAACAGAATCATCTTCTGATAACTCTCTGGCTGCCACAAACAATCTACAATTTATATTTCTTTCGATGTACGAAGCAGCCAAGCCGCATATATTGACTAAGGTGTAGAGTTTGTGAAGTAAGGACTTGTAGAGTAAGGCGTGTAGAGTTAGAAGCATGGCTTTACGTGAGATCTGACAACTTTTTGATAGTGGGAACTGTGACTTGGCTTCATTTCACATGAAAATGTTTTTGTTGGATTTCACTTCTTTTTGTAGTTTACTACAAGGAGTAATTTTATTGATTTTCACATCTCTAGCTTCAAAACTTGCGGAAGTCTCATACCAACTTTTAACCCCTTGTTTTAAAGGTTAGGGGGAGATTTACTAAAAATTTTGAAATACGTGTTTGATTATGTTTGTTATAATGAGTCCCTTTATCAATTTTTGGACATCTAGCATCAAACTTTGCAATAGTGTCATACAAACTTTCATCCCCCAGTTTTAGGGTTTGGGGGGTGGTTTATTAAGAATCCTGAAATTGTGTTTTATTATCTACTAGCTGACCCGGCGAACTTCGTTTCACCATCTATCATCAACTGTCAATGACAACTTTTACATACAGGAACATTTTGTATGGGATAATGAAATGTTTTTACTATTTTTCTCGCAACTTTTACAAATTTTATCACCGTTTAAACCTTCCCTTAACTTCCAAAAATATTTCAAGATCAAAATAAGCTAAATCGGTTCAGCCGTTCTCGAGTTTTAGCGAGTTCATTTTATATTGACTACTTCATTTATATCGATAATGGAATCGATCGACTTAAATGAATGTATTTGTCCATCAATTTTACTCTGAATTTTTATATTTAAATCATTTATTTTTTGCTGCTAAAATGGCTCGTTTGCTCAACCAAGCATGATTTTTGTATTTCACACCAATATTTGGAAACACTTTTAATATTAATGCTTCTTTTGAAAAATATTAATATTTTTAATATTAATGCTTCTTTTGTGAAAATTTGGTGGAAAAGCAAAAAGGCCAGTAGTAGTGTCAACAGGAATTCTCCCATTGCCATTGTCTAATAATGTATTTGAAAACATTTCTGCCGATAAGTCATTTTTCAATTTCACTCGCATATTGGTTGTTAATTTAAGTTTTTTACGTACCTCCATAAATTTGATGCCTTTAGGCAAGCATTTTTTTTAAATTTCGTATAGGTTTGCGTTTGACTACACACTGCCTGATGTTAAGCAGATATGCGGTCTAGGATGTAACACGCTTACCAAGAAGATACCTATTTAATCGGGATTTGAAGACACCTACATTGTATGTACTTTAGCGGGAAGACAGACTCGGGCAAAGCGTTCCAGATTCTGGCAGTTCGTATGTGGAATGTGGACTCGAAACGCTTGGCTCTAATGCGCGGGATGTCCACCATAAAAGAGTGGCGCTTTGGTCGTGTCTGTCTAGCCGTACGATAGAAGAAAGGGGCAGGTAGGACCAAATTGTGTAACTCCTGGGCGCACTCACCGAAGTGTATCCGATAGAATGCTGAAGAACGCCACGCTATGTCGATGCTCTAGACTTTGCAGCTTCGACTTAGTTAAAGTTTCGTTGCCTATCAGCCTCCTGGCTCGCCTTTCAATGGACTCTAGAGCCTCCAGCTGGTATTTAGCAGAGCCATCCCAAAGGTGAGAGAGAGCAGTATTCCATGCAAGACCTGACTTTTTTTCAAGACATTTATTTCATCAGCATCTGTTGATTTGAGAATGACAGGTAGCGTTTGGCGAAAATCACCAGACATTAGAATCATCGCACCTCGGAAGAGGTTCTGATTGCTACGTAAATTTTTCAATGTTCGATCGAGTGCCTCTAATGCCCGTTTGTGCGACATCGTACACTCATCCCAGATAATTTATTTACAATTTGGTAGCACTTTTGCCATTGCCGAAGTTTTGGTTATATTACATGTCGGTTCATCCATTCTTTGCAAATTTAATGGCAGCTTAAGCGCAGAATTAACAGTACCTACGTCTAACTTTTAACAATGTAGCAGCAATCCCTGATGAAGCTATTGCTAGTGCTATTTGACCTTGAGCCCGATTTGTAGGTATCTAATATTAATGAAATCAAGTAAGTTTTACCAGTTCCACCAGTGCATCAATAAAAATCTTCCGAAATTAATCCTCCATTGCCATCATTTACTGCTTTCATAATACCTCTAGTACCGTAACCTGTTTTTTGCTGCCGATTTAAAAGTGGGACTTTGCTTTGTAGGTACGGATTGACTCAAAACATTTATGTCATATTGCTGTTCTCGTTCAAATCGATTTAATGCATTTTGCATGGGTCGATTAGGTGCAGCATCTTGCCGGACATCATCGCGCACAAATCTTCTAATGATATTAATACCTCATTATGTGTTTCTGCGCAAATTTCAAGTTCAGAATTTTCTGTTATTAAGCGTATCCTATGCAAAATGTCTTCAGCCATACTGTCTTTGTATTTGTTCCCCAAATTATGTGTATTTGATGGAAAGCAGGTTGAAAAAAGGATGGCAAAAAGTGATCGAATTCGAAAAATTTCAATTTAATTTGTTTTATATTTTTTACATACAAACCTTGTCCCGGCTATGACAAACACAATAAAAAAAGAATTAGCGAAATCGGTTCAGCCGTTCTGAAGTTATGCGCGTACATACATTTCGCAGATTCATTTTTATATATATAGATTACAACGAGTTCGTATATCCATTTTCTGACTTCTGGCATCAAAATTTTCGAAAGTGACAAACAAATTTTCATCCCCCAATTTTAGGGGTTTGGGGCTGTTTTATTAAAAATCCTGAAATACGTGTTTTATTATTTCTAACAGGGAGTCTTTATATCAATTTTTAGACTTATAGCATAAAAATTTGTGGAAGTCTCATACAAGCTTTCATCCCCTATTATATACTCGTAGGGTTGGAGGGAAAAAGTTCAAAGTTTTAGATTTTTTCCTTTGTATATGCCTGATAGTCTACCTTGATGCCAAATATCAAGTTTCTAGGTCATCTAGAAGTGGGTTCGGTTTTTGATCTATAAGTCAGTGAGTCAGTGAATCAGTGAGTCAGTGAGTGAATCAGTCAATGAAACCCCGGTTTTCAAACGTTAATATTTCATTAACCGTCAGAGCAAAGTTAATGAAATTTTGTATTGTAGATAAGCTAAAGAACTTAAATAAATATGCTAAATTTCATATAGACGGGCTGCGAACCACAGTGACAAATATGATAAAAGTGGTCTAAGTGAAGAAAAAGACTGGCCATGCGCTTATATTTACTATGCAAAAACGATACAAGTGATATTAATCACAGCGCCATCTATATTTTCGGTGAGTTAAGTGCGTGTCTTAGTCATGGCTCTATCTTCTTTCGACCATAAAGGTACAAGTGACAAAATGGCGAAGCGGTGTCACGACAAATTTTTGAATGATAATGAAATAATTGGTTTTATGGAAGACAGCGATGATTCTAATGAAGGTACGTGTTGTTTGTTTATGATAGCATAGTTTTTTCGTAAAATATTGACCGGAAAGTTGTTAGTTCACGTTTTTTTTTTAATTCGAATCTAATTTTCTACATAACCCTACTTTTCATAGCATTTGTATGAAATTTAGGTGTTGAGATTGTACGTGTCCTAAAAATTACACAAAAATAGTTTTCTGTGTATCAAATATTTTTTGTTTGGTCTTTATGATTATGTTCTTTAAAATTAAATGAGCAGTACTTGCGCGCATTTTATTTTTTATTGAGTTTGGGTTGATTTTGTTTTTACTTCACTTGTACCGGTCTGGCAATAAAGCTTTTGATCTTTCAATTTCACTTGTACCGGCCTAGAACTAAAATACATTTTTGTATTATGATGTGGGAATATTATTATTTGCTTATAATTTCATGCTTTTGTTATAGATATTACGTGGATACCAAGTCCTAAAAAGTTTAAGAAAAAAATAAAAGATATTATACAAACTACCCGTAACAAGCAATCATATGAAATGAAAACATACACAAATACCTCAAAAAAAGGACTTAAAAAAGCAGGCTGCCAAAAAGAACCTAACTTAAATGCACAAGCACCATCAAACCTTCTGCCAGTTACGCTGTTACTATCTGATACCCAAGAAGTTCTGCCATCAACATCCACATCTTCTCCAGTTGTAGATAAACAAGCACAAATTGCTTCATTGCCAGCTGAGCCAATACCAACTGGAACCTCGCTTCTTTTGCAAACAACAGCATCTCCAACAACTGAGTTACTGCAACCTGAAATCTTACCAGTTGATCAAGTACTGTCTGCTTCTCCAATGGAGCTATTACAACCTGAAACCTTGCCATTTAAACAAGTACCAACTGTCTATTTGCCAAATGTACTGATGCCACTTGAAAATCTGTCAATTTACACAAACACCAACTGCATCTCCACTACCTGAGCTACCACCTGAAATCCTGCCAGATGAACACACACTATCTGTGTCTCTTCCAATTGAGTCTATACAACCTGATACGTTTCCAGTTAAACAAGTACAATTTGCCTCTTCTTCAAATGCACTGATACCACCTGAAAACACACCCGTTCTACAAACACTATCTGCATCTCCACCAATTGTGTTTATACCATCTGAAACCTCGCCAGTTGAGCCAGTACCATCAGATATCTAAAGCATAATTATCGCGTAGTTATTTCAATTTGTTCGTAAATTTTGTGATAAAATTTAGGAGTCAAAATACTAACCTCAAATTGTGTTGTTTGGTAAAGTGCGGCTACATCGTTTGGGGCAAGTGCGGCGCTATGACGCACTTGCCCCAAATCAGAGGTTATCAACCCTTCTATTGGGAACAACATTTTCGGTTTTTTTTTTATTTATTTTTTATTGTTTATCAACACACGTTACAAAATATAGTTTACAACCTAGGATACCAAAAAACCGACAGGTTTGTCTTGGTACCTCATTATGACTCACCCGCGATACAAAAAAAATATGTACGCTTATACAATGAAATAATTATAATGTTGGTAAACCCTATAGTAAGGTTACCTATAAGTACTAAATATTTGGTTAATTTTTTAGTATCTATTACAACACCAAAAACATTAATGTGTAAATATTTGACTAACACTATACAAAACACCATAAACAAAATCTAATTTGGGTACAAAAAGAAAAAAGAAAAATTACTAATGAACATTCAATATGCTTATCAGTCCAGTCCGCTGGTAAATTTAGACGCATTCAACGAATTTATTAAAGATGGGCGGTAGTTACACTAGTTATTTCCATTATTAAATTAAATGCATTTTTGTGTACCGTGTTAAATGTGTACCTAGTGCACATAAGTATTACCAACCGAGATTTTTGAGTAATTACTTTTACAAATCAATAAATGATACTAACAGAATACTTAGTAAAATGTATTGGCCTTTTGATGTTTACTCATTGAATGTGAATATCTAAGTATCAGCGGCTAAATTTATTACGTCATCTTGACATCTCAGCACCAGAGGCTTCTCGCTATCAGTTTTACGTACTAGCACTTTGCCATCCTGGAACCAAATGTGTTTGTAGGCTGGCTTCAATTTTTGTTGTGCTTGCCAAAGAAGCCACTTGTAAAATTTGGTTAGGGCTCGGCGCACCTTCACTTTTGGCTTATCAACTGTAAACGATGCTCCACGGATGATATGATCCACCGACAAAGATGTTTTTCTTGCTGCGCGTACCCACTTCTCAGCCTGTTGAGTTTGCTGGAGTCCAATTCGAACTATTCCGTCTTGTCCATTACGATCCACTACTCGATTAATGGATATTATTTCCTTTCTGTCCATATTTAAAAAGTGTGCTAACTGAGACGAAATGTCATTAAGATTTTCATTTTTCAGTTTAGGTAAACCGGATACCTCCACTATTTTGTCCAGCTGCTGCTGCTCGACGCGATGAACATAGTGTTTTAGCGAATTCAAATCTAGCATGATTTGCACTTGTTCTTTCTTAAGCAGATCGTAATTCTTACTGAGATCCTTTATGGTCTTGCTGTGCGACTCCACAGTTGATGACAATTGGTCAATTTTGCTACAACATACTTCTAAAGCCCTTTCTATTGGTCGCAATTCATTTTTTAACAACTCCTTCATTTTGTCGACAATGTCGTTTAAGAATTGATCAGTGTCTATACAGCAACTCCTTGAGTTTGTGTTTGGTAGATTTTCCTCTGTTTCCTCCTCAGTGTCCGGAATCACGAATGCAGACTTCCTTCGGGGCGAGTTGTGTAAACAATTTTCACAAGTCCACTCAATGCAATCTGCGTTTCGTAAAGCATCAAGTTGCTTTTTTGTCAAACCTGAGCAAGTTTGACTGGCATGAACTGTCTTCCTGCAATTTCTGCACTGCAATCCAGGTGTTTTTTTCGTAAAACTTTTGTCACAATCATCACACTTGGACATATTTTAGATTTCGAATTTTTTATTTTTTTTGTTAGAGGGTAGATTACGGAGGTAGTCTGCGCACGCACTTTTAAAATAGACCTGTCGGTACGGCTGCACGCGGGTGAATGAATGGTTCATTTCCTCAAACCATATGAAATGAGTCCCTCATAAAAAATAATATAAAAAAAGTATTGACAACGACAAAAAAACCTGTAAAAACGAAGGCTATGACTAACTTATTAAGTAGAAAGCAATTAAGACAAAAATTAATACATTTTTTTTTCAGACCATGGTGCGAAATTATGTAAAAAAAACAAATGGGCCAAACTGGACTCCCGAAATATTGCAAAAAGCTTTGACAGAGTTTAAAAATGGAATTCTCACATTTTACGCTGCTAGTAAAAAATATGAGATTCCAAGAGCAACGTTATTTGATCACATGACTGGTAGACGAGGGCAAAAATCTAATAACTTTGGAAGACCAACAGCTTTAAACGCTGATACGGAAGAAAAACTAGCCATCATTTCCACCATGGAAAAAAATGGATTTGGACTGACTAGAAAAGAAGTGGTGGAGCTTGTAGCTGAATATGTCAACAAAAACTATTTGCAATCTCCATTTTAAGATGGAGTCCCCGGTTACGACTGGTTTTCTGGTTTTGTGAAAAGAAACAATTTATCTATTAAAAAACCGCAAGCTGTAGAGTATGCTCGAAAACAAGCTGCAGACCCATTTGTGTTGGATGAGTATTTTCAAATTCTTGAAATTACTATCCAAAAATTGCAACTGCAAAATAAACCTCATAGAATATGGAACATCGATGAGACTAGTTACTGTAACGATCCCAAAAAAACAAAGATCGTTGGTAAAAAAGGATTCGAATCAACTAGAACAACAGCTGCCAAAGGAAAAGACAACACGACAGTGCTCTTTGCCAGCAACGCTGCTGGTGGTAAAGGACCACCTTTCATTATATATAAGGGCGAAAATGTATGGAGCGAGTGGACTTCGCCTGATGCATACGAAGGAACTCTGTACACAGCTACAGAAAATGGTTGGATAGAAAGCAAGGCTTTCGCTGAATATTTTACAAAGAGTTTTATACCAATGCTCGGTACTACCGACGAGCCTACTTTGTTAATATTTGATGGACATAGCACGCACATACAGTTGGCAGTAATAGAGGCAGCAACACAAAATAATGCCACAATCATCAAATTACCTCCCCATACAAGCCATTTACTGCAACCGCTGGACTTGTCAGTATTTAAACCTTTCAAAGATAGATGGCATGACAGAATGATGAAATGGCAGCGTTGTAACTACGGCCAAAAGCTATCAAAGAAAGAATTTTCCATTATTATTGGAGAAGTGTGGCGTAGCTTAGACCCATAAATAATATTTAATGTTCAGAAAAGGCGTAAAATTTCCTCTGGATAGAACAGTAGTATCAGAAGATAAACTAGACCAAATAACTTTAAGAAAATGGAAAGATTTCAAAAAAGCTGCTGCAATTAACGCACCAGTCACAGTTTCAAGCCCATCTACATTGTTATCTATATGTTTAAAAAAGATAAATGGCGAAGATATATTGGTGACCCAAAGCCCTCAAACTGTGATATCTGGACGGACAAATAATGAAATTTCCTTCGAACAATTGCTGCTAAATACCATCAAAAAGCATGAAAGCAAAGTAACTTTTGTAAAAAGTAAAAAATTGCTAATGGTGCAGAAGTTATAACTCATCCTGATGTTGTAAAGAAACTGAAACAAAAAGAAGACGAAAATAATAAGAAAAAAGACAATCTCAAAACGAGACAAAAGAAAACTACTACCGATAAAATTACAATAACGAAGAAAAAAAGGGCCCTTTACCTGATACTCCAGACATTCCTGGTATGAACGGTCAAGATTCCGGTAAATCTAGTCTTCAATCAGAAAACCAGGACACAAAAAAACAATAATCCAAAAAAAGTTATTATAACATCGAACATTCAAATAGAAGACTTGAGCATATATCGGGGAAGTATTAATAAAAAAATCATGATAAACATAAGTAATAAACCAGTAATTAAATTTAAAAAAAAAACAAGACAAGACCACTCACGTCTCAGGAAAAATGCTGCATATCTTCAAGACAGCGCTTTAAATATGGTGACAAAAGGTACAAAGGAAACTGACAAAGATAAAGGACTTAAAAAACCAAATAAACTAAAAATCAAAGAAGAAGATGAATCATCAACTGATGACAGTGATTTTAGCGTTCATGATGTGTCCGATGTTGAAAATTTTGCTGATTTTTGTAACTCAGTACTTCAAGATGATGACTTAAATTTAGAAATTCCTGACTTTGATGACAAAGAAAACATTAATCAGTCCCAGCAATGTACTGATTCTTCTGTCAGGTGTTGTATAAATGACTGGGTTTTAGTACAGTTTGCATCTAAAAAAACAGTTAAACATTTTGTAGGACATGTCCAAAATATAACTAATAGGATACCAACAATAAAATAGGCAAGAAAAATTCACAAAGCAAAAAAAGATGCGATATTTGCGTATCCAATCATTGATTACATATGTGATTTGAAGCACAGTGAAGATTTAGTTTCAGTACTACCTAAGCCAGACATATCCAGACGTGGTCATATAATTTTTAAAATGCAATTTAACGGATTTAATGTGTAGTAGCAAGAATATTATTGTTATAACAAAAATGGCCAAAGATACTAATTGTGTTATGTAGTTAATTTTAGATACTGATAATATTGCAATAGCTCTCTTTATAATGTAGAAGACTGTTCATGTTCTATATTACATGCCCGAAAAGGGTAAGACTGTGATACCAACTTATATTTTTTTTAACAACCTATGTACCAGTTTTGTAGCAATGAATGATATTCTGATTCTGATTATAATTATGCATAAGTTAGATTTTTGTGACATAAGATATTATCTTTTTGTGTCGTACGTTTTACATAGACTGATACATTATTTTTGAAAGCTTATTCACCTAGGTAATTGTAATAAGCATAAGCAATATTTTTTAATCCTAATATTTTGTTAAGTTAGTTTTTTGCCTTACATTGAGAAATTAACGTATTTTTTCTATTCTTGAAAATAAATTGTGTGTTCTGTATATACGTTTTATATTTTAAACTTTCTCGAAAACCTTTTTCTTACAATTTCACAATGTCACATCAACGTCACACTCTTAAATTTAATATTTTGACACTATTTTCTGCAGTGGTTCCGAAAAATTAAACATTTCAATTTGGTCAGCACTTTCCGAGTAGGTACCTGAGTTGACAGACCCAATCTAAAAATATAAAATTGTCCTATTTTTTTTTTATATTATAACATTAAATTTGCCCAACAATGGGACACTACAGGCTCATAATAATATTAACATTAAATTATTAGTGGGCGTCAGTTTTTTCGTCAAATATATCGGAACCTTCAGTTTCACCTTCGGAAGCTGTTGCAAGCTGAAAAAATGTTTAGCACCACTGCCCGTAGGAAATATGCCGCACTTGCCCCCGCTTATAATTTTCATGCTTTTTGTAATGGATCTTATTACAACGAGATAGAGTCTAATATCCTTTTGTTAATATGATAATGTTGTGTTGATATACTGTCTATAAGTCTTATAAAGAAAAATATTTGCGTGCGCCGCATTTGCCCCACTTCGTTGGGTAAGTGCGGCTAGTGACAAGGTTGTAAAAGTATTCAAAATACTCTTAAACTTGTAACTGAGCGCTATAATAGCAATTTCATCCTGCTGACCTCTGGCGGGTTATGCATAGGACATCAGCTTTAATAAAATTGTATGTCTGTATAAATCATGTTTTTAAACATATTCCTGCGCGGTCGCAGTGTTTTTGAACGCAACTTTTAGAAAAAAAAAAGACGTGTGGCACTCGGGGACTGCCGCGGTAAAGCTATTGCATAGCATACCTATATACTTTCTCATAAACAGCTGCTTATGTATTCGTCCGATTTCGGAGCAGCTCGTCTCGATTCGTGCGAGTTTCGTAGAGTCGTACAATACGTCTAATCGCACACAACGCCGTGTCGAAGACTGCCGAACTGAAACGACGTTAGACGATGCACGGCCTTCAAGCCACACCTCCTTGCCCGTCGGAGTGGGGAGCGTGAGGTTTTTTCGTTACGGAATTTCTGGATTCGGTCCCCGCGCTCAAGGCCCGCGATAGAAGCTATGCAATAGCTTAAAAAGATTTTGACAGTTCTCATTTGATCCTTTCACTACAAAATGGAGAAACATCGCAGGTGCCGAAATTTACGGGACGAGCAGAGTAAGTAATCTATCAATATTTCAAAAATCCTTCATTACTATTAAATTACTACGTTTGTTTTCTAATGATTAGGGACTAATTAACTGTAACTAAGTTACAATCACCACCACAGGTGATGACATATGGAACTGAAACGTGGTCTTTTACTGTGGGCCTTATGAATAAGCTCAGGATAGCCCAACGTGCTATGGAGAGGGCTATGCTCGGCGTCTCTCTGCGAGATCGAATCAGAAATGAGGAGATCCGCAGACGAACCAAAGTTACCGACATAGCCCAGCGGATTAGCAAATTAAAGTGGCAATGGGCAGGGCACATAGTTCGGAGAACGGATGGCCGATGGGGCAGTAAAGTTCTCGAATGGAGACCACGGACCAGCAAGCGCAGCGTAGGACGTCCACCGTCTAGGTGGACTGACGATATAATAAAGATCGCAGGAACGCGCTGGATGCAGGCCGCTTCCAACCGGCCTTATTGGAAATCCATTGGGGAGGCCTATGTCCAGCAGTGGACGTCTTACGGCTGATGGATGGATGGAAGTTACAATTAATTTTTGATCTAACCTCTCATTTTTCTTCACTGCATACCTTTAATTTTTGATGTCCTATCCATATGACTACGGTTGTGATCTAAGATTATTTATTTATTTTGATGTCCTACACATATGACATCCGTTGTCAATTTATGTTTATTGTTATGTTTTCTCTTCGTTTCAGTTTTGGATATTGTGAATGGTTCTGATTGCGATTTCTCATCTGATGACTCCGGAGATGATCCCACGCATCAACGTAACCAGGTAGAAAATCGAGGAAGTCAATGTTCTGAAGAATCAAGTGAAAACGAAGATGTCTCGGAGGCAGAACGAACTGAATTTCCATCTTTGCCAATCCCTTCTCCTTCAACCTCAACTTTGAGTAGCGCGAGAGCGTCACGAGGGCGCACTAGAGGTTCTTTGCGAGGGCGGGGTAGGCGAGGTAGTGGTAGAAGACCAGCTACAGGCTCTTCGAATGGGAATACTAGAACATCCCAGAACACAACGGATTCATGGAAAAGAGATATGTTTGAACCAACGATACATGCAATGAGCAGCCCTAATTATTTGGAGCGAGATCTATCCAGCATCGAATGGTATAACTTTTTTGATGATTATATTGATAACGAAATTTTAGACACAATGGTTATGGCTACAAATCAGACAAATGTACTTAGAAAAGGAAAGTCCATGGATTTGAGTGTAGAGGAGCTGAAGGTATTCATTGGAATTTCATTGGTTATGGCTGCCATTAACTATCCTATGATAGATCTTTATTGGAATCGTAAGTGGAGAATCAGTTTGATTGCCGATGCAATGAACCGCGACAGATTTTATACTATTAGAACAGGGCTGAAAGTTGTATGTGATATTGATGTAACCGAAGAACAGAAAAAAAACAAGCTCTGGAAAGTCTACCCTCTTTTTCAAAGAATACTGTAAGGTTGTCTTAGCCAAAAGAGATCAGAACACATTTCAATAGATGAGATGATAATCCCATTTACTGGAACATGTGGACTGAAACAATATTGTCCTAATAAACCCAACCCTGTGGGGTTAAAAGTTTTTGTTGCAGCAAATC
The DNA here is from genome assembly GCA_964007245.1 of Hypomecis atomaria. Taxonomy (NCBI): domain Eukaryota; kingdom Metazoa; phylum Arthropoda; class Insecta; order Lepidoptera; family Geometridae; genus Hypomecis; species Hypomecis atomaria. Next base: position 3,584,351 of record OZ023294.1, on the reverse strand, counting down.
CAGATGGACTCGTATTGGATATGGTGGTCTATCAAGGTGAGACAAATTTGAAGCCTATGTCTCTGCAGGCTTCTCGCTCTGTGAAGCAGCTAATCTTAGATTAAGTGAATCATTAGTACCCGGTCATTATCTGTATTTTGACAGATACTTTTCCACAATAAAACTCTTGAACTACATCTGAGAGGATTTAATAGCACAGGAACCATAATGAGAAATAGGGTTCCTAAAGGATGCGATTTGTCTGATGATAAAGATTTCATGAAAAAGCCCAGGGGAACAACTGAAGTAAAATGTAGAACTGATGGAAAATTTGCAATTACAAAATGGCTTGATAACAAACCGGTTCTAATGATATCGTCTTGTTTTTCGGATACTGCGTGCGACACTTGTAGGCGGTGGAATAAACGTCTGAAAGAATACCAGACTGTCAGAAGGCTGAAGAAGGAAATTATAACTCTAACATAGGTGGAGTTGATCTCACCGATAGGCTACTAGCTGTTTGTCCAGAGAGGAGTCGAACAAAAAAATGGACCATACGGTTCATATTTCATATGTTCGATCTTGCTGTCTCAAATGCCTGGCTACTGTATCGCGATTGTCAACTTTCAAAGGGCGTTGTACGCCACAAAATTGAGCAGTTAAGAGAGTACAAACTCAATTTAGGAGAAAAGTTGATTACAGACAATTGTCTTTCAATCCCAATAGAAGAAGTGGACAGTAGCTTAGAAAGTTTCTTAGCACCAGCTCATAAGAAACGCCGAGCAGATATTAAACCTGTGCCTGCACAAAAGAATAGAAAAGCTTTTCATTTACCTGAGTACACAGATTCTCAAATGCGTTGCCGAAAAGAGGGCTGTAAAATGAAAAGCACTGTTAAATGTGTTTGTTGCGACATATATTTGTGCCTCGTTAAGGGCCGAAACTGCTTTGCAGAATTTCATAACTAGTTATCAGACTGAAAACTAGATTGTTTGACCTAAATACCTTACTGATTGATCTCATTGTAGTCTGATAATATTAAGATTTTTTTATTATTAGAATGGAAAATTTGTGTTTCTTTTATGTTCAAACATAAAGTAACTACAAGATTGATAATAGAATAAGTTTTTTATTCAAATAAAAACATTACTTTAAATATCTGTGATTTAAGTTTACCCCGAGAGAACTATACACAGGACATTAAATTGATAAAAATATATTAAATGACACCTAGTGTCTTATGGGTAGGACATCAGGAAAACCCATTTTTCCACATCATTTTTTTTTAGTTATTTTTTACTCTATTGTTTTACTATTTAAAAAAAAACCTACACAGTTTCATCGAGATAAGAAACATTTAATACCTCCAGCCCGGGTAGCACGGCAAGGGGAGAAAACAATTTTATCCACTCTCAATGTCAGATGTCATTGTCAATCCATACTTTATTTCCTCTTCGAGGGGATATAATGGTGGAAAGACTATTAGTCCCTTTGCCATGCTTCCCGTGCAGGGGTTAGGAGGTGATATTGATCATTATACTTTATGATATTGAAACTTGTTGATTGCATATTTCTAATGAATCAAAGTAATTCGAGTGCAAAGTCAGGTATCGAAATTATGCGCCGCGCTTGCCCCAACTGACCTTACGTCATACTACGAGTACCATGCGTATATTGTTCTCATTGGCTAATGAATTAGACCTAGATATGGAGCATTTAGATGTTCAGACAGATTTCCTTAATTCTGAGCTTAATGAAACAATATACATGGAACAACCTCAAGGGTTTTGTATCAGTGATAAAGTTTGTTTACTCGAAAAGAGTATTATGGACTTAAACAATCCAGTAGAATATGGAATAACCAAATTCACAATTTCCTTAATGAACAAGGCTTCGTACAGAGCAAGTGTGAGCCTTGCAAGCCCGATTACAGAGGCGCCATCTTAATTATATTAGCTAAATAGCATAGTTCTGTTTCTTTTTCACTTAAGGCATTCGATAGAGAGAACGCTTTTTACGTTGCTTTTAAATTTACGCGGGCGCCTCTGTAATCGGGCTTTGTGTATATTTTAAAATCGATCAATAAAACAAGTCTCTGTCATTCACAATTTGACTGATAATATGACTGTGGCAAATTTTTGACTGAAATTTGTAGACTTTGAGTATGACTGAGTCTTTTTTTTATTTGGAAAATGTTTGGAGCCATAACAAAAGTGACAAAATATGTTATCATAGTGAAAAAGATGAAACTTTTAAAATTATTTACTAAGACATATCACCCTATCAGTAGATTTCTAACAATCTATGAATTTTGTGTGTTTATAGCTCTTATAGACTGGTTCCGAGTATGAAAGAATAACATCAGTCCACCGAATCGAACTGAAAAATGTTGCGAATGAAGTATTAGCATGAATCAACGAGGAAAGAGTCTTGGATAAGAATTTTAAAGATAGATAATTTTTCATCTCTTTCTAGCTTTGCCTCAGTTCCGTTCGTGCATCTTGATGATATAATTCGCCACCACACTAGTTTCTTAAATTTATTGAAAAAGTTATAAATCTTTAAACGTAAGAGAATGAATGTACAGTCTAAATATTTTTATATGCAAACGTGGTAAAATATACGATTGGTTTAGGAATAAGGGTGTTTGGAGCCATTTGGTGTAGATCAAAACCCTGAAATCGATTTGTTCTTGTATACCTATGAATTTTATCAGGATTTCCTATATGTATACAAATGGTCGACCAGAAGAATTTCATGGCAAAAAAACAATGATTATCACTTCTCACTAATACACTATTAATTCTTCTAACTTTTATCTATTCAAATCAGTGAAACTGGTAATACTTGGATTATACGTGGACGATTTCTATGTAATGTTTAGTCCTAATAGTACCATTAAAAAGGATCTAGTCCATAACTTAGAAAAACAATTTAATATTAAGAACCTTGGTACTCTTAAGAATTGTCTAGGTATTTCTGTAATAAGGGATAAATCAAAGGGTAGGGTCGGGTCGGGAACAGTGGCTCAGTCGGGTACACTGACTCACGACTATATTTCCTAAACAGAGCAGCACTATCATCTATCTCCTTCTCTCATCGGTAGCGTTCGACACCTAAACACATACAATTCAGTGATCCGCCATTTCTGACGCCGATTAGAAGAGCCACAAATGTTTGCGTGTTTTTGAAAATAAATATTTCTAAGGTAAGTTACACGAGTTTTTATTCATTCAAATATAAAGTTTGGTTGATTGGTATTATATTGATGGAAGGTGACGTTAATACGCAAGGCAGTGGCATGGATTCGCTTCCTTTTCAGCAAACTAGGTGAGATTTGTGGGCTAGTGAATTCAAAATGGCGACGGCGTGTTCAGTGGCTCAAATTTAAAAGGTACACTCATGAGTCACTGTGTACTTTGTTTGGTAAAAGTACAATTAAATAGAGAAGTGAAATTTTATAAAAAATATTATGTATGCCTGCAAATCGGTAAGCTCATTTGGTAGTTACCTGTCAAAATGAGAAACAAACTTCGTAACCCAAAGCTAGGTAAGCTTGTTAAAAAACAATAGTTAAATAGAGAAGTGAAATTTTATAAAAAAATATTACGTATGCCTGCAAATCTGTAAGCTCATTTGGTAGTTACCTGTCAAAATGAGAAACAAACTTCGTAACTCAAAGCTAGGTAAGCTTGTTAAAAAACAATAGTTAATACCTATGATTTGCATGTAATGATTAAACTAAATAAGAGTGATTGATATTTTAAAATGTTTATAAACGTATCATTACTACTAATTCAAACATCAATTTGCTAGCTAATTCAAATGTTTGTTTCTCATTATTATATATTTCAAATATTTTCGGGTTTTGTAGGCTTATGAAAATAATACTTACACAGTTTATGTATCGTAAAATTATGTAAGTCTTCAGCGCGCTGTTTGCACTTACACCCTCCTACAATTACGAGTATTAAACCTACTAAACTAAGTAAATTTATTTATACCTACTTATACTTGCTTTAGTAATTGTTTTGAGATTTAGAGACTAAAAATTTGTATTTTTCATTACCTACTTACTTTCAGAGCAAGAGCGACACGGGACAGAAAATTGGAAACAACTCCAAAGATGACATACGACGTGGAATCACATTGATAAGAAATGGTCTGTCCATACGTCAAGCAGCGAAAGATGTAAAAGTCCAGTTTGCTACGTTAAAGCGTTATTATTGGAAAACTAAAAATGATGCGTCGCTTGATGGACAGCGTTTACAGCCCAACTATTCTGTAAACAAAGTTTTCACGGCGACACAGGAAAAAGAGTTAAATGATTTTATCAACCACTGCGCACTATTATTTTATGGATTGACGTCGAAAGAATGCCGAAAATTAGCGTACCAATGTGCCCAAGTCAACAAGATAAAAATACCTCACTCATGGGAGAAAAATGAGATGGCGGGAAAAGATTGGCTCATTTCTTTTAAGCGCAGGCACAATCTTACCACTCGAAGGCCTGAACCATGCAGTCTCGGCAGAGCAACATCTTTCAACCAAACAAACGTGGAAACGTTTTTTCAAAACTTGGAGAATCTGATTAAGAGGAGCCCTGCTTTTGCGGATGGAACTAGAATTTTCAATCTCGATGAGACATCCACCTGCACGGTTCAAAATCCCCAAAAAGTTGTGGCTCCCAAAGGACGGAAGTGCATAGGAAAAGTCACAAACGGCGAAAGAGGGACGTTGGTCACAACTTGTTGCATTATTTCAGCGAGCGGTAACGCCTTACCACCTGTAATGGTTTTCCCAAGAAAAAAATTCAAGGAGCATATGATCAAAAACACGCCACCTGGTACTCTGGGACAAGCTACGCCGACAGGTTGGATGAATAGTATCATCTTCCCTGCTGTCATGAAATATTTTATAAAGCAGGCGAATGCATCCAAGGACAATCCATGCATTCTAATCATGGATAATCATGAATCGCATCTTTGCTTAGAAGCGTTGAATATGGCTAAGGACGCAGGCGTTCATGTTCTTACTTTACATCCTCATACTTCGGCCAATGTACAGCCTTTGGATGTGGGAGTTTATGCCCCCTTCATGGTGTACTATAACGCAGCTATTGACTCTTGGCTTATGAGGCATCCGGGCAAGCCTATTACGATTTACGACTTGGGAGAAATAATAGGCATTGCTTTCCAGAAGGCTGTGACTCCATTAAATATTACGAAATCGTTTGCCAAATGTGGAATACATCCATTTTACAGACGATGACTTTTTCCCGAGTTCTGTAACTGACCGGCCGTGTCCAGAATGCGCCCCTCGAGAAGGTCTTTCTTTTACTACTCCGATTGTGCCCGAGAATGATCCACATTTATCTCCGTCCACCTTGATAAATTCAAACGAAACGCCTGAAACGTCTGAAACGCCTGAACGTTTATTCTCACACACTCAGTCAAAAGAGTCGGAAACTGATGAAATTATCGAATTATCTTCAGAAGATTTAACGATTTTACGTGAAATAGCAGACACTACAGAGGATGCAGCAGCATTATCAAGTTCATTTTCATATGAGCCCACAGCAGCAAAATTGAACGACCTGAATACTGTACATTCAATAAATGTAAGTGAAACTACCATGCCTGCAAATATCAAACCAGAAACACTTCATATTCAGGCGTATCGAGTAATATCACGGCTTTTATCCAAGAGTTCTGTGAATTTTCTGCAAATTGCTGTTGCCAACACTACCAGCTCCGAATTACTTCAACCATTACACCAGGAATCACAAGCATCTAAAAATGAAGTACCGTCAGTTGAAACTTGCATAACTACCCCTCCTCGTCTACCTTTATTAAATATTACCGAAGAATCAATAAATCAAATAGCCCAACCACAAACAGGTACAGTTTCATCAACTGATTATTTTATATCTCCTTTAGCGTTTCAAAAACCTGTAAATGTAAAAAACCAAGGAATAATAACAAAAAACGAAAAGCTGGACGTAGCATGATCGCAACTGATACGCCGGAAAAACTTTTAATAGAGTAAGAAAAAAGTAGTGTCAAACAAAGGAAAACGGCGAGAGAGAAAAAACTATACGAAAAGTGTTAAAAAGCGACGAAGAAGAAGAAGACACGGCAAAGAAACGTTTTATAGAAAACAAAAAAAACACTGTGAAATATATAAAAGTGGCAAAAAAGAAGATAATCATTGAAAAAGTATTGGAAAGCGACGAAGAGGAAGACAAAGAAATAAAGCTCACAGATTCGGAAGAATATAGCGATGAAGCAGACTGCGATCGATATGATGATGAAAATGACATGTTTGTGTTAACAGAGAACCATCTAACAAAACCATTACCCCGCCCAGCACATGAAGGAGAATATGTTATAGTGCAATTTGTAACAAAAAGACTAAGATCGGGAAGGTCTTGGAAGGTAGAAATAACGATTTAGAGTACTATGTATCATTTCTGAGACGTAAACCAGGAACAGAAAGATTCCACGTACCAGATAAACCTGATCTTTCCATAGTTAAAGACAGTGATATCAAGTATATTTTACCCAAGCCATCGATGGTTGGCACTTGTTCCAGACCAATGTACATATTGCTTTATGCAACTTGAGCTGAATGCTGCAAGCAAAAGCTATTTTTAGATTAAGAAGCAATTTAATAGTTACTTAAGTATAAAGGCTGATTAAAAGTTTAAGTTAATTTTTTTAGTTACCTACTCAACTTGAGTCTGATGTGATTGTGTACCTATTTATCTTAAATAGGTAATTATAAGCGTCGGAGAAGACTTTTCTACTTACTTTTTTATTCATTGATATTTTTGATTAGTTTATGGAGAATAAATACACTTTTCGATTTCCTAAATGTTGTTTTTTTACCGAGTAATGGTCTATTCTAAAAAATCCTAATTCAAAAATAGTAACTATTATGATAGCTCTAGATACTGATTTCTCCTTACTAACTAATTGAAATAACTTCTATGTGTCTTTTGGTCAAAATCCGAAAACTAAAAACTCATATATACAGTAAAATGATTTAAACTATAAATATAGAAAAAAATATGTTCGTAGTAATAGGAAGACTTAAAAACAAATGAAGTACTTTTTTGTTTTTTCTATAAACTCAAAATACAATAAATAAATCGGTTTTTTGTTCCTCCTGTAAAATTTGTCTTGATGCAGATAGAAGATCTCAGACGGTCACAGACGATATGAAAGAAAGTACCGCATTTTAAAAGGGGAAATACCTTTTCTTGTTAAACGTTATCTCACTGCGGGAATTGGTAAACAATATTGAATTGTATTTCAAACACGATAAAGTTTAAATTTTATATGATTCAAGAAAAGGGAAAAGTCCCAGATTAAGAGTTAAGATATTTTGCACCTCGGCGTCTCTCTGCGAGATCGAATCAGAAATGAGGAGATCCGCAGACGAACCAAAGTTACCGACATAGCCCAGCGGATTAGCAAATTAAAGTGGCAATGGGCAGGGCACATAGTTAGGAGAACGGATGGCCGATGGGGCAGTAAAGTTCTCGAATGGAGACCACGGACCAGCAAGCGCAGCGTAGGACGTCCACCGACTAGGTGGACTGACGATATAATAAAGATCGCAGGAACGCGCTGGATGCAGGCCGCTTCCAACCGGCCTTATTGGAAATCCATTGGGGAGGCCTATGTCCAGCAGTGGACGTCTTACGGCTGATGGATGGATGGATGATGGATGGATATTTTGCACGTCAATATGTACTTGTGTGTGGTTTCATTCATTCGAAGAAAGTTGGTCACGCAAGTCAAGGACACTACATTACGAAATAATTCAAACTGCTATTATTGTTTATTGTGTTTATTACTACGATGCCAACAGTATACTACGCTACCTAAAAATTTAAGTGTTGCATTTTTTTTTCATTTATAGAGGTTGATATATTTTTTGCTAGAAACAGACTACGTATTAGGTATTAGGTAGTTTCTTCTTATTTGCTTCTGCCATTTTTGCTATTATCTGATCACCAAGCATTTACTTATGTGCAGATAGTACTCGGTAGGTATATTCCTCAAAAGATGATTAATTCAGTGAATTTAGGCTCATCTTAATTTGAAAAATTTAGATTAATTTATAGGTATATCTGAGGAAAGATATAGGTAAATAGTACATTGTTTTTTTTTTCTAAAAGTAAACTAAGTAAGTACATAATATTTGGGCTTAGTCCATATGTCAAGCTTGAAAATAAATGCATCTATACTAATATTAAAAGTGTGAAAGTGTGTGTGTTTGTTTGTCCACCTGCTGTGATTTTTTGTGTAGATAGTTGGAGAGCTAGAGAGTCACATTTATGATACTTTTTATTCCGTGGGAACGCGGGTCAAACTGCGGAGCGTAGCTAGTAGAGTTTAATATGAAAGCATCGTGCTTTAAAAACCTCCAGGCTTAGATTATGCGTTCAATTAATATCTGGTAGGTTCTTATTTTGATCAACGTTATACGCTTGTTATCTAAAAACCATGCATATTGTTCTTTCAGGTCTGCGCCAAAGAAGACTATTTACAAAGAATTTCTTAACTCACGAACCCAGTCTTCAATATGGCAACATTTTCTGAGGGCTGAAGATGGGCAAAGTGTGGAATGCAAACATTGCAAAAAAAAATTGAAAACTCCTGGTGGGGCAACTGGAGCATTACATACCCACATGCGTGCGAAACATTCTAACATAGTATCACAAGATGAAGATATACCAACAGCTTCAACTTCTAGTAGTAAGTCAAGCCAAATCCACAACAAGCATACTGTTGACAAAATTCCAACAAAGAAGATGAAGCTCACAGATTTTTTTCTAGTGACTCGTCCATGGAGGTTCGAGTAACTAGAATGGCGGCAGTAGATGGGATTCCATTAAATAAATTTTGTACTTCTGAAGACATGAGGTATGTTTTCAAGAAAGCTGGATATGATCTACCGAAATCACCATCAACTATCACAAAGATAGTTCAAGAACAAGCTGTTGCAACAAAAAACAAAATAAAGAAAACGCTCACAGGAATGAAGTCTCAAAACAAACGATTTGCCATTACACTGGATGAATGGACTTCTACACGAAATCGAAGGTATATGAACATTAATATCCATAGTATACATCTTCAGCCCGCTATGTACATAATTTAGGGCTAGTTAGAATAAAAGGCTCAATGCCAGCTCACGTAGGATTGGAATTGTTGAGGCAACATCTAAGAGAGTTCGATTTAAATTTGGAAGATATTATTTCTTTAACCACAGATGGAGCAAGTGTGATGGTTAAGATGGGAAAACTATTTGGCGGCCTTCATAAGCTGTGTTTCGCACATGGAATACAGCTTGCTGTATTCGATGTTATACAAGACATTAACAGCAACACCTGTTATACATTATGATGATGAATCAGATACTGACGACGAAGGGGTCGTAGAAAACAACGATGGTCTTTTTGTAGAAGTGCCTAAGGTTTCGAAGCCTGAAATTATGTACAAAGATGCCATAGATAAAGTCAGGAGTTTAGTCAAATCATTTAAAAAGTCTCCTATGAAGAGTGACTTGCTCCAAAAATATTCTGCGGAAGAATTTGGTATGAGTCTAGACCTGATCCTTGATTGCAAAACGCGCTGGAATAGCTTATCAGATATGGTCGAAAGGTTTTTAAAACTAAAATCATGCATTTTTAAAGCATCAGTAGATTTGAAATTAGTAATAAACTTAATGGATGAAGATATACAACAGCTAGAGAATATTCACTGCAGCCTAGATGTCATAAAAGCTACCGTAATGGCATTGTGTCGCCGTGATACAAACCTGTTGACAGCAGATACAGCAATCCATTTTATGTTACAAAAATTAGATAATCAGTCCAATGAATTGAGTAAAAAACTTGCCGCTTCTCTCAGACAAAGAATAAAAGAACGGCGTACAGTTGTGTCAAGCGTTTTGCAGTATTTGCATAATAACGAAGGGTTTTTCGACGCAGCAGATACAGACACACATTTACAAAACCTTCTGCAGATGAGATACGAACATTCATCACAAATTTATTAGAACGGCTAAAATTTACTACATCTGAGCCTCATTTTAGCACTGAAGCTCAAGCCCTAAGAAACCGAGATTCTAAATTTACAGACAGAAATACTTGTGGTGAGGAGGATGCTACTATTGCTGGTCAACTGCATGAAGAGATGATGAAAACCATGACCCAAGTAAACAAACCTGCAATAAATACAGATCTTCTTGACCTTGACTCTATCGTACGTGTCGAAATGTGCATTTATGATAGTGCTGGTAGTGGTCGCGGCACTTTCCTGACAGCTGCCTATAATTAATTAATGCTAATTACACCTACTAGTGTAGAAGCTGAGCGAGCTTTTTCTTCCGCGGGTTGTTTATGTAACAAAGTAAGAAGCTCGCTTAGCGACACTACATTGCATTGCTTATTATTGATGAGATCATTTTATCAGAGTGAAAAATAAATTATGTATCAAAATATTCAAATAAATTTTATTTTACATTTCCCTTTAAAATAATTAAATATAAAAAAGTTTAAGGTCATATTAAATCCGTAATTATGTACGTAATTACGTAATCGAAGCTAAAAATTCGTAATCAGTTACGTAATTAAGAAGTCCGTAATTTTGGAAGCCCTAGTTACAGTCTATGACAGACGACGAAAAATTTCAAGCCAAAATTGAAATACTGCAAGTATGTCGAAGGACAAAAGCCAATAGACAACATACTCAATCTTCCGTAACACTTCCTTCACGTAACATTTCATTACAGCCTTCCACAAACACTTTCTTACAACCTGGATATTATTACACTGGATCTACCCCACCTCATATTGACGCTTCTAGACCGGAATATATCCGACAATGCCCATCTACTAGCTCCCAAAACTCTGCGGATAGTTTGCAAAGCTACCTATCGAATTTCACACCTTCTCCGCACAGTCCTCTACTCGACTTGATCTAAAATTTTATTTAAGCTGCACTAACTCAATTACTGGCTGTAATTATTATTAAAATAAAACGTTGATTACTATATTATAAATGTGTTTTACTTACCTTAAAGTAACACTTAGTCTCTCTTCTACTGATATGGCGCATCTCCATCTTGTATCTTGGCGTTTTATAAAAGGACCCACGAATGAAATTATTTCATTAAACGTTTCTTTACTCATTCTATAATATTTGAAAAACTTGTCTGGGTGCTCTTTCAGCTTAGAATGTAACGTATGAAATATTCCACTAGATAATCTATCACTAAGTACAGGATGTACCCAGTTTCTTCTTTTTTTATCTCTCTTAAAATTTCTATAAAGCAAAGCACAAACTAAAACTTTGTTGTTAATTGACATGGTTTGTAAACAACTTGTCTGGGTGCTCTTTCAGCTTAGAATGTAACGTATGAAATATTCCACTAGATAATCTATCACTAAGTACAGGATATACCCAGTTTCTTCTTTTTTTATCTCTCTTAAAATTTCTATAAAGCAAAGCACAAACTAAAACTTTGTTGTTAATTGACATGGTTTGTAAACACCTTGACTCGAGCGTTGCTGAATAAACTACACTCGCGCCGCGAAGGCCCGCGAAGGCCGCGAACCGCGAGTGTGGATGGTTTCGCGACATCGCGTTCGCGCTTCGCGGCGTTCCCCGTCCGGTGGCGGTTTTTTGGTCCGCTTCAAAGGGTTTGCGAAGCGCGAACAAAGCGCGAACGCGAACGCATCCACACTCGCGCTGTGTTCACAGTTGTGTGCCAGACGCAGTAGCAAGCGGACGTCAAAATGAGCACCCAGTGGAGCAACGATCGCGAATTAGTGTTCCTGGAGTGCTATCAAGCAGAACCCGTGCTTTGGCAAGCCCAACATGAAGGACATAAAAATAAAAATAAGATACACGATGCATGGACGAGAATTAGTGCAATCATGGAAATTCCAGTGCCAGATTTGAAGAAGAAAAGGGATTCCCTAATGTCCAGCTACAGAACGTACAGAAAAAAAGAAGAATGAAGAAGAGAAGGATTCTATCCACAGTGGTGCCAGCACAGATGAAGTATATAAACCTATATGGTTCGCCTATGAAACTATGGATTCATTTCTCGGAGAAGGAGTGGCATGTAATAAAACAATAAATAGTGTAAGTATGTTTTATTTGATAATTTAAAAAAAGATCTTACACCTAATTATAATCTATACTTATCTATCTAGGTACCTACTTACAAAGTACTTCGTAAATTCTTCTCTTATTTCATGGGAATTCAGAGCTGATCGGCGTGCTGTGATTGGAATATTACGAACAGCACAAGTAGTTTCGATTTCGTTTCTCCATGAGCCAGGTGCGATTAGTACACTATTTTCATCATAAATGTCTATGTTTCCAGGCGGTGTATATATATGTGAAGAAGTGGAACTTTTTCGTAAGAAATTATGCAGTAAAATGCACGTCATTGTTATAAGTGAGACTTTTTCCGGGTTAAATGGAATCGGTTTTTTAAATATTCTAAATTTTGTGACAAGTATCCCAAACGTATTTTTTACTACAACCCTTGATCTTGATAGATTCTGATTAAATATACGTTTTGGGGATCCTGAATCATGGTTACCCGGATAAGGTTTCATTACATGTGTCGACAGCGCAAAAGCACCATCTCCTAAAAATACATAGGGCTCATCTTTGTATGAACCAGGCAAGGGGTGTGGTGTAGGCAAGTTTTATGTATTCAGACATATTTTTTTCCATAGTAAACTATTTCTAAACACGCCGCCATCACTAATTCTGCCCCGGCATCCTATATCTGCAAATATAAAATTATAATTGCTGTCAACTAAAGCTAACAATACTATGCTGTGTGTTTTCTTATAATTAAAATATTCCGATCCTGCTTCAGGTGGGCATTGTATAACGACATGTTTTCCATCAATTGAACCAAGAGCTCGAGGAAATTTAAATCCTTTTTCAATTTCAAGCCATTCTTCTGCGCACGTCGGTATCTGTAAAAGAAAATTAATTTCTTTAATTTATTCAACTTAGCGTTATAGTCTGTATTTTTAGGTATTTAAATAAAGGTAAACAAACAAGTAGCACATTTTCGAGTAGTTATAATATTATTATTTTTTTATATTTCAGGAACAATCAGCAAATAATGAAACAAATGAGGAGGCTCAGGAGGCTGGACCGAGTCGTAATATAAACAGTCAACAAATGATATCTAAAACGATTCGTCGTCGTAACAACCCCTCTGAGCTTTTGATTGCTGGAGAAACGGTTAAAGATTGTCTTTCGACACTCAAAACGACATTAAGCGCTCGACAGCCACAGGAAGATGATGAATGTGACTTACACGGTAAAATAATTGCCAAAAAGTTGAGATTATTATCTGAAGAAGAAAGAGAACAGTTCATATGTGAAATGTATCAAATGTTCCAGCGTTATAACCGACGCAAAGAACCACAATCCCCTGCCTATTTTTCACTAGCTCGATCGGAAATTCCTGGATATTTTTCGCCTGCTCAAACGTATGTTTCATCACAGTCTCCATCACCACAGCAACAACTCAGGGCAACTAGTTCACGCAGTACTTACTCTGAGCCGCCCATGCAACAACAGAGGGGAACTAGTTCACGCAGTACTTACTCTGAGCCGCCCATGCAACAACAGAGGGGAACTAGTTCATGCAGCACTTATTCAGAGCAGCCAATGCAGCAACAGAGGGCACCTATTCAACAGCGCATCTACTCAGAGTCACTACCATTTCATTCACCAGTAATTCATATTCCAGAAGAAGCAGCAACCGCAGGACATTCATCAGTGATTATAATAAGCAATGAGTTGATTCCAAAAACTACTGAAGACTACACAGATTATACTAATGACACGAGCGACCAACCTAATGAAGGTCCAACAGATTATGACAATTTGATTGATAAGGCTTTCAAGTTCTCTTAATATTGAAACCAAATCACATTTAGGCACACAGGTTCCTTGAATTACTAAGTTTAGTTTACAAATTGTAAAAGCTAATATGACACTTATCGTAATAAATGTTTTTGATTATTATGTATTTGTTTTATATTAAATTACCTTTATTTCCGTCTCCAGTACTTGATTCAAAGCTTGGCACACTTCGGGTATTATCAGCGATATCAGTTGAGGTGACACTTTAAACAAAAAGTGTAAACTTTCTAGGCTATCTCCAGTTGCCAAAAATCGTAATGTAATGGCGAGGCGTGTTTTAGCAGGGATTGCTTTTCGTAATTGCGTATCTTCCTTAGCAATTAGTGGAGAAACTTTACATAATAACTTCTCGAAATCTAAGAGAGACATTCTTGTAAACTTTTTGAATTCACCCGAAGGTTCTCCTACTAATTCGGCCAGCTGCTTTTCCATAATCGCACTGAAATAAATAATTGAAAAAAAAACATATTTTTTTAAATGGCTAATAATATTTTTTCGCTGTGCTATCTATAGTCAGCAACAAGCCATGCTATATAATCTGCTAAAGGAAATGGGGTTGGCAACTGTCAAATATTTGACTGATGGTGCCATTATAGATCTGTCAATAGCCTTTTTCTATGGGATTTGGCTTAAACAAGAAAATTCCGAAAAATTCAAGAATTTGAGTTTTGGTAAGACTGACAGGTTCATCCTATGCTGGCGCCATCTGCAAATACCTTCGCCCGGCCAACCCCATTTGTAGTAACTTATTAAGGTCTTTAGACTTGCCTGGTTCTGTTGCGATGGATTTGTGTCATCCACCACCTTCTTCTCCTCCATTTCTTCTTAATTTGTTTTTTGGACTTTATAAATGCATAATTGTAATTCGCTAAAGCGCACAATGTCAGAGCAGCAGCAACTTCCACGTCCATTTTAGTCAAATGCGCGAACGTTAATGCGAAAGGTTGCGAGTGTAGAGGGCTATATTTATCGCGGCGTGTCAATGCGCGAACCGCGGCCGTGAACCACGGCCGCGGTTCGCGGGCGAGTGTAGAGCCGGCTTAAATGTAGGTACGCGATGCGGGAGGCGCCTCAGCATTCCACAGCGCGCCGTCGTCACAGACGGCCGTGCGCGCCTCGTATGCCTGCGAGCTGAATCACGCGCCGCCACAGTTACATCATGATTATCATAGTACACTTATCTCTGAAAAAGTTATCTAGTATTTATTATATTACTATCACAAATGGCATGGTTCATATACGAAAATCTCAGTGCCTCGCGACGCTACCGCCATTTATTGTAGTATTGGTTAGGTAAATTTTACAATTACTTTGTTAATAGTACTAATTATCAATAATTTTCAGTTTTTAGATTTTTTCCTTTATTTATGCCCGATAGTCTACCTTGGTGCCAAATATCAAGATTCGAGGTCATCTGGAAGTGGGTTAGGTTTTTGATCTATAAGTCAGTGAGTGAATCAGTCAATGAAACACGAGTTTTTAAACGTTAATATATCAATAACTGACTGAGCAAAATAAATGATTTATATAATTGGATTCTTGATAAGCTAAAAGACTTTAGTAAATGTGCCAAATTTCATGTATTTAGGCTAAATAGTTTTGAGTTGTGAGGGGGTCAAAAGTAGCTCCAAATGGTTCGTGTAATATTACACACGGCCGCTGCGTCGCCAGTTTTCTTTGAACACTTTTGCTGGACACGCTGCCGCGTGTCTAGATTCTCATGGCATGGGCAAGGAATCCCAACAAACTATAACCAAAGAATATATGTATAATAATCTATAACTAAAATTATAGAGGCAATTTACGTAAAACTATATATCTCCCCAGAGCTAGGAATATGATAGGTTTGTCACTAAACAAAATTTTTTTACAGGTGCCTTTTGATCGACAGAAAACTACATTTTGTACCGAAGATAGTAAATGCATATTGTGTGCTGCATAATATTGCCCTGAAAAATACGGACATGAATCAGGCAAATGTTATGCAGCCACATCCAGAGATGATTTTATCACAAGCACAAACTACGAGACTACGTCGTCATGCCAATAATGAACTGGAGATCGGGCGTAACTACCAAGCTCACCTGGTGGAACGTATATGGAACGACCGCCACATTGTACGTTGATGGTCATCAATAAACGGCTCGCCGGTCAGCTCCTGGCAATCATGCAATGCTTGAAAACCGTTGATAATAATTTTGGCTAAGATTTCATTAATCCTCTTTCATTGTCGTATTGTTTTAACAAATAATTGTACATAATATTGTAACAAAGAACACGGACCCTGGAGTCTGTGGAGCATAAATGGAAACAAAAAGTAACGGTGTTCAAAGTTTCAGATTAAATACCATTATATAATATGTATATGCCTAACAATTCACTAAATAGTTTCATTTTCTCAACAATATATTTTAAGTACCGTAAACTTTTTTTTTTTTTTTTTCCCCAGGGAAAATCCTTTATGGATACCACCCTACCCCGGGGGAGGCAGGGTGGTTATGTGGGAGTCCCGGTCGGTGTACCCACTAAAAACCCTGGGGCGTTTCTGCCTGACGCCCATGTGCTGGAGCTGCGGGAACGCTTTCGCACTCGTCCGCGGCTCCAGCGGCGCTGGTCCCTAAGACCCGGCCCTGATTAGTGGTGGAGCATCTCCACCCTACTTTCCTTAAGAGGCGCGCGGAAACACCGCGCGCGCCATCTCGGGGGCTACACTTGTCGGGCAACGGACTCCCCCGAGTCCGCCGCCCAAGCCCCGTGTTATGGAGGTTGGAGGAGAGCGTGGAAGACCCTCCTCCGACGCCCAGTTCTCCTTTGGCGCATTGGGAGATCCGACAGCATCTCCCGTTCGCGCTCCGCCGTTTCCTTTTGCAACATAACTTGTTCGCAAAAGGAAACGGCCGCCTCCCACGATCTCTCGCAACTGACCATTGAATTGATCAACGATGGAAGCGAGAGATCGTTTCCTACGACTGCGACGAGGTCACGTCGCTCACTCGCCCATGCTGGGCACTCCTTCAACGTATGCTGCGCTGTGTCCTCGTCGCAACCGCAGTGGTGGCACTCGGTTGTCGGTTCTCTACCGGCTATTCGACACAATTACTTTCCGAAGCATCCGTGCCCGGAAAGCACCTGCACCAGCCGGAAGGTAAGCGACCCGTGCGCCTTATCCAGCCAGTCCTCAAGAACCGGTTGGACAGCTTCGATGGTCCAGCTGCCAGCTCTCGGCTGGGCCAGCTCCTCCTTCCACTCCACGATCAAGGACCTCCTTGCTCGGGCTTTCCACAACTCGACCTCTCTGGGTTCCGGATTGTTCCCGCGTTGTCGGAGCTCCATGCGCCATGAATACATGTTCGCATGGACCTCCGCCTCTAGGTTCCACGGAGGTGATCCTGCCAAAACGCACGCCGCCTCGTACGAAATAGTGCGGTATCCTCTGGCCACACCGATTGCCATCATACGTTGCGGTCGCCTTAGTAAGGGGACCGTTTCGCGATTTAAGGCATCCGCCCAAATTGGCGCCCCGTACAAGGCCATCGACCGTATCACTCCAAGATACAGGCGGCGACTACCAGCTTTCGGTCCCCCGAGGTTAGGCAAGAGGCGTTTAAGAGCGCCAGCTGCACCCGTAAGTCGAGGGACCAACTGCGCGAAATGCTCCCGAAAATTCCACTTTCCGTCGAGGCAAAGTCCAAGATACTTCATTGTGGGCTTCACCTCGATCGATCCACTCCCAATAACGATGCTGGCACTCCTTGGAGGCGCACGACGAGGGCCATGGAACACCAAGGCCTCCGATTTGTTGAGCGCCACCCGGAGCCCCAGCCTGCCCCCAGGCAAGTCGTGCAGCCTCTTCATAGGTTTTGCCTCGGGCAGTCACAAGCGTGTCGTCTGCGTAGCAGGTCACGTTGGCGCCTGGATTGAGAGCTCCCCTCAGAACCCAGTCGTACCCGATGTCCCACATTACCGGCCCGAGAACCGAGCCCTGCGGGACACCGCACGTCATCTCCCAACACAGCAGTTGGCCGTCCTTTCACGGACACGAGACGTATCTCTCGGAAAAGTACGAACCAATAATTCGGCCGAGATAAATGGAGGACGAGGACCCCTCTCCTCTCTATGAGAAAAGGAAAAATTCTCCTATATTTAGACGCGATAGACATCTAGCCTCAGCCCTGACACGAGGTGAGATAGAGTACTTGTTATCTCAATGGGACAACCCAAGAGGTTTAAAGAAAGAACACTTGTTGTTGAAACAAGATGCAAAATCAGTAACATTTCTTCCCTCAGATCAATATATCCACTGGGCATTACTACATATCTCGGGGAGTTCTCCCTCTCCTAAACACACAGAGCAGCTAATGCGCCACATGAGGGTGGCCACAGGTGCAGCGAGATTGGGACACAAAAATTACACGAAGATTGACCCCACTCTCAAGCCTCCAGTAGCAGATGATCTTCTTACAAGAACATTCTCAATAAAGAAAGCATTAGCGGCGATAACTGACAATGTCACATTCAGCAAAAAGTTCAAGCAAGAGTATAACTTCTTCGGATGCAAGGCTGTCTGTTATGGCAACTTGCATTTAGTGTGGACATCTGACAGATTTGCATACCTCATCACCCACAGTCACTTTTTGGCTGTAAGAGATTGCATTAATGCCTGGTTCTCTAGGTTAGCGTACTCTTACCAAAATCAAGAAAAATATCCAGGATACAATCTATACAATGAGGTTGCGAATATAATTACTGCAGTATTGCGAGATATAGGGATGTATAAAGATGACACCTTTGATATACTCAAAGCATGGCAACCACTAGTCATAGGGACGATATTGAAGTATATGGAGTCTGATCCCGCTTTTTTAACTTCCATGGAAGATGTAACAACCAAATACAAGGATTCTTATCTTTTGCATTTGGCAATGCGACCAGTCACCAGTTACATAGACTGCCATGTGGCCCTTGAATTGACCGGTTTAACTAAAAGCTTTGGCCATCCCGAGATCGTGATGGATGAAAGTGTGGCTGCTTGGTTTGACAAAGGGACAGTAAGGAAGGAAAATTTAGAAGAGACAGGACAACTAGCACGTGCTGCCTTTGTGTTAGAGTTCTCAAGAAACTACTACAAAAATAGGAGAAGGTGGCCAAATCTCAAGTTTTTGTATGGAGCTGACCCTCGCGTGAGAGAATGCTACACAGGAGGGTTCTGGGGTGAGTCACCTACAGATCCGTGGACCCCAGAAATGTTCACATATGTACAAATGGCTCCCACTCTTGCATTTGACTACCAAGTATATACAGCTGATTTGCTCTCAGATAAATCTGTGATTCCTGGCCACATAGAACCCTACATGGATTCTTTCCACAAGGGCCTCCTAGAGAGAACGGGAATGTAATACTCCAATATATATCCCGAGAGAGTGTGAATGTCAGAGAGATAATAGACATCATTGCAACCGGACATATACCCAAAAACTGGAAAATATGTATTGGAGTGGCTAAAGAAAGAGAGATGAAGAAGAGGAAGGCCAGGTTCTTTGGGAAAATGACATTAGAGATGAGATTATATCAGGTTGCCACAGAAAATAACATCAAGAACCTGTTTAAGTTCATTCCTCACCAAACCATGACCAAAAGTGAGGATGGATTGATGAAGCATCTAATCAAGATGGCTAACTCCCCAGACAATGAAGAAGGGTGTCATGTCTTTATATTCATAGATTTTGCATCTTGGTGTACCAGCTTTAGATGGGAGGGTGTAACGCCTCTAATGGCAGAGCTGGACAGGCTGTTAGGATTAAGTGGGGTATTTTCCTTCACTCAGATGTTCCCTCTCATGAGTGTGTTGCTATTTCAAGATCGCTTCAACCCACCTCGACAGGGAGAAGATGGGGATCCCATAAATGGACCCAGATGTGTACACGGACCCGAGGCATGGATGGAAGGCCTTCGTCAGAAGGGATAGACCCTATTGACAATTCTTCTCATCCTGATTGCCTCTTGGAGATGCAACACTGTGGCAACCCTTACTGGTCAAGGAGACAACCAGGTAATCTACTCGAGGATACCATCACGCAAGACACTGGAAGATCTAAGGATGACAAAGGCTGAGTATATCATATGGTTCCAAACTGTGTTGAGAGATCTTTGTAATGGGGCAGGAATAGTGATGAAATTAGAAGAGACATGGGTCTCTGGGATCTTATTAGAATACGGGAGAGAATTCTTTGTAAAAGGATCACAGGTGAGCTCCGCACTGAAAAGGATCTCCAGAATAGCTAGTGAGGCCAATCAAACTATTCCCTCGATAAACGGCGACATAGCTGGAGTGTTCTCTACTGGAATGGCAGCCGCTCAGAAGGATCATCACCCTGTGGCGGCTTACTGGACAGCAATTGTGGAGGCAAGTTTTGTCCTTCAAGAACGTTTTCCTCAGCTTCAAAAGTACCCTGTTGAGTATATCACAGCCTTATTGTCCACGTCACGGATACTCGGAGGATTCCCCATCACTTTGTTTGCCAACTTTTGTACAAGGTCTGTACAGGATCCGCTCACCAGTCAACTGAGTCTTGTAAAAACCTTCTTGGAGTCCCCGCGTCACAGAGATCACATGCTAAGGATAGCAACCACCGAGATGAAACACTCTGATCCCAAGATGCTGGTACAGGACCCCTTATCCCTTCCCTTGAGTATGCCAAGACAGCCGGAAAATTACATCAAGGACAAGATCACGGAAGGGCTTCCCACCCTCATCAAGAACAGAGAGCTTCTTCCTTTGTTTGAGCCCGAGGTAGAGATACGTAGAAATGAGTTGTTGGATGATCTGATGAGAATTCGACCGTGCAATCCCAAGCTTCTGTCCAAGTTAATGGCATTGTCAAATGTGGGGAAGCAAGATGCCTTAGTGAGGAAGTTTTCAAACACTCGCTCTATTCAAGCCATTGCTTGCAGAGATTGGAACTCAGAGATAAATATTCTCATAAAGATACGTAGCCTAGAGGATGGGACAATCAGACACATATTGGCAAGAACCATTGATACAACCCTTCAGAGAATTACAACAAATGTATGCACTACTCAGCTAGCACAGGAGCTGAGAGAAAGAGGATGGGGTATCCAAATTGAGGGCATAACCATGGCGGCTCAACAGGAACAAACAAGTGTCTGTGGGTGGCATCAAGTTCCCATACAAGATTACACCAAGACCATCACACTCACTATCCGAGGTGATCCAACACTGCCGTAGGAACTCTCGAGAGGACCTGTCCCTCCATATATTGGAGCTCCAACCAAAGTGAAGGCGAAACGTCAGCCGCTTCAAGACACTGAGTCATACAGCTTCAATCAGGCTCTTCTTCAGGCACTCCAACTGAGGTCTTGGGTGAAAGGTGATGAAGGTATGACAACGTTGATTGACTCAATCAACCAGGAAAAGACCAATGCCACAGGAGAAGAACTGGATAGACGAACAGCTCATGTTTACTCGGGATCCATTACTCACAGACTGCCGTGCCCAACTATGAACAGAGGAGGCCAGAGTAACTCAACAAGCAACATGGCTTCTCACGTGTAAGTGTGTTCCAGCACAGCCACTGATTTTGCCAAGCAGGGCATTGATTACACAATCTGCTTCCAATCAGTATTCCTTTACGGGATATCAGTTGTAGGACTCCTATATAGGGAAGCCGGGACACTACCAGATAAGATGGCTATCATCCTGAATAAAGGATGCTGCATATGGACCATTGTCCCAGAGGTGTTCACACTTGATGCATCAACATACAAGGGTGTTGTGATTCCATCAACTATGGCAGACCTCCCAGACAGTCGAGATCGTTTTGGCACAGAGGGCTTAGAAGTGATACCTCCTGTGGAGTCTTATCATGTGCACATGGCTTTCCGCTTTGCTGTATGGATCTTGGGGAGGCCCTGATACGGGCGCCATGTCAGCCTTGGAAAATCGGGCTATAGATGAGATTAGCACACCTCCATTTGTGAACTTGTCTGAGACATCCCGATTGGATGTTGTGCCTTTCATTCGACATCTTGTGACATATCTTCTGATCTTGGACCCTTCACTAATAGGAAACTTGTCCTTGCTTATGAACGAGATAAGGAAAGCTAAGACCCGCACAGGATTTGATGATCTAATTGACACATTTGCCCTCAGTGGCTTAACCCACAGGTTCTGTAGAGAAACTGTATCATCCATGTTGGACCTGGAAGATTATGAAGGATGGAGGATCACCTTGTGTGATTATCTGGTCAATATTGTGGGAGGGAATACAACAAAACACTTGAGTAGATGGTTCTGTCTTATTCCAGACGAAGAGGATTTCCTATTGAAGAAATGGGTCCGATCAGTGACCAGCCTACTAGGTGAATACATTGACATAAGAACGCGCACAAAAGAGGATCTCTTAGATACATATCAAGCTGTGGTTGATGGCTTGCACCAAAAGGGATACACACCCCCGAACTTACGCGTGTGCTCATCTTAAGAAGAAAGCGTTGCAGCTATAAGACGAGCCCCTAGACCTATAGCCAGAGGTTTTAGTCCAATCCCTGATACACCGACAGACCTGGTCACAGATGACCCCTCTCATCCTGTCCCCGAAGATCGTGAGAGACTGATGTTTTGTCTTGATGGAGGAAGAGATGTTAACCATCTGTATGAAATGGCACGTTACTTAAGAATCATTCTTAATTATAGACACCCCCAAGGAGTGACCCTTGTTACAACTCATGATAAAGGTGGTAGACAATACTCTGTGTTGTATCACTGCCTGCGAGATGTCCTCCAGGAGGGTTTCCCTATTTGGAAGGTTGAACCAACTGAATCGGCAAAGCTTTTGGAGACGGGCCCGCTGTTTAAGTACCGTAAACTGCTCCAACTTTGCCAACTAAGACCAACTTTGCCTAAACCATAAAATACCATTTTGCTTTTGACACATCATCTGTATTTTACTTTTGAAAATGGGGTAAATAACATTACTAAAGTGGCAACCCATTTCGTTTTTTTTTCTGAGGTAACACTGTCATATGAACCGTCATTGTATTGTCAAAGACTCGCAGGCGAAGAACGTTATTTTGTTGTGGTTGTAAACTTTTTGTTTTTTCCTGTTTAACGCTAGAAATACTATTTTTTCAAACCATCACAAGGTAAGAAAATATACCATTTTAATGTGACTACTGCTTTTTTTAGTGAAATTGCTTAGTTAAGGTAATATAGAGTGTAGGTAATGTTGCAAACGGTTACTCGAACACAAATTACACAACTTTGCCTAGAGCTAGAGCTGCCACTATGTATTTTAACCGACTTTCGAAAATGAGAATTTTTGACCTCACAATTTGCATGGAATATGTACCTGATTGTTACTTTCGCGTATCTTCGCGTTTTTTACGAAACAATTAACCGTATGTTATTTTAATAATATCGAATATATAAAAATAATACATAAGATATTTATAGTATTATATTTGTATTCTCTACCCCTGACGCAAAAGGGGGTGTCAATTTGACTGCTATGTGTGTGTCTGTCTGTCTGTGGCACTGTAGCGCCTAATCGAGTCAATCAATTTTGCTTTGGTGCGGTTTTTTGTTAGAAAGCGTGTCTTCCGGCGGTGGTCTTTAGACACTTAATGTCAAAATCGGTACTTGTATTGTAAATAAATATGTTTTCTTATATTTTCGGCAGTGCCTACATGAAGAAATGGGAAAGAAAGGAAGCAGAAGAAAACCTGGCGCCAGGCAATATGCTGACTACTCACAAGAAACTTTGGAGGTTGCAGTGGATTTAGTTAAAAGTCGAGCCATTTCTTCTTATGAAGCTGAAAAACAGTTTGGAATACCGCGACGGACAATTTTAAACAAATGTAAAAACTTACACGATAAGCCCGTAGGGCGACCTCAAGAGCTAGCAATAGACGAAGAAAGGCACATTGCCGAAGTAGTTAACATCGCAGCGGAATTTGGTAGCCCCCTTAGTCTACTTGAATTGCGTATGTTGGTATATAACTACTTGGAAAAAAATGGAAAGTCAACCCTTTTTAATGGAAAAATGCCTGGTGAACGTTGGGCTCGTAATTTTCTGAAGCGCCATAATTTCACGCAGAGGGCTACACAAAATATCAAAAGATGTAGGGCCACAAAAAGTGTTGCAGAAATGACCGAGTTTTATAAAAACTTAGAATCTTCAATAAAAGACATCCCTAGTAGCAACATTCTGAATTTTGACGAAACAAACCTTAGCGATGATCCTGGCTCTCAGAAAGCAATTTTCAAAAGAGGTGTCAAACATCCCGAAAGAGTGCTGAACTCTAGTAAGAGCTCCGTGTCCATAATGTTTGCCATAACAGCTGACGGTGATTGCTTACCACCATACGTTGTGTACAAGTCGGAACACTTATGGTCCCGCTGGTGTGAGTTTGGTCCACCAAATGCGCGATATAATCGTACAAAATCCGGATGGTTCGATATGACTTGCTTCGACGATTGGTTTAACCCTAGAAAGATAATCTACGTCAAAATGACTCCGTGTGTTTAGAAATATTGCTGTCTCTCTCTAATTCGCGCAAATCCGGCGCAGTGCTTTACAGACATTTCAGTCGCCGGGCGGAGCTATCGAGTGGCGGTCGCGGCATCGATGTAAGTGTTCCCGTTTTCGAAATACAACAGGTGTTGGAGTCAAAATGACGTATGATTATCT
Source organism: Hypomecis atomaria (assembly GCA_964007245.1). Lineage (NCBI taxonomy): Eukaryota > Metazoa > Arthropoda > Insecta > Lepidoptera > Geometridae > Hypomecis > Hypomecis atomaria. The sequence continues at coordinate 3,559,678 of OZ023294.1, read as the reverse complement.
TTTACGTGACTTTTAGGAATTTTGTATGCGTTTCAATTAGGGTTCTTTTCGGTAACTTTTCTTTGTTTTAGCGATATTTTTACCTTTATTTTATATTTATAAATATTATAGAATATCCGGTCGCAATGGGAAATCGGAATTTAAAAGACGAAAGCATCCTAGCGGCTCTTTTAGAGAGCGATGAAGATCTTTCATTTGCCGACACTGACAGCGAGCTCGAGGACCATCTGAGCGAAGACAACGTGCAGAGTGACGTTGAGGAGGCATTCGTCGATGAGGAGAGGGACCAAGAATCAATAGCATCCAGTCTACCACCTGAAGGAAATGCTGAACAAGTACCACCATCTACAGCTTCTCGTCGTCTGATAACCGTCTCTCGGCCTAGCATAAGAGATAAAAAGCTGAATTGCATTCGTAAATGCATATATAATATACAGGCACAATGTTGTCACTAAAGGCGAGAAGCCTCTAAACCGCCACAAATTCATGAAACACTTGAGCATGACTCTAACTTCACTCTATTTGGCCAAGCACTTGGAAGCACCCACTTTGAAGCGATATTTGCGAGATGAGATAAAGAATACGTTACCGAAAGCTCCTGGACCAACCGAAGACGACACAGAAGAGCCCAATCGAAAGAAACGTACTTACTGTGCCTATTGCCCCTCTAAAAAAAGCGTAAGGCTAAGGCGTAAGGCGTTTGATGTTGCAGAAAGTGCAAAAAAGTTATTTGTCGTGAACATAACATTGACATGTGCCTGAGTTGCATCTAATCGGTCTCCGTAGATTCATGTGTTAAAAATGTAAAGAGTCTATTGTTTCGAACTAACAGTTTTACTAAAAATGACTGATTAGTCTAAAAAATGTGATTTCATAATTATAAGAAAAGTTCCTATGTTTTGTTACTTTAAAATGACAGCCATTATGTTTCTTTACTTTTTTAAATATTTAATAAACAGTACTTATATATAATTATGTTGCATTTTTATTTAAACTGATATGCAAAATACATATACACCATAGTTCATCAAATGAAGTAAATAATCAGCAGTGCTCAAAGTAGCATACCGGAAGCCGTTTAGACACCCCAGTGACACTCTGTTTCAAGAACTGAACCATGTCAACACGAGAGGACTATATATCCTGGCTATTGCACTAAGATACCATAAAACTGCACCTTTCACTATGTCAGACCCATTGCAGCTCTCACGCCGTCGGGCCTGGAAACTGCCAATGATAAGAAGCAAGTTTGCAGAACGCTCATTTGCATTTAGGGGTCCGTATGTTTACCAAGTCCTTGACAAAAAAAATAATATTTTAAGTGATTCCAGGTATGTATGTAAGCTAAAAATATCAAACTACTTGAAATCCCTGGGGTACAATGATATAGAAAACCTAATCAAACCAGTAAGCTAACTGGAGACCTTCCAGGCCTTTAAATTGTCTCTGATTCCGTTCCGCCGCTTTAAATCCAAACGCGTCCTATTTGAGCATAACTATGAAGGTAAAGCTAGAAGCAAGGTTTCATTAGAAGCCAAGCAAGAATACGATCTCGCTCACACTCGGTGATGTATTTGCGAGCCCAACTCTCATGAGGCTGACGCTACGCAGATACGTCACTCATCTTACATAAAATATTCACACACATATACATACATACAAACACACACATACACAACATTCACTCCATACCTATATGCCAGTTGCCACCGGTAGTTCGGTAATAATCTTCTTGTGATACATGTAAGTATTATATAAGTACTGTATATCTATATTAGAATCATGTCTATCCAAAGTACATACCTAAATTTACAAAAACGAAAGACACTGGATTTCGCGACACAGGCTAGCCTAGTGCGAAATCCAGGGTGCATAAAATTACATTGAAATACATTAAAATTTACCTGTTTTGTTAAAACTAAGTATTATTATAACAATGTTCTGCACATGTGTTATTTGGAAATAAAAATATGTTTATGTTTATGTTTAATAAAATTAAATGTCCAGCGCAGTAAGAAAAAATTCTTTGAAATAATAGCCATTTAAATCTAAGGAGTCATTTTGACGTATGATTATCTTTTCCGTATATCTAAATAAGATTATCTTTTTAGGGTTAAAACCATTGTCTTACCATGGGCGGATTCACGTGAGGGCACTAAAGTCATAATTGGAGACAATCTTGCGTCACACCTAAGTGTTGAAGTTATCAAACTATGTGAGGAGCGTAATATTCGCATTGTATTTTTACCACCCAACGCAACACATCTAACACAACCACTTGATGTTGCTTTTTTTGGACCAATGAAAAAACGTTGGCGCGAGATTCTGCTGCAATACAAACTTCAAAATCAAAATTCAACCACAATAAACAAGTGTCACTTTCCACAATTGTTGCAAGAGCTAATGACAAAAATTCACATGACCCAAGCCACCACAATACGTAGTGGGTTTGCGGCATCAGGAATTTTTCCCCTCGATCCCTCGAGAGTTCTGAAAAAAATTCCAATCACGTCAGAGGAAGACAAAAATAAATTTGATAGTTGTCTTCTGGAATATCTTCAAAAAATAAGGAAGCCAACGAACCAGCCTAGTAAAAAATCAAACAAAAAGCTATCTGTAGAAGCCGGAAAATCAATATCGACAGAAGAAGCAGAAACACATACGATCAACAAAGTAACTGATTTATCAAAAACTCAAGGTGTTGTCGAGACATCGAAATATAAGAAAAGTAAAAAGAAAATTGCAAAGAAAACTAAGATAAACGTAGATCAAAATACAAAATTCCAAGAATTATCACAGCCAGAGTCATTGAAAAATTTATGCTTTAAAGTTATAAGAGAGCTCTGGTTATTTGAAGAGAGTGAAATAATCGCAAGTTTTAATACACAATACAGAGAAACACAAAATTCGGTTCACTTAATTGAGCAATTATCTAAAAATGATCCTTCGAATTTGCCATTCATTGCTATGAATGGAAATGATTTGCCATCATGTCTTATGACGAAAAAAATAGAAGAGAGCAAGAAACTAGAAGAATCTTCTATTAAGATATTATCAAACGTAATCTACAAACCTGGAACATCTAAATCAGAGCCCTCTTGGAATAAAAATAATACTCAAAAAAAGGAAATTTCTCCAGATACTACAACTATAACGAAGTCAGTATTATATATATATGTATATATAGCAAACAAAATTGTTTCCTAAAATTAAAGAAACAAATTACAGAGAAGAAAAAACATTAAAGGTAGAAGAACAAAAAACGAACAAAAAAAAAGATTCTGAAAGCAGTAGTAACAGGAAGAGGAAAGCTATAACTAATTTGGACTTAAAGAAATAAAAAACGACACATAAAAATATTTATTGGAAAAGAAAAAAGACAGTTTTTTGTGAAAGTTCTTTCGAGAATTCTTCTATTGAAATTAAAAATAATGACACAGATAGTTCTGATTACGAAACGTTCAATGATTACATAACTGAATGTCTCATGGAGCATGGAAAGGAAAATTTAGATCCTATGCCTGAGATTCCATTTGGATTACATGATATTGATTTTTCTGAAGAAAATCCCAAATTTAAGGAAGGGGACTGGATTTTGACTCAGTTTTCCACAAAAAAAGTGTGAAGCATTTCGTTGGGAAAATTATATCATTGAATAATCAAGTATCTACAGTAAAATTTTTAAGGAGGGTGAAAAATTCTAAGCATGAAAAAGGGACTACTTTTAGCTACCCGAAAGTGAATGACGTCTCCACCATACCACATTCGGAAGATGTTATATCACTTCTGCCCGAACCACTAATTTCCCGTCGTGGACAAGTCATATTTAGTGTCGATTTTGCTAAATTCAACATTCAATAAGTGATAGAATAGCAAAGGAAAGAAAGGTGATTTTGGACAAAAAGTACCTAATTTGTGATAATTATGAATAAATAAATAAAAATCCGAAGTAAATTAAAATAATTAGGTAGGTAATTAACACTAAGAAGTTATAAATGATTCAGTTATAAATTTATTTATATCCACTTCTAATTCGTAATATTGATAATCGTATAATTTAAGAATATTTTATCGTACCAAAGACGCTATGCCACCTACTAACTTCTTTTTTTTTCAGAAATAGATGGTCAAGTGCTTTTTTTAAAGCCTCTTTATAAATTGTTGTCAACTCTTTTCATCGTCACTGAATGTGTTGTTAGTACAAGAAGGTAGATGTAAGATTTATGGTAACAAAAAAAGTTGTATAACGTGTACCTATCTATTGACTTTGTTTTTTAGCACAACCCTAATAAGTTTCTCCGATTGTATGGGTAAATTTTCCAGGCAAGCTCAACTTTGCCTAATTTCGAGAAAAAAAAATCTAAGCCGTTTTGAATTGTGTGCAAAGATATTTAACGATCAGACTTTAGCAAGCCTATAAAACAAAGACAAGGTTTTTTGACTCTGCTTTTATTTTGTAAAATAATCTTCTAGGCAAAGTTGGATTTTTTTGCCACAACTTTGCCTACTACTTTGGAAGCTTCTATTTCATTTTATTCAAAGATTTTGAACTATTTGACACCATACAGCATAAGATAAAATGTCTAATATTGTGTATTCGAGCAAAAACACCCAGATAATACTCGTATACATATTATGGTAAATATCTGCAAAAAACTTGAAATCCCGTGCAAAGTTGCAGCAGTTTACGGTAATCTTATTTATTAATTACAGTAACTAGGTATACAACATAGGTTAAAACTTATTAGTAATATTTGGCCTCACTCCCATCACTGGGCTGGGTCATTCATGGCCCATCTAAACAAAAGAAAAAAGGTACGATTAACTACATACGAGTATGTCATTTAGAGGAGGTTGGCGAGAGCGAAGAAAACGAGCTGCGCCAATACTTCTCGGTGGAGGGCCTGCTCATCGCACCTAAGTTGCCTCTCGCGGATCCAGAAAAGCGCGCACTCGACATCATGGACGCATCGACGATACAGCACCCGGATGGGTATTATGAGACATCGTTGTTATGGGCGGATAAGGAGCCCATAATGCCTGAGAATAACAACGACGCGCTCAAACGCCTACAAGGTTTAGAGAAGAAGTTAAGTAAAAATCCCGAGCTAGCACGCCGCTACGCCCAGCGGATGGACGACTTAGGCCTGGTTCACACGGCATTGTACTGCACGTTTTTTTGCAGTATACGTCTTAACGTATAAATAGTGACCATACAACGTACATAGATCCATTCACACGACGATTGTAGGTACTGCAAAAAACGTGTACCGCTTATACGTTTAAACCATAGACAGTAGGAAAAAAGAGTGGACTCGGCATTAAAATAGGTACTTATAAATATATCGGCGTCTCTTTTTAACTCAAAGAGTGTAACCGTACGTAAAAAAAAACAATGGTAGTTTTATCATTGCCATAAATTACAACAATGCGGCCAGGCGCCATGTTTTGTCACGGCCAACAACAAGTACGTCAGTTGTCATAGCGACTTGCTTGTTGCAAATTTTGAAGAAAATTGAGTGTTTTTATGCGATATCGTTCCTGTGTAATAGTGTAGAAACTTGCATAATATTGTTTTTATCATGGGTAAGTGCAGTGTGTTAGGCTGCCCCAAGAAAAACAATAAAAAACATCCAAAGATAACGTTGCACAGGTAAGTACCGTAGAACCTTACAACATTGCCCTCGGAATACATCTTTGCCCAAAACCAAAAATTAACTAAAAGTAGTTGTACCCCATTCATTTTTTTTTAATGGTAACATTTTTCAACATTTCGTGCAATCTCTGACATATACATGGTAACACAAATTATCCGTTGTGTTCCTAACTTCACTCAGTTGACTGTCAGCAGTTGTCAAAGTAGACGTCTACGCAGGTGGTGCCAATTTTGTTGTTCGTGTTGAACCGTGCTGAATCCAAAAGAATTATTGGAGGTGATTGTGCTCATAACTGATTGAATAGCGATTAATTTTGTTCTGGTTTTACCGTTTTAGCTGTCTTTATTACGAAAAAATTCAAGTGGGCAAAGTTGTAAGCAACTGTGTAGCAAAGAGTTTGCAACATTGCCCACCTTAAAAATGGTGTTAGGGTTGTCACTTTTTCAATCTGGAAAATATATAAATACAGATAAGGTTTTTAATTTCTTATTCTAGGTAAAGATTGTGAGTCATATTTGTACTTACCTTTGATGGCTTAGATTCGCAACTGGACTCAATAGGTGGCGCTGCGCTTAGGTTTTACTAATTTTATGGCAATTTTTTTGTAGATCGTAAGAAGTGGTAAAGAGGCCTTTGCCCAGCAGTGGGACAATATACCTATCCAAAAAGTATTTGAAAGGTCTGCTAGTTCAAACACTTTATTATGTGAATGTAAGCTAAGTAAAAGTATTCCTAGGTAAGATCTTGGCAAATATCTTAAAATATATTAATTTGACACTTATGGGCCAGGCAGTGCAGCGTGTGTACGAAGCACGCAATTTGGGGTTGTGTATTGATGATGCATTAAGATATGAAAGCCACGTAGCCGAAGCCGTTCGGAATTGCTTTTTTCGATTGAAAGCTCTGTACAAACTTAGACCTTTCTTGCAAGAAGAACTACGTGTCCAGCTAGTAGAAAGTCTTGTTTTATCCAAATTAAACTATGCTGATACTGTGTACGGTCCTCGGCTCCTTGCTCGAACGCAGCGTCTTGTGCAGCGCGTACAGAATGCATGTGCTCGATTCTGTTTCCACATTCCGCCCAGATCACATGTCACGCCCTTTTTGAATAATCACTATTTGCTGAAAATGAAATCCCGCCGAAAATTACACCTCGCATGTCTGCTTTTTGGAGTTGTGAATTACGGTAACCCTTCTTACTTGCCGGAAAAAATTAAGTGGGTCTCCGACTGCAGACATCGTTACCGTAGGTTGTGTGCCCAGCAATTGGCTATGCCGCCTTGTCACACCGTCAATTTTAGAGGAAGCTTCCGATATGCGGCAGCCAAATGCTGGAATAATCTGCCTCCTCCTATCAGGGAACTAAAGACTCTCTACTCCTTTCGTTTAAAGCTGAAACACTATCTTTTATCCAAACAACTGCAGCATGGATTGATAATGAACGGTCGTTCAATCCTTTATTTGACTCCAAGCTTACTCATTCTTCCTGGCCATCTTCTGTTCCTTACTTGCCAGCTTTTGTTATTTAACAAAGTTTTTATTTTATGATGTGGATAAATTTTATGTAACTATGTATTTATTTATTATATCACCTTCAAATGTATTTTTACGGATGTTTTTTGTTAAGTAAAGTTATATTATACTAATATTATATCACCCTTATATTATATTTTATTCTGTATATTATTATGTATTTCTGTTGGTTTCAATATAAACTTTTTGCTTTGTATGATTTTTTGTTATGATATTTTTTTGTAATTTTCGTACTTTTGTCCATATACCTACTTTCCGATTATTATTTATTTTTTGTTTCTACCCTCGACAAGGGGCTCATCTGAAAACCAGCGCTGAGTGTAAGGTAACTACCTGCACTCAGCATTAATGCTGAGATGAGCCCTTTTCGACATTTCTGTCATTTCTTTATTGATTTACAATTTTGTTTTATAATGTTAATGTATCTGTGTTATGTCGAATAAATATAATTTCATTTCATTTCATTTCAAATACTGAAAATGATGTACCGTCATGTTTAAAACCAGGTACAATATCGGATAGCCAAAAGTCTGAAAACTGTCTGACAAAAAAATTAATAATCTCTAATGAAAAGGTAAATTCTTACAACAAGATAACATGTCCCGAAAAAGTAAACAAAATTAAAAAACTTCTAAGCGGAGTAGACATTACACAGAAGTAAGCTCTGCAGATGAAATTAGCTCCTATGAAAAAACGAAAAGGAGTAAAACATGAAGTTAATATTTATGAAAAAAATACTAATGATGAACCGAGTACATCAATTGACGCAACAAGAAAACGTAAACAAAATGATTCTAAAAATTCAGAGAGTCAACGAGTTCAGAAGAAAGTGACAAAATGCATTTTTTTTACAAAAGATGGTACTGCAAGTAAAGAAAGACCAGAAGTAAGCAATAAGGTAACCAAGCGTGAAGAAAAGGCAAAATCAAAGAAGAGAAACTTTAAAATAGAAACAAGCTCCGAAATTTCAGATACTATGAGCATAGCAAACACAGAAGATTCATTTGATGGAACATTTGATGAATATCTCACGGCTTTTTGTGAAGAACAAAACGGGAAAGAAAATATGGATCCAGAATCAGATGTTGTTGTACCAATTGGGTGCAGCGACATTCTATACTGCGCAGATAATAACTGCCATAAAGATGATTGGATTGTTGCCAAGTTTGCAACGAAGAAGAGTCTGAAACACTATGTCGGACGCATTTTAAGAGTGAGTAACAATTCCTCAATTAATAAAACATTCCCACAGTCAAATTTTTAAGGAAAGTTAAAAATTCAAAAAATTCAAAAGGATTAGTTTTTACTTACCCAGACATAGATGATGTATGCGAAATGAACCACCCTGATGATATACTTCTGATTTTACCTAAACCAAATATTTCTCGGCGCGGACAAATAATTTTTAACATAAATTTATGTGATTACAACATTCAATAAATCATATAAGTACATATAATTTACGACTGTTTATAACCAATGACTTGCTTGCTTGTTTTATAACCAATGACATAGATGTCCTTGTTAATTAAGCCTACGAATTTAAAAGCTAAATTGTTGTATTTTTGATTGTAATTTTTTGGCGTATTGTATTTTTGAATTTAAAATATTTTTGGAATATTTTGAACAAGTACCTAGGTACTTGTACATAGCCTAATAGTGTTATGCTGATATCCAAATATTTTACGTTTTTACTGTAGGATACAATAGCAATGTTTTAATAGATTGGTCCAAGTAAGCAACACATTGGGCTTTTCAAAAATGTTCGTTTTGAGTTTTTGATTTAGATATTATATAATTTTGTTTTTTCTTAAAACCGTTATTTCAATGTTAGGTAGCTTAAAAATAGCAAAAATTAGGTAGCTTTTGAATTGCCTGTTTTGGAAAGTATTGTTTAGACGTTAAAATAACTTCAGATGATTTATTGCTACTTTGTTAAGTTTATATGTAAATCCGTTTATTAATTATTAAAATAAGTATCTCTAAAAAAGTGATCTCTAATTAATCCAAAGGTTAAGAAGTTGGATAACATGTATTATTATTTTTTTCATTCATAATTATAATTAATAGTGATCTCCAGCTGTATAAGCGCCGCTTAGATTTGTTTATAAGTTTTGTTCCTTTCGGTGCCAATAGATGACACTGGGAGTCCTTTATTGTTTAATTAAAATATTAAAAGGCTCCCTGAGACATCCATTGACGCAAAACAAATTAAAACTTGTTAAGAAACCGGAGCAGCGCTCTTGGACACTAATTATCCATAGGATATTTAATTTGGAAACTTTTGTTTTTGATTCAGGTATTATATTAATTTTGTGTTTTCTTAAAACCGTAATTTCAAAGTTGAATTTGGTATCTTTTGAATTGCCTGTTTTGCAAAGTATTTTCAAACGTTAAAACAACTTCAGATGATTTTTTGCTACATTGTTAAGTTTGTATGTAAATCCGTTTAATGATTATTAAAATAAGTATCTCTAAAAATGTGATCTCTAATTAGCCAAAGGTTAAGAAGTTGGAAAACGAGTATTATTGTTTATTCATAATTATAATTAATAGTAATCTCCAGCAGTGTAAGCGCCGCTTAGGTTTGTTAATTACTAATAAAAATAATTCGTACGAATAAAACATACCTGATTTTTATTTCGCAGCAACCCTAGCACTTGGCGTCTTTTGTATAAAAATAGCTTTGGAAGGTATTCCAACATTGCCCACCTCAATATACAACGTGTAACAGAACGATTGAAAAATACTTAAACCACACATGCTCAGACATATTTAAAACTTACCCCATAAGGTCTCATAATCCTCAGTATATTAGATTACGAGTTATACCAAGTTAAAGTTTTGCGTAAAATAACCTGATGTCAACCCTAAATGTATCAGCTGACGGTAGTGGCCTTGACTGACAAAGAATAATAAGGCGTGCATAAACATTTTATTTTTGCCTACGAAATCGTGGACGGGCTTTTACACACAAACATTTAGGTAAGTAGGTACCTACATGGTCCTAGGTACAAGTTACAAGGTCATAGATTGATGTACTGTACCTAACTTATCTGAACTGCCTGGACTAGAACATGTTGTAAGTACTTACCTGTCGCATACAATGATTACATCGCCCATGCAAAACCCTTTCTTATGTAGCAGGACTATAAAAAAATATTCATAAAGTTAATTTTTTTTGTCACTCATACTAATTTGCATGTGTAATGTAAGTAGCATTTACAAAAAACGCATCAGTTACTGTCGTGAAGATGACATGGTAAATTGTGAATTCAAGTTGTACTATCTATGGTTTAATAAAAAAACAGTCGCTGGCCGTGATGTTTTAAGTGGTCTAAAACTGACAATAGACTAAACACTCAGCGTATTCTACTGGCTCCACGTCATGTCCAAATAAAAAAATACATACCTACCTAACTACATTGAAAGTTAAATTTTATTTAATTTTTGAAGCTTAGCTTTAAAAAAACATTAAACACGACACGGAAATATCTAGGTATTATTTTAACCGTAAAAAGAGCGAGACGACAGCCAAAGTAATGTTGAAGTAAAAATGTTGTTCACTCCCCAGATACATTTTATTGTTTAATTTAGTTACCCTAAAAATACTACATTAAAATAGAAGTCACGCCTAACAATAGGTATCAAACCAAAGTTGAAGCATTTCAACTACGCATCTTTATTTTATTCTTTGTGATCGGCTATTAGTCCACGTTGACTGGCGGCGTGGACAAACGATCCGTCAAGGTGACCAAACAAACACCGAAACCAATCACGAATGAGAGGTAATATGGCGGATATTTAAGCTCCGCCCCCAAAAATTATGATGTTTAAAAATATGGGTTCCGTACATTTTTTTGTTGTAGTATTGTTTTATTATGGTAAAATGTTGTGTGCTTAGTTATTTAGTTTCTACTACATCCATCCATCAGCCATAGGACATTCACTGCTAGACACAGGCCTCCCCTAAAGATCTCTAATACGACCGGTTGGTAGCGGCTTGAAACCAGCGCGGTCTCGCGGTTTTGATGAGGTCATCCGTCATCCTAGTGGGTGGTCGCCCAACGCTGCGCTTGCCGGTATGTGGTCTCCACTCGAGAATGACCCCATCGGTCATCAGTCCTCCGTGATATGTGCCCTGCCGATAAATTTGGTTCTTCTATGGATCCCCTCATTACTTATTCGATCTCGCGGAGAGAGTCAAGCATAGCCTTCTCAACAAGCTATTGTTGGGCTTTTAGGAGTTTATTAATAAAATACCACATCACGCCACTACCACGTGAAACTTTTACGTCGTACTCGTACTTTCGGGCGCTTGTTAACGAGAATGTTTCCCCGATCCAGCGCTGGGCCGAGGCCGGCTAAACTTGTTAACGAGACTGTTTTTCGCCGGAGCCTTGCGTAGTGTGCGTGCGTACTTTCGGTCGTCGGTAGCAAAATCTCAAAAAAAAAATAATTTCGCGTGCTTAGTAAATCCACCTTAAGACGCTGCTACAGTAAACTTTTAGGTATTTGAGGGGGTGAAGCAGGGGCAGTGGATGCGCGTAACTACGCTGTCGCCCCGCGCACCTATTCCATTCACGACTTACGAGTATGTGCGTACGATATTATAGCGCCCGAGGTCGCCACGCCGCGCGCGTGTCTATTTTGGCGAACTCATATTTTGGTCAATGCTGTATCAGTGTCTCAGAAATCTCTCATGATTTTCCTAAGATCTTTGAATAATCTTACTAGCGACGCAGAAATTTTAACTAATTTATAAATAACCCTGGTGTTCTTAGTAGGTACCTAATCTGCTATTTGCTAAGTAGGTAGGTATTTTATTGGATACCCGATAAAGATTTGGGTATTCCGGTATCCACAAACCAATCAATATTTTACTGATACCAGCAACCATAGACTCTCATAGGTTTATCTGATGCAACCATAACCAACGCTCACTATCTATACAGGGTGTCACTATAAATCACTATATAGTATAAAACTAAGTCGCTGCTCTGTCTGTTTGTCCCTATGTATGCTTTTATCTTTAAAATTACGCAACGGATTTTGATGCGTTTTGTTTTATAGATAGAGTTATTTAAGAGGAAGGTTTATATGTATAATACACCTGTGCAAAAGCCGGGGCGGGTCACTAGTCTAAAATAAAATCAATTATTATTTAATCATTTCAAGGCTTTATTTTAAGTTTTTTTTTAAATTAAAGCTTTTCAAAACTTTTCTGCCCGCTACAACATGGCAAGTTTTCTTTACCCTCGTTTATAGAGAGTAAAGTTTTATGATTTTTATTTTAGAGTGCTTTCCACACTAGATTTTATCTCAAAGAGTTATCTTTGTGATAAGCATTTCAAAAATCTGAAGCGAACGCAGGATTTGAACCTGCCCCTTCGGATCACTAGCCCGACGCTCTAACCAACTGAGCCAGCTCGCCTCCTACGCAAGCGCCAAACTTTTGAAGTGCTTATAATTACTACCAACTTATAGCGTTGGCGGCGCCACCTGTGATACCCGTATTAGACAGGTTATCACTCAACTAGAAGTTATTAGAACTTCTGAAGATTGACGAGAGATGACGCACTGCTAAATCAATGATATGATTTTTATTTTAGAGTGCTTTCCACACTAGATTTTATCTCAAAGAGTTATCTTTGTGATAAGCATTTCAAAAATCTGAAGCGAACGCAGGATTTGAACCTGCCCCTTCGGATCACTAGCCCGACGCTCTAACCAACTGAGCAATTTTATTATCTATATTTTTGTTATCCAGTTGCATTTCAGGTTCATATTGCAATATCATCCGTGTCTCTAAAAGAAAATTTTAAGATTAGTGTGGAGTCATAAAAAAAAAGAACATAATAAAGCCCTTGTTCCTGAAAACACAAAATCCAGGTTATTTATGTGCGAGGTTACAATTGTTAAAGTATTTTTGTAAATAAACCTAAGCTTTTTTCAATATGTTGTCATTTGACAAATTTTGTAACATTCTCTATAAAAAAATATTACTATTTTAGTATGAAAGATTAGCTGCGTCCCGTGGCTTCACTTGCTATCCAAGCGAAACCGTTACCTTTTTTTTCCGGATTGACCGACACCCTGTAAAAAAATTGCTATAAAAACATGTGGGGCCCCGCAGCTTTTTTTTCGGGATAGACCGACACCCTGTATAAAAATTATGTGGGGCCGGCACACACACACCGCGAGGCGCAGCTAGTTATAAATCAGTAAGACGTGATTTATACCCATAATTTTGATTTTGAGTGTTTCTTCCATCTGATGAGCTAACCTCAACATTTTTTATAAGTGTGAGTGATGCTGCAGAGTTTGTACTCCGAGAATCATTATGTCTGCAAAAGAAAAAAACACGTTAGCATGCCACATCGGTTGCTTCGAGAGTTTACGCCAATAAACATTTTTTTTCTATTCCGTGCGATTTCTAGCGTAGGTAGGTAGGTACATCTTAGCCGTCGCGCGCCGGCCGCCGCAAGGCCGTCAGCAGTCGTCGACGGCGCGCGCGTTATGTAGGTACCTATCGTTTCGGAATCACCGACGATTAGCCACTGACTGAACGTGATAGGAACAATAATGTCTCGCAGTACACAAATTGAGTCTATAATCGCGTGTCGTTTGTTTTTAGACGAAACTCGAGATGAAAATACTACATAAATTTCGCAGTTTTAGTTCGTTTAAAAACAAATGAAGCCGTGTTGGCCATAAAGTATTTAGATATGTCTTTAGTTTAGTAAATTTCCTATTTTATGATTAAAAAATTTACTTACCGTTTCTTATAGTTCTCTTTCCCTGTCCTTCTTTTAGATAATGACACTGATTTCTGCCTAACTTTATTTTTTTTATTAGCCATTTTCAATTATTATTCTGTGGCGTGAATGTATGAACGGGCGGAGAAAATTTGACAAACGTCTAGCGTTGGCAAGCGCCCGATTGCAACTGACGGGGTAGCGGGCGGCGCGGCGTCATGTCAAACCGCTGGGAAATATTCAAGTTTTGGGATAAATATTTAAATTAAAAATATTGGAATTTAGTTGGAACCTAAATTTTAGCAGGTTCTCTGTAGTATTTAAAGACAAATATATTCATATAAAAATGATGTGGAAAATCAGAAATTTCATTATTAAGTAATTCGATTTAGACTTTTACACTAAGCTGTTTTTGGATTTTTTTATGATCGAGTAAAGTACACCCTATCGTGTAACAAATTAGCACATTACTTAGACAATATCCTAAAGTATATCGTTTATTTTTTGCAAGACCGAGATTTAGTAGTAAATACCTAAAAAATTTGATCTAGCAAAACGTTTTTCTCCGCTTCTTCACTGGTGGCTCGCCTTAAGTTCCGTTCAGTTGAAACCAGTTTCAAGAATAACAATCCATCTATCCACCCAAGACTCCACTGCGGGACATAGGCCTTCCCTATGGATTTGAAATAAAGCCATTTGGAAGCGGCTTATATCCAGCGAGATCCTGCGATCTTTATTATATCGTCAGTCCACTTAGTCGGTGGACATCCTACGCTGCGCTTGCTGGTCCGTGGTCTCCATTCGAGAACTTAACGGCCCCATCGGCCAAGCGTTCTTCGAACTATGTGCGCTTCAAAAAAAAACTTTAACTAAAAACGAAATGCAAAATTTGAATACTGAACCCTAAAATTTTGATTTCAATTTTAATAGAAATAATAGGAAATTTTAGTCAGTCGCTCTCTGACCTTGCGGAAGTGAAGACGTTACCTATCCTATCTTTCGATTCCACGATGATAGCAGTTTAGGACAATATTCTCAAATGCTGAGTGATTTTATGCGTCGGTGATACAATGGCAACGACGAATTGAAATTTTGAAGAAAGCAGGCTGCTTTCTAACCGACGCGGGCGCGGCGGTGCGGCGGTGGTGGACGTTTCCCACTTACGGACTTAGACGGATGTTTCTACGTCTGCCCAGTACTGAGAACTTTTACGGAAACAGAAATGAAGACGACCCGGTGTTCGAGTTGGTTCAAATCTCCAGACGCGCATTTTGCAGCATTTTGAAGATAGCCCAAGGACCAGCGTCGGGCAGAAGCGGCGTTGCACATTAACCAGATGCACACTATGCGCGCCACGTTCGCGAGCGCCTGGACGAGCGGTTTCCGGGTCGGTGGATAAGACCCGGGGGCACGGCTGGCCACCCAGGTCTCCGGATTTAACGTGATTAGACTTTTTGTGGAGGTACATTAAAAAAGTTGTTTATTCTGTGCCGTGCTACTCCAGAGAAGATGGTCCCTCGCATCGTGGCAGAATTCCAAGGTGGTGAACGTGAGAAAATCTATGGCTCGTCGTAATCGGTTGTGCGGGGTGGTCAGCATTTCGAGCCTCTCCTTTGACTTTTATTAAGTGTTTGTGGACGCCCCTGTTGTGTGTTAACTTTAAACCTAAGTAGTTAGGTGGCAAATAAAAAAAAGTGAATCTAATAAAATCTATTAATTTGTTTTTTTCTATCACTTCTGAGTGCCCATAGGACTAATTACCTAGGTAGGTAATTTTATTACCCCGTGATAAGATAGGGTAAGTACCTACAGTCCTACACGTATAGGCCGCGCCACACAAGTTGGCGGATGTAAAGTTAGCTACAAGCATAGAATAATAACGCCGTTATTATTTTATGGCTACAAGATTCCCATCCTGACTGAAGCTCACATAAAGTCGCACGTTGATTGGCTATTGCGAAGCTTGTAGCTAACTTTACATCCGCCAACTTGTGCGGCGCGGCCTATACCTAACATTTGTTTACTTTCAAGAGTGCCAAGAAACCTTACAGTTAGGTACGTAGGTACCTAAATAGGAATATGTCTAAGATAGGATTCCTAAATTGGGTATCTACACAATGTACTCGTAAGTATTCATAATTATGAAAATTCTTAGATAGGTATTTCATTTACGCACTAAATTAAAACATTAGGTAAGTAGGTAATTACGGAACTGGATACGAGTACCTACCTACCTTTGTTTTGTTTTACTGAATTTTATATGTTTAATTATTTTGTAATGATATTTATTTTGTAATGACAATTCTAAGCGCATGTAATATGTCAATGGAATAAATTAATTTTGAATTTGAATTTACCTCCATAGAATAATAGGCGTTATTATTCTATGCCTACCTCAATTTCATTTTGCAATAGTTTACTGAATTAGGTCTCGACTAGGTAGGTCTAAGTATCTAAAGTACCTAGGTAATTGGCCTCCTTCCTAAAACAGCATTACGTAGCCTAACTAGCATTTCCTTGTTGATTTTGGACCTAAAACTTTCAAAAGTAAGGCGCGCTCTCGTAAGCCAAGTTCGCGTGTCGGGCCGACGGCAGCGGGAGGAGCGAGAGGCGCGCGGAGCTACGACGCGCTGCCGAAAGGTGACGGCGGCGCTTTGTCGGCGTGCGGCGGCGGCGACATGAAACCGATTGACGCGACGCGAGCCGCCCGCGCCGTGCCCGGTCACCGAACTCACTACTTTAGGGTTGTACAAAATAATAGGAAAAAAATATTTTTTAGTTTTATATGGAAAAAATAAGTTGACTTTAGAAGTTTAAAATTCATACAGGTGATTCGTGACTGGATACACATACATGCCGTTCAGTATTGTTGAACCTTTCTGTTACACGTTGTATAAATAAAAAAAATATATTTTTGTCTTGTTTTCAAGATGGTTTACATCTTTGCACCATTATTCGTTACATATTTTATTTTCAAAGCAATAGTGCTTAATGTTGCTGAGATTTTGAGGGTGGGCAAAGTTGTAAGGAATGGCAGATAAAGTTGCCCACCTCTTTAACCGTATATTATGTTAAAAATAAGCAAAAAAGCGGGCAAAGTTAGAAGGTTTGACGGTAACTCAATTTCTTAAAAATATCTTGGTTTTTCCCTTATTTTGTATGAATTTTTATTTGTGAAAACGTTTATGAAGATACACTTGCTTTTCTGTAATCATCTGCTGTTTTACTATTAATATTCAGTTAATATTAAACATAACAATTCGCCATAGTAAATAGAGTTGCGGTTCGACATTTTCAATATATCGATAACATATCGGTTATCGACATTTGAATATAAAATGATCAAGCAAGCTAGACGGCAGACCTCCAGCCTGCTGCGTGTGCAGTCAGTGGGCATGCAACCTGCTGACGCTAAAGACGGCAGGCCATCAGCCTGCTGCGTGTGCAGTGAGCGAGCCTGCAGCCTGCTGACGCTCAAGACAGCAGACTTTCGGTCTGTTGCCTGTGCAGTCAGCGTTTCTGTATGTTTCCAGCCTGACAGCGGGCTCCCAGCCTGCTGGTGTCCTGGATACTGTGTCTTCAGGCTGACAGCGGGCTTCCAGCCTGCTGGTGTGCTGAACACCGTGTCTTCAGCCTGTCGGCGCGTCCAGACGGCGGGCCTCCAGCCTGTTGACTGCCGACATCCTACGAGAGAGCGAGACGTTCTCTTGTCAGGAAAGGCCGTGTTGGAGAGGTGGTACTTCGAGTGCTGCCGATGACGTCACAGCGTCCAGCGCTGTGTGGTTGGTGTTGGAGAGGTGGTACTTCGAGTGCTGCCGATGACGTCACAGCGTCCAGCGCTGTGTGGTCGGAGAGGGGGTCACCGGCGGCGGGACACTTCGGAATAGGGCCTCGGGCTGGCGTGCGTGTGCGTTGCGTAGATCATAAATTGTCGCTAAATATTTTTGTACAATTAAATAGCTTTGTTGATACATTAGGTGGTTCTTTTTAGTTTCACTTCTGATAGACCTATTTCCTTATAATATTATATCCTCATGGCATGGGCAAGGAATCTCAACAGCCTATAACCAAAGAATATATGTATAATAATCTATAACTAAAATTATAGAGGCAATTTACGTTAACTATATATCTCCCCAGAGCTAGGAATATTATAGGTTTGTCACTAAAACAAAATTTTTTCACAGGTGCCTTTTGATCGACAGAAAACTACATTTCGCACCGAAGATAGGCCGCGGCTCCATGTCCACGGCGCGGCGCCGGCCGCCGTGTGACGTTGCGGCGCCGCCGCCGTAACACGGCACGACGTCGTGCCGCAGCACGGTGCCGCGGACGGCGTGCGCGAGCGGGGGCGAATTCTCTTCAGTCGACATTTGGCAGTTGGTGTGCAAGCATGCGTTGATTGATGTTATCTCTCTCTCTCTTTCTCTCTTATACACGGCGCAAATGAATCTGGGGGCACGGTAGTCCCACCGCCAAGACGGGCCAAGCAAATCGTAGCAAATGGGAACACTTCGTTGTTTTATTGAACCTAATTAATTTCAAAACTTGATAACTACTACGTGAGCGATCTTAGAAAGGAACACCCTTAGTATAACATGTTCAGAATAATATGTACTACTATTTTTCCTCAATTAATTGACTTGGCCGGCACTTTTTCAGTTAGCCCAAAAATGTATGGACTTTGAATGATGTCCTTTATGGGCGCGATGTCTTTACTGCAGTGTAGTTTAGCTGTAATCAGTGAATTTATATGCACTTCAATAAACTAGGATAAGTGCTGTTTACCTATGTTTTTGTAGTGGGCAACACACTAGTAATAAATAGTTTTTTTTATAATGTGAATAATTATCATATCATTAGAACGGCGCCGTTTTGCTACAAACTCCATTCGCTTCCGATTCAAGATGGACTACGGTCCACAAATTTACCAGCTCGTAGATTGACGCCGAATTACGAGTATGAACGCGTAGCGTACCAAATGGCCATAGTCAATAATATAAAATGTTCTGATAGCTGGCATAAGGAAAAAATGGCAGGAGTGGAATGGCTTCGGTCTTTTAGGAAAAGACACCCCGAATTATCCCTGAAGAAGCCAGAGGCATGTAGCTTGGCTCGTGCGACGTCTTTTAACAGAGAGACTGTCAAGTCTTTTTTCAACAATTTGAAAAATGTAATGGAACGACATCCCACCTTTGGGAATGGTTGCAGGGTATTTACCCTTGACGAAACGGCCACTACTACTGTCCAAAATCCGCAAAAAGTTATGGCGCCTAAAGGGCGTCAAAATATTGGAAAAATAACCAGTGGTGAAAAGGGAACACTGGTCACTACTTGTGCTATCGTGTGCGCATCGGGACAGGCATTGCCTCCAGTTCTCGTTTTCCCTAGGAAAAACTTTAAAGACCACATGTTAACCGGTGCTCCTCCCGGAACTCTTGGACTTGCAGCCTCCAGTGGATGGATGAACTTAGAGCTCTTCGTTCAAGTAATGGAACATTTTATAAAACAGACGTCCGCAAGTCCAGAAAATCCAGCTCTTTTAATTATGGACAACCACGAGTCCCATTTAAGTATTGAGGCTTTTAATTTAGCAAAACAATCTGGGGTCGTTATTCTTACGCTGCACCCTCATACGACAGCAAAAATGCAACCACTTGATGTCGGATTAAATGGTCCCTTTAAGGTCTACTACAACAGCGCTGTAGATTCTTGGTTGATGCGTAATCCGGGGAAACCCCTGACAATTTACAACGTTGCGGAGTGTGTGGGCCAAGCTTATGCAAAGGCAATGACCCCAGTAAATATTGCGTCTTCTTTTAAAAAGTGTGGCATTTATCCATATGACCCGGATGTGTTTGATGATCTGGACTTTATGCCATCAGCAGTCACCGATAGAGACCAACCTAGTAGTACATCCTCAGCATTGCTAGCTCCCACTGTTCCCGATAACCGACAATTGGCGTTGCTGGCTAGTGCTTCTCCTGGTAACGAGATGGCGGCTTCGGCTGCTCCTGGCAATCAACAAATTGAGACGGTGGCTTTTGATGCTCCTGGTAACCCACAAACCGAGACGGAAAATCGTAGCAGTCCAGAATCAGATGTCACATATTGTGCAGAAAGTCTATCTATGATTGAAGAAAATCAAGCCATTATTTCAAACACGGAGTTACGGAATGCTCTTAGTTCTTCATTGGCTGCGTGTTTATCTTGCTGCACAATCGGGATTTAATGCTGTAAATGCATGGTTTTATAATAATAAATTAAGTCTTAACATAGATAAAACAAAGTATATTACATTTACAATACTTAATTCCTCTCAACCCTCAGAATCAGAATATTTTAAGCTTAGAGTACATAAATCAAATTGTCCCAAAACTTACTGTTCGTGTGATACCCTACTGCGTTCAAACTCGATTAAGTACCTAGGTATAATCATAGATAGTAACCTTTCGTTCCGGGAGCACATAACAAATTTAAAGGGCAGAATAAGAAAACTTATTCCAATCTTTAAAACTTTAAGGCATATTGCCGAATCTGATCTACTAAAAACTATATAATACTTCTCTCTCTATCAGTCTCTGCTAATTTATTGTATCACTAGCTGGGGAGGTATTTGTAAAACACATCTTAAACCGCTTGAATGCGCTCAAAGAGCTATTTTAAAAGTCGCCAACTTTAAACCGCGTCTATATCCAACTTCTGAATTGTATAAAGAATGTAATGTTCTTTCTGTGCGTCAACTTTATGTATTACAAATGGTCCTACAGCAGCATATTAAGACTCCCATTCGGTCGGTTGATACCACAAATAAAAGACGGAAAAACAGCCTTACACCTAAAGTGTGCGACGTTACTCAAACAAATACTGTATTTGCATCACACTATGCTTTCTTCTCAGGTCCACACCTATATAACAAATTAAATTCAATCTTGGCGTTTAATTCTTTGAATTATTTTAAATGTAAACAAAATGTTACCTTATTCCTTAAGAGTAAGGACTACGACTACACTGAATCTCTTATTTTAAATAATGTATAAATTCTTTCAATAAAATACCTACTCGAATAGGTATAACTAAATTATTTCGCTACGCAATCACCTTTAATTGTATATTAAAAGTAAGTTTGTGTTATTTATTACGGCTACTTATAAACAATTAACTTTAAAAAACCTATTAAAAATGTAATTTCAATTACAAACTTAATTAATTAATTGTGCATTATAAACTCACTATTACTATTATTATTGTTAATTTTTATTTTTCTTTATTGTGCTGTATATTCAAAATTGTTATTTTTCTTTTATTTTTCCTTTTGATTATAATTATATTGATATGTTAAAATTGGGAGAAGCCACTGGCTTTAGAAATACAGTTGAAAGACTAGTTCTGAGCCAGTGGATTCATTAAGTTGTTGTCATATGTCTGGTATCAATACATAAACTTTGATTGATTGATTATTGCAGACTGATCAACCCGATGATGAATCTATCGTCGTTGCAGAGGTTTCTGCTCAAGCCACTAGTTCTGCATGTGAAGCAAGCAATGCTGAATGTATTATAGAGAACATTGATCCAAACGCTAACCACCAAGCGCCGACATCACCTGTTGCTAGCACTTCTGGTATCCAAAATAAGTTCAAGTCTCCCAAAGAGTTTATGCCTCCTTTTAAGGCTGGCCCTTGAACTGGTCGACGTAATCCAAGAAAACTCGGAAAAAGTATGATTGCGACGGATACTCCTGAGAAAAATCAAATAGCTGAAGAACGAGAAAAAGCCAAAGAAAGAAAATCCGCTGCAAAGAAAATAAAGAGACCCATTTTATCTGTAGAAAAAAGAAACCACCTAAAAAGAAGGGGAAAACGACGGAAATACCTAAAAAAAAAGGGTAAAACGGCGAAACCATCTAAATCGGATTCTGAAACTAGCACCGAAGAAGATGAGATAGTCGAACTTCTAAATGAGAGTGAACTCGATGACATAGAGTCAGAGGATGACCCTGACGACGATGAACTACCGATGATAACTGAGAGTTTCAGCAAAATGGATTGTAAACCCAAAGTAAATGATTATGTGCTAGTTTCATTCGTAACAAAGAAACTGGAGGTGTATTACGTTGCATTGATAAAGGAGGTTATCAGTGCAAATACATTCGGAGCTTCCTTTATGAGACTGAAGGCAAAAGATACAATGAAGTTTCGAATGCCGTTAGAACCTGACCTTTCAGAAATCCATCTTAGGGACATTAAAATTATTCTTCCTCCGCCACAAATAACTGGAACGAAAAATCGGAACTCTGCATACATTTTTCCTGTGCGCATTTCAACAAAAATTAATTTGCGTTAATTAAAAAACATAAAAAAAGGTAAAAAATATTTAAAAAATAAAAAATAATAATTAAATGTTAGTTTTTGTTTTGTTTTTTTGCACATTTCTAAAGTTTCCGTCCAGGAGAAAGTTATATTTTATAACTATACGGATAGATAAATAATTATTCCTAACCCTTGACTGATTATTACCTACCAAAGCAGCATTGCGTGACTGATTAACATAATTACTATTGTTTAAGTCTACCTGTCAATTTGTGATTTTAAATAAAACCTTATTAATTACGTTAAATGTTTTTTAATTCTAAAATACATATAATTTCCCGAAAAAATCTGCAATAGTTGCCCTGTTTCATTGTTGAATACATTGCGTTTCATTGTGTACCAACATGTGGACACAATGAAACATTTCCCATTTTTTAAAAAAACCTCTAGGAGATTTTTCATTAATATGTTAGGGAAACGGAGAATGGTAATAGTTAGCCAATTAATTGATCGATCTCTGTGTAAAAAAAAAAACTAAATATATATAAATGACGAAGCTATGACTATTTGAACTTTTTGTGTTTCATTGTTCGACACATGACCCTACAGCGCCACCTATTACTATATGCAAATATCATTTGACAACCACTTTTATGAATTAATTTGACACAATGACACTAGATGGCGAAATTCGGGGGAATTTCCCGACCACAGTCAATGTGATTGACAGCCATGTGTCATGCTCTGAATCCATTATGAGAATGAAAAAGATTGAAAACCAAAAAAGAAATTCATGATTTATCCAAATAATAAAAATGAACTGGAATTCCGTTATTACGTACTACTTTTTGTTTTATCATATTGAAATATATAATTAGGTAATATTACAGTATGAATTGTATAAAACAATTGTTTTTATATTGTTACTGGAGATTTTTGCCGTTTTTTTAGTATTTATTTCACAGTTACAATGGCAACTCTGCTACAGTGACGAATTGACGATAGTGGAGTTGGCAACACTGCATTTTCACAATTATTTTCGCGGGCGGCGCACGCGACTTCTATGTGTTTGTGATGGAAGAGGAACTGTAAGTATTTTTACTTGTTTATTGTAATAGTGCTTGTTGTTTATCATGTGACTAAAGGAAAACGCTTCAATGAATCCTTTGAATCGTTCCATAACTACAATTCTTCCGTCTGTCGCATAAATGGCTGACGATAGTTTGTGTAGGCATCCATTTTTTTGTATTGTTTTGTGTGATAGAAAAAATCATGCAAAGATTCTCTAAGATCAAATTCATTTTTTAGATTAGGGTATTGTGTTTGGTAAACATAAAAATCAGTGTGTGTGTGTAAATATAATCGGCGTAGGTGTAAGCCGAATCACACAAATCGGCGGATGTGAAGTTAGCTACAAGCTGCGTAATATCCAATCCTGACTGAAGCTTACATAATTATGTAAAGCTGTGCGTTGATTGGACAGGTACTGCGCAGCTTTTCGCTAACTTCACATCCGCCGACTTGTTTGATTTGGCCTATACCTACGGTGTTTTTCGATAAAAGGCAGAATAAATGATTAGCAGGTAAAGCTAGGAGGTTATCAATCCGATATGATATGATAAACATTTCAAAAATCCGCGACGAATTTTTGAAATGTTTATCATAAAAAGTAACTCTTTGAGATAAACCTAGTGTGGGATGCACTATAAAATTTAAATCATTAGGTTGATAATGTTTTTAGTATGTAAGATTTATTGAATATTATGCTGTGCTGTTTGTTTTTGTCCCAATAAATAATTGTCTATTGTTAAACAAAAGACAATTTCTTTTAAATAATACACAAATAGTAATAGTGATTTACCAGCCACTATTCTAGTGTTTAAAAATTTAATGTCTAAATGTAATCCTTCCATATTATTTTTACAGGGCCGCCTCGCCGCCACCGCCGCCTCCACCACCATCGCCGACTCCACCACCATCGCCGACTCCACCACCATCGCCGGAGCCCCGGCCACGGCGCCCGCCACCGACACGTCGCCCGCCGCCCCTGCCGCTCAGGGAGACGCGCCGCCCGCCGCCCCTGCCGCTCAGGGAGACGCGCCGCCCGCCGCTGTCTCAGACCGAGCTCGAGCAGCTGAATGCTGCCTGGGCGGCAGCCGTGGCGTGTGCGGACGCTAGGGTGGCGGCCCGACTCAGGGGGAGCTCTACTAAATGATTATTAACGTAGAGCTCCCCCACAAGTTGATTTGATTATGTAAATAATAAATTAAGCATGCCATTAAAGACAGTTTTTTACCTTAGATATCCCTAATTATTTATAGGTTTTTTTTATTAAGATAAAAATCAAACAGAGATTGCCTTTGACCTGCAGTGAATAAGAGATTGGCTTGCGCTTGACCACATCCTGCCCAATGTTTGTAGGTTGTAATTATCCAATCTATATCCAGTTCCTAAGAAGCCAAAATTTAAGAACTTATTTTCTCACTATAAAATTGGTTGCCATAGGTGGTAGGGGGAGCCAGGGGCGTACACACGCCGCGCGTGAGAAGTCGCTGTGGTAAAAAGTCTGGCGGTACCCTAGGGCCAGTGCGACTTCTCGCGTGTTTATCATTCTGTGCGTGTTATTAGTACTCGCGTGGAGACGCGCAACGCGGTAGCGTCTTCCCGCGCCTTGCGTGTGCGTTTTAGGATTAGCAGGCACCTTACAAAAAGTACCTACCTCAGCAGTGAAAGTGTTATAATCAAAATGGTGGAAAATATCGATTTAGATTTCTTTATTTCGTTAGTGGAGGCACGTCCAGTGCTCTGGGATAAGACAAATGACAATGATAAGGACAAACATGTAAAAACAGAAAGACGTTTGCCGAACCATTTTTGAATCATTTGATGACAAGGATATTAAAGAAAAAACTAAGTCATAAGTCATTTATTGGTAAAATGTCAATTTACACGTCAATTAATATACATTCATTACAATGATGTAATAGATTAAAGATGTAATTTATATTGACGTCATCTCTTCCCCGCAAGAATCCACTTTTGATAAATAGAAGCCAGGTAGTCTTTTGGTTTCGTGAAAGGTTTCGGGTTATATTTTGCTTAATTGCCAACT
Source organism: Hypomecis atomaria (assembly GCA_964007245.1). Taxonomy (NCBI): domain Eukaryota; kingdom Metazoa; phylum Arthropoda; class Insecta; order Lepidoptera; family Geometridae; genus Hypomecis; species Hypomecis atomaria. The sequence continues at coordinate 3,534,307 of OZ023294.1, read as the reverse complement.
GAGCGCGCCGACATCGCTATTAAAATATTTAGAGAATTCGTCTCTTATATTTACTGGATGTGATAAAGAAACGTTATCCATAGTTAGTTGCAAGTCCAAAAGGGAGTCATCGATAAACAGTTCTTCCGACATTTTATTTCCATCTCGAGATACAACAAAGTTGTGCAATACACAGCATGCTTTAATAATGTCTGTTGCAAAATCATATTTTACGTTTAAAGGCCTGTGAAATATACGCCATTTATTTGCAAGTATGCCAAAAGCACACTCAACATTTCGTCTGGCCCGACTCAAACGATAATTAAAAACTCTTTGATCTATATTCAAATTTTTCCCTGAGTATGGACGCATTAGATTGCTCATTAACGGTAGGCCTTCATCTGCAATAAAGACATACGGAACTGGTTTTTGAAGGCCTGGCAAAGGCTTTGGAGCTGGTATGGGAAATCGATGTTGTAATAATAATGTTACGAGATGGGTTCTTGGATAATTATTTAAAACGCCGATTGTTCACTTTGCACTTTATTGCACAAAATCACAGTACACACGACACTGGTTCGCACAACACTTCACACTGGCACTGATATTCACACAACACGAATTAGTCACTTCACAACCACTGGTACTGCACTTGAACACGAGATGTTTTCGCTACGATACAAAACGCGGTAACTCCACGAACGAAAACCATCGCCCTATTTATATCGGAATAAGGGTTCTCTAGAAATCTGTAGAATATTCGGTGCCATTGTGACTGACAAAGTAAACAAGTGTAAAGTTCGAGAAACCCTGTTGTTCTTAATTATTACGAAAACACCACAAAAAATCTTAACAAACAACAAACAATAGACGCGACACAAAGGCCGGTGCCGCCTGAGTCATAAAACCATAAATCTCGCGATAAGGTGTAAACAACTAGCCGTCGTACCGCGCGCGGCTTACTGCGTAACAATAATTCGTATAGTTTTGAGTTCTGAAATATTGTCGAATCGCATTCTTTTCCATATGCTCCTATATCGACATAAATATAAATCTGTATTTAGAATCGACTAGTGCCAGCAACACGATAGAATTATAGTTTTTATAGTTGAAAAAAAGAGATCCACTGTGGGCGGGACTGCAAATGCGAATGTGCTTCCCGTCTAAGGCCCCCATGCAATTTGGGAAATTGTTTTTTTTTGTCAAAGTCTTCCGCTATGTGTTCAATGAGGTCTTCGCTTATTGTCGGTATACATTCTGATAAAAGAATGTCCCATATAGCACGACATACTTCTCGCACTATTCTACTGATTGTACTTTTTCCTCGATAATCTGTGAATTCCATATCTCTAAATGAATTCCCAGTTGCCAAAAACCTAAAAAGAAAAAATAATATATTTACTAGTTTCTTAGGACGGAGCGGAGTCACCACAAACAGCTGCTTTAACAAAGCAGCTCAATTTTTGAATTGCCTTGAATAACATAAAATATACATTTGGCTATAAGGGCCTCTTTCAAGTAAAGTATTGAGTAAACTTTCTTTCTTTCGAGTAAAGTATTGAGTAAACTAATCGCCAGTTAAAGTCACCCGTAACTGCACGTGTCAATTTCACGATGTTCGAGTACCTAGCACTAATCATATGATTAAACTGACTGACTCGTAACTTACTTGCCGCTTGCTATTAATTAGCGTGTTTACTTGACAGTTAAATTAAATCGCTGAGTTTAGATTATTGAAAATTTGTTTAACTGTTGTTGTTGTTTATTTTCGCTTGTGAAATTGGCAGAATATACTCGTTAGTTTTACTTGGCGATTAACGCTCATTGGCAAGTAACTAATCGACGCTTTACTTTGAAATATTGAAAGAGGCCCTAAAGCTATCAGCTGAGCTACTTTGACAGCTTGTAGAACCGGTTCCGCCAGGATGACTATTATTCAAAAATTTAAATTAAAGGAACTGCCTGTTTTAACTAAGTATTAGTAGTTAATTTAGACCTCCTTAAGACAAGCCGTTCCCACCTATGACATTGTGCCCTATATACAGGTGTTTCAAAATTACGAAATAAGATTTAACATGGTGAGAGTAGTCATGTACATACGAATAACTTTTACTATGGCACCAACTCTGAAATTGCGAAAAAAAATCGCCTGTTTAAGAAAGTTATTTGTATACATGAGTACTCTCACCCGTGTTAAATATTATTTTGTAATTTTGAAACAACCTTGCGATAAATACTAGCTTTCCGCCCGCCGCTTCGCCCACGTGGACTACAGTTTATATCGCGCGGGCAGAGACCCGTGCTCAGCAGTGGAATTATAGGTAGCCTATGTGTTATTCCAGTGTCTCTTCTACCTACCTACCAAATTTGATCTAAATCCGTTCAGTAGTTTTTGCGTGAAAGCGTACCAGACAGAGTTACTTTCGCATTTATAATATCAGTAGGGATGTAGGTACAAACGGCCACACGTGCAGCTATCCATTTCCGTTTTTTCTCTTGCTCCTGTCAAATTCACATTCTTCGCAACAGAGCGAGGTAGCATGACCAGATATGAGTAGCTGGAGCTGTGGCCCACTGTACAGTACGACCGGCGAAAGCCGGCGAAAGGTGGCGAGAGTGAAGTTAGGCTCTAGCAACTTTAGCGCTTTAATACTCTTAAGAAAATAAAACAATTTAACAAAATAAGTTCCATTTGCTATTTTCAATGCTGTAATCAACGGTTATTGGCATTTATTTTTGTAAACCACTTATTTTTTTACGAATACACAAGCGCGAAAGTTGCTAGAGGCTAACTTCACTCTCGCTACCTTTCGCCGGTCGTACCTACTGTACATGTATTCATTAAAATATTAATCTAACTTTTGTTTCAGGACATTACATAATTAAAAAATGGACAAACATCAAAGACAACTACATGAAATACATGAAAAAGAAAGAGCTTGCAAACAAATCTGGAGCTGCTGCAAAGAATTTAAAAGAATATCATTTGTACAAACAGCTGATGTTTTTGAAAAAAAAACGCACCAAATTTAACAGACGGTAGTATATTGGAAGAAGAGTCTGAAGATCCAAAGACAAGTGAAAATAAAAGGTCACGGTACCAACCTTATGCTACAACTTCGCGTAAAAGAAAATACGGTGAAGATGATTTTGAGAGACAAATTGTCGAAACTTTGAAAACTGCAGAAAACAGACATGTATCTTTTTTTAAATCAATTTTACCATTTCTGGAAAAACTAGACGACAACCAAACATTGACCTATCAAAGTCGTGTAATGCAAATATTGTCAGATTTCAATCAACCCACATATCAATACAATCAACCGTCATACAGCGGCTACCAAACAGCATTTCAAAGTAGCTACCAAAGATCACAAGAAGCTACAGCGACTTATCAAACAACTCGTAATCTATCATCTACAAGTATCCATGGCCAGACTTCGCCAAATCCATCCACAGAAGACTTATCAAATAATTTAAGCGAAATCTTATCAAACACACAGGACTCCGAATACGATTTTACTTAAATCTAGTTACATGATTTAAGAACATCGCAGAGGGACCACGAGTCCGGAGGGGCAAAATCATATTTGGACTCCTGTATCTTTTGATAAAACATTTGATTACATAATAAATAACAATATTTTGATAAAATCGTTTTATTTCTTACCTGATAGTTAAACCAAGCATCTCCATAGGATCAACAGGTTTTCTGAACACATATTGTTTTTGTAAACGAGGTGCTATCTTGGTAAGTAGTTCTTCAAAACTGGTAATGGTCATTCTAAAATATTCAAAAAATTTCTCATTCCCACACATTTTTAGCGCTGCATATTTCCTTTTGAAATGAGCTCCGTCTTGGTTCATTTTTAAAATATATGGATTTACCTATTTCCTCTGTTTCTGTTTTTTTTTTCATTCGTCTTAGTAACAAGAGGAGAACAACTCTTTTTTCGCGATCCATTTCCAAATAAACACGTTCGAGCACACCAACTGCCAAATGTCGACTGAAGAGAATTCTCCCTCGCGGCACGCCGTCCGCGGCACCGTGCTGCGGCACGTCGTCGTGCCGTGTTACGGCGGCGGCGCCGCAACGTCACACGGCGGCCGGCGCCGCGCCGTGGACATGGGGCCGCGGCCATAGTTAATGCATATTGTGTGCTGCATAATATTGCCCTGAAAAATACGGACATGAATCAGGCAAATGTTATGCAGCCACATCCAGAGATGGTTTTATCACAAGCACAAACTACGACGCTATGTCGTCATGCCAATAATGAACTGGAGATCGGGCGTAACTACCAAGCTCACCTGGTGGAACGTATATGGAACGACCGCCACATTGTACGTTGATGGTCATCAATAAAATATTTTCTCAACAATATATTATAAGTAATCTTATTTATTAATTACAGTAACTTGGTATACAACATAGGCAAAAACTATTAGTAATATTTGGCCTCACTCACATCACTGGGCTGGGTCATTCATGGCCCATCTAATAGTAGCTTTTGATAATTTTTTTACAAGCCTGCCTTTGATGGAGATGCTGCATCAGAGAAAAAAATATTGTTGGTACTGTCCGAGTAAACAGAAAAGGTTTACCACTACGTCTCTTGCCAAACACAGGTGACAAAAAAGAAAGCAAGCTGAATATTGGGCAATTTATGTTCCAGTATGCAGCACCTGTGGCTGTAATAAAGTGGCGTGACACGAAAGTTGTCTACATTTGTACAACCGCTCATAATCTGAAAAAAGTGGTAACCATACAACGTACCCAAAAGAATGGCCTAAAAGCACCATTGATTTGCCCGTATGCAATTCAACAATATACGAGAAACATGGGTGTGGTGGACAAATTAGACCATTTTAGGTCATCATATTCAATAGGCAGAAAATCAAGTGAAAAAAATTGGTTGAGATTATTTTGTTTCATGTTAGAAGTGGCTTGCATAAACGCTTATATTGTGTATAATTTGACCCACAAGCCAACTAGTAGCCACAGAGAATTCAAACTAAAATTGGCTTGAAGTTTTATAGATAACTTCACCACCCGAGTTAGAGAACCAGTAATGTTCAAAAAATGGTTGTCTGTAAAGTCGGTTTACTGACGATAGTTGAACGTGACAACGTCTTCCGATTGTGCTTCTTTGTCTCGCTCGTTCCGCGCTCTCGCTTGCACTTCAAGCCTTACATGGAACGCCTCAGAGCGAGGTAACGCCGCATGAGTCATGTTTTTTCGTTTCGTGCGTGCAGCCGGCTCTATCGAATTATAAGACGTTGTCACGTCAAAAATAAGAAAGGAGGCCAGTATGGCCGTAGAGACTGGAGTGAGATTGTGAAACGTTGGACATCACATGCCTTTTGATGCAGGCGCAAGGAAGAGATGCCGCTTCTGCAGCACAAAGAAAGAGACCAAGAGGTCTAGAATATTGTGTAAAGTTAGGTATAAAATATTGATTTAGTTGCATAAGAAAATATTAGACATGAGATGAGGAGGAAATTCCATTAAACTAGTACCAAAGAATATATAATAATACGCTAGTACTTCAAATCATTATTTATCCTCACGTAATCAACGACAAGACTTCATTTAAAAACAATGTCCCAGGTGCAGACTGGTTCATAAATTTTAGGAAACGACATCGGCTATCGATGAAAAAAAGCACAGCCAGTGGAATATGTGCGTAGAAAAATGACAGATCCATTTGTAGTTGACAGGGTCAACTACTCGTCGACCATCTAAATGGCAATTCGGCTAAATCGCAAGTGACTAAAGCCGCAAGCCCCAAAGTTGGGTAGCATCCGACTTTGGCCGCGCGGCGACCGGCCGCATGCGACTGGTGACTAAAATCGACCGTGTAGAGTCTGGCCATCGAAAGCTGTCAACGTATTATTTTCAGAAGTTTTGATATGGCAATAATTTATGACTGTCAAAATTGACACTTTGACGTTTCGTACTTGAGTCATCTTCTGTTTACGTTGGTTTATGTGCATCATATTTTCATTGATTTTGTTTAAAATAATGCCGAGAACAATTAAAAGTTCGACGAGGAAGCTTCTATTTACTATGATTGACAAATATAATGACATAAAAAGTGATTTAAATCAGAAATCTGTAGAGAAAATACTACGTTTGGATTCAGTCCTTTCACTTTCAGGTTAGTTTATTGAATTTCTAACGAAACATTTTGATACTTTTAGACTATTTAAGACAAATCGCAATATTTTTCATGGTGTATCTACTTTTCAGGATGTATTAACAACGAGGGTCAGAGGATACCAAAGGGGGCACTGAGGAAAAAAGACTTAGAAATTTTTTCACCAAAATACTACGCCATAAGTAATCTTCGGGATCCGGTGGGATGTGGGAGTATAAGGGTGGGGAAACCCCTGCACGCACCCGGAGGTCATTGACCTTGACTTACCTTGTCCCCTAGGTCATTGACCTTAAATGACTTTAACCCCGAAATCATTGACCTTGAATAACCTTGACTCCAGAATCATCGACCTTGACTCCAGAATATTCGACCTTGACTGACCTTGACTCCAAGCATCGGGTTGACTGACCTATCCTACAAAAAGACCAAAAAAAATTGATAGACCCACCGAAGGTCAAAATGGTGTATGGTAACGTTGATCCTAAGTATCTCCTCTACCCATTCCCAACATAAAAAAGGGGGGTTGCCAGAATACCACACGGTGTGAAAAATAATCAATGTCTTTTTTCCTTTATAACTGCGCACCCTCTCGTATACAAGCACCGAAAAAAATATTTAGACCCACCGGAGGTCAAAATAGTGTATGGGAACGTTGATTCTGAATATCTTCTCTACCCATTCCCAACATAAAAAGAGGGGTTGCCAGAATACCACACGATGTGAAAAATAATCAATATCTTTTTTCCTTTATAACTGCGCACCCTCTAGAATACAAGCACCGAAAAAAAATTTAGACCCACCGGCGGTCAAAATGGTGTATGGGAACGTTGATTCTGAGTATCTCCTCTACCCATTCCCAACATAAAAATGGGGGTTGCCAGAATACCACACGGTGTGAAAAATAATCAATGTCTTTTTCCTTCATAAGAGCGCCACCTCTCGTAAACAAGTACCGAAAAAAAAATTTTAGACCCATCGGAGGTCAAAATGGTAAATGGAAACGTTGATCCTGAGTATCCCCTCTACCCATTCCCAACATAAAAAGGGGGGTTGCTAGAATACCACACGGTGTGAAAAATAATCAATGTCTTTTTTCCTTCATAAGAGCGCCCCCTCTCGTAAACAAGTACCGAAAAAAATTTTTTAGACCCATCGGAGGTCAAAATGGAGTAAGGAAACGTTGATCCTGAGTATCCCCTCTACCCATTCCCAACATAAAAAGGGGGGTATTCAGAATACCACACGGTGTGAAAAATAATCAGTGTATTTTTTCCTTCATAAGAGCGCCCCCACTCGTAAACAAGTACCGAAAAAAAAACTTTCGACCCATCGGAGGTCAAAACGGTGTGTGGAAACGTTGATCCTGAGTATCCCAGGGTATATCCTGGACGAGGGAGACGAATCCAAATCCAAAATTACCGGTGCAGATCCTGCAGATAATTGTTTTATTTTTGCAGAAGATTTATTAAAGGGTATAAAACAATAATGTGCGCGTTGTCAGCCGCATTGATAAGTCGTTCCTGGCGCATCGCCGGCCGCTGCCGCGGCACGCTCGCTTCGCTCGCTCGGCTCGCGCATTGTTGTCACTGTTCAAACCTAACCTAACCTACGACGTCGAAATACTTTAGCGAAGTCCTCATGTTGGTTAGGATAAATAGGAACGACCTAAACTCGTAATAAGGACAGATTGTCTCTGGCGCTTCGCCGGCCGCTGCCGCGGCACGCTCGCTTCGCTCGCTCGGCTCGCGCGTTGTTGTCACTGTTCAAACCTAACCAAACCAAACCAAACGAGTCAAGGTTGATGATTTTGTTGTCAAAACAGACTATTTTGGAGTCAAGGTCATTCAAGGTCAATGATCTTGGAGTCAAGGTTAGTGACCTCAGGGTGCATGTAGGGGTTCCCCCACCCTTATTCTCCCACATCCCACAGGATCTCGAAGATTACATAAGGTGTAGGATTTTAGTGCAAATTTTTCTAAGTCTTTTTTCCTCAGTGCCCCCTTTCGTACACTCCAACCGCCACATTTTCAAATCCGTACAAGATAAAGATCCAGCAAAGGTCTGGAAATTTCTCAGGTGTTTAGGAGTTGGCAAGTCTCGTCAAGAAACTATCCCTCATAACTTAGACATCAATGCGCTAAATCAGCATTTTTCTGCGTCTCCAATCATGGATGCTGCTACCAAAGCTGGCACGTTAAATAATCTTTCAAACATTGCCGCTCCTGATTTTCCTCCTTTTGAGTTCTGTCAATTTTCTGATTGTGATGTTAGAAAGAGCATTCTTTCTATTTCCTCAAATGCTGTTGGACACGATCTGATAAGTCGTAATATGATTATTCCCATCCTAGATTACCTACTTCCATTTCTATCCCATATCTTCAATTTTTCCGTATCCAACGGCGCCTTCCCTACCCTTTGGAAATAAGCCCAAATTATCCCATTGCCGAAGAAAGCCAATACTGTAAACTTTTTCTGAATATCGTCCTATATTGTAGAGAAACTAACCTTTTTGTTAGCTTCTCTACATTCAGTCTCTTTCAACGATAACACTGCCAACTAACAATTCTAATTGTGAAATTATTCAAATTTTTGAAATGTTTATCTCTGACAGGATCAGCGATCCTTGTTTTGTAAAATTGGGCAGTCTTGAGTTGGAAGTGATCTGGAAGACACCTTTTTTTCCTATAATAATGTAATGAGTTTGAATTGAGTTTGCGTGGACGAGTCCTGTATACGGCATGAGCGTCGAGTAACAGGCAGGGTGAGAGGCTCCGGTTCCTTTGACTTTGATTCCAGGAGGATCTCTTGTTTTGGGGCCACTGACCCCTACCCTGGAGCACTGGGCTGGCGCTCACTTCGAACCCTGTCGGCCAGTTTGGGCCGGCGCCTGTCGGCCGGTTTGGGCCGGCGCCTCCACCTCAGTCGACAGATGTCTCCACGCTAGCGCTCGCCTAGCGTTACCTTGCTGGCGCCACACTATCGGCGGGTCCAGCTATTGAAAATCCTCGGCCAGCCTCCAGCGTGGTTCTACGAGTACTATCCTCTCCCTTTTTGGCTAACTTTCCAAGGACTCCTTCAAAATTCTCTCTCTCTCTCTCCGATTCTTCAAGATTTAATAGACTATAAGTGCAGTGTGTGTTAGTGTAAATAAATGTGTAAATACTAAGGTTAGTTTTCTGTTTTAATCTCCGAACCGTTAGGAATCCTATCCTCTAGGCAGGACTCTTTGGTTAGGTTCGCTGAAGTCTCTTAACCTGTGGTGCTGCAACCGGCTCCCCCGCTTGCAACATTACGGGTTCCTCTCTAATTCTCTTTTAACTTGTGGTGCTGCAAACGGCTTCCCCGTTTGCAACATTACAATATCTATTCTTCCATTCCTATCCAAAGTCCTCGAACGTCTTGTCCATAATCAATTAAACCTTTTTCTTACTCGCAATAATCTCCTTTCCCTTTCAATCTGGCTTTTGGCCGGGACACAGCACGGTTACTGCACTTGTTAAAATCACTGACGATATTCGTATTGGGATGGAGAATGGAGATTTAACCGTGTTGGCGCTCCAGGACTTAAGCAATGCTTTCAATTCTGTTGATTTTGACATCCTTCTCGCTATACTTCGCTCTTCTAACATATCTCCAACGGCAGTTGACTGGCTTCAGAGTTACCTGTTTGGTCGACGGCAAAAGGTCCGCTTGGAGGAATCTTACTCCTCTTGGTGTGATACGTCAGCCGGAGTCCCACAGGGTGGTGTCTTATCTCCTCTTCTCTTTGTTATTTTTATAAACTCTATTTCTCACAATCTTTCATCATCCTACCACCTGTACGCAGACGATCTGCAGTTATATTGCCAAGCTTCACTAGGATGGCTTTCAGAAGCTGTGGAAGCTATAAATGAAGACTTGAGTCGTATATCAGAATGGAGTAAATCGTTTGGTCTAAAGGTGAACCCGGCAAAAACTCAAGTCATCGTAATAGGTAGCCCTCGTAATATTGCCCAAGTTGACTGGGACTCTCTTCCCCGAATAGTTTTTGACGATGTTGCTATACCTTTTAGTGACACTAAAAAGAACCTAGGAATTACATTTGACCAATGTCTTTCTTGGGGTCCGCAGATTGCTGAAACGTGTCGTAAGATGTTTGCATCCGGGGGATCTGTACGCAGGCTCCGTAATTTTCTTCCTATTACCACGAAAATTGCGCTCGCACAATCTCTTCTGCTCCCAATCCTAGACTACGCTGACGTCTGCTATCTGGATCTTACTCAAGACTTGCTAAATAAACTTGAGCGACTTCAAAACTTTTGCATCAGGTTCATATTTGGTCTGCGTAAATATGACCACGTTTCAAGTTTTCGTGCTAAGCTCAAGTGGCTCCCCATTCGCCGTCGCCGGGATGTTCATATCCTTTCTCTTCTTTACAACACTCTCTTTTATCCTTCTTCTCCTCCCTACCTTTAAGAACGTTTCATTTTCCGTCGTTCTCTTCTATCCCGCTTTTTGAAATCATCAGATAATCTAAAACTTACTTTTCCACAACACATAACCACTTTCTATGGTTCATCTTTTACAGTTGAAGCTGTTAGACTGTGGAATGAGTTGCCAGTGGATATTAGACGTGCCCCATCGCTGAATATTTTTAAGAATCAAATTAAATCGCATTATCTGTCATCTTAGCTGTATAATGATGAAATAATATATATTTATGCATTATTTATATTTATTTAAGTACAATAATATGTAATAATGTATGTAGGTTTATTATTATTAGGTATTATTTTATTTTAGATAGGTAATATGTAGTTTATATGTTATGTATCATTTATTGGTATGTGTGTTAGGTAGATTTAGGTATTATTTTTGTTAAGTGTTTGTTTATGAGTTAATTTCTTCTTTCTGTTAAGGCCACGTTTTTTGTCAACTTCTATTTTCTATCCCTGCTTGGTTGCCTGGAAGAAATCACTTAAAGCAACAAGGCCGCCAGTTAGAAACCTAAATTGTATTGTTTTGTCCCTGTAATTTCCGTACCAGGCGTGAATAGGTTGATAAGTCAACTTACATATTTTTTTTTTATTGCATAATAGGCATAAGGATTGTTCGATTCATAGGGTGAATAAATGACTAAGTCGATAGGTCATGTTTTACCGCAGATACCAAACATGTGAATTTTTAAATAACACTCTTATTTAAGGGTATAATGTGACATCTTGAGATGATAAAACCTACTAATCATAATTATTTACACAACTTGAAATGTCATTATAATACTGTCGACTATTTAAAAAAAAAGTAATGAACATCTCAAGATGTTTATTTATTCAAACAATCTACTTAGCGTTTTTAATAAGATAAATCGAGTTGTTCAGTTATTACCGCATCGAAACTGCTTTCCATTTTGTTACAAATCGAACTATCAATTATTAAATTTTTTATCCGTTGCGCGTGTGATGAGACAAAGCGATATGGTTAACAGAGATAGCTATAGTTTTAGCGGTTATCACGCCATTTTTTAGGCAAAACGGAAACTCCCGAGACTCGCGCCACTTGTTCCAGTGCCCTTGACCTAATTTGTTCGTGGTGCATAATTCAAAACAAATAATAGCTGTATGGTTGTAATTAATGTAATATAATAGCGGCAAGGAGATACCGTTTCTTAGATGAATTACGTGAAAATTCATTAAAACATTCTGGAGAAAGTTTAGAAGAAAATATTGCAGATTTATATGAGTGTACGAGTAAGCGTCCAGATAACGCAGATATCATAACTGAAGGTATGTAACTTATTGTAAGTTGGTAGTTTGTGTTTACCTACTTTAAAAGATGCACTTAGAAGTGAATTCTAAGCTCTAGGTACTATTCTACTACATATTACCTTTCATTCTATCAGCTTTATGTACAAGAGCGGATCCAGCTTTGACCGTTGTCACAGTCAAATGTCAAATTTCTAATTTTTCGTGAGATTGCAATGAAAAGGGGAGAAATCTCAGACCTTTTTTAATGTAGTCTGAGGGGAGAAATATTGTGTTTAACAGCTTTAATAATTAGCCTAGGTTATGTACCCGATCCTAGACCCCCTGAAACCTGACAACCCTGGAAACAATCAATCATAAGTTTTTGATTAGCGGACATAGCCACATGGAATGTGACTCGGATCATGCCCTAATCGAAAGAACTAAAAAGAAAACTCAGCTTAAAATAAACCATCTTAACGATTGGATTCAAATGATAAGGTCTTGCAAGGTCAACAATGCATTTACCGTTGTACCCATGGAGCTTGAAGATTTTCGAAATTTTGCTGAATTGGGCTCGAAAAAAGGTCCATTCACCATAAAAAAAAAAGGATGATACAGGCGAAAATTTTTTATGGCAACCCATAAAATGGCTACAATATGAAAAGCCTATTGGAGAAATACGTTACAAGACAAAACTTGACAATGAAAGCTCTTTTAGAGTTATAAATTACAGGAAACGAGGTAAACACAATTTAGAAACTGTGCAATTACAAGTGGTTTCAAAAGAAACTTTACCAATAAGCAAAGAAAAAAAAAAGGACTTGATGGATTTATTGCCTCTAATAGATCCCATTTTTCACGAGTTTTATAAAAATATTAAAACTGATGTTGAGGTATCCAACATCGATCCTGATTTAGATTCCGATGACCCTGATGCAGGAGGAAACGGAGAAGAATTAAACTGATTATGTACCTACTGTTAACTTTGTTTTCAGAATAAAAATTAATAATTTGCAGTATTTGTTTTTTTTTTGTTACCTATACACATCATATTATTACCTAGTCTCTTAAGAGCTAGTAAGAACTATTCTTTTTACTTTTGATTTATTTACACGTAAGTATACTTTTCTGGTGAATAACTTGATAACTCTTTGGTGAACAACTTGATAAGTAATTTTTTTATTATAAATACGGTAAATTAATTAGATATTCCTATGTTATCTGAAACCTCAAAGAAAATCAGTTACATTTCAATTAAAAACTCAGGATTTAAAGATCGAATTCAAATTTTAAAATGGCCGCCCTGAAAAATTACAATTTTCGACTTGTCGAGTTATTCACGCCTGGAACGGATTTATTCTTTATGTAATGTGGTTGTCTAATAAAGTGTTTTTGATTTTTTGTTTGTTTGATTCAGACAGAATATACAAACTTTAACACAGTTGCAAACGCGATCATTACCGTACAAAATCAAAACACATTGGACAAGCGTGCGGTCCTCAAACTTCTGATGATGTATTGAACAACATAGCGCCTTCAAATTCATCTGCTCCTGATATACCCGAAACTTCCAGAAAGCCAGTATTAAACGAAATATTGCCTTCAAATACTATGCCTATGTCAGACACAACTGATACTCCAAAAAAGCAAAAGCTGAAAAAAGAGTTATCCCGTCTACAAGATATTGCTAAACACCGTCGCATGCGTTGCAACGCACTATACGCAACTAAACGGCGCTTAAAAAAGACTTGTTGTTGACAATTTATCTAAGGTTTTAAATGAGCTTAAGAAAAATAGACTTATTAGCCAAGAGCAAGTAGGTATTTTAGAAGTATGCGGTGTTTCTGCAAAAGCTGTATTTGATAGAATCATTCACAAAGGGAAAGAATACAGTCCTGAATTGCGTACATTTGCATTAACACTTCATTTTTATTCCCCAAGAGCTTACTCCTATGTACGAAAAACGTTCAATACGTGTCTGCCTCACCCAAGCACAATACGCAAATGGTACCAGTGTGTAGACGCTAATCCAGGTTTTACTCCGGAAGCATTTAAAGTACTAGAAGGAAAAGTAAAGTCTTCTGACAAAAACTTTTGTATAACTTGGTTACAGATGAAATGTCCGTTTTATGACAGTTTTCCAGCGGCGAAGAAACGCCTGAGAAACGACCGAGGTTCACATACGATCCAGTGAAGGAACGTCACACATTTTTACGTCATCGGTCGATGCTCGACCGTTTTTCAGCGGCGAAGAAACGGACGAGGTTCATATAGACGTTTCAGTCCAGTAACATCACACTTTTTACGTCTTCGATCGAAGCTCGTCCGTTTTTTCGACGGCGGTAAAACGAGACAGGTTCAAGACCGTGTCACCTAACGTAACGACATCGGTTAACAGAATTGCCCTGCAGATTTCAGTACCTAAGTCAGATGATTCAGAAAGGTTGCCATGTTCAATTTGATCACCAAGGCTGCAAGATTTTTAGTATAAATAAAATCCTAGTAGCGGCGGCTACCCGGCTTATTCCTAAAGAAAAATCAAAGAAAGATCCAAAAGCAACCAAACTGATATTCATTGGATACTGCGAAAATACTAAAGGATATAAATTATTTGATACAAAAACAAGAAAAGTATTTATCAGTAGATATGTAATATTTATGGAAAATTCAGTAGGTAAAACGAAATTATGCCTTATTACCATTGTCAGAATCACAAAATGTAGATGCTACTCAGGATGACAGCTCAACTATTACAGGCACTAGTGATGATGATTCATATCAATCTGTGGACATATCTGAATACATACCTGAAAGAATAATTAGTTTTCGCAAAAAATGGCAAAACCGCCTTCCATCGTGCTTCCAGCTGAGCCCCCCAAGAGATTCTGCCCCCCCCCCCCCCTCCCCCCCCCCCCCTAGAGATTCTAAAAAAGTTGCCAAATAAAATGCAACCAAAGTCCTAAGTCTTTGAGTCGATTTGCTTGAAGTTCAAGCCTTGAACAATCATTCCCGTACGTCGAAACTCGAATGAATTCACCAATTCCACTCCTAATATTCCTGTAACCGCGCGGCGCCCGCGCACAGCCGCCTTTGTTTTAGCGTCTAGTTGTAAAGTTTTTTGGTATCACTTGCGGTTAGCTTTCGTATTTTCCGTCCGTAAAATAACGTCAATTGATTTCATTATAAATGCTGATTTTGCATCGGTTTTTAAAATCGCAAAAAAACCGTTTCTAGGCACGATATCCGATTCATAAGGGTCGTCAAAAGGAAAATTGCTCAATTTAATGGCTCAATCGAAAATAGGACCATATTACCATAGCTTACAGTAGAAAATTGTATGAATGAATATCAGCAGTGCCGATTTGGCACAGTCGGCTCGCGTATGCTTGAGACTCCGGCGCGTATAGCCGCGGCGGTTAAACCGCCCGAAATTACTAGGACTGTTGATATAAAAAATATCGTTGACGCTCGTCCTTGCGCGGGCTCTTGCCTGCCGCCGTCTTGAAGTGTATTTATGCTTTCAATGTGAATTGCGGACCAGAAGGAGTTGTAGCTATTTCAAATATTTTGTTTTGCAGTTTTAAAAAGAAAGAAACCTGAAGGAGCAAGCAGTGACAGAAATGATTCCGTGGGTGACCTGACGAGAGCTAGCACATCCAAAGAATTTTTACATCGGTAAATTTATTGGACAAGCATCAACGTTATCGACTGAAATTAAGAAAGAATTGCTTGAAAACACTTGGTCTCCGTCTGCGACGTATGACTTTGCAGAAGACGCTTAACATTTAAAGAGGAAATTCAATTATTCATGGTTGGAAACGTACTCTCCATGGTTGGCCTATTCCAGGCACCAAAAAGGAGCCTTTTGTAAATATTGTACGTTGTTCCCACCAAATCTAAATTCTTTTAGAGGCGTATTAGGGTCATTTCTCATAAGGCCGTTTTGTAAGTTCAAAGATATTCACGAGCATTGCAAAAAGCACATGGAAACCCACTTCCATAAGATGGCACTGGAAGCCGCTAAATCATTTCTTGGAAGTGTGCCTGTAGATTTACAACTCAACAATACTCCCAGGGCATTATTGAAGAAAACCGAAAAATTATAACATCTATTATTTTTTGCATTACGTTTTGCGGGTCGCACGACTTAGCTCTGAGAGGAAAACATTATGGCGAAGGTATTCTCGAGGACTTATACAAGCTACGAATTGACGCGGGAGATTTAGTTTTGAAGAAACACATTGAGCATGGGAAAAAGAATGCAAGCTATCGATCGATTGATATTCAAAATGAAATTATCGCAATTTGTGGAGATGTTATTAAGGCAAACATTGTGAAAAAGTAAAAGAGGCAGAAGCTTATAGTGTGTTAGCAGACGAAACAGCTGATATTTCCGGTACTGAACAATTATCGATTGGGCTGCTATATTTTGACGAGGAAGCCAATGAGGTCCAAGAAATGTTCTTCGGATTTGTTGAGCTGAAAGGTCTGGATGCGAAATCTATTGCATATTGCATCGATGAGTTTCTGACAAAAGAAGACCTTAATTTGACGGTTGTTCGACGATGTCCGGAAAAGACGGTGGAGTAAAAGCGATCCTGCGCAAAAAATATACCAAAGCATTGTTCTTTCATTGCTCGTCCCATAAACTGAATCTGGTAATAAATGATCTCAATATTCTTCCTGAAATTCGAAACACCATGGGAACCACTAAAGATATTATTAATTTTAAATCTGTTTTGAGAAGAAAATTGGTACCTAATATTGCCAGGCTCTGCGAAACAAGGTGGAGTGAAAAACATAAAACTATCAGAGTATTTAAGGAGAATTTTTCTGTTATATTGGAACTATTGGAAGCCTTAGAAAACTTTTCGCGTGAAGGAAACAGTGCGACTCGAAAAAACGCCTTTCAACTCCATGCGGCTGCTTTCAAAATTTCGTTTATACCTACTTTGTATTACTTTGATAGCTAAATACTCTGCTTTGTTGGAACCTGTTGTCAACGCACTTCAATCCATAGCTTTGGATGTGGTAAAGGCCTCGCAACACGTCAAACGCATTTTGCATTAGCTTAAGAGCCACCGTGATAATCGCAAAAGAGTCACAGATGAAATTATAAAGGATGCTACTGTTGTTGCGGAGAAAGTCGGCCTGGAGGAGGATATCACTTCAATGCCGCGTATTGTTGGGAAACAACGTCATCGAAGCAATCACCCAGCAGAAAGCCCTTCAGAATTCTGGAAAAGATCATTAATAATACCATACTTGGACTCCGTTATTACCTCGCTTGAAACACGCTTTGCTGAAGAAAATACTCCATCATTTGCTTTATCTAAATTACACCCCGCACAAATGCAAACGATGTCAGTCGAAAATCTCGAGCTTTGGCAGCAATTCTGGCATAATAAAGGTATGATTCCGATGTCCGCTGCAGGCAGCAGCAGCAGGCAGCAGTGTTGCCGCTGCAGTGCTGCCTGCCGCGCTGATTCCGAGTACGGCAGCAGTGTCGCGCTGCACGTAGTGATGTTTGCCGTTGTGTTTTCATTCATTTGCAAGATATCGATTGATGACAAACTTTTATTTATATTATTGGAAGAGGAAGAAGATGACAATAATGTGTTGTTGTTTTATGCTAATCGTAAAAGAAAATCAACAGATTCGTTTTATAAAAGCAGACAAAAGGAAGGATGTTACAAGACGCTGATTCAAAACCATTTGTTAAGTGATGAGCCACAAATCCGACGTGCGGGAGTTAGGCGCGGGGGGCGGAATTATTCATCCGACGTTGTACTGTGTAGAAAAATCTAATCCGTCTGTATTCCGACTCTATATCTGGGTTGTTTTAAATGACATTTGAAAAAAAAAATACATTGGTCGATAGAGCTCGCAATATTTTGTCAATTAACACAAAAAAAATATCAGAACCGCCATTGTTCTACTGCTACGACGATCTTAAGAAAATTATTGACTGAATAATATTTTTCTGCAGACTTTGCCTCTTTTTTGTGATTTAAAAATATTAAATGAATGAAAATTGACCTTTCACAACATTCTATCATTTGAAAATACCTACAGTATCAAAGTTTAATTTCCATTTTCTATTCAGAACTTTAATCCAATGCAGTTTACCATACATTTTCAAATTGATCAAATACTCATGCAAACTTGAATCGATTTATCGTGAGTATCGAGTACCGAGTCGTATGGTTACATCACTAGCTACGTCTCGAAGACAAATGTCAAAACGGACCTTTCAGGGGAGAGGTGGCATGATAGGTACATATTTTATTTTGAGGTCCTAGTAAGTTATTGAATAAAATATTTTGAACAGGTTAGAGTCGAATAGAAAGCATTTATTATTTAACTATTGCAATAAAATGCAATAATTGTCATTAATCAATTATTAGATGTTTCTTTATGCATTTTGAAAAAAGTTTATTTTGTCCTTTCATAATTGGAATGTATAATAAGAGACATAGAAATTTATGAAAGGGACAGTACCTAAATTCGAGGAAACATGTGTACAATAACTACAAAAATCAAATTTAAGAGTGGCTGAAACTATTGTTAATATAAAATCCTACCGTTTTGATCTTAAAGACAATTAAAAACTTTTATGCCAAATTTAAACTTAAACAGAAATCAATAACATTGAAAGGTTTTGTCAGTGTAGCATTAAATTTTACACATTTCTAATTTATGTATAAATCGGAACGCTATTTTCTAGTTGACAGTTGTCAGCCGTGTGGACGCTTCTAATTGGTCAGGACGAAAGGTCAACCTGTCTAGTGATTGCCAGTTTCCCAATCAATACTCGTTTGATACAAACTATCGATTTTTTTCACTCGATTATTTGTTCATTAATTCATATCAGCGTCTCCTTTTGATAAACAAACGCTTATTTAAAGCCACTCAACAAAGTGAAACCTTTGAATAAGCCTTAGTATTATTAATCTCACCTTTTCAGCATTTATCCGTTTTCTTTGGGAGTAATTTCCTCTCATCGTATTATTTGTAGTCGATTCTAATTCGATTGTTTGTTAAGTTAATTGCTAGATTTTTTGAACATTGTCCCTAAAGGCCTCATGAAACCTACATCAGCCGGTTGCATTTTATGCGTACAGTGCGGTGGAAAGCAAATTATTACAACTTCATGTTGACGTGCAAGATCTATAACATCTATATTTTGGGTATGACTTACATGTCCGTCTAAAAGCAGCAACACTTTATTGCTAGGGGAAGCTCCTGTAAATTGGATGAACTTTTTGAACCAAAGGGTGAACAGTTCAACTGTTATCCAGCCTTTTGGATTACATACTGATGTTGTTCCTGGGGGAGCATTGTCTAGCAATTCAGGTTTCATACGCTGTCTTGGGAAAATAATGAATGGAGGCATGTACTTGTACGTTCCAGCAGCATTGAAACAAATTTCTACAGTGACGGTTTGGCCTCGCTCTGCAGAAGATAATGCACCGACTTGTTTTCTTCCTTTTAAGGCTATTATCTTGCTCTTCGTTTTCGAAACAACAGATATACCAGTCTCGTCGCAGTTATAGATTTTATCTGGAGTAAAATGAAATGCGTCATATGTTTCCCCGAGAAGCTGGTAGAAATTCCCAACTGCTACTCGGTTGAATCCCATAGCGCGCGCTGCCGAAGTAGCCTCTGGTTTACGAATTGATAAAACGGGATTACGTTTTAAAAACCCATTTAGCCAGTCGACACCTGCCATCTCTTTCTCATTATTGAAGTTGTGCTTTTTATTATTTTTAACAGCCAACTGGTATGCCAGACGCCGTAAATCCAATGTAGTTAAGCCAAAAAGTCGTTCCTCCATATGTTTTACATATTCTGCAAGTTCTTTTTCTTCGTTTTGCGAAAAAACAGACTTCATAGGCCCCAATGGTAATCCGACGGTAATTTCTTCACCTCGTTTAATTTTCTTGACATAACGCTCCAAAGTAGTTTGAGGAATATTATGTTCTAAGGCTGCCTTTCTATATCCTGAATTTTTGCTCAATACTTCATCTATAGCTGCTTTCATGGACTCTTGGGACCATTCTCCTCTTTTAGTCTTTTTTTTGTAGTTTCTGACCATGTTTAATCTAAAAACAAAATAAAGTACGTTTCGTAAACCAGAGGCTACTTCGGCAGCGCGCGCTATGGGATTCAACCGAGTAGCAGTTGGGAATTTCTACCAGCTTCTCGGGGAAACATATGACGCATTTCATTTTACTCCAGATAAAATCTATAACTGCGACGAGACTGGTATATCTGTTGTTTCGAAAACGAAGAGCAAGATAATAGCCTTAAAAGGAAGAAAACAAGTCGGTTCATTATCTTCTGCAGAGCGAGGCCAAACCGTCACTGTAGAAATTTGTTTCAATGCTGCTGGAACGTACAAGTACATGCCTCCATTCATTATTTTCCCAAGACAGCGTATGAAACCTGAATTGCTAGACAATGCTCCCCCAGGAACAACATCAGTATGTAATCCAAAAGGCTGGATAACAGTTGAACTGTTCAAATTTACAGGAGCTTCCCCTAGCAATAAAGTGTTGCTGCTTTTAGACGGACATGTAAGTCATACCCAAAATATAGATGTTATAGATCTTGCACGTCAACATGAAGTTGTAATAATTTGCTTTCCACCGCACTGTACGCATAAAATGCAACCGGCTGATGTAGGTTTCATGAGGCCTTTAAGTACTTATTATGACCATGCTGCCTCAAATTGGTTGAGATCGCATCCAGGACGCGTAATCACCATGTTTCAAATAAGCGAAATATTTGGACAAGCTTACATGCAAGCAGCTACGATGTCCACAGCGGTCAACAGCTTCAGGAAGTGTGGTATTTGGCCATACAACCAAGATAATTTCAGTGATGCTGACTTCATAGCTGCGGAAACTACAAATATACCATTAGCTCAAGACAATCCATCTACGTCAAGGGCTATCGCAAACATACCTCCTCATTCCGGACTTGAAGTGTCAACAACTTCAAACTTTGTGAACGCGCAGTCGATGGAAATAGAGCCTCATACAGAACCTGAAATACCATCCGCGTCAAGTTCTGCAATTCTTCCTTCAACAGAGTCAGTACCTCATTCCGGTCGTGAAGAACCAACCATGTCAAGTCTTGTCAACGCTCAATCAATGGAGACAGAGTCCCAAACTGGATCTACGTTGATTTCTGCAAACTTTGCCTCAACAGAGTCATCACATCATTCTGGACATAAAGTACCAGCCACGTCGAGCTTTGTTAATGATCAGTCAATGGAAATAGAGCCTCATAGTGGACATGAATCACCATCCACTTTAAGCTCTGCATACTTTGCTTCAACAAAGGAAGCACTTAATCCCGGATATGAAGTGCCAGCTGCGTCAAGCTTTTTTAACGCTTGCTCGATGGAGACAGAAGCTCATACTGGATCTCTAGCACCATCCACGTTAACTCCTGCAAACCTTCTTTCAACAGAGTCAGCATCTCGCACCGAATCTGATGATAAGAGAGGGTCTAAATTCGGACATAACACATCTGAAACTGAACAAGTTCCATCGATTCATGAAGATCTTCTAGCACCTGTTCTCTCCGAACATTAACGTACGCCAGCTTAACTGTCTACCGCTAGTTCCCCCCAACAAGATTTTGAAATGCAAACAAGAAGTTCCTTAGAAATTCGTTCTCCCATTCGAGCCGTCTGCCGTGATTTGACGTCTAGTTTTGATAATGCTTCTCCTAAAGATATTTTGCCAATTCCGGCAGTTCAAATGAGCGAAAAAAGGAAAAACTATCGAAGAGGTAAAACAGCGGTAATAACCTCGACTCCGTATAAAAAAGAACTGGAGGCTTTGAAATTATCGAAGAACGCTCCTGCTAAAAATAAAAAATCGTCAACGAAAGTTCTTCCGGCCAAAAAAAGTAAATCGTCAAAAAAAAAAAACTGCTAAAAATACTAGACCTTCAACTTCACGAGAAGAAGATACCGTTTGTTTTTATTGTAACGATATAAACAACACGTACCTAAAATCAACTGAAAATTGGGTAAAATGTCAACTCTGTGAGCGGTGGGCTCATACTGCATGTGCTGGGGTGGATGATGAAGACTTAAAGGAAGTACTGATATGCTTGTTCTGTGAAGAAGAATAAGAATCCCATCTTGCCCCAAGACCCCATCATGCCCCATTTATCACGCCCCATCATGCCCCACATACGGGGTAAGATGGTTTTTTCACGTGTTCCTAAAAAAATATTATTATTAGAAATTTATGATAAATGTTCGTCCAAAGATTATGCCAGTTAATAGTTAATTAAGTAATTAAAGTGCCATAAATAAATGAAAACACTATGTTGATTATTACTGTGTCTTTTTGTTGCTTTCCCTTAGCGTCCCCATCATGCCCCTAGTTCCCCTACTAGTAGTGTAAAACGTAAAAAATACTCGCAAAATTATAAAAAGGAGTGGGAAATAAAACCAGAATGTACTAATTGGCTAAAAGGAAGCCATAAAGGAAAAAACTACGCTTATTGCTGTAGTTGCAACAAAGATATTAATATATCTTCTGGTTTCGATGCAGTTAAAAGGCATGCTGCTTCCCAACTACACATAAAAAGCGTCAAAAATTTAGCGGTTCAACCTAAGATGACTGGTTTTGTGAATCGAGAATTGGTTCAATTCAAACACCAAGTGAGAGAAGGTATTTTTTTTAAATTGTTTTTTTACCTTACTACATTATTTGTTTTTGACGACCGATGTGGCGCGGTGGGCGAAGGTCCGCCTGCGACGCAGAAGATTGCGGGTTCGATTCCCGCCTTGGGACAAATGTTTGTACGATCTGCAAATATTTGTTCCGAGTGTTCTGGATATTTATATGTATAATAAAAATGTATCTATCTATGCAATGTATTGTATTATGTATGTCAGTCATCTAGTACCCATAACACAAGCTCTGCTTAGCTTGGGGCTAGATGATGCTGTGTGGATTGTCCAGTATTATTTATTTATTTGAAATAAATTTGTAGATTTTAGTAGGTAGTGATTTACCAAATGTTATACTTGTTTCAGCTGAAATTCGAATTGCTGGTTTTGTCGCTGAACACAACTTGCCATACGCGATAACTGACCATCTAGGAAAGTTAATAGAAAAAGTTTGTCCAGATTCAAAGATAGCAGAAAGTATGAAGTGTTCCCGTCCCAGGATTCAGGCAGTCGTAAATAATATAATCGGACAAGAAAGCTTCAATACTCTTTGTGAAGATCTTCGACAGAATAAGTTCTCATTGATAATTGACGAGTCCACAGATAGGAGTACCGCCAAACATCTATGTTTAGTCGTCAGGTATGTCAAAAACAATCATGTAAGAGATTCTTTTTTCGGACTTATCCCTGTTGTTAATACAGATGCTACTACATTACACAAAAGTATTGTGGAATTCTTTGAACGGCATAGTATTCCATATCGAATAAATCTGATAGGCTTTGCATCTGATGGTGCAAATGTTATGATGGGACGTAATCATTCAGTGATGACTTTATTAAAGGCTGACGTAGAAAATTTGTTTATAATGAAATGTATATGTCACTCGTTCCATTTATGCGCGTCTTATGCTTGCGGAAAAATACCTCGTTTTGTTGAGGAGGTAATACGAGATATATTCAATTATTTCTCCTCAAGTCCCAAAAGATCAGCTCAGTTCAAAGAATTTCAATCATTTTGTAATTTAAAGGTACACAAATTGTTACATCCTTGTCAAACAAGGCGGCTGTCAGTACATGCAGCGATATCAAGAGTTTTGGAACAATATCCGGCCTTAAATTATTTTTTATTGATGCTTCCCTAAATGATGATGTTACGACAGCTACAAATATATTGAATAAATTAAACGACTCAATAACGAAACTTTTCCTTCAGTTTTTAGATTTCGTATTGCCAATTTTCAATAAATTGAATCGTGAAATGCAGTCAGAATCAGCAAAAATTCATGTTTTGTATTCGCATGTTGCTAACAGCTTAAGAACTTTATTCGATTGTTTTATGAAAAAAGAATATTTAGACAAAACCGATCTTGAAAATGTCGACTATAAAAACCCACAAAACTTTGTAAATATTAATGATGTCTATTACGGAGCCAATGCCATTAACACTTTGCTTACAGATGATACAGTGACTTCTGAACAAATTCATTTATTCCAAACGCGATGCGTCCAATTTTTTATTGAAGCATGCGAACAAATCACTCAAAGATTTCCTCTCAAAAATAATCCGTTGAAAGATTTAGGGGCTTTATATCCGGAAAATGACAAAAAAGGTCTACTTTCGTCAATAGTACCATTATGTAGACAATTCCCCAATTTGTTAGAGAGCAACGATTATCAAAAAATTGACACAGAATGGCGTTTGCTTCGTAATACCAAAGAAATAGAGTCGTTTAGTGAAAAAACTGAAGAATTTTGGACAAGCGTGAGTATTATGAAATGTGGTGATGGCTCACGCAGGTTTGAAATCGTTTGTTCCTTTACATTCAAAATTTTGAGTTTGCCACATTCATCTGCAAATGTGGAAAGAATATTTTCATCAATAAATCTCATGAAAAAAAAACAACGGAATAAACTTTCCTCAGAATCAATGATAGGTCTTTTACACACAAAAAGATGTATAGCAGAAAATAATCAAAGTTGCTACAATTTTAATATAGATGATAAAATGTTTACAAAAATAGCTAGTAAGAGGTGGTATGAAGACAGAAATGAATAGGTACTAAATAATCAATGTACAATTAAAATTATCTTATTATAATCGATCGATCGTATCGATACAATCGATCGATTCGATTGTAATTTAAGTAGGTATTGTAATTTATCAAATGATTGTAATTGAATAAAAGTATGAATAATTGTATATTGAATAAATGATTGCATTATTATCAAAACTACTCTTGTTTCATTCCGAATAAAAATCTCCCGTTTTCTCCCGATTTTTAGCTGGCAAGTTCAACGTTTTTTACTTTTATACTTTTGCAACACTGCGTTGAACTCTGACATGCAACACTATATTAGGTTCGATAGAGCGAAAGTGTTAGCAAGGGAAAAGTTTTTCGTTCCCCGAAAAGTTAGAGAGGCTATTGAAATTAATAGACGCTCTAACTTCAATAGAGACGGGGGATGGAATTGGAAGCCGTGTTTGCCAGTAACCAAGGAACTTGACCGCTGTGCTGGTGGTGACGTGGTGAGTTCGGCGTGCTGGAGTATTCCCGAGGGATGCCAGGATACCGACGAGGAAGATCTTCAGTGCGCGCCGACCGTAGACAGAGAAACCAATAGACCCAATAACGATACCTTTCTCACTTACACAAGAAAGAGAGTGATAATACAATTACGAATGCATAAGACAAAGACACAAATACTCTTTTTGTCCCTTATTGTGTAACCGGTTTTTCAAGGTCGGCAACTTGAATTGCGAAACAAACTTTGACAGTTCGTGCCTTCATCGTGTTTGGTGTTCGAATTTTGTGTGTTATTTAGTTAAAAATAGATTTCAGCCCATTGAAAAGACGGTGAAATTATCCTAATATAGACATCGAAGTAAATATAATGGTGCGTTGTCGTGTTATTTCATGTTTAAGCGACAGTGAGAAGAAAATGGCCGGTGTGTCTTTTCACGCGTAAGTACGACTTTATTGTCCTAATCTATAGTTTCTCAGTGATGATTATTTATATATTAGCATAGAGTAACAACAAGTCGCGTTAAAACAAGGAAAATATTAGCGTAATATCGAGTTTTATCATTCAATAACCTATAAACATCAACAAGTAAGTGTTGCCAGTTTTTGTAAAAATAATACCCCGATCATCGATAAAAAAATATTTATTTGACAATATGGCGAAACTCGAAAGTGAATAAATACGAAATACCATAATAATCCAGTGTTTCGGGAAGACTTCGGCATCGAAAACATATTTTGATTTATTATTTCTCATAGTAATTTTGATTGACATAAAATTACACTTATAATTTTAGAGAACTGAACTAACTGCGAGTATTAATCATTAACCTATGTTTATCGATAGGTTTCCAGCTGATCCAGACCTACGTAATAAATGGATAGAAGCAACTGGGAGAAAAGATTGGATTCCCACAAAATATTGTAAAATATGTAGCAATCATTTCCCACAAAAACAACTTATAAAAAAGAACAAATAGACAGTTCTGTATCCTGATGCTGTACCAATAGCGGTAAGAATTTATTAGAACATACATTCAACCACAGCTCCTAAGAAAACAGTTTCGTTGATTAAATATGATTTGCTGCCTTCAAGAATTAAATTTATTTCAACTTGTACCACATTTGGCAAAAATAAGTTTAAACGAGATTTTGTGTTGCTAGCATTAAGAAGTAGGTAAATAATTAGCAGCAAACTATTTAGACAGGTTTTTTCAAGCAGATTTTAGACTCATTTGTCATCTTTCGTTTTTATTTTAAAACATATTGTCAGACAGTAATTAGTGCATGGAAAATCACAACCTTTTGTTATTACAAACTCGTATAAATTCTGATCCAAGAGATTAACATATTCACAAAAATTAATGTGGTACTTGTGGATATGTTTTTTTATTATTTGATTGAATGTTTTAGATTTCAATACCCGAGGAGTGTGTTGATCTAGCACCGTCCACATCTACAAGTGCCAATTTTCAAGATGACACAAAAATAAAAGGCACTAAAAAGGTTATCAAAAGAAAATTGCAATTACCTGAAGAGGAAGATTCGCCAAGAAAGAAAAAACTTAAAGTGGCTTTAATGAAGAAAACTGAGGCTGTTGCAAATCTTCGAAAAAAAATACGTGCTGTCCGGCAAACAAACAGGCGTCTAATGAAACGAAATGCTAAGTTATCAGATATTATTTCAGAGCTACAATTCAAATCCTTGATATCATATGAAGATGCTGACATATTAAGCACAATTGATAGCGGTAACAAAGATTTCCTTAAACGGTTTTTGTTTGTTGTTGGAAAAACTGAAAAATTTTCTCCTGCATTGAGAAAGTTTGCATTATGTTTGCATTTCATTAGTCCACGTGCTTATTCTTACGTTAGAGAACAATTTAATACTTGCCTTCCACACCCGCAAACATTGGTTAGTTGGTATCGATCAGTTGATGGTAATCCCGGATTTACCCAAGAGGCATTGCATGCAATAAAGTCAAAAGTAAATGCATCAGGTAAAAATATTCATGTGTGCCTTTCATTTGATGAAATGTCAATAAGAAAAGCTATGACTCTAGATGGTGGGGAATGTATTGGCGCAATAAATATTGGTGCCAATTTAGATGGCTATAATATTAGAATGGCTACTCAGGCTCTAGTTTTTATGGTAACAGCCCTAAACGATTCTTGGAAAATACCTGTTGGGTATTTTCTAATCGAAAGCGTTACTGCGGAACAGAAGTCACAGCTTGTAACAGATTGCATTAAGTTGTTGTATTCCTGTAACGTAAATGTTATTTCAATAACTTGTGATGGATGTCCCTCAAATTTTGCGATGGCGAAAATATTAGGCTGCAAAATAGAACATGATGTCGAAGTTAACCCTGTATTTAACATTGAAATAGAGGGTGTTAATAAAGAAGTGTGTTTCTTTCCTGATCCACCACATATGGTGAAATTAATTAGAAATCTGCTCGGCAATAAACACGTTTTAAAAACTAGGGATGATAAAATCATAAAGTGGTCATTTATAACATCTTTGCATGATTTGCAGGAACAAGAAGGTCTCCATCTAGCAAATAAATTAAGAAAAGCACATATTAACTTCGTAAAACAGATAATGAAAGTTAAACTGGCAGTTCAGACGTTTAGCAATTCAGTTGCTGATTCCATTGAGTTTTGTGAAGAAAATCATTTCGAACAGTTCCAAGGGTCATCACCCACCGTTGATTTTATTAGAAAAGTAAATAATCTGTTCGATATTTTAAATAGCCGAAATATCAATGCATATGGTTATAAAAAACCTCTAAATATGAAAATTTTTGTGAATATCAATGTGTTCTTAAATGAAGTCTTCGATTATTTAAGTAGTCTTAAACTAGAAAATGGCCAAAACGTTGTTTAAAGTAATAGGAAGGTGTGTATAACTGTATAATCGGACTAAGGTGCTGCATTCGTGGTTTGCAATTTTTATATAAAAAACTTATCTCCAGCTCAGAGTTGATATTCTTACCTACATATAAATTAAGTCAGGATCACTTGGAATCGTTTTTTAGTGCAATTCGATCTAAAGGCGGTTTCAATAATAATCCCTCGGCGGTACAGTTTCGAGCCGCGTACAAAAGATTAGTCGTTCATGGAGAACTCAAAAACATTGATACAGGAAATTGTACATCTCTCGAAAATATAAGCATTTTAACATACACTAACTCGCGTTATGAAAAATCAATAAATGCTACTTTACCCCTTTTGGAACATT
Organism: Hypomecis atomaria; assembly: GCA_964007245.1. NCBI lineage: Eukaryota > Metazoa > Arthropoda > Insecta > Lepidoptera > Geometridae > Hypomecis > Hypomecis atomaria. Next base: position 3,505,974 of record OZ023294.1, on the reverse strand, counting down.
CCACTAGTTTAGAAAGCGAAAGTCCAACTGAAACCGAGTATTTTAACATTGATACTGATCATGACTACCTTGCCGATCCTTCACGACTTACAGAATTTTCTAAGCAGATAATTATATATATTTCTGGTTTCATTATAACAAAAGTAGCAAAGATGGTGAAATGTGAAAATTGTTTGATGTCAATGATTAACACTGCCTCCAAAAACAGTTACAAATTAATTGTAAAAAAGGATAAAGGCGGTCTGCATTATCCTTCCGCTGATGTAATCGTCCTTTGTGAAATTGCTGAAAAAGTTTTTAGGAGCAATTTAACACAATCGGGCAGTAATCTACTTACACGAAATAATCTTTTGCTACAATTAATGAATCAATGTATTCGCCAATGTATAGGGAAAGAGTTATTTAAAGAACATGGTATTTCTTATGATCATTCTCCTCTAGATGATCATAAAGTTCTATTAATGAAAGCAATTACCATGAAATACCTTCAAATTTGAATTTACAAGTACACAAAACAGCTAAAGGAGCCCAAAGAAAAAGTAAGAAATTTGTACACGAAATTAACATTGTTCCGCAATCAATAATTAATTATATTTTTGTATCAACTACATTGATTATAAAGACAAAAGAAAAATCTCATATCTGGTTTTATTTAATTGATCCTAAAATATTTACCCTTTCCCTGTAACATCCAAAACGTCCGGGAGTTCGGATACTGTGGCAACATTCATCGCATACGTTGACAAACTATCTTTGTCTCAGTCGCGGTTACAGAGTACCTTTGTCTATTGGTTTCTCTGTCTACGGGACGAAACGTCAACCTGTCTAATGATTGCCAGTTTCCCAATCAATACAAACACATACAAACTATCGATTTTTTTCACTCGATTATTTGTTCATTAATTCATATCAGCGTCTCCTTTTGATAAACAAACGCTTATCTATCAATACAGCTGTGGTGGATCGCTAAAGTCGGATCCCATGACGGCTGAGATGGGCGTGGCACAGGGGTCGTCGGTGTCTAACATTCTCTTCTCGATGCTTCTAAACGACCTGCCGGATGCTGTGTTAGCTGCCGACATACTAATGTATGCAGATGACGTGGCGGCGATAGTCACTGATCCAACAATCGAGGGGCTGGAGAGGAAGTTAAACACTGCGGCCTCGCAGCTGGCTGAGTGGTTCCACATCAACGGCCTCGCTCTCAACCTCTCCAAGACTCACTTTATCCAGTTTAATCTGTCAGGCAGGTCGGTGAGACCGCTGACGGTGCTCCTGGGTGGAGTGAGAATTGAAGAGCGGGAGTCGACAACATTCCTGGGATTCGAGGTGGACAGGGGACTGAAGTGGGACCACCACATAGAAAAGGTTTGCGTGAAGCTCGGTAGTGCGTGCTTTGCATTAAAACGAGTCGCTAGAGTGGTGTCGAGTGAAGTAGCACGAGCGTGTTACTTCGCTACGGTGCACTCTCAGCTTCAGTACGGCGCAGAAATTTGGGCTAGAGCCGCGGACTGGGAGCGGGCATTCCGCATGCAAAAGCGTGCGGTACGGGCCGTAGCGCGAGTATCCTGGGACACCCCGGCTCGCCCTTATTTTAAGAAGCTGGGAATATTAACGTTGCCCGCAATCCTGATCTATCAGGTGGCGGTGTATGCCAGAACAAATCTGGACAGTATGCCTGAGCGTGGGTCTAAACACACGTATCGGACCCGCGGCAGGCATAAATTGTCGACCGTCCCGCGGTCGTTGGAGAAGTCCTCCAAGTTGACGCATGTCATGGGTCCGACAGTCTATAATAATTTGCCTGAAGACGTCACCATGGCTGTCACTATGCTGTCGTTCAAGCGTAAACTCAAAATGTGGTTAATAGAACAAGCATTTTATGAATTTGAAGAATTCTATAAAATTGATAAATAATCTTATCTGTTATGAATTCATGATATTTTGTATAATATTACTTACTATATTTTTATTTAGTAAACAAGTTCATCACATTTGGACTGAATTTTGATGATTATTATGTTGATTTATGTAAAATTATTTTTATTGGATTTTATTGGATTTTGAAATGATTATTATTGACATTGTTATTTGATCATTTTTTATTTTACTTATACTGAATTTTTTATTTACAATTATTGTACCTAATTCATAGAATTATTTACCTATATAATGTTTGACTTGTAAAACTATTTTTATCAATAAATATGACTATGACTATGACTATGACTATGACTATCAACAAAGTGAAACCTTTGAATAAGCCTTAGTATTATTAATCTCACCTTTTCAGCATTTATCCGTTTTCTTTGGGAGTAATTTCCTCTCATCGTATTATTTGTAGTCGATTCTAATTCGATTGTTTGTTAAGTTAATTGCTAGTTTTTTTTAACGTTGTCCCTAAAGGCCTCATGAAACCTACATCAGCCGGTTGCATTTTATGCGTACAGTGCGGTGGAAAGCAAATTATTACAACTTCATGTTGACGTGCAAGATCTATAACATCTATATTTTGGGTATGACTTACATGTCCGTCTAAAAGCAGCAACACTTTATTGCTAGGGGAAGCTCCTGTAAATTGGATGAACTTTTTGAACCAAAGGGTGAACAGTTCAACTGTTATCCAGCCTTTTGGATTACATACTGATGTTGTTCCTGGGGGAGCATTGTCTAGCAATTCAGGTTTCATACGCTGTCTTGGGAAAATAATGAATGGAGGCATGTACGTTCCAGCAGCATTGAAACAAATTTCTACAGTGACGGTTTGGCCTCGCTCTGCAGAAGATAATGAACCGACTTGTTTTCTTCCTTTTAAGGCTATTATCTTGCATGTAAATGCAAGCAGCTACGATGTCCACAGCGGTCAACAGCTTCAGGAAGTGTGGTATTTGGCCATACAACCAAGATAATTTCAGTGATGCTGACTTCATAGCTGCGGAAACTACAAATATACCATTAGCTCAAGACAATCCATCTACGTCAAGGGCTATCGCAAACATACCTCCTCATTCCGGACTTGAAGTGTCAACAACTTCAAACTTTGTGAACGCGCAGTCGATGGAAACAGAGCCTCATACAGAACCTGAAATACCATCCGCGAAAAGTTCTGCAATTCTTCCTTCAACAGAGTCAGTACCTCATTCCGGTCGTGAAGAACCAACCATGTCAAGTCTTGTCAACGCTCAATCAATGGAGACAGAGTCCCAAACTGGATCTACGTTGATTTCTGCAAACTTTGCCTCAACAGAGTCATCACATCATTCTGGACATAAAGTACCAGCCACGTCGAGCTTTGTTAATGATCAGTCAATGGAAATAGAGCCTCATAGTGTACATGAATCACCATCCACTTTAAGCTCTGCATACTTTGCTTCAACAAAGGAAGCACTTAATCCCGGATATGAAGTGCCAGCTGCGTCAAGCTTTTTCAACGCTTGCTCGATGGAGACAGAAGCTCATACCGTAAAATGGGGTGACTTTCAAAACACGGGGTGAAATTGATGATAGGTCTGATAATTTATTTACTTTACAAAATCTCGCGGGTTTTTGAACGCAACCTTGTTTTTTTTATAAATAGCAACTCAGATATATCCGCCATATTTTCTGTTTACGTGAGTGCGGTTGTGTCCAAACCAAATAAAATATTTAATTTTGAAGGTAAGTAGTGTTTTACCATTATAAAAACATGCATGAAAACTTCTAATCCACAATGGTAGTTAACGAGGTTACGTTGGTTTTGTTTTACCTACATTTTTAGATGGTTTTTGACCAATGATTTTATTGGGTTTGCTTGTTTTGGAGTCGGCCATTTTGATATTTTTTTTGTATATTAGTGCTGGGGGCTTCTTTGATAAATTTCATGAGGCGACTTTGATAGAGCGAAATTATTATCAATCACACCCCATTGTCTTAAAAACAACACTAGATATATAAATGAAGTGTATCAAAGTGACCCCTATTTTTGTTATAGGTTACAGTAACTACTATTATGGTGCACAATTACAAGAAAAAACCGGGTACCCGGAACTTCAAAAACTATGCGGACGATCATCTAGAAGAGGCTATTGAAAAAGTCACCAATGGGGATCTAAGTATGAATGCAGCATCTATTCAGTATAAAATTCCTTATGGTACCTTGTATAACAAATATAAAGGAATGCATGGGTCTACCCCAGGTGGACAACCAGTGTTCACACATTTAGAAGAAAAAGCTATCCTAAAGGGTGCTGCTACATGTGCGGATTACGGGTTTCCGCTAACTACCCATGACCTAAGGATGTTTGCCAAGTATTATTTAGACAAAGAGGGCAAAACTGTAGAAAAATTCATCAATAATTTGCCAGGTGTAGATTGGGCGCTAAGCGTGCTCAAACGCCATAAGAATCAATACGGCCAAAGATTGGCTACTAACATTAAAAGAGCAAGAGCGGAGGTTGATCAAAGCTCAATTAATGCATACTTTGATAACCTCCAACGAGAAGTAGCTGAAATACCAGCCTCAAATATATTTAATTATGATGAATCGAATCTCTCCGACGACCCGGGCAAGAAAAAATGTATTTACAGGCGTGGTGTCAAATACCCCGAGAAAGTCATGAACCATTCAAAGAGTTGCACCACTGTGATGATTTGTGGAGCAGCGGATGGAACCTTACTGCCACCATATGTAATTTATAAAAGCACACATTTATATGATACATGGAAGGAAGGAGGAATAGTTGGCCATCCATGCTGTAGTGAACCATGCTGTAGTCGTGGCGGCAGGTATAACAGAACGACTAGTGGTTGGATTGATGGACCTACCTTCAGAGATTGGTTTATGACCTGTTTTTTGCCTCATGCAAATAGACTAGAAGGGCGTAAAGTACTGATAGGTGACAATTTGTCATCTCATATTGATGTAGATGTTGTAGAAAAGTGTCAATCCCACAACATAAGTTTCGTTTGTCTCGTCCCAAATTCCACCCATATTTGCCAGCCATTGGATGTCGGATTTTTTCGTCCAATGAAGACCGCATGGAGAAAAACAATAGATATGTGGAAAAATTCAAATTCGAAGGCTGCTACAATCCCAAAAGAAGTTTTCCCAAAACTATTAAAAAAAGCACTGATACAAATGGATAATGTCCAGGCAGAGACCTATGATGTGAAAAGAGATTTAATTAGTTCCTTTGTAGCTACAGGAATATATCCCCTTAATAGATTCAATGTTTTAAAAAAGATTCCAGACAATTCATCTGAGGCATACGAAAGCGTTGAAGCTACTGTGAGCAACCATTTAACAGATTTTCTAAAAGAAAAACGTTACGGGAATCCTACAGAGCCTTCTAGAAAGAAAAAACGACTTAACGTAGAACCTGGCAAAAGCATAGCTACTCTTGATGAGTCTGAACCTTCTATATATAATGAACCTATAATCGAAGAACGCCCACATGATGCAGTAGATTCATCAAACAGTGTACCACAGCCTTCGACATCTACCGTTGATGATATACTGCCCTCAGTGTCCCAACAAAACGTACCTGATGATGACGATGTCACAGATTGTGAGGATGTAGAGGATATTTATCGTGCTGATAGGGAAAATTTGAGACCAATCGTAGGAAATTTTGTTCTGGCTAAATTTCCATCAGCTAAAGGTAAAAAACAATATCAATATCTTTGCATGATCGAAGATATTTGTGACGACAAAATTGTGCTGGGTTTCAAAACTCATAAGAAGAAAAAAAATGTCTTCAGAGCTGTGGAAAATGATGTCTCCTGCATTGAAGAAACAGACATTTTAGCTTACTTGCCAAGACCAAATTTGAAAGATGGTCTCTACATTTTTCCAGCAGATATAAATGTCATTGAGTTGTAAAAAAAATATTTTTTCAACACTATTTAATAAACTTGTATCTTAATCAGACCTTTTCTATTGAGCTTGATATTTAAGTTCTGATCAATATGGTAAGGACCGAATAAGATACAAATTTTATCTTTTAAAAATTATTATTTTTAGTATTACTATTACCGTTATAGACTGATTAAGTCCAAATAAGAAAAATAGATATAAGAGTAAAAGTATTTCATACTGTTTACTATGTTTTCATACATATTTTCAATTGTAACTGGTCAAACAATAGTGAGATTTGTTAAAGATATACCCCCTTATTAATAAACAAAGATCAACCAAGGATTAGTTAAACCTATCGACGTCCCTGTCTAACAATGGTGAATTGACAATCGTTTGACAGTGACGTCGATAGGATTAACTAATCCTTGGTTGATCTTTGTTTATTAATAAGGGGGTTTGAGTCTAATTAGTTGCTAAAGTTTAGAGTTATTTTAAATTAATACTAAGTTCCGAAAAACTTAGAATAAAGTTGATTTTAGCGTCGATGACGATTTACAATTACTTTAATTGGTTATTTTGTTGTATTTGTAAATCAAAATGTTGGTATTTTTCATTAATGTCGACAGTAAGATTATGGTGCATATTAAACGAATATATAAAAAAACGTTTCTTTTGTTTTATTCATCTATCATCACCCAATAATTATATTTAACTGTTTAAATCCTATTATCAAAGTCACCCCGAAAAACTTTAAAACACTTTAAATCAAAAACTATATTATCATTTTCTTTTTTATTTGCAGTTTTGGTATCCTGTTAGGGTATACTATGATAACCAATAAAAAAAAAGTATGCTATCAAAGTAACCCCTTTTCGAGTTTAAGATTGATAAGTCATAAAATTTAAATTTACTCAAAAATCTTACATTATTATTATTTTTTTATCACTTCATTTTATTCTCTGTATCAAGTAGTCTATAAATCATTTCTTATTTTATTTTTTGCATGTTAAATCACTAAGTAACAAGCGTTTGAATTTTAAAATTAATCAAAGTCACCCCATTTTACGGTACTGGATCTCTAGCACCATCCACGTTAACTCCTGCAAACCTTCTTTCAACAGAGTCAGCATCTCGCACCGAATCTGATGATAAGAAAGGGTCTAAATTCGGACATAACACATCTGAAACTGAACAAGTTCCATCGATTCATGAAGATCTCCTAGCACCTGTTCTCTCCGAACATCAACGTACGCCAGCTCAACTGTCTACCGCTAGTTCCCCCCAACAAGATTTTGAAATGCAAACAAGAAGTTCCTTAGAAATTCGTTCTCCCATTCGAGCCGTCTGCCGTGATGTGACGTCTAGTTTTGATAATGCTTCTCCTAAAGATATATTGCCAATTCCGGCAGTTCAAATGAGCGAAAAAAGGAAAAAACTATCGAAGAGGTAAAACGGCGGTAATAACCTCGACTCCGTATAAAAAAGAACTGGAGGCTTTGAAATTATCGAAGAACGCTCCTGCTAAAAATAAAAAATCGTCAACGAAAGTTCTTCCGGCCAAAAAAAGTAAATCGTCAAAAAAAAAAAACTGCTAAAAATACTAGGCCTTCAACTTCACGAGAAGAAGATACCGTTTGTTTTTATTGTAACGATATAAACAACACGTACCTAAAATCAACTGAAAATTGGGTAAAATGTCAACTCTGTGAGCGGTGGGCTCATCCTGCATTTGCTGGGGTGGATGATGAAGACTTAAAGGAAGTACTGATATGCTTGTTCTGTGAAGAAGAATAAGAATCCCATCTTGCCCCAAGACCCCATCATGCCCCATTTATCACGCCCCATCATGCCCCACATACGGGGTAAGATGGTTTTTTCACGTGTTCCTAAAAAAATATTATTATTAGAAATTTATGATAAATGTTCGTCCAAAGATTATGCCAGTTAATTAAGTAATTAAAGTGCCATAAATAAATGAAAACACTATGTTGATTATTACTGTGTCTTTTTGTTGCTTTCCCTTAGCGTCCCCATCATGCCCCTAGTTCCCCTACTAGTAGTGTAAAACGTAAAAAATACTCGCAAAATTATAAAATGGAGTGGGAAATAAAACCAGAATGTACTAATTGGCTAAAAGGAAGCCATAAAGGAAAAAACTACGCTTATTGCTGTAGTTGCAACAAAGATATCAATATATCTTCTGGTTTCGATGCAGTTAAAAGGCATTCCCAACTACACATAAAAAGCGTCTAAAATTTAGCGGTTCAACCTAAGATGACTGGTTTTGTGAATCGAGAATTGGTTCAATTCAAACACCAAGTGAGAGAAGGTAATTTTTTTAAATTGTTTTTTTACCTTACTACATTATTTGTTTTTGACGACCGATGTGGCGCGGTGGGCGAAGGTCCGCCTGCGACGCAGAAGATTGCGGGTTCGATTCCCGCCTTGGGACAAATGTTTGTACGATCTGCAAATATTTGTTCCGAGTGTTCTGGGTATTTATATGTATAATAAAAATGTATCTATCTATGTAATGTATTGTATTATGTATGTCAGTCATCTAGTACCCATAACACAAGCTCTGCTTAGCTTGGGGCTAGATGATGCTGTGTGGATTGTCCAGCATTATTTATTTATTTGAAATAAATTTGTAGATTTTAGTAGGTAGTTTTTTACCAAATGTTATACTTGTTTCAGCTGAAATTCGAATTGCTGGTTTTGTCGCTGAACACAACTTGCCATACGCGATAACTGACCATCTAGGAAAGTTAATAGAAAAAGTTTGTCCAGATTCAAAGATAGCAGAAAGTATGAAGTGTTCCCGTCCCAGGATTCAGGCAGTCGTAAATAATATAATCGGACAAGAAAGCTTCAATACTCTTTGTGAAGATCTTCGACAGAATAAGTTCTCATTGATAATTGACGAGTCCACAGATAGGAGTACCGCCAAACATCTATGTTTAGTCGTCAGGTATGTCAAAAACAATCATGTAAGAGATTCTTTTTTCGGACTTATCCCTGTTGTTAATGCAGATGCTACTACATTACACAAAAGTATTGTGGAATTCTTTGAACGGCATAGTATTCCATATCGAATAAATCTGATAGGCTTTGCATCTGATGGTGCAAATGTTATGATGGGACGTAATCATTCAGTGATGACTTTATTAAAGGCTGACGTAGAAAATTTGTTTATAATGAAATGTATATGTCACTCGTTCCATTTATGCGCGTCTTATGCTTGCGGAAAAATACCTCGTTTTGTTGAGGAGGTAATACGAGATATATTCAATTATTTCTCCTCAAGTCCCAAAAGATCAGCTCAGTTCAAAGAATTTCAATCATTTTGTAATTTAAAGGTACACAAATTGTTACATCCTTGTCAAACAAGGCGGCTGTCAGTACATGCAGCGATATCAAGAGTTTTGGAACAATATCCGGCCTTAAATTATTTTTTATTGATGCTTCCCTAAATGATGATGTTACGACAGCTAAAATATATTGAATAAATTAAACGACTCAATAACGAAACTTTTCCTTCAGTTTTTAGATTTCGTATTGCCAATTTTCAATAAATTGAATCGTGAAATGCAGTCAGAATCAGCAAAAATTCATGTTTTGTATTCGCATGTTGCTAACAGCTTAAGAACTTTATTCGATTGTTTTATGAAAAAAGAATATTTAGACAAAACCGATCTTGAAAATGTCGACTATAAAAACCCACATAACTTAGTAAATATTAATGATGTCTATTACGGAGCCAATGCCATTAACACTTTGCTTACAGATGATACAGTGACTTCTGAACAAATTCATTTATTCCAAACGCGATGTGTCCAATTTTTTATTGAAGCATGCGAACAAATCACTCAAAGATTTCCTCTCAAAAATAATCCGTTGAAAGATTTAGGGGCTTTATATCCGGAAAATGTCAAAAAAGGTCTACTTTCGTCAATAGTACCATTATGTAGACAATTCCCCAATTTGTTAGAGAGCAACGATTATCAAAAAATTGACACAGAATGGCGTTTGCTTCGTAATACCAAAGAAATAGAGTCGTTTAGTGACAAAACTGAAGAATTTTGGACAAGCGTGAGTATTATGAAATGTGGTGATGGCTCACGCAGGTTTGAAATCGTTTGTTCCTTTACATTCAAAATTTTGAGTTTGCCACATTCATCTGCAAATGTGGAAAGAATATTTTCATCAATAAATCTCATGAAAACAAAACAACGGAATAAACTTTCCTCAGAATCAATGATACTCGTAGGTCTTTTACACACAAAAAGATGTATAGCAGAAAATAATCAAAGTTGCTACAATTTTAATATAGATGATAAAATGTTTACAAAAATAGCTAGTAAGAGGTGGTATGAAGACAGAAATGAATAGGTACTAAATAATCAATGTACAATTAAAATTATCTTAATATAATCGATCGATCGTATCGATACAATCGATCGATTCGATTGTAATTTAAGTAGGTATTGTAATTTATCAAATGATTGTAATTGAATAAAAGTATGAATAATTGTATATTGAATAAATGATTGCATTATTATCAAAACTACTCTTGTTTCATTCCGAATAAAAATCTCCCGTTTTCTCCCGATTTTTAGCTGGCAAGTTCAACGTTTTTTACTTTTCTACTTTTGCAACACTGCGTTGAACTCTGACATGCAACACTATATTAGGTTCGATAGAGCGAAAGTGTTAGCAAGGGAAAAGTTTTTCGTTCCCCGAAAAGTTAGAGAGGCTATTGAAATTAATAGACGCTCTAACTTCAGTAGAGACGGGGTAAAACGGGGTAACGGGGGGGTACGGTACGGGGGGATACCCTTTCTTATCATCAGATTCGGTGCGAGATGCTGACTCTGTTGAAAGAAGGTTTGCAGGAGTTAACGTGGATGGTGCTAGAGATCCAGTACCGTAAAATGGGGTGACTTTGATTAATTTTAAAATTCAAACGCTTGTTACTTAGTGATTTAACATGCAAAAAATAAAATAAGAAATGATTTATAGACTACTTGATACAGAGAATAAAATGAAGTGATAAAAAAATAATAATAATGTAAGATTTTTGAGTAAATTTAAATTTTATGACTTATCAATCTTAAACTCGAAAAGGGGTTACTTTGATAGCATACTTTTTTTTTATTGGTTATCATAGTATACCCTAACAGGATACCAAAACTGCAAATAAAAAAGAAAATGATAATATAGTTTTTGATTTAAAGTGTTTTAAAGTTTTTCGGGGTGACTTTGATAATAGGATTTAAACAGTTAAATATAATTATTGGGTGATGATAGATGAATAAAACAAAAGAAACGTTTTTTTATATATTCGTTTAATATGCACCATAATCTTACTGTCGACATTAATGAAAAATACCAACATTTTGATTTACAAATACAACAAAATAACCAATTAAAGTAATTGTAAATCGTCATCGACGCTAAAATCAACTTTATTCTAAGTTTTTCGGAACTTAGTATTAATTTAAAATAACTCTAAACTTTAGCAACTAATTAGACTCAAACCCCCTTATTAATAAACAAAGATCAACCAAGGATTAGTTAATCCTATCGACGTCACTGTCAAACGATTGTCAATTCACCATTGTTAGACAGGGACGTCGATAGGTTTAACTAATCCTTGGTTGATCTTTGTTTATTAATAAGGGGGTATATCTTTAACAAATCTCACTATTGTTTGACCAGTTACAATTGTTGTGAAATCAAATTTGACATTTGACCAGCAGTTCAAGTGTCATTTGTGTCTAGATTACATAGCAGTTTCTATGGATTTTCGACGCCATGTTTGTGGAATCAAGCATCACAACTTTTTTACTTTATGTCTCTTCTACTGTTTTTCCTTATTCTGAGATTTAACACAATAATTGACAAGCCTTGTCATTGAAATGATTGATTTTGAAAATAGATCACACTTTAAGGAAACTAAAGAGAATTTAATGTGAGGATTTAATTCAGGAAGTATTTATTAGAATAATATTTATTATTAACAGATTTATAAATAGTATGCCGTTAATTATTTAGTTTATTGATTTGTACTAAAATAATTGAATGTAAGTGATTATAGTGAACAGACGAATAAATCAATAGAAAATAATTTTACATAATTTATTTTGTACTAGACTGTACAATGTTTATAAGATGCTTAATCGGAGACATGGGAAAAAATATTCCCGCTCGTCCTACCAATCGGAGTTCCGATCGGAGGACAGGGAAAAACCCATTTTGAGGCATATTTCAGACCTCCTTTATCAACAAAGGCAGTAAATGAAGAAAATTCAATTAAAAATTCAAAATTTTCTTCATTTACTGCCTTTGTTGATAAAGGAGGTCTGAAATATGCCTCAAAATGGGTTTTTCCCTGTCCTCCGATCGGAACTCCGATTGGTAGGACGAGCGGGAATATTTTTTCCCATGTCTCCGATTAAGCATCTTATAAACATTGTACAGTCTAGTACAAAATAAATTATGTAAAATTATTTTCTATTGATTTATTCGTCTGTTCACTATAATCACTTACATTCAATTATTTTAGTACAAATCAATAAACTAAATAATTAACGGCATACTATTTATAAATCTGTTAATAATAAATATTATTCTAATAAATACTTCCTGAATTAAATCCTCACATTAAATTCTCTTTAGTTTCCTTAAAGTGTGATCTATTTTCAAAATCAATCATTTCAATGACAAGGCTTGTCAATTATTGTGTTAAATCTCAGAATAAGGAAAAACAGTAGAAGAGACATAAAGTAAAAAAGTTGTGATGCTTGATTCCACAAACATGGCGTCGAAAATCCATAGAAACTGCTATGTAATCTAGACACAAATGACACTTGAACTGCTGGTCAAATGTCAAATTTGATTTCACAAAGATGGTGGACAAACTTCAAACGTCTCCCAGGCAGGACTTTTATTTTGAACTTTATAGTCATAGCAATAATGTCATGTCATTTCAAACACCGCCCCTATGTGTTAAATACGTTGTTAATATTTAAACAAAAATAATTTAATATTGTATCTGTTAATCATGGAAGGTCTTGTATTTATTGCTAGAAAAGGAGGAACGATTCTTTTATTCGATGGATATGAATTTTATAAGAACAAGACATATAAAAGCGGAGCGGAGTTATGGCAATGTGCACTTGCTAAAACAAAAACACAAAAAAAGTGCTTCGGGTCTATAACGATCAAAGTGAGTATCAGGTTTCTTACAACCTTATCATAATGTTATGTATGTAATTACGTACTTAAATAACAATTTTGTATTTCAGGAAAAAAGTACCATTTTAAAATCTAGAGCACATTCATGTACACAAGATGTAGGAAAAAATGAAATAGAAATTTCTCTACATAAAATGCGTGAGCAGGCACGTACGTCAAACCCCGTTAAACCACTTCCGCAAATATACAAAGAATGTGTAAATCGGCCCTTAAAAAACTCAGGTATTCATTTGATTAACAAAATTCCATCCTTTAGCTCAGTAAAAAGCAGTGCATGCAGAAAAAGAAATAAATGTTATGGCGTTAAGAAATTATTTTATGGTGATGCAATTGAACTGGAAATACCATCCAAGTATAACGAATTTGTTTTAGCAGACTATTCTTATAACAAAACCAGAATCATGCACCATATGTTTTAAAAAATATATTGGAAGACTTGTCTGATATAAAATACTTAAGCGCTTCGACTGACGCAAGCAATCATGGTGCTATTAAGTTATTCCCGCTGTTAATTCAGTATTTTGACTATCAGAAAGACGGAATTCAGGTTTCCTTAATAGATATACAATCAAAACAAAATGAGACATCCGAAACGATATCTAATTACGTCTACGATTCACTGCGTGACAAAAACCTCTCAGACAAACTAGTGGCATTTTCGGCTGATAATGCTGCTACAAATTTTGGCGGCAAAGACAGAGGAGGACAAAATAATGTTTTCTTTACATTAAAATCTCTAACGAATAATCAGAATATAATTGGAGTCGGCTGTGTTGCACATATTTTTAATAATTCTGTCCACAGTGCTCTTGATCCCTTGCCACTGTGTTTTGAAAGTATTGTCATGCAGATTCACAATCATTTTGCTACATTTACCGTACGTACAGAGGAACTCAAAAGTATTTGCTCAGAATTAGACATTCATTTTAAACGAATACTTTATCATTCAAAGACGCGCTGGCTGAGTCTTTTTCCAGCTATAGAAAGGATTTTACAAATGTTTGAACCTCTTAAGTCGTATTTCCTAAAAACGGAAAAGAATAATACATCCAGAACTTTGAGAGAATTTTTCGAAAACGACCTTAACGAAGGCTATTTGTGGGCTGTTCATTCTTTCATGGCCATTTATCAAAATCGCATCAAAGATACAGAGATGGCTGATGTTTCTGTAAATGAGGTTTTGGAAAACTGTTCTGAGATAATCAAAATGCAAGAATTGAACAAGACTTTTGCCCACTGAAAGTGACTTCCATTTTGCGTAAATTCAAAGAAAACAACGAAAATTCTGAACAGGTGACTGCGTTTAAAGAGGATATTAAAAACATGTACATTATTGCAGTACAATATTTACGATCTTGGACTGAAAACTTATACAAAGACACAAAACATTTCACATGGATGACTTTAAAAGATGTTCCTGAATGGAATCAAGTTTCCGATACTATAAGTATCCTATCGCAAAACAACGTTAAAATCGACGATAGCAAATGTTTTGACCAACTGCAAAATCTTAAAAGTTTTCTGAATACTAACAAAGAGAACGTTGATTTCAAGAAGCTATTAGCACATAAGAAATAGGTAGCCTATTTTAAATCAATGATAAGTCAAGATTGCTTTTCAGAATTCCTAACTATTTGTCAGTATTACTTTGCTATCCCAGGACATAACGCAAACGTTGAAAGAGTTTTTTCCTTGATAGGTCAGCAATGGACGAAAGAACGCAACAGATTACATGTTGATACTGTTGCCAAAATGTTGGTTGTAGAATTTAATTTAAAACATTTGACATGTAAGGATTTTTACAACTACATTTTGAAAGAAACTGACCTCTTAAAGCAGGTTTCGACAAACCAAAAATATTAATAATTATTTTTATTGTGTAACTCAAAGAGAAAATGTTTTTTTTTTGTTTTATATTTTAACTTAAAGAGAAGTTATTGATTTTTTTTAGTTAAAAAAGTATAATTTGTGCCTTTCTTATTATTTAAGAAAAATTCAAATATGTTGATAAATGTTTAAGTATCTAGAATTTAATTTTGACTGATGACTATTTGACTGATTAATAATAAAGTACCTATCTAAGACTGATTTGGCATTCGATTTTATTTATTATTTCACTAGAAATTAACAAGATTTATGATAATAATCAAAAAGACTTGATTTTACATAAAAAAAATTTGTCGTACCTATTAATACTAAGACAAAATCCTCAATAATATAGGGTGTCCGGCTTTTTTAACCAAATGTCCGGCCAAACTGGCTGGTCTGTCCGGCTATTAGGTTTGGCTACCTGGCAACGCTATCTGTCATGATACCTACTATGTGGTGCTAATCTCCCCCTATGCACCGTTATTGTAAAATTTGTTTTAAATAATAATAATTATTATTCCATCCATCCATCAGTCCACTCTTGGACATAGGCCTCCCTCATAGTTCACAACCAAGTCCGGTTGCTATTATTATTTGTAGGTATAGCTTTCAAATCCTTTGACCCTCTTTTAATAAATACAAGTATACATAAAACAAATTAAATTTAATAATTACTCAATTATACAATCAGGGTCAACTATAAATTGTCCTGGGAGAACCAAATTTTGTAGTAAGCCTACTAGAGAAGGACGCACATCATAAAAGCGCTATCTCGCTCAGCTCGAGCTTTCGTTCATGAGTGCGCAATCTTGTTCTTGTTATAAAATCTTTGCAAAAAATAGTGTCATGGTGGATGTTTACTAAACAGGTGCGCGTCTCTTGAAAAAATGTAAGTTTATTGTGATTTTTCTTAAGAACTGGCTTATTGATATCACTTGTTTTGGTATTTATTTTTATTTAGGGGAGCGGAGTGTGGTACCGTACAGCGGCCATTTTCGTACACTTCAAAATAATAGAAGAAAGCGAGAAACATACGTTTGTTTCTGTTGCACGCATACCTTGTGTCTTTGTTTCGCCTTTTCGCATGCTATGGCGTCAGTCTGGGCCATGACGCCGATGAAATTGGTGGGCACGTGATTGCGTCCCGATTTTTATACTATTGATAACTATTAATGATAGCTATTAATTTCATTCGTTGATGAATTTAGCGTAGATTTATGTTGTTGCTAATACTGTATCGAGTAAGTTTTAGCTAATTTAGACGGTCAAAGATAGAAAATTAATATCGGGGAATTCCGTACATTGTACGGTATTTCCTGAAATGAACGGATTAATATACCTGCTATAAATTATTGATGTTTTGTGGTTTGTGTCAGTTTTTAAATAGTTATTTATTATTTGTCAGCTTACCAAAAAAAAAATGTTTGATTTATATATATTACGTAATTATCTTTTAATAACCTATAATATATCTACTAATTTTTAGATGGCTCCAAGGAAAAAATGTTCCTGGTCACCACGAAAAATGAAGCAAGCTGTGAAGGCGGTTCAAGATGGAGCTAAATTACGACAAACAGCTACTCTATACGGAATTCCTGTCATGACACTATCCGATTACGTAAAGGAATCACGAAAGTGTCTTTCAATTAAATTTAACAAAATGGGTCCAAAACCAGTGTTTACAGAACAACAAGAGGATAACATCAAAAAACACATTTTTGATCTGGCTAATCAATTTTACGGCCTGACACCAGAGTACATTAAGAAGATCTGTATATGAATACGCTGATAGAAATAATATAAACCACCCTTTTAATAAGAAGTCCAAACAAGCAGGCAAAGATTGGCTGTACGGTTTCCTCAAAAGAAACCTAGAAATTTCGATTCGTCGCCCAGAAGCCACCAGTGTGAACCGAATTTTAGCGTTCAATTCCCAGGAGGTCAAATTATATTTTGACAACCTCAGTTTGTCAATGACGAAGCACCAGTTTCCTCCTCACCGAATTTTCAATGTAGACGAAACTGGCATAAATAGCGTGCACCGTCCAGGAAAGATTCTTGCTCAAAAAGGGCTTAAACAAGTTGGAGCAGCTACAAGCTGGGAGCGAGGAAAGAACATAACGATATGTTGTTGTGTCAGTGCTACTGGCCAATACGTTCCGCCTATGATAATATATCCACGTCAGCGTATGCATGCCCATTTAGAGAGAGGAGGTCCAAGTGGAAGCATTTACAAATGCTCTAAGAGTGGATGGATGACGGAGGAGCTATTTATGGCATGGATGGTGCATTTTAAAGAGTACGTAGGAGCAACTAATAAAAATCCGGTCTTATTGATCCTCGACAATCATAGCAGTCATATTTTAATAACAATCTTCAACTACTGCCGAGAAAATGGCATCCACATGGTGACGTTGCCACCTCACACATCTCATCGTACTCAGCCGCTGGATTTGACCGTGTTTGAGCCTCTGAAGAACGCTTTGCATAAAGAATGTCAAACATATATGAATATTCATAATTATGAAAAGCTTTCACCACATGACTTGATACCCCTTTTTACGAGAGCTTTCCTTAAAATCGCAAATGTTGAGAAAGCTGTCAACGGATTTCAAGCTGCAGGAATCTGGCCATTAAACCCAAATGTGTTCGATCGATTGACTGAAGAAGGTGATGATGAACTAACAGAGGACTTTATATCAGCAGAGGAAGCATTTCTAGTACAAAATGCACCAACCACTGTATCGATGAATGAACCTGATAACGCACAGCCTAGTACGTCACATGCGAATCATGCCTTTTATCACCATAAAGACAATGAGCAAAACCTCATCCAAAAAATTGCACATGTAAATTTGCCACGCCAACCTGAAAAAGACCAAGATGACAATGACAGTGACAGAACAATTTGCGAGATCTCCGATGAAGATGACGAAGACCCAGACGATATGACGATAAACCAGATGTCTAAAGAAAATATACAACGTATTAAAAGAAAGATCCTCAAATCTCCCGAGTTAAAACTTACCACCTGTCAAGTGCCTTTCAATGTGATCTCTCCATTACCTAATAAAAATAAAAAAGAAGAAAAGGGTAAAGGTCAAGGCAAACGAAGCAAACAACACTCGATTATCCTCACTTCTACACCAATGAAGACATTCTTAGAACATAAAGCTGAGAAAAAGAAGTTAAAAAATGAAAAAGAAGAAAATAAAAAGCAAATAAAGTCATTTAAGAAATCGAAGGGAAAACCAAAAAAGATTGTTCTGAAGAAGAAAGCCAAACAAACCAAGAAAAAAATGCCTGTGTCAAGTTCATCTTCTGAAGCTGATGTAAACATGTTTTGTGATGATGACGATGACAATGATGGTCAATTTTATGATGAAGGGCACCAAGGTGTCAACGAATTGTGTCTTATATGTGACGAATTCGGGAAAAACAAAGAACTGTGGTACAGATGTGTCCTAAGTGGAAAGTGGGCACATTCTTTGTGTAGTGGAGTAACTACTGCTGATAATTACGTATGTGTATTTTGCGAATAAGTATTTCTGATTTGTGTGTAGGTACTTTTGTAATAAACACTGACTTGAGATAAAAATAAAACCTTTTATTGTCGATAATATGCTCATAAACCGAATTAAAAGAGGCTTCTAATCTTGTACGATATTAGACGAACGGTGTACGGAATTACACTCAAGCGTCGGGTAATTCCGTAAATGCCTCACATTCAAATTATTTAATTTTTCCAATGTAATATATTTATAAATTTGCTCTTCTATTTATTAACACGTATTATGATATATTTTACATTATCTGGAACGTGACACTAGGCCTCAAGCTGAACTAATTTGTAGAAAAAATAATTTAAAGTTAAGTGTACGGCAATACCCTCCCCTCCCCTAAAGGTGTTTAGTAACTAACATAAAAGATAATAAACACATCCTCATGTGTTATTAACGAATTACATTGACTAAAGCTTCTCTGGTTGTTTGTTGACTAGGGGTGGGCAATAACTGTTACAAAATGTAGAAGATTTTAGTTATTGCCATTTCGATATTTAGTGATTGCCATAAGGCAATAGGTACAGTTATTAACTGGACAATTACTGTTTTTCAACGTTTGTATGTGTCTTTTGTGTTGCCTACCTGAAAAACCTTATTTTGCAGAATGCCAAAGGCCACGAAGTTAAAATATACTCAAGAAAACCTTGACCTGGCGATCGCAGAATTACAAAATAATAAGCAAAAGTTGTCAGATCGCATGATAGCACTAAAATATGGGATTCCTAGATCAACCCTTCGATTCCATAAAAATAACCCAGGTCATAAGACAAGTATGGGACCACCACCAGTCTTGACCACAAATGAGGAAAGTATTCTCGAAGATTGGATTATAAGCTCAGCTAGGAAAGGTTTTCCAAAAAATAGAAAAAACATTTTAGATACCGTTCAAAAGTTTCTAGAGGACAACCCAAAACCAAATCCATTTCAAAATAATAGGCCTGGTATTGGATGGTGGAAAGCTTTTTTAAAGAGGCACCCTATATTAAGCATAAGAACTTTTGAAGGAGTGACCAAAGCGAGTTCTTGTGTATCTGAAAAAGATATAAGAGGCTGGTTTAGAAGAGAAAGGTTTGAACGAGATTCTGAGTGAACCTAACAGAGTTTTTAACGCCGACGAGACAAATTTCCAGATATGTCAGAGCTCAGGACTAGTTGTAGCTAAAAAAGGCTCAAAAATGTTTATGATATCGAACATTCAACAGCTAAAGAATCAATAACAGCTCTCTTCACATTCTCAGCAGCAGGTGACACATGTTGCCCATTCATTGTCTATCCTTATCAAAGACTGCCGGAGAAAATTTGCGAGTCTTTATCAGAAGAATGGGGAATTGGGAAATCCGATAACGGTTGGATGACAGCTGAAGTATTTTATGAATTTATTGCTAATGTTTTCCACCCTTACCTGGTCAAAAAGTCTGTCGAATTCCCCGTTATTCTTTACGTTGATGGCCACAAAACTCATTTGAATTACCACTTGAGCCAATTGTGCACGCACCTGAAGATAGAACTGATAGCACTATATCCCAATGCAACACGAATTATGCAGCCAGCTGACGTCTCCGCGTTTAGACCCCTAAAAGTTGGCTGGAGAAAGCATCTAAAAAAATGGCAGCTACTGAACCAAAATAAAGGAATAACTAAGCTCAATTTTGCACCGGTCCTGAATGAAGTCCTTAAAGCAAGTTTGCGGGCTGAAATACTAATCAACGGATTCAGGGCTTGCGGTTTATGTCCATTCGATCCTAATGCCATTGATTACTCAAAATGCTTGGGTAAGAATCCTGATATACGGGAAGAACCATCACAGGAAATTCCAGACACTGCTACTATAACTTTTGAAACATTCAAAAACATAACTGGACCTACGCTTTGCAAAACATTCCACAATGGGTCGTTCAGGACTTCTGATGTGCACCTAGGAATTATCTACAATCTCTGGAATGAATTTAAACCTATAGTTGTAGATCAAGACATTGAAATAGATACATCTGATATACCGCTGACAAACAGAGGTGAATCAACATTACCTGATTCTCCAAATTTTACTAAAAAGATGGTTATACCCACAACGAATTCGACTTAATTTGACTGAAATATCTGATGATACACAAATGACCCAACCTGAAATCCTACCAGAAATTATATTTCCAGGGACATCCAAAAATTACCCAGATCTGCCTAAAAAGGATACTCGGGTAGAATGTGACCTTCCTGAAACATCCCAAATTCATTTTGACACTCAGCCTGAATCGATTCAATCACAAGTCCAGCCCGATTTTCTGGGAACGTCTACAGCAGAAGTTATCATTTCTGTGCAGAGCCCGAAGTTACTAAAAGTAAAATCGTCATTCGGAGAATATTTAGCTTATCCTAAAACTCCAATACGAAAGGGAAAGCGTCTAACAGAAAGACAACCATTTGCTATCACATCTGATGGCACTAAGTTGGCGTTGCAGAAGAAAAATTTGGCTAAAGAAAATCAGTTAAAAGAAAAGGAGAAAAGGAAACTAGAGAGAGAGTTAAAGAAATCAGAAAAAAGTAACAAAGAGGCTACAAAAATCAAAACAAAAGGGAAAGGGCAAGTCGGAAATAAATATCTGGTAAAAACAAGAATAGAAAACCATACACAAGAAACCGGTAGTATCATACCACACTCATAGACAAGCAACATTACAACTGCAGCAGTTCAAATAAAACGCGAAATGGTGACTCAAGCTGTGACTAAAAATAAGGAAACTACTGAAATTGTCAGCCAAATACAAGAAACCAACAAGCTTTTGCCAGATTCAAAAAGAATCACTGTTTTAAAGGAAGTTGTCATTAAAACCGATTTGTGTATTGTATGCAAGCAAGTGATCCTAAAAAATAGAGTAGAATGCAGTGGCTGCCACAAATCATTACATTTAAGATGCGTTCCTAAGAGTCACAAGAAAAACATCCCTGATGATGTCGATATGATGCTGTTTTTGTGTCACTTTATACAGACGCATCTTCGGATTGTGAAGAAATGTATAGGAATAATCAAAAGGCAAGAAAGGATCTCGGATTTTAGTTAAATTTAATTATAATAACACAAGAACCTAGGTAGATTAGTGCTGAATGCAGGTGGTCAATTACTGTATTGGCTATAGGGCAATAACTGTGCGTGTCGGGCAATCACTATAGTTTTCGGCGATTTGAGTGTTTTAATTTTTAAGTGCCATATTTCCAAAGACGTTAACAAAAATTACTGATGTAACTTTAGATTATATATCAGGCTTATGATAAAAAAAAATTCAATTTGATTACTCAGTTATTAAAGATTTTATAAAGAAAAATGTTGCTTCGATTCCTTAAGTGGGCAATAACTGTACTGTCTACCCTACTAATATTTTATACTAATACCTAGGTTACCTATTGTTTTATTTACACAGAATAACAAAAAAAAACTTAAATAACACTTTCCTCTATGACTAAACTAATACTAAAACTTAAACTAAAAAAAAAACACAAAACAAAATAAAACCTAATCTAAAAGCCCCTCGGACATACATACATGAAAGATTATGCTTAATAATAACTTGTATAGATCAATGAACAGTAAAATTTTACTTATAGTAAATGTTACATTTTTAAGACTAATAATAATTATTATATTTCAATTCCTTGTTTTGATAAATATAATTATTTTTCGCCAAAAATGGCACCGACTTCAACCGTGTACAGAATTCGAATAGTTTGCACGAATATATGTGTCATCCATGTACATTATTGTTGATTTATCAAAAGATGCTCAGCCGATCTCGATAAATTTTAAACGGGATCACCTCGGAAGTATCCCTTTTGAAATAAAAAAAAGATTATTAAACCCGGTTCACAATCTGCGAAAATATCAATGAACATACACAAAATAAATACATACAGACGAACATAGTACCTCCTCCTTTTTAAGTCGCTAAAAAGGGCTTCTTGTTTTGAGGTTTATAATAAAGTCTTTATTTTGTCTTAATCTGACATCTAAGTTGAATCTCAAGTTAAGTAAGTAATTTGTAATGTATCCCTTTATTGCACACTAAGATTTAAATTTGTTGGTACATCTGGTAGGACCACGGGCAACAAACGCATAAAACTGTGTATGTACATAGACATACTGTACTTGCCTTTTTAATAGTCCATATATTAATAGTTTTTAGTTTAACTTAAATCTATAGATTGTCGGCTTGCAATCTTGCCACAAATTTACCTAAGAACAGGGCGAATTAAAAGGCTGTGAAATTTGCTATAATCTGATCAAAACCCAATCCTGACTGAAGCTTAACTTAAGCCGTACGTTGATTGGCTATTGTGCAGCTTGTAGCTAACTTCACATCTGCCAACTTATGTGGGGCGGAAAAAAAAACATTATTATAATTGGTCCGTGAGTAATATTATCAAAAAATATTAAACACGATTTTTTTCTTTTGTCAATCAAACAACAAATTACAGATAAACCTTGTCAAAGTTTAGGAGTGGAGGTCGTGACGTCACTTCTTCTACCTAGTCTATACATTTGTATGTGATTTATGACGTCACGCGGAATTTCACGGGCTATAATTATCTTCATCAATTTTTTAGGTAAAGAAAATACTTGTGTCTAATATGTTTTTGGTAATCTATCTGACGGACTAATTATTAATTATCTAAAAAAAAGTATTGCATCTATGCTAATGTACTAGACTTCACTTCGCCTTTTGACACATCACTACTGCTATTAACTTCGCTTTCATTATCATTTGACACTGGTCTGTTAGTGTCAACACTATTTATTTCACTGGAGCTGACTTCCCTGCCAACAGCACTTGTGACATCACTAGTAATGACGTCATCGACAGTGGGTTCGACGTCACGGGCGTCAACTTCGGAGACGGCAGCGGGTTTGGCGTCACTAGCGTCAACTTTGCTGACATTAAGTTTGACGTCACTGGCGTCAACTTCAGAGACAACAGTGGGTTTGGCGTCACTAGTGTCGACTTTGGTGACGTTAATTTTGACGTCACTGCCGTCAGTTTCGTTATTAACATTATTTTCGTCATCTTCCAAATTGTCATCATCATCATCATCATCGTCACCACCGGTACACTTTTCACCTGTGAAATAAGTATTCATTACTGAAAACCGTGTCAAACTTTATGGCGGCTTTGAAATGACCTACTCGCTGCGCTATTCCTTAACCCTCACCCCCGCTGACTCATAAAGAAGGATACCAGTAACTCATACATACGTCTCGCCACACAAGTCGGCGGATGAGATGACAATTCGCCGTTGTTCGCTAATTATTTCGCATGTGTGCACAATGCCTACGCAAGTGGCGAAGTAGTGAGCACGGGCGTAGGGAGCGCGCGGGAGGCATGAGGTTGGCGGGCGGGTGTGCCCCGGCGTCTCGTCTCTCTGGCTCCCGCGCATACCTAATTTTTGCCTTTTGCGCCGCGTTCTGAGCATAACTTCCCATCCGCCGACTTATGTGGCGCGGATTATACCTGCACACTCATTTTCTCCCACGTTTGTGTATAATAATGTTATGTTCATCAGAGTAATTAATGACGCTTATAAAACTGTTCTGATGTTTACAAGTTTGTTAATAAAGTTGAAATAAGGAAAACCGAAAACAATTTTCAATCTAGATAAGTACATACGAGTTATGTTTAGTTACAGTGTTGGCCCATTATTTTGCAACAAGGTGCTAAATTGGCTAAAAAAATATCTAGATTATGAACTTCCGACAGCACTAGATTATTCTTTTAGTATTAATTCACATAATATTTATACATTTCCTCTAACATATATTTCAGCTGTTCGCCTATCCTACTAATAATATAAACGTGAAAGTCTGTTAGGATGGATGGATGTTTGTTACTCTTTCACCCAAAAACTACTGAGCGGATTGAGATGAAACTTTGCATTTATATAGCTTATATATCAGAATAACATATAGGCTATAAATTACAATGATATTGCGTAAATTTTCCATATTTTAACAATAAGTGTTAAGGAAGTAGGAAAAATTCTGCCATCTGCGACCTATTCTAGCGTGCGCTTCAAGAAATGTCAAAAACGAACCGTCGAATCGAACAAAATGTCAAATTGAATTTTACTCCTTTATTCGCGGGCAAAGGCTAGTAAACAAATAAATAAGTATAGATTACCTGTATCAGTTTCTGGTCTATCATCACTGGGTTCAAACGAATGGTCGACAATTTTCTCCAACCACAGGGCCATATTGCCTTCGATTTCCCCTTGTACGATGCTGGGGTATATGTGTTTCTGCTTGAAGTCCTGGACTGAAGGCTCTACCTCATCCCAAGACAGGCTGTCGTGGCTATCTTTGAACTTCGCATCGTACCTTTCATAGTGTACCTGGAAGATATTACTGACTTGAACTAACAGTAGGGGAGACATAGAAGAACGGTCAGATGATGTATATTTTGACAGCGGATGTGAAGTTAGCAACACGCTGCGCAATATCCAATCCTGACTGAAGCTCACATAAAGCTACGCGTTGATTGGATATTGCGCAGCTTGTAGCTACTTCACATCCGCCGACTTGTATGATTCGGCCAATAAATAATGACTGTGGCTGGTAGGTAGGTCTTTTTGAGAAAAGCAAGAAAAAGAGAGGGCCGATCTCCAGGAGTAGCGGCCTGCGGCTAATAAGAATGCGATGACGTATAATTAATTATATCAGCTCTATACATCCATAAGAACAGACCATCTGATCAAGACTGTAGAAACATCCTGAGCTTAAGGCACGCAACCAGATTTAGAAATTGATAGGAGAGTTCTTGCCTCATAATAATGATTAAATCATTAGAATTTAATAACATTTGAACAAGCATCCATAAATTCACTGTTTGTAGGTAAATCTGTATTCATCAGTTGGACAACTAAAAGACCAATACGATAAAAAACCACATGCTAAAATATAGTTAAATAAAAACTCTTGCCTTATCCAATACCAGACCAAGACCAGGAGCTGTAGGTATCATGACCTTCTCCTTTCCAAAGGCCTTGTCCATTATGGAGATGTCCGACATTCCCCGGAGAACAGCTATCATCAGACCCACCATCTTCCTGATCTGGTGCAACATGAAGCTTTGACCCTGGTAAGCAACGAAATTTCATAAAATATAATATACAAACTGACCCGGCGAACTTCGTTTCACGCAATATCGTTATAAATTATAGCCTGTGTTATTCTGATATCTAAGCATTACTATAAGTTTCACCTCAATCCGTTCAGTAGTTTTCGCGTGAAAGAGGAACAAACATCCATACATACAAACTTTCGCATTTATAATATTAGTAGGATTATATGGTCACTAAAGTAAGATTGTACTCGTATAAGCCAGGTGTTTTAAAGCTGCCTGAAGGGCTCTGACATAGCTTGGTTAAAACAACGAGGATCTACAATTTAACATGTCATCCGAGCCACGACAGCGCTCAGTTGTAAGCGCCACCCGCAGTCACCCATCTGAAGACTGGCCGTGCTGGATTTAGCTTAACTTCGATGATCGCTAACGAACACCTTCCTAATCAAGTATCAACGTACACTAATAAGGTGATTAAATACCTTTGAACAACTTATAATAGTAGTTTATGCAACTGTCATATAATGAAGGGTATTAAAACACGAGTGTGAGTTTATGAAACGAGCGCAGCGAGTTTCATAATAGTAACGAGTGTTTTAATACCCGTGTTATATGCAGTTGCATACACTACTTTATCTTAACTAATAAAAAAAAAAAAAAAAAAACGTTGCCAAACATTAAATTCACGCGTACATGTATTGTCACAGTGAACTTGGCGCCATTAAAATCAAACCAATGAGAGCGCAGCTGCGCGCGCAGGGCCAATCAGGAGCGAGCGCGCGATGTTATAATGAGATTTTACGATATCGATGTGGATATTATAACATCATGTGAAATTGCTTAAATTGAGTGTTTTGTTGTCTGCGCTATAACAGTAGTCATTATAAGTCAAGTATTGGAAACATAAGTAGAATGTTACAACATTAGTGTAGATAAAATAATAAATCAACTATTTTAAAACATTAATGATTTTTTAAACTTTTAGATTGCCATTAGCCCCTAGGAAGTGAGTGCAAAAAAAATGCAAACATTTTAGAGATGTAGATACCTACTTTTTCTGTAAATTCAAACAGCTTCCTGCACCAAGTACGAATAACGAATAATAATAATAACGAAATAACGAATAATAAAATTGCCATACCCTTATCAGGGTCATATATATAACTATACAAAACATGTTAATTAAGAACCGCATGTAAATTTCATACGTTGCAATAAATGATTTGACTTTGACAAATTCTAAGAAACCCAGGTGACAGGTGACTACCTCCAAGATATTGTTGTACATCGCCATGGTAACATAATACCAAAAATTCAGCTTTGGTTTTTTATCTTTTGCGATTTGGAGTCTTTACCAAGTCTACCCGTGACCTCGATCGATGCAACACGGTCGAAACGTCGAGATGATGTAGTAGGTATTTATTTATCTCGTGATTTTAGTTTGCAATTCATCACGTAGATTCAGGAATTCAGATTTAAAAACTTCTTGCATTTTCTGCTCTCACCTCCCGGGCAATAAAGTCACCTAAACTTGCTTGCTAACGAAATGAGCACATGAGAAAACCAACTTTCAAATGATGCAAGATATAGGATTTTTTTTAAAGAACATACCTTCACTAATAGAACAGCAAACTCCATATCCGAGTTGACAAACACTCTATCTACACTGAACCCCATCATATACCTCAATGATGAAGGATCTTGGTGATGTCTGTAACAATCATACAACAAATGAAGTATTCAACCAATATCAAGTTTAAATCAATCAATTCTGCATGATATATCTGCACTTGAGGAGATTCGCAGATGAAGCTAGCTGACCAAAATAGCCTAGAATATTAGCAAGATGAATTGGCAGTGGGCAGGGCACATAGTTCGAAGAACGGATAGCCGATGGAGCCGTAAAGTTCTCGAATGGAAGCCATGGACCAGCAAGTACAGTGTAGTACATCCACCAACAAGGTGGATTGACAATATAATTAAGATCGCAGTAACTCACTGAGTGCAGGCCACTTCCAGCCAGCTTTATTGGAAATCTATTAGGGAGGCCTATGCCCAGCAGTGGACGTCCTACGGCCGATGGAATAGAATAGAAACGCTTTATTGTTCACGCAATCGAAAATATTACAATAAAAGAGTACAATATAATTATAATAGTGCGACAATCGGCGGCGCTTATATGGAATCTATACCTTTACTCAACGCTCTATAGTGTTGAGTTCGGGTATACCATAAAAATATGTACCGCCTTGTTGAGGATTTTAAAATATACCCGACCGCAACATCCGTTTGGGGTAGGTATCAGATAAAGGGACGTGTATTTTGTAGGTTAGGTTAGGTTTATTTATTTTTTGTTTTGTTTCACACCTAATCTATCAAGGCGGTTCGCTTCGGGCACTTCGGATGGTGATGGAAGAATTGCGCGGAGTTTATTTAATCTTAAAAAAATATTGAAGTATCAAGGCTATCAAAGTTACACAACGACGCTTATAAGCCGAATCATAGTTAGAAGTTAGCTACAAGCTGCACAAATTCCAAACCTGACTGCAGCTTACATAAAGCTGTGTTCGCGCAACTTGTAACTAACTTCACATCCGCCGACTTGTATGATTCTGTCTATGCCATTAGGCGAGCTGGTGGTCAAGGACAGATTTACTCACAATAAAAATAATATCATTTAAGTTAAATCATATTATTAGACAGATAGCATCGAATTATGCTCTCTTATAGCCTCATCAATGGCATATGGAGTTGTACTCGTATGAGCAAATTCACACATGACAGCATTTACTTAGCATTCTTAGACAGCATTATTTTGTGTAAATATGAATAATAAAACTTACTTTTTCTCCGTAAAGTTATGATAACTCTTAGTTCCTTTATATATTCCTAAAACTTCATTCACCCTCTGCAACTTCTCTTCACTTATCCTGTACTGTTTTCTGTCTTCATCTGTCACTAAGCTAGGTTCAAATACATATGTGGGAAGAGTATAGCTATATGTTCTGGCATTGCACTTTGATTTCGAGTTGAATTTGTTGGTGACCCTTTTGATTCCAAAGACTTTTATGCAGTCTGGTAGTCTTTTGTTTATTTCTTCAATGTCTACTTCTAAAGCTGAAAGCATAGAGTAATTTTGTCAAAGGAAATGTATGGGTTGCTTACTTCGAGCAAATATCTACAGAGTCACAAGCGTACAAAAAATGTGTCCAAGCCAAAACTTGGCCCAAGCTACTCAATGGGTTGGCTTTTTAGTTAGTCGTAAGGCGATTGCAAGCCGACTACAACGCCGCGCGATGCCAAAGTGCTCGGTTACAAGCACTAATTAGGTGGCATAACGTCGAGATTCGAGAAAACGGGTCATTGTGAAAATTATTTAATGTAAATATCTAAGTCGGTATGTATGACGCGCTCGGACATTTTTTTACTACTTTCACATAGGGACTATGGCTCTGTAAATATTTGCTTGAAGGTTGCATATAATTGTTGCACACAAGTCGGCGGATGAGAAGTGAGTCGCAGATGACTTCGCCGTGATTCGCTAATTATTGCACATGAGTCCACAATGCCTACACAAGTGGAGAAGTAGAAGTAGTGAGCACGGGCGTAGGGAGCGCGCGGGAGGCATGAGGTTGGCGAGCGGGTGTGCCCCGGCGCGAGTCTCTCTGGCTCCCGCGCATACCTATATTTTGTCTTTTGCATACCTATATTTTGCCTTTTTTTTATATGTGAGCTTCAGTCAGGATTAGATTTTGCGCAGCTTGTAGCTGCCAAAAATCTGATTGGGATCATGTAAATGGCAGAGCAACAGATAGACTTGATTTAGGCCTTAATACATGTAGTTAAAATGTGTGACAGGCTACTTTTTATCCTAGAAAAAGATTCCTATGGGATAGCACAAAAGTAAAAATATTTTATACTACACCTGCTCGGAAAGTACCTTGATACTTTATCAAATTTACGGTAGAAAGTACGTCATTGCATATCGAACAAATATGCGGGGAGAAAACGCATCTGAGCGGGAGAGAAAAGTGTATGAAAATCAATTTCTTACGTGGTTTTTCTTTTTTAATTTTGGGTAAGACTATGCGCTGGTAACCTAAATATCAAAAGCCAAAAAGTTTTTACATTGAGTTCTTATCTCCAAGTTCGCAAAATGACACTGGCCACTAGCTGTGTGTTGGATGGTGTCAAACAATTTGAAAAAAGAACATGTGAAAATTGCAGACGCCATTGGCGCCATTTTCAAGTGTTACATTAAGCTTCACTAACTGCAACAATTTCAATATAAATTTCAATTAGTAAAGATTTAGTTTTTTATTTTCCTCGTAGGTATAGTATAAAGCACTATGTATCACTCGAGAGAAAGTGCGATTCCCGATCTCGGGTGTTTTAAAGCCCTCGCCTACGGCTCGGGCTTCAAGCGACACCTTCGACGGTAATCGGTCACTTTCTCCTCTCGGTGAACAATGTACTAATGTGAGCGATACCGCAGGCAAAACCTAGTGTGAAATAAAGTAATAAAAAATACAAATAAGTATTAGGTTAATGTGTTGGTATGGCTCTGTTTAAGTACTAAAAGTAAGTTAACTTGGCGAAACATACAATAAGACAGCAGATGTGAGGTTAGTTTCAAGCTGCGCAAAATCCAATCGTGACTGAAGCTCACATAAAGCTGTGCGTTGATTGGCTTTCGTGTTTCGTGCAGCATGTAGCTAACTTCACATCCGCCAACTTGTATGATTCGGCCTATACTTTTGTATAAGTACTTACGTAGTTTTAGAGACACAACCTGCCTGGCTGCTGAAACTCCCTTGTCAGTCCGTGAGCTCCGCTGAAACTGTGCATTTTGCTGGTTTACGAAATCTTCCTCCTTGATATATTTGGCTTCAAACAGAGCTTTCAAGAGGTCTTCTTCTATAGTAGGTACGCCAGGATTTCTACAAAGTAATACGAGTAGTTAGAATTGCATCTTACTCACATTTGTCACAAGCTATATAGGGTTACCCAGAACAAGTGTAAGCCAAAAAGGAATCATCATTATGAACAACTTTTAACATAGGGCCAACAAAAAAAAATTGTTGTATTTGTGACTGTTTGCAGTATTTATTTAGGTTTGAGTTTAATCTAAATAAGTACTACAGAAATATTTCAACTCAAAGATCTGTAATTTGTAAAGAAAAATCAAAAGAGTGTCTGTGAAAGAGAAAGACTAATGACTCTCCATGGGTCTCTCCATGGTTGTCTCTCTGCCAGATCAGACCAGCTGGGCTAGTATGCGCGCCACGAATTATTTCGTTCGTAGTGTCAGAACGAGACAGCGTTATGGCAAAGTATATAACTGTCACTTTTTCACACGTCGGAATGAGTTATTTTCGTCGCTTTACGTGGTCGCATGCTTTATAGCCAGGAGTGAGGATATGAAGAGAGATGAGAAACAAGAACCAAAGTAACCGACATTGCCCAGCGGATTGGCAAGTTGAAATGACAGTGGGCACATTACTTACATTTAAAAGTTCTCGTGTGGAGACCAAATACTGCCAAGTGCAGAATAGGATATCCACTTTAAAGGTGGACAGAATTAATCTAATCAAGATCGCAGGATCATGCTTAATGCAAGCTCCTTCCAAACGGTCTTATTGGAGATCCATTGGGGAGGGCTTTATGTCCAGCAGTGGACATCTTATGGCTGAGGGATGGAGACCAAAGTAAAATACTAAAATGAACAATTTAAAGTACCTTTGCATACCATGATAATTAACACCTGAGTAGCCTAGTAACATCGCCATTTTCTTCCTCTTTATCCTCTCACAGGGCACTTTCGGGTCTTTTTCTCCATTTTCCTTCAGGTTAGGATTCGGTTCGTCCCATTTCCGTTTGCCTCGTTGTTTGTACCTGGTTAGGTTTTTGTTTATAATTATTTCGGGCTCTTGCTTGTCTTCGGGTTGAGTAGTGTCTACCGTCGCCATGGTTACTGCAGGTATATGTCTGTACTGTATACCTGAGGATACAAAGCGTTGAGTCTATAGGTGAGATATACATGGGAAGTTTGATAAAACGTACAGTAGAGCTAACAAAATAGTGTAGTCCAAATCATACAAGTTGGCATATCTGAAGTTAGTTACAAGCTGCACGATATCCAATTCTGACTGAAGCTCACATTAGGATGCGTGTTGATTAGATATTGCGCAGCTTGTAGGTAACTTCACATCCGCCAACTTGTATGATTCAGCCTACACCTAGTTGTAATGTATAACCACTAAGACTATAGAAAGGTAGAGAGGACTGTACCCAGCAACGGGTGGATTGCTGATTAGATATTTATTTATGATGGCTGATTAGATTGATATACATACATATAAAACCACTGGTGAGACAGAAAAAGGAACAAAAAGGAAAATTAATGTCTTTAACTTATTCAAATTAGTTTTGTTTAATAATCGTGTTCACAATCGCCACAAAATAAAATGTTAATTATAATACGTAGGTATTTTGTTTTATAACGGCGATTTGACCTCACTCTTATTTAAGTAATTAGAAAGTAACGACTGGCGATTGGGATGCAGTAATAATAAAATGGTTTAGTTCATGATCAAGCTATGGCGCCTTCCATCAATCTTCTTCACTTTTTTCCGGCTAGAAACAGCTTCTACAAAGAACAGTGTCAAAAGTAATTTACTTCCGTCTATTTATACCTGTTATTGTATTATTCTACTTCGAATATCTTTAGAATACTACAAGGAGTGTTATTTTATTAATCAATACAATTAAACCGAAAACACCACGACACATAACCTCGTTTTTTTATTTACCTGATCTAACGGGATGTCTCGGTAAATTGTGTCTCAAAGTTCTAACAAATAAGCTGAATAATTTTACTGACATACCTAAAATGTTCTAAATAACATATAAAACACTTTCTTCTAACAAATCGAACAAGATACACAGCAATCAATCTTCAACAGAAGCGAAAAAGTCAGGAAAAAATCGGCTAACCAATGCCATTCGTTCGGGCCATTTTAACAGTGTTGCCAACTGCACTATCGTCTTTGTAGCTAGAAGTTTTGTAAAAAGGTGCCAGATTCCCACCTCTCACCCCAAAAAGTAGCTAGAAGTTGCCAAAGCTTTAAATTCATCCAAGCTCTAACTCAGTTTTGTGTTTTTGGGGAATAAATCTTCTCTTTTTTGGGTAGATCCAAATTCAAAGTCAAAAGTATGTAGTTACATGTTCGTAAAAAAATGTGGTTACAAGGATCTTAGTTAGTTCATTTCTAAAGCACAACACAATTAGCCAATATAGCATAAGAAAATTAGTGATATTCCTAATCAGGGCCCTATTTAATAAAGCTACAAGTCTTGTACTTGTAGTAAAAAACTGGCAACACTGCAAAAAATAATGAAGTACGGTGTTTTAAAAAGCTACAAGACAATCAATGTATACAAGCTACAAGTACAAGCACTTGTACGTAGATCAGAGACAAACCATAGAGTATTTTACTTTTTAAATGTAAAATCGAACAAGTGTTTTATAAAAATCTAAGGCATTACAAGAGTTTATCACTATAACTTGTATTTATTTTTACCTAACTCTGACGCTAGGTAAAATATTTACAAGTGAAGTTCAAAGTTCAAATATATTTATTTCAATTAAGTACCAAAGATACACTTTTGAAACGTCATGAATCTAAGCACATTTCAAATCATTAACAATAAAGTTAAAAACAATGAATAAAAAATAACCTTAGATTACTGATTGGTCGCGCGACCATTCATCACAAACTAACCAATCATTAATCCAAGAATACCACGGAAAATAAATAAACAATAACAAAATAATTAAAAATTAACCGAAAGACCGAAGAAGACGAAATTAAAACTAGCTACAAAAACAACATAATTACAATGAATAGGGATTCTGACAACAACGATAATTTGCTTGCGCCGAGGCTGCAACGACCACGACCAATGGCTTTTAAGAATGAATAAAAATATTTGTCCCGACGAATCAGGAGGATGTGACAAAATTCGCAAAACAAAAGTTGTTAGTTTTGATAGGCAGAATAAGCCCCTAAAAGGATGCTAATTGATTACCAGTAACCCTGTATATATAAACTTATATACAACCAGTTTTTAAATATCAAGTATAGGCCGCGCCACACAAGTTGGCGGAAGTAAAGTTAGCTACAACCTGCCAAATATCCAAACCTGACTGACTGAAGCTCACATAAAGCTGCGCGTTGATTGGCTATTGCGCAGCTTGTAGCTGACTTCACATCCGCCAACTTGTGTAGCGCGTAAAGATATCAATTTCATAATAATTATAAATGAAAAATAAAACTTTTTCAAGCTTTCGATAACAGTCAGTTTTTTTTTCATGGCAGTGAGTGACGTTCGTAGAGATGAGAAGCATACTTGTAATTTAGACTTATAATCGATACTTGTAACTTGTAACTACCCTTGTAGTTAATACGGCATGTTTATAAAACACTTGTAACTGGTAACTTGTAATTACTGGTAAGTACTTGTAACTCGTACAATTGTAAGCTTGTACTTGTAGCTTTATAAAATAGGGCCATGTCATGATTATAAAAACGGTAATTATTATAATTTTATTTATATAGACCGTTCCTCATTTTGTCTCTGTAATTAATACACAAAAAAAAAACAGGAAATAATATTACCTAAATCTGAAATTTCTTAAAGTTAAACTAAGTGCTAATATTTTCTAGTTACTTTAGTTAGTTAAAATTAAAATAAATTTCTCATTGCAATAGTTACGACACAAATTGATGACTACCGAACTCGGTTAAAATAATAACTACCGAACGGTTTAAATAATAACTACCTACGCAGAATCTATGAGTGAATAAAAGACTACGACAACAGACAAAAGTTGAAAAAAATAAAAAAGCCTTAAAAGTATATTCATACTCATACTCATTTATTGGTAACAAATAGTTACAGGTCAAACACTCACTATATTTTTTATAGCTACAACTTTTTAGAAATTGTAGCTGCCAGGTGTGCATAAATAGCTAGATTTAGCTATAAAGTAGCTAAGTTGGCATCATCATTCATTCATTTGGGATCTTCTCCTCCTGTATAACATAGGAGTCAGGAATCCAGCTTCGAGGCGAACCTCCTTACTGGGGCTGGACGCTACACCACACTGGGTGTAGGGCATTGTAAAGGGAGGGCGCGAGTACCCAATCCCGACCGCGAGGTCGGGCGGCATCTCTCAGCGCCCTCTCCCCGCCATTCTGGCAGACTATCGTCGGCCGTCTTGGCATTGTGGTTCTCAGATTCGGAGTCCTCACAACCTGCAACCGCCGGGTGCAGGCGGCATCTCCTCCTCTTCGAATGGGTGTCGACGTGACGCACGTCGATCCGGTGGCGTACCCGGTCAGGCGAACGCAGCTTCAGATGGTTGAACTCGGGAGTAAACTCGACCAAGTCCAACTGAAGCGCGGAGCAATGCTCTCTCAACCTGCCGGTCTTGTAGCGATGCGGAGATGGGGAGTGGGATCGCTGGCCCGGCTCAAGCGCGCCGCCGCGCGAGCCAGGCACCACGTCTCTAACTGCCCCTTTGGTAGGCGGTCGTCGAGCAATGTGTCGACGACGATGGTCGAGCGGCGTCAAGCTCACGCGTAAGGCGGAGCGACGCCTACTCTGTAGGTCCTGTGATGTGCCTCTAGGCACAGGTATGCAGTGAAGCGGCGCCGGGGGAGAGGCTCGACCCCGGCCGCCGAGGCAGGCCCGCGTAGTGGCGGAGCCCGAGGGGGGCCGCGCGTCGCATAAGCGACAGCAGCGGCACCAAGGCTGGACGTCGCGACGCTGGGCGTCGCGAGATGAGGGTCAGGTGATGTGGCGCGATGCGCAGGAAAGTCAGGTGGTTGTCAGGTCCGGTAGTGTGCGCCCCGATCTAAGTCGAGGGGCGCGAGGTCTTGATGGTGGTAAGCGGCCCGCATGAGCCCACTCGGTGAGGGGCACACGAGTTGGCGGAGCGGGTCGCGCCGCAGTCGCGTCGGGTCGTCGACTCATCAGGTCGCCGCGCGCGGCGTCACCGGGCACCAACCGGGAGGCGGCGCGTCAGCGGGCCTGGCGCCAGCACGTCCCTGGTCACGTCTGCGGGGTTGTGGCCTGGACTACGTCGACAGGCCGCTGGAGTGTGCGTCGCTCGATATACGAGCGGCGCGGTGTGCTCTGGGCGCATTACGCGCACTCGCCGATGCGTCAGTCTAAGTCGGCAGGCGCCGTGTGCGCTTGGGCCGAAGAGGGTGGTTTGCTAGGCCGCCCTCTGGTCGTTTTCAGGTATTGTATCGGGGGAGGCGAACCTCGACCCCGATGGTGGCTTCAGATGCGGCGCGTCTCGGTGGTGTCGCCTCGTCCGCGGGCCGGTGGGTTTCCCGCCCGACGGCGTGCACTCCGTCAGGACATGGAGCCATGCAGCCCTCGGTCGAGGCAAGGCAGGCGATGGCGCGCCGGTGCGCCGGGCGAGCGACCGCTCGGGCCCGGCGCTGGTTGTCTTGTCGGGTGTGGGTGGACGACGCGGATTAAGCTCGACGCGTCGTTAAGTGGTGGCAGTGGTGGAGGGACGCGATGCTCGTTCCGGGACAGGTCGCGCCCGGGCACAACAGCCGGCGGCGTAATCACGCCCCTCATAGGTTATTCCAGGGCGGCCGCGGCTAGGTCGACATTTGCGGGGCAAATGCCAGTTCAGCAGGCGGCCGCAAGCTGGCGCACGGTGCGCACGAATGCGCTCGGTGCATGGGTGCGGCAAGCCAGGGCGGCCCGCTCGACGTCGCTAGCAGACGGAGCGAGGTCGCGGTCGGCGGCGCGCACGTGGACGGCGTGTTTCTGTAGGCGCTCGATCGCTGCGGGGTGGGGGGGGGACCCGCAAGGGCCCGCACCCCCGCCCGTGGTCGCGGTTTACAGAAAGACTGTAGTCTCCAGCGCGTGTTGGGAGCCCGAGCTCTCGACCAAGCACGGCGAGACCAAGTTGGCATCAGTGCATTTTGAATTTTGATTTATTTTTTTAATTTCCCCCATTTTGGGCAGGCTACAGCCTTTAAGGCCACACATCTCAAAGAAAATTATACTCAAAAGGACACTTCTTCTTAGTAGAGCAGTGGGTGGAGCTTCGATGGAGTTTTGAAGACAACACTTGGAGGATTTAGCTACTGGAGAAGAATTCAGCGCGCGTCCCCTGATCCCCTCTGTCATGGTATCAGAAAATAGGTACAATTTTTCTGGTTGGTTTCTGGTCACACTGTTAGAGTTTTTTTTGAGTGCATTTAAAATTGGAAACTGGATACTAAATGTTTATTGCTTTTCGAGTAAAGGGTACTGCTATTATAGTTCGAATAAAACTAGGTCGAATCATACTACTTGGCGGCTGTGATGTTAGCTACAAACGTACATGTTGTACATGTTGTTGTACTATGTTTGTACATGTTGCTATTCCAAGATAAGTTATCCCAATCCTGAGATTTCCTGACAAAAACTCATTAGCTCACTTCTGCGTGGTTATCTGCAGCTTGTAGCTATTATCACAGCCGCCAAGTCTATGATTTGACCTTAGATACAAACTGTGCGAAATGAAAACCCAATCCTCATGCAGCTCAATCACAGCTGTGCGAGCTTCAGTCCAGATTGGGTTTTCTAAAACACCTAGGTACCTACTTACTTTTTTAGCGCCGACGACGGCGAATACGGTCACCCATTCAAAAGCCCAACGTCATTGTGGACGGACTGGGAGCTTTTAGTTTCCGAAGTTCCACAGGTCGTAACCCGTATTATTTTTTTAAAATTAATTTAATTATCTATAATATACCTACCTATTTATACTTTTAAAGGGCGACTATGAAAAATATCTACATTTTGGTATCACTTATAGCCTCTTGTACCAGGGGTCGTAAGAGCCGACTGAGGTACTACGGAACCGACAGATGGCGGTATATCCATCCAAAACAGCGTAGCTCAAGTGCAACAGGGCGGGGATGGGCAGCAGCATCCCCGTCGCGAGAGCTACGCACTGCGATTGCCAACACGCCTGCCCAGCGCGGCAATTACGGGCAAAACCCCCTTAATGATAAGAGAAAATAAGACCAGGCCCCCAGTCCCCGGCAGCGCCGCTATTCCTGGCTCCGGCAGCGGCCATGGTAACGGCGGAGCACGGGGTGCTAAGAATCGCCGGAAGAGATCCGGCTGCCACCCCACCCGACAACTGGCCCTGGCAACATATAACGTGCGCACAATGAGGACTGACGAGAAGATTGCGGAACTGGAAGAAGAGTTGAGTAGGTTGCGATGGGATATTGTGGGGTTGTCTGAAGTCCGTAGAGAGGGCGAGGACACGATAACCCTAAAATCCGGCAACCTACTTTACTACCGGGAAGGTGACCAACGGTCCCAAGGTGTCGGCTTTCTCGTCCACAAGTCTCTCGTTAACAACATCATTACCATTGAAAGTTTGTCGAGCAGGGTTGTATACCTAATACTCAGAATATCTAAACGATATTCGTTGAAGGTCATTCAGGTATACGCACCGACCTCGTCACACCCAGATGATGAAGTGGAGGCTATGTATGAGGACGTAAGTCGGGCCATACATACGTCTAAGACCCGCTTCACGGTTGTTATGGGAGATTTCAACGCAAAGTTGGGCAAAAAAAGCGATGATGAGTTGAGAGTGGGGCAATTTGGAAATGGGCAACGGAACCTCAGGGGCCAGAGGCTGGCAGATTTTCTGGAGAAAGAGGGACTCTTCATGATGAACTCTTTCTTTCAGAAGCCACCTCACAGGAAATGGACCTGGATGAGCCCCGATGGTTCTACGAGAAATGAGATAGACTTCATCATGACTAGCGAGAAACGGATATTCAACGATGTCTCCGTGATCCACAGGATAAAAACCGGTAGTGATCACAGAATCGTGCGAGGCAAACTGAATATTAACGTTAAACTCGAAAGGTCCCGCCTGATGAAGTCTACGCTCCGACCTACTCATGCTCATATACAAAACCCCGAGAACTTTCAGCTCGAGCTCTCAAATCGCTTTGCTTGCCTGGAGAACTTTGCGTCGGTGGACGAGATCAATAACGGGCTCGTAGAAACTGTCCAAACGGTGGGTTCTAAGTTCTTTAGACCCCGCCGTTCTGATAGACCTCGGAAGTTTTCCGATCATACTCTAAATCTCATGGCCGAACGACGCTCGCTAAGACTGCAGTCTTCCGATGATGCAAAGTCATACAGGCGGCTCAATAGACAAATTTCAAAATCAGTGCGGTGCGACATTCGTCTCTTTAATACCAAACATATTAAGGAGACGATGGAGCGGAACAAAGGCTCCAAAGTGTTCGCAAGGCATTTGTCTATTGGGCAAAGCCAGCTGACAAAGCTGAAGAGAGAAGATGGCAGTACAGCGTCGACCAAGGCAGAGGTATTGGAGGAGATCGAAAAGTTCTACGGACAGCTATACGCCTCGGTAGCAAAGCCTGTAAACAGCGCGGCTAAAGACCCAAGAGCCAAGCTGACCCGACACTTCACCGAAGACATCCCGGACATCAGCCTGTACGAGATTAGAATGGCCCTGAACCAACTTAAGAACAACAAGGCGCCGGGTGACGACGGAATTACTTCAGAGCTTCTGAAAGCGGGTGGTAAACCGGTACTTAAAGTCCTTCA
Organism: Hypomecis atomaria; assembly: GCA_964007245.1. NCBI lineage: Eukaryota > Metazoa > Arthropoda > Insecta > Lepidoptera > Geometridae > Hypomecis > Hypomecis atomaria. The sequence goes on along the minus strand of OZ023294.1, from coordinate 3,466,657 downwards.
GAAGCTTTTCAACACCGTCGTCCTCGAGGGCATAACGCCAGAAGCATGGAACAGAAGCGTGGTGGTGCTATTCTTTAAAAAAGGTGACAACACCTTATTGAAGAATTACAGACCCATCTCGCTTCTGAGCCAAGTTTATAAGTTGTTTTCAAGAGTCATTACGAATCGTCTCGAACGCAGGCTTGATGACTTCCAGCCTTCCGAACAAGCCGGATTCCGAAAAGGCTTTAGTACCATGGACCACATACATACGCTGCGGCAGGTTATACAGAAGACTGAGGAGTATAACCAGCCACTTTGCTTAGCGTTTGTGGACTATGAGAAAGCCTTTGATTCGGTCGAGACATGGGCTGTGCTTGAGTCTCTTCAACGATGCCGTATTGACTATCGGTATATCGAAGTGTTTGTATAATAACGCCACTATGTCGGTCCGAGTACAGGAAGAGAGCTCCAAGGCGATCCCTTTGAAGAGAGGCGTAAGACAGGGAGATGTTATATCTCCGAAACTGTTTACTGCTACTCTGGAGAACGCCTTTAAGCTCCTGGAATGGAAAGGATTCGGCATCAACATCAATGGCGAATACCTCACTCACCTTCGGTTTGCCGACGATATCGTAGTCATGGCAAAGTCGATGGAGGAACTCAGTACGATGCTCGAAGGCCTCAATCGAGTATCTCAACAGGTGGGTCTTAAAATGAACATGGACAAGACAAAGGTCATGTGTAATTCCCATGTTGTACCCACCCCCATTTCAGTTGGGAACTCGGTTCTTGAAGTCGTTGACTCGTACGTCTACCTAGGACAAGTAGTCCAGTTAGGTAGGTCCGACTTCAAGAAAGAGGCCAATCGCCGAATCCAACTCGGCTGGGCAGCGTTCGGAAAATTGCGTAACGTCTTCTCGTCCGACATACCTCAGTGCCTCAAGTCGAAAGTTTTCGACCAGTGTGTGTTGCCAGTGATGACTTACGGCACAGAAACGTGGTCTCTCACTATGGGCCTTATTAGTAAGCTTCAAGTAGCCCAACGAGCCATGGAGAGGGCTATGCTCGGAGTTTCTCTACGCGATCGAATCAGAAATGAGGAGATCCGTAGAAGAATCAAGGTTACCGACATAGCCCAGCGGATTGGCAGGTTGAAGTGGCAATGGGCAGGGCACATAGCACGGAGGACTGATGACCGATGGGGTCGAAAAGTCCTCGAGTGGAGACCACGTACCGGCAAGCGCAGCGTAGGACGTCCACCCACAAGGTGGACGGACGACCTCATTAAGACCGCAGGTTCGCGCTGGATGCAAGCCGCTACCACCCAGCTACCCACTATGTTCAGCAGTGGACGTCCTATGGCTGAAAGGAAGGAAGGATAGCTTCTTGGTAAAGGAATCAAAAATTCAAAACGTTCTAGGGAAACCAGGAGTCTGGAGAAGAAATTCATCATCATTAAGTTATTCGTAGGACATCCACTTGATTTACCTATAGGTATCAGAACGGGGCGTCCACGGGACAGGCCCGTGCGACGCCCGTTCCATACATTATGTGTAGGAACAATATTTAGTGGCCCGGACGGGCCGTGAGCGGGCGTCGTCCGGGCCCATCCCGTTCTAATATAAACTCAAATCATTTATTGCAACATGAAAACATGCGGTTCTTAGTTAACAATTTTATACAATACATATGACCCTATAAGGGTATGGCAATTTTATTATTTGTATTGGAACGATATAAACTCTCAAGCTTCCCCTCAAGTAGACTGGTTGTGAGCGGCTTGTGTACAGCGTGATTCTGTGGTTTTGACCAGATCATTGGCCCGCTTTGTTGAGAACCAGACGTCCTACTAGGTACGCTGCGCATTCCGGAACATGGTCTCCAAAGCTCTTCGAAAACTTTACAACTTTATCGGATCCTTTCTATGTTCGTCTGTATTTTTTTTGTGTATGTTCATCAATATCGAAAAATTATTTTTTAGTTCGAAAGTAAACACTCCCAGGTGGTCCCATTTAAATTTCACAAAAATCGGCTGAGCTGTTTTTGAAAAATCAAAAATAATGTAAACAATGAGAGCGAAAGGCGGTTTTGTCATTTTTTGCGAAAAATAATTATTACTTCAATAGGTATATACACCTAATAGGTCTAATAAAAATATATCAGCGTAATAATTTTTCGACAGACTTACATAGCTCTCCACTTTATGGATCGGTGGTTAAAAACATCGGAACACTTCTGTTATGAGCGTCAATAAGCGCATGCTCCGAACTAGCGCATGCGTAATTCAGTAGGCAGATTCGGCATTTAGTACAAGGCTTTTATATCAGCATGGGTTGACGCAGTGCCCTAAAAATGAGGGGTGGCAGCTCAGAACGTTTGGTTGTGCGTCCATCTCGTCGCAGAGGCGAAACGCGTGCGAAACTAACACGATACATTACTGTGCTCCTGGCTACTTTGCTCGGGGGCGGTGGGTCAGCGCTCCTCTTCCTCGTGCCTCTATACGCTGACCCGGCCTTGAGCGCTTTGGCTGCAGATTTTGACCCAGTTCCCGCAGAGTGTGTGACGGAGCGACGCGACGACCGCCTCGGGCTAGACAACTGCACTTGGGCTTCGTGCAGGGAAGGCTGCACCAGCGACGCGTACAAATGCACGCAGCTCCACGTCAAATACAAACCTTACTCCGAACCATGGCGCCCAGCAGTGTTGTTTGTCAATATAAAAGGCTGCGGCTATCCTCCTATAGTGGATTGTGAGAACTTTACGACTAGTTACGGTTACGTGGGCGCGAGGTATCCTTGTTATTGGTCTAGAGCGGATGCGAGTGTGGTGGTGCCTCGTTGGTCTCGAGGGGAGCAGGTGGCTACGGTGACGAGGACCCTGGCGCTGCCGCTGTTTTTGTCAGGTTGTGCTGGTATTGGCCTGTGTGCTTTGCACTGCGAGTGCAGGCCCCGTAGACGTCGTCGTCCGCCCCGCCGCCCCCCGCGCATTCCGACTTTATCTCCAGACGAAACTTCAGTCTATAGATTGCCATGACTTAACTATAAAAGCATCAACAGACGCATGAACCCAACTGTCGACCAAATAGAGAAAAAAAAAGCCCTTTTCCTCAGACGAAGAAAATATCCCTTTTCTCTTTACTCGGTGGTTCACGTAAGTAAACGGTGACGTGAACCTAATTCATGCAAAATGTCAACCCTTGATAATCCAGGCGCATTCCGTGTGATTTTATTAGAATAAGTACTTGCATTGAACCAATAGCACAAAAACGATATATTATTTATAGCATAATATATTTTAAATACTTGGATATGTAAATAAAGTGTGTATATAAATTAATGATTGGTCTTTAATTAAAATGATCACCTTCGTTGTTAGGTATCTTAGACAAGCACTAAAAGGTCCTAACCTATTTGTCTTCTCTAGACTATATGTATATTAGGTCAAAGAAATAAAATATCGAAATAAATAAAGTAGACAATTTATTTACGCGTCTTACATAGAATCCTTCACAAGAGTACATTCTAACACGAGCGACCACCTATATCATCATTCAGTCTTCGGTTTTGAAGTATATTTTAGGACATGCCTTGTAAAGACTTCAACTAAAAAAGAAGGTAGGTACTTACAAAAAAAAAAAACACTACATTTTTTGTGAGTACCCATTTTACTGAGTGGTATTAAACCAACACAATACAATATATAGTAATAATTATACAGTGAACAAAAACAATTTATTTTTCAAAATTTTATATTTCTGACCGATTTTTCAAAATTATCATGATAAACTTGAGGTTGCCAGTATCATATTTTTAAATTAGCTAATTTTATTACGGCTATAATAAATAAGTACTTAGCGTATCAACAAGAATTTTTGGGCAGTAGATTATTTCTAATTTTGAAATATAAAATTAATCGGAACATTGTAACGGTTTTTGGGTGTACATCTTATTAACAAAAAAAGCATAAAGTTAAGGAGGTTGACAAAGACAAATCAGCACCTATAGATGTAGATAATAGGGCTAAAAGTTCTTTGGAACAATTTCGAATCTGACAATATAATTAAAGTTAAATACAGAGAAATAACCCGTGCATGCAAAAAAGCACCGTGAGACAAAATCCAAAGAATATTTTTTTTTTGAGTATTTTAAAATGACTTTTTAAGGTACCTACCTAATTTTGCTTCATAAAGCGCTATCTTGCTCGCCAAGAGCGTAGACAATCTAAAAATGGTTTCGAAACATTACTGTAGTAAGGTACGAGTACATTAATTTAAAAGAGAAACTGTCAATTTCGTTCCAAAGTATGATAAAATAGTTCTTCCCACTTAACTCTAGCTATATTTCGATCGTATCGTAGTAATCGAAACTTTATAAATCTAAATATTTGATAGTGGTAACATTTTCTTAAAGGTAAGATTTACACCCAAACATACATTTTGAAATATAGTAATACAACTAAATCTTAAAATTCGTCTAAAAATAACGTGAAAACAAGTTTCGATCCCATATTGTAAAACGAGATTGTCTAAAAATTATGCGTAAATAATGTATAAAAAATAATTAGCATACATTTTTGATTACAGCAGAGTTAGTTTGTAAATAATCACTAATTTACTCATACGCACAATCTCATAAAATTATATTGAGGTCTGTGGACAGTTTTAACAAACTGGGACGCTATAGTTGAATTATCCGAAAAAAATAGTATAGGGTAGATGTACCAGTTTAGGCCATCTAATGGCAAAAAATGAGTGACTTCATTTTTAGCCACTTTGAATTCTAATGACTGTAGACAATTTAAATGTTACGTTGTTTAAACCTATTTATTCTATTTATGCAATAATTTTGATATTAAATGGCCAAAACCGGGACAGTAGCTATAACCGGTACATCTGCCTTGTGTACCAATATCCGTCCTCCCGCTCGTACAACTACAGATAATTATACTCGCTTTCACTCGGCCACGTAGCCATTTACGTATACGTTAAGCCGTTCGAATGATTGAATTATGGGTTCCTGGTCTGTTATCTGCGCAAAATAATATTTTACAGCTTTAATCACATAATTTTTAAGACAAGTCATTTCACGAAAATAATACAAGGTCGGTTTTACTCAAACGCAAACAATAAATAAACAATGAAAATAATAGAAAAAGAAACAATCGTCACAACCACACCCCACTTTGAAAATTTTAACAATTTCTTAAGTAACACAATCGGTCCAGGACATAAGTCTTGAATTTGAGATTTTAACTTTTAAGCTCGATTCAGACTGACTAGTCTAATTTCATCTATACGTTGTTTTATTTCCTATTGACCTAAGACCAAATAAAAAAATCGAGACTATGTTGTGAACAAACAAGCGAGGCCGGCAGAACGGTGCCTCGCCGTGTAAAGACAATATACATTATGTACATGTACAAAGAAACTACGCCTTGGCTCGTCAGTCGAACTATGGCGGAGCAACACCGACGCACTCACACATGTATAAATAATCGGCCAAGTGCGAGTCGGACTCGCGCACGGAGGGTTCCGTACTGTATGGGAGCCCCCCTTAAATGCTGTCGTCACGTCAGTGAATTGAGCCTAATAAATAAAAAAAAGTTTTGCATTTTTCAAATGCATGTATGTTGATTAAATGTTCTATGAGTATGGGCAAATTATGATTTCTTCACATCATCGAACATTACGTAAATATCAGAAATAGAATAAGTACAAAAAGAAAATGCCTTATTCTCGAAAAAAAAATCTTTTTTTTTTCTTTTAGGAAATTTTTTTTGCTACAAAATTGTTAGTTGCATCATAATAATTTGCCAATACAAATAAAAAAAAAACCGAACACCAATCATAATTTAATTACAGTCTTATCAAACCCCATCGACCGATTGCATTTTACATTTGCATTGTCTAAGCTAGGTCTAAGTTATTTTTGATAATGTACAAAAATATACTAGGTCGAAGCGAACAGAGCGTTGCTATAAATGTGCATTATATGCGCTCAACTTCGCATTTTAAAGGTACAAAAATAGCTACGGACATACAATGTAACTATATTTACGAAGTAACAAAGGTGGCACACTTTTCTTAACCACTTGATGGTATAAGTGTAAATAAACTGCTCATATTTAGTCTGACAGCTATTCTGTAAAGTTTATTTTTTAATCATTAAAAATTTAGATTAATAAAAACATCTTGTGTTAACGCTTAAATTAGCGTTATTGTTAGCGTGCTAATTAAGCCGGTACGTAAATATGTGGCCAACGTTTTAACGCGTTAAACCCTAAGACTGGCAGCGTTACGCGTTACGTAACCGCGACTGGCGCGATTATTTACGCGTCAAGGCGCAGGTGGTCTAGTAGCACTGTTAAAAAAAATAGACATATAAATTAAAAAGCTGCCATGAAAAAAAGTTGCAAAAGAGGCTGTTTGTTTGAGAAAAAACTCAAACCCGAAATTTTTAAAATTATTAACAATTATCACACTAACAATTTTCATGGTGTTACATATTTTATAATCTATTATTAGTGCAAGAATTTTGACATCACAAATGGCCGAAACCGGGATAGTGGCCGAAATCGGGACAGTGGTCATAACCGGTGCATCTACTATACATAGACATACACAAGGTATGGTCCTGACAGATTTATTTACTTAAGTGGTTATTAGGACAGAATTGGTATAATTTTCATAGAAAAGGTTCCACCAGTGTTAAGCTAACATGTCACAGTTGATGTCCCAGCATATTTTACGTTATCGTACGTTACAATTTTCACACCGACATGTGTGAATTTAGCCTAAAATAAGGCATACAAACGAATACCAGCACGACATTTTTAGAACAGCTTTTTTGTACTAGTCATATTTCAAGTCAATTAATTACTTGGGCAATTTTTTTAAGAGTAGCATTTTTTATGTCGTGCAGGTGTTCATTTTACAATATTCATAAGCTAAAGTTGAGGCCAGTTTCACTACTGATTATTGATTATTTTGGCAGTATTATAACGGTCAGCTATGTGTAATATTTATTTCGAGATTATCAACCACTACAGATATTGATATTTTTCTTGCAGATGGTAAGTTCGTACAGGCCTACGACTTGGCTAAACAGTTAAAATAACCAGGTCTCAAAATTTTACGCGTCATCATGCCAGTCACCAGTATTTAATACTTTATTGCACATCTTGTACATTGGGAGAATTTAATGCTAAAAGCATCATTTGTGAGATATTAAGAACATGAATATCATGATGCCCTGGTATTTAGCTTGAAATATTTCTCTTCTATCTAATGCTAGGAAGTATGTAAACCGGTTGTAGCCCTCAATATCATTTTTGACCATTTTGAATTTATGATAGGCTGATTTATTTAAATTTTAATGTTAATATAACATTTATTAAGAAATTTTCATGTTTTTGACATTTACAATATCACTACATAGTATAAAAAAAAGTCGCTTCCGCTGTCCCCATGTATGCTTATATCTTTAAAACTAACTAACGGATTTTGATGCGGTTTTTTTAAATAGATAAGAGTGATTCAAGAGGAAGGTTTATATGTAAAATAAACCTGTGCGAAGCCGGGGCGGGTTGCTAATTTATGGTATTACATTGCTTATATAAGTTTATATCGGTATTATACTTATAATATATCTATGTAATAATTTTGACATCAAATGGCCAAAACTAGGACAGGGGCCACAACCGGTGCATCTATCCCATACTATTCAGCCTATTACAGAATGTGCAATCATAATAATCAACGTGTAGTAGTTTTATGATTAGCGATACTGGCCTCCAATTTGTTTCTAACTAGGCATTTAGGGCACAATCGAGAAGTTTTTTATAGTAACTTAACATTTTTAAATATACGTTTTCGTATTTATTCGCACAGCCATTATAAGCCCTGACTCGATACGTTTAAAGCTCTTTTTGCCGTAGACATTCTTCAAATGATTCATGTTCATTACAATTTTTATGATATTGGAAAAAAAATCTGGATTTAATTATGAACATGGACTTGTCAGAAAATCAACTGTCTTCAGTCTATTCTTTTTGTTCGATCAATTTAAAATGATAGCAATATTTTTAGAGCATCTGAGCTATAAACACATCTTCATTACCGATTTATTTTACTTCTCAATTGTTAATTTATTGCTAATAACTATGCTAATATAAGTTAAGTTTAAGCAAACAGGAACAACAGGAATAGCCATAATTAAAAAAAATGAATTAAAAAATAGGTAGGTACAATAATTAAAATGCAATTGTACAGATTAGAACATGCTTTTTAAAACGGACATTAAGTACCTTGTTCTTTTGGAAATTAACGATCGATACATAATAGGGTGTATATTCAGTAAGAAAAAAAAGATTCAAAAAATATTTTTGAAACTTGAAAAGAACAAGTGCAGCAAGTTTCCAAAAAAAAGTGTACTTTCTTTACTACGAATCCTTAAAAAAAAAGAGAAACTGTATTCTAGTAAAACGTATGAGTGTCTTGCATTTCTTTTTTTTTGTTTTTAAAGTTGATTTCATAGCAAAAGTTCACGGACCTATTTTGGGTATCAGAATACCACTTGTAATCATATATTATATTTATCTTATTATTTTTTAAATGTCGCCATCCTCAGTTCCTGTTTACACAAAAATCCAAGCACAATAAACGAGTTTATAATGCCGATTAAACATTTAACATTACATTGGAATATAAGTCTTAATTATTTGATTGTAGCAACCATCTATATTGGTGGATTATATATCACAATAAAAAAAAAATAACGTCATAGCTGGCAGATAAATAAAAGTTACACAAAAATGCCAAAGTAATCTCAATTTAATTATATTGCATCAATTAATTAATATTCAAATAAGCTGTGGTTTTTTAAACTATATATTTCTAGCAACAACGTATATAGGGACGCAAACAACTTTTACTGTGGGGGTAACTCGAAAACTCGAGAAAAAAATCAGCTGTTCCATACATTTTCTCGATTCCGAGTTGCAGTTTTGTATGGATTTAGAATTGGCCCCATAGTGAAAGTTTGAAATGATGATTTTAATCATCACCTTCGGTTTAGTACATCTCTTTCTTAATTTTCTGAATTATTATTGTGATACTTAGTTATTGTAATTGATGTTTTATGATTATTTCAAGTTAGCTAATGACGTTTCAAAAGTGTTTATTACCTAATTGAAATAAATATGATTTAATTGAATACCTGTTTTGCAATTTTTATGTCGACCAAAACCAGCTTTAGTTTTGTGACTGTAACTTTGATTTTTGCCTGCACAGCATAATCACATTTGAAATCCACAAACATAGAACTAATATTGTTTCTTCACGAGCGTCTAAAGAGGCAAGTCAATGTCTTTTAGTGCATTACATCGTAAAGAAATTGTAGCGTTATACCAAGTCCTATTAGGTTTCGTTTGAAAGCTGTAATAGATTGTAAAATATAAATTTTTGAACAAGTTTTTGAAAGATTGTAATAGATGAAGTTAGTAACATCAAAAACTAAGAACAGTGTACAGTCAAGGGCGAATCAAACTTGGCGGATGTGAAGTTTGCTGCAAGCTACGCAAAAACCAATCCTGACTCAACCTTACATAAAAGCTACGCTAGGATTGGATTTGGCGCAACTTGTAGCCGATAAGTTTGATTACCAATACCAATCAGATTACAAAACACACGCGAGATAAAAACTTAAATTAAAAATTTAAAAAACCCCCGACACAAAAACCTACCTAAAAAAGTACGAAAATTTGTAGAATTTTGGTTCTTCCATCCCCACTTTAACCCACCATAACTCTTAAGCGGCTCAATCGATTTTTATAAAACATAGCTAAGAACACTCTCGACTAAGTCTCCTTTTATCAAAAAAAAAAAACTAAAAAAAACTAAACTGAAATCGGTTCAGTGGTTCAGGCGCTATGATGCCACAGACAGACACACAGACAGACAAACAGACACGTCAAACTTATAACACCCTTCTTTTGCGTCGGGGGTTAAAAATCTACTTCAGCTAGCAAAACGAACCCTAATATAGACCGAATCATACAAGTCGGCGGATGAGAAGTTAGCTACAAGCTGTGCGAAACCCAATCAACGCGCCGCTTTATATGAGCCGCAGTCAGGATTGGATATTGCGCAGCTTGTAGCTAACTTCACATCCGCCAACTTGTATGAGTCGGCCTATACAAGTATACAGACAAACTATAGTAATAACGACTGCATTTCAAAAGTCACATTTTAAAGAGTCACTTCAATAAAAGTCAAACCAAAAAAAAACCTCTGACATTCGTCAAGAAACACACAGACTAGACAAAATACAATCAAAGAACAACTTGAGACATCTGCGAAGCTAATCTGTACCGTTTCCTCTCCAGCTCCGCGTTGGCTTCCATTCCTCGTTTCACACCCTTACTGGTCGACGGAACTGCTTCTAAACTAGCATCAATAAGTCTTCGAGAACGGCAGTACCTGTAGTCAGCTGCTGAATCCACCCGAATATTCTCCACAGCTGTTGGTAAGTAATATTCCTGACTCACCGTTGGTATGTTTGTATCGCTCAGATCTAACACGGAGTAGTTGTTATCCGGTCGTCGTTCTACTGGCATTTGGCGGTAGGACGCGTCGATGCTTTGGGAAGAACAACTGCTGGCTGGTGATACTTGGTACGGGGACGCGCAAGGGGTCAAGTTTGGTGAAGTCCTAGCGCTGCTGTAGCCTTGGTCGATTTCTTCCGTGTCACGTGATTTTAGCATGTTCATCATTCTGGAAGGAAATTTTAAGATTAGGTTGAGGGTTAGGTAGAGATTTTTATGGGTTGTGGGGTTTGGTTCAGTGTAATCGCTTCGGTGGTTTAACCATGGAGGGACGTCAACCGTAAGGGACATCGACCGGAGCTCGTTTGAGCGTCTTTTCGGCCTTTTTTTCATCATTTGATTTATTTTCAGTTTAGTTCTAATGTGCTAAATTCAATGACCGACTTCTGAAGTCATTCCACATTACTCCATCTACATAGACCGTCACTTATCAAGATGAGTGTTTCGAAGATATATGAAAAGACCATAAACTACGTCTCACATTTCCAGGAGCCTCGCCAACTGTCAGAACTGATGGCCGCAACGGGTCCCCTAAAGTCATAAATTGCCTCATCCTTTCAGAAGCCTGGCTAGATTGGAGTTGTCAAAGTTGATGGGGTCAACAAGTCTGCTAACTAGACGGCATAAGTTAGCAGATAATGTATTCTAGTTCCTAGATTATCTCACCTTTTGCAGAAGCCTGGCTAGTGTCGGGTTGCCATCCATAACTTCTGCCAACAAGGATAAGTCGCGTGTAAACCCTGGATTTTAGAGTCCAGAACCCGGACATATATACAGATTAGCATTATAGAATATCGCTTTGGGGTGTACGGTGAATTTTGCGAGTTGGAACCCGGACTACAACCTAAGCCTCGGACAACGAGTGAAACCCCGCCCGGACGCTCTCCGGACGCCCTCTAAACTACGACAAATCCGGGGAAACCCGGACGGATGGCAACCCTAGGCAACTGCGACAGGCGGCGATCAGCCCCAACTCTGCACGAGCGCAGGCCACGCACGCGCTCCCCACTACTAGAAGTATCACAACTGACGTTCAACAGGTCCTATTTAATCTTACCTGTAAGTTTTGTAAGTGCCTGGCTAGGGGCGCCATGCCACGGCAGGCGGGTCAAGGCGCGCGCGTGCAGCAAGCCACGTCAGCCACGCGACCAGCCCTAATTCTGCAGTAGCCTAGCTAGGGTTGTCAGCTTATATCTATAGCCTCACCTTTGTAGCAGCCTGGCTAGGGGTGCCACGGCAGGCGGGTCAAGGCGCGCGCGTGCAGCAAGCCACGTCAGCCACGCGACCAGCCCTAATTCTGCAGTAGCCTAGCTAGGGTTGTCAGCTTATATCTATAGCCTCACCTTTGTAGCAGCCTGGCTAGGGGTGCCACGGCAGGCGGGTCAAGGCGCGCGCGTGCAGCAAGCCACGTCAGCCACGCGACCAGCCCTAATTCTGCAGTAGCCTAGCTAGGGTTGTCAGCTTATATCTATAGCCTCACCTTTGTAGCAGCCTGGCTAGGGGTGCCACGGCAGGCGGGTCAAGGCGCGCGCGTGCAGCAAGCCACGTCAGCCACGCGACCAGCCCTAATTCTGCAGTAGCCTAGCTAGGGTTGTCAGCTTATATCTATAGCCTCACCTTTGTAGCAGCCTGGCTAGGGGTGCCACGGCAGGCGGGTCAAGGCGCGCGCGTGCAGCAAGCCACGTCAGCCACGCGACCAGCCCTAATTCTGCAGTAGCCTAGCTAGGGTTGTCAGCTTATATCTATAGCCTCACCTTTGTAGCAGCCTGGCTAGGGGTGCCACGGCAGGCGGGTCAAGGCGCGCGCGTGCAGCAAGCCACGTCAGCCACGCGACCAGCCCTAATTCTGCAGTAGCCTAGCTAGGGTTGTCAGCTTATATCTATAGCCTCACCTTTGTAGCAGCCTGGCTAGGGGTGCCACGGCAGGCGGGTCAAGGCGCGCGCGTGCAGCAAGCCACGTCAGCCACGCGACCAGCCCTAATTCTGCAGTAGCCTAGCTAGGGTTGTCAGCTTATATCTATAGCCTCACCTTTGTAGCAGCCTGGCTAGGGGTGCCACGGCAGGCGGGTAAGGCGCGCGCGTGCAGCAAGCCACGTCAGCCACGCGACCAGCCCTAATTCTGCAGTAGCCTAGCTAGGGTTGTCAGCTTATATCTATAGCCTCACCTTTGTAGCAGCCTGGCTAGGGGTGCCACGGCAGGCGGGTAAGGCGCGCGCGTGCAGCAAGCCACGTCAGCCACGCGACCAGCCCTAATTCTGCAGTAGCCTAGCTAGGGTTATCAGCTTATATCTATAGCCTCACCTTTGTAGCAGCCTGGCTAGGGGTGCCACGGCAGGCGGGTCAAGGCGCGCGCGTGCAGCAAGCCACGTCAGCCACGCGACCAGCCCTAATTCTGCAGTAGCCTAGCTAGGGTTGTCAGCTTATATCTATAGCCTCACCTTTGTAGCAGCCTGGCTAGGGGTGCCACGGCAGGCGGGTCAAGGCGCGCGCGTGCAGCAAGCCACGTCAGCCACGCGACCAGCCCTAATTCTGCAGTAGCCTAGCTAGGGTTGTCAGCTTATATCTATAGCCTCACCTTTGTAGCAGCCTGGCTAGGGGTGCCACGGCAGGCGGGTCAAGGCGCGCGCGTGCAGCAAGCCACGTCAGCCACGCGACCAGCCCTAATTCTGCAGTAGCCTAGCTAGGGTTGTCAGCTTATATCTATAGCCTCACCTTTGTAGCAGCCTGGCTAGGGGTGCCACGGCAGGCGGGTCAAGGCGCGCGCGTGCAGCAAGCCACGTCAGCCACGCGACCAGCCCTAATTCTGCAGTAGCCTAGCTAGGGTTGTCAGCTTATATCTATAGCCTCACCTTTGTAGCAGCCTGGCTAGGGGTGCCACGGCAGGCGGGTCAAGGCGCGCGCGTGCAGCAAGCCACGTCAGCCACGCGACCAGCCCTAATTCTGCAGTAGCCTAGCTAGGGTTGTCAGCTTATATCTATAGCCTCACCTTTGTAGCAGCCTGGCTAGGGGTGCCACGGCAGGCGGGTCAAGGCGCGCGCGTGCAGCAAGCCACGTCAGCCACGCGACCAGCCCTAATTCTGCAGTAGCCTAGCTAGGGTTGTCAGCTTATATCTATAGCCTCACCTTTGTAGCAGCCTGGCTAGGGGTGCCACGGCAGGCGGGTCAAGGCGCGCGCGTGCAGCAAGCCACGTCAGCCACGCGACCAGCCCTAATTCTGCAGTAGCCTAGCTAGGGTTGTCAGCTTATATCTATAGCCTCACCTTTGTAGCAGCCTGGCTAGGGGTGCCACGGCAGGCGGGTCAAGGCGCGCGCGTGCAGCAAGCCACGTCAGCCACGCGACCAGCCCTAATTCTGCAGTAGCCTAGCTAGGGTTGTCAGCTTAAATCTATAGTCTCACCTTTGTAGCAGCCTGGCTAGGGGTGCCACGGCGGGCGGGTCGCGGCGCGCGCGGGCTGCAAGCCACGGCGGCCACGCGACCAGCCCTAGCTCTGCGCGCGCGCAGGCCACGCATGCGCATCCCACTTCTACGCTTTCTACTGCTTTCAGGCGTACATCTGGAATTAAACAATAGTACTTATGTTACAGCGTCACAAAACTCAATCATTTATAGCAATATTATATAACATACTGTTCTAAAGTATAGGCCGAATCATGCAAGTCGACATCAGTCGCGAAACTACTAACCAACAAAGCAACGAACGTGACCTAATAGTAGGGAGTAGTGGCTAGAAGCCTATAAACTACAGAATCCTACATTTCTCTAGCCTGTAATTAGTAAATTACAAAAAAAAAAACACTCCTTGCTTTCATAAGCAACCTTATCATCAAGAGTCCGCAATGCACTTATAAAGCCTTCAGTGTTGAGCTTATCATAGGTTACGGAATCAGAATCAGAAAATTTTATTTGCACCAACAAGTAACTTAGAGTATTAACATACACAACTTATCATATATGCTTACTATACTTAAGTCTACTTGAGGACCCTGTTTAATAGGGTGTTGCAAAAAACAAAGTAATCCTTATAAGCTAAATTTAAATGTAAATTATAGTAAGTTATATAAACTTTGATATGTCTAAGTATAACTATAATAATATGTATTATTATATAAATGTAATATCGTGATATTAACGCGCTTTTTCATCAAGGTACTCCTGTATGCTGTAATAAGATTTTATTGTAAGAAGATTTGTTAGTTTTGTTTTAAAGGCAGTTATATTTGGTTCATCTCTTATTGATTGCGGAAGTTTATTAAATATACGGCTATCAAGTCATCTTACCATCAAGACCATCACCCTGTTTGCCACTAAAGACACACATAAAAAATCACTCGCACAAATAAACACACACATAAAATAAATAACTCACCAGATAACGTCAAATCCAAGTAAGCCTCCAGCAACTTGGCTCCATCCCGTTTAATCCTCCTCACAAATTTGGGATGGCGCGTGGTGAGATCAGCATCAGTGACGACGTACTGAGCCAACAGGGCAGCGAAGGTGACCGGAGTGGGAGCCAGCAGCCTCCACCGTACATGCTGACCTACCATCCACTCTAACTGACGGAAGGTTTTACCGCAGAGCTGGACTCCGCTGATTTTGGACAGAGTTTTGAGTGTGGGCGCTCTGCTGATTTTTTCTTCGCTTTTGGCTGTGGATATATGAATAATTATGTCAGGAAACCAGCATGTAGATTGTAGGTACATGGAGAAAAGAAAAGATTTCATGAAGTATGGGAATTTACCAACAAGTAGGCTGTCAAATAAAAAATATGTTTTAGTGGGTGATTGAATGCTTTACACTTGTATAGATTTGGATTGAAATCCCGGTCACATTCCAATGTGTTCCTTAGCAATCAATTAGCATTCTTTTGTTGATGAGGGGCTTATTCTGTACATCAAAACAAACAACTTTTATTCAACGACTTTTATCAAAACTAAAAAAAAAAAGTGCCATAAAAAAATATCGTTTACGCTCGACAAAATGTATGAAACAGCTGTTTTTTTTTTAGTTTTGACAAAAGTCGCAGAACAAAAGTTGTTAGTTTTGATGTACAGAGTAAGTCCCTAAAAGGATGCTAATAACCCTGTATATGTATAAATTTTCACACCACTGCACTGATTTTTCAGTAAAGCAGAACATTCTCAAGCGAGGTTGCATATACGAGTATCTGGAAAGATTTTTTAATTTAATTTATTTGCGTGCGAATACAGCAATCATTTGATTCAGCTCGTTAGATAAGGGCGAGGCCAAACGAGTGTATTTTTTAAGAACACTGGTAAGCCTGTGTTCAGCGGTAAAGTATTACGTGTTAATAGAGTACATTACCTGCTAAACTCAAGCAGGCAAGCGCGACATGCGTTAACCGATCAGCGCGTAGTCTGTGAGCGTCCATGAACAGGTCTAGCTGAGCGACTGCAGAGTGAAGGGTGGCGAGCGTCAGGCCCAGCTTCTTGGTGACGTCACGCAGCTGCTGCACTAGGGTGCCTCGGAACTCCAGCTGGGAAGGAGAAAAAAATATATTGTAGAAGACTATACAGTACAGGGTTTATCTGCTTACCCTGTACTGAGCCAAAAAGGGATGATTAAAACCATCATTATGAACAACTTTAACTATGGTCTGAATAATTAACCTTTCGGGTCAGAGAACCAGTTCTGGATAACCCTGTATAGACGAACCGACTTTAGTAGATTCAGACACAGTCCAACGGATTACTTTTTTTTTTTAACATCTTACACATGGTATCTGACCCCAAACGTATTATATATTCTTTGCCCAAACTAAGCAAAGCTTGTTGTTGATTAGCAAGTTCAAATTAAATTTAAATTAAGGTGGTCAATGGACATACTTATATTTATTTTCCTTTCAATACAAAGGTTCAATTTCTCCTTAATATTGTGTGTAGTGAGATTACATAAATTATTATACCGATTACATTTTCATATGCAGTCTCTATTCGAGAACTTTATGACTATAGACGCCACCCTGTTTACAAAAACTTATTGCAAATCGATGGGCGAGGCATTTATCCCGCCCGCAGCGGTGAAATGATGATAACTGTTACATCAGAATCAAACATTATTTCACCTTTCGTTTTGATTTCCTTATTCAATGAATAATATATCTCAAGACGAAAGTTAATTATTAGTAAACCTTGTAATCAGACTGGTGCGTTTCATCAGCAAATAAACAAAGAAAATCACCATTCATCAAAAATCATCCTTTTTCATTTGTAATAAGGTTTAAAATGGAGATGTATAGTATTGTGGGATTTATGTGGGACTGGGATACGTCACAAATAAATATGTACATAAGTATAACAATACAACTAAACTATAAAGCTACATAATATATGTCTAATCATTAATACCTATTGCACAACAAATTACATAAATAAGTAAATTCGTATAGGCCGGGTGGCTCATCCTGGTGTCAGAGTTTTTAAGCCGCCTGAAGGACTCTGACATGGCTAATCGGTTACAACAACCGTGGCCTACAATTTAACGTGTCATCCGAGCCACGGTAGCGCTCAGTTCTAAATGCCACCCGCGGTCACCCATCCGAAAACTGACCGTGCCGAACGTTGCTAACTTCGGTGATCGCTGACGAACACCTAGTCAAACTACGCTATGAGCTCTACTAATCACATTAAAATATTTCAACTACATAATTAATGCTTACAATAACCAGTTACAATATTGTTTTGTCCATTTTCATAATAACTATTTAATGATAATGTCATTAACTACTAGTCTAACACTAGTCCAAGTACTAAATTATTGTCAAATAATTAATGCAATAAAAAATAATATCAATGAATCGTAATTATATGTGCCATGAATTAGGTACGGTCATAAATTGCTATTTGGGGCATACTGGGGTTTTTTGTATCAAAAACTTTTTTTTTTCTTTTTTATAACTCAAATAAGTCCGCGCTTGACCACCAACTCGCCTGATGGTAAGCGACGTTGTGGTCGAAGATGAAGCACGCAGACCTAGAAGATACCTATTCACTCCGACCTTGAAAATCTTTAGATTATATCTCTTAGGAAACAAGAAAGCAGGAAGACTATTCCATTCCCTGGCGGTACGAATCAGAAATGTTGAGTCAAACCGCTTCGTAAGTTCGTACGTATCGAAGTCGACAGTGTAGGGGTGGTAATGTGTTATATGTTTAACTAGCGACCGGACTATACCTAACTTAGCCTAAGCGGATGGAACTAATAAACTATGATTTATTTTATTACTAGCGACCCGCCTCGGCTTCGCACAGGTGTATTATACATTCCTCTTGAATCACTCTATTAAAAAAACGCATCAAAATCCGTTGCGTAGTTTTAAAGATATAAGCATACATAGGGACAGAGACAGGAAAGCGACTTTGTTTTATACTATGTAGTGATAAATTTACTCTGAGACTTCCTAAGTAAGTTCGGATAGGCTGGGTGGTTAGCCCTGGTGTCAGAGTTTTAAAGCCGCCTGAAGGCCTCTGACCCGCCTGAAGGCCTCTGACACGCCTCTTCTGACACTTTCTATGAAATAGTTTGATGGCATTATAAGAGCGCAGAGGGCGAGAAATATTTCGATGCAATAGCCAACTTCTCCGCATACTAATATTATTAAAATTAAATGATGAAATACCAACATTAAAAAATATTCCATGTGGCATAACACATTTTGAAAAAATAATTATTAATTATTTTTCACCATAAATCGCATTACCGTCTTCAACCGTGTAAAGAATTCGAATAGTTCGTACGGATCGATATGGTAACTTTCACATTAATTGTAGATTTATCAAAAATAGCTCAGCCGATTTTAATAAAATTGAAACGAAACATATACATACAATTTTTTGCAAAAAATGGCATGACAGACTTCAAAAATGTACAGAATTCTTGAATGTTTCGCACGAATCGATGTAGTATTTTTCACATTATTGTTGATTTACTAAAAATGGCTCAGCCGATTTCGATAACGTTGAAATGGGACCAATTTCGAAGTATACTCTTTCAAAAAAAAAAGAATGAAATCGGACCACGACAAAAATAATCTGCCAAGTACAAGTTGGACTCGCGCACGGAGGGTTCTGTGCTGTATGAGAGCCCCCCTTAAATATTTATTTTATTTTTATTATTTATTATTGAAGTGAATATACAATTAAATATTCGGTGAAATTTTCAAGCATCTACCTGTTACCAAATGTTATTAATATAGAGCGAAAAACGACTAAAAATCAGGTTTGTTGTATGGGAGCCCCCCTTAATTATTATTTTATTCTGTTTTTAGTATTTATTGTTATAGCGGCAACAGAAATACATCATCTGTTAAAATTTCAGCTGCCTAGCTATCATGGTTCATGAGATACAGCCTGGTGACAGACAGACGGACATCGAAGTCTTAGTAATAGGGTCCCGTATTCCCTTTGGGTACGGAACCCTAAAAATATCTCACCTTCAGAACTATTCCAACTATAGGTCAGATGATTTTGCATGGCATTGACATTATTAGATATAGTTTTTGGGATAGTTTGCACAGACTTATCAATGTTAAATAAACAATAGGTAGTAAAGGAAGTATCATTGTTTGCATGACATAGATATTAGAGATTCTTTGCTAAATGTACAGAAGCTTGGTTTAACAACCTTGGATTTGCTTTGTATAGTATTTGTTATTTTTTGACGTGATAAAAGTCTTATATCGCCAGCTCCAAGCATGAAAAAGTGTCACGTTCCACCGGAGCCGAGCGTGCGAGCGAGAGCGCGGAACAAGCGATAGAGAGGATGGTAGGATATTTCCCTGAAAAAGGGGGGATATTTCCTGTAGTGCTATTTATCAGCCGATCTCAATGCTATTTGGCAAGATTGTTTAGTATCTGAATCCTAACAAGATTTGCGAGTATGATCCAAATCGGTCAAGAGCGAGTCGAGATATAGCCTGTGTAATAGATATATAGAAAATCCGGACCTATCCAAGAACATCCTGAGATTTAGTACTCCAATGACTCGCACTAGACATCCTAAATTATTTGCTGTATCACATTCTCGCACGAACTATGCACAGAATTCAATTGTCAATCGCTTACATAGAACATATAACATGAAATTTAATTGACATTTTTCATATCAAAAAAGAGAGATTTAAAAAAGAGGTGTATCAAGTATTATATGACACAGTTAATGCATAAAGGTGATATTGCAAAAAGGGCTAAGACTAGGTACAGTAGCTCAAAAAATCCGATAAACTATTATAAATAAATGCGCAGAGTAAAACAACCGCATTAAATGCTTAATTTATGAGTAATTTCACATTTTCCAATTTGATTTTTGCTCAGTTATTGAATTACTGCCATTTTGGTCACATATAACCTTTTTTAAATAACCTACATAGAATTAATAGCCTACATGTAAAAAATGCACTGAAGAGTTTAGTTTTGTTAGCAAAACTTCTCAGACGTTAATTATACATCAAATTGATACGTAGGTACTTTATACTTCGATCAAGACTTTATACGTTTCTTTTGTTTCATTTATTTCGTGGATTTTTTTATAATGGGACCAACAGCAATCTTCAGTTGTTCATAATGACGTAGGTACTACATATAAGTGGGTTCAGTATTATAAGATCTCTGAGAGACACACGGTATATGTATGTATCTACCTTTCATGTATGTATCTGTAATTTTTAAAAGTACCTTTACTGCTGAACATAGGCTAGGCCTACGAGTCATATCTACTGCGGTGGCCCATGAGGAGGATTAAGTTGTTACTTGGTGAAGTCGCGGGTCACCGAGAAAGTCGAAGGCAAACGTGTAAGAGGTTTGTTTTTATTTTCCTGTTTATCGTAAATAGTCAAGAACATTTTGTCGTTATATTAATTTTGTAAAACCATCATTAATAGTGTGATGAGTGTAATGTTGTTTATATTCTCTTAAAAGTATTATACTCGTATTATATCATATTTCTGTATAAATGGATCTAAACAACTGTGAATTATTTCGAAGTAACTTGCCCCGCATTCACATTGCTGTATTCTTATAATGGTGTATGAAGATCACGTAGCACATAAAAACATCTTTAGTACTCAAACTCACGGGACAAGTTAGATCTATATATTTTAAAAAAAGGAGAATGAAGGATGAATACTAACTTTTTGGCGGGAAAGAAACTAAGGAGGATCAATGATGTGAAAATGGAGCGAAGAATAAAAAAATGTTTGTAACCATATATTTCTAAGATCGGAGAATGCTGAATAAAATATTTTGACTACGAGGTGTTTAAATCCTGTAATAGTTAACAATAAAAAATCATCCAACGAATTGCAATGAAACATGTTCTTTTCGTTGTTAAAAGAATACAGGATAATATAGAAATCGGTTTTAAACAGGCCTTCAGCCTATTTTTGTTATTTGTGACATTTTATTAATGTTTCAAGTCGAGTATGGCCGGGTGGTTTTTTGGCGAGAACGGGGAAAAATAATGTCGCCGCATTTTATTATTTTGTGAAATATGTTTCTATCAGTGATAATAAGTTTGCCGATGCTTTACTGAGGTCTAACTTGACCGCGACTTTTTCGGACTACGACGTGACTTACTTAGACTGTAACTATTTTGATAAAATACAAAAAAAGGTTCAATACTTATAGGTAACACTAGCAAATGCATAAACCATGCGACACCAAAATATAAAAGAAGAAGAGTATGGCTGCCTTATTTTTAAACAATGTCAATGTAATTTTCAATCCGAATACATGAAATTACTTTTAATGGACACTTTTATTGTAAAAAATAACGGGAAAATAATTATCCGAAAGAAACGAAGCAAATTATGAAATACTGTACCCTTTGGTGGCCCAATTTCTATATATTTTTGCAATATCTCCTTTATAATATATTTAAGTATATGTTTAAATAAATATATAATTATGTACATATCACACACACACAGACACACACATAAATAAACAGCGCAACTATGTAATAAATACTCGTATTAAGTATGCTGTGAACCTGCAAAAAAAATAAAAATTGTTTGGTAACATAGTATAAATCCGTTATTGGCCTTAAGTTTAGTTTTTAAGTTAATTTATGTTTTTTAAAGGCTGTTGATTTTAATCCTTACATAGTATAAAATAAAGTCGCTATTTTCGTTTGTTTGTTTGTTTGTCTGTATGCTTAAATCTTCAAAACTACGCAACGGATTTTGATGCGGTTTTTTT
Source organism: Hypomecis atomaria (assembly GCA_964007245.1). Taxonomy (NCBI): domain Eukaryota; kingdom Metazoa; phylum Arthropoda; class Insecta; order Lepidoptera; family Geometridae; genus Hypomecis; species Hypomecis atomaria. The sequence goes on along the minus strand of OZ023294.1, from coordinate 3,444,857 downwards.
TAATGGATAGAGTGATTCAAGAGGAAGGTTTATATGTATAAAAATTCCCGAAATTCCCACGGGAACGGGCACAACGCGGGTAAAACCGCGGGGCGCTGCTAGTAAATAAATAAAATATAATATACCTAATTAAAAAACCCCCGACACAAAAACATTTGACAACAAACTTTAAATTGACAACTATTTTGGGCACATTTGTAGAATTTTGGTTCTTCCATCCCCACTTTAACCCACCATAACTCTTAAACGGCTCAATCCATTTTTATAAAACATAGCTAAGAACACTCTAGATTAAGTCTCCTTTCATCCAAAAAAAAAACTAAACTGAAATCGGTTCAGTGATTCGGGCGCTATGATGCCACAGACAGACAAACAGACACGTCAAACTTATAACACCCCTCTTTTTCGTCGGGGGTTAAAAATAGGCTTATGAAGATTTAGTTAAAAACTTGTGCCATGAGGTCTACTGTTCGGAGAATCACTAGTAATACAATATTTTTTTCTCATTATTGGCAAATAAATGGCAAAATCGCCTTCCATCGTGTATAAAATTCGAATGTTTCGCTCGAATTGTTCACATTATCGTTGATTTTTCAAAAAAGGTTCAGCTAATTTCTGTAAAATTTAAATGGGACCACCTCGAGCGTATACCATTTCAAACAAAAAAATGTTTTCGATTCGGTTCACAATTGGCGAAATTATCAATGAAAATACAACTTCCTCCTTTTTGGAAGTCGGTTATTTGGTAAGGATTCTGCTATTCAGATGCTATGATTGCTGTGTACATAACGCATTTAATAAAATATTCAATACCCGACAAAACAAAGATCATTAAGCATCGGTAAATACAACTTTTTAAGGTTAAGAGTTGTTTGTTGTCATGTCTGCATAGATAATGGAAATCAGAATTTTGTAGACTTAATTTCCTAACATAATGATGTAATATTAGAAAAAAAGACGGCATAAATGCATGGAGCTTATGCTGAACCTTGTACTGTTTCTGAATATTAGTTTTTGCTTTTCTCTATTCTATTAATAAGATTAATTTCAACATTCTAGCTATCACTGTTCATGAGATACAGCCCGGTGACAGACGGACAGACGGACGGCGGAGTCTTAGTAATAGGGTCCCGTTTTTACCCTTTGGGTACGGAACCCTAAAAATGACTGTACATACAACTAGAATATTGTCTCAGTTTGGCTTTTAGGGTGTATTTTAGCAAAACTAGAAATTCATAATTTGTGCACTTACAATGTCAGCATTAGTATCCATGACTAGGTTTACATGTTGTTTGCACCTGATAATAATATGCTAAGTATGCTGTATTCTTTTAAGTGTTTTTTTAGCATAAATTATGTTTGTGTTCAATAAATAAAAAAGAATAAGACATTGGTTTGATTGCATCATTCACTTCAGTTTTTAGTCTATTGCATCATGCTGAGCTTCAGTTAGTAAGTTCCGGCCGGGTGGCTAGCCCTGGTGTTAGTCTTTCAGCCTGAAGGTCTCTGCCATGGTTAAATGGTAACAATAACCGAAGCCTACAAATCAGCATATTCATTTATATCATCAACCAGTTCAGACATCCTAGAGGAAGGGTCGGCAAGTAGTTTTTATTGGGTTCTGGATACTGTTCTTGCTAGTTTCTTGCAATTTTACTATATTTTTCTATGTATTTTTAGGGTTCCGTACACAAAGGGAAAAACGGGACCCTATTACTAAGACTTCGATGTCCGTCTGTCTGTCAACCGGCTGTATCTCACGAACCATGATAGCTAGGCAGCTGAAATTTTCACAGATGATGTATTTCTGTTGCCGCTATAACAACAAATACTAAAAAGAATATAATATAAATATTTAAGGGGGGCTCCCATACAACAAACCTGAATTTTTAGACATTTTTTGCTCTATATTAATAATGGTAACAGGTAGATGCTTGAAATTTTCACAGAATATTTAGTTTAATTCAATTAAATAAATATTTAAGGGGGGCTCCCATACAGTACGGAACACTCCGTGCGCGAGTCCGACTCGTACTTAGCCGATTATTTTAATTGACGGGCCAAAGTATAATCATTCTCGGCCCGCCTGTTGCTGACCATTATCCTAGAGAATGGTATTTGGCACCATAAGGTAAAGAAATTGTGTATAGTTAGTAATATTACAACCTCTATAAGACAACATTGGCATGGCTATCATGGATAGTTATTTTTTGCAAAAAATGGCGTAACCGCCTATAATCATGTACAAAATTGGAATATTTCTCTTGAATTGTTTTTTTTGATTTTTCAAAAACAGCTTAACCAATTTCTTTAAAAATTAAATGGTACTACCTCGGGAGTACACCCTTTTGAACCCTAATAGAGAATTTTTCGATACAGTTCACAGTTAGCGAAATTATCAATGAACATACACAAAAAAAAATACATACAGACAACATAAAACCTCCTCCTTTTTGGAAGTCGGTTAAAAACCAGAGCTTTCATCATAATTACATTAAATAGTACTCACCTGTGGTGATTGAAGGTGGATTGTGGGTTTTTCAGCTTCCTGTTCCAGCAGTGATTGCCAAATGTCCTCATGGTACTCGCACAGGTAATCCTCATCTGTCAGACCCTGAAAATATTAGATGAGAGAATTCATAAAGAACTTAATTTTTTTTCAATGCACCACTAAACTAAAGTATATTATCAACCACATACCAACATTTACACTTCTTGCAATGTAATAACGATATGAGCAAATAATTATTACATAAGTTATATGAATATAACATGTCGTAAGTTGGATTTAAAATATTACACTATTGCTTTATTTGCAGACTAAAATAGTAATTGGCTATAGCCCAGCTCCAAAAAAGATAGTTTTAAAATAAATTCAATCTCAATTGTATTGAATTATCAATTAAATCTGCTACTTCTTTTTAAATTGAAATCTAGCTGATAACATATTTCACCTTGAGATAAAAATAAGGTACAACAATATCATAAAAAGTACCATGAACTAAAGAATGTGCATGATGGGTTAAACCATTAAATATTTATTTAAAAAAATCCTTCTCAATTTAGAAAATAAATTGATGCTTGATTATTAGGAACCTTTCAACAGATGCAAATAAATAGAGAGATAAGTAATTGTTGTATAATTGAAAATATGATGCACAAAGGAATAGCAGAAATATTTTCACAATGTTTACGACAACGCTAAGCTATTACGCACAATGGTGTAACAACACTTTGAAAAATTCGCAGCTTTACTTTATTTGGTATTGAAAATTAATCTCTAGTTGTGCCCAATCTACCCTCATTTGTTGCTGTTTTAGTGACCATATGGACCTTCACTTATTTTTTAATGAAGCTAAACTCTGTAAAATGGTATATTTAAGCTTTTGAAGGGAGTTTTATAGTGAGAGCATTTAATGTAATTGACACATGCAGTCTCTTCTTACATGACTGTCCACTTTGGCTTCCATTTCCACTTTCGGTACGTTCTCCCTGGACGTGTGGCTCCTCACACTCGACAAGTGCAACTTCGATATGTTCAAGGACTCCATTTCTTTAGAATAATGTGGTCAGGAACTTGAAATTACGATGAAGAATTTACACGTCGACCGCCTATGACATTCACCACGTGGAAACAAGTGTCAAATTGAATCGCCGATTACTCGTAGGAATTCACTGCTACTAGTTTATTTTAAATGTTCGATTGCTAGCATTACTTGTCTTCTTGTAAAAAAACACAAATTCTGTGAAGAAATATTGCTAGAAACTATTTTTTCTCAAAATTTTATCACATGACACAGCAAGCCCGACTGCACCATTTTGGCAAACTTGCTCAAGTTGCTCAGCTTGTTGACTTGACGTTGACAATTGACTTGACTTTTGTTTGATTGAAAGCCATTTTTGTTACTTCGTTCAAAAACCAAAACCACAGATTAAAAATATAGATTGACGAAATCTTGATGATCAATATTTCCCATTCTAGGTTGACTTTTGAAAACTACTTTATTTACCAGAAATTGATGAGAATTTGATTGTAACGTAAATGTTACTGAAAATGAATGATAAAAATAAATAAAAACCATAAAAACTTTTCATTTTCAGCAGCTTGCTAGTTCTGCCCATATTTGGGCATGTCAAAGTTGCGACAATTGTAATGCCAACTTTACAAAAAAAACTCCATACGTCATTTTTTTGGAAGGCTATGGAGTGTAGCGGCTGATTGTGTATCTCTAAAATAATTCAAAAGTACTGAGTAATTAGTAGTTTTAGTGTTATCCTACTAGATTTTAGTTAGTAAACTGTAAGATAAATATGTCTTATTCTAATAGTAAGTGTTCGTTTCAATACTATTTGCGGAAGCATGCTGTCGACGGACGTCGACACAATTTTGTTGATAATCCTGTTATTTTAAGTTTTTGGTGGTGTTCAGTGATATGAAACGGTGCTTGTGTGTTTGCAGAATATACTTTTGCGGCTCTGCCGAGGACCGCGCGCGGGACGCCTTTGGTTCTCGGCGGCGACCCTAAAGGGAGGAATTTCCTGTATACCAACGGGAACTCTGTTATAATTAGAGATATTGAGAATCCTGCGATAGCAGACGTGTACACAGAGCACTCGTGCCAAGTGAACGTCGCTAAATACTCGCCGAGCGGCTTCTATATCGCCTCTGGAGGTAAGGTTATCCTCAGTTCTTATCAGTACCACCTAGTGATAATGACTCACTGTTTGCTAACATGCAGTCTCAATATATTTGGTGAATGATTCATGATCTGTAAATATTGTGCTGTAAACACTTGTTTCAATAGTACAGAAATCTTTATTTTGTTACATTTTGATTGAGCTAAAATTCTACATTAATTTGTAACGGGTTAATAGGCCAAGACTAGGATGAGTAAAGCTTAACCTTAGTAATGTTCTAGTAAGGAAAATTAATAGACAAGCAGCCTATCATGTTGCAGTTAGTATGTGTATAATTCTCATAAAATCCATGTGTATAAATATACAAATAAATAATAAAGTTTACTGCCCTGTGTGACTAACCAGATGTTCATATTTTTAGAGTTACTATATATATGTAAATATATTTTTTTTTTTTGATTTTTTTTGAAATCGATTTTATTTAAAAAAAACAACAATCAATTACTGCTAAGAATTATAATTTCAACAAAAATAATCAAAACAATGATAATCAATCGGACAGCGATTCCACACATTAATTATAAGAGAAATGAGAAATATCAGATGATGTTTCCACGGCTGTGTTGTTCCAAGTAAATTTTAGAGTGCCGTATGCCAACCTAAAAAAAGCCGTATTTTAGTGAAAATGTATGGAGAAAATTAATACCGTACAATAAAGACCGTATTTTGTACGGCAGATAGGGGGGTAGCCAAGCCGTATTTGCCTTTTTTCGGAGCCTGAAAGCCGTATAATACGGCAATTGCTGTATCAGGAACATCACTGTTCCACGGCGATGGCTCGAAGCAAAATGATGGCGCGGCGTGTGCGCACCGCCTTTTATACCACGTGCCGGGCTATTCTTGCTCGTCTACCTTCCAACAATATCTTAACATATATGAATATGAACATCTGGTTAGTCACACAGGACAGTAAACTTTAATATTTATTTGATTAAATACAAAACTACAAACTTAGCTAAATCTACTACTACAAAAATAGCAATTGGATCATTTACAGACCTTTAAAGGTCTGTACTGTACTGTACCAGCCTTTTTAATAGTCCACTGCAGAACGTAGGCCTACCCACGAAGGGTGATTGGGTCATATCCACCACGCTAGCCCAGTGCGAGTTGGTGGATTCACATACGCCATCGAATTTCTTCTACGGACATATGCAGGTTGCCTCACAATGTTTTCCTTCACCGAAAAGCTTGTGGTGTGAAATTCCGTATATAAATTCCGAAGAACTCATTGGTACGGGACCGGGATTTGAACCCACAACCTCATTGTAAGGCCGGTGTCATTATCACTAGACCACCACGGCTTCAAAGGTCTAAAATACTGTAAAGATTTTATAAAAATATTCAAGTAGTACATAGTGTCCGTGACATTTCATTGACATACCGAAAATTACACAAATAAGGCAATCGACATGATTTTTCCTTGTAGTAAAGTCAATGTTAAGTTGATAATTACATTACATACAATCAACTGCGGGTCAATTCTGTCAACCGATCTCGTTACTAAGAGACATGCCACATTGGCGACATCGGTCGCCGCGACGATGAAATTTGACATTTGATCAGCAGTTCAAGTGTCATTTGTGTCTAAATTACATAGCAGTTTCTATGGATTATCGACGTCGCCGCGGCGTCGCGGCGACCGATGTCGCCAATGTGGCATGTCTGTAAGGTGACACGTTCTTGAACCTGTCTCGTTTTCTTCACAGTTTTGAGCTGTCAGCTGTCGGAACTGTCAGAATAACGAGAGAGGTTCAAGAACGTATCACTTCAATAAAGAGATTGGCTAACAGAATTGCCCCGCAGTTCCCTTAATACATATAATATTTGCGTTATCAGATAATGTAATCAACAAAGAGGTGTGAATTGTTTCATATCATATTTATAACAATAAAATACCTTCTTTAGCTACTTTGATTGTGTGATTACAATGTAAATAAAGTAGGTACTTACCTAGCTTAATTTATGTAAACTGTATTTTACAAAGCCAACAATTTTCCCAGCTAAACTGTCTTAAGCAACTTTTTAACAGTAACTAGATATAAACTCTTTATTGATTACACCATTAAAGAGATCTACATATTACAATAAAGTAGCTTAAAACGAGTGTGACGCCTTGTCACTTGTCAGCCTTCATCATATAAAGCAATCTCTTCCAGGCAGTATGGTAGTTTGTACTTGTTCAAACCTCATTTTGCTTCTCACTCTTGATCTTGCCATTTCTGAAATTATATGATATTTTGGTACCATTTTATAACATAAAATGGTACCAAAATATCATATAATTTCATATCTTATGATATCATACAATTCAGTATAGGACATAATATGTATTTAAATCTGTTATAAAAAGCTACTCGAGAGCTTCAATAACATCCATAATTAACATGAAAAACTATAGATAGATAGATAGACATTAATTTTCAGTAAGGATAATATTACATACATTAGTAAACAAAAATATACTATGTGCAACACCCTACGAATCTTCAAAATAACAATGATTAATTATGTACTCAACAGAATTATTGTGCATAATATTACAATAAATTAATTAAAATTCGGTACATTACATTAAATTAAAAATACAAAATTTAAAAAAATGAGATGTCAGAAATACTGTACTTAATTGAAATGTCTGCAATACGTCAAAAATAACGGTTTAAAATGACTAAAAATCGCGTATAGCAATCATATAAAAACAATAGTTTCAATTAATAATAAATATAATTTTACATGATTGTTTCAATAAAAACACACATTTAAACTTTTTGTCTTACATAAAACAGTAGTGTTTATCTTTGATGAAGTCATTGAACTGTGTAGGATATTGGCTGGAGTGGCAAATCTGTCAACAGAGAGAAGAATAGAATAGCTGCCAATTTTTTTTTAAATTAGTATATTGCCAATGTTCTCCCTATATACTTATTCAGAGTCCTCTAAAATTTTTAATGTTATTAATCAAAGTTATTCATTAACTTTCTTGACTTGTACGAACGATTATATTTTGTATATTTACTACTATGTTTTTGTATATGTCTCTCTCGAGTGATTCTCGACCCGCACTGGCTTCGCACAGGTATATTATTATACATATAAACCTTTCTCTTGAATCACTCTATCTATTAAAAAAATCGCATTAAAATCCGTAAAAAACACGGGGACATAGGGACAGCGGTAAGTGACTTTGTTTTATACTATGTAGTGATGATTTATCAAGTTTTAACTAGACATCATCCGAAAGGCCACAGGGGTAGCAGATGTAAGCCAAAAAATTAAAAAATTAAAATGGCGTTGGGCTGGACATGCACTGAGAAGCAAAAAAGATAAATGGACCAAAGAAGTCATGCTCTGGTACCCAAGAGACGGGAAGCGGTTCAGGGGACGACCTCAAAAAAGGTGGGACGATGACCTGCTGCCAGGGTGGCGCAGGAAAGCCAGAGATAGGGAGCTCTGGCAAATTCTAGAGGAGGCCTATGTCCAGGGTGGACAACCTAGTATTTAAGAAATAGAAAGAGTCATGTTTTTGTAAGGTATATATTAGTGAATAAAGGCTATTTTTATTTTATTTTATTTTTTAACTAGACATCTATTTTTTGCAACACATGTTCATACCCTTTGCTGCCAATAGTTTAGTCAGTTGGTGAAATAAAATCTGATTTGTATAACCAAACTACATTCACGGTTCATTATTTCAAAGAGCTGGACTAGCTCAGGTAGTTGTTGTGAGGGGACAGAGGGGAATTCACTTAACGCCCCTTGAGAGATGGCATAGCAGGTGTCCACATTGAACTAATACTATTTTAATAATATTATGAATCTGTTAATTGGTTTGTTTGTTACTGTTTTATGCAGCCACAGAGCAATGAATTGATTTGATTTTTGGGATGGGTATTGACAATTATTTTTTTTGCAAAAAATGGCATGACCGACTTCAACCGTGTACAGAATTCGCGAATATTTCACACGGATCGATGTAGGATTTTTCACATTATTGTTGATTTATCAAAAATGGCTCGGCCGATTTCGATAAAATTTAAATGGGACCAAGATTGAAGTATATTCTTTCCAATAAAAAAAAGAATTATAGAAATCGGAGTACTGTGTAAAAGTTATGCATGTTATATGTATACAAAAAAAAATACTCGTCAAATTGAGTACCTCCTCCGTTTCGTCGGTCAAAGATGAGAAAGTGTTACATAGGCTACTTTAATCCAGGAAAAAAATTAAAGATCCTGTGAAAAGCAGCAAGTAAAGCTAGTAAGAATAAATAATAAATAAATAAATATTAGGGGACATCTTCCACATGGTCTCTGACCCCAAACTAAGCAAAGCTTTTGATATGGCTGCCAAAGACTGATATACTACATATACATATTTTAAATACATACTTATTATAGATAATACCTAAATAACTTCCAGACATAGAGCAAACACCTGTTCATTGGAATCTCATTGTGTTTTTTATTATTATTTATTGACTCGTTCGAGAGGGGTTGGCAGGAAGTTGCGATGGATCGCGAGTCCTGGAAGGAAATGGGGGAGACCTTTGCCCAGGAGTGGGACAGTATAGGTTAAAAAAAAAAAAAAAATTTGGTTTGTTCAGTAATTTTATTGTATAGGTGCATAATCTCGGTATCTCTATGTAATACAAAACACAGCCATTATATTTGTTATGCCATTATTTATCTTTTATTTGGTGGAATTGTTTCCGCTCCAAATAGCAGAAAGATTCTAAGAGGTAAAAAGTTTTAGTGAAATCCTTCAATGATCTGTTCAGTTCAGCTTATCCTGTGTATTTGATGGATGGATTGTGAATATTTCAAGTATCTACCTGTTACCATTATTAACATGCGACATTAGATGCTTGACATTTTCACAGAATATTTAGTTGTATATTCACTTCAATAATAATAATAAAATTAAAATAAAATAAATATTTAAGGGTTCCCATATAGTACGGAACCCTCCGTGTGCGAGTCCGACTCGTACTTGGCCGATTATTAAGTTTATGAATGAATAAGTAGGGTTCACGAGGTACATGGTAAGTAGGGCTTATTAGTAAATTCCAAAAGACTCAAATAAAACTAGAACCCGATAACAGAGCATGGCTTTAGGTCGCTAGCAAAATTTGCTCCAGTAACAATCTCTCCACTACATGGTATAAAACAAAGTCGCTTCCCGCTGTCTGTCCCCATGTATGCTTATATCTTTAAAACTACGCAACGAATTTTGATGCAGTTTGTTTTAAATAGATAGAGTGATTCAAGAGGAATGTTTATATGTATAATACACCTGTGCGAAGCCGGGGCGGGTCGCTAGTACTCGATAAATGATCAATACTCATATTTTTCATTCAAAGTTTGTGTAACATTTGTCATCAGTTATTATCAAAACGGCTACAGTATTGTGTAACGCTCTAATGCTGGCCACATTTATTATGATTTCGTGCGGGCGATCCCTGGCGCTCCGCCAACCGGCGAACTCCAGAATTAAACTGTGCTTCTAGATGTTACAGGCGTTAGGAATCGTGTTTCCAGTTTATCCAGGAACATTTTACCTAACTTCCACTATCCTCTATACTGCTGGACAAAAGTTGCACCATTTTTTTCCAGCCTTTTATTTTTATGGCGGAAATGTCCACGTTTGTCGACCAACTCGCTTGATAGTAAGCGTAGTTGTGGTTAAAGATGAAGCACTCTATTTATAAGTTACCCATTCAGTCTTGAATACAAGAGATTATTTTTCGCCAATAAATGGCACTACCGACTTCAATCATTCCGTATAGGCCGCGCCACACAAGTTGGCGGATGTGAAGTTAGCTTCAAGCTGCGCAATGGCCAATCAACGCGCGGCTTTATGTGAGCTTCAGTCAGGATTGGATATTGCGCAGCGTGTTACTTCACATCCGCCGACTTGTGTGGTGCAGCCGATACTATAGGCGAATGAAACTTAAAATTTCTTGACGGTTGTGAAGTTAGCAACAATCTGCGCGAAACCAGATCCTCGCGCAGCTGTTAAGTGAGTTTCAGCCAGGATTGGGCTTTGCGAAGCTTGTACTGATAGCGCGCGAGTTAAATGCAGTCGGGGTCTGAGGTAAAGATCATCATCATCTGTGGTCCTTCCACCACCTTCTTTGGTGTGGTGAGTATTGGCCTCGGGGTCTCTCCCCTTTGCCAAGGCTGGGCGCCAGAGGCTACGACCTCTGGGGAATATGGTTTGCCGCCGGTGCCAGATGGCCTCTCAGTGGCTTTTAGGCGTGAGACGTATCGGTCTTTGCGTTTACGTCCATTGTATTACTCTTTTTTTTTTTTGCTTTAACTATGTTTTAGTAACTTCCTCGTTGTTGGTATTGATATCGTCGTCATTTTCACGCAAAATCTCGCGAGGCAGCGCGCGATGTGCTTTGACGTCAGGTGGGCGTGTGTGTAGAGGGGCAATATTTCTCAGATGGGGGTGCGGCCCGTTGTCGGCGCGGTCGTACATACCGCGAGCCAATCGAGCCACGAATTCCCCCACTGACTCAATTCCAACGTCCCGGGCGATTACGTCGTTCCGGACGTATCGCCCAGCTCCGGTGCACATCCTTAGGGAGACATTCTGAACGATTTGCAGACGTTTTCTCTGGCTTTCTGAACATAAGGCATACCAGGATGGTGCAGCGTATGTTAGCCTGGTTCTTATGTAGGTTTTGTATATTCCAACCTTTGTTCGTAGAGGGAGCTTCGAACTTAGCACTGGTCGGAGGAGAGCTCTGGCAGCCTTTGCTTGTCTAACGGCGTGGTCTACTTGGGGGCACATTCTTATCGTTCTATCGATGTGAACGTCTAAGTACTTTATTGTACTTTCCCATTTAATTTCTTCCCCACGGAGTTTTAGTGGCGGAGGTAGGATGCGCTGTCCGCCCGTGAGCAGAGCAGCTGTTTTGCCAACATTTACCGACATACGCCATTTGTCCAGCCAGTTCGGTAAAAGGTTTAAAACCCGCTGGATTCTACTGGCAGCTATTTTGGCGTTTCGTGACGATGCAAAGTATGCACTATCGTCGGCAAAGAGTGCCAGTGTTACGCCTCGTTCGCCTGGAAGTCTATGAATTTCGTCTAAGACAGGAATATCGTCCGTGTATGACGCGTAGAAATATGGTGCCCAGCAGCTTCCTTGGGGTACCCCCGCTTTAATTGGTCTGCAGGTAGAGTTGGCGTCCTCTACAGATACGAAGAACTTTCTGTTCTCCAGAAAGGAAGCCACGATTCTTATATATCCTGGTGGCATTGTTGTTTTAATTAATTTAAAAATTAGCCCGTCGTGCCATGCTCTGTCGAACGCTTTCTCAATGTCTAAAAAGACTCCGACTGTGCGCCAACCTTTGTTGTGTTCTTGGGCAAGGTGATGTAGTACTCTTGTGAGCTGTAACGTCGTAGAGTGTCGTGAACGGAAACCATATTGCTCGTCTCTCGGGGTTAAGTGTGGTCGTAGTCTTTTTAGTAGCAACCGGTCGAATAGTTTTGCTATTTGTGGAAGTAAGGTGATAGGCCGATAGCTTGCGGGCTTTCGACGGTCTTTACCAGGTTTGGGAAGCATTATTACTTTCCCAACCTTCCACTCCGAGGGGAAATGACCTGTTCGCAATATCCCATTAAATAGCCTCGTCAAGCAAACAATTCCTTTCTTTGGCATATGCTTTAGTGCAGCGTTTGTGATCCCATCCTGTCCTGGAGCTTTTTTTGCCTTTAGTGTTTTGACGGCCATGTGGACTTCTGCTGGTGAGATGTAATCATCCCCTCCTAGTGGAGCAATGGGGCTATTGAAAAATGCCCGCACTTCACTACTGACATTGAGGTGGTGATCGTAGGCGTCTAGACTTGAGGCACAGCCCGGACACTCCGCGATTTTTCATACAAAATCTGCCGTCTTACGCACACCTACACAGTACTTACTCACAGACAACACACATACGCACGGTCGCTACACGCGCATTTGTGTGCGGAACGTCTATGGCTGTCAGCGATCACCACATCGTGACGTCATGCCGCGTGAGTGAGACAGTTGCGTACATAATTTGCAAAAATGAATATTAATCTAGCGCTTAAAATAGTATAACAATTACTTAATTTGGAAGCATATTAACAAAAAGTAACCGATCTACTTCTTTTGTAAGATAATAACAAGAGGAAGTTACCAAATAATGTTAAATAAGTTCCTATTATTTATCCTTAGGGAAACATTAAAATTTCTTGTTTTGTTACGTATCATTGATATTCAACCATACACAGTACAAGTGTTCCCTATTGTCACAGTCTAGGTAGTTTTTATTAGAAAATCCACCGACCAGTGCAGCCCGCGCGCAGAGTGCACGATGCGGTACGTAGACGCGGGGTGGAAGTGAGGAAGACTCAAACGGGTGGGGGGTAACGAGTGGCCGTTCTATACGTAGTATTATTATATATTCTTTGCTTGAGGTAAAGAGCGGGAGCATCTCCCCCTGCTATCCGCACGCCCCACCTCACGCGCCTGGGCGGGTTGGGCGTGCGGATAGCGGGGGGAGACATTCGCATTCCTAAGACTCGCGCGCCGACAGTAGCTAAGTTGTATTATTCGGCCTACATCTTGTATTTGAGTTCCTACTTTTGGCGTGCATTACAGTTATAATGTATTGTAATATTTCCTTTACAGACGCATCCGGCAAAGTGCGCATCTGGGATACGGTGAACAAGGAGCATATCCTCAAGAATGAGTTCCAGCCGATCGGAGGTCCCATCAAGGACATCGCGTGGAGCGCCGACAGCCAGCGCATGGTGGTCGTCGGAGAGGGCAGGGAGAGGTCGGTATTCTGCTCTTATTATTTACAGACGCTTCCGGCAAAATCTCTATCTGGGATAGAGTGAACAAAGACATGGGCGCCGCTAGAATAATTTTCAGGGGAGTCTGCATCTCAGTGACCGTAATCCTGGGTTGCCAACTCAGAGCCTCTGGTATCACCATTTTAATGTACTTTCTTTCCTGCCAGGGAGGTGCAAGTGCACCCCCTTGCATCCTCCTCCCGGAGTCCATGAATGAGGAGCTATCCTCAAGGATGAGTTCCAATCGATCGGCGGTCCTATCCAGCCAGCGCATGGTGGTCGTCGCAGAGGGCAGGAAGAGGTTTGAACTCTTTAGAGATGCACCCGGCAAAGCACAGGGAGCATGTCCTTAAAAATGATTTTCAGCCGATCGGCGGTTCGAAGAAACCAGCACATGGTGGTCGTCGAAGAGGACAGAGAGAGATTTGTACACTACAGATGCTTCCGGCAAAGTACATGGAGCATATCTTACGGCACTGAAAAATTGACTCTCGCTATAGGACTTATTAGTAAACTCCAAGTTACCAAACAACCTATGGAGAGGGCTATGCTCAATCACTACGAAATCGAAATACTTCATAGTAGTTACAGCGTGTTTGTCTTTTACCAGTTAATTAAAATTGTCAAAGATAGAAAAATATCAAACATGTACCACATAATACTGTACTGTACCAGCCTTTTTATTAGTCCACTGCAGGACGTAGGCCTACCCGCGAAGGCTGATTAGGCCACATCTACTATGCTGGCCCAATGCGCGTTGGTGGAATCAAATATGCCATCGAATTTCTTCTGCGGACGTAGACAGGTTGCCTTACGATGTTTTCCTTCATTGAAAAGCCAATGGTGTGAAATTCCGTACATACATTCCAAAAAAACTCATTGGCACATCAACACACGGGTCCGGGATTTGAATCCACGATCTCACGACTTTAAGGCGGGTGGTACTACCACTAAACCACCTCGGAAAACGTAGTAATTTTGCGTTTATTAAAAAGGCGGATTATCATTATGTCAAAAGTCTTAGAATGTAATAAAGTTGTCATACTGTTACAGATTCGGTCACGTATTCATGTCCGAGACAGGAACGTCAGTGGGCGAGATCAGCGGCCAGTCTAAACCGATCAACTCGGTCGACTTCCGTCCGTCTCGCCCGTTCCGGATCGTCACCGCATCGGAAGATAACACGCTTGCCGTCTTCGAGGGACCGCCGTTCAAGTTCAAGTGCACTAAGCAGGTGAGATATTCAGTATAAGTACACGAAGCAAACAAGATATTCGGACAACTAAGCAAGATATTGCGTATTATATCACTTCCGGTCGGCTCGCCCGTTCCGGATCGTCACCGCTTCGGAGGATAACACGCTTACCGTGTTGAGGGACAGCCGTTCAAGTTCAAGTGCACTTAACAGGTGAGATTTTCAGTAAAAGTACACTAAGCATGTGAGATTTACACGGGACCACGGGTAACGACTCATTATGTTGGCGCAGCGCCCTAAATTGTGTTTTGGCCTCCGATACTAATGGACAAGTATTCTCTCTCTTGGACAAGTTTCGACTAGACATTAATCCCGAGCTCGTGAAGATCTTTTCCTACTTCATCTTTATTTTTTTTCTTCTACATAAGCAGGTGAGATATTCAGTATAAATGATCTAAGCAAGCAAGGTATTCGATATTGGCACACAAAACTACTGCGGTTTTGGTATTGGTACACTAAGCAATCAATATATTCAGTAAAGGTACACTAAGCAAACAAGATATTCGGTGTACTAAACAAGATATTAAGAGAACATCAGTGGGTAAGATCAGCGGGCAGTCTAAATCGATCAACTCGGTCGAGTTCCGTCCAGCTCGACTAATCATTTGTTTCATCTATTTATTGGTTTTATTTTTTATTGATTTTGAGTGAAATGTATTCGTTTCTCTTACAGGAGCACACTCGGTTCGCTCAGGCCGTCCGCTACAGCCCCAACGGAAGCCTGTTCGCTTCGGCCGGCTTCGACGGGAAGATATTCCTATTTGATGGTGCTACCTCTGAGCTGAAAGGAGAAGTAAGTTCTTGTTTTTCGGCTGCCTCGGTGGCTCAGTGGTTATCACCTGACTCCTGAGTCAAAGAGGCGTGGTTTCGATTCCTACCTAGGGCAAGCATTTATGAGAGGAACATAAGTGTTTGCTCTGTGTCTGAATGTTATCAGTTGTTATCTAAGTATGTATTTAAAAATATGTATATGTAGTATATCAGTCTCTGGCAGCTTTGCTTAGTTTGGGGTCAGAGGCCGTGTGTATGGAACAGCAGATTTTTTTCCGGGTTGGCCCCATAGCAAAAGTTATTTATAATGATGGTCTGAATCATCCCTTTTCGGCTTAGTACTGGGCAAGCAGTTAACCCTTTATTATGGATTAATATAATACCTATTTACAAGATTAGTATGAGTATGAGTATGATTAGATCGCAAAATACCATAAACTCGTGAACCAAACTCTAACTTAGCAACACACAGTTCTAGCCCTCATTCTATGACTATAAAAATATTTATTGAATTGCCAAATAATCTAAAAGATACCGAAAGTGAAAACTGTTTCATAAAACAACTAAAAATTATCCTAATATTCTAATGCACATTAAACACATTTTTAACTATAATAAATTTATTTATCTACACTAATGTTGTAACATTCTACTTATGTTTCCAATACTTGACTTATAATGACTACTGTTATAGCGCAGACAACAAAACACTAAATTTAAGCAATTTCACATGATGTTATGACACTCGTTACTATTATGAAACTCGCTGCGCTCGTTTCATAAACTCACACTCGTGTTTTAATACCCTTCATTATATGACAGTTGCATAAACTACTATAATGTTTTCTAGAAACATAATAATAAATCGTTGCAAAACAAATAATAAAATTGCCATGCCCTTATAGGGTCATGTGTATAACTATACATAACAGATTAATTAAGAACCTCATGTAAATATTTCATGTGTTGCAATTAATGAAATTTGTATGAATATTTTAAAACAATGTAATAATTGATAAAAATTGATTAAATCAAAATTTTAGGCGAAAAATAATTATTGATTTTAATAATAATTCCAGATCGGCTCCCCAGCGCACAAGGGCGGAGTTTACAGCATATCCTGGTCACCAGACGGCAAGCAGCTGCTGTCCTGCTCCGGGGACAAGACTTGTGCCATTTGGGACGTGGAGACCAGGGAGCGAGTCACTCTCTTCAATATGGGGAATGCTGTGGAGAATCAACAGGTTAATTATGTTCACCCTTGGATAATTGAAAGACGTCAACTGTTTGATTTATTTGTGTTAGTATTGGGACAAAATGTGCGCCATTTCGGACGTCGAGACCAGAGAGATAGTCACTCTCTTCAATATGGGGAACGCCGTGGAGAATCAACATGTTTGTTGTTATTACCGTTTACAGCATAACCTGGTCAACGAACGGCAAGCAGTTACTGTCCTGTTCAGGGGACAACACTTGTGCCGTTAGGGACGTCGAGATCAGAGAGAGAGAGAGAGAGAGTCACTCTCTTCAATATGGGGAATGCTGTGGAGAATAAACAGGTTAATTATGTTCACCCTTGGATAATTGAAAGACGTCAACTGTTTGATATATTTGTGTTAGTTTTGGGACAAAATGTGCGCCATTTCGGACGTCGAGATCAGAGAGGGTTTGTTGTTATTACCGTTTACAGCATATCCTGGTCAACGAACGGCAAGCAGTTACTGTCCTGTTCAGGGGACAAGACTTGTGCCGTTAGGGACGTCGAGATCAGAGAGAGAGTTACTCTCTTCAATATGGGGAATGCTGTGGAGAATCAAGTTAGTTGTCTTGTTGATGGGACAAAAGTTGCGCCATTTGGGACGTCGAGACCAGAGAGAGAGTTACTCTCTTCAATATGGGGAATGCTGTGGAGAATCAAGTTAGTTGTCTTGTTGATGGGACAAAAGTTACGCTATTTGGGACGTTGAGACCAGAGAGAGAGTCACTCTCTTCAATATGGGGGATGCTGATGAGAATCAACAGGTTGTCTTGTTTATGGGACAAGACTTGCGCCATTTGGGACGTCGAGACTAGAGAGAGAGTCGCTCTCTTCAATATGGGGAACGCTGTGGAGAATCAACAGGTTAGTTGTCTTGTTTATGGGACAAGACTTGCGCTATTTGGGACGTCGAGACTAGAGAGAGAGTCACTCTCTTCAATATGGGGAACGCTGTGCAGAATCAATAGGTTTGTTGTTACTATCGTCACGGTAATGTAATCTGACAGTATTCTGTCTTCATACAAACGGTCGGAACGCGAATCATACCTACGCGCCTCGGAATTTGGTACACTCGCAATACCAACAGTTCGGTATACACTCCTGACACAATGGTCGCAGGGGCGCGCCGGAGTGACGAACGAACGTGTGGGCTTGTATCAGTGAGCGTGCGTTTACCTACCAGGCGGACAGCCCTAGCCCGTGATACGTACTGCGTGGCCACGTGGGCCATATTAAGGACACGATACACCACCGAGTCACAACTGTTATTAGATGCCATTACCGTGTTATCGTTACCTGTATGATATTTATCTGTGTTGGTTTTGGGACAAAACTTGCGCCGTTTGGGACGTTGACACCAGGGAGTGAGTCGAGTAAATAAGTTCGTATAGGCCGGGTGGCTACCCCTGGTGTCAGTTTTTAAGCCGCTTGAAGGCCTTTGGTATGGCTAAGCGGTTAATGCAACCTAAAATTAAAGTGTCATTCAAGCCACGGTAGCGCTTAGTTGTAAATGCCACTCGCGGTCACCCATCAGAAGACTGACCGTGCTGAACGTTGCTTCACTTTAGCAGTGAATATTCTAAGACTGTGGCTACATGTGAAGACTTCATTAATGTAATGTGTTTTTTTTTGTACTAGCCTTTTTTAGTAGTCCACTGCAGGAAGTAGGTAGGCCTACTTCCTGCAGTGGACTGGGCCAGCGTGGTGGATATGGCCCAATCACCCATGAAGGGTGATTGGGCCATATCCACCACGCTGGCCCAGTGCGGGTTGGTGGATTCACACACGCCATCGAATTTCTTCTACGGACGTATGCAGGTTGCCTCACGATGTTTTCCTTCACCGAAAAGCCAGTAGTGTGAAATTCCGTACATAAGTTCCAAAGAAACTCATTGGTACGGGACCGGGATTGAACCCACGACCTCAAGAATGACAGGCCAGCGTTACACCCACTAGACCACCACGGCTTGTTAGTGAATCCAAGTCCAGCCAAGTCTCAGAAAAAGGAACTGGCGACGCGATGTGTGTAATATTACACGAACTATTTCGAGCTACTTTTGACCCCTTCATAACTCGAAAACTATTTAACCCATATATATGAAATTAACTGCGCATGGGCGTAAAGTGAAGATTAATTCATTAATTCTGTTATACATACAGTTCTTGTTGTAACGAAACGGCCAAGTCACATATATTGACTAAGCTGTAGAGTTTGTGGAGTAAGGACATGTAGAGTAAGGCGTGTAGAGTTAGAAGCTTGCCTTTACGTGAGATCTGACAACTCTTTGATAGTGGGAACTGTGATTTAGACTTGGCTTCATTTCACATGAAAATGTTTTTGTTAGATTAAAATTAGAGAATTGATGGAAAACGGTTTTGTTTTAGAGTTTGTCTCTTTTTAGGTCTAGATCACACCTTGGGTTTACATGTTGGTATGAAGTGGTGATTATAATGTACGCCGTTTTGTTTCCAGGTATCGTGCCTCTGGCAGGGCAAGCACCTCCTCTCAGTGTCCCTCTCCGGAGTGATCAACTACCTGGACGTTGACAACCCTGACTCCCCCCGGCAGGTGTTGATGGGCCACAACAAGCCCATCACCTGCCTCGCGCCGCTCCTGCCGCGCTCGGTCTACACTGCCAGCCATGATGGCGCCGTCACGCTCTGGGACTGCGAGACAGGTATACAATAATCGGCCAAGTGCGAGTCGGACTCACGCACGAAGGGTTCCGTACTGTATGGAAGTACCCCCTTAGTATTTTTAATTTTAATTTAATTATATTATTTATTTTTGAAAGGAATATACAATTTAAAGTTCCGTGAATATTTCAAGCATCTTTCTGTTGCCGTTATATTAATAACGTATTATTATATTAATATGTCGAGCAAAAAAATCAATTTTCTTGTATGTGAATTCTTGTCCCTTAAATATTTATTTCATTATTATTAAATTAATAGTGAATATTTAACTGAATTTTCTGTGAATATTTCAAGCATCTACCTGCCACCGTTATAAATATCGAGCGAAAAAACAGCTAAAAATTTAGGTTTGTTGAATGGGTGCCCCTTTAAAAATTGTCTTTTTTTCTGTATTTAGTATTTGTTTTTATAGCAGGAATAGAAATACATTTGTGAAAATTTCAACTTTCTAGCTATCACCGTTCATGAGATACAGCCTGGTGAAAGACAGACAGACGGACAGCGAAATCTTAGTAATAGGGTCCCGTTTTTACCCTTTGGGTATGAAACCCTAAAAATTGAAACGTACAATCAAACGTATATAGACATTATTATTGAACGTTCTACGCTGCACTTGTCGGTACGCGGTCTCCATGCGACCAATCTATAACCCCATTGGCGTTCAGTTTTAAAGTAATTATGTAGGACTGCCTCGATGTCTCAGTGGTTAGTGACTCTGATCCCTGGGTCAAAGAGGCGTGGGTTCGATCCCCACCCAGTGCAAATATTTACGTGACGGACATAGGTGTTTGCTCTGTGTCTGGGAGTTGTTTAGGTATTATCTCTATAAGTATGTATTCAAAAATATGTATATGTAGTATATCAGTCTCTGGCAGCCATATCACAAGCTTTGCTTAGTTTGGGGTCAGAGACCGTGTGTAAGATGTCCCCTAATATTTATTCATTTATTTATGTAATTTGACTGTGCCCTTCCAATTGCCACTTTTATTAGTCAATTGGCTAATATCTGCTAGGCTGATTCCATCTTGCAAATAACCACTTGGTATAGCTCTCTTCATTACACGTTGTGCTACTTTGAGTTTACTTATATGACCCATAAGTCACCACGTCTTAAAACCATAAGTCATCACTGACAACATACTACTGTACCCACTTTTTTAATAGTCCACTGTAGGACATAGGCCTACCCACCAAAGGTGATTGGACCGTATGGATTCACATAAGCCATGGAATTTCTTCTACGGACGTATGCAGGTTGCCTCACAATGTTTTCCTTCATCGCAAGGCAATTCCGTGCATATTTTCTAAAGATCTCATTGGTTGGGACTGGGATTTGAACCCACAACATAACAATTGTAAGGCGGGTGTCACTACCAATAGACCACCATGGCTTTTCACACAACACACACACACTAAAGTCAAACCGCTAAACTCAGACTTCGCCTGCGCGGGTACGGGGGCGCGGGGGTAGACGACAAAGAGGACTGAGACAGGTGCGGGCGCCGGGGACCCGCTGCCCGCGCCTGTCTCAGTCCCCTGTGTCGTCTCCCCCGGCGCCCCTGTACCGCGCAGGCGAAGTCTGAGTTTAGCGGTTTGACTATAGTGACTTTCGACTTTAGTTTAAAGCTGTGATAAAAGGGATGTTTACTGGGTACAAAAATCATTATAATAATTAGTCCGTTAGTTACATTATTAAAAAAATATTGGACACGTATTTTTTCTTTTGTCAATCAAACAATTAGTGACAAAGATAAACCTTGTCAAAGTTTGAGAGTGGGGGATCGTGACGGCACTGGCCGGTACGTTTGATAGCGGTTAGTGACGTCACGAAGAACTTTAACGGGCTATATCTTCGTAAATTTTTGTTAAATTAACAAAACAAAAAATACGTGGCTTATATTTTTTGACAATTAAATAAAATAAATAAAATAAAATAAAATTCATTTATTTCAGGCCATTGACCCATAAAATTAATTACAATACACTTAATTCAATTTTTGTCACAATTATCATAAAATTCCAAAATCAATAAGAATGTCAATTTCAACATAATTATTAAATTATTTTTAAATGCAGATTATTTTAGTATCTTCTCTTCGGCATCGGTACAGAGACATGTCTATCACAACAATGCCGAAGAAAAGTACAGTCCACCCTCTCCGCTATCATCATCAGGACAGCGTTGGAGCTGGCCCGCACCCTGCGCACCAGGGACGCGCTCCGCTTGCGCATGCACGTGTGAAAGCAATCCGTGCGCGCGTCCGCAAACATGCCCGACGCGCTACAGAATCGGGGCAGCCCCACCACCATCCTGAAAGCATTATTGTACAGGACGCGGAGGTCACTGTACTTTCTTTTTGTATAGTTAGCCCACAGGTTGCACGTGTAGAGGGATGTACAGTATGCCCTAAACAGCGTAATCTTGACCTCCACTGAGCAGCGTGCGAACCTGCGGGCTATCATGTTCGCTCTTATTGACAGCGCCCTCCGCTCCCGCTCAATGTCATCATCGTCTTTTAAATCGTCAGTCACCACATGTCCCAGATATTTAAAATGGCCCACCATGTTGAGGGGAGCCCCAGAAAGAAGAACAGGTGGTATTTCCTGAGGACATATTTTGGTGGCTGACGTCGCCTGAAAAACCATGCATTGGCTTTTCTTCACATTGTATATTAGACCGTGGCCACCTGCGTAATCCTCACAAACTCGTATCAGCTTCCTCAAGCCACAGATCGACGCGCTCAGCAGCACCATGTCGTCAGCATAACTTAAGTTATTGACACAGACATCGTCAATATGGCAGCCGACATGAAGACTGCTGAGCGCCACGATAAGCTGGTTCATATAAAAGTTAAACAGGGTTGGAGATGTCAATCCGCCCTGTCTTACACCGCATTCAAGCTGATACGGGTCCGACATCGCCCCCGCCCATCGGACGCTGT
This sequence comes from Hypomecis atomaria, assembly GCA_964007245.1. NCBI lineage: Eukaryota > Metazoa > Arthropoda > Insecta > Lepidoptera > Geometridae > Hypomecis > Hypomecis atomaria. The sequence goes on along the minus strand of OZ023294.1, from coordinate 3,422,396 downwards.
TGAACTGGTGTGCATACCAATACTGGAACATGTTGACAAGTTCTTTAGGCATTTTCGTTTTCCTCAACTTAGTCCAGAGGAGGTCGTAGGACACCAAGTCAAATGCCCTGGATAAGTCGAGGAAGCAGGCATACACCGGAGTTTTACGATCTGTATAATATTTGACTGTATGCTTAAGACACAATATGGCGCTTTCAGTAGATAACCTAGGACGGAATCCGAACTGGTTGTGATGCAGCGTTACGTAGCTATTTAATTGTGTATTAAGCATAGCGTCAAATACTTTGGCTATGATAGTGGCTAGAGAGATAGGCCTGTAGTTACTTTTGTCTGTTAAGTTACCAGTTTTATTCTTCACTACGGGCACTACCACCGTTCTCATAAAATCCTCAGGCAAATAAGAGTGGCCCACGCACAACGAGTAGAACATTGCCAATAATCTACAGATATGTGGTCCGGCGTGTTGGAGGTGTTCAATGCCGAGTCCGTCGTGACCTGGCGACTTTCCTTTGGATATTTGTTTTATAGCTTTCGCTACATCTTTTGCCACAAACAATGTCTCCACTGGTTGACCGTTCATGTCAGCATTGATCACCTCCCTCGCCGGTCCCAGCGGTGAACTCACAGAGAAATGATCTCTGAAAGCATTCGCAATGTCCTTGGGATCACTCACTCCATCGACGCTCACAGGAAGGCCAGGTCGTATGTTTACTTTACTAGTACCCCGCCAAAAACCACGAAAATTTCCTTTGGAATGTTTTTCCGCTAGAGCATCCATTTTTATTTGGTCTTGATGGTTTTGACACCATTTTAACCGAGCCTTAAAGGTTCTCCTGCTGTCGCACATTTCCTTGTGGACACATCCTGTCTTAGGCCTACCACACAACACCCATTCTCTGAACCTAGCCCTGGCTGTCCCGTGAGCCTCGCTGACGTGTTTGTTCCACCCCACCAAGCGCGGGCCACCCCCACCCTTTCTGCTGCTCCCTCGACTCGTCACTGCCGCCTCTCGAAGGGCACCAACAATGTCAGAGTAAAGCTTATCCAGAACACGCCTGTGGTCACGGTTATCACAAAAATGGTCAGCACAATGTTGAAAGTCAGCAGGAAAATCAATAGTTTTCAGTTTAGTATGACACTCCTTTTTAAAGCGAATTATTTGCTCTTCACTTCTGTCACCCCATACTACGTCCCTGTTTAAATCAATATTCTTGGGTACAAATTTGGGTGTAAATACGTCTAAATTACACTCAACAATAAGTGGGTAGTGGTCAGAATAAAGAGTATCATACGTCACATATACATCAACAATAGCTTGTTTTGCCGAGTAGGTTGCCACACAGTGATCCAGCCAACTGTCTGTCCAATGTACTTCACTTATAAAAGTAAAAGTGCCCGATGCCAACCCTAGCATATCTACATCCACTATAGACCATTGCTGTTCTTGGCACAGACTTACCAGCTCACTGTAGAACAACCCACCAGGATTTGAATTGAAATCCCCTAACAAAAATACGGACTCTATACCATACTCGTCAATAATGGCGTTAACTGCACTTAAACATTCCGTGAATTCCGGCAGATTGTCAGCAGAGTTCGTTGGCAAGTATACACTCATCACTATCACTGGCCTATCTCGGGCCATTATTTTAATTGCACATATGCGGCTATTATTACACTGTAACACAGATACCTGCTGGAAAGCACTATACCTCCATAACAGAGCGACACCTCCGAAAGCACGACCGCGCAACAGCACATCCGGCTGGACAGCCGATGTCGCGGTGTACCCAAAATTACTATCCACTGTACTCACAAACGGTATGTCGTGAGGTAACAGCCAAGTCTCCTGCAGGCAGATGACGTCACACGTACGACACAGGTTTCTGATATCTTCGATAGAGCGTTTTATATTTTTGCAATTAAAAGTAGCAAAGCGATGTGTGCCTTTATCCATTATTTAGCTGATTAGGGCCGTCACTAACAGTTTTTCTGTACTTATAATTTACAAAACGCCTAAAAATTATACCCGCAGGCCAAAGTGTTTCGTTCAAATAAAGTGATACTTTGGACTCCGTTGTCAGAAACTTAAAAGCTTTGTAGTCCCTCATGATTTTCATATTGATTTTCTCTAATATCACCGTTTCATTAGTTTTATTCCTTATGTAACTAATAATATCTTCCTCAGTCGTGTCATGATGTATATTTGTTAGAAAAATTGGAATTTTCCTTTCAGCTGCTTTAAAATTACAAGTCATGTCTCTGGCTATACCAGACTTGCCTAAGAAACGATATTTAGGCGATTTCTTTCGGCGTGAGACTTGCTGCCATATTCCCGTCTTATTTTCATTCGTATCTTCGTGGGCACACCCCGGATCCGAGTCCGATCCCAGGCATTCAACCGCATAACTAGCGGGCTTAATATTCGCAGTTATCAGCTGACTCGCTGCTTGTTGTGTCGAGCGCGGTGTTTGTATCGCCGTCGTATCTCCGCTTATCGAACCGGTTCGGGCACTCACAGGCTGAGTCATCGCAGGCGCCGGTAGCCGCGCGCCTCCCGTACCGCTGCCGGCCCCCGCGGCCGCCTGTTTGACTTCCCCAGACAGTTGGCGCTCACTCATATTACGCATGGATTGTTTTTCTTCTACCCTCATATCTCGATAACAATTTAATGTTGATTCCGTATCCACTAGCTCGATATCACGATCTGTATGTGATTCATTCACTGATGGATAAAGGTAGTCGTGTGATAATCCCGCAGGTCCACTGTCCAGCCACGCTCCGCGTTTTGTGTTTACTTTGAAAGCCGATGTTGGCGGCAATGAGTCATTTTTTATTCGAAGAAGGTCGGTTTTCAGTTCATTTATGCTATCGATAGTAGCATAGGTTGTCTTTATGTTATTAATTTCGCTTTTTAAGACTAACATATCTTTCAAAAGCTTCGTGCAATCCAAATGATCGAAAAGGATCGGCGGTAGCTTCTCTAAATCCTTTGCCACAAAAATAGGAATTGCGTCGGGTTCAGTAGACTTAAAAAGATTTACTATGTCTGCTAGGTCACGCTCTTCTTTTCCTTTATTTTTCCTCAGTATTTTTCGTTTTTCCGTTGGCATCGAATCGAACAATAGTGACTTCGAAGTTTTTATTTCTTCGGAGGAGAAAGATGAGGTACATATTCGGATTAATGTTTCCTCATCTAAGACCGACACTTTATTTTGCACGTAAGACAAAAGTTCGTTCACAATCAAATTACACATATTGCATTTTACAACATTCGTTTCCGCCATAATGAATTACGCGAGTCAAAGCGCCCGACGCGGGTGGTTGCGCGCGCGCGACCAACGGAACTAACGAATTGACGGACTATTTTTTTTTTAGTAAACATGGCTATTCTATAATTTCCCGATACTATAATAATTGTATTACCTTACCATTTCCAGGCGAAGGTCGTCACATTAACGGCACGGGTCACGGCAACCAAGTGAACGGCATGCGAGCCAGCAAAGATGGCTCCCTACTTACTATCGGCATCGACGATACTCTGCGGAAGGCCAAGCCGGCTGCGGAAGGTATATACCGACTTACTAACGACTTACGTTTGTTTGAGAATGGCATGCGAGCCAGCAAAGATGGCTCCCTACTTACTATCGGCATCGACGATACTCTGCGGAAGGCCAAGCCGGCTGCGGAAGGTATATACCGACTTACTTACGACTTACGTTTGTTTATCTCCAAGTGAACGGCATGCGAGCCAGCAAAGATGGCTCCCTGCTTACTATCGGCATCGACGATACTCTGCGGAAGGCCAAGCCGGCTGCGGAAGGTATATACCGACTTACTAACGACTTACGTTTGTTTATCTCCAAGTGAACGGCATGCGAGCTAGTAAAGATGGCTCCCTGCTTACTATCGGCATCGACGATACTCTGCGGAAGGCCAAGCCGGCTGCGGAAGGTATATACCGACTTACTTACGACTTACGTTTGTTTATCTCCAAGTGAACGGCATGCGAGCTAGCAAAGATGGCTCCCTGCTTACTATCGGCATCGACGATACTCTGCGGAAGGCCAAGCCGGCTGCGGAAGGTATATACCGACTTACTACGACTTACGTTTGTTTATCTCCAAGTGAACGGCATGCGAGCTAGCAAAGATGGCTCCCTGCTTACTATCGGCATCGACGATACTCTGCGGAAGGCCAAGCCGGCTGCGGAAGGTATATACCGACTTACTACGACTTACGTTTGTTTATCTCCAAGTGAACGGCATGCGAGCCAGCAAAGATGGCTCCCTGCTTACTATCGGCATCGACGATACTCTGCGGAAGGCCAAGCCGGCTGCGGAAGGTACATACCGACTTACTAACGACTTACGTTTGTTTGAGAATGGCATGCGAGCCAGCAAAAATGGCTCCCTACTTACTATCGGCATCGACGATACTCTGCGGAAGGCCAAGCCGGCTGCGGAAGGTATATACCGACTTACTAACGACTTACTTTTGTTTATCTCCAAGTGAACGGCATGCGAGCTAGCAAAGATGGCTCCCTGCTTACTATCAGCATCGACGATACTCTGCGGAAGGCCAAGCCGGCTGCGGAAGGTATATACCGACTTACTACGACTTACGTTTGTTTATCTCCAAGTGAACGGCATGCGAGCTAGCAAAGATGGCTCCCTACTTACTATCGGCATCGACGATACTCTGCGGAAGGCCAAGCCGGCTGCGGAAGGTATATACCGACTTACTACGACTTACGTTTGTTTATCTCCAAGTGAACGGCATGCGAGCCAGCAAAGATGGCTCCCTGCTTACTATCGGCATCGACGATACTCGATTCTAACGCACGGAATGTCCACCATAAAAGGGTAGCGCTTTGGCCGCGCGTGTCTAGCCGTACGATAGAAGAATAGGTGGACGTGTAGTTGTGAGAAGCACTTTAAAAATAAATTTATTGATATTTGAGTTGTTTATCACAAAAGGAAATAGGCATAATGTCCGTTAGTTAGATTATTAAAAAATATTGGACACGTATTTTTTCTGTTGTCAATCAAACAATAAATGACAAAGATAAACCTTGTCAAAGTTTGGGAGTGGGGGCTCATGACGTTACTTAACTAGTGCGACGTAGTCTGTACATTAGCAGCGCTCTCGTGTTGTCACTTTAATGGGCTATATCGTCGTAAATTTTAGTTTTGATATAAGAAAAAAAGTGTAATATTTTTTTTAATCTATCCGAAGGACTAATTATATTTTCATCCCCCATCTCGGAAAGACTATTTTTGCTCTTCGATATCTGAGTGCAAAAGTAGTTTTTATCCACGAAAGTAGACAGTAAAATTGAATTTAGAACATCGTGTGCACTAAGTTTGAGAATTCAAAACATCATTAATCCTATTTACTTCTATCTCCATGGTGACGAATTTATCATACAACCTTTTTTAATTTCTTGAAAACTTAGACTCGGAACTTTCTTGGTGTATTTTTTTTTTAAATTTGCTTTGCGCGCACCATGTTTTTTCGTGTCATATTGTTCAAATCTTGTGTTATATTATTATACTCTTTGCCTTATGTTAAAAACAAGAAACTTGAAAGACCTAAAATTAGTGATTCTACGACGAGGACGTTTATTTGACACCAACAGAATTCACTGAAACTGTTAATAATGCGTAAATGAGCTCAAAAATCACGCGAGAAGTATTTGAAACAGTGCGATATGTACACGACTTTAGTTATTTCCTCGCTGAGGTGGGATGAAAGTTACGTGTTGTACTCGAGTGTAAAGATTTATGACCTTGTGCTCTTTTGATTCCCTCTTACGCTCAGGATTCTAATTCTAGAATCCTTCGCTTGCTCGGTCATCAAAATTGAGTACGCGGTTAATAATATGTATACCTAATTAAAAAACCCCCGACACAAAAATATTTGACAATTTTGATTTGATTCACTTTCAATTGACAACCATTTTGGGCACATTTGTAGAATTTTGGTTCTTCCATCCCCACTTTAACCCACCATAACTCTTAAACGGCTCAATCGATTTTTATAAAACATAGCTAAGAACACTCTCGATTAAGTCTCCTTTCATCCAAAAAAAACTAAACTGAAATCGGTTCAGTGGTTCGGGCGCTATGATGCCACAGACAGACACACAGACAAACAGACACGTCAAACTTATAACACCCCTCTTTTAATTTAATACACCTAATTAAAAAACCCCCGACACAAAAATATTTGACAATTTTGATTTGATTGACTTTCAATTGACAACCATTTTGGCCACATTTGTAGAATTTTGGTTCATCCATCCCCACTTTAACCCACCATAACTCTTAAACGGCTCAATCGATTTTTATAAAACATAGCTAAGAACACTCCCGATTAAGTCTCCTTTCATCCAAAAAAAACTAAACTGAAATCGGTTCAGTGGTTCGGGCGCTATGATGCCATAGACAGACAGACAGACAGACACACAGACAAACAGACACGTCAAACTTATAACACCCCTCTTTTTCGTCGGGGGTTAAAAAGGAACTTTGCACTCTTGTATAACCAATAACTATTTTTAGTCATCATGGCCATTGTAATGATTTGCAGGTGAGGCGCCGACGTATACCGACGAAGCGGTTCCCCTTGGATCCCAGCCGCGTGGCATGGATCACATCGTCGATGACGACACCACCATCATAGCCACAGTTAAAGAGGTAACCTTATATCTATATAATAAGTTCCGCAGGGTTCCGTACTGTATGGGAGCCCCCCTTAAATATTTAGTTTATTTTAATTTAATTATTTATTATTTAAGTACGTAGCTAAATATTCTGTGAATATTTCAAGCATCAACCTGTTACCATTATTGACATAGAGCGAAAAACGGGTAAAAATTCAGGTTTGTTGTATGGAAGCCCCCCTTAAATATTTATTTAATTCTCTTTTTAGTATTTGTTGTTATAGCGGCAACAGAAATACATCATCTGTGAAAATTTCAGCTGCCTAGCTATCATGGTTCATGAGATACAGCCCGGTGACAGACAGACGGACATCGAAGTCTTAGTAATAGGGTCCCGTTTTTCCCTTTGGGTACGGAACCTTAAAAACACACCAATTTTTTTTTTAAGCTAATTGGGCTTTTGACTCTATATAAGAGCCAAAGTTAAGAGTCGATGAGAGTGAAACGCCTAATAGTTCCAAGCTGTCAGTTACAGGAACGGACACACACGGAAAGCAGGAGACAATTGGAAGGGCCTCCTTTTGGCCGAAAACAAACAGCATTGAGTTTTCGTGGCATTAAACTTGACCAGGTTAGCAGCACCCCAGTCAGATACCGCCTCCAGACTCAAGTTGAGCCGTTCGACCATAGCCTCTCTGAGTGACTCGGTATGTGGCCCGCTCGTTCTTGGATCGGATGTGTAGCTCTCCACGACTGTACTGTCGTCTGCGTACCCAAAGATACCGAGCTTTAGCAATTCGTTAATATGCAGTAGGAAGAGCGTCGCAGAGAGCACTGACCCCTGAGGAACACCGGCATTGATAGCCATTTGGTCAGACGAGCAGCCATCTACAAATACTCGTATCGACCGATCCCTCAAGAAATCAGACATCCAAGCACAGAAATCAGCAAGATAGGCCGTAAGAAAGAAGCTGTATTGTTGATTTATCAAAAACAGCTCAGCCGATTTCGATATAATTTAAATGGGACCACCTCGGGAGTATACCCTTGGCTTACAATACAGGGTTATTAATAATCAATTAGCATCCTTTTAGGGGCTTATTCTGTACATCAAAACTAACAACTAGGGATGAGTGATACAAATCGTATATAGATACAGAAACTATATATCAGGTTCGTATCGGATATCCGATATTGACCCGCGACGAAACTATATATTTTTCTAAAACACGATATTGCTGATATCGCTGATTTGATTCGTAACGTTATACGTCATAATGGAATATCGAACGAGATATCGCGATATTGAATCGATTAACTAGATATATCAGTGTTGTATGTTCAATATCGAGCCATACGATTTTCGCGCCATATCCTTCAAGTAGAAGAGTAGAAAGCGGAAGCACATTTTGAACCTTATGATAATAGAAATAAATACAAGAATAGATTTCTTACTTCTGATCTGGGTGTAGGCTGAATCAAACTTGATGGCGTTTGTGAACACGAAGCGAGTCGATGCGCAGTAACAAATTCATACGTCAGCGACGATGAGGAGTGGGGATTTTCACAGTTTGTCGCTAACTTCACAATTATTAGATCGGATATTTTTGCGCGATTTCGTAGTTGTTTCGGCTTAAGTTTTGATTCGTACCGGTGACTTTCGTTGTTGTTTTGATTTTTAACTGGCAACATACGTTATTAAAAACGATCTTCACAAAGGTTTGAACTCTGAAAACGAATAGTTTTCGAGAAATTAATCTTTTAGGTTAGAATTTTGTTTACACGGCGTATTTTCGACGGTTTTTATCATAATCTGGAATGAAATTAGTCATAAATCCGAATCGGGGCACACGAACTCCATGTAGTCTTGTGGCATTTTGTGTATCCGGATTACTGTGACACGCTACATTTGGTAAGTTGATGAAATTTTAGATCAAACTTCCAAAAGAGTGGGAGATTTTCTACATTCCTTTCCCCCTCTTTTGAAGGTACAATGTTTTTTTTATCTTCAACAGAAGTTTTTGCCATAGTATAATAATAATTTTAAAAAATCATATCTTCGAAAGCGGAACGTTCCGAATCTCCCCCTTTTCCAGGACCCCTCCTGGAAAAGGGTACACCCCCCGGTGTACCCTCCCCTTTCTCACTCATCCCCCCAATCCCCATTTTGGCGCCGGTACGAATCAAAAGTAACTGCATCAAAGAAAATATTTACTCCTAGAACTGCATATAACATTATAATATGTATTAATGCAGCCAGTCTTAAGCCTGGTTAAGTAAGAAGGAAAATTTATCACAATAATATTTTAAAATAATATAATCTTTATCCCAAAATGAACCAGATATTAAACCTGATATTTCATATTGCGGTAGCCGATGCACGCTTAAATCGAATCGATCATTAAATCGAAATCTGAATTCGTTTGACAAAATATATGGTTTCTAGCAATATATAGTTTCAAAATCCGATATCAAATATCGATATATGGTTTCGATACGATATCGTGACAAAGGTGATATTACCCACTCCTACTAACAACTTTTATTAATTCTCAAAAAAAAGAGTGGTTGTTCCATAGAAAAATATCGTTCGTTCACCGCTCTACAAAATGTCCTGTGTTATGTTAATGGCTGGAAGAACCGCCTTTAACATTTTCAAAAATACCAGCATGGATGAACCAAACTGGTGGTTGTTAGTTATGTTATAGCGGTGTAAGAAACGAAAATACACCCCCAATTCGTTTTACGCAAGTTAAGTGCGTTTTAAGGAACAACTAACGCCATCTAGTTCTTTGTGTCGGCAACTTCATTGCCATGCCATGTTTGTTGTTTGATCAAGCGACAGCGAAGATCCATTTTAAGAGGACTGTGAATCAGTGTTGCAAAAACGCCAACAACAACGATCACATTCAACGTTCGTTTTGAGAATGTGTAAGCAAAAGTGGCATTTTTAACTGTTTTAGTTCACCGTTCGGATAGCTCAAAAGCAGTTAAAAATGCCATCGTGAACTGCCACTTTTGACCCACCTGCGGAGGTGAGTTCTTTGTGATCGTTTGAGTTTGACGTTTTAGCGTTCGTTTTGGGTAGTGAGCAAAAGTAGCATTCTTGGCGAAATGGGCGAAATTACCAAACCGAACAATTTACATCAACGCTAATTTTGCTAATGCTAAAAATGCCATCGGGCCCAAAATGAACGCACCTGTTGTATGTCTCTTCAAAAATAAATAATTAAATTAAAATACAATAAATTAAGGGGGCTTCCATACTGCACGGAACCCTTGTTGCGCGAGCCCGACTCACAATTGGCCGATTATTTTAATTAGCGTTCAGCTGCCACCGAATTACACTAAGAAATATAAGAAAGAGTCTGAAAATACTGAAGATAAGGCAATTGAAGATGATAGTAATATAATATTTATACTTAACTAGTTTTTACCCGCGGCTTCGCCCACATTGACTGCCTCGGTGGCTCAGTAGTTAGTGACCCTAGCTACTGGGTCAAAGAGGCGTGGGTTCGATCCCCACCCAGGGCAAATATTTATGTGATGAACATGGATGTTTGCTCTGTGTCTGGGTGTAGTTTAGTTACCATCTATATAAGTATGTATTTAAAAATATATAAGTAGTATATCAGTCTCTGACAGCCATATCACAAGCTTTGCTTAGTTTGGAGTCAGAGGCCGTGTGTAAGATATCCCCAATATTTATTTATTTACATTATATTTTGATTTTTGTGCTATCCCATGGGAACCCTATATTGATCCGGGATAAAAAGAAGACTATGTCACTTTCCGTCTTTCAAACCCGAGGCCCTACCTTACCACCCTTAATAAAGGAGGTGGAAAATAAAATAAAAAACGATTTGACGGTTGTTCGATTCTACAGTTGTTTTTTTTTGATATTTCTTGAAGCGCACTCTAGAATAGCTTGCAGATAGCAGATTTTTTCCTACTTACTTAACACTGAGGACTCGCTGTTACGCAGGGTAGGTACCTACTTGGGTAATGTCAATGAAACTAAGTGGTTCAATAAACGTCATGTATTGTCCTGCCACAAAGTCGGTTCTTATAGTTATATTAGTATGACCTACTTCTTAGCTAACTCACACGAGCCTCTTAAGTCTAATGCGCGTATGTAGCGCGGGGAGTGCGCGAGAGCCGTGGGACGCGGGACGCGGGACGCAGGTTACGTGCGTCTCGGGCGGAAGCGAGATGCGGTGCGATGTCGCGATCGGACGATGTGACGCGTTCCGTCTTGCTCTCGCGCACACCAGTGCAATTGAATTTGTATGCGTGGAAGTGTAGTGGCACGTATCGCCACAACACTTTTCGTTATATTACGGAAAATTTACGCAATATCATTATAATTTATAGCCTATGTGTTATTCTGATATATAAGGTATATTATTGCAAAGTTTCATCTCAATCCGTTTAGTAGTTTTTGCGTTAAAGAGTAACAAACATCCGTCTATCCATCCATCCTTACAAACTTTCGCGTTTATAATATTAGTAGGATTACTAGGATAATTTTACTTTGATTTTTGTTTTTTTATTAAGTTGTAATCCTTTGTTTTAACTCTAATACAACAACAAATGTTTGTGAGTCCTAGTAACTAATGTCTAACCGTGGTCTTCCCTTCCTCTCGTTCCTTGTACCTTTCCTGTGTTGTTGTATTATATTTATATAGTTAGTAGTGTTTTCATCTCCCTGTACATGACAATCTAATGAAAACCATAATAGAAGGAAACGTAGAAGGAAAGAGAGGAAGGGAAGACCACGGAGAGCATTTCTAGACCAAAATAAAGAAAAGATAGATGCCATGTCGTATAGGCATCGCCACACAAGTCGGCGGATGGGAAGTTAGCCGCAGATGACACTTCGCCATGATTCGCTAATTATTGCGCATGTGCTTACGCAAGTGGCCAAGCAGTGATCACGGGCGTAGGGAGCGCGCGGGAGGCATGAGGTTGGCGGGCGGGTGTGCCCCGGCGCGAGTCTCTCTGGCTCCCGCGCATACCTATATTTTGCCTTTTGCGCAGCGTTCGGCGCATAACTTCCCATCCGCCGACTTGTGTGGCGCGGATTATACAGGGAGGTGAAAACACTAGCAGAAGACCGCGAGACGTGGAATTTGCTCCACCTACAAGATTCGCGCTTTTAAGTTATGGTGATGATGATTTTCTAAATGGGCAATTTAATAGCACAGTAAGCCCGATTACAGAGGCGCCATCGTAATTATAATAGCTAAATAGCATAGTTCTGTTTCTTTTTGAATTCAGGCATTCGATAGAGAGAAAGCTTTTTACGTTGCTATTAAATTTACGCTGGTGCCTCTGTAATCGGGCTTAGTACCAAATAATCGGTCAAGTACGAGTAGGACTCGCGCACGCAGGGTTCCGTGCTGTGTGGGAGTTCCCCTTGAATATTTATTTTAAGGTATTTATTATTGAATTTAATTGTATATAAAACTAAACATTCTGTGAATATTTGAAACACCTGTTACCATTATTAATATCGAGCGAAAAACTGTTAAAATTTCAGCTTTGTTGAATTGGAGCCCCCCTTAAATAATAATTTTATTCTGTTTTTATTTGTATTTGTTGTTATAGTGGCAACAGAAATACATCATCTGTGAAAATTTCAGCTTTCTAGCTATAACGGTTTATGAGACAGCCTGGTGACAGACAGATAGACGGACAGCGGAGTCTTAGTAATAGGGTCCCGTTTTTACCCTTTGGGTACGGAACCCTAAAAACGGTGTCATACTTACTTTTTACCTTTACCTTACTTACCTCAATAAATATACTCCGAACAATATTTATCTCGCTACACATCTCTTTAGATGAATCCATAACCTGTAGATATCTCTAAATATTATCCGATTTGAGTGATTTTTTTATGTAATCAACACTTCAATCGCTAGATAATAAATATTTATAATAGATAATCGATAATATCCACCTAGCATATACATTACTTACTTACATTGTTTATCGCTAGAAGCTATAAGCCTCTAAAAAGCAAAAACTTGGCTGGAAACTATACAGAAAGTAAAAACTTTTCTGAAAAATAAAATAAAACATATGACCGTGCAATATTTCTGACTCATGCGATTGACACCAAAAACATAACATTTTGGTACAATTTACGGGGTGAAAAGAGTTTTTTAAATTTTATCAAAAATGTATACTAAGCGCCACATCAATCGGCGGATGGGAAGTTATGCGCAGAACGCTGCGCAAAAGCCGAAATATAGGTATGCGCGGGAGCCAAAAAGACGAGACGCGGGGATCACCCGCCCGCCAACCTCATGCCTCTCGCGCGCTCCATAAGCCCCTGCTCAATACTACGCCACGCGGTGTCGGCATTGTGCACGCATGCGCAATAATTAGCGAATCACGGCGAAGTCATCTGCGGCTAACATCTCATACGCCGATTTGTGTGGCGCTTAATGTACCTAAAATTCTTTCGATGTTTAACAGAAAATGCGAAAATAGTGGTCGATTGACAGTCCTCTTTTCACTGTTGCTTGATCAAACGGCAATGAAGTCGCCGACACAAAGAACTAGATGGCGTTAGTTGTTCCTTAAAACGCACTTATCTGGCGAATAACGAATTAGAGGGAGCATTTTTGTTTCACAAGTGTCACAACACACTTTTAATAAGCTGTAGAATGAATCGAACCAGTTCGGTACATCCGAGCTGGTATTTTTGGATTTGTTAAAGGCGGTTCTTCCGGCCTTTAAGAGGAAGGATGGTCTGTAATTTTCCATACAAACGTATTACGCTGTTTTCTTCCTGGAAAATACTTTTAGAGCCTCAATTTTTTGTCATAAAATTAAATTTAGCTGTTTAGACTACCCTGTCTTTTCTTTTTCTTGATAAATTAATTATCAGGCAAAATATGACCCTTCAAAATCACAAAAAAATTCACCATTATTACTGACGTCTTTAGAGACCTACCAGAAGAGACTTAATAATATCTAACGAAATATAAAATGACAGAATCATGAACACATGTTTTTTTTAAATTTTGACATAAAAAACACTTGATTGATCTTGTTTTTGAAGAAGAAAACAGCGTAATACGAAACGTTGTCCCGCCATGTTTTTTGTAGGTATAAATCGCTCTGAGCTGCAATTGTCCCTATCGCACGATGCGGGGGTAGGGTCGAGGTGAGGGAGGTTCAAACCTATACGTACACAAGCACTAGGGATGTAGTAATAGTCGATATTTTTGTCGATGCTCTAGTGATGTCCATCGATATCGATGTTTATTAAAAAGATTAGTTATTTTTCAAATCCTGTGATTTGACCGTTGTATGTTTGTTACTTTTGAAGAAAAGATTTTATGTATGGAATATAGGCGTTTAGTTGCTATGTTGCAGCGATTATACAGAATATCGTGCTGTATCCGCAGACATCTACGAGTAAATGAGTTAGGCGCAGAATAACCAATTCTCTTAATGCCCAACTAATCTGGGAATGCTCAATTCTACGAAAGCATAATTCTATGAATGCCCAATTCTCAAAATGATCGTGTAATAACTGTAACGTATAAATATAATTATCCTTAGTCCACTTACCTAAGCGAAAAACGTTCTATTAAATTATTAAATTATCAAAGACACAACATTAAATAATTAAAAAACACATAATCAGTCACATTACAAATACAACAAAATAAATAAATCTATATCTAATAAAATAAATAAGTTCTATGCTGTGCTTGCCAGTATAGGTAGCGCCACACAAGTCGGCGGATGAGATGTAAGACGCAGATGACACTTTGCCGTAATTCGCTAATTATTGCGCATGTGCGCACAATGCCGACGCCGCGTGGCGTAGTGGTACTCGTAAGCACGGGCGTGCGCGCGGGAGACATGAGGTTGGCGGGCGGTTGTGTCCGTGCGGCGTCTTGTCTCTCTGGCTCCTGCACATACCTATATTTTGCCTATTGCGCAGCGTTCTGCGCCTAACTTTCCATCCGCTGACTTGTGTGGCGCGAATTATACGTGAGATTCATTCGAGAAAACAGCCCCATTGGCTATCTTCATTGAACTATGTGCCTTGCCCTTTGTCATTTTAACTTGGCTATCCGCTGAGTTTTGCTGAAAAGTGTGTAGTAATTTGTGGATGTTCTATCCTGTATTTATATGGTGTGTGCTAACCACTGCTGCTTTAATTTGCTAATAGTTTCAACTTTTTTAAACTTATTCAAAGTAGAACCTAAGTATGACAAGCAGTTCTCCAAACAGTAAGCATTGCATCTGTTTGATTGAATTCTTAATTATTTTTTATACTACTGGACTACTCGCGCAATGAATATACGGGAATAGTTACAATATAAAAGGCAAGAAGTTTTATATGTCCAGATATACAGGGTTATCCAGAACTGGTGTACTAAGCCGAAAGGAGGTGATTCGGACTATTATTATGAACAACTTTTAATATATGTGGCCAAACCGAAATTCGAGAAAAAAACCAATCGTGTCATACATTTTTTCGAGTCCAAGTTGCAGTTTTGTATGGAACAGCTGATTTTTAGTTCACGAAATCCGCAGCTAGACCCATATTCATATATTCATATAATTTTATTGGTATCAAAATACAAGATACAAGTCAATCCAAATCAATTACAATTCTAGTTATAATTATAATATCCTTAAAATTTCAGCTTAGCTAAAGCAAAGCATAATTATCTTAAAATTACAATAACTTAAAATCGCTGTAGTTAAATTAATTAAATTATATATTTAAATAAAAAATGATTAAATATTAAATTGTAAAAACAAAACGATAATCATTCAATATAAATCTGAACAATGCTACAATATCAAAACTTAAAATGACAAAAATTGCATAGTTAATAAATTAACAAATATGAATTTGTAACAAAATATAGTAAACATAGTAAACTTTGTTCATAATAACGAACGTGTAGGTCATAGGTAGGTACACCTCTGAAACCTCCTTCACTTTGTAAAACACGACCTTGTAAAGAGGTATCGTGTATCCACCAGTAGACGTCACGTGACAGAAATGATGATAATGAATTGAGAAACCTTTCATTTTGACTGACCTACAAAAAGAAGGGGATTTGCAATTCGTGTATGATAAGATAAGATAAGATATATTTATTGGCCTTATAACTACAAACGTTACACTAGGCAAGTCAAATTTACAATTGTATCACAAATAATCACAATGCATAAAATTCAAAAAAAATAATAAAAATAAAACAAAACTTAAGTAATTCAACATCAATTAGGTAGAAACAACTATTATAAAATTATAAAAATTTAAAACTGTTAGGTAATTCAAGGGCTTAAAAATAGGTACTAATTACTTCACATATTCGATTTTTCCGAGCCGATTCTCAAGTTTGTTTTTACAAGTTTATGTTTAACTTGCAATGTATGTATGTAAATAATATATTATTTTGGGTCAAACCATGCAACGCAATTTTGAAGCAGATATTGAAGCTATCTGTTATTTTTTACGTACCTAAATCACTTGAAAGATTTTATACCCCTAAAATTGTGTAATATTCGAAAATTTATAGGTTGAATTAATTTTAAAGTTTAGATTCTTCTTTTTGGACTATTTAATTTAAATAAAAGCTTGTTTTTAATAAGATTTTACACTTTGTTTATTGTCTGTTGAAGAGTTATGTGCGTGTTTTTCTTAAAAAAAGTTATTTGGTATATCTTAAGTTAGGTATTTGGTAGAATTTTCAGTATGTATTATGCAGCGCCTACAGAAATCAATTAGTTAAATAGCTATTTTTGTTCGCAGCTTTAGGATTGAGGTCAATTGTGTAAAGTTGGCTATTTATAAGGTTTTTTCAAAAAATATTATTCGAAAGAAAATTAAAATCAATATACCTACTTCGCCTATATGTGTAAAAAAATAATGTAGCTTTCTAATTCGATAAAAAATATTCAGTATAAAGGTTTTCGTTTGCTATGCGCTATCCCAAAAAACCGGAGCTTATGTACCTACCATATTTTGCTACAATTCAAAAGAATACACCAGCCGTCCGCCTGAGCTAGGAGCGCGGGCGGGCGCGGGAAGGGCGCGGGCGGAGTTGGTAAGCAGCACACACACAAATACAATTGCATCACACCACACATAGAAGCTCCCTGGCTTGGGCGCATCGCGACAGCAATAGTTTAGCCAAATACCTACTTCTCAAATTCCTTGGCGCTCAGCTTTTCTCTTAACATACTAAATAAAATGGGCTTAGTGAGAGTCGGGCTCGCGCATCAAGGGTTCCGCACAGTATGGAAGCTCCCCGTTACATATTTTTTAATTTATTATTTAATTTTGAAAAGAATATGTATACCACATAATATTTCAAGCATCTTCCTGTTGCCGTTATTAATATTAATATCGAGCAAAAAAATCACGTTACTTGTATGGGAGCCCCCTTAACTATTTATGTTTTTTTTACTTATTTATTTTTAAAGTGCATATTTAACTAAACATTCTGTGAATGTTTCAAGCATCTATCTACCACCGTTATTAATATCGAGTAAAAATTTTTTTAAAATATTTTTTTCTGATTTTAGTATTTGTTGTTATAGCGGCTACAGCAATACGTCATCTGTGAAAAAAACGTTTGAAAGCGTGCTGTATCTTTATGGGCTTCGCAAAAACATTTAATTTATATTTTTTCATTCCTCCATTTTTTTAAATGATAAAAATAAATTGTATGGAAAATGGGAAAACAGATAATTTTTTTTCTGTCTTAGGCATATCAATGTGCTTCTATCGTTATTTTACTTGAACTATTACCTAATTCATCCCTATTTATGTCATATTTTGCTAAAATTATAGAATTCATAAAAAATTGGTGCATCCAAGTGCTTTTATTTTAGCTATTTTAAGGTTGCTTGATCAGAGTTGCCAGAAATAATCTACTTATTCTGTCAAATATTTATTATCCTAAGAAATTCAAAATAAATTTTATAAAATTCAAAGGGCTATTTTTTTATTTTAAATGATGTAATAGACTGCAGAGTAATTAATTCTGTATGAAGACATGCTCGGAGTTTCTCTGCGAGATCGAATCAGGAATGAGGAGATCCGTAGAAGAACCAAGGTTACCGACATAGCCCAGCGGAGTAATTAATTGTGTATGAAGACATGCGCGTTACGCGCTCTAACGTGCTCTTTGTTATTCAAAAATTTGTGTGAGAAATATTATTAAAATAACATAAACTCGGTTTATAATTCATTTTAACGTAATTTTACATTTAAAATACATTTCTCCAAACGAAATTAAATAAAACACTTACGTTACGTTAAGTTAAGCCTGGAAGAGATCGCTCCCAGCGATAAGACCGCCTTCTGTTATTTGTATTTTTTGTATTACTGTTCGTTTTATTTATTGTTTGTTTACAATGAAGTGTTTTCTATTCTATTCTTTTGTCACTAGAGAATCAGTCCCCTGATATTTGGAAAACAACCTGTTATGATTAAACTTTGTTTTTTCCAGTTGTTGGTGATTATCGGCGGCAGCAAGCAGTCCAGTTTGCCGATCAGTTACGAGCCCACCTGCGTCGCCATCGACCCTAAATCGCGCCACGTCGCTGTAGGAGGTACGTGTTACAAGTGCACGCCGAATCATACAACTTGGCGGCTGTAACGTTACCTACCCACTAGAACGTCGTCGTTTCGCTTATTTGTGCATCAAACGTCGCCGTCTCGAATCCATTTTTGCCTCAAACGTCACTGCCCCGAGTCAAATTTTTCGCGCGCGGTTGCATGGTATCCGTCCCTCTAAAAACGTATATCAAAGGAACAATAGACAAGCTACGTTCTTATAAAAAATACCGTGGAGTAGCCTAATTTATTGGCAAAAGTATTTTTTATATGTCTATGATTCAAGTCTACACCTTAATACTTTAAAAAAATAGTAAACTTCCGACAACACTACTTACCGAACCTCCCGCCATCCCCAACTTTAGAACACAATATTTCGATCACAACACAATTATCACTATAAATTACATACACCATTCGAAAGGAAAAGTCTTTAGCAATGTTTTAATACAATACACTATATGAATTAGTTAAAATTTACCACATATTTCAGACAAAAACTGCAGCACTACTCCCGAATTGAACCAAAGTGGGCGCGGCGCCGGCACAAAATGGCGTCGGACATCTCCAAAACAGTGGCAAGGAACTGTTTATTGACTTGAAGGCCATCTATGGTTCATTCCGAACATTAAATACTAGCGTTATTACGAAAAAGAACTCAAACTTTACAGTTTAAAGCTGACTTTTGCAAAATCACAAAATGGGACAAAAGTTCCCATCGACGTTTGAGGCAATTTTATTTTTTGGACAAAAGTTCCCATCGACGTTTGAGAGCATTTTGCACTTGGACTAAGGTCACCATCGACGTTCGAGTGGTTTACAATACGGTAATGATACTCGTATCTAACAGTATTCCGTCTTCATACAAACGGTCGGAACGCGAATCATACTTACGCGCCTCGGAATTTGGTATGCTAACGAACGTGTTCATTTGTAACTAGTAAGCGTTCGATTTATGTTTTTAGGGTTCCTCGTTTTACTACGGAACCTTAAAACATCAAAAAAATCCGATATGTATTTTTATTGAACGTATCCTTTTTCATTCACAACAAATTTCTTTTTAACCGACTTCCTAAAAGGAGGAGGTTCTATCTAGATGTGTTTTTTTTTTGTGAACCGAATTGAAATATTATTTTTAGTTCGAAAGGGTATACTCCCGGAGTGGAGTTGACTCACTTGGGAGCAGTCACTGACATCAAATTCAAACCTAACTCTTCGAATCTTTTCTTTTTTAGTTTGTTCTGTATCAGCTTTTTAATAATCCAATGCCGAATATTGGGAGATCTTTTCGTTTAGTTTAAATTATTTAAAGTTGAATTCTAGGCGCTGACAATAAAGTCCACCTGTACACGCTCGATATTCGCACACTGACGCCCGGAGTTGAGCTGACTCACTTGGGAGCAGTAACCGACGCGGCGACGTCAATTCAGTCCCGACTCTTCATATCTCTTTTCATAGTTTAATTATAGAAGATCTCAAGGTTTTTCTGGGATTATTTATTTAAAATTGAATTCTAGGCGCTGACAACAAAGTATATTTATCCACGAACGATATTCGAACACGTTAAATTCAGACCCCACTTTGCATAATTATCTCTTCTTTGGTACCAGCCTTTTGATATTTCACTGCTGAAAATTATAGGGACATCTTACGCACGGTCTCTGACCTCAAAATTATATATAAAGATATCATTTATTGCTCTGAACTGTGTACATTAAGGTGTTAGAAAAATATTTAGATTTTTTTCTTTTTTAAAAATATTTTGGGGACATCTTACACACGGCCTCTGACCCCAAACTAAGCATAGCTTGTGTTATGGCTGCCAGAGACTGATATACTACATATACTTATTTTTAAATACATATTTATATAAATAGTAACTAAATAACACCCAGACACATAGCAAACAGTTATGTTCATCAGTTTGCCCTGGGTGGGGATCGAACCCACGCCTTTCTGACCCAGAAGTTAGGATCACTAACCACTGAGCCACCGAGGCAGATACCTGTGATGTTCTTCTTATTCTTTTAGTTTAATTAATCAAAATTGTATTCTAGGTGCTGACAATAAAGTCCACCTGTACACGCTCGACATCCGCACACTGACGCCCGGAGTGGAGCTGACTCACTTGGGATCAGTTACTGACGTCAAGTTCAGCCCCGACTCGGCGTATCTCGTCGCTACTGACAGCAACAGAAAAGTCATCCTGTATTCTACTGACGATTATAAGGTACGTGGTTTTGTGAGAAAATTATATTAATTCCTTTCTAAAATTCATTATAAGATATTGTCCTAAAAACCTTAAATTAGTGTGACCTCGATACTTTGTTACACTATTAAAGTTAAAGTTTATTCAGGGGCGTTCAAGTATTACGTAATCACTATAAGAGGGCGGAGGGGTTCATCCTTTGCTTTTTTTGATGACATATACCCCCCATTTCATCAAAAAAGCAAAAGATGGACCCCTCCGCCCCCCTATAGGGGCGGGTTCTAGATGGTGATTACGTTAGCAATAGTTATTTATTTCTTTACGCATATGTGTGTCAAAACATCTATCCTAAATCTATTATCTTGTTTCTAGAATTAAATCTGCTGATGAGAAAATAAATAGCTTTGTTCACTTTTGCTAACAAGGGGGATAAATAATTGTAATAAATCGGTTTACATAATACTTGAACGGCCCCTTATTAGTCTACCTGTACCAATAAGGCCACTACCTACCCATACGTTTTGCTGCGTTTTTTTTTAAATCACTTAAATGTATTCCAGTTGGCGCACAACAAGGAGTGGGGCTTCCACACGGGGCGCGTGAACTGCGCCGCCTGGAGCCCTGACTCCAGCCGCGTCGCGTCCGGCTCGCTCGACACCGCGCTCATCGTGTGGAGCGTCGCCGCGCCGGCCAAACACACCGTCATCAAAAGTCAGTATACTCATCAAACACACCGTCATCAAAAGTCAGTATACTCATCAAACCCGTTCATCAAAAGTCAGCATACTCATCAAGTCAGTTCCGCCTGCCAACCGCCTCAAAAGCCGCAAGAATTTCCTAAATTGCACAAATCCCTTAATCGGTCATCCCAGCGAGGCCCGCTGCAAACTCTGGCAAGAAACCTATCCCCCACCACAAGACTTCTTAGAGCCAGCGGAAGAACTCCCCCCGGGGAATTACTTAGCGTGGCCAACGTGGAAGTCGTTCAATCGACTCCGGACCCAAGTTGGCCGCTGCAAGTTTAACATGGCCAAATGGGGTTTCTCTGATGTAAACTCAGTGGAGTGCGACTGTGGAGCTGTGCAGACAATGCAACACCTATTGTCCTGTCCTCAGTGCCCAAATACTTGCACACTGAGCGACCTAGTGGAAGCCAACCCTCCTGGAGTAGCAGTCGCTAACCACTGGGCGAAGCTTATCTAGATAGATCATCACCATCTAGATCTATCACATTAGAACCATCGACACGAAGAAGAAGAAAAAGTATACTCATCAAACACATCGTCATCAAAAGTCAGTATACTCATCAAACACGTTCATCAAAAGTCAGTATACTCATCAAACACGTTCATCAAAAGTCAGTATACTCATCAAACACGTTCATCAAAAGTCAGTATACTCATCAAACACGTTCATCAAAAGTCAGTATACTCATCAAACACACCGTCATCAAAAGTCAGTATACTCATCAAACACACCGTCATCAAAAGTCAGTATACTCATCAAACACACCGTTATCAAAAGTCAGTATACTCATCAAACACGTTCATCAAAAGTCAGTATACTCATCAAACACGTTCATCAAAAGTCAGTATACTCATCAAACACACCGTCATCAAAAGTCAGTATACTCATCAAACACACCGTCATCAAAAGTCAGTATACTCATCAAACACACCGTCATCAAAAGTCAGTATACTCATCAAACACACCGTTATCAAAAGTCAGTATACTCATCAAACACACCGTCATCAAAAGTCAGTATACTCATCAAACACACCGTCATCAAAAGTCAGTATACTCATCAAACACACCGTCATCAAAAGTCAGTATACTCATCAAACACACCGTCATCAAAAGTCAGTATACTCATCAAACACACCGTCATCAAAAGTCAGTATACTCATCAAACACACCGTCATCAAAAGTCAGTATACTCATCAAACACACCGTCATCAAAAGTCAGTATACTCATCAAACACGAATTTGGACAGCCGAGATAGCTCAATGCTAGTTTGTGAAACCCTTCGAAATTACCTAAGGTCGGGTGTAAGTGCATCTCATCATAATTTTTTTTTTTTTTATTATTCTATGGACAGGACCATGAAACAAATGTGAAGAGATTGCACAAAATAACTAACAAAACTATCAGTGACAAAACAACACTAACTGTAATTTTGACATAATAAGATGATACATTGATGACATTTCCAACAGATCTTATAATTATTATTTTGTTCCATTTGCAGACGCGCACCCACAGAGCCAGATCACAGGTATCGCGTGGCTGGACGACGAGACCCTGGTGTCGGCGGGACAGGACGCCAACACTCGCGTCTGGACCGTGCCCAAGGCCTGAGCGGATACAGCCCGCTTCACGCCACACCTTCTGTCAAGGTCTCATGTTGTAAGTACGGGGAGTAACGAGAAATGTCACGGGCTACGAAAAATTGGTAAAAATATGCCAGGATGTAAAAATCTGTCAAAAAATTTAATTTATTGAATCTTTATCTTTTTTAAACTCGATGAATAATACAAAAAATTGTTGAGACAGAAAAAGAAGTAAAAAAAAACATAAAAAGAAATATTTTTGAACTCGAAAAATAATATTATGTTGGGATGGTAAAAGCAATCAAAAAAAGAATCCGAAATTGGGTTTATTTACAAAATCTTGGTCTAATATTAGTAGTGCAAATCACACTAGGGTGACCTGTGATGTGTGATCCCAAGACGCTGATTTTGTTATTATAAAGTAAATCTTGGGTCATTATTATCTTTCTTTCTTTCTGTCTCGCTCGCACTCGTTAGGCTTAGGGAGGGGAAGTAAAATCTTCTTCCTACTTTTATGACCCAACGAGTCAGTCGTAAAATGATCGAATACCGAATTATTATGATTCTGTAGATTTTATACGATTGTTTCTATTTTCTGCGTTTTCTATTTCATGTGTGTTTTTTAAAAAATATTGTTAAATTAAACTATAATTCTATATCTTTTCAGAAATCAAAAGTATTAAACTTTCAAAATTAAATCCCGATCCCCGAAACAACATGTTCTTTAGTATTTTGTACAGATTTGTCTCAGTTAAATATGGCTTAATCGCTCTTCAAGGGTAGGCCTATGTACAGCAGTAGACTACTAAAAAGGCTTGTATAATATTGAATCTTTGGCCTTTGATTATTGGTTTATTTCGTGACATTTCTTGTTTTGCATCTGTACTTTTCAAATGGTAGGTAGGTAGTATACATTTTGTCTTCATAAATAGATGCAGGGTATTATTTGCATTTTCTCTCTGTACAATTTTGTATCTACTCTTGTAATTCTGAATTAAAATAAGTATAGGCCGAATCACACAAGTAGGCGGATGTGAAGTTGGCTGCAAGATGCGCAGTATCCAATTTTTACTGAAGCTCACATAGCTGCGCGTTGATTGGATATTGCGCAGCTTGTAGCTATAATTCGGCCGTTCAGAGAATGCGTTCCTGACACGTCATCTTGAAAAAATGTTTTTGGCCGATAACTCGGAAACTATGTACTTAAGGGCAAAAAACATTAAGATCATTATTGTAGAAAATAAAATTTCGCATCTTTTGATTTCATTTAACTTTATTGTAAAACTTACCGTTTACGATTTATGGACCATTTAATGTTTTAAGGTCCATTTAATGAAATTTCATTAAATGGTCCATAAATCGTAAACAGTAAGTTTTTCAAAAAAGTTAAATGAAAACAAAAGATGCGAAATTTTATTTTCTACAATGATCTTTATGTTTTTTGCCCTTAAGTACATAGTTTCCGAGATATCGGCCAAAAACATTTTTTCAAGATGACGTGTCGGGAACGCATTCTCTGAACGGCCGAACTATAACTTCACATCCGCCTACTTGTATGATTCGGCCCATAGTAAACATTACAGTGAATTTAGAGAAAATGTGGAATAGTACATTGTATTTTTTATTAGGTTATTTTTTGTGTTTATGAAACTAATTGATCGAAAAATAGTTTTAAGGTGCTTTTTTATTGTAATGCCTATTTTTCTTTTTATGATATTTCGATTGCTCAGAAAATTACGGGTTCTTGGGCGTTTTAAAGCACTTATTTATACAGGGTGTGGCTTTGTAAAGCGCAGGGAATTTTACATGTGTATAAATTTATTTATCATTATGAAAAACTTTCACTCTATGATCATTCGACTGCCTCGGTGGCTCAGTGGTTCGATCCCCACTCAGGGCAAATATTTAATGTGATGAACATAAATGTTTGCTCTGTGTCTGGGTGTTATTTAGTTACTATCTACGAGTATATAAGTATGTATTTAAAAGTAAGTATGTGTAATATATTAGTCTCTGGCAGCCATATCACAAGCTTTGCTTAGTTTGGGGTCAGAGACCGTGTGTAAGATGTCCCCTAATATTTATTTATTTTATTCGCGAAATCACGAAATAAATTCATTCAACTATGTCGTACAAAAAGTTCATTGTGTGTAAGATGTCCTTAATACAGGGTTATCTGCTTGCCCTGTAGTAAGGCGAAAGGAGGTGATTTATACCACCGTTATGAACAACTTTTACAATGGGTCCTATCCAAATTTCGAAAAAAATAAATCTGCTGTTCTATACAAAATTGGAACTCAGAAGAGACAAAATGTAAGAATAAGAAACAACAGATTTTTAGAGTTCCATACCCAAAGGGTAAAAACGGGACCCTATTACTAAGACTCCGCTGTCCGTCTGTCACCAGGCTATATCTCATAAACCGGTATAGCTAGAAAACTGAAATTTTCACAGATTATGATGATGGATTTCTGTTGCCGCTATAACAACAAATACTAACAACAGAATAAAATTAATTTTTGAGGGGGGCTCCCATACAACAAACCTGAATTTTTAACTGTTTTTCGCTCCATGGTGTTTGGTATTTTTCCTGTGGATGGTAACAGGTAGATGCTTGAAATATTCACAGAATGTTTAGTTGTATATATATACAATTTAATATTAAATAATTAAAATAAAATAAATATTTAAAGGGGGCTCCCATACAGTACGTAACCCTGCATGCGCGAGTCCTACTCGTATTGGCCGATTTTTTTTCTCGAATTTTGAAATGGCTCTATTGTAAAAGTTGTTCATAATGATTGTCTAAAATTCTGAATCACCTCCTTTCGGCTTAGTATATCAGTTCTGGATAACCCTGTATATTTATTTATTATTGACTCTCGATTTGTATCGATTAAATGTATGTATGTACATGCAGAACAGCTGATATTTTGCGATTTCAAGGTCGGTCCCATAGTAAGAGTTGATTATAATGATGTGTATTTACACCTATTAAAATCCCTGTACTTTACAATGTAATACCTGTCTTATGGTAAAACCAAAATTAATATTAAGCTTAGGTCATGATAAAATTAGTTCAAAACCGATAGATTTGTGTTATTTTTTAAATTATTTATCGAAGCCAAAATGTCATACTGCCTTCAAAAGAAATTACTATAGTTTAAAGCAAAAAATTATAAAATTTAACTACTTATAAAGAAATGTACTAACATATTTATTTTGCTTCGTTTTTAAGTATAAATATTTTTAAAATGCTCTCAGTTATTAAAATAATGTTTTTGATTAACAAGAGTGCGTGATATGTGGAAACTTTTTGAAGAATGATTCTTAATGGTACTACTTTTCACTAAAAATAAAAAAATGCAGATCTATTTCTTATCAGATGCTTTTTGTAGAAAAAAATAGTTTATACAGACCATTATTATATCGCCATGCCACGGTGGTCTAACACCTTACAATCGTGAGGACGTGAGTTCAAATCCCTGTCCCGTACCAATGAGTTCTATGGATTTTCACACCATTAGCTTTTCGGTGAAGAAAAACATTGTGAGGAATTCTGCATATGTCCGTAGAAGAAATTCGATGGCGTATGTGAATCCACCAACCCGCATTGGGCTAGCGTGGTGGAACTGATGGATATGGCCCAGTCATCCTTCGTGGGTAGTCCGCTCTCCAGTGAATTATTAAGAAGGCTGATATAGGCCGAATAATACAAGTAGGCGGATGTGAAGTTAGCTACATACTGCGCGAAACCCAATCAACGCGCAGATAATATACTCGGAATTTTAATTCGATTCCAGATTTGACAATTTCAGTGTTGCAACGTTATGACAAGTACTAAATAGTGACGTTGCGAAATTATTCGATATGGAAATGGAATATTTCCAGATCGATTCTTCTCGTTTATAATTTTACTCTCGTAAACTAAGTATATCAGGAAACTAAATATTTCTGAACCGATAATTTAGTTTTGACGATTAATTAAGGATCTGAGACTTTTCTTTTATAATTGTTTGTGAAATAAATAAAAAAATGTGATCAACAAAAATATTAACTTTTTATAAAATAGAGCAGCGATTACTAATTAATAAATAATTATGTATTTATTTAAATAAAATCAATAATTTAGTCTTTAATTGGCACACTGATGGCACACACACTGATTGTTTATCGATTTTTGTGTTCATCACTACACTATTATATGTGGTATCATTATTTCATAAAATGACAGTAGCTAATGTCAAATCTGGAATCGAATTAAAATTCCGAGTATAGCTGCCCGTCCCGGATTCACCCGCCAACGAATGTAATACGGCTATAAACCTTTCAGATGAAATATTTTAAAAGATGGTGAAAATCGCATTGCACTCTCTTGCGTAGTTTAAAAGATTTGAGCAAACAGACAGACAGACACACGAAAAGGCGACTTCGCTTTGTAAAATGTAGTGATAAATTAAAGCTACCAAACATTCTGACGTATAATGATAGCAAAATTGTACTAAATAAATTTAATCTACGCTACTTTCAAGTATTTAATAAGATATAGACCTATTTTTTGCGGTGGGCTATATATTTCTTTATTGGTTCTATATTGGTTATTTATTTATTAGATCTTTTTTAAAAGAAGCTGCCTAAAATCACTCTTCAAAAAGTTTACCTCATGAACAAATTGTGATTTATTTTTGTATTGAAACTGATCATTTTTATACTTAGTAGTTTGTATAACAAAAGAGTGAATAAATGCATTTGTATCTGTACCTATTAAAATTTATTGAGACTTCTTTATGAAATAAGAAAAATGTCGTCAATATCCCAAGAGCACTAAAACGAGCAAAATCGAAAAAAATCTAAGTAATATCTCTTTCATTTATGGATTTTATAAAGCAAATTTTTACTCTTGAGTCGTTTTCGTCCTCTTGGGCATATATATGATATAGTGCATTCAATAGTTATTGAAAAGTTTTCTGCCACCCTCTCGCTGTTAAAGAATACCAGATAGTAAAGACTTTTTAATCTGAAACTGTATGCCTCTCCACTATAGACGGAATCAAAGTTCTTGACGTCTGTGAAGTTTGCTAGAAACTGTGCAAAACCCAATCCTGACTGAAGCTCACACCAGCTGCATGAGGATTGGTGTTCGCGCAGCCTGTAGCTAACTTCACAGTCGACCTATAACGGGAATTATATTGACAAACAGACAGACAGACAAAACTCTTATATGACGCGTATTTGAGTATACGACAAAATAGTAGTTTATGCAACTGTCATATAATGAAGGGTATTAAAACACGAGTGTGAGTTTATGAAACGAGCGCAGCGAGTTTCATAATAGTAACGAGTGTTTTAACACCCGTGTTATATGCAGTTGCATACACTACTTTATCTTCACTAATAAAAAAAAAAAAAACATATTGCGAAACATTAAATTCACGCGTACGTGTATTGTCACAGTGAACTTGGCGCCATTAAAATCTAACCAATGAGAGCGCAGCTGCGCGCGCAGGGCCAATCAGGAGCGAGCGCGCGATGTTATAATGAGATTTTACGATATCGATGTGGATATTATAACATCATGTGAAATTGCTTAAATTGAGTGTTTTGTTGTCTGCGCTATAACAGTACTCATTATAAGTCAAGTATTGGAAACATAAGTAGAATGTTACAACATTAGTGTAGATAAAATATGATTATATGTTCAAAACGTCATATTACACGTACATAAGTAGAATTTTTAATATTTATCTTTTCCCAAATAAAGCTATAGCCGAGTCCTGGGCCCAATTTTATAAAGCTACAAGTTACAATTCTACAGGCAAATTGACATTAATGACGCAGTCTCGACCAATCACGAATGCGGATTCCGTCAATGTTGCCAGTAAATTACCTGTAGCCTGTAACTTGTAGTTTTATAAAATAGGGCCCTGGCTGTGATTTTAGCTACAAGCTGCGGATAACCCAATCCTCGAGCAGCTGTTTAGTGAGCTTCAGTCTGACTTAAGCTCACGAAACAGCTGCTAGCTGCTAGTGTGATTCGACCTATATCACATGTAATGTTGTTTTAACCGTTTAGCCATGTCAGAGGCCTTCAGGCGGCCTAAAAACTCTGACACCAGGGCTAGCCACCCGACCTATACGAACTTACTTACTTATGGAGGGGCGTGCAGTTTTGTACTGAAAGTTCTTTATGCGGCTTTTATTTAAATCTGCTTTTTTTACGTAATAGCGATAAATTTCCTTCTAATAAATTTTTCCTTACATTTTGCATGTAAAACGTTAACTAGAGTTATACAGGCTCATAGGTATTAATAAACACAAAATTTAAGGGCGGGTCTAGCACACCTAGACAAACAGCTTTAGTTCTAGGACTTTTGGAAAATCACGAAGAAAAAATCAGCTTTTTTTATACAAAAAGTTCGTCAACGCGCGGCAAAATGTGCGAGAAGCGATTTTTTTTGCGAATTTTCAGAAGTCGTAGTACAAAAGTTGTTTGTCTAGATGTACTAGACCCGCCCTTATAAGGTTTTGCGTTTATTAATACCTATGACCCGTATAATCCATTTTCTTTAGATATCAGGATTCGTCGTATTTTATAAAAAAAAAAACTTAAAGTATTATAAAAAAAATTGTACTACCTACTGTAGTAAAGGAGTCCCACAAAAATATTTGTAAACAGTATTTTTATACTAATTTCATATATATTTTGTCCTAGTTTTACGCTGTTTCTACTAAAATGTATGTAACGATATAAATAAATTGTATACACTTGTATAACCTTCGGCTTTTATTCAGTAATTCAAAATGCCTTTATATTAAGTAAAAAAAATCTAGTTTGTTGTATGGGAGCCCCCTTTTAATGTTATTTTTTCTGTTTTTAGTATTTGTTGTCATATTAGCAACAGAAATACATCATCTGTGAAAATTTCAACGTTCTAGCTATCACAGAATACAGAAATTTTTATTTGCAACAAATAAAATAACAATCACCGTTCATGAGATACAGCCTGGTCACAGACAGACAGACAGACGGACAGCGGAGGTCCCGTTTTTACCCTTTGGGTACGGAACTCTAAAAACAACGGGTTGCTCTCCGGGAGTGCTGGCAGAAGTGAAAACTTGAACATATGAAGTATACTATCATGTGGTAAAATACAATATCACACGCACACTCGTACAAGCGCCCTGCGCCGTCTTACGAATTTTCGATTCACTTTCACTTCAAAAAATAGGAAGGTTTAACATTAATTGAAGTTGTTAAAGTAGAAATAAAACAACAATTTTATTACAAACAATAACAATTTAATACAAAATTTTATTGTCTTTTAATTAATGTCTTTTTTAGCTTTTATAATACTAACTTACAAGAAGATAAATATAAAACAATTATTTAAAGTTTGACTAGAACATAGTAAAAATCTTGAATAAAATAATATAAATAAATTATTAAAATGTCTTTGGTTAACATTTAAATAAAGAAAAAATGTATATTATATTTTTCTACTTATATATTAGGAAAGTAATCATTAGTAATTAGTGGACGAAATTACACAATTTAATACCATAAAAAGTATGAGTTTATAATCATTATAATAGGTAGGTATAGCAAAAAAAGATTTTCCTTTTTTTTTCCAAAAGTACCAGTTCAGTTTCTTTACCATTTTTTTAGCTTTCAGTCTTTTTCAGCGTCTAGAATTTAACAATTGAATTAAAATAAATAACGAATACATTGAGAAATAAATAACATTGCTGTTATATTGAGCAGTTTTTAAAAACAATTTTATTAATTTATTGTTAATCTAGATGAGAAATTCAAGTAACTTATTCATAAATAGACATCTTTTATTATCTCAACTAAGTAAATGTCGTATTTGACGGCATACATAATATTGACATTATTTCCTCAATGACACAACATATTTGCGTCTTTTTTATTTTTGCATTTCTTACTTATAGGAACATAGTTAAATACAAAACAACACATAAAAATATAACGCCGAATCAAAGAAGTCGGCGGATGTGAAGTTAGCTGCGCAATATCCATTCCTGACTGAAGCTCACATAAAGCTGCGCGTTGATTGGGTGCAGCTTTGTAGCTAACTTCACATCCACCGACTTGTACGATTCGGCCTAGGTATATAAATGTAAGTCATTATAATGGTAACGTCTTTTTAACTTGTGTCATCTCGGTGGGTGCGAGGTTAAATATTAAAAGTATAGTTGTTGCAAACCACGAGCTCACCCCGGCCTTTACCTACTCTAGTTTTCATACCTATACCTACATTGCGTTAGTACGTGTGCTTCGCGGAGCGATCAGTCATACACACACATGAAAACAAAAATGGCTTAAACACATGTAAATGCCACGTGCACTTCTGGTTTGTAACAAGTAGGTATAATAACAGTTATTATTTATATAAGTATGAGTTAACGATTATGATATCACGACAACTTTTTGTATAATTATGAATTACTAGCTTTTACCCGCGGCTTCGCCCGCGATATATTTTGATTTTGGCTAATGTTTATGTCGGCTGCGAAACCTAACCTAAGCGACAAACATCAAAATACCTTAGAGGAATGCTTTTGTTGGTTAAGTTACGGTTGGAGTGTATATACAACCCCCCTGTGTATTCCCGCCTTGACGTGGCGGGGGAGGTCTAAGGCAGCTGAAAAGGCGGCGCACGAAGTCTCCCTCTTCTTTGGGTCTTTCCCCCAAGGCAGCTTAGAGGCCGGCACTCGTAGTGCAGCCGCTTTTAACTAAAGCAGCTGAGAGGATGGCCGGTAGGTTGCCTATCTTATGAGGAGTGTTGCTTCTGAGGCGGGCTGCAGTGCCGCTCTTGCGACGCTGCAACCGAGGATTAGGGGCTGCGGTGGGATGGAACTGGTTGTGTGGGTGCCGCCACCTACCCTACCTTCCGCTAGGCCATCAACCTGTTGGAAGACGCAGTGGGGCTACAGGAGAAGAGAAGTGTCGGTATCACGATGGCCGTTCTCACAGCCCTCTGCAGTTGAAGAGGCAGGCGCTGGGCTACTATGACTGACCCGTTGCACTGGGATCAGGACGTTGGAATGCTCTCCGACGCTCAGTGCTGGTTACTCCCGAGTGGTGGATGACGATGTGTCTTGTGCTCCGAAACACACCGTCATTATGGCGGGAGCGCAAGCTCCGTTATGGAGCCCGAGTCAGGGCTAGCGCTGTTGAGTGCCGCGAA
This sequence comes from Hypomecis atomaria, assembly GCA_964007245.1. Taxonomy (NCBI): domain Eukaryota; kingdom Metazoa; phylum Arthropoda; class Insecta; order Lepidoptera; family Geometridae; genus Hypomecis; species Hypomecis atomaria. The sequence continues at coordinate 3,390,366 of OZ023294.1, read as the reverse complement.
GGAGTGCGAAAAATGTAGGAACGTCCTAAACTTGAAATGACAGGTTATTACTGGCGCTTAGACGGCTGCTACCGCGGTCCGCTCGCTTACTTTTCATCCTATTCTACGGGAACTGTTAAAGTTTTTGGGATAAAAAGTGGCCTTTGTCACTTTTCGTCTTTCAAACTATATTCATGCAATAAGTCAAGGCAATCCATTACTCCGTTGCTGAGAAAAAGTTATTGTCTTATCCTACGGGAACCGCAATTTTTTCGGAAAGGAAAGTATCCTATGTCACTTTCCGTCTTCCAAACTATGCCCACCCCAAAAATCAAGTCAATCCGTTGCTCCATTGCTGAGAAACAGTTATTGTCCTATCCCATGGGAACATTACTCCGTTGCTGAGAAAAAGTTATTGTCTTATCCTACGGGAATCGCAATTTTTTCGGAAAGGAAAGTATCCTATGTCACTTTCCGTCTTCCAAACTATGCCCACCCCAAAAATCAAGTCAATCCGTTGCTCCATTGCTGAGAAACAGTTATTGTCCTATCCCATGGGAATCACGAATTTTCTCGGGATACAAATGTATCCTGTTATCACTTTCTGTCTTATAAACCATAGGTATCCATACCAAAAATCAATTCATTCTTTTGCTCCGTTGCTGCGTCAAAGAGGGACAAACCAACAAACTTTTCGGATTGATAATATTAAAGTATGATGATTCTGTACCATAAAGGTAGAATAAAGAAACATGTTAAACCTCTAATGATAGAAGATTTAAAAATATTTTTAATGTCAGACAAAATGACGGCCTGTTATTAAACGTCATAGTAACATGTAGCATGCAGAGGGAATAAAACATTTTATCCAATTTTAATGTCAGTTGTCATTTTCAATCCATACTTAATTTCCTCTTCAGGGGGATATAATAGTGGAAAAACAATTTGTCCCTTTGCCATGCTACCTGTGATTTATAAAAGTCTGCAGACAATGTCACCTGTCATCTAATTACGTTTCGCTGTGACGTTTCGTTAAGTGTCTTAGAGGAATTAATCACTTAGCGTCTTTGTGATGGTGTCGACAGTTTTGCTTTCGATAGTTTTTGTCCTGTCCTACAGGAACTATGCATTTTTTTGCTTAGCATCTAAAATTCGACGGGCTTGGTTTTGCTCTTGAGTCTCAGCAGTTCTTTGCGCTGCGTGATGCTCGGCATCTAAAAGTCGCTGCGCTTGACTTTCTCCTTAAGTCTCAGCAGCTCTCTGAGCTGCGTGACGCTCAGCATCTAAAATTCGACGTGCTTGGTTTTTTGCTCTTGAGTCTCAGCAGTTCTTTGCGCTGCGTGATGCTCAGCATCTAAAAGTCGCCGCGCTTGACTTTCAACTTCAGTCTCAGCAACTCTCTGAGCTGCGTGACGCTCAGCATCTAAAATTCGACGCGCTTGGTTTCGCTCTTGAGTCTCAGCAGCTCTTTGAGATGCTTGGCGCTCGGCATCTAATGTCAAACGCATTTAAGTCTGCTCTGCAGACTCTTGGCTTCTAGCAATTTTCTTTACGCGAGCTCCGCTAGAACTACGCGCTAGATTCGATTTGCGTTTTGTAGGCATACCTATTAGAATGAAAACTACGTAATTAAACTGAAAAAATACATGTAACCTTCTCTAAATTTTACAGGAAAAGATTGATTGACTTTGACATTTGCAACTCGAGCAGCCTTGAATGGGCATTGGGCATAGAGAATGTAATTTGGAAAGTCAAGATGCAAATTACCATTTGTCATGGTAGAAAATCAGTTTTTTCTTCTAAGATTCTAGCCAAGGCGTTTTCATCCCCCGTTTTCAACCCTTTATAACTATTTTTTCGAATCAAAAAGTAGCCTATGTCCTTTCTCAGGCTCTAGACTATCTGTGTACCAAATTTCATTCAAATCGGTTCAGTAGTTTTAGCGTGAAAGCGCGACAGACAGACAGACAGACAGAGTTACTTTCGCATTTATAATATTAGTAAGGATGTAAAAGATCTTGTAAGGGCGGATTTTGCTACTTCTCACTTTGGAGAAATTACGATGATAAAGAGACGTGTAGTTTTACGTCTGCTAAAACAGCGTTACTGGGATTTGTGGCGATGTAGTAGGATAAATGAATTCTTAAGAAAAGGCTATATTGTTGTCATTTGGCCCAAAGAATATCTAAAGACCAAAAGGCATCTAGACATCCTGAACGAAATAATAATTGCGGTCTCTGTCCCTACAATTTTAGCTAGCCTATCCTTGTCAATGCAATAGACAGGACATACCAACACGATCTCATTATCATCATGAATCAACGGTTTCGTGTGACACGTCAGTGGCTTGCCGCGCGTTCCGCTACGTGTTTTTTGAGTGCGACACGTGGCTACACGCGTTATCTACTGCACGCGCATATTTTACATTGAGAACCTTGTTGCCAGTGCAATAAAATTATTAAGCTTCGTTTTGAGTTTTTTAACGATATGTTTCTCACGGGGCTCTTAAAAGGTAGGTGTTGAGCTGCAAACCGCTTTTTATCGGCGCTGCGCGTCGTAATATTTTCAACGAGGTGACGCTCACTGCAGCACCATGCTAATACAACGATAATTGACGTTTTAACGTTTGGTATGCATCGCGCAGAACCGCTCTAGTGCAGTTTCGACCTCATCATAAATGACAGGTTACGTGTCACACGTCAGCGGTGTGCTGCGAGTCGCTGGTCCGCGTGCGTGTTATACTGAGTTGGCCGGGCCTTGAGGTTTCTTCGATTCGCTTCAACCCATATTGTGTTATCTAAAGACTCTCAAAAGGAATCGAAAGTCGGACCGATCAGAGGGCTAAGTTGGAGTTTTGCAAATCAAATCGAATTACTTCTACGTCGCGATAATCGAGCGCGCTGAGCACACACGCGAGCACATTGACACACACGCTTGAGTTAGTCAATCACTGACGTTGCCGCGCTTGTGTTGGATCGGTTTGGCGCTCGTTACATTACCGTAAAAAATACTCACACTTAGCTAGTCAGTTTTCTGTACGTGACACAAGATGGCGCTGTGCCATTTCTATAGAAATCACATCAAACGTTAACGCGATCGAGTTCGAGCAAGAAACTCCAACTTAGCCCTCTGGTAGTAGTCTTAGATCGAAACCGCACTTGAGAGTAGCGCTACATTTTCTGTGTGGCGAAAGGCACTGTAGCGCCCTGCCAATACCACCATACACCAAATAAATAACAAAGAATATCTCTGCGTTCTGTGTCGTCTCGTGTAAAGAAGCTCAAGTGTAGTTTCGATTTTAACATGCATTAAAGATTACGTGTCACACGTCAGCCGCGTGCCGCGCGTGCCGATACGCTACGTGTTTTCTGAGCGCGTCCCGCGACCGCGACACGTGTCCGCACGCACGGCACGCGTGTCGTCTGCCTGCGTGCGTGTCCATGTGCACGCGTAGGTTGTACTGGTTGCTAAGGACTTTGTTGCAAATGTTGCACACTGAGTTCGCCGGACGGTATTTCCGATCGTACGGCGTGGGCGGATCTGGAATGTTTGAAATATTTCATGAATTACCTACTTTTATCACATCAATTACCTAACTTTTTTATGGGCAAGTGCCTTTATTAACTAGGTACCACTAAATACAAGACTTACATAATCTAAAACTACGTAAACTACTACTACATAACAAGCAATTGGATCATCCACAGACCCTTGAAGGTCTAAAGATAATCCAAAAAATTGAAAAAATTCAAAAGTAGGTAGGTACTTACCTACCTAGTTCAATAATCATAATATCTATACATATAAATAAAATTGAAGGGTCTGTTTGTAATATTGAAATAACCGTTTTTTACTACATGTACTATATGCATTTGTATACGGTACACACACCAAAATAACATTTTTTACAATTTTTGTCTGTCTGTTTGTTCCGGCCAATCTCTGTAATGGCTGGACCGATTTTGACGGGACTTTAATTGGCAGGTAGCTGATGTACCAGTAACTTAGGCTACGTTTATTTTAGAAAAAATCTTTTCATCACGGGCTAACGCGGGTAACACCGCGGGGCGTAGCTAGTATTAATTTATAAACGTATCTTGGGAGTAACGTAATGAGAGGCGAGCCAAGAGGTTAAGAAAGATCAACACCATAGGTACTTACCAGGGGTCGGTAAAACAGGCGTAGTCGTCGGATTTCCAATCTTATGCGTGCTGTACAAGTTCTGCACAATCTGGTCCAGTTTGCTCAGTCTGTCCTTTTCGTTCTTCGCCATGAAGTCATAGCTGTCCCTGTCTAGCGTCGGCGAGAGGATTTCGTCGAAGATTTTGGAGCCGTTGGAGTTTTCGTTCAGGATTGGCGTGGTGGGGGCTTCGTGTTTAGTTTCTAGATTGATGGGGGAGCTGGATTCTTCGTGGGGAGGGTCGATATCTGGTGTGAGTGTCGAATTCTGGAAAAAGAAATCGATTTGTACCTATTAAGTTACACGTGCAGAGCAGCCAAGGTCAGGGTAAAAATTAAATAAAATTATTATTCAATTCAATGTGGACTGCGATCGCGCGAACGAATATTGAGTGGGCTACCACATTAATACTAAATAACGAAATACATTAGACTTCTCAAACTTAATGCGTTTAAATTAACTCGAGGTGAAATTGATGTCAAAACTGTAATGGCAAAATATAGGAATTAGGAAACAATTTCATCCTTCTTATAATCCTTACTAATATTATAAATGCGAAAGTAACTCTGTCTGTCTGTCGCGCTTTCACGCTAAAACTACTGAACCGATTTGAATGAAATTTGGTACACAGATAGTCTAGAGCCTGAGAAAGGACATAGGCTACTTTTTGATTCGAAAAAATAGTTTTAAAGGGTTGAAAACGGGGGATGAAAACGCATTGGCTAGAATCTTAGAAGAAAAAACTTATTTTCTACCATGACCTTATCTTTCAGGCGTACGCTCTCACGCCTGAAAGAAACGATGTTCAACTTACAAACTAAAAAAAACATATCAATACCTATTATAATCATGAACATACGAGTATATTTGTCTGTTTTCTCCCATTTTTAATTTATAAGTACTTGTAATTGATAAATAATCAGCCAAGTACGAGTCGGACTCGCGCACGGAGGGTTCCGTACTGTATGGGAGCCCCTTAAATATTTATTTTATTTTAATTTTATTATTTATTTTTGAAGTGAATAAAAACTAAAAATTCTGTGAAAATTTCAAGCATCTACCTGTTATCATTATTAAAATAGAGCGAAAAACGTCTAAAAAATCAGGTTTGTTGTATGGGAGCCCCCCTTAAATTTTTATTTTATTTTCTTTTTAGTATTTGTTGTTATAGCGGCAGCAGAAATACATCATCTGTGAAAATTTCAGCTGCCTAGCTATTACGGTTCATGAGATACAGCACGGTGACAGACGGACATCAAAGTCTTAGTAATAGGGTCCCGTTTTTACCCTTTGGGTACGGAACCCTAAAAACGTACTAATTATTCCAAAGTACTTAACTATTAAATGTAGCTGTCAATGTTTATTTATTGATTTCCTGGGAAATGCAAACCAAAGAATTGTAATTACAGTTCCTTTAAAGCTCAATAGATGGCGCGCATCATTGAAAGGTAATTTCTGAATCGCGCAAACAGTTTATAGGCAAACATAACACTGGTTTGCTGCCGATCTAAACGTGTTAGATTTCCGAGTGCAAAAACGTGTTTTTTTGAAATCGTCACTCTAGCGCTGTTTGATGCGCTACCAACTAGCGACGATGATAGACATAATATATCTACAGGCAAAACCTTTTAAGGGCGGGTCTAGTACATCTAGACAAACAACTGTTGTTCTCGGACTTTTGGATTTTTTTTTATCTCTAAATGGCAACACATAGCGCAGCTGACATAGCCCAGCGGATTGGCAAGTTGAAATGGCAGTGGGCAGGACACATAGCGCGGAGGACTGATGACCGATGGGGTCGAAAAGTTCTCGAGTGGAGACCACGTACCGGCAAGCGCAGCGTAGGACGTCCACCCACAAGGTGGACGGATGACCTCATTAAGACCGCAGGATCACGCTGGATGCAAGCCGCTACCAACCGGTCTTATTGGAGATTCATAGGGGAGGCCTATGTCCAGCAGTGGACGTCCTATGGCTGATGGATGGATGGATGGAAATGGCAAAATATCGTATGACGTCCGTGAGGCCAGACACATTTAGAGTCTGTACAAGCCGCAGCAGCGAAGGCAGGACCTTCTTATAAGCAGGTACCTTGCAAACACCCCATGCGGGACGTCAGTGCAGGACTTATCGCCCCTACTTCAAATTAGAATTAGATTAGAAGCAGGTACCTCTCCGATATACCTACATGAACAGGGAACTAAGGTTTCATTCATCAAAGAAAGTTTCATGGTGCGGATCCTTACCGTATCGGCGTTCGTGAGGCCAGACACCTTCAGAGTTTGTGCGAGCCGCAGCAGCGAAGGCAGGACCTTCTTAGAAGCAGTCACCTCTCCGATATACCTACATGAACAGGGAATGAAGGTTTCATTCATCAAAGAAAGTTTCATGGTGCGGATCCTTACCGTATCGGCGTTCGTGAGGCCAGACACCTTTAGAGTTTGTGCGAGCCGCAGCAGCGAAGGCAGGACCTTCTTAGAAGCAGTCGACACCTCTCCGATATACCTACATGAACAGGGAATGAAGGTTTCATTCATCAAAGAAAGTTTCATGGTGCGGATCCTTACCGTATCGGCGTCAGTGAGGCCAGACACCTTCAGAGTCTGCGCGAGCCGCAGCAGCGAAGGCAGGACCTTCTTGGAAGCGGTCACCTCTCCGGTGTACATGAACGTCAACAGCAGTCGTAGTTCAGTCGCGTCGCAGCCGAGGACTACGACTAGCGTGTTGTTTTCACCCTCCACTTCCTGGAATCGTAAAGAAATAATTAGGTATTTTTCGCCAAAAATGACATAGCCGACTTCAACCGGAACCTTGTACAGAATTGGAATAATTAGCACGAATCAATGTGTCCGATTGTTTTGTTTAGCCATGTCAGAGGCCTTCAGGCGGCCTAATAACTCTGATACCAGGTCTAGCCACCCGACCTATACGAACTTACTATCTTACTAATGTATCATGTCGTATTTTTTTGATTATTGTTGATTTTTCAGAAACGACTCCGCCGATTTCGATATGATTTTAATGGGACCACTTCTGATGTATGGTCTACCAAACAAAAAAGAATCACCACAATCGGTTCATATAATTGGCTGAGTAATCCGGGTTGATGCAAGTCAAGATCGATTTGCCCAGCATGGGCGAGTGATGCCTGCCCAACATGGGCGAGTGAGCGACGTGACCTCATCGTAGTCGTAGGAAACGATCTCTCGCTTCGTTGATCAATTCAATGGTCTGTTGTGAGAGATCGTAGGAGGCGGCCGTTTTCTGTTGAGAACAAGTTACTCTTATGTTGCAAAAGGAAACGGCGGAGCTCGTACGGGAGATCTTCTCGGATCTCCAAATGCGCCGACGAAGAACTGATCGTTGGAGGAGGTTGTTCTACGCTCTCCTCCTTACACCGACCAGCGGCGGGACTCCCACATAACAACCTTGCCTCCCCCGGGTTAGGGTGGTATCCATAAAGGATTTTCCCTGGGATAAAAAAAAGTCAAAATTGATTACAAGCATAAAAGTGCTACAATGAAGTGTTAAATCGTTTGCACTGCAGGACTTAGGCCTACCCACGAAGGGAAAAAATACACGGCGTAGAAATTTTTGAAGAAAAATTGAAATTACCTACCTTGAAAAGCTGTGCAAAGTACTGGCTGCATGCTGCTAGCACAAGTCTGTGTGCCTTCACTGAAGTCCCGTTGGCGCTAAGAGTGACGTCACTCAGCGCTCCAGAGCTGAGCATGCGCCCTAGAGCTCCGACCACGCTGTTCTACATTTGAAAATATGCCGTTATTCGCTGATACGTGCAGCTGCTGCAAGATCCGGCTTTCATTTTGTTTTTTTTTTTACGTGTTGACGTTTTGTTTGGGACTTTTGAAGCTATTTATTTAGCCCATTCTCAGACCAAATAAAAAAATCTAGACAGAATGTTGTAAATTAACAAGTGAGGCCGGCAAAACTACGCCTCGCCGTGTACAGACACAATTACACACATGTATAAGTAAGTAGAACGAAACTACGCCTTGGCTCGTCAGTCGAACTACCTATAGTGGCGCAACACCGACGCACTCACATATGTATAAAAAACCGGCCTCACTTGTCTGTTCACGATGTTCTGTCTGTATTTATTATTTGGTCTGAGAGCCCATCAAGTACATTTTTAGGATTCCGTACCCAAATATAGGCCAAATCATACAACTTGGCGGGTATCACGTGAGCTAGCTGCGGATAACCCAATCCTGACTGAAGCTCGATCACTTAGCAGCTGTTCGAGGATTGGGTCATCCGCAGCTTGTAGCTAACATCACAGCCGCCTATGTTGATTCGACCTATCTATACTGAATTATTTAGTAATTATTTTTACTGCTCTTTTTAAAATGTTGTTACAGCTATCTGACTATTGTTATTTTAAAACACTTCTGATCTACAAATGTTAAATTAATCTCGTGTTTCAAAAACAACTTGATCTGTTTTTTCCTGTCATGAATGCCGGATATTGCTAAGCAGCTGTTGATCATAAAAAAAGCTTAAAAGAAAATGTAAGTGTGATATTTCAGCTGTAGGCGATTAGTGTTTTAATGTTATTTTAAAGGGGCTGTATACAGATCTAATCTAGACTACAATAATGACTATCAAATAATATATTAGCAAATAAACTACTTATATTTACACATGTACCTACTAAAACTGGTCCAGCGACAACAATCAACGCATGCAATAAAAATGTCTTGTTTTAACTCTATCCACAAATATTATCTGACCTAAAATGCTATGATACTGAAATAAAACGCGATAGATTAATATTACCAGGTAACTGAATTGAATAAAAGTACGTAAGGTACGTAAATGAGTAGGTAATGAAAAAATACCTATTTGTTATAAAATAATCCGATCAAACTCAAAAACATAAATATCTTATAGCCAGCAATGAAAAGTGTTACTTTACCTGCGCTCTGTTTACATTTTACATCGTACCATTTTACGTACCTACTATAATGAAAATTTTATCTTAGTTGTGAGAGGTGGGTGTGTCTGGCAGATGTGTACCTAATATAATTCATAACGCGACACTATTATAATAAACACTTTGCAAAATGATGGTAATTGCTCGTGCCAATTAAAAAAAAAGCTACTCGAAAATAGGTGTAAGGTGTTCACTACATTTGCCACAAAAATACTTTAATACGCTCCGCTTGACATAACACAAATCCTGAACGAAAAATGCTAGGAACTGTTTAAGCTGAAGCTAAAAATATGTAGGTGTGTAGTTGAAATGTGTACCTGAATAGCCCGTGGGTGTGTACGCAAAAAAACAACTACTCACCTACCTGATGATTATGCCATCGCAGCGAAAACTGCTGAATACCATCGTCATCCATAGCGGCACAAATAAAAAAATAAACAGTACAAAAGCGTAAAGCAAAAGCTATTGGACTCACTATCGGTTCCACGCACGCACTCCGCAAGACAATAATATTGTTAACGAATCCAGGCTACTTTATTTTAGTCGGTACGCCTGGAAAACCTGTAGCCACCTATTTCTGGAGCTGATCGTATTTATAAATCCAATGACATTCAGTCAGTGACGCGTCTCACATACCAAAACTCATCCAAAAACAGATTTAGTTCGCTCGCAGCGATGATTGGCATTGTTCGACTATTTGCGCTAATTAACAATCGATTGATTTTATGATTCGAATGTCTCACGCGTTTTAGAACGAAATTTTAAATTGACTGAATTTTTCTTTTTGAATTGCTGATAGACTTTGTAAATAGAGCGAAGCCGACCACTAACTGAAATAGGTAACTCCGTATTGTCTAACTGCCCGTTGTACGTTGCGTGGGGGTTACGTTCATGCCGTTCCGTATAAAAGCCGATATTAAAACTCTTTCGTTCGGAAAAGTTTTCATGACTGTATTGGTTGGTTCTATGTAGTTTGCTATATCCATTAAAAAAAAAATTTCCCTCCCAATGTTTTCTAATTTCAAAATCTGCGTATTGCTTGCGTTCTGCCTGCGTTCATTTATTTATTACAAATAAAAAACAATTGATTCGGTTAATTTCCATTTAATATTAATTTTCGTACGAGAGAATATTTTTTTACTTTTTGATGGATAATTCGATGAAACTCATGGAACAGCACGAAGATGCCGACATTTTTAAAGATATACAGAATACAATTGAAAAAGAGTTGTCTAACATGAAGAAAATAGTAGATGGCATTAGTGAACTCAGAGGTAATTTATTTAATGAATAAATGTTATTTTGAATGTTGTTACTTATTAAAATTACAAATACAAGGTAATCTAGTTAGATGTCGTAAATTTTAAAAATTAGGTAGATAATTTTCCTTGAAACATTCTAGAAAAAGTTCGTTCTAAAACTTACGTAAGTTTTCAAGATCTTTTCGGAGGGTGGACTTAAATTGGCGCCTGCTTTTCATCAAATATTATACGTAACGACTGTTATATTAGTTTTAACTTTCCATTTTTTTAGATTAAAATCATAAGTTTCTTAGGTTTTCATAAAGATTCTATTGAGTATGTTGTTGTCGGTAGTTAAGTAGTACCTGTAGGCCGAATCATACAAGTCGGCGAATGTGCGAATTTAACTACAAACTGCGGAAAATCCAATCCTGACTGATGTTGACTTAAAGCTACGCTGTGATTGGATAGTGCGCAGCTTGTAGCCAATTTTATATCCGCCGACTTGTATGATGGGGCCTATATTAATTGTAGTAGTATTAAGCGTCCTTTTTCCAGTTATTTATTCATGATCGAATGTAAATTCGTATTGGCTGGGTGGCTAGCCCTGGTGTCAGTGTTATCTGCCTGCCCTGTACTAAGCCGAAAGAGCTTATTAAGACCTTCAGCCCGGGTAGCACGGCAAGGGGAGAAAACCATTTTATCCACTCATAATGTCAGATGTCATTGTCAATCCATACTTTATTTCCTCTTCGAGCGGATATAATGGTGGAAAGACTATTTGTCCCTTTGCCATGCTTCCCGTGCAGTATGAACAACTTTTACTGCGGAATTCGAGAAAAAATAATCAGCTGTTCCATACAAAATTGCAACTAGAAACTACTTTATTTCCGTTTCCGTTTCGTGTTTATGAAACAGCTGATTTTAAGGCTGGCCCCATGAAAATTGTTCATAATGATGGCCTGAACCACCTCCTTTTGACTTAGTACACTGATTCTGGATAACTCTGTATAGTTATATATTTGCCAGTTATTCGAGACCAAATGTCAATTCGTATAGGCTGGGTGGCTAACCCTCTAGTGTCAGAGTTTATATCCTTTTTATAGAATCCTTTTTATCATATCCTTTCTATATCTCCTCCTTTTTCTATCCTTCCTATATCTCCTCCTTTTAATCCTTTTCATAGAATAAGCCTTTTTATAGAAGGTTATCTGCTAGCCCTATACTAATTCGGAAGGGAGTGATTAAAACCATCAACTTTTACTATGGGGTCTGAATGATCTCCTTTTAACTGACTTTCAAAAAGGAGGAGGTTCTTTGTTCGTGTGTATGTTCTTTTGTGTATGTTCATCGATAATTTTTCCAATTGTGAACTGAATCGAAAAAATCTTTTTTTGTTCGAAAGGGTATACTCCCATAATGGTCTCATTTAAATTTTACAGAAATCGGCTGAGCCGTTTTTGAAAAAACCAACAATAATGCGAGCGAAATATCCGAATTGTGTACACGATGAACATCGATAATTTCGCCAATTGTGAGCAGAATCGAAAAATTCTTTTTTAGTTCGAAAGAGTATAATCTCAAGGTAGTCCCATTTAAATTTTATAGAAATCGGCTGAGCCGTTTTTGATAAATCAACAATAATGTAAACAATTCGAGCGAAATATTCGAATTGTGTACACGATGGAAGGCGGTTTTGCCATTTTTTGCGAAAAATAATTATCACTTAGTAGGGTACCCCAGTTCTGGATAACCCTGTATGGTTAAACATTTGTAAGTTACAATCTAATTTAACATACCATCCTAGACACGTTAGTGCTCAGGTGTAGGTAAATTCCACCCGTGGTCACTCATCCAAAGACTGACAGTAGTAATTATTGTTACCTACTTCATTTAGGGTGATTGATAAGATTCTATCAAAGCGGAGTGGAGCGTATCTGTGCGAAGCTGGACTGTGTTGTAGTCAATGAGTCTACCACGTAAACGTCATATTTGCTTAGCGAAGAACAAAACACAGGTCCGTTCTGCTCACGCTTGAGTTTTGTTTCGAAGTAAATATGATGTTTGTGCAATGGGCCGAACGGGTTTCACCGGGATATAGACCGAATCATACAAGTCGGCGGATGTGAAGTTAGCTACAAGCTGCGCAATATCCAATCCTGACTGCGGCTCACATAAAGCTGCGCGTTGATTGGGTTTCGCGCAGCTTGTAGCTAACTTCACATCCGCCGACCTGTAGGATTCGGCCCATTCGCTTTATCCAGCTCTATTCATCTCTACTTCGCTTTAGTGGAAACGGGCTAAGACCAAAGCAGGAAGAGAGAGAGGTAAACAATAATAATAAGTCCGTCAGATAGATTATTAAAAACGAAAGAGCCAAAATATTAGACACGTATTTTTCTTTTGTCAATTAAACAAAAAATTATGAAGATATAGCCCGTTAAAATTATTGGTGGTATTTATAATATTTAAATTTAATTATTCATTACTAAAGTAAGCATGTAGTTAAATATTCTGTGAATATTTCAAGCATCTACCTGTTACCATTATTGATATCGAGCGAAAAACGGCTAAGAATTTAGATTTGTTGTATGAGAGCCCCCCTTAAATATTGTTTTTATTCTATTTTTAGTATTTGTTGTTATAGCGGCAACAGAAATACATCATCTATGAAAATTTCAGCTTTCTAGCTGTAGCGGTTCATGAGATACAGCCTGGAGACGTACAGACAGACAGACGGGCAGACGGACAGCGGAGTCTTAGTAATAGGGTCCCGTTTTTACCCTTTGGGAACGGAACCCTAAAAAGTTTCTCAAGCCAACAACAGTGAGCAAAGCCGAGCAAAGTTGTCACTTTGCTATTCAATTTCTGTAGGGCGCTTTTTCTGGAACAGCTTTATACTACAGTACTACCATACTGATATTGAGTCAATTATTATTATTTTATGGGACCTGTACCAGCCTTTTTGGTAGTCCACTGCAGGACGTAGGCCTACCTACGAAGGGTGATTGGGCCATATCCACCATGCTGGCCCAGTGCAATTTGTATAAGTATGCAAATAATTGCCTCACGATGTTTTCCTTCACCGCAAAGCCAGTGGTCTGAAATTCCGTACATAAGTTCCAAAGAAACTCATTGGTCAACATGGCTATGGGACCATTTTTAGGGTTCCGTGCCCAAAGGGAAAAACGGGACCCTATTACTGAGACTCCGATGTCCGTCTGTCCGTCTGTCTGTCTGTCATAAGGCTGTATCTCATGAACCGTGGTAGCTAGAGAGCTGAAATTTTCACAGATGTATTTCTGTTGCCGCTATGACAACAAATACTAAAAACAGAATAAAATAAATATTTAAGGCTTAGTTTTTTGCTCGCTGTTAATAATGGCAAGAGAAATGGGGCCACAAGTGCTACAACACGGTACAGAACCCTTCGTGCGCGAGTCCGACTCGCACTTGGCCGATTTTATTGGATATTCCTCTACAGAATGTAAAAAAATCTCGCGAATCGGTACACTAGCAATGGTTGATTGAGCCATAACCACCAAGCAGTTTCTTTCGATGTTTTCCTTCACCGAAAAGTCTGTGGTGTGAAATTCCTGGTGAAATGAATTCATCTGCAATCCATGTCATTACCGACTTCCAAAAAGAGGGAGGTTCTATGTTCGTCTATGTTTTTTTTTGTGTATGTTCATCGATAATTTCGCCAATTGTGAACCGAATTCTTTTTTAGTTCGAAAGGGAATACCTACCTACTCCTGAGGTAATTTAAATTTAAAGAGGCCATTTAAATTTAAAAGAAATCGGCTGAGCCGTTTCTGAAAAATCGACAATTATGTATTTGTACATAAACAATTAGAGCGAAATATTCAAATTTTGTACACGTATTAAGGCGGTTTTGCCATTTTTTGCGAAAAATAATTATTTGTTTTATTATTATTTGTTGAGGACCTTTTCATTTTTGAAAGACAGTTGAAATAGTTGTGGATTATTTTTATTGTAGTACTTATTATTATGTTGTGTTTTATTGTGTTAATATAATTATAGCAGTACTATTTTTATTTATGTTTACCTACACCGCCGCGCGCCGTCTATGTTAACTAATTCACATTTCCATTCTTCAGAGGTTGTCTGGAAGAAATTGCTAGCGATAAGACTGCCTGTTGTGCCTTACTTCTGTAGTTTTTTTCTCATGTTACTTTTTATTTCTTGAAATGACAATTAAATTTTATTGTATTGCATTGTAGTGTAGTGGAGTGTGGGGTGTTGTATTGTATTGTAATATTTACAATGGATATCACTATAAACACTATAAAATATGTATCCTTTATTCGTGCAGTAGAAGCTGCCAACCTGGAGTCAAGCTTGCTGATGACCATCGACGCTACCACGTGGCTGGAAATCTCAGAACTGACCGGACTGGGCACCATGAGCCTGAATGTCGGTCTCAAAAACGACTCTGAAAATACAGCTGAAGAAAAAATAAGCAATTAAACCATTGTCTCTAAGAAAGGGTGTTATTTTTTTATGATAAAAATCTGACTTTCTCTTTGCTTTATTATCCATTAAACGTCTTACTAGCCGAGCTGTCTGAGCTATCGCGTCTGTCTAGCCGTACGTCTTCTATCGTACGGCTAGACAGACGCGACCAAAGCGCCACCCTTTTATGGTGGACATTCCGCGCATTAGAACCAAGCGTTTCGAATCCTCATTCCTCATACGAACAGCCAGAATGTGGAACGCTTTGCCTGGGTCTGTCTTCCCGCTAAAGTACAATGTGTCTTCAAATCCCGAGTAAATAGGTATCTTCTAGGTAAGCGTGCTACAACCTAGACCGCTTATATGCTTAACATTAGGCAGTATGTGGTCAAACGCAAACCTATTCAGAATAAAAAAAAACGTCGCAAGATCTAATGTTTAGAGTACTAGTAAAATAAATGGGCCGAAATTCTTCAGGCTTCAGCCTAATTTGATACCTACCTGATTTGATTATACCTATTTCAGTTACAGGTCATGCACTATCGCCACAACCTTTAAAGTGAGTAGGTATCTATAGGTACCGTAACTTCATTACCCCAGCACCTATGCCAGCTAGTTACTGAACGAACCTATGAATATAGATGGCTCCGTAAAATCTAGGTAGCTTTTGGCGAGTTAGCAAAAACTTTAATCCAATCTAGGTCCCAATCGATATTCATGAGATCTTATCTGGGTAACTTTTACACGGTTTTTTATGTAAGAGGCATTCTAGGCAAAGGTCAATTCGGTAAAACCCTACTTATGTTGGTACGAGAGCTTTGTGTGAATTGTGTGATGAACACGGCTTTCTTATTAACTAACTGGATTAAAATGTACCTATAATAAATAAAAATATGTAGGTATAATTATGTAGGTATGTTATTTATAAACATAATAATATTAATGTTTATAACAATATTTCCATTCGTCTTCATGCCACTCATGTCACTGCTGGACATTGGTCTCCCATGTATTGACTTACTGGTAGGTAGTTATACATCCCCCTCACCCCTCTTGTTTATCATAGAGCGAGACAGATAGTCAGCTTACGCAGCAGTTAGCGGCTCTCACGCCTTGTTAGTTAGAATGCTGCGTAAGGGCCCACCGGCATAGAGATAAGGTAACATTAAGAATAGACTCTAGAAATAAATCATTATTATTAGAGCCTCCATATCGGCAACACCTTAGTTTTATTTTAGTTTTTAAAAACTCATTTAAGTGCTCCCTAAATTTAACTGGCGCAGCCGGTAGGATTCGCTCGTTAAAGGCTGTGCTAGTTTTCGTTACAGGCATCCAGTTTGGCCTGATCGCGGAATCGCGGCGCGGCGTGAGCGAATCCTCGAACCAAATAAATTCGTTAAGTGGCGGGACACCCGGTATGGCAGCGATCGGCTGGTGAGTAAGACTTTTCGCCATCCCTTCCAAATTCCTACCGTTCCATGATTTTTGTTATCTTGAGATAAGACTTCTCTCATTATAACTGTCTAGTGACTGTGTATAGAACTCTACCCAGTGTACTTTAGCGATAAGGAAATACATAGAGTAAACTAAACTAGAAGAGACATGCTGAATTAAAATCATTTAGCGGGTCTAGTATTGTTACAATAAGTAAGTTAGTAAGTGTAGCTAGATAGAGTAAAATAGACAAAGTATTCACATTTTACAGTAAAAATATCCGTTTTAACAAAAATTAAAATAAAACGGATTAGTTAAAAATTTATCGCATATCTTGGTATATTACGGTTAATATTAGGCTATTGTTGTATTTTATTGCATTTTGTGAATTTATTGCGTGTTATAATAATATTGTGTGCACAGCCCCTGACCTACTAATTACTCTATAGCAATGGCACTAAACGGGGAAGTAGTACCGATACCCCGGGAAATGATTACCATCATACCGACTTTTGGAGGTGACCCGGGCCACCTAAATCTATTCATAAGAAAAGCCGAATATGTAATTAATAGGTATAGAGGCAATGCGGCTCAAGACTTGTACACATTCCACTCTATAACGAGCAGACTAACCGATAAGGCAGCTGCGTTGTTATCGGAACGCGAGGATGTATGCACCTGGAGTCAGCTTAAATGTTTGTTGAAACAACACTTTGGAGATCCGCGTAGCGAACAATGTATTAACATCGAGTTAGAGTGCATGAAAATTAAATCCGGCGAAAGTTATTTAGAGTTTTGTAATCGCATTCAGAGTACCCGTTCACTTTTGATTTCTAAAGTTAATCTGCTTGACGATCTGGAACTAAAACGGGCTAAAACAGTTATCTATAACCACACAGCTTTGAACGTATTCCTCTACAATTTACCAGAGGATATGGTACGCATAGTGCGATTGAAAAACCCAATGACCATAGAGGACGCTCTTAGTATAGTGCTCGAGGAAGTCAATTTCCTCGACCAATATAGTATGAGGAAACGTATTTACAACATTAACAGTAACGTTGCAATGCCTAAACCAATTTTACCCCAAAACCAGAACCTTGGGGGATTTAAATTTGGTGGGACACCCCAACTTACTGGGTTTAGACCTCCCGCGCTATTGCCTAATACTAATAACTCCCTAACACCGAAATTTAATTTCGGACAACAACCGGCACCATTTAGGATGCCGCAAGTTCCCCTACAAAATTTCGGCTACCGGCCGCAACTTGGGTACCGCCCACCTCAGTTCAACAATACGCCACAGTTTGGATATCGGCCACAGATTAATCCACCACAGTTCGGGTACAGACCGCAATTCGGTTACCGCCCCCAATTCGGTAACAATCAGCCACAACCAACAGGCTTTAAGCCCAATCTCAGCGCAGGCATGTCACCTCAACAATTCGGGTATAAGCCGCCCCAGACAAATCCGTTAGACTCAACTGACGTCACAATGAGGACGGCTCTACCAGCGCCACCACGACGTGAAGGATTTAGACTAAACGAGCTTACCAACTATGACGAGGACCAATACTATTGTCAGTACGGCAACGAATACTATTACGATTACGACGAAACCGAACAAACCTATGGATACTCGGACGAGGGTGACCATGAGTTTTATCAAATGGAACCTTACGCTGAGACCCAGCAGACTGCCTCTCCTTCAGAGCAACCAACTGAAAATTTTCCGGCACTAGCCTCCACCGACAAGAAATCATAGAGCTAAATTGCGACCCTACTCTCAAACTGATCTATATAGCCGAAATAGATGCCAAAATGATGATAGATACGGGCAGTACAAGGTCATTCATGAGCCCTCAAAAGGCATATCAGTATTTTTACAACGACATAAGACGTGAACCTTTTGAAGTCGTTAGCACCCACGCACGTAGCAAACATACAGAAGTCATAGAAATACCGCTTCTACCAACGTTTCAAAGTAGCGACTCTCATAAATTCTACTTATACAACGTAGACTCACGCTACGACGGCTTAATCGGGAACGACCTCCTCAGACAACTGGACGCTGTAATAGACCTTAAGAATTCGGTTTTAAAAACCAAGACCACATGCATTCCGATAATTAACACCAATCTGGATTACGTAATCGAGCTCCAACCAAGGACGGAACAACGCGTCAAGCTTCCCATAGACCAACACTCGGGCGAAGCTATAATTGACCATAGAGAATTCGGCCCCGGCGTACGAATGCCAAGCGCAATAGTGAACTGTGTCAACGGATACGCTACTACGGTTATCCAGAACGCCTCCGAAGAACGAGTTTTCCTCACAGTTTCACGGCCTATACAAGTATCGGGCGATTCAGCAAGAAAATGTGACCTTAACTTCACTACGGAAGCAACCGATACAGAGACTGACAAAATACTTGAAGAGAACCTAAATAAACTCCGACTGGAACACTGTAATAGCGAAGAACGCAAAAAAATTTTTAGGCTTTGTGAAGAATTTAAGGATATCTTTCACAGTGACCTATTGCCACTGACCTTCACTAACCAGGTGAAGCATAAGATACGCACAAAAAACGAGGACCCGATTTTCGTGAAACCGTACAGACAAGCCCCCGCCCAGGCGGAAGAAATCAATAGGCAGGTACAAAAAATGCTACAAGATAACATCATACAGGAATCGCATTCTCCGTGGAACGCCCCTGTGCATCTTGTACCCAAGAAAATGGACGCTTCCGGTCAGCAAAAATACCGCATGGTCATCGACTATAGACGTCTAAACGAAATTACTATAGACGACAAGTACCCCCTACCAAATATACACGATCTATTCGACAAATTAGGCAAAAGTGTTTACTTTAGCACACTGGACCTTGCAAGCGGGTACCATCAAATAGAAGTAGAGAAAGAAGACAGACAGAAGACAGCATTTAGCACCCAGAACGGCCACTTTGAGTTTTTGAGACTCCCGTTCGGTTTGAAGACGGCCCCAGCGACTTTTCAGCGCACCATGGACCATGTACTGCGAGGACTTCAAGGCCTACACTGCATGGTATATCTCGATGACGTCATCATCTTCTCATCCAGTCTCGAAGAACATGTTCAAAAACTCCGGCTGGTTTTCAACAAACTCAGGGAAACAAACCTCAAGGTACAGCTGGACAAGTCGGAATTTCTACGCAAAGAGGTGCTCTATCTTGGGCACACTATAACAAAGGATGGACTGAAACCTAACAATGATAAAATCGAAGCCGTATTAAATTTTCCAATCCCCAAAACCACGACGGAAATCAAAAGTTTCTTAGGACTAGTCGGTTATTATCGACGTTTTATACCAAATTTTGCGAAAATAACCCAACCGCTAACGTCATGTCTGAAAAAACGCAACAAAATCATAATCGACCAAAATTATATAGATGCATTCAACAAGTGCAAAGAACTCCTAACTCATGCGCCACTTCTTCAATATCCGGACTACGATAAGCCTTTTATACTAACTACTGACGCGTCCAACGTAGCCCTGGGCGCTGTACTCTCTCAAGGACAAGTTGGGAGTGATCGGCCTATAGCTTATGCGAGCAGGACCTTGAGTGACACTGAAAGCCGGTACAGTACCATAGAACGAGAACTGCTTGCCATTATTTGGGCAACCAAACATTTTCGCCCATATCTGTACGGTCGGAAATTTTACATATACACCGACCATAGACCTCTAGCATGGCTAAATTCCCTTAAGGACCCAAATAGCAAACTGACACGTTGGAGACTACGCCTTCAAGATTTCGATTTTGAGATTATTTACAAAAACGGGAAACAAAACACAAATGCGGATGCTTTAAGTAGAATCAAGGTTAATGCCTTAAATTCTGATAGCGACACAGACGACGACGCAGACTCGATGATAGCGAACGTTGACAGCAAGGACCGCAAATTGGAGAAAGAGATGAAAGATGTTATTCAAAACATCGTGGAATTGTCAAAAAACCAAGGCCAGCGGCATGACTCATCGACCATTACCATATCAGACGCAAGCGAGACCCTAAGTCTGACAGACGAACCCATAAGCATACCAGATTCGGAAGACACCATTCGAGAGCTAGAAATTGAACGCCCAGTAATTCAATCGCCCACGGAAAGTACCAAATCACAAACGGTACACTCAGCAGCGGATCTGGAATCAAATGGTATACCTATTTTACACGAAGCTATCGACAATAAGCCTAACCAAATTTTAGTGCTATCATGGCTTAAAAACGAACTCCACGTGAAAGACATATCACACGACAAACACAAAATTCTAGAAGTCTTCCTACCCGTCAACAACCCGGAACTGATTAAAAACTTCCTAAAAGAGTACATCAGACCCAAAATCAAGTATTTCATTTACTTCGAAGAGCAAGAACATCGGCGACAGTTCAGTAATATAGTAATAGCACTATTTAAAAGAGATATGATAAATCTATACGAATGTACAGAACGAGTAGTATACGTCGAAGATGAAGGCGAGCAAAAAGAGATTGTACTTAAATATCATGAGGGAAAAACATGCCACCGAGGTATAAAGGAAACACTTGTTAGACTTCGCAGAAACTATTATTGGAGGAAAATGGAAGAAACCGTTTCGGCCATTATCAACGCATGCGATGCATGCCGAAAAATGAAATACGACAGAAAACCTCTTAAGCCAGTCCTGCAACTAACTCAGACGCAGGACGCACCCTTCCAGGAGTTATTCATCGATCTATTCTCTATCGACGGTAAATATTACCTAACCCTTATAGACGCCTTCAGTAAATTGGGACAAGCCATCGAAATACCCAACAAATCAACACCAGAAGTTGTCAGGGCCCTAACGAAGTACTTCTCTTTTTATGGTATCCCTAAAAAGATAAGCTCTGACCCTGGAATGGAATTCAACAATGAACTGATGAAGGAGTTCCTCAGCCTACATAAAATAGAACGTCATGTAGGTACAATCAATAACCCGAATTCAATGGGATTAATCGAACGATTCCACTCAACGATTATTGAAATATATCGGTTAGCAAAATATGAACAGAAGTGCACGGACGCCGCCTCCATCATGACGTACTCGATCATGGCGTATAATCACACTATACACACTGCCACCGGCCTTACCCCGTTTGAAGTCGTGTTTGGCCACACGGACACGGACAGCCCATTCAACGTAGAGTTTCAAAAATCTTACACCCAACAATTAGTAAAGGATCACGAAAAACGGACGAAATTCTTATACAAACAATTAGCTGAAAGGATGATGGCGGAAAAGGAAAAGGTTAGGAAACATCGAGGGGGTGAGACCCAAATCGAACTCCTGCCAGAGGAAACAGTTTTCGTGAAGGATATCAACAAAAGAAAAAGTAAGGATAAAGCTAGATACAAAAAGGCAAAAGTCGTGGGAACAGCTAAAAGAAACGTCATCCCCATAAAAGTAGAGACAGAAAGAAAAGATACAAATGCTCCAATTAAAAATATAAAACGCCCTCCACAGGTGGTGCGTCCTGATGCTGGGGGCGCTGACAGCTGCCCTTCATCTCCAATCACTTGAAGGAAACCCTGGAGTTCTCCCCGTCAAGGAAGGTTTAGCATATGTACAGATAGACAATTGGACTATTATCAAAACCGTGAAATTAGACAACGTTTACACTGACCTAAATTTTATAGTAACAAAGTTCAATGAATTTCAAAAATTGGTTACTGCAAATAAAACATTTCCTCATGACTTTATTGGGCTGCTAATGCACGCGGAACATCTGCGTGACATAACTATAGATAAATACCGCCAATTGATCCCACAGCGTTTTAAGAGGGGTATTATTAACCCCTTAGGTTCAATTATAAAAATTGTAACCGGTAATTTAGACCACGATGACGCACTCAGATATGATAAAATTACTTCCGAACTAAATCACGACCAGGTCGTTATTTCAAAGAAAATTACCTTTATCTCCAAAATGTTGGACAGCCTAGTGAATGCTACCGATGTAATTAGCCAGAATGCGATAGCGTCCGATGCGCGTCTCAAGGCTATAGAAACGTCATTAAGACAAACAATAGCTAACGAGAGTAACTTAGTCATAACATCGTATATACTCGGCATGTATAGCCTGTTTGTAAGCAACTTCCGTACTATATTTATTAAGTTAAGCGAAATTGAGACTGCATTAGCCTTGAGCAAAAATTCTGTACTCCACCAGTCTATTATCAACTCTACGGAGCTGTTACATCATTTGAAATTGATTTCAAACGCAGGCAACTTAGTGTACGAGCCTAATGAAATAAATTTAGTTAAAATTGAAGAGACTTTTTCGGTCAAGTCATACATAAAAAGAAATCAAGTCACTTTCATTATGGAAATCCCAATTACTGATAAGAATACTTATAATTATTTTAAAATGTTCACTCTACCTATTTTCCTTGAACCCGAGAACCAAACCTTAGCTATATTTCCTCAATACCCTTACCTTTTGGCGAAAGGAATGAAGTACTTACCGATCGCGCGGCCGTGCCGCCCACTCGCCGCTGGCGATGAGTTCCTGTGCAACGACGACAACAGGGCATTGTACAGCGGGCCCACCTGCGAGGAGCAGTTGCTGAAGTACGACGGTAATCTCACTTGCTGCAAACAATATCCGCTCTACGTGGAAGATGTCAAACTTCAGAAGATCAACGCCGAACATTGGATACTCTTCACGCGACTCAGAACAACTCTCACAAAGCAATGCGCAGAAGAAGTGACCAAATATCCAGTTTTTGGAACATACGTCGTTACCCTAGATGAACCTTGTGACGTAGAGATTGAAGGCATTAGAATCCACCATAAACGCGTGTATACGGAGAGTGAAGCAGCGAGGCCTCTACCCATCGTGAACCTGCCACAGCTACCGGCCGGCGCGAGGCTACCGAGTGCACGCGCACTCAATATGCGTGAGGTGAACCTAGACGAAGTAAAATACTTAGCAGTGGCTGCAAAAAACAGTGAAGTGTTGGAAAGTTTTAGTGAAACAAAGAATGACTCTGGAATAAGTGCATTAGTTTATGTAGTATTAGGACTCGTAATTTTAAGCTTAGCTATAAGCACGGTATACGCATTACGCCCGGAAATAAGGCATGTTCTACGGAATTATCGGAAAAATCCTGAAATCGGAGTTTCCGCTAATTCCTCACTTGGTGAGGGAGGAGTTATACATCCCCCTCACCCCTCTTGTTTATCATAGAGCGAGACAGATAGTCAGCTTACGCAGCAGTTAGCGGCTCTCACGCCTTGTTAGTTAGAATGCTGCGTAAGGGCCCACCGGCATAGAGATAAGGTAACATTAAGAATAGACTCTAGAAATAAATCATTATTATTAGAGCCTCCATATCGGCAACACCTTAGTTTTATTTTAGTTTTTAAAAACTCATTTAAGTGCTCCCTAAATTTAACTAGGTACTTACTAGGATAACATAACACGACACTCACTAGATAAACAGGGTTATTTCTAATCAATTAGCATCCTTTCAGGGGCTTATTCTGTGCATCAAAACTAACAACTTTTGTTCTGCGACTTGTCTAAACTAAAAAAAAAAAAAATCAGCTGTTTCATACATTTTGTCGAGTGTGAACGATATTTTTCTATGGAACAACAACTTTTTTTTGAGAATTATGAAAAGTCGTAGAACAAAAGTTGTTAGTTTTGATGTACAGAATAATCCCCTAAAAGGATGCTAATTGACTAGAAATAACCCTGAATAAAACTGTCTAGAACAGTTATCTAAATCCATAATTACATCATCTGCCCGGTCAGGTATATCAGACCAGTACCATCTAGGACAAGACGGTAATAAAAAATAACGTAAGTACGAAATGTGACGAATTACGAGTACATAGGTACCTACATACTTATGTATGTTACAGGCATTTCATAATTCGACAAATCTAATTCGAAATTCTGAATCGAGTAGGACACAAGCCGCTTACATATTGATCCTATCCTACGATACGTGGTTCACACCATAGGTACCTACAGGTAAGGTAAGATTGTGTAATAGTTACTTATGTCTAGCCAAGTTACATCTTTTTAATATTGCACGCCCGTTATGGGTCCACTATTTGAACTAATATTTATTATTTTTGTACATAGTCGACAGCCTCGGTGGCTCAGTGGTTAGTGACCCTAACTTCTGGGTCAAAGAGGCGTGGGTTCGATCCCCACCCAGGGCAAGTATTTATGTGATGAACATAGGTGTTTGCTCTGTGTCTGGGTGTTATTTAGTTACTATCTATATAAGTATGTATTTAAAAAAAAGTAGTATATCAGTCTCTGGCAGCCATATCACAAGCTTTGCTTAGTTTGGGGTCAGAGGCCGTGTGTAAGATGTCCCCTAATATTAAAAAAAAAAAAAATAGTGTTGCAATAAACGATTTCTGATTTCATGTCTTATATTTATTGGAGAGAGGAGATGTCAATGGCTGCCTGTGGACGTGCCATTTCTGATACGATGATGTTTATGATACCTTTAGAGTCCTACAAACGTAAAACAAACTCAAAAAGTTTGCAAGTAAAACAGCTTTCCCCAGATAGCGTAAATAACACGTCACTCTGGGGGGAATTGAAAATTTATACATTTATGCTGTTCGCTGAGTTCCCTTATTCTTCATGATTACCTACTCTCTCGCTTTGGACTGAGCGTTACGACTTATGAGCGCACTTTTTATCTTATTAATAGTCGACTTTAGATCATTGATATCTTCACAAAAGTGAGATAGCTTAACGAGATCTACATTTTGGATGTCAGCTGTCAAAGTTAAAATTAATTTATTGTTTTATCTTTTTATTGTCGACTTTAGATCTTGCTATCTTCACAAAAGAGAGATAGCTGAACAAGAACTACATTTTGGATGACAGCTGTCAAAGTTAAAATTGTCTAGATGTACTAGACCAGCCCTTCAAAGGTTTTGCGTTTAATACCTATGACCCTGTACAGCTATCCGCTACATACCCTTGAAAATCTAAATTTTCAAGGTTACTTAATGTAGTAGTAGCTTAAGTATGCAGTACCTGTTGTATTTTGTTGTAGTTAACAAAATCACATTTCATCACATCATTTTTTTGACAGCTTTGAACTATCAAAACTGTCAGAAAAGCGAGACGGGTACGGGAGCGTATCACTTCGGTGACGAGATTGGTTGACAGAATTGCCCCGCAGGTTACCAGACAAGAGAAGATGATGATTGACCAATTAAATATTATAGGTAGGTACACCAGAGAACAAATTTCTAGCGTCGTAGGGTGAAGTGGTGCGACATTGACCGTTGTACTCAGCGTTGCCAGATTTTTTTTGGCTAGTCGCGGCACTTTAAACCTTTTAGAGTGAAAAAAGCGGGATTCTTTCGTTGAAAGCGGGATATAGTAAAAAAATATTTAAGTACACGTTTTTTTACTATGTCCTGTTTTCGACGACAGAATCCCGCTTTTTAGGGTTCCGTACCCAAAGAGTAAAAACGGGACCCTAATACTAAGACTCCGCTGTCCGTCTGTCTGTCTGTCACCAGGCTGTATCTCATGAACAGTGATAGCTAGAACTTTGAAATTTTCACAGATGACGTATTTCTGTTGCCGCTATAACAACATATAAAAACAGATAAAAAAATTAAGGGGGCTCCCATACAACAAACCTGAATTTTGTACCGTTTTTAATAACGGCAACAGGAAGATGCTTCAAATATTCACAGAATATTAAGTTAATTATTCACTTCAAAAATAAATAATTAAACTAATATAAAATATATTAAGGGGGCTTCCATACAGTACGGAACCCTTCATGCGCGAGTCCGGCTCGCACTTGGCTGATTAGTTTTCATCATATCTGTAGTTTTTAAATATTTATCTTTGTAAGTACCTATTTGAGTTTTAAATTACTTACGTTTACATGATAGCCATTGAATAAGTATTTTAATTAAAATATAACATTTTAAATCAGATTTACCCTATCGATCGAGTTATCCCCGAAAAGCGGGACAGACTCTGTCCCGCGCGGGACATCCCGCCCCACATATAAAAATCGGGACGTCCCGCGAAAATTGGGACGTCTGGCAACGCTGGTTATACTGCACACTGGTCACGTTGACTGTTGTCGTGTCGACAAATAGAAAGATATATTATGGATTAAACTTTAGTCCTGAATTTGGAAGAAATTTTTAGTCACTAAAGCTTCTTTCACACGTTCAGCGCCAAGTGTATAGCTATAGGTACTTATGGTATTTATTATACACCTACAGTAGGCGCGCGAGTTGAATGCAGAGCTTAGGAATGCGAATGTCGGATAGCGGGGGGCCGCTATCCGCACGCCCAACCCGCCCAGGCGCGTGAGGTGGGGCGTGCGGATAGCGGGGGGAGATGCTCCCGCTCCTTACCTCAGACCCCGACTGCATTCAACTCGCGCGCTATCTGTACATTGGCGTTTCCAAATACAGGACAATATAAGCGGTGCGGTGCGTTCCCCTAGAGATCCCGGATGTAACAAAAGCTCAGATGCTCAGAGAGCCAGGCCACTAATGGGTTTTAGAGTACAATTTCTAAGTTATAGCCATCTGCACCTCGAAATAGCAAAGTACATGTCTAACAAGATTTCCCTTTGTAAAAAAGCACCAAACATGAACCTGATAATTATTTTTCGCAAAAAATGGCAAAACCGCCTTCCTTCGTGTACAAAATTCGAATATTTCGTTCGAGTTGTTTACATTATTGTTGATTTCTGAATTGAGACCACCTCGGGAGTATACCCTTTCGAACTAAAGAATATTTTTTCAATTCAGTTCACAATTGGCTAAATTATCGATGAACTAATAAAAAAACATACATACGAACATAGAACCTCCTCTTTTTTGGAAGTCGGTTAGAAACCACCCACCAAAAGTAATAAACATCAGTAAAATCTGACAGATCTCGGAGCTCAAACGTGGAGTGGTGAAACAATTTTACAACATATCCATCCAATCCAAACTCGAAACTGCCATAAACTGAACACGGCGGTTTCCACGGATTAGTTCAAGTTAATTTATCTATGACTATGGATGCCTAGCGGATTCACTTGAGCTATATTAGCTGGGTATTGCGGCGTTTCGCCCCGCAAGCGGTTCGACCCGCGGGGCGAATCACCCATGACTCTTTTAGAAGGTCCCTTTTCGACCCACATTGTTTGGAGCGGGGCGAAAAGGGGCATTCAAATAGAATCATGGGCGATTCGCCCCGTGATTCACTTTTTAGGGTTCCGTACCCAAAGGGAAAAACGGGACCCTATTACTAAGACTTCGATGTCCGTCTGTCCGTCTGTCTGTCTGTCTGTCTGTCACCGGGCTGTATCTCATGAACCATGATAGCTAGTCAGCTGAAATTTTCACAGATGATGTATTTCGATTGCCGCTATAACAACAAATATTAAAAACAAAATAAAGTAAATATTAAAGGGGGGCTTCCATACAGTACGGAACCCTCCGTGCGCGAGTCCGACTCGTACTTGGCCGACTATTTTTTAATAGATAATGATTTAAGAAGAAGGTTAATATGTACAATACACCTGTGCGAAGCCGGGGCGGATCGCTAGTATCATTATAATTTCAACCAAAAATGTTGCCTGAGTCTGTCTTCCCGCTAAAATACAACGTGGGTGTCTTCAAATTCAGAGTAAATAGGCATGCTACACCCTAGACCGCATATTATCTGCTTAACGTCAGGCAGTATGTAGTCAAACGTAAACATATACCTACGAAATAATAAAATGCAATGGACCAAGCATCTGGGCCGGAATCCCAGAGGGATGTAGGTTCAAATCCTGCGAGCGCGTCAATTTTTGAAATGTTTATCACAAAAAGAACATTTCTATAAACCTAGTGTGTGAAGCACGATAAAATCATCTAAAAGATTAAATTATTCTATATCTGAATTTAATTTAATTTGTCTGCTCCAATTTCAATTCAATCATTCAATCAAAAATTTTTATTGACATAAAATAAGGTACATGTAAAATAATGAAGCCTCTGATTCCCAAACTATTCAGGGGCTGTACTACGAGAACCAGCGTCTTCTCCTATATTAACAACAAGTTATGCCAATTTACTTATACTTTCTTATATTACTTATTTAAATTTTACTATGATAGGTATTATTTAAATATGAGCTAAATACTAGTCTAAATATTATCATAATCAAGTACAAATACACAAATACATACAAATCAAATTCGATATGAACCATTACTATGTACTACTATAAATGAACTACTAATCTATTCACTATTTTTTTGTGTAATTACAGTTAAATATAGGTAACATAAACAAATACAATATTATATTAAGCACAAACTATAAACAACAAATATACACCTATCTTTAGCTATGTTATTATAATTATTGTTATTTAATTTTTATATATCAAAAAAAGGGATTTAAATACACAATTGTGTCTAGTATAAGCAAAACAAAACAAGATTAGATTTTTCTCTTCCTTCAAGCTTTCCACTTTGAACGAATGATTTAAGAATTCCCAGTGGTTTAAAAGATACCATGCGGACCATGCCGGTCCATGCCCCTTACGTTGAAAGAAATGTTAAGTAGCGTGACCAATATTTTATGTGTAGGTAGGCGCAGGTATAAGCATAAAGTGATAAATAAATTATACCTAAGGAATTTTACGGTAAAGTGCTGTAATTTTATGTTAATATACTGCCGTGCTAAAAGGTCTATTTTTCTTATTAAAAATTAAGAAGGGTAAATTCGCTTTTCTTTCGTGGTTCAGGATATTAAGGCCATTTAAAAAATGTACTCAGCAATGGGTAGTTAGGTAGGTAATAGCTGATCAGTAAAACGATTGATAGGTATATTGATTGATCCCTTTCATCAGAGAGGTAAACCATGCTAGCCTAGCGTAGTAGAGACCAATTAATTTTCAACTGTTTTTGTTCATAGAATTACTTAACTAAAATGTCACTTACAAATACTGATCATAGAGAAAGTTTTGACGACGAACATTTATACCTAATATTACATCATTGCTGGTCCGTGGTCTCTCGAGAACATTACGGCTCCATCGGCCATCCGTTCTTCGAACTATGTGCCCTGCCCATTGCCACTAGGACTAGGACGCCCATAGCGCAGCGCACGACGTCCATCGGCTAGGTGGACTGATGATATAATAAAGATCGCAGGAACGCGCTGGATGCAGGCCGCTTCCTACTGGCCTTATTGGAAATCCATGGGGCAGGCCTATGTACATCAGTGGACGTCCTACGGCTGATAGATAGATATCATTGTACACATCATTATGACTAATTTCTTTGAGAACAGGATATTATAATTATATAGGTACCAGGATATCATGAGCACACGAGAAACATCTCATATAAGCTTGCGGTGCCTCATATCTATCGGTAACTCATGTCTATCCCCCAAATAAATGCCGAAGACAGATGTACAGATGTAGACAGAGGTACTTCATTCGAGGCACGGTATGGAGATGTCAGATTAACTGTACCTACACCTGATATGTCGGAGTTTAATTTAAGTTGAACGTGTCGGTACAGTTGGTGCCACAAGTGTTGTTACAAGAAAAGTTGTAAATCTTCGCTTCAAATCTGTGAGTGGTAGCACCGTGCATTTCATTACTTTTTCGGGAATTTTATACTAGTCTTTTAACTATATGAAGTTAAATGAGAGTATGAAACTTTTCACGCAACACTTTAGTACTGGACACAGCTATTTTATAAAGCCACTGAACGACGTACAAAATAAAACCGCGGTATTAAAAGTTTTTTCTGTGATTAGGTATACTGTGATGGTATGACGGTATAACCACAGAAAAACTTTAAAACCGCGGTTTTATTTTGTACGTCGATCAGGGGCTTAAGGAAAGTTAAACTGCAAAAGAGGAAAGCGTCAAATAGAACGTAAAAAAGTTGTCGATTTTAAAACCGTGGTTTTAAAGTCGGTGACTTTTTTACGTTGTTCAGCTGCAATACACAATTATGACATAATTTCGAGATTCAATCAAACAAGAGGTCAGCTTATTATTTTTTGTACATATTATAAATTATCACATTTATTTAGCAACGACACACATCACATAACCCAGCGGAATGATAGATTGACAAATTGAAATGGCAGTACGCCCAGGCTTCCGACCCGTCTTTTAGAAGATCCTCAGGGAAGGCCTATGTCCAGTAGTGAACGTCCTACGGCTGAAACGATTAAACCTTCTAATATTTATTAACAACGGCAACACAATTTTGTAGACAAGCGTACTTACCTACGGTTAACCCCGTCTCGCCCACGGGACCCGTACATAAGTCGGGTGCAGGCAACTTATTCTAAAACTTGCCGGCACCTACGTTCCGTTTAAATTTATTATAATTGCTCGGGCCACTTCGAAACTATGCCTCGAGTTGCCTCTAATATGTAGGTATGTTCCGATTTGTTAAAACTTGCAACGAGCATGAGCATTGTGCGGTTTTGTCGGCTTTTTAGAAATCGAAATAGGAGTGAATGTCAACTCCTCAGATAAAATGATAATGATCATGGGGACTTATGATGACACTGATCAAGAAAATCTATCCTCTGAGGTAATCTGGCTCTGCTGGCATAAGACTCTAGCTTTAAAAAGACTGAGAAGTCCAGGCAATTTTATCTTCTATTCTACAAAAAAAAGAGAGATGCACGCTGGTTAAAATTTTAATTTTTATAACATGATTTTGTATCCGAAAAAAAGTTTATTTCTACGACATGAAGCGGTTTGGTCGCAAAACCACAATTTTAAATGTTCCATTATCGAAAAAGAAACGTTTCCCTATTAGACGGTATTCTGAAAACAAATCTTACGAGTAAAACGTTCAACGATAAATCTACCAGGAAAACGATACTGCATCTTAATTAGTTCAAGCATTAAAAATGATAAAATGCATGCATGCATGCGGTGGTGGTACATGCGGTTTTGAATCAGAAATAAAGAGATCCGTAGAAGAACCAAAGTTACATATCTCAGCACATTGGCTACTAGAAAAGGCAGGGGACACGGCAAGTCGTAAAGTTCTCGAGTGCAGACCACGTACCGGCAAGCGCAGCATAGGACGTCTGCACGCGACCACGACAGGATCGAGCTTGAAGCAAGCCACTTTGAAACCAGTCTATTTGAAAATTGTACTTAGTTATTTCCGTTCTGGCCTTTACTTCACAGGTACGAGTACATCTCTTCGATAGTCCCTTGACCATCGACCCGCATTCATCTCTCCCATATGCAATAAATAAACCTCATCTTTAGCCAATAGAAACTAGTAAGAAAAACCTAAGATAGTCCTCACTTGTAGTAATTGTTCTAAGACGTTTACTTCTAAAAAAAGGTAACTGAAATCGGCAAAGAAAGCATCATCATCTCTGTTGTAGCTTCTTTGAATATTCTGACCTAAGTATTTGACATGTCCCTTGTCCATCCATCCAGTTTTATCTCCCTACATGCAATGCAAGTGAACCTCGCCAATAAAACCGAGTTGTCGTTTAACTTTGGCCCGATATCCGGAAAGTTGGATCGATCCGGATTTATCCGGTGTTTAGGGCCGGTGACGGAGGTCGATCACCGGAGGAGATAAGTCACGGATCCAATATACTTGTTTGTGGAGCTTTATCTTGGCAATTGTGCTTGCTAATGAGTGATAGTGGCCGCTAAAGCTGCTGCGGAAATTGGTAACTTAGTTATGTCCGTTTATTGGGTGTTTTATGGAGATTCGGCGCAGATCACGGCTGCATGTAATATCGAATATTTTCTATAGCGAAGTACCTATTTAGGTATGATAGCGAACACATAGAGATATGCATGGGCGTATAGCTAGACGGTTACAGGTAAGCCTTGCTAACCATAGCATAGAAAACTAGATTTTTCCCGCGGCTTCGCCCGCATTATATTTCAAGGCCCTTCCTTGCCACTCTTAATAAAGGAAGTGGTAAAAAACAAAAAAAAAATCGATTTGACATTTGTTTAATTCGACAGTTCTATTTGACATTTCTTGGAGCGCATGCTATAATAGCTCGCAGATGGCAGACTTTTTCCTACTTCCTTAACACCTATCGTTATAATATAGATTACGCAATATCACTATAATTTATAACCTATGTGTTATTCTGATATATAAGCTATATTACTGCAAAGTTTCATCTCAATCCGTTCAGTAGTTTTTGCGTGAAAGAGTAACAAACATCCATACATCCTTACAAACTTTCACGTTTATAATATTAAGTAAGATTCACTCAAAGAAACTTAATAATCACTACATTATATTTTTTGGGGTGGGCATAAGTAAGCAGCGGAAAAGAAAGAAAAGAGAGAAATAAAATCTCTACTTAGTTACTGACGTAGCTGGAGAGCTAGAGAAGGTGGGAAGAGAGAAGAGAAGCTAGAGAAGGTATGCTAGATAAGTATTTAAATTTATGAAATAACTCACATTTCCCTGACACTCAACACAACACCATTCCCAAATTGGGTACAATAAAGCACTACAATATGATGATACAAGGTGATTATTTTTAAAAGGCGACAATATTATAGGCATTCATTATATTTATCATTATCATCAACTTTTGCTGTGGGATCAACGTTAAAACCGCGGAAAACAACACACACATGCGTTTCATACACTTTGTCGAGACATTTTTTAGGGTTCCGTACCCAAAGGGAAAAACGGGACCCTATTACTAAGACTTCGATGTCCGTCTGTCTGTCTGTCACCGGGCTGTGTCTCATGAACCATGATAGCTAGGCAGCTGAAATTTTCACGGATGATGTATTTCTGTTGCCGCTATAACAACAAATACTAAAAAGAAAATAAAATAAATATTTAAGGGGGGCTCCCATACAACAAACCTGATTTTTCAGTTTTTTTTTTATTATAGTAATAATGGTAACAGGTAGATGCTTGAAATTTTCACAGAATATTTAGTTTTATATTTACTTCAATAATAAAATTAAAATAAATTAAATATTTAAGGGGGGCTCCCATACAGTACGGAACCTTCCGTGCGCGAGTCCGACTCGTACTTGGCCGATTTTTTAACTTTGTATTGAGCGTGTCCAGGCCGTAACTGCCCAAAACAATAATTACGGATCATAAAATATTTTTAAGCTGTTACATGGCGGAAATTAAGCGCTAAACAATTTGCCCGG
This sequence comes from Hypomecis atomaria, assembly GCA_964007245.1. Taxonomy (NCBI): domain Eukaryota; kingdom Metazoa; phylum Arthropoda; class Insecta; order Lepidoptera; family Geometridae; genus Hypomecis; species Hypomecis atomaria. Next base: position 3,356,887 of record OZ023294.1, on the reverse strand, counting down.
TTGAAAAAGAAATTATTTTGTTGCCCAACCAACTCCCTCAGCAGGAACTCATTAAAACTCTCCCGGTAATCAAAAACCATTATATTTTCTTTTATTTATTCATCCCACAGTATATATGATTGTATCGTGTCAATTCTAAAATCTATGAGTGTAATTATTTTTACACCTATATCCTCGAAAGTACCTGTCCTTCGTAACTGACTTCAAAAACTTTATTTTCTAGGGTTCCGTACCCAAAGGGTAAAAACGGGACCCTATTACTAAGACTCCGCTGTCCGTCTGTCTGTCACCAGGCTGTATCTCATGAACCGTTATAGGTAGAAAACTGAAATTTAAACAGGTGATGTATTTCTGTTGCCGCTATAACAACAAATTTAATACTAAAAACAAAATAAAATAAATATTTAAGGGGGGCTCCCATACAAAAAACCTGAATTTTTTGACGTTTTTCGCTCTATATTAATAATGGTACCAGGTAGATGCTTGAAATTTTCACAGGATATTTAGTTTTATATTCCCTTCAATAATAAATAATAAAATTAAAATAAAATAAATATTTAAGGGGGTTCCCATACAGTACGGAACCCTCCGGCGCGAGTCCGACTCGCACTTGGCCGATTTTATTTTGTACATGTATGGCGCGAATACTCCGCCAATTACGGACCGTTTTTGATGATTCTTTTTTGTTCAATAGATGATACTTCAGAAGTGGTTAAAATTAAAATTAAATCCATTTAAAATTTATCGAAAATGGCTGAACCGTTTTGGAAAAATTAATGTGAAAATTATTTTGATGATCCGTGCGAACTATACGACATCAGAGGGGTTAGTCCAGGTTTACACGTAAATTGAAACTACAGATGTTTCCGTATGGATCTATACATTTTTGTACAGCGCCCCTGGCGGAAACGAGGAAGAACTAACCGAAATGTATGGAGCCACACGCAAACGCGAAAGTTTAAGTAAACCTCGCAAAACCTGGACTAAGGGCTCTGTACACGGTTGAAGCTGGTTATACTCGTATGTAAAGGTGGCCATACACGATGCGATGATTTGATCAAATTTTCGCTTCATGCCAACTGGGAACTCATTCAGTTAATGAAAAGATAGGAATTGGTGGTTCACGATTTGAACCACTTCCTGAATGTTAATTAACTCTTGTAATTTCAATTTTACGCGAGAAATGGTCAGAACTTTAGTGTGATTAAGAATAAGTGTACCCTTTGCCCTATTCATAGTAGCTGACTGCCTGGTTGCTGATTGTTTTTAATATTTAATTATGAATACTATATGCGATATACGAAATACAAGAAATAGAGTTAATAACATCCTCTTTTTTCTAAAATAGGTTAAGAAAGAATGTAGCGTAGTCTGAACGCACCGGACCAACCTTCAAATACTCCAAACATTTAATATGTCATAAAAACATAAAAATGAATACGAACATTGACATTGACGTTTCCTAAAATAAGCTGAAAATAGAGAAAATTAGTAAGGAGTCTTAATGTGATTGTAGGTCTAATTATGATTTAGACGTCGTTGTATGTTTTCCCTAGTTAGGACTTATGATGAAAATTACGATACTATGTATTACGAGCTCAAGCGGGCCCGAGGAGGACAACAGCGTATCTGGCAACGCTGTTATAAAGGACCGCACAAGCCTGGCCCTACTGCCAGGCGAGTAGGCACACAAAGTGCTGGGAGCACCGGTGCGTTTCTGGCTCCCGCCAGAAACTCTGCAGACGGTCCTGAGTGTTTCTAGCTTCCACTTAAAAACACTCTTGGGTCGTAGCCACAAGATATCCACAAGACCACGTGGGGTCATTTGTGTAGCATGTCATTCACATGGAGAATTAAAATATTGTAGCCGAGCCGAGTTGCGATCGTTATTGCACCGGTTTCTATTTCGGTGTTCTTCGACTATACTTCGGTTATACTTCGGCTACTTTTAGTAGTTAGTAGATTGTAGATTGTCACATGATTGTCATTCATTACAATTGATTGTCACTTGTGATTGTCACCTTTGGTACAATTCTGCCATTATAAAATCAAGCGTATTAAAGTGGCCATACACGATGCGATGATTTGATCAAATTTTCGCTTCATTCCAACTTCAGCTCATTCAGTTAATGAAAAGGTAGGAATTGGTGGTTCACGATTTGAACCACTACCTGAAGTTTGGCTCACACAAACTATGATCACATCTGTACATCAGATCAGTGCAGCAGGGGCCATGTAGTATCATCATGTACTTAACCATTGCTGGAAGGTAGTTATCGAAGAAACAAAATGACACCACCACCTTATTCGAAAAATATAGATCCTACAAAAAGTTGATGGGAATCAAAGTTGTAGGAAATCAAATTTCAAACAACTTCGGCTCCGATAATATCTCATGAAAAATTTAAATGACACCAGTTATCAAAGAAATAAAATGGCACCACTATCTAATTAGAAAAATATCTATCCTAGAAAAAGTTGATGGGAATCAAACTTGTAAAAAATAGAATTTCAAACTACCTTGGATCCCATATCTCATGAAAAATTCAAATAACACACGTTATTAAAGAAACAAAATGGCACCACTATCCTATTCGAAAAATATTGTCGGAACAAAAGTTGTTTGAGATTTGATTTTCTACAATTTTGATTCCAACAACTTTTTGTAGGATTGATATTTTTTTAAATAGAGAGTTATACCATTTTGTTTCTTCAATAACTTGTGTTACATAAATTGTCGTCAGAAGTTGTCGGAACAAAAGTTGTTTAAAATTTGATTTTCTACAACTTTGAAAATCATCATATTTTTGTAGGATAGATAATTTTTGAATTAGATAGTTGTACCATTTTGTTTCTTCAATAACATGTTAACACAAGTTATCAGTTTCAATTTTTATCAGAAGTTTTCAGAACAAAAGTTGTAAACGATTAGATTTTCTACAACTTTAATTCCCGTCAACTTTTTGTAGGATCGATATTTTTTTAAATAGTTGGTGTTACAATTTCATTTCTTTAATAACTTGTGTTATTTCAATTTTACAGCAGAAGTTATGGGAACAAAAGTTGTTTCAAATTAGATTTTCTACAACTTTGATTCCTATCAACTTTTTGTAGGATCGATATTTTTTTAAATAGTTTGTGGTACCATTTCATTTCTTCAATAACTTGTGTTATTTCAATTTTACAGCAGAAGTTATAAAACCAAACGTTGTTTAAAATTTGATTTTCTACATCTTTACATCCCGTCACCTTTTTGTAGGATCGATATTTTTTTAAATAGTTTGTGGTACCATTTCATTTCTTCAATAACTTGTGTTATTTCAATTTTACAGCAGAAGTTATCGGTACAAAAGTTGTTTGAAATTAGATTTTCTACAACTTTGATTCCCATCAAGTTTTTGTAGGATCGATATTTTTTTTAAAAGTTGGTGGTACCATTTCATTTCTTCAATAACTTGTGTTATTTCAATTTTACAGCAGAAGTTATGGGAACAAAAGTTGTTTAAAATTTGATTTTCTACAACTTTGATTCCCATCATCTTTTTGTAGGATTGATAGTTTTTTTAAATAGTTGGTTGTACCATTTCATTTCTTCAATAACTTGTGTTATTTCAATTTTTCATGAGAAATCATCGGAATCAAAGTTGTTTGAAATTTGATTTTCTGCAACTTTGATACCCATCATTTTTTTGTTAATACATTTTTGAATAAAATAGGGGTGTCATTTTGATTCCTCAATACGAGTAACTACCTATCTACCGGCAATGCAACTATATTAGCTCTCGCTGGACTGATCTGATGAATTGATGCGATCATCGCATCGTGTGTGCCCAGCTTCAGGTAGTAGTTCAAATCGTGAACCACCAACTACTACCGTTTGAATTAGTTAAATGAGCCCCCAGTGACGATAACTTCGCCGTTGGGCGTAGTTGTAGCCGGACCATTATAGGTTGGCGTACCTATATCAGATCATAGAGCTATTACAATTACAACCAGAGGGATAATCTGATTGTCATGAAAAATACCTATCTCATTTCAGTGACTGTTGCCGTATTATTCTCCCGATAACCCTGTTTGCCGCCTACGCAAAAACGACGGGGCGTTATAGTTATAGAAGAAAGAAAATTGCACATCTAGATACCTTTTTCGTTTTATTTGAAAAATATCAATCATAGAAAAAGTTAATGGGAAACAAAAATGTAGGAAATCAAATTATAAGCAACTTTAATTCTGACCATTTCTCGCGTAAAATTAAAATTACAAGAGTTAATCAACATTCAGGGAGTGGTTCAAATCGTGAACCACCAATTCCTGCCTTTTCTTTAACTGAATGAGTGCCCAGTTGGCATGAAGCGAAAATTTGATCAAATCATCGCATCGTGTATGTCAAACTTAAGTCGGTTATGTATAGGTACCCTTCCTTTTGTTTTCTTGTAAGTCTCTCTAGGTAAGTACACGTACGTTCAGCAGTGGACTATTAAATTAGCCTATAAAAAAAATTGACTGCAAAAATTCAACAGATAAGCAACGCACTACAAACATTAAAAGGGTTGTAATTATTCCGGATTAAAATAAAATACATATTTCAAGTATATGTTTATTTTTATTATTCCTTTTAATTCCGTTTATTTAAATAAGCTATTCGAAAGGTTTGGTTAAAAAAAAATAACTACATACAACGTGGCGTCTAATTAGCCATACCGATGCCAATGTCGATGCCGAAACCAATCCATCGATTTTTTTTTTTAAATACGTGGGAATAAACTAATTTACAAACAAACATAAGTACCAGATACGCGCGAATATCAATACCCTCCCTTGGTAATCGGGTAAAAAAGCTAAGGGCTAAAAAAGGCTAGTACAGTACTGTAGTACTTTGTAAATATATTCTGGAAAATTGTCTCATTTTGTTGTTTGATGATAATTCGAAGTAATCCAAGTGTGTATAAAGTTTTTATTCCCGTCCTTCACGGTCCGCGTCCGCGATGGAGAAACAAAGGAAACATAACATTTCCTTTCAGGAAAGTAAATAAAAAAATCGAATTGAAGGCAGAACGTCGCCGGTCGTAAACCTGAGTATTTGACAAACACGTCTCTTCGGAGAGCTGGGTGACGTAGAGCGAAAGGTCCTTCAATAATTTATTTCTGTGAACAAAGCACGAAAAATTCGTCAGTATGGTATGGTAAATTTGGAGATGACAAAAATTTCGAGAAATTCAAATTCAGAAAAAGCAAGTTTCTTTTTATACAGTAGGCCCAATTATGAAGGCGCTATCGTTATTATAATAGCTAATTAGCATATTTCTGTTTCTTTTTTACTTTAGGCATTCGATAGAGAAAACACTTTTTACGTTGCTATTAAATTTACGATGGCGCCTTCGTAATTGGGCCTTCTCTATGGAAATTACAGGAAAAAACATGGCCTTAAGTATTGGCACAGCCCATTGTCAATGCAGAGAAACGTCCTATTCGTTTTAAAGGGATGAGCGTACTGACGTGTCCCGCAGTATTTTAAACTGTTAGGTCAGTCGCGCGACGGACTCTGTCCCGAGCGCACGCAGTGAGTGCTACGTGCCTTATCGCTTGTTTACGTCGAGGTGCGCCGCGCGGAGCCTCCGCGCTCGTTAGCTATGGCTAACCACGTGAATAATGAGACAATACCAGCTTCTTTGGAGTTGCCGCTGTCCGATAATAGTGATGGTGAAATTGTTTGTGGACAAAATATACAGACGGGAGACCAAGGGGAGATGGAGCTGGACACGATAAATGAGCGTAACTGCGAAAAGCGACCGAGATCAAGTGAAGAGAGCGAGGAAGGTGGGGAGGAAGGATTTATATCGATTAATCGCCCAAAAAAAAAGTCGATGAAAAAAGATTTACCACTATCTTCTTCTAGCACGCAGGGCGTTAATGTTCGGCTTGAAACAGAAGACGGCGCAGACTCCTATTTCGAAGTTGGGCTGACCTCCACTGCTGATCCATTGCCGAAACAAATGGCTCTCGCCAAGATGCTTAGAGGAGAAAATATAGGCAGTATCAGCAGAATAAAAATTAAAAGCCCGTACAGGGTCCTAGTTCAATTCTCTGAAAAAACAGAGGCTGAAAAACTGATTAATTGCCCGAAACTGAAACAGTTGAATATTAGGGCTCAGTTTACAGACGAAGGCAGCCTGTCTTACGGCCTCGTCAAAGGCGTTGATTTGGAGATGAACGATGAAGAAATATTGTCAGCATTTAGCAGCTCAGTGGACATTATCTCTGTACGTCGTCTGAAACGTATGAACTTCGATGGAAAGTGGATCGATAGCGAAACGATCAGGCTATGTTTTAAAGATCCCATATGTCCATTATATATATATGCGTTCGGATGTAGATTTAAGGTTGAACGGTATGTGTTCCCCGTGACACAGTGTTCGGGATGCTGGCATTTTGGACATACTAGAAAATATTGCCCGCGCAATAAAGTTTTTTGCCCTAAATGTGGTAATGACCACGAAAATTGCGAGACAAACACATTTAAATGCCTTAACTGTAAAGGGCCTCACATGGCATTAGATAAAAAATGTCCATTTTTCCAGAAAGAGAAAAAAATAAGAGTTATTATGAGCGAACAAAACATAACCTATAAAAAAGCTTTAGATATCTATCTTGAAGTGAAAAAAGCAATGAAATACGCCAATATTAACCAAGAATACTCAACGGACTTCCCACCGCTTCAGCGAAATAATGATAATAATATGCATAACATTAACACAAGTCACGATAAAATGTATGAACCAAATGTGGCTTCATCCTCTGGAATAATATGGCCCAGTCTCAATTTGGAAAATGTAGAAGAAGAAGAAATAGAAGAAGTAAGAAGTGTAATTATTCCCTGTAATTATAAATCAAAAAGTCAAAAAAAAGCAAATCAAAAAAGTAAGAAAAAAACCTATAAAGAAGCTACACACACATCTTCGGAGACTATTATGGAAGATATGTCAAGATTTACTGAAGCTCAAGATGAAGAAAAAGTTCGTAAAAAGAAATGGAGACTAGACTGGAACAAAATTATTGAAAAAATAAAAGAAATTATATTTTCGGGGCAGCCGCTAGATCAAAAAGTTGCAGAGATCGGGAAGTTCATTCTATCTGAAATCAAATCTTTTGTTGTTAAATTATTCACTGAGGGAGATATGCTAAATATTTTTTTTAGCATGCATGATGGATAGTACACCAGATAAGGACTTCGCAATCAATATAGCTCAATGGAACGCACAAAGTCTTAAAGCAAAACTGACCTCTTTCCAACTTTTACTAATCCAAGAAAAAATACACATAGCTATAATTGCAGAAACGTGGCTTGAAGACAGAGATATTATAAATATAAGCGGCTATAATATTTACAGAAAAGATAGAAGTGACTCCTGGGGCGGTGTGGCAATCATTGTACATAAATCTATTCGTTCATATGCGTGTCCATTGAATCTGGCTAATTCAGGTATAGAAGCTTTACATGTAAAAATTTTAAATTGCAAACATCTAGAAAATGTTATATCTATATACTGCACTCAACCTGTCAAAACATACCCAAGTGATTGGGACATGTTATTCCGTACAAATTCCAAAAAGACTCTGATAGCAGGTGATTTCAATGGACACCATAGCAACTGGTCCTATAAAATCGATAATAGAGGGACACAACTGTTGGATTCATCGCTAGAAAATGGATTTATTGCTCTCAATAACGGAGATGCAACTAGAATTAAATTAGTTAATAGTAGAGTTCAACAGTCATCTCCTGATATAACCTTCGCCTCTTCTGACATAGCAATCATGTTCAACTGGAAAGTTCTCAGTGAAAATTTAAATAGTGATCACCTTATTATTAAAAGCACCTTAATCTACAAAGACACTTTAGATTTTAAAAGCAGGAGAAACTTTAAAAAAGCTAATTGGGAAGGTTACAGTGATGAGCTAGTAAATTCATTTTCTACTGTGAATTATATTAATCTTAACGTAGAGCAGTTATATAATTTTTTAGAGGAACAGATAAATATTTCTGCCGACAAAAACATTCCATATACAAAAATATGTACAAATCCTACAGCTAAATTTAGACCTAAAGAATATTGGAACCCTTCATTATCCGAGGCAGTAGCACAGCGTCGACTAGCCCTTAGTTCCTTTAGGAGAAATCCTACGCCTGACAATCTCAGAACATTTGAAGAAAAATCATTAAATGCACAGGACCTAATAACAAAAGCTAGGAATGCCAACTGGCATAAATTTTGTAGCAGCATTAATGAAACCACTTCAGTATCTGAGATGTGGAGGAAGATGCGATGGTATAAAGGCTATCGCCAACCTAGACACTACCCGCCTGAGATCAAGCAAAAACAGTTATTATGTAATTTAGCTCCAGATTCAGTCACAAACAAGAAACCACGTGTGACATCAAAAAATGATTTGTTACAACTGCCTTTTACAATACAAGAACTCGAAAATTGTCTAAAGAAAAAAGACACTGCCCCGGGTAATGACGGTATTACTTATTCCATGTTGTATCACTTGCCACGTATATGTAAAGAGTATTTAGTTTATTTGTACAATGAAATTTACATTTCTGGTGTGATACCACGCCAATGGCGAACAATATCAATAGTGCCAATACCAAAAATAAGCAACAATAGTAATAATAATGAAGATGCAAAACTTCGCCCAATTTCATTAATATCTTGTTTATGCAAAACATTTCATATTATGATAGGCAAGAGACTTGAATGGTATATAGAGAGAAATAAAATTCTGCCTTCCTATGCAACAGGTTTTAGAAGAGGTCAGTCCTGTCTGGATTCACTGGTTAGATTAGTGACCAGTATACAAATTGGCTTCTCTCTAGATCAACCAACAGCTGCTTGCTTTTTAGATGTTGAAAATGCCTACAATAACGTCTCCATCCATAAAGTAGTGACTATATTGGATGAACTCGAGGCAGGTACTTATATCTGTAACTACATTTGGGAATTTTTAAGCTTACGGTGTTTGCAAATAAAATCTGAAAGTACCGGCACTATATATAAAAGGTGGAGCAGCAAAGGGCTTGCACAAGGCGATCCTCTAGCTCCAATCCTTTTCAATATAGTAACGTACAAACTATGTAGTGATATAGCAAATGTGATATCGGTGGCACAATATGCTGATGACTTTGTTTTTTATATAAAAAGTAAAAATTTAAATTACTGTGAATCTCATTTACAAAGCGCACTGGATTCTATGACAACTAGATTAAATGATATTGGCTTAGAGCTTTCAGAAAGTAAATCTCAATTAATTTTGTTTAGCAGAGGACAAAAATGTAACACTATCAATATTAAAATCAATAACAAAACAATCAGGTCTGCAACTCACGTCAAATATTTAGGAGTCTGGCTCGATCAGTCTCTCCGTTGGAATAAACATATTAAGCATTTAGCAGAAAAAACAAATAAATATTTAAATCTATTTAAAGTACTTGCAGGTTCGAATTGGGGAATTCACCCAAAATACTTAAGGACCCTGTATATCTCATTGGTACGTAGTAGACTAGACTACGCAAGCTTTTTATATGACAATAGTGCCAAAGTACATTTATATAAACTGGATAAAATCCAAAACCAGGCGTTCAGAATAATAGGCGGCTTTATTAAAAGTACTCCCATTCATGTAATGGAAAGCGAACTGTGCTTATTGCCCTTACATTTCAGACGTCTTTACCTATCATATAAATTTTGCTTAAAAAGTCTTGCCGTCAGTAACAATGAATCTGTTGAAATGATTAATGTACTACAAGAATGGATAGATCTACCATATTGGCGAAAAAAAAAGAAACCTTTGATAATTTCAGCGTTTAATGAATGTAAAGATTTTGATGTTCATTCTTCTGATCTTATGGACATGTTTGCATTGCCTATATGGGTCACATATATTTATTTAACAGATATCATTAATTGTAATTTAGAATGCGTTACGAAGTCAAAAAAAAGTCATGAAGTCACGTCGCTCAAATTTGATGTCATTAAGGAAATAAATAGCAAATATTCTAATTATGTTAGATATTTTACTGATGGATCAAAGAATGTAACTAATCTCGGAGCGGCCTATTGTAATCTTGGAGATAACAGTTCAGCCATGTACAGAACAACGTCTGATGTATCAATCATGACGATGGAGCTTATTGCAATCTCAAAAGCTCTCGAACACATTTCAAACTTAAGTCACCGGTCTATTGTCATATTGACAGACAGTAAAAGCGCTTTGCAACATTTAATTCGTTGCGCTTCTGGCAGCAGAGGCGTATCAGTAGCGTACAATATCTTAAACAAAATCAACTGTCTAGTAAACAACGAGAAAGAGATAAAGTTGCAATGGGTTCCATCACATGTAGGTATAAGCGGAAACGAGGAGGCGGACAGATTGGCTAAACTAGCAGTGACAGAAGGATCCGAATTACATATAAAACCAAATTATACCGAAGTAATTTATAGATGTAAGATGAAATGTTTTTTTAAATATAAAGAATATTTTGATGAGAGAAGTAAACAAAAAGGCATTTGGTATAAAATAATACAAAGTCAACCTCCTCGAATACCGTGGTTTGTAGCATCTAACATGACTCGATCAATGATTGTATTAGCGCATAGAATTCGATCTGGACATTTTCCGTCAAAAAGTTTCGGATTCCTAATGAAAAAAGAAGAGTCGCCAGATTGTGATATCTGTGGCTCGGTTGAAGACGTATACCACTTATTGACGGAATGTGTGCGGAATAAAGGTCCGAGGGACTCATTGATGCTCGATCTGTGTTTAAATCGCTATGATATGGGTATGTTCACCCATATTTTAGCGACACCTTCGGCTGAAGCCGCAATTAAAACCTACGAGATGTTCAAGTATCAATCGCCCTTATCTTAGTAAGCGCCACGCCGTCGCGTCGACCGCGCGGCGGAGTCCGGCGGGTGCGTGATCACCACGGGACCAGCCCGGCTCCGCCGCGCGGCCGCGGCGACTTTATCTTTAGGTAGTGCTGTGCACGATCTGGACTGCTGGGGGCCAGCGGGTGCGCTGCGTCTGCTCCTTTCGGATAAGACGCAGCGTATGCTTGACCTCTAGCTTTCGGGGTTGTACACAGCATTATATCCACTACAATGTAGTATTTATGTCATAACGTAGATCAGGTTACGATGGGACTGACATGCCACTGTTGGCCAAAGTCCCCAATAAATTAAAGAATAAAAAAAAAAAAAAAAAAAAAAAAACTGTTAGGTATTATTAGAAATTATTACAAAAAACAAAATTAATTTACAAATGCCGTGCTATTGGAGAGCAACTAAAGTTATATTTTAGTATACTTAGCAGCATGTGAGGAAACGAAAAGAATTAAGTATTTTAATAACGTTTTCACTTTAATGGGGTATATCGAAAACATTTTTAGACAAAGCGTGAATCATGGCGTTATATTAAAAAAAATACAAAAATTAGCTTAACCATGGATAGTACAACCATGGATAGTGCAGCCAAAGCCATGCAAACTAGGTGAGTTCATACCTGTGTTTTTATGGAAAGCCTTCCCTTGAGTGAAGCTTGGTGTGGTTTGTACAAATGATCAAAAAGATTTACAATTAACCAAAATGACGTCTTATTTTTAAATCATTGCAAATTTGTAAAATAAATGTAAACACTTAAAATATATTCATAAAATTATCTAAGATATATAATATATAGATAGATTTATAATTCTTGTCAATAATGTTAATGAAAAAGAAATATTACTCTACCAACAAGAGGTTTTTTACAATACAAAACAATCAGCTTATTATTTGGCAAAATTGCGTCAACAGCCATTTTCTACCAAAACCTAAGAAAACAGACTAACACAAATGAATCTTACCAAAAACCTCCACCACCTCCTCCTAAAACAAACGAATCGAATAACAAAAACAAAATCCATTTTTCAAGCTATAAAACTCTCGTCTCGCCCATATTACCGGCGCAGTAAAATATTGCATTTGGTCACATTGTAAGCTCGGGGGTATACCTCTTTTATTCCAAGGAATACCTCTTTGTAACCATTCGGGGAAAGCCGGGAAATTACGATAATCGCAGGATCTCGCTGCTGCGGCTCACTATCTGTGTTTTCCATCGTTTACCCATCTCTCGGGGTTCTTAAATTTCACGCTTTTAGGTTTTGTGGCTTTGTGTAAGTTTAATGTGGTGTAATGCTGAAAATATTTATTCGTGTGGGTTAGTGTGCTTAGTGCTATTTTTTGTTTAGATAAAGCGTTTTAGTTTTACTCGTAGTTATATTCTTCATGAAACAGGTTTAACCTAATTCAAGCAAACAATTTTTTACATGTAATTATGGTGGCATAAACATGTGGCATTGATTTTTTAAATAAATTATTTATATTTATTTTTAACTAGTGAGGATGATGACCTATGTGTAATTAAGAATATATTTTTGGTAAAATTGTGACCACGTCCAAAACCACGTTCGCTGCAAGCTTATACTTACCTATAACGACTGCCTTGGTGGCTCAGTGGTTAGTGACTCTAACTTCTAGGTCAAAGGGGCGTGGGTTCGATCCCCACCCAGGACAAGTATTTATGTGATGAAAATAGGTGTTTGCTCTGTGTCTGGGTGTTATTTAGTTACTATCTATATAAGTATGTATTTAAAAATATGTATAAGTAGTATATCAGTCTCTGGCAGCCATATCACAAGCTTTGCTTAGTTTGGGGTCAGAGGCCGTGTGTAAGATGTCCTCAAATATTTATTTATTTATTTAAAAAAATATTTTTTACATTTATTTTATCGAGTGGTTAAAAAACGAATGAACGATCTTTTCTAGCTACAAGCTGAAAACAAATGGTTTATTTCGATGGTTTAAGGGTTCCGTACCCAAAGGGTAAAAACGGGACCCTATTACTAAGACTTCGATGTCCGTCTGTCTGTCTGTCACCGTGCTATATCTCATGAACCATGATAGCTAGGCAGCTGAAATTTTCACAGATGATGTATTTCTGTTGCCGCTATAACAACAAATACTAAAAACAGAATAAAGTAAATATTTGAGGAGGGCTGCCATACAACAAACGTGATTTTTAGGAGTTCTTTTTGCTCGCTATTAATAACAGCAAGAGGAATGGGGCTCCCATACAGTACGGAACCCTTCGTGTGCGAGTCCGACTCGCACTTGGCCGATTTTTTTCAAATAAATACTTAGCTACCTATTTGCATTTTCATTTCTGAAATAATAAGTACCTACTTGTAATGTTTTTTCTTAGAACTAAATCAAATTATTTGTTCTTCAAAACGAAATGATTATCTTATGAAATTGTACAGTGATTTTTTATCTTTACCTATAACAGTACCTAGTCCTGTCACAATGGTTAAGTTTAGTAAGTTGTAGGTACACCTGATTCGCAGGAATTGGATAGTAATTCTAACACTGCTAGGTGTACCCGTAGTATTCCACTGTCTAACCCACAGAGCGAATCTATCGATATCTAAAGTTTAAGCCATAGATACACGTATAAACAGACACGCCATTGATTTCGAGCACTTACAATACGGGAGCTAGCCAAGTAGCCAGTATACAATTACTCTAGCTAGGGGTGTCATTATACTCTTGATTGTGATACAATTTTACCATGAAACCAAGCTAGGAATCACGAAATAAAAAAATACTTGTACACATTGCTCATTCATCAGTCCAAAAAGTTAATGAACATTGTTCGACCAATAATACCTTGAAAAGTCGACACTAGAATAATTATTTTTCACAAAAAATGGCAAAACCGCCTTCCATCGTGTACAAAATTCGAATATTTCGCTCGAATTGTTTACATTATTCTTGATTTGTCAAAAACGGCTCAGCCGATTACTGTAAAATTCAAATGGGATCATCTCGGGAGTATACCCTTTCGAACTAAAAAAAAAAAATTCGATTCGGTTCACAATAATTGGCGAAATTATCGATGTTCATCGTATACAAAATTCGGATATTTCGCTCGAATTGCTTATATTATTGTTGTTTTTTTCAAAAACGGCTCAGCCGATTTCTGTAAAATTTAAATGGGACCACTTCGAGAGTATACCCTTTCGAAGTAAAAAGCATTTTTCGATTCGGTTCACAATTGGCGAAATTATCGATGAACATACACAAAAAAATACATACATACGAACATAGAACCTCCTCCTTTTTGGAAGTCGGTTAAAATGGGTGGAATAAGCATTTTCTATCTTTTTCACTATCTTATAGGGGGAGAGACGTAGAAGAACGACCATCACCCACGGGATAACCAGATGAGACAATTTTTTAAAATCAAATGTTAACTATTTACGAACACATCTATGATAGCTTGCCTATAAATAATGTCTATCGAAAAGTGTTCATGGCTGGTTATCTGAAGATCGATCTTTAGCGGCTCTTATGCCATAAGAATAGGTACAACTTTTTGATCAAATTTGACAAAAGAAAAAATGCGTAGAATAAGTATAGTCCATCTTTTTTGCGATTCAGGATTGATCCTGACATTCACTTTTTCCAGTCCCCCTGAAACCTCAAAAAACTCACCTTTTTTTGTATCAATGTACCAATGTATACACCTTTTTTGGTTTGTTTTCAAAAAATCGTTCATTACATATTTTAAATACAATTAAAATTATTTGAAATACGTTCATTCCAATGTTAATGCAATATAATTCAAGTACTAATATAGTCTATAAGTTTTTACTAACACCATGGATTATGTGATCTGATTAAAAACTTTTGATTTGAAAAAATAGAGTGCACTACTTGATATCGACATTCGCTAGTGCGAATAACGCCAGTTCGACAAAACTGAACTAGCCATCAACACTTTTCGATAGGCAAGCTATCATAGGCGTGTTTATAAATCTTCTATACTTCTATACTAATATTATAAAGAGGTAAAGTTTGTGAGGTTGTAGGGGGTAATGTCTGGATCTACTGAACCGATGTTGAAAATTCTTTTACCAATAGCAAGCTACGAGTGCATTTTTTGAGAGTATAAATATAATAAATTAACTCGAAAACACGTCCGTGATAGTCACAATATTTATAAAATCTGTCTTCTTTAGCCAATCGCACCCGGGCGAAGCCGGTACGGGCAGCTAGTAAATAATAATTTTATAAATAATCGGCAAGTACGAGTCGGACTCGCGCACGGAGGGTTCCGTACTGAATGAGAAGTTGAGAACCCCCCTTAAATATTTATTTTATTTTAATTTTATTATTTATTATTGAAGTGAATATAAAACTAAATATTCTGTGAAAATTTCAAGCATCTACCTGTTCCATTATTAATATAGAGCGAAAAACGGCTAAAAAATCAAGTTTATTGTATAGGAGCACCCCTTAATTATTAATTTTATTCTGTTGTTATAGCGACAACAGAAATACACCATCTGTTAAAATTTCAGCTGTCTAGCTATCATGGTTCATGAGATACAGCCCAGTGACAGACAGACTGACAGACGGACATCGAAGTCTTAGTAGTAGGGTCCCGTTTTTACCCTTTGGGTACGGAACCCTAAAAAACGTCCAGCTACTGTGGATTTCAAATCAGTTGCTCGATTTTTACTTACGAATTAACCGGTTTTTCCCGGGCTGGGGTAAAATATACCCACATGTTGTACTTGGAAGTACCCTTCCTCCTTTTCTAGTTCTTTTGGTGATTACATTGACAAAACTATTACACTGTATGAGAGTGTTGTTTGAATAGGCATGATGAATAAAAAAATATAACTAGACCGTCAGAGACACTATCAAAAAATATTAGACACGTATTTTTTCATTTGTCAATTAAACAAAACTTGATGAAGATATAGACCGTCAAAGTTCCGCGTGACGTCACAAGTGCCATACAAATGTATAGACTTTTGTAAGAGAGGTAACGTCACGACTCCCTCTTCCAAACTTTGACAAGGTTTATCTTTGTCATTTGTTGTTTGATTAACAAAAGAAAAAAATACGTGTCCAATATTTTTTGATAATCTAACTCACGGAATAATTATAATAATGATTATTTACCCTGTCATCATGCCTATTGTAGTTGTGACGTAAGTATTTAATACCACTGTCTATCAATACCACCTCTGTGGAGTTTGCTCCACGTTCTATCCCTTCGTATGGGAATGTAGCAATCCTCAGTGCAACCTGCGCTTAAATTATGCGATCGACGCCGAATAGGTGCAGCCGAGCTACTCGTATGTACCCACGGTGTGGAACATACGCTACGTTCCCACTAGGGATTACATGAATCGGATATTTCTGTGGATATAATATATATTCTATAGCAAAGATGTGATGGTGTTGTAAGCCGTGGTGGTATAGTGGTAGTATACTAAGCGCCACACAAGTCGGCAGATGAGAAGTTAGCCGCAGATGACACTTCGCCGTGATTCGCTAATTTTTGCGCATGTGTGCACAATGTCGAAGCCGTGTGGTGTAGTGGTGTTACGGGCGTAGGGAGCGCGTGGGAGGCATGAGGTTGGCGGGCGGGTGTGCCCCGACGTCGCGTCTCTCTGGCTCCCTCGCATACCTATATTTCGGCTTTTGTGCAGCGTTCTGCGCATACCTTCCCATCCGCCGGCTTGTGTGGCGCTTTGTTTAACACTCGCCTATCATCAGTGAGGTCGTCAGATCAAATCCCGGTCCCGTATCAATGAGTTCTTTGAAACTTATGTACGGGTTTTCACACGACTGCCTTTTCGATGAAGGTAAAAATTGAGAGGCAATCAGCATATAATTATGTATTTTGATTTTGAAAGAGATTCGTTGATTCGGTGTCGTATGTTATGTATAGGTTATTCACTTCATTGAAACTAGCGTGAAGATTCATTATTAAATTTTATATGAAAAACCGGATACACTCACGAAAATATTTGAAACGGCCGAGCCGCTATGCGCCTGACCGGTTTCAGTGCGCGAGCGTCCGTCATCGGGGACGCGCGTATTCCCTGATGAAGGAGTACTAACTACTTCGAAACCGGTCGGGCGCATAGCGGCTCGGCCGTTTCAAATATTATCGTGAGTGTATCCGGTTTTTAATATAAAATTTAGTATAGGTTATTATTAGAATTCATTAGAAAGTATGTTGTTTAAGTAAGTATATTTAACACATTTATGCACACCCCATCGCCTAAACCTTTTTTTGTCAATCCTTTACTAGTAACGGTTGCCTGGAAGAAATTGCTTTTAAGCGATAAGGCCGCCGGTTGTAGCACTACCTATAAGTTCCACCAAACTTGTTTTCCTAGTTTATTTAAGTTTCGGTGTGACAATAAAGAAGTGATCTATCTATCTATGTGGATCCACCAACCCAGCGCCAGCGTGGTGGATATGGCCCAATCATCCTTGGCAGGTGGGCAGGCTTGTTCAGTAGTGGGTTATCAAAAATGCTGTTGCAATACCAATGAGTAATATTTTCACACCACGTGTTTTTCGAAGAAGGAACAAACGTCCAAAGATATCAATGACATATGTGAATTTAGTAACCTGCAACTAGGCTAGTTAGAAAATATGGCCCAATCGATTTTTCTTAGCATCGATCAAAATAAATTTGATTTTGGTAGAAGTTCTATAGTAGGTTTTTTGACCGACGAACCAAACCGGAGGAGGTACTCAATTCGACGCGTATATTTTTTTTTTATATAACCACGCAGAATTTTTTTCATAGTAGTCCGATTTCAATAATTCTTTTTTTATTGGAAAGAATATACTTCGAAATTGGTCCCATTAAAATTTTATTGAAATCGGCTGAGCCATTTTTGATAAATCAAGAATAATGTGAAAAATGCTTCATCGATTCGTGCGAAAAATTCGCGAATTCTGTACACGGGTGAAGTCGGTCATGCTATTTTTTGCAAAAATTATTATTCAATATTGAATGTTGCTGCAGAGCAGTCAAGCTCTAGAGTTTTGTAACTTAGGCTCGGCGCAAACGGGCCACAGCTATCGGTGGCGGCCGCGCGCTACCAATACATCGGATCGGACACTACTGTAGCGGGTGGACGCCACAGGCCACATGCGTGCGCCGCGTTTTAGGAAATAAATATTTGGGGACATCTTACACACGATCTCTGACCCCAAACTAAGCAAAGCTTGTGTTATGGCTGCCAGAGACTGATATACTACATATACATATTTTTGATATATACTTATATAGATAGTAACTAAATAATACCCAGACACAGAGCAAACACCTATGTTCATCACATAAATACTTGCCTTGGGTGGGGATCGAACCCACGCCTCTTTGCCCCAGAAGTTAGGGTCACTAACCACTGAGCCACCGAGGCAGTTATAATTTGTCATAATAAATGTTTGAAAAATCACGTAAACTGACTGTCGCTCTCTTATAGAGAGTACCTATATTGTTCTGTGTTGTCGCTAGCCACCGGTGGCTGTGGTCGGTGGCTCGTCTGCGCCAAAACTTAAGTCACCATGATATAGCTTAAAAAGATCCAAGACTAACAAGAGTAAAGTAAAACGGCGGTAATGTATAAAACGTGGTGACAATAGCGAAGACCGTCGTTCGTCGTAGCGTAGAGCGGCGTCTTATTGGCCGGAATCCTCGGAGCTGCGGCCGCGAGCGCTGACTCGGCGGGTCTACTGTAGAACGAGTGACAAGCGATTAGCGGGTGAACTAAAACAACAAAAAGATAAAAGTGGGCTAAAATATTGAGGAAATATAATAATTTATTTTTAATGACTTGAAGGAACCGTAGGAATTTTTCGGGAACACAATAGCTCGAGTGTCATTTTATAATCTACTAGCGACCCGCCCCGGCTTCGCACAGGTTTATTTTACATATAAACCTTTCTCTTGAATCACTCTATGTATTAAAAAATACCGCATCAAAATCCGTTGTGTAGTTTTAAAGATATAAGCATACATGGGGACATGGGGACAGCGGAAGCGACTTTGTTTTATACTATGTAGTGATTTTGTAGCCTTGTTAGGGGGTCAACCTACATGAGAAATTAACAGGAAACGTTGAATTCCTAGATATGTTTTGTCGTCGAGAACAAAACACTTAGTAAGTGAGGTAGTATTTAACTATCGACTCAATTGGGGAACAATAGTTTAAATAAGTAACGTCTTCTCGTCCGACAAATCTCAGTGCCTCAAGTCGAAAGTTTTCGACCAGTGTGTGTTGCCAGTGATGACTTACGGCACAGAAACGTGGTCTCTCACTATGGGCCTTATTAGTAAGCTTCAAGTAGCCCAACGAGCCATGGAGAGGGCTATGCTCGGAGTTTCTCTGCGCGATCGAATCAGAAATGAGGAGATCCGTAGAAGAACCAAGGTTACCGACTTAGCCCAGCGGGTTGGCAGGTTGAAGTGGCAATGGGCAGGGCACATAGCACGGAGGACTGATGACCGATGGGGTCGAAAAGTCCTCGAGTGGAGACCACGTACCGGCAAGCGCAGCGTAGGACGTCCACCTACAAGGTTATATATATATATATATATATATATATATATATATATATATATATTTATCCCGCAAACAATTAGACGTCTCCTGAAGGCGAAAGTGCATTTAAACTGGCGTCCACCTGCTTTTGACGTCCGCATACCGGACGCCACTTTGTTGGTCGGTGCCACTTAGGTCCTATTGGTCCTAGCTAGCCGTAGTACAAATATCGACGGAAGCTGAGAAATCGTTAAAACGGTTGCAAAAAAATATTGAAAAGTTCCCGGAAAAATCTCAGCGCAGGGGTGGCGCTGCTGCAGCGCGTATATCCACAATAGTATATCTGAGAGAATTCCTGACTACACAATCGCGTATTTGGCGTCCACAATTGCGACGTTGCCAGCTCGCTTATGAAATCTGTGACAATAGCTCAAATATTATTTCTACCTCAATCATAACAAAATATATCGTCTTCGATCACATACACGATGTGTAATATTCGGCGCCCGATTTCATATTTTTGAAAATAATTTTTAATAATAATAATAAGTAATACGTCGAGTTTAATATGAAAATTCATTGACATGTTTTAACTGACTTCAAAAAAGGAGGTTCATAATTCGAATGTATGTTATTTTGTTTGTTACGTGATTACTCGTCCGAATACAGTGAATCGATTTTGACGATTCTTTTTTGAATTGATAGAGGTGGTTCGAATTTTGCACACGACCGAGGTTGGTATTTAATAAAAAACTAATAAAATATAATTTTATTGGTATTGGGTTGCAACAATCTGATGTTAAGCTTTATACTTTGTACGGACGCCCGATAGTTGTATACGGACGCCTAATATCCACATGTGGACGCCAAATAGCTGTATACGGACGCTCATTAGCTATATTTCAGTTCAGTAGCCTGGCGATCTTGATTTCAGGAATACGATACTATAAATGAGGTAGTTCTGTATGACTACAAGCTAACAACTGTAAGATTAAAGCACTGTTCCCAGTAAAATTTTCACCTATCTATATATGAAGGGCAAAAGGGCATTTTTTTTTTTATTCTGAATAGGTTTGCGTTTGACCACATACTGCCTGTTGTTAAGCAGATAAGCGGTCTAGGTTGTAGCACGCTTACCTAGAAGATACCTATTTACTCGGGATTTGAAGACGCCCACATTGTACTTTAGCGGGAAGACAGACCCAGGCAAAGCGTTCCACATTCTGGCTGTTTCAGGTATCAACGCACAGGCCAAAATGTTAAGGCCAGAAACTTAAAATTTCGCACACCTATAATATTCCTTTTACGTTTTAGGCATCCACTGAGCAAGGTTTTTTTTGGAAATTTGGCTTCTAAAGGAAGAAAACGGGCCTTTTTAGATTGTATGAAACTCTTTATTCTCTGGCCCGATTGATACGAAACTTGGCAAAAATATTTTCGAAACAAAATTAAAAATACGTTTGATTCAATTTTTGTGAATTTATTATCCTGGGTAGAGCCCCAAAGTTTCTCATGTAAAACATCGATAACGACTAACGAAGTGAACGGATATAATAAATACAATTAGGTATATGAGAAGCTTATAATTAAGATGTATCTGTACAAGAGCTACGGTCATCCTGTAAAATCCGTACCATACGTACGGATACCTAGGCATAACTAATTAAAATGATAACTTTTAACAAAACAAATTTTTGATTTCTAGTGAAATTTTGTGTAGGAATAGACAATAAATATTACAAATTAGCACATTGGCTATTACACAATTAAGTAATAAAATAATTTGATAAAAGGAACAAACGGAGTCTAATTTAATTTTGTTTGAAAATAGCCCACAGTAACTAGGCTAGAATATAAACTTTGATGTTCCAGAAAGTATTAATGATTCCTTTAGAAAAATTAACTTTGTTAAGAAATTATTCTATCACATTCAATAGGCTGAAATATAGATATGGGAGTAAGCAATTATGTAGATTCATTTTCTTTAATATTGTAAAATGTGAACAGTTCCAGTTCTTAGAGAACATTACAAATTAAAAATGGAACAATTTTTTTTACTATTTTTTACTAACTAAATGACCATAAATTATGATATTGAAAAAATACTAAGAACAAACGGGCCAAATCATTTCAAACAATTACGAATACTTAAACAACGCGGGACAAACCGCGGGCTACTAAGATTTTAAACAAGTACTTAAATAACGTGGTCCTAACCGCTCGCTGGCTATTTTAATAATAGCAAGTACTTATGCATGCAACGCGAGCCAAGCTTCAGTCGATTGAAATTTTGTTTGAAAATATAGCTTACATAACTAGGACATAAACTTTTGATGTCCTGGAAAATAATAGATGATTAGTTTTTAAAAATATCTAAGTATAACTTTATAAAGAATGTAATTTAATTATTGACGGGCTCAAATATAGATACAGGAGTAGGCACTTACACGGTTTAGCTTTCTGTAATCATAAAATTTTTTTTTTTTTTTTTAAAAACACAACTGACTTTAATCGTGCACAAAATTCGAATAATTCGCTCGAATCGATGTCAACGTTTTAACATTATTGTTGAGTTTTCAATAACCACTAATACGATTTCGAAAAATTTTAAATAAGACTACCTCAGAAGTATATTCATTCGAACTAAAAATGTTTTTTTTTTTTTTTAATAAGTTCTCAATTTGCGATAATGTCGATGAAATAAAATATATTTAGACGAACATACATCTTTCTTTATAGAAACCGTTTAAATTGGTTTCCACAGGCGTGAGTTAGGGAACCCTACAATTTAAAGAATATAATTACTCAGTTTTTAATGAATTTTTACCAAATAGATGACCATAAATTATCATATTGATCAATCACTAAAAAACGGGCTATTTTCATTTTGAGCAAGTACTTGGCAGCGCAGGCCAAATCGCGGGCCATTATCATTTTAAGTAGAACTAAAATAATGCGGGCCAGATTGCAGGTAATTATCATTTTAAGAATGTACCTACTAAGACAACGAGGGTGAAGCCACCGGTGTTGAGTTAGTATATATAGAAACGGAAAAGTGACTGATTCAGGTATCAACGCACAGGCCAAACTCTAAGAGTTATAAAGGCTAGAAACTTAAAATTCGCACACGTATTTTTCTTAGAACGTAGGCATCCACTAAGGAAGCATTTTCGAAAATTCAATTACTGAAAGGGTAAAACGAGTCCTTTGAGATTGTATAAAACTTTTTATCTACACTAATGTTGTAACATTCTACTTTTTTTTCCAATACTTGACTTATAATGACTACTGTTATAAACAACAACAAAACACTCAATTTAAGCAATTTCACATGATGTTATAATATCCACATCGATATCGTAAAATCTCATTATAACATCAATAAAACGCGACCAATTAACCTGGCGAGCCTTATGTCAAAATCCTCATACAAGTTGTATAAAATTTTGATATTAGGCTGGCTTTTGAAAACAGTTGGGTTATACGTGAAAACTTCGTCGAAACTACTAAACTTACATACACAAAACTCTTTGGTAAGATCTTGTGCCAATGAAATAAAAAAAGAACAGCGCGCGCTCGCTCCTGATTGACCCTGCGCGCGCAGCTGCGCTCTCATTGGTTAGATTTTAATGGCGCCAAGTTCACTGTGACAATACACGTACGCGTGAATTTAATGTTTCTTTTTTATTTTTATTAGTGAAGATAAAGTAGTGTATGCAACTGCATATAACACGGGTATTAAAACACTCGTTACTATTATGAAACTCGCTGCGCTCGTTTCATAAACTCACACTCGTGTTTTAATACCCTTCATTATATGACAGTTGCATAAACTACTATTATTCTCTCGATTGATAGACTTTAAATTTGGCTTAAGTACTCTTCAAACTAAATTAAAATATGTTTTGTTCAATTTTTGCGGTTTTTTCATCCTGAGAACCCAATTAAAATCCTACAGTTTGTATAAATAAAACATTCATTACAAAAACAAACAAATGAACGGATTCAAACTTATGTAGCTATTGAACGTCCGTATAAAGCTATTTGGCATCCGTCTGTGGATATAAGACGTCCGTATACAGCTATTGCGCGTCCGTACAAAGTATAAATATTTACGTTAGTTAGTTGAAACCATATACCAATACTGGCAAACAAAGCTGGTCTTATCGGAGATCTTTAGGGGAGGCCTATATCCAGCAGTGGACGTCCTATGGCTGAAAGGAAGGAATAGGTCACTGCGGACCGCGGGCTTGAGCTAGTTCATTATACTAAACTATCATTTTATTATTACATATTAAGAAATATACATAACAGGTACACAACGTACCTACCAAATTTCTTTAAATTTCATTCAGTAAGTGTTGCGTGAAAGACGGCCATACATTTACTATTCAATCCATTTATCTACGCTCACATAGATCAACTTTACTACTAGTAGACACATTTAATTACATACGTGTATAGGGCATCCGTATATTTATGGACCTGATAACTATTGGAACTTATTAAATGGAGAAACTGTGCACTACAGACAAGCGATAGGAAAAGAAAGAGATAAAAACCCAAAGCTGGCAACGTCGCACTCCCAAACACCGTCCATCCTTCGAGGACGTAAAATAATCCATGCCATAGTCAAATAAGGATCAATATATCTAGGATGCCTAGAATGCATCACCATGATTCGGGGTTCAAAAATGTCTGAGCATGACTGCAAGACGAATATCGCGATAAATAAAATTATCGGAAAATGACGTATCCCACGAAGCTGGAAATCAAAAAAGCAAGCAATATTCATAAATATATGATAAAAAAAGTAAAGGGAACCGGGGGACGTCACAATGATGCACGACGAGCATGACGCCAAAATGACTTTAGGATGTAAATATATATATATATATATATATATATATATATATATACATTTATTTATTTATTTTTTGTTGGAAAGAGTATACTTCGAAATTGGTCCCATTAAATTTTTATATATATATATATATATACGCGTCGAATTGAGTACCTCCTCCGGTTTATCTGGTTATATATATAACAATTTTTTTTTTGTTGGAAAGAGTATACTTCGAAATTGGTCCCATTAAAATTTTATTTCAATCGGCTGAGTCATTTTTGATAGATCAACAATAATGTGAAAAATGTAACATCGATCCGTGCGAAATATTCGCAAATTCTGTACGGGTGAAGTCGGTCATGCTATTTTTTGCGAAAAATAATTATTATAGACCTCGACCGTAGGTAAGGAATTAAGGATCCTTTGACTTGTTCCGTCTCCAACGAATTAGCGAACAATAGGGCGCTGTTTACTTGGAAACTTTCCTCGAATAATGCGCGTTTTATAAAGAGCGTATTTTGTACAAGTGTCCGTAATTGATGTGCTGACATTTTTGGAGCGAATTTGAGAACGGATTAGATTGATATACTTTCCGTACCTACATGTTACCAGATGTTTTCACAGTTAGAGCTGGACCTGACTGGATGAAAAAAGCAAGAGATAGAGAAGAGTGGAGGGTCCCTCCACTCTAGGGGAGGCCTATGCCGAAGAGGCAAATTCTACGGATAGATATTAAGTTGTGAATGAATTCATTATAAGTTGTTAACCGTAGTAGAATAAATGGCTTTTAATTTTAATTTTTATACACGTTAACGGATGCTTGTGCTTCAATTGATTTTAGTTTCAGTTGGTTTTTAGGGTTCCGTACCCAAAGGGAAAAACGGGACCCTAATACTAAGACTTCGATGTCCGTCTGTCTGTCTGTCTGTCACCGGGCTGTATCTCATGGACCATGATAGCTAGGCAGCTGAAATTTTCACAGATGATGTATTTCTGTTGCCGCTATAACAACAAATACTAAAAAGAAAATAAAATAAATATTTAAGGGGGGTTCCCATACAGTACGGAACCCTCCGTGTGCGAGTCCGACTCGTACTTGGCCGATTATTATTCTAGTTGTGCAAACTTGTTTTTGTTTTTATTTGATTTAGGCTAGATAGTTTATTATTACTAATGTTATAATGGCTCTTTCGTGGTTTCGCCCCACAAGCTATTCGTAATGAGTAGCGAGGGGTGAATTAAGGTACCGAGACAAACCGAAAGGTTTTTTGGTGCTGTTATATGTATAAGTATACTGTATATGTATTTGTTTCAAATAAAAAAAAATGTAGAATAGTTAAAGAGCGTTGAGCTAATAAAAATAAATTATAATCAAATCCGAAAGAGTGTTTGTTGGTTTGTTCCTCTTTCACGCAGCAACGGAGCAATGGATTGACTTGATTTTTAGCATGTTAATTACTAACATAATACTTACACTAATCCTTGACATTGTAATCAATTTAAACATAATCTTAGACATTTATTTTTGTAATATTAATTCGATTTGATAATAATAAATTGAGCTGCCAGTAACGTTGCACGCCTTGAATAGGCAAGTTTGTATTGAGCCATGATTATATATTTATACCACCAATGTAACATGCAAACTGCAATAAAAAATTTGACTTTGACAGATAGTTTGAAAGACGAACGGTGACATAGGCTACTTTCTATCCCAAAAAAGTAGAATAAGAAAAATGTAAAATGAAGATCTTCATTAATTTTAAATTTCACGCGCTATAATTATTATCTATGGTGACGCAGCACTATGTTTACGTCTGTGTGTCTAATTGTCTATACCCACTGAGAAAAATACTTCGATCAGGAATACACAAAATACTATATCTTTGTGAAATAAAATATATCACATTGAAATAGTGATACGTTAATAGTTTTTTCGAATTATAAAACGTTAAGTGAAGCAATAGCTTTTACTCGTAATGTTGTTTCAAAAACGGCTCAGCCCATTTCTGTAAAATTTAATAGGGACCATTTTGGGAGTATAGACTTTTGGAACTAAAAAATATATTTTCGACTCGGTTCACAATGGGCGAAATTATCGATGTTCATCGTGTACAAAATTCGGATATTTAGCTCGAATCGCTTATATTATAGTTGGTTTTTTTTCTAAAACGGCTCAGCCGCTTTCTGTAAAATTTAAATGGGACAACTTCGAGAGTATACCCTTTCAAGCTAAAAAAGATTTTTTCGATTCGGTTTTCAACTGGCGAAATTATCGATGAACATACACAAAAAAATAATACATACACACGAACATAGAACCTCCCCCTTTTTGGAAGTCGGTTAAAATATCACGCGGCGAAGACGCGACCAAAAGCTAATTCCTCATATTTTTTAATTAAATAGAAGAAATAAAATAACGCTTTGTACGAGCATAGTTCCCGTGGCTATTTCGGTGTAACGTATGAGGCATCTCCGTAAACCTTAAATTACATTAGTTAGCCGGTTCGTTGGGCAGTGGTCGAATTGTTGGCATACAGGCGATTTATCCCGTAATTTGCTTTTACGCTAACAAATGCCACATATTTATACTCTAGAGTAGTATACAGGGTTACTTCTAATCAATTAGCATCATTTTAAAGGCTTATTCTGTTCATCAAAACTAACAACTTTTGTTCTGCGACTTTTGTCAAAACTCAAAAATAATCAGCTGTTCCATACATTTTGTCGAGGGTGAACGATTTCTATGGAATAACAACTTTTTTTTGGAGTTATTAAAAGTCGTAGAACAAAAGTGGTTAGTTTTGATGCACAGAATAAGCCCCTAAAAGGATGCTAATTGATTAGAGATAACCCCTGTATATAGAGCATCAACATTTTTAGTAGAGCAAAGGGTCGAGTCTGTGATGCTTTGCAACGTACAGGACCTTTAGAGGTGTCACTAGATCTATGTAGGGTAGACGCACCGGTTGTGGCCACCTTAGTAACATTTGTGACCACTTTGAATTTTCACAATTAATGAGACAATTTTATGTTAAAATAATATTGTTGAAGAAATTTTCAAACATTTATAATCACACAAACAAAATTTGTGGTATTACATTTGTAAGGTTTTCTTTAGTTTATGATCTTATTTTTGCACTATTATTTGATATACTTGAGGAATTTAAATTTAAAAGACTGGAAAGACCGTACGTTTTGCATATAGAGGGCGCTCTCGTGCGCAGTTCAGTGGCACTCTTAAATGTCCAAGAGAAAAATATTGTATGCTGCTGGTTTATTTAATATAAAAACCATTTATTACGAGGTATCACGGAGTTTTATTTGCTGAACACCAACTACGCCAGGGTAAGATTGGGTAAGGATCACACATTGTTTATAATTTTCATTTATGCAATAATTTTGACTCCAAATGGCCACAACCGGGTCAGTGGCCACAACCGGTACACCCACTATATTTATGTTCACCATCATTAACTACTTTTCGTCCTGACCTGATCTAACCTAACCTAAGCTCAAAATTGCGACAAAATCTTGGAAACAACTTACATGCAGCGCGATCTTAATGACGTTATCAAGCTACCTTGGGGAAAGACGTCCTACCGTATGGTGCCCTTGTACGTGGTCTCCTCTAGAGTAGTCTAGGGAGTCTAGAAAATTATTAGATCCCATGGGTCGTTCGTTTGTGTTTTGTCCACTGCCATTTGAAAAGTTTTAAAAGGCGTCCATCACGTTTAAGATTTTTTAAGTTAAATTTTACCTTAGACATTTTTATTCCATTCCATTTCCATAAATATAGAATTTTCAGAAGCAAAATATCACTGCCATTTCAAATTGCTTATCCGCTAGGTTATGTCGATAAAGTAAGTTCGTATAGGCCGGGTGGCTAGCCCTGGTGTCAGAGTTTTTAGGCCGCCTGAAGGCATCTGACTTGACTAAACGGTTAAAACAACCGGGACCTACAATTTAACGTGTCATCCGAGCCACGGTAGCGCTCAGTTGGAAAATGCGACCCGCGGTCACCCATCCAAATACTGACCGTGCGGAACGTTGCTTAATTTCGGTGATCGATGTATCATGTCGATTATTTTGATTCTTCATCAAATCTCATTTCTGACTCAATCTCTCAGATTTACCTCTTCATGTTGCCCCCGATAGTTGCTAAGATGCAACTAACCTTTTTTTTTGAAAATAATTTACATATAGGTACTTGCTGGTCGGCCTTTTTTCCTGAGTTAAGCAATATAAGTAACTCAGTTACGGAAAAAATATGATGAAACTTCCCAGTTAAGTATTGGGGCAGCATGTATTTTTGGGCTTTGAGCTATATTCAACTTATCTACAAACATATTTATTTTTAATCGACTTCCAAAAAGGAGGAGGTTCCATGTTCGTCTGTATGTTGTTTTTTGTGTTTCATCATCATCATCATCATCATCATCAGCCTGTATCGACCCACTGCTGGGTATAGGCCTCCTCTCCCTCGTGCCAGTTTTCTCTGTCTCAGGCTGATCTTTTGTGTATGTTCATCGATAATTTCTCCAATTGAGAATCGAATCGAAATTTTTTTAATTTCATTAGGGTATACTCCCGTAGTGGTCCCATTTTAATTTTAAAGAAATCGGCTGACCCGTTTTTGAAAAATCAACAAAATAATGGAAACGATTCGAGCGAAATATTCGAATTTTGTACACGATGGAAGGCGGTTTTGCCATTTCTTGCGAAAATTAATTTTTATTCCACTTCAAGTTTCAAGTCCACGTCATTTTTTTCCTTTTCTTTGCTCTAAGAAATAATCATTGATTATTATCAGAAGTGAAGTAGCCAATTAAGGAGCGAATAACTCTCCCGCTCGGAAAAAGCTTGCGAAAGTTCTCAGTTTCTTTAAAGTTTTCCTGCGATTCCTCCGTATTGGTATAATTTGAAACAAGTTCTGTTTAAAATGTAATACAGTCAAACCTGGATAAGAGAGAGTTGAAGGGACCGCCATCTCATTCTCGCTTATAGAGGTTTTTCACTTATCCAGGTTTCTCACTTATCCAGTTTCGGAAGTAGCTACTCTCTCTTATAGAGGTTAAAAATACGTCTAATTTGTATGTAGGTATCTACATGCGTGAAGAATGATAAATATGTTTATAAATAATAAATAGGTACTAATTGATTGGGTTGTGTTGATTAGAATTGAACATAGATGATAGTTTGTTTTATTCATTCTAAAAGACACATTTAATTATTGTGAAAATCAAAAAATAGACTTTTATATTTCCATGCCTTTTAGAGCACTGAGACCTTATAGGGACCGCATATCTTTTGATTTTATAATTTAATAAAAGTAATTCTGATAAGTAAAATTTGTTGCGTATTTCATTTCGAGATTTTCTACCTTTGAACGCATACAATGCCTAGCTTTCTTAAGCCTATCGCTTAACGACTTATTTATTTATTCCTAAAGATTTATTTACTAACACCGAACCTTTCTCCTCAATTGATACTTATCAACTGGAGTGAGTTTGACCAATAAAATCTATACCAAAAGAATGCGATACAAAAACAATGTTACTTATTTCCACAAAGTACAAAAAAAAAATGTTTTAATAGAACACGATCCGAAAGCAACGGTAGTTAGTTCCACGAAATTTAAGAATTGATCATAAAGTGCAGATGTTTAATTACCCTCAACTCTCGCTTATAGAGGTTCAGACAAGTAGTACTCTCAGTTATAGAGGTTCATGAGGGAAAAACGACTCTCTCTTATAGAGGTTTCTGTCTCTCACTTATAGAGGTATTTGAGGGGTAAAATGAAGGGACCTGGCATTTACTCTCACTTATAGAGGTTTCTCACTTATCCAGTTCTCAGTTAGCCAGGTTTGACTGTATATCAAATAATGTAACAAGTTTTATTACTTTTTTATTGATAAAAATTGCTTAACCTACTGCTTCCGTGTGATAACGTCATATTCGTAGTCAAAATCGAGTCGAGAACATATTTTGTTTCTTTTTGTTGTTTTAGTTATACATTAGTAACACGGGTAATTTATTATTGCTGTTCTAACAACTTTCAACTACAGTAGTAACAACGGTAATTCATTTACCGTTCGTACTACTGGTAGTGAGATTGGTAGTAACACTGGTAATAAACCAATAAATCAATGTAGCACCCTCAAAAACTGCAAGTGGAGTCCCTTCGCGCGGAAGAAGTGAAACTTCGATGCAACAGTGCTTTCATACCCCCTCTATGGTAGCGTTAAACGTTTAACGCAACCATGTTGGTTACCACCTTCAAAAATCTACACTTATATCACTCTTAAGTAGTGTTAACTAATACATGGGCTGCAAATACTTAAGTGTGAAGCGACTCCGCTCCAAAAAAAATCTGTTGTCTGTAAAGTCGGTTGACGGACGATAATTTGACGAGATAATTTCGTAAGAAAACATTGTTGAATCAACAACTGAAACAAGCTGAACGATTACGCCGATCGTTCTTCTCTATCGCTTGTTCCGCGTTCGCGTTTTCACGTTGAGCTCAGTGGAACGTGACATTTTTTCGTATGTGCAGTCGGTGTTCATCGGTTTGTAAGACTTTATCACGTAAAAAATGAAGCAGCAGGGCGGCTTGGTCGTGCAAAATGGAAGTGCTATTAGTCGAAAGTATTGATGGAAAATTTATAGTTACCTACAGTTTACCATCGTCATGGTTTTAGCCATAGGTCTTCTCCCCAATAGGAGACAAATATTGCAGTTTGGTAGCCATGTAGGTAAACCTATGTTTGATGTTGTGTAATAAAGAATGAATAAAGAGACTTCATGGCTACATATAAATCTGTTTCAGCAACTTATCTAGACACGCGGCATGTCCAGCCAAAGTGTTCAAAGAAAACTGGCGACGCAGCGGCCGTGTGTAATATTACACGAACCATTTGGAGCTACTTTTCACCCCCTCACAACTCGAAAACTATTTTATCTACACTAATGTTGTAACATTCTACTTATGTTTCCAATACTTGACTTATAATGACTACTGTTATAGCACAGACAACAAAACACTCAATTTAAGCAATTTCACATGATGTTATAATATCCACATCGATATCGTAAAATCTCATTATAACATCGCGCGCTCGCTCCTGATTGGCCCTGCGCGCGCAGCTGCGCTCTCATTGGTTAGATTTTAATGGCGCCAAGTTCACTGTGACAATACACGAACGCGTGAATTTAATGTTTCGCAATATGTTTATTTTTATTTTTATTAGTGAAGATAAAGTAGTGTATGCAACTGCATATAACACGGATATTAAAACACGAGTGTGAGTTTATGAAACGAGCGCAGCGAGTTTCATAATAGTAACGAGTGTTTCATAACTTTTTTTTCTTTTATTTTCATAACTTCATTATATGACAGTTGCATAAACTACTATAATCAACACACATAAAGTTTGGCGTATTAAAATAAAATTATTATTTATTAAAGTCCCTTAGCTTATCAAGAATCCGATTTACAATGTTGTAGATATGTTCATGTAGCTAAAATTTTAGGATTATCTACAGAACACTTATGACCCCCGAGTAGATCTTAATTCTTTTGGTGGCGAACACTTTGGCTCCCATGTCACGTTTATGTTTATGATGAGATAATAATTACTCTATTGCTGATAAATAGGTCAAAAACACTACCTAAATAGTTTTATCATTTTTTTCCAAGTCAGATTCACAACATCAGAGGAAAGAGCTTTACAAAACATTGCAACAAACATTCTGTCCCTTCCGTGAAACTCTCAAGGTGAGTGGCTCGTATGATCGTCTTAAGGCTCTCCAATCGATCGAGGATGTATTCCGCGCGCGTACCGACCGTCTGCGAGGCCCTTAATATAAATAACGACATTACATCCTATTCTATTAGGGCTGTCCGAGCTGTGCAGGAAAATGCTCCGGACACTGCTGAGAGGCTTGAAATGAATTGCTGTCCGTTGGGTACGAATTTGAGGTTATTGTTTTGTTTTCCTGCATTTTCCAGATAAAACTAAGTATACGTAAATATACTTAACACAGTTGTATGGTAAATTACTTGCATACTTTTCAATTCGTAAGATGTCATGTGTTTGCAAAATGATAACGTCGCAAAAAAGCACATACGGACAATCATTATTTTCCATGACGCTCAGCGCTATGTATCAAAATGTTTCAGACACTACCTACGAGTATAAGTTACTATATTACTATAAATGAATTGCTGTACGTATGGTCTCAACTTAAGCTTAACTCTGGTTATTCATATATCTATGTTTGAGATTATATTTCTGTTTTCCTACTTTTTCAAGATAAAACTATGCATGTACTTACTTGACTAAAAAAAATCATAGCACATGCTTTATAGTAAAAGTTTGATAGAAATAGTGAAAGTAGAATCTACTATTACTTTAGCGAAGCATTTTACGAATCTAGCGAAGTTACTAAAAATTATAAGCGGACATACATTGTTTTATTTTATGGCTGTCTGAGCTGTGTAGGACAATGCTTCGACACTGCAAACTGAACTTTTGAAATGAACTGCTGCCCGTGTGCCCTGTTTTTGGATAGAAATTTCAGGTTATTTTTCTATTTTCATGCATTTTCAGAATAAAACTATGCACGCAGGTATAAGTATTACTGTCCAATTCTCAAAATGTTCGCTGGTTGCAAAATAAAATAGGACAATTCGCAATTAGGGCTGTCAGGGCTACCTATGCAAGAAAATATCAAGAGAGGTTTGGAAATGAATTGTCGTCACTTCTCGGGTCGCGCATTTTGTGTTAGTTTGAGGTTACAGCCCTAGTTGTGTTATTTTTCAGCTTGCCTGCATTTGCCGGATACAAATAATAGATTTCTATTTTCTATGATGCGCGATTTTCAAAATAAATTAAGATTTATTTCCAGAAGTGAAATATTGGATGAAGAGCTAAAATTATTTAAATATGTAAGTAGTGTATTGTATTGTTGTTCTAAGGTTTTTGGAGTTGTTCGGGTACTTTTGTCTTCAATTTGTAGAGAAAATTTAGAAAAACGAAATTTGGATAAGTTGAGTAATTTTGAAGCAGCCCTAATAACACTTTGGGTGGGCCTAGTTAAATTTTAACTCATAAATCACTGAACAATAAATTCTAATTGTGTACATTTTTCCAAGGCTCTGGCGAGTAGAAGTAGAGCGTGCCACCCCTAGGAATACAGTCGTCTCGGAAGTAGGTGTAACTCGTAACTAGTGTAAAAACAAAAGCTAATTAAACTGGGATCCTATCAGGCGAAGATTTGCAGCGTACCCGCGCTGCGCTGTGGGTAGGTGAAGTGTCGGGTGGGCTTAGCCGTTTCTGTTTGTTCTTTGTTGTACTGCAAAATAACCCTTACCTACTGCTAGAAGCTGAATAATATAAATTATAGTGTTTTATGTTGTTATTTTTAACTAAATTTCCAGTAAGATTAAGTAGGTAAGTAAGTTCGCATAGGCCGGCTGGCTTAACCTTGGTGTCAGAGTTTTAAAGCCACCTGAAAGCCTCTGACATGGTTACACGGTAAAAACAACCGGGACCTACAATTTAACGTGTCACCCGAGCCACGGTAGCGCTCATGCAAAAGCCACCCACGAGTACCCATCCGAAGACAGACTGGGCTGAGCGTTGCTTAACTTTGATGATTGTTAACGAACATCTAGTCAAACAACGCTATGAGCGCTACAAGATAGTTAACCGATTCAGTTACGAGTATTTACAAGGAAGAGGACTTTTATTCGACTGCATGTTTTTGTGTTTATAAACGTGATTTTGTGTAATTTTAACTTTATCTTTAGTTTTGACTAAATAGGCAGACGGAATATAATTATTATCAAGAACTCAAAATCACACTGGATTCAACCCGTTTCCAATATTGGTTTTAATGGGAACTCGTAAGAGAGACTTATGTCCACCAGTGGGCTTTCTACAGAGCTGTTGAATTGGATGCACCTATGGATCTCCTCATCTCAATAAAAATAATGTTTTTTGAATAGGTATACTTTATATACGTAAAATTGATAGGTTTGCATTTGACCACGCCTTACTTGATGGTAAGCAGATATGCGGTCTAATGTGTATCCACGCTGACCTAGAAACCCATACCTATTAATTCTTGATTTGAACCTCAAATGAAATTTTAAAAATAATCCAATGAATAGAGCACTAGCGTCAAGATTCGGAGTTTGAATACTGTTCAACATCATGATTATTACTGGGTTTAAAACTTTCTAACTCCTATAATAAGGCAGATTTGAACAGTGCCTTTTGCTTTTGAGATCCACTTTTGGAACTGTTTAAATATTCATAAATAATCGTTCCTAAATCCTATTCAGTGGATTAAAGCAGTAACTTAATAGCAATTTTGAAGTTAAATAAAACTTTTCAAGTTTTTCGTGTTAATTCGGTTACCTCGAGGGGCGGTGATAAATTGTACTTGCTGTATGGTGGAAGTAGTAAAAAGATTATGGAATTATTTGAATAAAAGTTTCATAATATAGGCTAAATAAATTCCACTTTTAATAAATCAAATGTCAAATGTAATGTAAAATGCCCGGAATGTAAGTTTTTATATCATTTTCATAACCCACTCTACTGATCTGTTTTATACTTTTGCTTCTTGTAAATTTTCCGTGTTTCGTTTCCCTCCTTGTCATTAAAAAATAATTCCGTCATCCAAAAAATTATACTTTTGAACTCGAATATGGCAAATGCACAGATCGCGCGAAGCCAAATGTCCAAATGGGGAAAGAAGAAAAAAATGCCCGGATTTTTCCCGAGTTTTTCTAATTATTTATTTTTGAGTGAAAAAACAAAAATCTTACTGGCATAAATAGGTACCTAAACCAGCAATCTATGACTTCATAGAAAAACTTCGCTCCATTCTAAATTCTATGCATATTCCCTATTGCTATAGTAGTTTATGCAACTGTCATATAATGAAGTAGTAGTAGATAATGAAGTAGTTTATGCAACTGTCATACACTCGTTACTATTATGAAACTCGCTGCGCTCGTTTCATAAACTCACACTCGTGTTTTAATACCCGTGTTATATGCAGTTGCATACACTACTTTATCTTCACTAATAAAAATAAAAATAAACATATTGCGAAACATTAAATTCACGCGTACGTGTATTGTCACAGTGAACTTGGCGCCATTAAAATCTAACCAATGAGAGCGCAGCTGCGCGCGCAGTGTCAATCAGGAGCGAGCGCGCGATGTTATAATGAGATTTTACGATATCGATGTGGATATTATAACATCATGAGAAATTGCTTAAATTGAGTGTTTTGTTGTCTGCGCTATAACAGTAGTCATTATAAGTCAAGTATTGGAAACATAAGTAGAATGTTACAACATTAGTGTAGATAAATAATTTTACGATGTCCTCTAGATAATATTCACGATAATTTAGATCCGCAATTCCACTTCCGGCGTATGTATATCAAAAGTGAAACTTTTAAATAGATTTCTGCGACATAATATTGTACCGTCGGCCACGCTGATTATCGGATTATATCAGCTTGTTACTAAACTAATCCCATAAATGGACCATGTGTTTGACGAACGGATAAAAGTTCGTAGTACAGCGGGGCAATTCTGTTAGCCGATCTCTTTACGAAAGTGATACGTTCTTGAACCTCTCTCGTTTTTCTGACAGTTCCGATTGCTCAAAACTGTCAGAAAAAAGAGACAAGTTCAAGAACGTGTCACCTTAGTAACGAAATCGGTTGTCAGAATTGCCACGCTGTATCACTTGTGTTTATGGATATTTTATTAGAGTGCCAATTTTTTCCTAACTGCGTCCAATATACCTCAGTGCTTCAAGTCGAAAGACTAACGATTTTCGCGGTTTTTTACTGATGCTAATGAGTTATGATTATGACACTGACTAGAGTTATGAAACTTGTGGACTCTACCTTCCATGTATAAGCCATAGGCGGTCCGCTGCTGGACATAGGCCTCCTTTATAGATCTCCAATAAGACCGGTTGATGGCGGCTTGCATCCAGCGCTATTAAGTTAAGTATGTTAGGTCATCCGTCCACCTTGTTACGGACGTCCTCCGCTGCGTTTGCCTGTACGTGGTCTCCACTCGAGAACTTTTCAAACCCATTGATCATCAGTTGTCCGAGCTATGTGCCCTAACTGCTGCCATTTCAACTTGCCAATCAGCTATGTCGATAACTTTAGTTCTTCTACAATGGACCATATTTATTATGTTTGACCCCATAAATGGACCATGTGTTTGACGAACGGATAAAAGTTTGTAGTAGGTACTGTGGATCATTTGTGTTTGTGGATATTTTATTAGTGTGTGCCAATTTTGCCTAACTGCCTTCTAAGTACAGCCCAGTGCCTCAAGTCGAAAGTTTTCGACCAACGATTATAGGTCGGATTAAGCTTTTTAGCGAGCGTGAAGTTAGCTACCAACAATCCATCAGCCATAGGAGGTCCACTGCTGGACACAGGTCTCCCTTATAGATCTCCAATAAGACCGGTTGGTACCGGCTTGTATCCAGCGTGATCCTTCGATCTTAATGAGGTCATCCGTCTACCTTGTGGGTGGACGTCCTACGCTACGCTTGCCGGTGCGTGGTCTCCACTCGAGAACTTTTCGACCACTACAAGCTGTGCAAAACCCAACCCTGATTGTAAGCTCATATAACATGTGCGCGTGGATCGGGTTCCGCAAAGCTTGTCACAGACGTCAAGAAGTTTGATTCTGATACTGTTTTTTTTGATAGCGATGAGTTATGACTCTGAAACTTTTGTACTCCTACTAAAGCCTTATTTAGGCACAACATATCTCAGTGCCTGAAGTCGAAAGACTTCGACTAACGATTACTTACCACAGTTTTTAGGGTTCCGTACCCAAAGGGAAAAACGGGACCTTATTACTAAGACTTCGATGTCCGTCTGTCCGTCTGTCACCGGGCTGTATCTCATGAACCATGATAGCTAGGCAGCTGAAATTTTCACAGATGATGTATTTCGTTTGCCGCTATAACAACAAATACTGAAAACAAAATAAAATAAATATTTAAGGGGGGCTCCCATACAACAAACCTGAATTTTTAGACGTTTTTCGCTCTTCTATTAATAAATAATGGTACCAGGTAGATGCTTCAAATTTTCACATAATATTTAGTTTTATATTCCCTTCAATAATAAATAATAAAATTTAAATAAAATAAATATTTAAGGGGGCTCCCATACAGTACGGAACCCTCCGTGCGCGAGTCCGACTCGTAATTGGCCGATTATTTACTGATGCTAATGAGTAATGAAATCAAATGTTGTGGGCTCTTACCTGAGGCTTTTTAAACACATTATGAGAGCGAGCTATGCTTAAAGTCTTTCTGAGAGATCAAAAATGAAGTGAAGAGATTTACACAAAAACAAAAGTTACCAATATTTTTAATAAAGGGCATATCATGCACGTAGAAGTACCTAGAACTGATTGCGGAACCGTAAAGTACTTGCATGAAGATTACAAGCAAGCGTTGCGTAGGGATCCGAAGTGGACTAACGATATAATTAAGTCATATGAACGCGCTTAACACAATCATCTTCTAAGCAGAATTTTACTGGCAAATGTATAAAACATTCGACGCCAAAATAAATACCTTAAATTTTAAAACTAAAACATATATGAAGAAATATAATTTGCAAGTTATACGATTCGATAAATAGAACTAAAAGATTAAATAGTGTAACGTATTAATATTTAAATAGAATTACTAATCATTTCAAATAGGATGTAACGTAAGATAAAATAATAGACAGAGATATAAATGTAGTAACAGACGTACTCACCCGAAATCTCTATTAACCGTATAAATCCCCTAATTCCTTTCGAAATACCGTATCTCGCAACTCGTGTGAGTCCGAAACGAAGTGCCGCGACCGCCGCCGACCTATTCTGGAGGGTGTTCCAAATCACTACATAGTTAAAACAAAGTCGCTTCCGCTGTCCCCATGTCCCCATGTATGCTTAGATCTTTAAAACTACACAACGGATTTTTTAATAGATAGAGTGATTCAAGAGGAAGGTTTACATGTATAATAAACCTGTGCGAAGCCGGGGCGGATCGCTAGTAGGGTATAATTCATTTAGAGGCTTCGAGCAAATATCTATAGAGTCACAATCGTGCAAAAAAGTGTCCGAGCCAAAACTCTGCCCAAGCTACGTAGTGGGCAGGCTTTTTAGTTAGTCGTAAGGCGATTGCAAGTCGACTACAACGCCGCGGTTATGCCAAAGTGCTCGGTTTCAAGCACTAATTAGGTGACATTAACGTCGAGATTAGAGAAAACGGGTCATTGTGAATTATTTAATGTAAATATCTAAGTCGGTATGTATGACGGCGTTCGGATTTTTTTTACTTCTTTCACTTAGGGACTGTGGCTCTGTAGATATTTGCTCAAAGTTAAGAGGCAATAAAAATAAAATAAATAGGTAGTAAAAAAAGCAAACCACAACTTAGTTCTAAGCAAAAGGAACGATGTTACCTGCAGTGCTCAGAAAAACTGTGTTGTGGAATACTTACATGATATTTGCGTTAAATAGGTACAATATACATACATAATATAGGTACAAACGGAAAAAAGAAATATGTAGTAGATACCTACATTACTGCAGCGGCCAGCAACAGAGGCATTGACGGGTGGATAATATAAGTCCATCAATGCCTAGTTGTGGCCATGCCTTGTACACGGTAATGATATCAGCTATTACCGTGCCTTGTGTTGTACTTTTCTCAAATAATGTGCGGAAATTACTAAACTAATTTTCAAAATCAATGACGAATACCGAATCATTTTTCACGCGCCAAAGTGTTCATTGGTTTTTCTTTAAACAGAGTTCTAATTGCAAGTCAGCTCGAAATTTAAAGTTGCTCTGTTTCAGACTGAAACAATTCTATTTTTAAATTACATGACAGATATGAGTTTACAAAGTGATTTATCCGCAAAACACGACAGACCTATTAATGATAGCAGAATGCACGACGCAAGATATGACTACTAATCTCTAGAATGTTTATCTTGTTGCATGGGATTCAGAACCGAATTACTACTGAATGAATATCGAGTCCAACTCGATACGCCGATTCGATATAATTCAGAATACAGCCGCACCGAGAACCCGTCGGAACTCATTAAATTTTCAAGCGACGCTCGGCGCGCGACTGAGCAAGCGAATTATTAATTAATCGAATACATAATACCCATTTTTCTTAATCCGAAAACGTAGGCACGTTACGCGTGGGATTTTCTAATTAACTACGGATTTAGATTAATTTGGATAAATTATTTATGTGCCTAGTTAATTATATTGGTTCTGTAATAGGTGCAAATATTGGATCTAGAGGTTATGGCGAAAAATAACCGTGTGTTTTAAAATTATTTTAGTATTTAAACGACCATTAGTGTCATGTTAGGGTCGTTTAGTTCTACTAATGTATACAGAAGATACAAGTACATACCTACAAGGACAAAATAGCTACAAGGTCAACAACAAAATAAGAGAGGTTGAAGGTTAATCCTACAAGGTGATTTTGCAAAGTGCAGGACATCCAGAGGTGTATGTACGAGTATAATTGTATATAATCACCATTGTGAAGAACTTTTATTATGGGACTTACTCCGAAAATCTTGGTAATTGTAATAAAAAGTTCGACCCATTTATGTCACAAAAAATCTCATATTTCGACACTCGCAGGGGAATCAAAATCTAAGGGGTAGGTACGTCCCGTTAACCTAGAACTATGACATTTGGCAGACAGCATTGCCTTAGAGTAGGTACACATATAGGATTAAATCCAAAAACTACAGATTTTTAGGAGCAAATGGCTACTTCCGCTCTGCCCCACCAAGGCGCCCTGTGAACTATAATTTTTGGACTTGAGATGATTAGGCTTATAATTTACAATTTCAATGTCTTTATTTATCTATTCTGTCGGTGGAGCGCTGTAATGATTAAAATTTTGCAGTAAAATTTGCACTTGATTCTAGAAACTAGCGTGGTTTTTGCACATTTTAATTAAAGTATAAAACACAGGTGTTACTCGCACTTAATTTTAGTAGATAACTGCTACTATAGTTTCGATTAATATAAAATGACGTATCGTCGAACGTCTCGCGTGGAGTGCTATGCGAGACGAGCCCGCGTGCTAGTACTCCAACCTTGCAAAAGATCGCCAAATGCGATCGAAACTATAGTATCTACTAACATTAAGCGTAAGTAACACCTGTGTTATACTTTTATTAAATTTGCACTTCATGGCACTACCAATTTAATTTAAAATCGCGCTTGGGGAGGGTGAGCCGAAATAAGCTGATAATGATGATTTACATCCCAGTAATTTTACAAAATCTACATTTAGTAAAAACAACATAAACAACTCCACATTGTAAAGCTCCGAACCCATTCAATCCCATTTATTTCCCTCAGCCGCTTACCAAGTATTTCCAAACAATACATTGCGATAAAGAGCCCAATCTCCACGCTCGCTTTTCAGAGAAGAGCGGGGAAGTGGGGGGAGATAGGAGTCACCAGATATGTGAGGAGATACGACAGTAGCTTCGATGTAAGCGTGCAAAACAATCTCACAGAAGATGCCTTCTATATATTGAAAGAAAGAAATGAATTTATTTGCTAGAATAGAATGTAGAAATTCTAAAACTTTTTTACACCGGACAGGTTTCCACTAATCTATTTGCTCAGTTCAGAAGATTTTGTATACAAATCGCAACAATTATTTTCTTCAGCCGCTTACCAAGAATTTTCAAACAATACATTGCAAATTGCGATAAAAAGCCCAATCTCCACGCTCGCCCTTCAGAGAAAAGCGGGGAAGTGAGGAAAGATAGGAAAGTCACCAGATATAAGAGATACGCCAAAAGCTTTGCGGTGAGCATGCGAAAAAAATCTCACATAGGATGACACAAGAACCTTCTATTACTGTGGAACAGTGCGGACAATAAAGCACCAGTGCCCTGTCAACTCCTGTCTTTAGTATCGAACACCTGCACACTGAGTTACCTAACGAAAACCTCCTCACTCTCCTGAGTTTAGTTAGTTGGCGCCCATTTACACTAGAACCATTAAAACGAAAAAAAAGCTGAGCTGGGAACAGAAAGTTTGCATTGTGTTCATTCCGGAACGTGGCAATCCTGCTATAAGTTTACGAGTGTTATTTAGGAAGCTTTAGAACAAGTTGTTCTGATTCATACCGCGCAAAATAAACGTTAGTGCCGTTTCTTGTATAAAATAAATATTAGTTCTGCGAGAAGAGTCTATAGATCTGATTCGCTAAACTTTTAAATGATCATTACGAGTGTGAATCCGAAAGCTTTTGAACAAATTGTTCTGGCTCATATCGACCCAAATAGACTTTTACACAGTTTCTTGTAGATATTTGCTCTACGAGAAGAGTATACAGATCTGATTCGCGTAAGCCTTTAGGCTTACGCGAATCAGATCTGTATACTCGCGTAGATCTGTATATCGCGTAAGCCTTTAGGCTTACGCGATGATCATTGTGTTCATTCCCGAATGTGGCAATCCTGT
This sequence comes from Hypomecis atomaria, assembly GCA_964007245.1. Taxonomy (NCBI): domain Eukaryota; kingdom Metazoa; phylum Arthropoda; class Insecta; order Lepidoptera; family Geometridae; genus Hypomecis; species Hypomecis atomaria. Next base: position 3,314,980 of record OZ023294.1, on the reverse strand, counting down.
TATAGGTTTACGAGTATTAGTTGCTCAGTTCAAGCCGAGTGTCTCCAAAATAATGGCAGGAGGTTTGTGCCTAAAGGATTCTTCAATATAAACTCGTCCCTACATATCCTCATTCTAGAAACGTATTCCTTAGATTTACTAAATAATAATTTAACAGTAAGCCCTTGATTTTTTATTCACAAATCTCGGGTTGACCCCATAGAAAAAGCTGATCTTAAATGGAATAAGGCTGAAGCCTAGAGTGGCATTTTAGGGGGCGGCGGCAGCCTGAACATAATATTAATACGAGTACTTACCATTGTTTGTACATTTTGTTTTTAATGCAATGATTTATTTACGTAACTTAAGAAACATTGTCATTGTTTACTACCTAAAATAATAATACTACAATAAAAAACTACAAAGTTAATAAATTTAACTATTAAACATTTTTTACCGATTTCGAAAAATGAGGAGTAGTCACTCCACTAATCGGTTCGGAATCGGTTCGGTTTTGGAATTCGGAAATCGGGTTTTGGAATTGGAATCATTGATTAAAAAAATTTTTAATGTATACTGTACTGTACAAGCCTTTTTAATAGTCCACTGCAGGACGTAGGCCTACCCACGAAGGGTGATTGGGCCATATCCACCACGCTGGCCCAGTGCGAGTTGGTAATGTATGTTCATCGATATTTTCGCCAACTGTGAACCCAACCAAAAAATATTTTTTAGTTCTCTCGAGGTGGTCCCATTTAAATTTTATCGAAATCGGAAATCAACTATGTGAAAATTGTTTAAATTCATCAATTTGAGCGAACTATTCTAATTTTGTGTACGATATAAGTCGGTGTTGCCTTTTATTGCGAAATTTAATTATTAAAATAGGACACAGACAAAAATCATTTTAAGAATCTATTACAGCTAGGTACATATCAACTACATCTTGTGCAACTTTTTGTAGTAAAAAAATGTTTAGTTCATTGAAGAGCTGGCAGGTTAGGTGGCAACATATTTATATCCTACTAGCGGCAAATACCTACATAGGCCACTTAGTAACAACGCATTCAGAATATGTTTAAAAGAAAAAGCGTACCTCTTCTATAACTTCTACCACTGTTTCTTCAGCAAAAACGATGATTGCAGAACGTTTTAACAACATGTTGAAAGAGAATACCTACGTGGGCGGTCATTTCCATCGAGAAGTACATAAAGACGCTCTGTAACGCCCAGACTCCACCAAACCGGCGAAGAGATGTGCGGTGTGAGTAAGAGCGCTGTGAGTCCACTGTAGAAATGTCACCTCCGCTCTGAAACGATTGTGATTTGTTTCTCTTCAAGCAACAACTAAATAAATAAGTATTAGGGACATCTTACGCACGGTCTCTGACTCCAAATAAAGCAAAGCTGGCTGTGATATGGCTGCCAGAGACTGATATACTACATGTACATATTTTTAAATACATATTTGTATAGATAGTACCTAAATAACACCTAGAAACAGAGCAAACACCTTTATGTTGATCACATAAATGTTTGCCCTGGGTGGGGATCGAACCCACGCCTCTTTAATCCAGAAGTCAGGGTCACTAACCACTGAGCTACTGGGGCAATACGAATAATTGTAAAGTCAGGTTTAAAAAAAAAACCGAGACGAGTACGGTGTAGTTTCGCGGGTGGTCTCATATTAAAAGTTGTTTATTATGATGAGTATAATAAGCATCATGACTAAAAAAAATAAAATCGATTAGATAGATAATTGGATAGATTATCAAAAAATATTACACACACTATGGTTACTTGAACAAAAATTGATGAAGATATAGTCCGTTAAAGTTCCACGTGACACAACTAGTCAGTAGTCACATACAAATGTATGAAAAGGTTTATCTTTGTCATTTATTTGTTGTTTAATTGATAAAAGAAAAAATTCGTGTCCAGTATTTTTAGATACTCACGGACTAATTATATTAATGATTTTTGTCCTAGTCATCATACCTGTTATATACGGTCCCTGCACTTTGTAAAATATTAACTTCTTGTATAGGTATTCAACAACAACAACACTATCGACACCACAAAAAGGAAGAAGTAAAAGAAGTCAGAAGAGAGGCACAAAAGGCGGTCTTATCGCTAAAAGCGATTCGGTATAACATAATGATGTTGATTGTCCCGCTGCGCTCCGTTGGGCTGTGGGCCTAATACAGTGTAATGTAACAGAGAGTACAAGTCAGAGATTACGGAGTACATCATGGGAATGCGGTGGCCAGTGTTTACCCGGACAAGTAACTACTGACGATATTACTTCAATTTCTTCGACGGCTCTTATCTACGGATGGGTCGTTTGACACACGGCCCGTGAGGTTTGTGAGCTTTTTGTTGCAGTTTTTTGGGCACTGGTTCTACCATTCTAGTTCTCTAGTAATTAATTCTGTAACTTAGACTTTGTAAACTATAGATTAGAAAAGTTATAGTTCGCTGTAATCTACAACAAAATACCGAACTCGCTGAAAAAACTCAGCCACACTCTCTTCAAGGCAAAACTAAAGAAGGTCCTTCTGACTAAGTGTTACTACACTGTTAGCGACTTTATGACTGATAAGAAAATTAATTGGAATACTATTATTGACTAATCAATCTATGACATTGTAATCTACTAAAATAATATTGACTAATCCTTGATAATGTAATCAATCTATTGTAATCAATTTAAACATCATTTTAGACTTTTATTTTTGTAATATTAATTCGATTTGATAATAATTAATAGAGCTGCCAGTAACGTTGCACGCCTTGAATAAGCAAGTTTGTTGAGCCATGATTATATATTTATACCACCAATGTAACATGCAAACTGCAATAAAAATTTTGATTTTGACTTTTGACTTTGACTTTGCTCTCGAGGTCTCTGAAGTTAAGAAAGCGGCTGCGCAGGACGCATAATTACGAGTACATTTTCAGGTTTGCGAGTAAAGCTTCTCAGTGTGCGACTTTGCCTAACTCCCGCCTTCTGTTGCACAAAAATGTACGGGGCGACACAGAAACTATTATAGTTTCCGTTTATGTATAATGTTACACTGAACCCTCTGAACTTAATCTATCTAAGAAAATTTAACACGGGACTCTGGTAAAAATCACAACTCACGCAACTCTTCACTCTGCAATGTATGTTTTGTAAACATCCATGGTCGGTGTATGAGTATTTGCTATATGCATCTCGATATATAAGAGATTGATCGCAACTTTGGCGGCTTGCTCGCTCACTTCCCTTACAATGTGTTCCACAAGCAAGAGTAATCTCAAAGAAGGGATGCGATAGTAGCCCGAGGGATCGGCCGCCAGATATACGCCGCGCCGCAGCTGGAAATATTAACATGCCTCCACTGAATTACGATGAGGACGATATCCGCGATAGATGTGTTATCAAAGGATGCTCAAAGATCTGCACTACATGATTATATTAGTGTGTACCAGCCTGTAGCTTTGAGAAGTGCATTAGGGATTAACAGAGTTTTATAATAGTGTATACAGGGTTATTCCTAATCAAATAGTATCCTTTGATAACACATCTATCGCGGATTTCGTCCTCATCGTAATTCAGTGGAGGCATGTTGCTTTACTCCTTTTAGGGGCTTATTCTGTACATCAAAACTAACAACTTTTGTCAAAACTAAAAAAAAATTGTCATTCTATAGAAAAATATCGTTCACCCGCGACAAAATGTATGGAGCTGTTTTTTGAGCTCATCATTATGATAACAATATACAATTATAACAATGAATCATTAAAAATTTCAACAGCTACGAAATCGTGAAAATATTTGCTATTTCATTTAAAAATGCAGGGACAAATTCCACTCCTCTCCTAGTGGGATGAATCCACTCTAGACGAAATGTATGAAGCTGATTTTTGACCGACGAAACGGAGGAGGTACTCAATTCGACGCTTACCACGCATAACATTTTATATGGTTGTCCAATTTTGATAATTCTTTTTTATTGGAAAGAGTATATACTTCGAAATTGATCCTGTTTAAATTGTATCGAAATCGGCAGAGGCATTTTTGATATATCAACAATAATGTGTAAAATGATACATCGATCCGTGCGAAATATTCGCGAATTCAGTACACGGTTGAAGTCGGTCATGCTATTTTTTGCGAAAAATAATTATTCTTTCTCGATTTTGCGGTTGGTCCCATGGTCAAATCTGTTCATAATGATAAGCATAATTATACGCTTCTAAAATCTCTGCACTATGTAAAACAATACTTTGTACAGTTATAGTTACGGTTTCACATCATAAAGAAATGTAGCATAAAGAACTTGCAAAGTGGGACTAGAGCTGACCAGACTGTGTACAGTAGCTCAAAAAATCCATTAAAATATGGTAAATAAATGCACAGAGTAAAACAACCGCATTGAATGCTTAATTTGAAAGGGAATTTCTTATTTTATAATTTGATTTTTGTTTAAAGCCGCCATGATGCCGCGCCACCATATTTTACAAGCAATGTCAAAAGATATTAAGATCCGAAAATATGAAATTCCTTTAAATAAAGATTATTATCAAAGAAAATAATTGAAAAATCAGTTTCCAAAACAAATTAATAATAGTAGTTTATGCAACTGTCATATAATGAAGGGTATTAAAACACGAGTGTGAGTTTATGAAACGAGCGCAGCGAGTTTCATAATAGTAACGAGTGTTTTAATACCTACTCGTGTTATATGCAGTTGCATACACTACTTTATCTTCACTAATAAAAAAAAAACATATTGCGAAACATTAAATTCACGCGTACGTGTATTGTCACAGTGAACTTGGCGCCATTAAAATCTAACCAAAGAGAGCGCAGCTGCGCGCGCTGGGCCAATCAGGAGCGAGCGCGTGATGTTATAATGAGATTTTACGATATCGATGTGGATATTATAACATCACGTGAAATTGCTTAAATTGAGTGTTTTGTTGTCTGCGCTATAACAGTAGTCATTATAAGTCAAGTATTGGAAACATAAGTAGAATGTTACAACATTAGTGTGGATAAAAACTTTTTATCAAAAAGATTTTTTTGCTTTTGATATTATCTCTTATAAAGTTATCATTTTATGTTACAGGACTAATAGCGCTATGAAATTAAACTTTTTCTGTTGATAAACCAGTGTACCTACAATATCTATCAGCCGTTTATGCACCGACAGACCACTAAGTAAATTTACCTATTCAAGTTCGCGAGTTAAATTTGATTAATAACTCCCAAGTTAGTCTCTGTAACACCGTCGGCACAGACTAGACAGGAACAGAGGTGAGTTATTGGCTTCGACCAGGGGAATAACTCGACAGAATCAGAAATGAGGAGAGCCGTCGAACAAGTAGTATAGTTCGTCAAGTAGTAGGATTCCTTTGAATGGTCTTGGCGAGTAGTTTGTCTTTCAATGGTAACCAGGGTCTGATAATGGAGCTGGAAGGTGGTTATAGAAACTCTGTAATGAAACGAAGTAATCCTATCAAGTTTCGGCTCGTTTGATTCGACTTCGCGAGTACATGTTCAGTAAAAGAATGTTTAAAAAAAAGGTTTTTTTTTTTAAATATAATACTTGTTTTACCTAAGAAAATCCTTTGTGGATACCACCGACTAAGGGAGACCAGTGGTTATGAGGAAGACCCTGGTACTGGGTTGCCAATAAAAAATAATTTAGTGCCGTGTTTCGGATAAATAATTGCTATGTTTTGAAAAAAATAAAACCAGAAATTAACGGCTATGGGCACGCTACTCCTCCGCAAACTCGACAGCCGGCAGCGCTCGTTTGCTGCCGGATCCTCTACGGAGATCGGGATATCCCGACAACAAACGAATTTTACACAGTTTGAGCAATAAACATTACTTTTATTTACTTTTGTGTGGGTACGCGCGGTGTCCTTGTTCTTCGCGTTTTGTCCTGTACCAGCCTTTTTTAATAGTCCACTGCAAGGGTCCTACCTACGAAGGGTTTTTGGGCCATATCCACCACGATGGCCCAGTGCGGGTTGATGGATTCACATACGCCATGGAATTTCTTCCTGGGACATAATATGTCCGAAGAAAAATTATTATTATCTATCTATCTATCTTCTATCTATAATATAAAAATGAATCGCAAAATGTGTTGGTAAGCGCATAACTCAACAACGCCTGGACCAATTTGGCCAAATCTTTTTTTAAAATGTTCGTTGAAGTTCAAGGATGGTTTTTACGGCGAGAAAAATTAGAATTATTGCTGGAAAAACCCTAAAAATAGCCCTTTTCTTTTTCCCATACAAATGATTTCTAACTAAAACGTAGTCAATTTGAGCTTTGTTGCTATGGTATTAAAGTTCATATTAAATTACAAGCACTCACTGTTGTCTAAGCAATGTAGGTGTGTTCCTAACGTCAAAGATCATATCTATTTGTCTGCAGACTTTTATAAATCACAGGTAGCATGGCAAGGGGACAAATTGTTTTTCCACCATTATATCCCCTTGAAGAGGAAATAAAGTATGGATTGAAAATGACAACTGACATGAAAATTGGATTAAATGCTTTATTCCCTCTGCATGCTACATGTTACTATGACGTTTAATAACAGGCCGTCATTTTGTCTGACATTAAATATATTTTTAAATCTTCTATCATTAGAGGTTTAACATGTTTCTTTATTGTACCTTTATGGTACAGAATCATCATACTTTAATATTATCAATCCGAAAAGTTTGTTGGTTTGTTCCTCTTTGACGCAGCAACGGAGCAAAAGATTGAATTGATTTTTGGTATGGATACCTATGGTTTAAAAGACAGAAAGTGATAACAGGATACTTTTGTATCCCGAGAAAATTCGTGATTCCCATGGGATAGGACAATAACTGTTTCTCAGCAATGGAGCATCGGATTGACTTGATTTTTGGGGTGGGCATAGTTTGGAAGACGGAAAGTGACATAGGATACTTTTCTTTCCGAAAAAATTGCGGTTCCGGTAGGATAAGACAATAACTTTTTCTCAGCAACGGAGCAACGGATTGCCTTGACTTATTGCATGAATATAGTTTGAAAGACGAAAAGTGACAAAGGCCACTTTTTATCCCAAAAAATTTAACAGTTCCCGTAGGATAGGATGAAAAGTAAGCGAGCGGGCCGCGGTAGCAGCCGTCTAAGCGCCAGAAATAACCTGTCATTTCAAGTTTAGGACGTTCCTACATTTTTCGCACTCCTTCGCGGCACTCAACAGCGCTAGCCCAGACTAGGGCTCCATAACGGAGCTTGCGCTCCCGCCATAATGACGGTGTGTTTCGGAGCACAAGACACATCGTCATCCACCACTCGGGAGTAGCCAGCACTGAGCGTCGGACAGCATTCCAACGTCCTGATCCCAGTGCAACGGGTCAGTCATAGTAGCCCAGCGCCTGCCTCTTCAACTGCAGAGGGCAGTGAGAACGGCCATCGCGATACCGACACTTCTCTTCCCCTGCAGCCCCACTACGTCTTCCAACAGGTTGACGGCCTAGCGGAAGGTAGGGTAGGTGGCGGCACCCACACAACCAGTTCCATCCCACCGCAGCCCCTAATCCTCGGTTGGAGCGTCGCAAGAGCGGCACTGCAGCCCGCCTCAGAAGCAACACTCCTCATAAGGCAGGCAACCTACCGGCCATCCTCTCAGCTGCTTTAGTTAAAAGCGGCTGCACTACGAGTGCCGGTCTCTAAGCTGCCTTGGGGAAAGACCCAAACAAGAGGGAGACTTCGAGCGCCGCCTTTTCAGCTGCCTTAGACCTCCCCTGCCACGACAAGGCGGGAATACACAGGGGGGTTGTATATACACTCTAACCGTAACTTAACCAACAAAAGCATTCCACTAAGGTATTTTGATGTTTGTCGCTTAGGTTAGGTTTCGCAGCCGACATAAACATTAGCCAAAATCAAAATATAACGCGGGCGAAGCCGCGGGTAAAAGCTAGTATATATATAAAAATGAATCTGCGAAATGTATGTACGCGCATAACTTCAGAACGGCTGAACCGATTTCGCTAATTCTTTTTTTATTGTGTTTGTTATAGCCGGGACAAGGTTTGTATGTAAAAAATATAAAACAAATTAAATTGAAATAAAAATGAATCTGCGAAATGTATGTACGCGCATAACTTCAGAACGGCTGAACCGATTTCGCTAATTCTTTTTTTATTGTGTTTGTTATAGCCGGGACAAGGTTTGTATGTAAAAAATATAAAACAAATTAAATTGAAATTTTTCGAATTCGATCACTTTTTGCCATCCTTTTTTCAACCTGCTTTCCATCAAATACACATAATTTGGGGAACAAATACAAAGACAGTATGGCTGAAGACATTTTGCATAGGATACGCTTAATAACAGAAAATTCTGAACTTGAAATTTGCGCAGAAACACATAATGAGGTATTAATATCATTAGAAGATTTGTGCGCGATGATGTCCGGCAAGATGCTGCACCTAATCGACCCATGCAAAATGCATTAAATCGATTTGAACGAGAACAGCAATATGACATAAATGTTTTGAGTCAATCCGTACCTACAAAGCAAAGTCCCACTTTTAAATCGGCAGCAAAAAACAGGTTACGGTACTAGAGGTATTATGAAAGCAGTAAATGATGGCAATGGAGGATTAATTTCGGAAGATTTTTATTGATGCACTGGTGGAACTGGTAAAACTTACTTGATTTCATTAATATTAGATACCTACAAATCGGGCTCAAGGTCAAATAGCACTAGCAATAGCTTCATCAGGGATTGCTGCTACATTGTTAAAAGTTAGACGTAGGTACTGTTAATTCTGCGCTTAAGCTGCCATTAAATTTGCAAAGAATGGATGAACCGACATGTAATATAACCAAAACTTCGGCAATGGCAAAAGTGCTACCAAATTGTAAATAAATTATCTGGGATGAGTGTACGATGTCGCACAAACGGGCATTAGAGGCACTCGATCGAACATTGAAAAATTTACGTAGCAATCAGAACCTCTTCCGAGGTGCGATGATTCTAATGTCTGGTGATTTTCGCCAAACGCTACCTGTCATTCCCAAATCAACAGATGCTGATGAAATAAATGTCTTGAAAAAAAGTCAGGTCTTGCATGGAATACTGCTCTCTCTCACCTTTGGGATGGCTCTGCCAAATACCAGCTGGAGGCTCTAGAGTCCATTGAAAGGCGAGCCAGGAGGCTGATAGGCAACGAAACTTTAACTAAGTCGAAGCTGCAAAGTCTAGAGCATCGACATAGCGTGGCGTTCTTCAGCATTCTATCGGATACACTTCGGTGAGTGCGCCCAGGAGTTACACAATTTGGTCCTACCTGCCCCTTTCTTCTATCGTACGGCTAGACAGACACGACCAAAGCGCCACTCTTTTATGGTGGACATCCCGCGCATTAGAGCCAAGCGTTTCGAGTCCACATTCCACATACGAACTGCCAGAATCTGGAACGCTTTGCCCGAGTCTGTCTTCCCGCTAAAGTACATACAATGTAGGTGTCTTCAAATCCCGATTAAATAGGTATCTTCTTGGTAAGCGTGTTACATCCTAGACCGCATATCTGCTTAACATCAGGCAGTGTGTAGTCAAACGCAAACCTATACGAAATTTAAAAAAAATGCTTGCCTAAAGGCATCAAATTTATGGAGGTACGTAAAAAACTTAAATTAACAACCAATATGCGAGTGAAATTGAAAAATGACTTATCGGCAGAAATGTTTTCAAATACATTATTAGACAATGGCAATGGGAGAATTCCTGTTGACACTACTACTGGCCTTTTTGCTTTTCCACCAAATTTTCACAAAAGAAGCATTAATATTAAAAATATTAATATTTTTCAAAAGAAGCATTAATATTAAAAGTGTTTCCAAATATTGGTGTGAAATACAAAAATCATGCTTGGTTGAGCAAACGAGCCATTTTAGCAGCAAAAAATAAATGATTTAAATATAAAAATTCAGAGTAAAATTGATGGACAAATACATTCATTTAAGTCGATCGATTCCATTATCGATATAAATGAAGTAGTCAATATAAAATGAACTCGCTAAAACTCGAGAACGGCTGAACCGATTTAGCTTATTTTGATCTTGAAATATTTTTGGAAGTTAAGGGAAGGTTTAAACGGTGATAAAATTTGTAAAAGTTGCGAGAAAAATAGTAAAAACATTTCATTATACCATACAAAATGTTCCTGTATGTAAAAGTTGTCATTGACAGTTGATGATAGATGGTGAAACGAAGTTCGCCGGGTCAGCTAGTTATATAATATAAATATAATAAAACTAGCTGACCCGGCGAACTTCGTTTCACCATCTATCATCAACTGTCAATGACAACTTTTACATACAGGAACATTTTGTATGGTAAAATGAAATGTCGCACGCGAGCGAGCGAGACGAAAAGCGAAGCCGAAGCTCAGAACGCATAGACAATAAGGCGGTTCCTGGGAGATCATTACCGAAGTTAAACCTCTGTTTTATTAATCAGCCGTTTAAGCTGTCCGCCGGTAACCGACGGGCCATCCATCCAGTTAACCGCCACTGTTTAATTTCACTAACCGTTAACTTTTGGATTGATCGTTTGTGAGATCATAATCATTAATCAGGCTATTAAATTGATGAGCCGGGCCTTTTTCTATTCTAAAATTTTAAAATTGAAACTTCTAATGCGTCTTTCAACAAGATTGCGTTAAACGTTTAACGCTTCCATGGAGGGGGCATGAAAGCACTGTTGCGTCGAAGTTTCATTTCTTCCGCGCGGAGGGACTCCACTTGCATTTTTTTTATCACATCTTACACAAACAATATTCTTCTTCTTTTTTCAGTCATATGACGTCTACTGCTCGATGTAGGCTTCCCATAAAGGTCCCCAATAAAACCGTTTGAAAGCGACTTAGGTCCAGCGCGTTCCTGCGGATTTGCACTTACTCATCGTAAGACCAACGTTTACTACGGGACCAACAGTGATATCGCAGAAATAATAAGCTTTTCCATACATTTTTTCGAAGATTTGAATATTTAGAACGGGATATCTGAAACGGATTTTTTTGAGATTTTAGGGTAGATTAGCCAACCCTAAAACACAAAATCTTCAACATTAGATTTCTTTTTCAAGGCAGGTTTTCGTAGAGATTTACTATTTGTGTGTACTGCCCTAAAAAAATAGTTTTCTGTGGCATCATTTATTTATCATCTAATTTGTCATTTGAATTATTTTTATCTCGAAATTTCTTTTGAAATTAAGAGATCATACACAATAAGTGTATATTTTTTTTTATATCACCTTATATAATAATATCAAAGTTATACTACATTAAAAAAAATACTCGAACAAGTGTGCGACGTGCCAATGGTACACCTAATTTCTGTAAAGTGTTACATTGTAATATTCGTCAAAAGTCGTCGTGACCCTAGTTCTCAGCGGTTATGGAACGGTCATGTCTGTTCTACGAACTACGCAGAATTGCCCCGCTGCTCAATGCAACTTCAATTTGCTAATACTATTTAAACTTTGATACGCAATTTTCACAGTACTTTTTTGGTAATTTTTTTTGAAATATTTAGTAAAACATGCATAAATATTATTATAAACAAAGTGTTTATAATAATATTTATTATAAACAAAGTGTTTATAATAATATTTATACGGTGCAAATAAGTGAATAAAAGGCCGGCGACAGAACTACACAGAGTCAAATGACAAAGTGAAACTCGGCGAAACTCTAATTATGTAGGTCCTCGTAGTTTCTACTTCATGCACTTATAAACCAATGCTATGAAAAATTGGATACGGTACATAAAGTATCTAAGTTTGTACAGGCCGGGCGGCGTGGAAAAACTAATCTTTTCCTACGTGTTCGATAAAACCTCGTTTCGTGATTTATCATTGGTACAAGATTCGTATTACAAATCTGAATTTTTCAGTTTTCAGTAAGAACTAAAGTAATAGAAACCGTACAAAAATAGCAAGAGATATACCTACATCACTTTGTCCCACTTTAAATGTAATATTTAAAAGGTGTTATAAAAAGATGCACAACACCTGAACTTACGTAATTTAGAAGGGTTTCGCAAACTAGCATTGAGCTATCTCAGGTGTCCAAATTCAAAAAGGTAAAAATTAGGAAGGTAAAATGATCAGAGATTCGAACCCTTCTTACTAGAACTTTCCGAAAAACACAAAAGACCAAGTGGAACCAAATTTTACTATTTTGACATTCCAACTGATTTTGACGTTTTGACTGATTTTGACGTTTGCGACAGACATTGTGCGTTATTTTTGTTCCACTCACTCTCGCATGTGAATCACATACTAATAAGACCGCTGTAACGTAGTTTTTATTTGAGTAAAATTTTGTAATACTTCTATTATTTGTCATTCTTCTTAGGGTAATTCTAATTTTTCTGATTGACACAGTCAGTCTAGAGCCATCTTTAGTCCAAGATGGATTGTTTTGTTTGATTTTGGTTTTTCTTATTCTGGGGAAGTGTCTACGCTGGGTGGCCAGCGTAGCGTATTCTGTACATCAAAACAAAATGGATTGTTATGATGTACAGAATATCCCCTTAAAAGGATGCTAATTGATTACCCTTAATTGATTAATAAATTGATTAATAAACCTATAACATAACGTTTACCAATAACCCCGTATATAGATCTACTGTACCGGTCTTTTAATAGTTCACTGCCGAACATGGGCCTTACAAAAAGTCTTGACGTCTTGAGCTATAAAGCCCCTACGGGTTTTATAGATACACCATATCCAAAAAACATATACTTTGATGACCTGACTCTCAAAGTAACAAGAAAATTAACTAGCAACTAATTCATTCATTGACAGAGCAGCCGGCAAGACCTGGCTACATCTCATCTCCCTCTCGCAAACTTTTTCTTTGTTTAATGAAAACTAATATTTTTTGGTAGAAAATTTATCTCAAGAGAGTTTAGTCTCAATCTCAATGTATCAATGTAGTACCTACTTGTTTACATTATTGTTGATTTTTCAATATAAATTTAATGGAACCACATCTGAAGTGTGATATAAGTATTGTTTTAAACAAAAAATAATCATCAAAATATCAAAATCGTTTCATAATTTTACGGAGTAAGTAATCCCGTAAGTACCGTAACATACATTAAAAACATTTAGTAAAATTGAAATTGAATTGAAGACTACAGGGGAAAAACAGGGAAAGTAAACCAACATTTTATTGACACCAGTATAATTAATAGTCTTTATTGTACACAATTTGACAAAAGCACATTATAGAAACTACACAATATACAATATGTTGTACAAGGGCAGCCTTATCGCCTTGAATTAATAATTAATATTGAAATTGGTGTAATTACAGCCACTTTACGAGCAAATATGTTATGAAACTTTTTACCCTATGTTAATGTCTAAGTATTATAGCAGTTCTTATTTGGTTTGAGTATAGATTCAACACTAATAAAAATCAGCGGGATTGCAGTAGTTAGGTCTCATAGTAAAACTTACATTTTGCAAAGCAAAGTCCAATATAAATTCAAGGCTACCTACGCTCTGAGTATAATCATAATTACGGATCTATTTTCTAAAGCGAGGGAAGTCAAAGCTTCCTCAATCTTTCGCAAAAAGGTCAAACTTATGAAAAGCTTTGATTTTTCAGGGAATAATCTTACTGGGAGCTTTGAGGTCCATATTAATAAAGAGATCTTTGGTTCGATTTCATCCGAGGTTCCTTCTAAACGGTATCCTTTACAATTCAAAAGTTTTTATCAGAGGGAGCCGCCCGTTATCGTGGCTATCTACAAATGTAGAAACAGTATGGGCACGGTAATGGTAGATATCACCGTATATTACCGTGGAATGGGTAAATCGATCAATATCTGAAATCTTTCTTTATGTTTATTAATTTTACGCATTAATGAGCGAAAAAATTTAAAGAATGTTTTTTTTTTAAATTAGGTAAACCTTAAAAGGATTATTTCTAACTTTCGTAAGTAATATTGCAAAGAAACGTATTTTGAAAATCGTTTGCTAGGGTTCCGTACCCAAAGGGTAAAAACAGGACCTTATTACTAATACTCCGACGGACAGCGGATCGAACCAAAGATCTCTTTATTAATATGGACCTCAAAGCTTCAAGTAAGATGATTCCCTGAAAAATCAAAGCTTTTCATAAGTTTGAACGTCCGTCTGTCACCAGAAGGTCTATATCTCATGAATGGTGATAGCGAGAGCGTTGAAATTTTCACAGATAACGTATTTCTGTTGCCGCTATAACAACAAAACCAAAAACAAATAAAAATATTTGTGAGTTTTAGTCATTTTTCGCTAGATATCAATAACGGTGACAGGTAGATGCTTGAAATATTCACAGTATATATAGTTAAATGTGCATTTTAAAATATAATTTTAATAATATTAATAATAGAGGAGGGCTCACATACAAGAAACGTATTTTTTTCGCTCGATATTAAAATAAGGCAACAGGAAGATGCTTGAAATATTCACAGAATCGGTAATTTGCTTCAAAAATAAACAATTAAAATAAAATATATTAAGGGGGGCTTCCATAAGGTACGGAACTCTTCGTGCGCGAGTCCGACTCGCACTCCGCTAATCCGGACCGGACAATTTTGTTTTGGGGATGTAATTGGGGATTTTGCGTAATTTTAAGTGGAGAGCTATGTAGGACATTATAGGTCCCATCTAGAGCAACCTTCTTCTCGTCCGTATATCCCTCAGTGCCTCAAGTCGAAAGTTTTCGTCCAGTGTGTGTTACCAGTGATGACTTACGGCACAGAAACGTGGTATCTCACTATAGCTCGAGAGGGCTATGCTCGGAGTCTCTCTGCGGGATCTAATCAGGAATGAGGAGATCCTTAGAAGAACCAAAGTTACCGACATAGCCCAGTGGCTTGGCAAGTTGAACGTCCACCCACACGATCCACCTCATTAAGACCGCAGGATCGCGCTGGATGCAAGTCACTACCAACCGGTCTTATTGGAGATATTTAGGGGAGGCCTATGTCCAGCAGTGGACGTCCTATGGCTGAAACGAACGAACGAACGTGAGCGACCAGAGGCATCACGATCTTTGCCTCTGATCCTTTGCATGAACTACTCATACTGGAACAACGCTGCACCGTTTTGGATTTGAGTCTCGTACAATATTTAGGAACGGGATTCAGTTGGAACTTTCGACTGATAAAATTGAAGTTGGTACAAAGGCCAACTTTTGCTGATAGCAGACTTGCTATCGAGGAATAGTTGGGGCTCTAGACAAATTGAGGGTGCTGGGATGGATAAATATCTTTTTGACAGTGGAAATGATTATGTGCGTACCACACCGTCTCAGCCATCAATAGTCCAGCTTTTTAGCCAACTGATCTCGCTCCAAAGTTATCCGGGATCAGTTACAATAGAATTAATTTTTGACCGACCTAACGAGGAGGTAGAGTGAGTGATGTTTTGGTAATTATTATTTTAATTAGATATTATTAATTATTATTTTAATTAGATATTAATTTGACTTAAATTATTTGATAAATTTTTGCCACACTGATGGCCTTTTAATTAATTTTTGTTTGTTAGATATTAATTAGTTAAAGAAATCAATGTACCTCTATTATTATTATTTTATTTTTTTAATTTGAATTATTGTTATTTATAACGTGTAAATGATGACGTGTAACTTATTGTTACAAATAAATGAGTATGAGTATGGTACTCAATTCGACGCGTATATTTTTTTATGTACCAACAGCCACGCCTAATTTATATTTTTACATAGTGGCCCGATTTCAATTATTTGGTTTTATATTGGAAAGAGTATACTTGGAATATGGTACTAACCATTGAAATTTTATCAAAATCGCCTGAGCCATTTTTGATAAATCAACAATAATGTGCATAATGCTTCATCGATCCGTGCGAAATATTCACGAATTCTATACACGGTTGAATTAGGTAATGCCATTTTTTGCAAAAAAAAATAATTATAAATTTTGTAGACTCATCTTCTTTTAAAAAATCTTTCAGAACGTCTGGTGGACTTGACGCGTGGATTAAGGCCACGCATCGCGTGCGTTGCTTGCGTTTATTTGGTTCATCCATCAGCTAAAGGACATACTGCTGCACAAGAGCCTCCCCTAAGATCTCCATTACTCGTAAGACCGGTTGGTAGCCGCTTGCATCCAGCGCGATGCCGCGGTACCTTCAAGAGGCCTTGAATGATTCAATTGCTTATATACACATACCTAGTAGGTAGTAGTTAAGTACGTAGTTTTATTGTACTCGTATTTTGTTGTGGTTAATATTTTATTCGGTGCTAGCGCATAACATATCACTACATAGTATAAAACAAAGTCGCTTCCCGCTGTCTGTCCCCATGTATGTTTATATCTTTAAAACTAACGGATTTTGATGCGGTTTTTTTAAATAGATAGAGTGATTTAAGGGGAAGCGTTATATGTATAATACACCTGTGCAAAGCCGGGGCGGGTCGCTAGGTATTAATAGTACATTACTGCATCGGCCAGCAACAGAGGCATTGATGGACGAAGCTTGCAGATCGAGGCGAAACAAGCCTATAGTCATTGATGGACTTACTCGTACGTATGTGTGTAAGTCCATCAATGACTATAGGCTTGTACCTACTTAGGTATGGGCGTAGTTTTTGATATAATAGGTAATATTAGGCGATCTTTGGATTTTTTAATTTGAGTCTCGACTTGAGTAAATGATGTAGGATTTACTCAAGTCCTACTTACCTACTTGTATTTTTCGTATAAAATAATTATGTCATGTTAGTAAGTTCTCTAAATTAAAATGTAGCACTAAGTAAGTATTACCTTCCCGTCTGGGAAAGAGCCTAGATCCTACGACACAGGTAACTCTAGTGTGGGACCCAGTGCACTATGAATGTTAATTTACCTAAGTTTATGTAGGTATTATAAAGTTACTTATTTTTGTTTTAGATAACATAAGGAAGAGGCTAGATCCCACGACACAGGTCGCCCTAGTGTGGGATCTAGTGTAGGTACAACTCGTTTTGTGTTAACTTTTAAGAACAATAAACGTTTTATTTATTTATTTACTTTTCTTAAAAAAAATACGCGGAAATTAATTACTAATATAATTTTCAAAATTAATGATGAGAGCCGGAACAACGAACAATACCTAATCATTTTTCACGCGCCAACGTGTTCATTTGTTTTTTTTTTTTCAATAAACAGCGTTCTATTTCCAAGTCAGCTCGAAATATAAATAAAAACTTTGAATAGTTACGTCCTTGGTTGGCAGGTTTCAGACTAAAACATCATTCCATTTTTAATGGCACGATAGCAATGGATTTTCATCACAGAGCTATTACATCTCGAGAGATGGCGCTGTTGTCGCTTGAGGCAATTCTCAACCGCAAAAATGAATCGACAATCACTATCGCACTATGTATTTCGCTTATTGTATTTATGCATATTGTAGGTAGCTTAGTTAATTGTTTTTTAATATCGAAAGTAATAATGTAACTTGTAGTTTAATCAAACAAAGTAATTTTATTTTGGATATTTTCTGTTTTTAGAACTACAGAACATAAAGGAATTAATCACTACGTTAAGAGGGCAGCGCTGTCACTGCAGAATGTCAAGTTGACATTTCAAATTAATTAATTTTTAGGCATCATATGAAAATGTGTTTGCCAATGCCTTAGTTTAGTAGATATTTTGAATAGAATCTACCATAGTATCACAGTGATGTGATAATTTTCTTCCTTTCTTTGGCTTATTTTCATTTTGCTTGGCTGGAATAGCCCAATATTTTTTTTTTTTCAATCCACGTGACGTCACCTGCCGGCTCCACCGGAAGACCAGCGCTGGTTGGTTCCTAACCAGCATACGCTGAGGTGGAGCTGGTTTGTGACAGAAATATAGACTGAATTACTTTTGCATAGTTATTCAGTTTTAATATTTATTATGTTGTACTATATGTTATGTGTTTTGTTCTGTATTTTTGCCCCAATAAAAAGCTGTCTATGTCTATGTCTATCACTAGTTGTCCACTGTCAAATATATGTATTGGAATTTGACACTATCGGGACATAAACACGACAACTAGCCACTGAATCGAGATATTTTTCATGTCTCTTTCTAACTCATGCCATATTATATCGATGCATCTCTTTCTTTCTTTTCTTGATCAACCACATTATCCCTCTGGTATGTCTGTGATTTTCATACATTTTGAAGTGAAACTTCTAAAGCGATTTCCAAGAAGGTTGCGTTATGTTTTGTTTTATTACACTTTTGCAGGCGTGGATGTGGCTTGGGTTCTTTTCATTTAAACACAGCACTGACTTTATATATTTTATTTTATTTCTAGCTTAGGACATGACTTTTACTTTATTCAAGATGGATGTAAGACGGTTACGGAAGAATAGATAATATTTATTCATAGACAATAAATCATAGACTACAACATGCCCTTTTTTTAAAAAAGAAAAAAGTAATATTTGACAACTTAATTATACATGACAGTTCATAATGTTTACAAATTGACTTTGACAGATTTGACACTTAATAGGACTTAAAAATTATAACCTTAAAATTATTCTAATTGTGAACTATGTAAACAATAATTTTACATTACAATGAAAAGTTATTTACAAATCAAGTTTTTCAGTTTTCTTAAGTAATCTACCTCTTGAGCTATATTTATTTTCAGTATTCTGATTATCAGTAACAGGTTCTGAAATTGCTATTTGAGAAGATGAATGAGGCGATTGTACTATTAAATTTGTTGGAAATTTCAAATCGTGTAAAACATTTTCGGGTAATTTTTTGCTGTCTTCTAACATTAAATTAGATAAAGGACTCTGTAAATTATATTCATTATAGTCATGAAGACTTTCTGGCGAAGTTATGTTGTCTTCTACATTAACAAATAATGGAGAAAGTATTTCTTTTTCTGACTTATCTGACAACGATAAGAATGAATCAGAATCATTTTGTGTTTGATTTTCTGTTGATTGAGGTATTGAACTATTTTCACAATCTTGACTGAAAGGATAAGAAATGAATACAGCTATATCTTCCTCTGAAACTTTAGGTTTCTTCAATGTTTTTGATTCAGACTTGTTTGAGTTTTGATATGGACTTATATATCTAGTATTTTGATTAGAATATGAATCATTGAACTTAACGTTCCTGTGAGTTGACTGGTGTACATTGTTATGACTTGGTTTGTGACTGTTTGACTTGTAATCAAAACGAATATGTTGACTATTTCTACGATAAGTTACATTATTACAGTCTTTGACAATAAATGATCTTGGAAATTTGGTTTTTGATACAATAGTACCTTTGGTCCAAATAATATCTTTAGGATGTTTCTTAAAGTAAATCTGATCATTTACATGAAATTCTGAATAATTTTTACTGTTTTTGTTATAGTATGACCTTGTTTTATCAATATTTGTTTGTTTTTTGGCATAATGTTTAGAATGCTTAACAATCTGTGGTCTTAAATTACTTATTTGACTAGGTATCTTTGACCTTAAATTTCTTGACATTAGAAGTTGTGACGGTGAATTCAGATTTCCTGTTGGAGCATTTCTATATTGTAATAATCCTATATACGGATCTTGACCATTTTCATCACATTTTCTTAATATATTTTTTATTATCTTTACAGAGACTTCAGCTAAACCGTTTGATCTTGGAAAATTTGGGCTAGAGACTGTGTGTTCTATGTCCCATTCTTGTAAAAAGTTTTTGAAATCAGCAGAATTGTATGGAGGTCCACCATCAGAAATTAATTCCATGGGAATGCCATGTCGAGCAAAAATAGATTTCAATTGTGTTATGACATTAAATGATCTACTGTTTTTATTTAAGTTTGCGATTTCTATGTAATTAGAATAGTAATCTACTACTAGTAAGTATTTATCACCTTTGTATTCGAATAAATCTGTAGCTAATTTTTGCCAAGGAAATATTGGTTGTTCGTGTGATAACATAGGTTGCTTTGTTTTATTTGAAGAATAAATAGCACATGTTTCACATTGTCTTATTTTATTTTCAATGTCCTGGTAAATGTTAGGCCAATAGACTAATCCTCTTGCTAGATTTTTAGTCTTTTCAATGCCTTGATGACCTTCATGTAATATTTTAAACATTTCTGAACGCATTGACTGTGGTATAATGACTGAATGGTTTTTAAAAATAATATCATTTATGACATGAATTTCCTCTTTAATATTCCAGTATGGTAATACTAAATTGTCACAATTTTGTTTACTATTTGGCCATCCATTTTTATAATATTCTTTTAATTTATTTGAAATTGCATCTTGACTGGTTTGAAGTGTAATTTCTTCAAGTTTCTTTTGAGAAATAGCTAAGTTTGATGTTAATAAATTCACATGTATTTCAATATTTGACTCTATTTCTTCTAAACTAATTAATTCATCATTTCGACAAGTATTTTTTATTGGAGCACGAGATAATGTATCTGATATGTACATTTCTGAACCTTTTGTATATGAGACTATTAAATGATATGCTTGTAAAGCTATCATCATGCGTTGTAATCTTGTTGGAACTTCTGATAAAGGTTTTTTAAATAGTGTGACTAATGGTTGATGGTCTGTTTCGACATAGACTGGTTTTCCATATATGTATTGGTGGAATTTTTTACAACCAAATACTATTGCATATAATTCTTTTTCTATTTGTGCATAATTTACCTGGCTTTTATTTAATGACTTTGAGGCATATGCTATAGGATTTTTATTGTGTAAGATCACAGCTCCGACTGCGGTTTGAGATGAATCAACTGACATACGAATAGGTTTTTTAACATCATAATGAATTAGAACAGGAGACTGACATAATAATGATTTTAATTTTTTGAATTGGTTTTCATGTTGTTCTAACCATTGCCATTTATTTTGTTTTTTCAACAATTCTCTCAGTAATGATGTTTCTTCAGCTAAATTTTGTATGTATGAACCTAAATAATTTATCATTCCTAAAAATCTTTGTAATTCTTTGACATTTGTTGGACTGGACATTTTTGAGATTGCTTCTATTTTTGATTGATCTGGTGAGACTCCATTTTTATTAAATATATGACCAACATATCTTATTTCAGACATTCCGAATTGACATTTAGATTTGTTGAACTTAAGATTGACTTTGGATGCACGCTTAAATAATGCTTCTAATCTTTGGTTATGTTCATCGACTGAAGATCCATAAATTAATATATCATCTACAAAAATTATAATACCTGGTAAATCTCCAAATAATTCATTCATTGTTCTGTGAAAGATTTCACCACTAGAGTTAATTCCATATGGTAATCTTAAAAATTTATATCTACCATAAGGTGTATTGAAAGTACAGAGGTCACTGCTCTCAGAGTCCAAACTTATTGCCCAATAACCTGAACTGGCATCTAATTTTGAGAATATTGAAGCACCTGTGACTTTAGATCTAAGATCATCAAATGTAGGGTAGGGATAGTGAGGTCTTTTAATAGCTTGGTTTAAGTTTCTAGGATCTAGACAGATTCTTAATTTTCCATTGGGTTTTTCAACTAAAACTATTGAGTTAACCCATTTTGTTGGTTTTTCGACTTTTTCAATGACTTTAAGCTTTTCCATATTCATTAGTTCATCTTTTAGACGATTTTCTAGTGAATAAGGAATCCTACGGACTGGACAAATTTTTGGTGGTACACTACTTTCAATGTCAAGGTGAGCTTTATATGGTAAACAACCAAGACCTTCGAATGTTGTTGCATATTTATTTACAATTTCTTGTACTGACCTTTCCTGAACACTGTATATTCTTTTGACAATTCCAAGTTTTTCACATGTTTTCCACCCGATTATTGTGTTACATTCACATTCAACTATTATAAAGTATAATTTTGCTTCTTTTCCATTTTCGAATTTGCAGTTTAAAATACATGTTCCTAAATTTGGTACTAATTCTCCTGAAAAAGAAAATATTTTATTATTTGTTCTAAGAATGTTGACTCTAATATGACTGCTTCTTTTTATTTTGTCTAATGTTGTTTTGGATATGACATTTGCATCAGCACCAGTATCAACTTGTGCAGATATTTTATAATCATTACAATAAATATTTATCTCCCAATCATTTATTTTAGTATTCTTGTTGTTGATGCTATTGATTATAAAATCGTCTTGAAATATTAATTCTTGATTGTAATCTGACTCATAATCATGATTTATATATCCAACCTTTTGATGATTATTCCTGAAATAACAAAATTTTGCGAAATGATTTGGCTTCTTGCAATTTTTGCACATTTTTCCTTCTGCGGGACATTTGTATCTGTGTATTTGCCCACATCGTTGACAATTTTTCTTGACTTGATACTTATTTTCTTGAGTATGATTATTATTTTTGTTATTATATGTCTGACTTCTCGAATTTGAATGGTTTCTTGAATTTGACTGGCTTCTCTGACTTGAGGTATTTCTTTTATTAAATTGTTGGCTTGACTGACTTTGATTTTTTCGACTTTGGTGATAAACTGTCATCGCTTGAATAGAAGTATATTTTTCATTTAGTTTTATGGAACGTTTTTGCGAAAGTTCTATGTTTTTGGCAATTTTCATGACTTTTTCCGTACTTAATTTTTCTTCTTGTAATATTTTTTCTTTAATGTGCGTGTTTTTAATTCCAATGACTAGCATATCTTTGATAAGAGAATCTTTCAAATTTTCAAATTCACATGAGGTTGCTAAATTGTTTAGTGTGGTAAGGTATTCATCAAGAGATTCTTCACTTTTCTGCATTCTCGTAAAAAAATTATATCTTTCCACTGTGACATTGGTATGCGGACTAAATTTTTCATCGATTTTTTTAATTATGTCTTCGACTTTTGTCTCGGTTCTATTGATGTTGAAACTATTGAATATTTCAATGCCATCATCCCCGATTGCATTTAGAAAAATGGCTGTTTGCTTAGCGATCGGACATTTTGTTAGCTCATTCGCGTCAGCAAAAATTTCATATCTTAGCTTCCATTTCTTCCACTTTTCACTTGGATTTTCTCCTGATTCGATGATTAGTGGTTTTATTTGTGATATAAATGTTTTATCAGACATATTTTCAAGTTTCGTGAAGTTTTTTACCGTTTTTACCTCTTTTCACGTGGTGACTTGCTACCTGGATTATTGGAATAGACTTTTCACTTGGCCACTTATCAAAACACTTATGAGACCAGTTCTGACACCATGTTTTGTTTTATTACACTTTTGCAGGCGTGGATGTGGCTTGGGTTCTTTTCATTTAAACACAGCACTGACTTTATATATTTTATTTTATTTCTAGCTTAGGACATGACTTTTACTTTATTCAAGATGGATGTAAGACGGTTACGGAAGAATAGATAATATTTATTCATAGACAATAAATCATAGACTACAACACGTTAAACGTTTAACGCTACCATGGAGGGGTATGAAAGCACTGTTGCGTCGAAGTTTCACTTTTTCCGCGCGGAGGGACTCCACCATAGAATAAGAACTAAAGTAATAGAAACAGTATTGAAATAGCAAGAGATATAAATCACTTTGTCCCATTTGTTAGTTTGTTTGTTTGTTAATCCCTTTGTTAGAAAAAGATGCACTTACACCCGAACTTACGTAATTTCGAAGGGTTTCACAAACTAGCATTGAGCTATCTCGGGTGTTCAATTTCAAAAAGGTAAAAAGTAGGAAGGTACAATGATCAGAGATTTCAATCTTCTTACTAGAACTAGAGGGTTCAAATTTCCGAAAAAGACATATGACCAAGTTGTAACCAAATTTTAACCATTTTGATGTTCCAACTAGTGATTTTGACGTATGCGACAGACATTGCGTTTTTTTTTGTTCCACTCACTCTCGCGTATGCTGTATAACCAGATATGAATAAGACAGCTGTAACGTAGTTTTTATTTGAGTAAAATTTAGCAATACTTCTATTATTCTACTTTAATTTTATCAAATTAAAGTAATTGTAATTAATTGAATTGATTGTCTTATTAAATGATAAATAATTGTCTTTTTACAAGGTAAAAAGAACGAATGACATTTGTAGAATATTCAAGACGCGATGTTTTTAACAGAATTTATATGACTTGTAACAGAATGTTATGAATAAAGTGATTATGATTATTAGGTACTTGTAATACTTCTGAGGACTCCACACACTATTTTTTTTTCCGGCCGCTGCCGCTGCTCGCATGTATTTGGCCACTACTGCAATGTTGATTTATCTCGAAAAAAGGTTGTCAAAATAATGTTCACATTTCCGAGCATGTTTGAGAAAATATTATTTTTGCTTTGTCAACTCATTCCACTCAAAAAAAGATGTAATCCTTACTAATATTATAAATCCGAAAAGTTTGTTGGTTTGTTGGTTTGTTACTCTTTCACGCACCAACGGAGCAACGGATTGACTAGATTTTTGGCATGGACATAGTTTAAAAGGCGGAAGGAGCTTTAGGATACTTTTTATCCCGAAAAATTGCATAGTTCCTGTAGGACAGGACAAAAACCATCGAAAGCGAAACTGTCGCCACTATCACAAAGACGCTAAGTGATTAATTTCTCTATGACGCTAATATGGACTAACGAAACGTCACAGCCAAACGTAATTAGATGACAGGTGACATTGTCTGCAGACTTTTATAAATCACAAGTAGCATGGTAAGGGGACAAATTGTTTTTCCATCATTATATCCCCTTGAAGAGGAAATCCTTACTAATATTATAAATCCGAAAAGTTTGTTGGTTTGTTGGTTTGTTACTCTTTCACGCACCAACGGAGCAACGGATTGACTAGATTTTGGCATGGACATAGTTTAAAAGGCGGAAGGAGCTTTAGGATACTTTTTATCCCGAAAAATTGCATAAACAAAAACCAAAACGCGAAACTGTCGCCACTATCACAAAGACGCTAAGTGATTAATTTCTCTATGACGCTAATATGGACTAACGAAACGTCACAGCCAAACGTAATTAGATGACAGGTGACATTGTCTGCAGACTTTTATAAATCACAAGTAGCATGGTAAGGGGACAAATTGTTTTTCCATCATTATATCCCCTTGAAGAGGAAATAAAGTATGAATTGAAAATGACAACTGACATTAAAATTGGATAAAATGTTATTTTCCCTCTGCATGCTACATGATACTATGACGTTTAATACCAGGCCGTCATTTTGTCTGACATTAAAAATATTTTTAAATCTTCTATCATTAGAGGTTTAACATGTTTCTTTATTCTACCTTTATGGTACAGAATCATCATACTTTAATATTATCAATCCGAAAAGTTTGTTGGTTTGTTCCTCTTTGACGCAGCAACGGAGCAAAAGATTGACCTGATTTTTGGTATGGATACCTATGGTTTAAAAGACAGAAAGTAATAATAGGATACTTTTTTATCTCGAGAAAATTCGTGATTCCCATGGAATAGGACAATAACTGTTTCTCAGCAATGGAGCAACGGATTCACTTGATATTTGGGGTGGGCATAGTTTGGAAGACGGAAAGTGACATAGGATACTTTCCATCCCGAAAAAATTGTGGTTCCCGTAGGACTTAACAATAAATTTTTCTCAGCAACGGAGCAACTTGCCTTGGCTTATTGCATGAATATAGTTTGAAAGACGAAAAGTGACATAGGCTACTTTTTATCGCAAAAACTTTAACAGTTCCCGTAGGATAGGACAAAAACTAAGTGAGCGGGCTGCGGTAGCAGCCGTCTAAGCGCCAGAAATAACCTGTCATGGCAAGTTTAGGACGTTCCTACTTTTTTCGCACTCCTTCGCGGCACTCAACAGCGCTAGCCCAGACTCGGGCTCCATAACGGAGCTTGCGCTCCCGCCATAATGACGGAGTGTTTCGGAGCACAGGACACATCGTCATCCACCACTCGGGACTAACCAGTACTGAACGTCAGACAGCATTCCAACGCCCTGGTCCCAGTGCTGCGGGTCAGTCATAGTAGCCCAGCGCCTGGCTCTTCAACTGCAGAGGGCAGTGAGAACGGCCATCGCGATACCGACACCTCTCTTCTCCTGCAGCCCCACTGCGTCTGCCAACACGTTGACGGCCTAGCGGAAGGTAGGGTAGGTGGCGGCACCCACACCACCAGTTCCATATATCCCACCGCGGCCCCTAATCCTCGGCTGTCATATCAGAGTCCAGGAAGCAGCCTTGCTTTATGAAACTAAGAAAGGTTATTCCCAGCAAGTAACTGGAGATAGAGAGACAGAAAAGAAGCCACACCCAGCGCAGCAAGCGGAGCTGGAGTTCATATGCCTGGCAGACGGAGCAGCACTAGAGCAAAATCTTAACCGAGAAATTAACATATTTACAGACGGCAACAAAATTAAAGGGAAAGTTGGGGCGGCATTATCCATTTGGGATGATGCCGCTGAGATCAGTACACGCAAGCTGAAATTGGCCGATTGGTGCTTCGTGTACCAGGCCGAGTTATTGGCACTTCTTGAGGCTACCGAAAAAGCAAAAATCTTTTGTGACTCCAGGTCTGCACTGGAAACGGTAGTTGGCGTATCTTCCCTCCATCCCTTAGCAGTAAATACAAAGCTAACATAAAGTTACTACACGCACAAAATAAAATAGTGAAACTTTATTGGATTAAAGCACACGCGGGGATGGAGGCAAATGAGAGAGCGGACCAGCTAGCAAAGGAAGCAGCACTGCACTCTAAGTGCAGACCTATTTACGATAACTGCCCCGTTTCATTCGTCAAGCGAGAAATCCGACAGATAATTCCCTTGAAAAGAGAAATCCCTTGACGAGTGGAACCGGCGGTATCAGGATGGACACACAGCGGCGGTAACCAAAACATATTTTCCGGATGCAAGGGCGGCATACAAGATCGTAAGAGAAATAGCACCAGTGGGAATCATAACTCAAGTGCTGACGGGGCATGGTGAGTTTTCCCAATACTTACATCGATTTAAGTTGAGGGAAAGCCCATCGTGCATCTGTGAACCCACAAAAGAGGAGACTCCACTGCACATAACCTTGGAATACCCAGTTTATGGAAAGCAGAGATTTGATTTAGAACAAAAAATTGGAATTAATCTAAAACGTAAAAACCTTAGAAACAATTTTATCCAATTTTTGCATAAATATTTGTAAAAAAGCAATAATTAGGAACAAGTAGGTATAAACTTTGCTGTAAGTACCATTGTAATGTTTATTATAACTGCAAACAGCCAAAAACATTGAAATATAGGTATAATTTTTATTCATTTGTAATTAAGACCCCTGATCATGTCCTCGGATGCAGCGTCGCAAGAGCGGCACTGCAGCCCGCCTCAGTTGCGACACTCCTCATAAGGCATGCAACCTACCGGCCATCCTCTCAGCTGCTTTAGTTAAAAGCGGCTG
This sequence comes from Hypomecis atomaria, assembly GCA_964007245.1. Classification (NCBI taxonomy): domain Eukaryota; kingdom Metazoa; phylum Arthropoda; class Insecta; order Lepidoptera; family Geometridae; genus Hypomecis; species Hypomecis atomaria. Next base: position 3,287,533 of record OZ023294.1, on the reverse strand, counting down.
AACCTAGAGTGCCAGCCTCTAAGCTTCCTTGGGGGAAAAGACCCAAAGAAGAGGGAGACTTCGAGCGCCGCCTTTTCAGCTGCCTCAGACCTCCCCCACGACAAGGCGGGAATACACGGAGGGGGTTGTATATACACTCCAACCGTAACTAAGCATTTGTCTGTACGTGTAAACTAGCCAAATCAAATCTTGAGCTTGAATTACCGCCTTTTCAGCTGCCTCAGACCTCCCCCACGACAAGGCGGGAATACACGGGGGGGTTGTATATACACTCCAACCGTAACTTAACCAACAAAAGCATTCCTCTAAGGTATTTTGATATTTGTCGGTTAGGTTAGGTTTCGCAGCCGACATAAACATAAGCCTAAATCAAAATATAACGCGGGCGAAGCCGCGGGTAAAAGCTAGTACAAATATAAGTTAGTACACATGTGTACAAAAATCCTTGGGGAAAAAAAATATAGACCATGGCTTGGTCAAACTGATATTCCACTATTAATACTAGGCTTACCCTTGATTGTCCATCCATCCATCAACCGTAAGACGTCCACTGCTGGACATAGGCCTCCCCTATGGATTTCCAATAAGGCCGGTTGGAAGCGGCCTGCATCCAGTGCGTTCTTGCGATCTTTATTACCTATATCGTCAGTCCACCCAGTCGGTGGACGTCCTACGCTACGCTTGCTGGTCCGTGGTCTCCATTCGAGAACTTTACTGCCCCATCGGCCATCCGTCCTACGAACTATGTGCCCTACCCATTGCCACTTTAATTTGCTAATCCGCTGGGCTATGTCGGAATGGGAACGGAATGGGCTATGTTTGATGGAACTCTCCCAATCAAATTATAATCTTAGTAACTTACGTAAGTTGGATAGAAGCTTTCAGTCTCTTCCTACCGTCTATTAGGTTATCTTCCTCATAATAAGGCGGCCCGCATGGAGTAAACCGGCTATTAATCTGCTGATAAAGGGAGCCATAGCTCTTCGCCGACCTTTGTTCAGGTTTTATAAGCAATTAGGGGCAGGAGCTTCGCTAAATATCATCCCTTGGGTCGAACGTTACGCGTACTAAAAACCGATTCGGAATTAGGTTCAGAAGCTTAAATAAGTAAAACAAAAAATCAGGCTTATACGATAGCGCCTGAGACAATCATCATTCTAACTACACGTATGAATAATGAAAATTATTTTTCGCAAAAAATGGCAAAACTGCCTTCCATCGTGTACACAATTCAAATATTTCGCTTGAATTGTTTACATTATTGTTGATTTTTCAAAAACGGCTCAGCCGATTTCTGTAAAATTTAAACAGGACCATCTCGGGAATACCCTTTCGAACAGAAAAAAATTTTTTCGATTTAGTTCACGATTGGCGGAATTATCGATGAACAAACACAAAAAAAAAAGAAAACATACCCACCTAAGTACCTACAGACGAACATAGAACCTCCTCCTTTTTGGAAGTCGGTTAAAATGATTTACCTCGATGAAAGAAAGATAAGTAATGAATAAATTGAAGAAAATAATATTTAGATGTGCTATGATGTACCTACGTAACCTTGGAACAGGGTAAATATGTATGACCATTAGGTAACCCGCGACTGGGCTAGCTTGGAGAATATTGCCTAATTACCATTCAAGGGTGCTATGGAGAGAGAGGGCTATGTTCGGAGTCTCTCTGCGAGATCGAATCAGAAATGAGGAAATCCGCAGACGTATAGGTACCAAAGTTATCGACATAGCCCAGCGGATTAGTTAGTTGAAAAGGCAACGGGCAGGGCACATAGTTCGGAGAACGGATAGCCAATGGGACAGTAAAGTTCTCGAATGGAGACCACGGACCAGCAAGCGCAGCGTAGAACGTCCACCGACTAGGTGGACTGACCATATAATAAAGATCGCAGGAACGCACTGGATGCAGGCCGCTTCCAATCGGCCTTATTGGAAATCCATACGGGGAGGCCTATGTCCAGCAGTGGACGTCTCATGGCTAATGGTGCGTGTGAATAATAAGTCCCTGCACTTCGCAAATCAACACTATTTATGTAGGTATTTACATAACGCACCTATGTAACATAAATCAAGTACCTACCTAACCAAAGTAACGCCTAAAAGATGAAATTCGACAACTCAATTTAACAAATAAACTTAAGCTTTCGCGATACGATATTGCCGAATATTCAACCTGTAATAACTTTACTTTGAAACTAATTAACTTAATCTGATTAAAATAAACAGCTGAATGCACCAGTTATCGTGCTCACTCTCCTCTAATGGCGTATGTGTCACCTTTACTCGTACCTACTCTTGGTTTGGTGTATTTTCGTCAAAATAATTATGTTTTGTAAAATTTTGGTAGGTAGGTTTGTATTTGAATTTCGCCATGTAATTTATGATTCAGAGTTGTTCAGATATTGTACTACTAAGCTTATGGTAGTTGTACTAAGCCGACAAGGGGTGATTAAGACCATCATGTGAACGTTTACTATAAGGCCAACCAGGGGAGACCTTAGACCAGGTTTTGCGTTTACTTAAACTTTCGCGTTCGCGTGTGGCTCCATACATTTTGGTTAGTTCTTCCTCGTTTCCGCCATAGACGCCGTACAAAAAGAATGAAGCCATACGAAAACATTATAGTTTCAATTTACGTGTAAGCCTGGACTATCCTCGGGAATTCCAGAAAAATTCGGCTATTTCATAAATTTTGTTGTACTGTGGGAACAAAGAATAACTTCACATAACAGTGATTTGCTATTATGTTTTTAGCAGGCCCTACGGCGGATTTTTATTATTTTCCATCACAGTTATCCACAGAGATATTCTGTAGTGTAGTAAAAAGTTCGCTGGAATCGAATTGTTTTTTTTCCATTACTGTTAATTTTTCAAAAACGGCTCTGCCGATTATGATAAGATTTATATCGGACCACCTCGAGAGTATAATCCCTTAGAACTGAAAAGATAAGTATGTTTTCAAAATCAGTTCACAATTGACGAAAATATTGATGAACATACACAAAAACATACATTTACATTTCATTTCTCCATACATTTCGGTTAGTTCTTCCTCGTTTCCGCCAGGGGCGCTGTACAAAAACGTATGGATACGGAAACTTATGTAGTTTCAATTTACGTGTAAACCTGGACTAACCCCTCAGGCTATTTTAAAAGAAACGGTAAACTGCAAAAGAGAAAAGCGTCAAATGAATATATTATTCTATTATTATACTACATAATATATTACTACAAAATCGCCTTTTTGTGAGTCTGTCTCTGTATCCGTTAATATCTTGTAAAATGTAAACTATACAATTAATAGGTTAACTGGGTATAATGATCTGCCAAGTACGAGACGGACTCGCGCACGAAGGCTTTCGTACTGTATGGGGGTCCCCCTTAATTTTCATTTTATTTTAATTTAATTATTTATTATTAAAGTAAGCGTGCAGTTAAATATTCTGTGAATGTTTCAAGCATCTGCGTAGATTATTTGAATCTATTTATTTGGAGTTTTCTACCTGTTACTATTATTGATATCGAGCGAAAAACGGCTAAAAATTTAGATTTTTAGCCGATTTAGTGAAAATCTGTGCTAAAACATCAATGCATATTGCGCTAATTTTTACTTTTCTAAATGTAATACTTAATTTTTGGTATTTAAATTATTAGAATTTGTATTGGAGTTTCCTATATAGCGTAGATTATTATCTATTTATTTGAATTCCTTATTATTTTAGATTATTAGAATTTCAAAAATTGTGTTCTTAGACTGCATATAAAATATCTTTTAAGTTTATAAATTGTTTATATTATTGGAATTTCAATAATTGTGTTCCTATTGTGTAGATATTTCTTAAGCTTATACATTATTTAGATTATTAGAATTTATATTTGATTCCTATATTGTGTAGACTATTAGAATTTCTTTATTTGATTTCCTATATTGCTTAGATTATTAGAATTTCTATATTTGTGTTCCTACATAGCTTAGACCAAAGTTCCTATATTGTTTAGACCAAAGTTACTATATTTATTAGACTATTTCATAACTTTTATACATTGTTTAGATTATTAGAATTTATATTTGAATTCCTATATTGCTTAGATTATAAGTAAAGATAAGATAAGTAACGCAATGGTTATAACTGTAATGTTATTTTTCTATAAGCAAATAAATAATAAATAATTCTTTTTGTATATTCTGTAATTCTTTTTGGGAGTCCCCCTTAAATATTATTTTTATTCTATTTTTAACTGCACAGATTAGCAATAAATGATTCTTATTATATTTTTTGACTGTGTATCGTGTCGCTACACATTTACTTTTCGCAATGTGAAATTATATTCCTTAAAATGTTTTAGGTTACCATCTTTTACCTGAGCACGAGAAGAGATAACACAATTGTACAAAAGAAAATAAGCAGTAAACATTATGGAACACCCAAATTCAAGAGTCGCAATAAATTCTAAAATTATAGAAGACAATACAAGAAAAAAATATATGTATAGGAAAAGGCCCGGAACTTCTGGAATAACTGGACAACTTTATGAAACGAAACTACTCAGTTTAATTTTATACAGAGCTCTCAAAGATGAAGATATTAAAGAATTTTGCTTGGGGACCAATTTAGACAATATTGGTGCTCTTGATGATATATGCTTTAAGTTTGAATTAAATGGCAAACTGGTGACATTATTTATTCAAGCCAAACATAGAGATGAGCCTCGAAAAGGTGGCATCACTGACGCTGACTTAATTAGCGATAAAAGTGATTTTAATTTAAAAAAGTATTTCGAAAGTTATCTTAAAATCAAAGAAAAATTTGAAAGCGCTCATAGTACAGATTTAATGTTTTGTGCTGATTTTGATGACACTGAACATTATTTGATTATTTATACACCTGCGCTTAGTAAAGTTACAAAGAAAAAATATACACAATCAAGGATTACGGGAAATAAAATTAAAAATAATAATTTCAACCTGCGACGATGACGATGTCTTTCAAATTAAATATGACGATAAAGATATAGATTTGTTAGCAAATATTTTGATCGAGAAAGAACTGAATATAATTGCCGAAGCATTAATTAAGTGCATTATTTCTGACACAGGAATTAAAACTACAGAAAATGATGTAAAAATTTTGAAAAAGTATCAATCATTTCTTTCGACAAATATAACAGAACATTTTCAAAATGAAGTTTGGGAGTGGAGAATTAATGAAAATATACTGTTTACGAACAATTATTATTGCATGAAGTTCCAAGAGCTCTTACGTAAAAAGCTGCTGCTTTTAAAATCAATAAAGACTGAAGCAGAGAATAATTTGATAATATTGACTATGTACGATAATATCATAAACACTAAGTGTCTACATGAAGTTATCGGTAACATTGTAAATTTTGACAGCAAAACTAATACGCTTAATTTATTGGAAAAGGTTCCCAAAAACATTGAAAAATATAGACAAAAAATTAAGAAACTTCCAATATCTCCGGCAGAAGCAAGAGAAGCGTTGTACGAAGCAGGGAAAAATGCAATAGTAGCAGCTAGATTTGATCTGTCTCAAATATTTAGTAAGCCCAAAAATTATGTTTGTGGAAATAGTTTAGTCGGCGCGGGCGAGGCACAACCTTCTAACCAAAATCATTTTGTAGAACAAAAAAATCTTGCCCTACAATTCGTACACAAATTATTTTTTTTACACTAAAGAAGCCAAACAAGATGAAGTAGAAATATTATTGAAAAATGAATTGAGTAAATGTAATAATGATGACGTTAATAAAAGGAGCCCAATTAAACTGGAATCAGAAGCAATTCATCTAAATATTCACAATAAAGTTCAGAAATGGGCTATGCTTTCGGGGAAGGCTTTTTATCTTACACAAGATTGTGACTTTGTAGAAAAATCAAGATGTGAAATTCTTAGTGATCCTTATCTTGCAACATTAAATTTTAATTGTTTAAATGAGTTAAAAAAATATATAATTGATTTCGAACTTATCGCTGTAAAAAAACTTGAAATGAGTTTAAATACTTCATCCAATAGAGTGATAAATATTATCACTCGTGCTCAATTACTGACGAGCATTAAATTAATTCAGTTCCTCAAAAACTATTCCTTTATTAATGTCGACATTTTGATCAATTTAAGTTTTCAAGAATTTCAGATTATATTGCAGGAATTAGAAATGGCTAGATTTGATATTTTGGTCATAATCACAAAAACTAAATCTGCAGAACGTATAACATGGGACTCCATAAATAGCATTGTAAATAGATTCTCAAAAAAAGTAATTGTTCTTAGTGACCACAATCTGTCGATGCACTTGGAAGTAAACTTCGATGTTTTACTTGATAGTAAAATAAGTTTTAGTGATTTGACTACGGAATGTCAGGATTACTGGTTTGCTTGTGGTAAATTTACGGCACAGGGTCACCAAGTTTATTTGGGATCTGTTATAGATTGCGAAAGCAATTCGTTTATTGAAGAAGATGTTCTTCTTATGCTTATAAGAAATAAAAATGTGTTCATTGGCAAAAAATTGGTAGACGATAAATACACCAGTATGTGCGAACTTTACATAAAACGTAGTCTTAAACAAGATGAAGAGAAGCACGATGTTAAAAACTTAAAGGATATAGTTAAATCAGTGGTAGTCATAACAGCTGAACCAGGTATGGGAAAATCTACTCTTCTTTCACATTTGTCTTTAGAAACAAAAAGAGTTTGCCCAAGTGCATGGATTGTGCGAATCAATTTGTTAGATCACTGTGCCCAATTTTCAAAATGGAAAAATGAACAAAAATGTATTGATTTGAAAGACACCATGACACTCGTCTGTAAAGCAGAGCTAGAAAATGCTAACGGCAGTTTTGAACTAATAGTCGTGGATGGCAAGTTAGAATTGAAGCAATGTGAATTGAATGGAACAGCATTATTGCAACTAAACATGATGATTCATAGCTATAATAACGGTGGTATGATCTTTATATTCGATGGTTTTGATGAAATTTGTCCACATTATGAGAAAGAAGCAGTGACATTTATCAGAAATGTTGTTCCAAAAAGAGGCAACAATGTTGATGCCCTAATTAGTAGTAATGAAGATGCAATAATTAATAGTACTAATGTTTATTTTGATAGTAATGACATTGATGTTGATGGTAATGAAGTTGATGTTGTAAGTGATCATATGCTTTACCTAATAAAACGAAATTTAATATCTTTACGTAAATTATATGCAAATGCTTTACTGGTACATCCAAACCATATAAATTTGTTTCGTAAAAAGAAAGAAAATAAGATTTGGATCGCTAGTCGACCTTACAATTTTATGAAACAAATTTTAGAAACAGAGTTTGGCGATTCGTATCAACTTCAACCATGGTCTTTTAACGATCAACAAACATTCTGTCACAAATATCTTGAATCTAACGTTAACCTTGATGATCTTAGTATAGATCAATTCAAGAATATAGAAAGTTTCTTTAAATTCATGTTGCAATTTCAAAGGACGTATCCAAGAGATTACAAAGTAATTCATGTAACTAATATTCCCTTACACCATGTTTACGAATTTTCTGTCGATTATTTTCGTAACGCTATCTTACAAACATCCTTGGACATAGATAAAGAAAAATTAAGGAATGAATGGATTTCCAGGAACAAATTGCTAACAGTTCACGATCGTTATTTTGGAAATTTTTCTAAGTTAACGGAGGCACAAAAGCTTTCTAGCATTCCATTACACATGTACATTGCAGTGAATTATTTTGTTAATGGAATTATTAAAACCACAGACCAGAAAGATCCAATCGTTAAATGGGATCTAAGTGTAAATACATTTAATTATTACGAAAGTTTTATTGAAACCAAGATCAAGAAAATACGACTGGAAGATAAAAATCGGAGATACATTAGTTGTCCCGACGAAATAATAGCATACGAAAAAGAGAAGAAGGATGTCACGGAATCTCACAAGAAATTAGCCTTTTATGCCCTATTTTACCATTATCCGGACATACAAAAACTTTTGGCTAAAAATGAATATTCTATAATACGGGAAAAAATTCGTCAAATAGAAAAAGGTGAAGAAAAAACTGGTTTGATACATCGTATTCACAATAATGTTCCTATGTTCATACACCTAGTCTTTGCTGAATATTTCGCGGTCGAGTACATATCTGACAGCTTAAAAAGAGCTAGCAAAGGCGGTAAAAGCAGATTTTTAGACTTCCTAGTAAATCACTTACTTTTGTCTGGTTCTGTAGGAGTAATGACAGTATTCAATCACAAACTGAAATACGATGAAGAATTGAATACAACTTTATCGGACCCTGATACTAAGAAGCTAATATTCAACCTTTTGCTGAGACAAAATGATATGATGGAATGGAAAGGAATATTTAGCTTTGGAGATCCTTACGAGGCAAAAATTGAATCATCTTTAATCAAAGCTGTAGGAAATAGTTTGGAACATGTTGTAATGTTTTTACTGAGCAGTATGTTACAATTCTTAAACGAAGACAATTTAAAATCTTTTATCGAATTTATTGGAAAAGACTTTTTTATTTCAGTGGTTGTATGTGGCCTTGAAGATGATATAATAGTTTTTGTGCTGGATAAGATCAGAACTTTAGATCGTAGGATAGTTTACGATATACTTATTAGATCAGACTTACCTCATTACATTTCAAAAGCTTTTACTATGATATGATTAGCAATGAAGATATATTAAAGGAGACTCACAATGATGTAGAAAGACTGACGACACCTATGTGGTTTGTCGATCCTTTCAACCCAGATGGTGAAACGTATCAGCCTTACAATTTTTGATTCTTGCATCAAGTTTGATAGGGTTTGTGCAGAAAGGGTGTCGTGGCGTTACGGTGAACTAACATAACACAAGTAAAATCAAAGCCAATGTACCGACTACTTGTAGACGCGAGTCTACTGATGAAAACCGAATTGGTGTCTAACAAGTGTCAAACACTTTTAGTTGTACCAGCTATGATAGAGCAGTGTTATCAACTTGACATAAAAAAAAAAATTAAAAAATCAAAAACCCAACTGCTTAAAAAGTGAACCAAACTACATATAAAAACAAAATAAATAAAAAAATGTGAAAAGAATAAAACAAGCACAGATGTCCGGCGGTCTAGAATTCTATAAAATATTATTGAATGAAAACTATTGAAGAAAATAAAATATATTCTAATAATGGATAACATAACAACTGAACAGTCGGGATCCATTTTTCAACAGCCAATTTAATTTTTAACCCCCGACGCAAAAGAGGGGTGTTATAAGTTTGACGTGTATGTTTGCCTGTCTGTGTGTCTGTCTGTCTGTCTGTGGCATCATAGCGCCCGAACCACTGAACCGATTTCAGTTTAGTTTTTTTTGGATGAAAGGAGACTTAATCGACAGTGTTCTTAGCTATGTTTTATAAAAATCGATTGAGCCGTTTAATAATAATAACAATAAACGTTTATTTCAGGCACATAACCCATATGAAAAGACATACAGTTTAAGAGTTATGGTGGGTTAAAGTGGGGATGGAAGAACCAAAATTCTACAAATGTGCCCAAAATGGTTGTCAATGTGTCGGGGGTTTTTTAAATTTTTAATTTATAGTAATTATATACCTACCTGTAATACTTTAGTAGGGGAGAGTAACCTTTATTGGACCACTTTTGACTTAAGTCACATATCACCTAATCCTTTAAAGATATACTAATGAAATAAAACTCATTCTGTAGCTTATTTCAGTGTCTAGATAATATTGATCTCTTAATATTATTAGATAATTACAACTAATGAAAAATTAATATTTTGTGAAAGTTGCCATTCGGTCCAATTAACGCAACTGGTATCATAAATTGAACCACAAGACCCCTAAATTGTACCATCTATACCAATGTAATAAAGAGGAAAGATTTGATTGTTTGTTTGTTTGCATCGAATAGGCTCCGAAACTACTGAACCGATTTGAAAAAATCTTTCACTGTTGGAAAGTTACACCATTCCTCGGTGGACATAGGCTATATCATATTTTCAAAAAAAAAAATAGGGATCCTTACTATTTTCCTTTTGAACCAATTGTACCCGGGACGGACAGCTCGTAACAAATAAAAATATGAAAATATATTGAAAAATACTATTTCATATTTAAATCATTTATTTTTATTATTAAAAGTTACCCGTCTTTTAAAAAGAAACGATTTTATTAAACTGGTAACATTACTCATTACCGAATTGATTGAGGAAGTTTGTTATGGATAAGTGGTGCCTTAAAAAACATGCTATTTAACATGCTATTTAACATATGATTACACCGGTGAAATAAAGACGTGTGGCACTCGGGGACTGCCGCGGTAAAGCTATTGCATAGCATACCTATACGCCTATATACTTTCTCATAAACAGCTGCTTATGTATTCGTCCGATTTCGGAGCAGCTCGTCTCGATTCGTGCGAGTTTCGTAGAGTCGTACAATACGTCTAATCGCACACAACGCCGTGTCGAAGACTGCCGAACTGAAACGACGTTAGACGATGCACGGCCTTCAAGCCACACCTCCTTGCCCGTTGGAGTGGGGAGCGTGAGGTTTTTTCGTTACGGAATTTCTGGATTCGGACCCCGCGCTCAAGGCCCGCGATAGAAGCTATGCAATAGCTTAAAACGTAGTTTATTTTTATGTCGACTACCAGGTTTCAATTTAGTGAAAAGTTCTTTATTTTTTATGTTCAAACAGCTCAACCTCTTAAATGTGAATGCATGGAAATATCATGATTTTGAGTTCAATAAAGAATGTTTTACTCCTTCTCTCCTTTTCTGTTGTTTGTCTCCTTCGTAAGCCACATATAGCAATTTGTCGGTGGAATTACCCCAAAATATTACCACATACATGCAGATTAGTAATTCTTTGTCGAAATGTCATCTTAGTATCTTGTAAATTAATTTTCAGATTATTGACTTCCAGCTAATCTATAACAGATGTCGAAGAGGAATTAATTTCGGTATCTAACTCAGTTACCCCTTTTCTTGTCACCAGTGAATAAAATAGTTATGTCATCAGCGAAAATAGTCATAGTGTTGTATTAATTGAAATAGACTATGAAACTAGGTGGGCCTAAAACACTGCCTTGTGGCACTCTAAAATGTTATTTTCTTTAATTCAGACTTATAACATAAGTCTAAATTAATATAATGATAAGATAAGATAATCATAATCAATTTATTGATAACGTTAGTTACAAGTCCGTCTAAACCATAGGTAATATTAGTAATATATGTATTGTACTTAAGTACTAAATCACACATTAAAATTGTAATTGATAAGAACATTTTGACATATTATGTCTTTTCTTTTTTTTTTAATGACAATTCCGATTAATATGAGTTTCTTGGAGCCTGTCACTAAGAAATGATTTGATAAATAAGTTGGCGTTACCTCTGACCCAAAGAACTTACCTAGAAGAATTTTGTGATCAACGTGGTCAAACTAGAACTTACACAAGCTATAAGTTCCACTAAACTTGTATTCCTAAGTAGTTTAAGTATGTAGTTTTGGCGTGACAGTAAAGAATTGATCTATTTATGTGTCTATATTTTTTTGTTCTTTTTATTTAACGCCAGAGGTAAGGTTTGGTTACGTTTGATCTGTATATGTAAACTAAATAAGTAAATGATACAATTAATAGTATTAAATTATTTAAAATTGTGTGGTATTTGAATTCCTACCTATACGCGATATAATTAAGCATAATACCTACCCATCCCTGGTTCTTCTAAGGTTGAGGTGCAGAGCGACGAATTTTTTGAATGGGTGAGTTCTTTTCGCGATTTCAGGCGTGATTCCATAGTTAAAGTTGTTTATAATAATGAGAATATTGACTATGACTGTCTGAGCATCTGAAGTTCTTCTAGGTAAGCGTGTTACATCCTAGACCGCATATTTGCTTAACATCAGGCAGCGTGTAGTCAAACGCAAACCTATACGAAATAAAAAAAAAGGTCTAACAGTTTTTCACTAAACCCACTTCAGGCGGCCTAGAAACTCTGACACCAGGGCTAGCCACCCGGCCTATACGAACATACTTAAACTAAGGTCACTTTTAATGTCAGATGACATCGGAATTTCGCAGACATCGGTACGGGCTTTGTATTTTTTGGTCCCTCAAGTAAAAATTGTCTGCGTTGATGACATGGTCAAGATCGATACCTATAGGTATTACACCTTACGTATAGGTATATTAGTCACTATGCAAAACCACACATTAAATAAAACAATTGTATTATTCAATGATAAATGTGCTTAACCCACATTAATAGTCACCAACTTCCAAAAGGAGGAGGTACCTACTATAATAGTCGTCACTATGTATTTTTGTTTTGAACCGATTTTAAAAAATCTTTTTTATTACGAAAGGTTTTACTCCCGAGCGGCAATCCATTTAAATTTTATCAAAATCAGATGAGTCATTTTGATAAATCAACAATTATGTACGTGGATGTCACATCAATTCAAGCAAACTTTTCGAATTCTGTACACGGAAGAAGTTGGTGGTGCTATTTTTTGCGAAAAAATATTAGGTATTTCTGAGATGAAATTATAAAACTTTTCCTGTACTAAAATTGTAAGACTTTATTATTTTATAGTACGCTACGTACCTAACCCTGACGCTAAACATCTTTGTTCCACTCCAATCATAACCCACAAATTGTTTTACCCCCCTTCCCCCCCTCTCCCCCGAAACTCATACATCTAACAGCTTTGCGATATAATTGCGTTAACCACCCGCAACACGCCTAATTCCTATTTGCAATTATATTTTCCAATTTAATTTTCCACTTTTGTTACGCTCTTAATGGAGTTTAGGGTTTTGGGTGCGTCATATTGATACTAGCCATTTGGTGTTAAGGAATAATTGGATGAACATGTGATGAATACCTTAATATAATACTCGTGACACTTAATATAATAATATGGTATACCTATTTATGTTACTTCTTTTTATAAACTTCAATGCGTCTCATAAAAGTGAAGACAGGAACTTTCAGAGGTAGGGGAAGATCGGGCAATGAGAGTCAGTTGGTAATGGGAGTCACCCAATATCTCCAAAGCCACAAACACTAAAGATGCGTTTACAGCCTTCCTGCACTCGCGCGGTAACTTTCGCAGTCTTATGACTCAATCGCACTGGTTCGACCGCCACACCGGTGAGTGTTGGAGTGACAGTGAGAGGAGTGTTTTGTTTTTGCGCCATGTCGATGTAATTTTTCAAATAAGTAAAAGAAACGATAAGTGTGATATTTATTAATCTACTTACTTGTTAATTTTATACATGTTTACCCAGACATATTAAAATACGATTCTTAACGATCTTAATAATTGTAAATACGTATTTTATAAATTTTAATTTTTTACACATTTGTAGTTGTGGGTATTGTGATAACCATTAGTTACAATGTAATATGTATCTTGATTGAATTACCTAAAGACATTCTGTTGCTTTTATTTTCATTTAGAAGCCGATGACGATGCCATACGATAGTTTTAATATCGACTCCTATGTAAGAAAATCTGATAGAAAAAAATAAAAAAATAGCTCATCTAAACAAGAGCAAAGAAATAAACAGAAACGAATCAGGAAAGAAGACAAAAATGCAGTAGAAAGGAGCAAAGAGACAAGTCCTTTCGGGAATAAATGAAACAAAGCTGTTTCACTTGTGGGAACGGATGATTTATTTTATGATATTGATAATGAGGATGATGAGCTGATGATAAGATGATTCATAATTGGTCGAAAAAGTTAAATGTGGTTCTTGTGGCTTATTGGTTCACACAGAGAGCCCCTGGGTGGAAGCCACCTAAAGATTACGTCTGCGATTGTATTTGATCCTCATTGCCAGCATTACCATTATTATCTTCACTTCGGTGCAATATGACTCCTATTCTACTTTTTACTAAAACTCTTATATTTCTCTGAGTTGTTGTAAGTGACTATTATCGATATCAAGTGATAAATGTTTAGAATTTGTTATAAAGCGGTTACAATAAATATTTTATTGTCTATTTTGTTTTTATTTCGCTTAAGTGACTCTCATTACCCCATCTTCCCCTAAATTTAGATATTAATAACAACACAAGCAATTTTTTTTACTGTTGTTTTACCTAAATTGCAAAAATACAACCAGCTATCCCATACAAGAGGTCAATGACTCTTGACGAAATAGAAGAAAAGTTGTAGATTTTCTAAATGGTTATTTTTTATGACCGCCACATTTTTGGAGCAATGTTATATTATTTAAAAAAACTACCTTTATTAATCAGACACACCGAATCTTATGGCTGTCTTTTAGCACTGTCCACTACTTACTAACTATATCCACGAGACAATTAACTTAGCAGTCTAAATTCCATTTTCAGACTCTGACTCCTTACTTTCAGACTAGTTTGAGCAGTTTAGGGCTGGCTCTTGCTAATAACTTGAAGATATTCTTCGCCACGAACTAAGTATGGACTTAGGATATTTGTCTTGACTAGCTTGAATATATGTAATGATTAGGAATGATTTTACAAATGTATTCTAGACGGTAGAAGATATACAGGGTGGAGAGCACACACTGAAATTAATTTGACACTCAAGCAGTTTTAGTAGTGATAAAAGCAATAAGAAAAAAACGTTAAATTGACAAAATAAAATTTTGAAACAAACTAAATATGTCTAAGTAAATATTTAAAAAAAGTAATCAGGCATCATGCTTTATACGGAACTCGTCCATGCTATTTTGATATTAGAGTAATCGCAATAGCTATTCGAGTGCCATAATTATTTTTCGTAAAAAAATAGCTAAACCGACTTCAATCGTGTACAAAATTTGAATAGTTCACTCGAATTTATACATACAATATTTACATTAGTTTTAAAAACAGCTCAACCGATATCGATAAAATTGAAATGAGACCACCTCGGGAGTAAACACTTTCGAACTAAAGAAGATTTTTTTGATTCGGTTCACAATTTGCGAAAATATATATGAGCATACCCAAAAAAAGTACATACCTACAGACGAACATCCTCCTTTTTGGAAGTCGGTTAAAAATAGCTCGAATCGCCGTTTAGACACAGGTTGCTCCATAAACATGTTGTAGAAAATTGTACTTACATATAGTTTATATATATAGGGCGCTGTAAGCCGAAACACAAGCCACTGGCCTAGTTCGGCAACATATACATAAATAGTGCAACTTTTTCTAACTAATTAATTAAAAGATATGTTATTCAGAGTACTTCCACTCTGCCCCACCAAAGCGCCCCACTGGTGGGGCAGATTCCACTCATTCATTTTTTGGAGTGGAATCTGCCCCACTCGTCTCATCTTGGTGGGGCAGATTCCACTCACTTTTTAGACCAGTGGAATCCGCCCCGCCAGGGGTGTCGCGCGATTTTAAAATAAATTGGTAGTGCCACGAAGTGTGACATTTGACTTCAACATTTTAATCAGTATAACGCTCCACCAAAAGAACAGAAAGAAATAACCAAAAGAAGACATTGAATGCAAAATATTAAGAAGATTGTAAACTAAAAGCATAATTATCTGAAGTAAAAAAATACGGATAACTCGTATATGTAGTTATAATATTGATATCGCAAATATTTTCAAAGTCATCGTAAAGTAAAAGAAAATTATATTATGTTATTATTATATTGAATATCATCATATAATTTATAATAATCCATTCACTGTAATGATCTTTAATAATCTATTCGAGATTTAATCTCAGTCAGCAAGTAACTTAAATGGTAATTATAATATGCACCTATTACATTTGATAAACATTTCCATTTTAATTGTAACCGACTTTCTTATGTGCGTGAATTATATTTTCTGCATTAATACGTTATCACAACTTATGTATGTAATATAGGTTGGAGAGTTGACGCCGATATTAATTTGACGCACAAGTAGTACTTGTAACCAGTAATTATAAAAGCAATAAGAAAAAAGTAATTACACATCATACAATTATAAGAAACTCATTCAAGATATTTTGCAAGATACTTTTATGCAGTTTTCTATTTGTACATGTTAAAAAATAAAGTAAAAAAAACTTTTCTTTACATAGGATTTTTTTATTATTTTTCCTGTTAGTTATACACCACGTAGCATAACATATTAAAAAAAATACGAAAATTAACGCTCTTGCGCCGTAAAGGGTTAAGTATTAACTTACATCTCGAAGTGAAATTAAATCTCGAATAGATTATTAAAGATCATTACAATGAATGGTTTATTATAAATTGAATGATAATTTTCAATTTATTATTTTCTTTTACTTTACGATGAAATCGAATAATAATATTCAATGTATAATTTTCTTTTACTTTATTGTTTTTAAAGATTGAAACAGATAGCGCGAAGCATAAAGCCCGTTCAGGTAAGTATGAATCATCACAAGACAGTTGACTACACAGATTTCATACGGTTTTCCTTACGTTGTTTACTGGATGGAGAGCTGACGCCAGCATTAAATAAAATGGCTAAAAATAATTTGGCCTTCGATATATTTTGAATGTAATAAATATGTATTTACGTAAATATGTAAGTAAATAATAAAAATAAATATATAATTAAATATTTATTAACTTAGTTATGTACAATTTAATTTTCTATAACAAAGTTTTGGTGCAACCTGTCACTAAACTACAATTTAAACGATTTTGACAATAGTCAACAATGTCAAGATAGTTTGAATACCTATTTTGATTAGTCTAATGTCAAAATATCTTGAATGAGTTTCTTATAATAGTAGGATGTCTAATCGGCGTCAGCTCTCCAAACTATATTACATTCATAAGTTGTGATAACGTATTAATGCAGAAAATATAATTAATTCACTTAAGAACTGGTTACAATTAAGATGGAAATGTTTATCATTTGTAATAGGTGCATATTTCAATTATACCATTTAAGACTGAGATTAAATCTCGAATAGTTTATTAAAAATCATTACAATGAATGGATAATATAAATTGAATGATAATATTCAATTTATAATTTTCTTTTACTTTACGATGACTTTGAAAATATTTACAACATAAATACTATAACTACATACAATCCGATAAATTGTGCTTTTAGTTTACAATCTTCGCAATATTTAGCATTCAATGTCTTCACTTACCTGTTCTTTTGGTGGGGCATTATACTGATTAAAATTTTGCAGTCAAATTTCACACTTCATGGCACTACCAATTTACTTTAAAATAGCGCGACACCCCTGGTGGGGCAGATTCCACTCCAAAAGATGAAGAAGTGGAATCTGCCCCGCCAGTGGGGCGCTTTGGTGGGGCAGAGTGGCAGTACTCGTTATTCACTGTTAAAAATGTTTTTGTTAAATAAAGAATTTATTTATTTATTTATATAATATAATAGCTTTATTTATTAATATAATATAATAGCTGGACCTGAATTATTATAGGAGTGATTGGCCTCTAGCTGACCTCGTCGTTTCAGCGAGGCAATGCTGCCAGCACGCTGCCAGCATTCTGGCCACGTTACCCTCTGCCGTGGGGCTTTTAGATTAGGTTTTATTTTGTTTGGTTTTTTTTTTAGTTTAAGTTTTAGTATTAGTTAAGTCATAGCGGAAAGTGTTATTTAAGTTTTTTTATTTTTCTGTGTATATAAAACAATTATAATATTACAAAAAAAAATATAATAGCTTCATTAGTAATATAGCTTTATTTATTAAATTCAAAATATGTCGCAGGGTTTAAAACAGAAGGTCAAATAGCTATGTGATTTCATTTAATGTCGACGTCAGCTTTCCACCCTGTGTGCAAGATTTATAAAGGTTTATTTTATAAAATACCTAACAACCACTGTACAGTTTTTTTTCTAGAAAATGATTTTCTCAGAACTGCCATTGTGCATGTTGATATTGTTTTGCGTAGTTAGATCTAATTACGCTTTTAGTTATTGGTTGATAAATAATCGATTGAAATATTAATTTTCTAAATATTTTAGGGCACTAATCCATATCCAATATTTTCCCAGTTGTATTTTTGTAGGTAGAGAGGTATAATGTTAAGTATACAACCCTGGTTTAGAGAGGTTTCTGCCGCAAAATGTCCTAAATAAATAATGTGATATTATAAGAGGACATTTTATGAGAATATCCTTGGATTTATAAATAACTGGACATGAATCATCATAGGAATAATCAGCCTCTAGCTGATATCGTCTTTTGCATGGTTTACTTTATTATCTCAATATCAAAATCAAGTGCAACTCAAACACATATTATATTATTTTAGAAAATAATTGTGATTAATAACGATTAATTTTCAAGGCGTTAAAATGACAGTAAATCGGACAGTAGATCGATTAGATCGTACGGTAAGTATTACCATCATACGCTTTAAAGCGTGTGATGGTGATACCGTACGATCTAATTTTAAGGCTCTAAAATTAGCAAAATTTACATAAACTAATTTTACTTGTCACATAAATTGTTAATCATCATTGAAAGCTTGTATCTACTCTTTGCAGGGCCTTCCCCTCTCTTGGCATAGGAATGGTTCCTATATAATTTGATTTGTATGTATTTGTACTTGGTTATGTTAATATTTAGACTAGTATTTAATGAGTTAAATACTAGTTATAAAAACTAGATCTGACCTATCATAGTATCATTAAAATTTAGATAAGTAAAATTAGAAAGCATAAATAAATTGACATAATTTGTCGTTTATATAGGAGAAGACGCTGGTTCTCGTAGTACAGCCCCTGGCTAGTTCGGGAATGAGAGGCTTCATTATTTTTCATGTACCTTATTTTATATCAATACAATTTTCTTTGATTGATTGATTGAAGTAAGGAAATGTACCCAATAAGATACGGACCGGCATTGTATCTACTGAGAATGATGTCTAGAAGTTTATAACTCCAAGCGTTTCCTAAACATTACCATCAGTGGAGTTGAAGAGTTTTTCTTCATTCCTCATACAGTTGTGTACATTTTTGACGAAATTGGTAAAGTTCGAAGTAACAAGTATAAAAGTTACTTCTAGTTTGAAGCGCCCGTAGGAAAGGTAAACATTTGAAGTTATTTAGGATTTCGGAGGTGAATTCTAAACAAGGGCTTTTAAGTTTTATTAAAGCGTTTTTTGCTGTCCTATGAGGGTGCTTAGCTTAGGGCTCTGGGACGTAAGGCCCAATTATGAAGACGCCATCGTAATTATAATAGCTAATTAGCATATTTCTGTTTCTTTTTCACTTTAGGCATTCGATAGAGAGAACACTTTTTACGTTGCTATTAAATTTACGATGGTGCCTTCATAATTGGGCATGTAATGCTTTTAACGTTTATTTCATTGTGACAGGTTTTCATATAGCTTAAGCATCTTTGCGATAAACAGTTTATAAATACTTACTGATGAAAAAATATTGTAAGTACAAAATTTTTGGAATTGTTTTATCAAAATTGTGACAATTTTTTGATTTTTTAATTTGACTTCAGGACACCCAAATAAAATTTGCGTTATGTGCCTTATAAAAATTACTTCTGCAAAATCGTATATAGGTACTTAGCGTATTTTAGTAGACATTCTTTTATAGATCTTATTATGACACAAATTGAAATAATTTTTGCTGTCATAAAATTAATGAAATGATTTATTAATAAAGATTAGAGGAGATGGTGTTATTATTATTTAGTGATAATAAGAGTGCTATTTATTAGGTAAGTGTTTTCACTGTTTAGTAATATTATTTAAAACAAAAATAAAATTATGGAATGTGTTCAGTTATTAATTGTTTTCACTATTTAGTAATAAATATATAATTAGTTAATTTAATGTTTTTTATTTAATGTTTAATATGATGTTTTAACTTATCAGTGTAGTATAACTATGTTGTTGTTGTATTATGTTGTAATTGTATGTTGACTTTAATAAGTAAAATATTAATGTTAGTTATTTTAAGACGGTCTTATGAATAATGATGTATAAAAAAAAAAAATTATAGTGATTCAATTTTTCAAAGTTTTTTTTATAGAAATAAGAAATAATATTTGATTGTTTTATATAGGCATTTATTTATTGAATAGGGCCCTTAAACTTATTTGCGTACAACACAATTGAGCGGAATTACACCAAATATTTGACTGTCTCGGTGGCTCAGTGGTTAGTGACCCTAACTTCTGGGTCAAAGAGGCGTGGGTTCGATCCCCACCCAGGGCATACATTTGTGTGATGAACATATGTAGGTGTTTGCTCTGTGTCTGAGTGTTATTTAGTTACTATCTATATAAGTAAGTATTTAAAATTATGTATAAGTAGTATATCAGTCTCTGGCAGCCATATCACAAGCTATGCTTAGTTTGGGGTCAGAGGCCGTGTGTAAGATGTCCCCTAATATTTATTTATTTATTTAATATTTATTTATTCAAAACAAAGATTTACTTATTTGAATATCGGGAGTAAATTTCATAGCACGAGGTTTCGGGGTTTGAACCCAACAAACTATGTATATATGTCTTACGTCTGTGTGTCGGAGAAAACCTGGCTAATATTAATTCAGCGTCTGTGCTGCGATAGGGCCATTCTGAAGATAGAGGGGCTGCACAATGGACCTACTCAATGGATAATTGTGTAAGGCGCCACGGACAGGTACGCCACGGATTAAACACTAGCAGATGGACAATATGTAGAGTCTGCGTAATCGAATCAGGAATGAGGAAATCCGTAGAAGAGCCACAGTTATCGACGAGCCCAAGCGGATCGGCAAGCTGGAATGGCAGTGGGAAGATCACATAGCATAGAGGACTAACACAGAACGGAAGAACTAGATTCTCTCTCTTCTGTGAGGAATAATGACCGATGGGTTTGTAAAGTTCTTGACTTGAGGTAAGTAGACGTTCGATGCTGATCTTCTCTGTACGTGACGATGTACCTATAGAAGCAAGATCAGCATGTGACGTCTCGTTCACTTAAGTACAACATGGCCTAGATGCTCTCATTAAAACTTCAAGATCGTGCTGGATTTAGGCAGCTTTCAACCTTCTTATTGACGATCTATCCATAAGCCATAGGATGATCTATAGAAGAAGCATATTCCCAACAGTGGACGTCCCACGGCTGAGAAAATTAAAGGGCAAGTGCGAGTCGGACTCGCGCACAAAGAGTTTCGTACCGTATAGTGGCCACTCCCTTTAATTATTTTAATTTAATTATTTATTTTTAAAGAGAATTATATGCATATTGAAAGCATCTACGAGTACCTGTTGCCGTTATTAATATTAAGCAAAAAATTACGTTTCTTGTATGGTAGCCCCCCTAAAAAATATTATACAATACATATAAATATGCAACTAAATATGTACTCATTGAATATTTCAAGCGTTACCTGTTATCGCAATTAATATCGAGGAAAAAACGGCACGTTTCTTGTAAAGGAGCCCCCAAACTGAAATCTTTATTTTATTATGTTTTCAGTATTTATTGTTATTGCGGCAACAGTTATAGTTACATCATCTGTGAAAATTTCAACTTTCTAGCTATCACAGTTCATGAGATACAACCTGTTGACAGACAGATAGACAGACGGACGGACATCGGAGTCTTAGTAATAGGGTTCCGTTATTATTACCCTTTGTGTACGGAACCCTAAAAATTAAGAAATTCATAAACAAAAATTAAGTAAGTACTTACCTATTAGAATGCCTCTTCAGTGACAAAATTGATTTACGGACTTCCTATCCATGGATCTGCTCTCTAATCTGTGGGGAGGTTTTATCTATCGATTGTCGGCGATCTATAATAAGATCTCGTTTGGCGCGGTGCACAGGTAACTTTACCCCAAGTTTTGAATGAAGGCGCTGCTAAAATGACGCTGTGATAAAGTTTTTGAAGCCTTTTTTCCATTTATGCGAATAATTATACTTACTCATTTAATCAGATTTAACATAATTGTTATATTCTCAGAGTGGTTCCCTATTCGGGGTCAACCCTCCTAATACCTACCTACTTCGCTATAAGAAGTAGGTAAGTATATTCGTTCATTATTATTTTCTGCCTGTATTGAAAATTATTTTTCACTTTAGTTTGATATGCTATGAAAGCGTGTTTTTTAGTTTTTTTAAACTTTATAAATTTTTCACTTTTTAGTGAATAAATGCATTGTCATCGGTCTTTAATACGTGTGCAAAGTTTAAAGAAAATCTGATCGCTCAAAGTAGGGAAAAATCGAGCTCAAGGGCGTTGGTTACAAGCAAACATACAAGTGAAACTAATAAAAGCGTTGTAAGACACTGATTTAAACGGGTAGGTGTATATTGTAGTTTATCTACACTAATGTTGTAACATTCTACTTATGTTTCCAATACTTGACTTATAATGACTACTGTTATAGCGCAGACAACAAAACACTCAATTTAAGCAATTTCACATGATGTTATAATATCCACATCGATATCGTAAAATCTCATTATAACATCAATAAAACGCGACCAATTAACCTGGCGAGCCTTATGTCAAAATCCTCATACAAGTTGTATAAAATTTTGATATTAGGCTGACTTTTGAAAACTTCGTCGAAACTACTAAACTTACATACACAAAACTCTTTGGTAAGATCTTGTGCCAATGAAATAAAAAAGAACAGCTTGGCCCTGCGCGCGCAGCTGCGCTCTCATTGGTTAGATTTTAATGGCGCCAAGTTCACTGTGACAATACACGTACGCGTGAATTTAATGTTTCGCAATATGTTTTTTATTTTTATTTTTATTAGTGAAGATAAAGTAGTGTATGCAACTGCATATAACACGGGTATTAAAACACTCGTTACTATTATGAAACGAGCGCAGCGAGTTTCATAATAGTAACGAGTGTTTTAATACCCTTCATTATATGACAGTTGCATAAACTACTATTAGGTAATTAAGAAATTATAAAAGGCATGGTAGCAAACATGTCTGGCAGGTGTAACTTAGTAGGAAAGTAAACAGAAATGAGTTGTAGAGAAATAATAATTTCAAGCGTCATTTTAGCCCGCCTGCCATAGAATAGAGAATTCACTCATTAGCAATTTAGCTCTGGCTAATGACTAATAAGGATTAAGAAGCTTAAGGAAGATCGTTCAATTAGGCCCTTCCACGCCGGATATATTGATTTTCAGGGTTTTTATTGTTATTATGGACCGTAAATGGAAAACATCGGGTTTTTAATGCAATTTTATTTCCTGCTGCGAAACCCGAGTGACTAATCTTTTTAAAGGTGTACTTACGTAGAAAAGCAATGAGAAAATGGTTTTAAATTCCGAAAAATACATTTTTGTTAAAGCGACACCCTAATAGAAATATGTAACTAGTGCAAAATCGTTTTTTTACATATAAGAGAACTGATGATAAACAACTTTTACTATGGGGGCTCTAGAGCTGTTACAACAAAATTATATGGAATATTTGTATATTTACATTTACATAGGAGGTTTCTTACAAGTGTTATTTAAGTTTTTTTTTTGTTTTTCTGTGTAAATAAAACATAGGAGGCTATAATATCTAGATTTAGCTGAAACTCACCAAGGTTTCAGAAAATATTGCGATAGGTCAGCGAATCTCAGATGGGTGAGACGTGAGTCGTTGATTTGGATGCCTTCGGAAGCCCAGTTTAGCTTGGAAAATATGCACTGCAGAACTGCTCTGAACAGTTCTGTTGAAAGAGAATCGCCTTGTCGTACGCCGCGGCATATTTTGATCTCGCCACCTCTAGTTTCCAGCTTAACTCTACTCACACTATAGATGTTTTTATTGTTTTTGAAGTAACGTCCACGTATCGAACCAATTTTGAAAGAAAACGGTTGACAAAACCGGCGTGTTATCGTTCGTTCGTTTCGAACGATAATAATATTTATAGACTCTGTTCACCGTAGATAGTGTAGCTTTTCAACAGTGAAAAAATATTCCAAATCGGTTCAGTAGTTTCGGAGCCTTTTTGATGCAAACAAACAATCAAATCTTTTCTCTTTATAATTTTGTTATAGAAAAAGAAAATTATGAACGAAAGATTCACCAAGAAAACTTTCAAAAGAAAGCACCAGGAAAACGAGTCATTGCGTACTGGTTTGTTTTTTTTTAATATGACACCTATCCATGAAGGTCGATTGGGCTATAACCACCACGCTGGTCCAGTGCGGGTTGCTAGATTCATAGGTATACGTCATCGAATTTCTTATACGGATATAGCAGGTTGCGTCATGGTATTTTGTTTCATCGAAAAGCCAGTGTTGTGAAAATCTGTACATTAATTAAAAAATAACAACATTGGTACAGGAACGGGTTTGATCCTAGGCCTGCGCTTTTAAGGAAAGCGTGATCCCACGTCTCTTTCCCAATAGTCATTGAGTACATTTGTTATTTTATTTTCATTGTTGTGTAAAGACTTATACTTATAGTGTCCTATTATTATTGTATTGTATACTAATGTTAGTAGTTTTCTCGGATACATTAGAGCTCGCGCGTGATCCCGTAATTAGGTTTCCCCGACTTTTCATGTTTCCTCACATTGTACTCCAGCAAAAACGTTTCTTGTTGTATGATATTTATGTAATGTGCTGTATTATACTAAGTTTTGTTATCAGTATGGTGTTTTAATTAATTGTTGTGTCGTGCTTTGATGTGTTGGTTGATGTCCTTATCGTAACCTACATCTGTAGGTGATATAAAGTCGCCATCCGTGTCTGTTTCGCTGTCTAGATTTTTTAAACTACGCAACGTTTTTGTATGAAAATGTTACTCTAGTCGAAAGGATTTTTAAATAGATTTTGAAGTCTTAGGGATGTTTTTGGTATGTTAGGACGGGACGGGCCCGGATGGGGCCCGTAGGACGGCGTACGATGCACGTTCCTTACATTTTGTGTAAAAGCCTGGACGGGCCCCGTCCGGGCGTCGTACAGGTGTCGTCCGGGCCTATCCCGTGCCGCCCCGTTCTAATAAGTATAAATCATCCCTTACCTTTTTCAGATGTATAACTTAGAGACTACGGAGTGTTTCTCTAGACGGCAAATACAGGGTTATCTGCTTACCCTGTAGCCAAAAGGGGCTGATTAATACCATCATTATGAACAACTGTTAGTATGGGGCCAACCCAAAATTCGAGAAAAAAACTAGCTGTTCCATAATTAACTGCAACTCGAAATCGACCAAATGTATGAAACAGCTGATTTTTTCTCGACTTCCGGGTTGGCCCCATAGTAAATGTGAGTGATAGAGACATGGGGACAGCGGAAGCGACTTTGTTTTATACTATGTATGCAGTGATGAGTATGAGTATAAGTACCTACCGTACTCGTAACATTATTATACAAGTTGTAATGTAGGTAGGATCCCAACGTACAAGCAGTGATGGGCCGTGCTAATAGAACGACAATAAATCGGCAGATAGGCCCGATTCTATTACGATGAACGGGGCTGCGGAGTAACACGACTCCTTGTTTGGTGTCGCTTTGATGATACAGACACAGACACCCAGATAGTACGAGTAAGTATTCGAGTTGTTTTGGGCGTTTGATATTAAGGCTAATAGGCCTGACGACTAGGTGAAAAAAAATCATTATTACCTATAATTAGTCCGTGAGTTACCTACATTATCAAAAAATGTTGGACACATATGTTTTCTTTTGTCAATTAAACAACAAATGATTCGAGAACTTTACGATCCCATCGGTCATTAATCCATCAACCGTAGGACGTCCACTTCTGGACAGAGGCCTCCCCTATGTATTTCCAATAAGGCCGGTAAGAAGCGGTCTGCATCCAGAGCGTGTTCCTGCGCTCTTCAGTCTGAACTAGTCGGCAGACGTCCTACGCTGCGCTTGCTGGTCCGTGGCCTTCATACGAGAACTTTCCGGTCCCTTTGGCCATCCCGTTCCGCAAACTTTGTGCCCTGCCATTTTAACTTGCTGATCCGCTGGGCTATGTCCATAACTTTGCTTTGTCATAATCTCCTCATTTTTAACCGACTTCCAAAAAGGAGGAGATTCTATGTTCGTGTGTATGTATTTTTTTAATATATTTTTTTTTTGAATATGTTCATCAATAATTTCGTCAATATTGGAAACCGAATCAAAAAAATATTTTTAGTTCGAAAGGGTATACTCCCGAGGTGGTCCCATTTAAATTTTACAGAAATCGGCTGAGCCGTTTTTGAAAAAATCAACAATAATAAAAGCAATTCGAGCGAAATATCCGAATTTTGTGCACGATGAACATCGATAATTTCGCCAATTGTGAATCGAATCAAAAAATTCTTTTTTAGTTGAAAAGGGTATACTCTCGAGATCGAGATCCATTTAAATTAAAAACATATCGGCTGAGCCGTTTTTGAAAAATCAACAATAATGTCAACAATTCTAGCGAAATATTCGAATTTTGGACACAATGGAAGGCGGTTTTGCCATTTTTTGCGAAAAATAATTATCAATTAATCAGTGAAACTTTATGCGATACGTTCAAAGCAGTAGGCTTACACAAAATTCGAACAAAGAATAAGCTTAGAGATACGAACACCATAAATTAGTAGAATCAAACCATTAGTACAGTCGGCAACACTGGATTAACATGGCGGATCCAGTTCTATATGTTCCCTACGTACCGAGAAAGCATACCTATTAACGTTTCAGGGTGGAAGCCTTTTGAACAACAGTAAGGACAAATCAAAACCCTGACTCCTCGTTCAAAGAGGCGTGGGTTCGATTCCTCCCAGGGCAAGCATTTTTGTGATGAAAATAGGTGTTTGCTCTGTGTCTGGGTGTTGTTATCTATGTAAGTATAAATTAAAAGTTATGTATGTTATGTAATTTAAAAAAAAAGCAGCGTCACGTGGACGTGACGCGTGACCAAAATACCTACTAGTGTTTATTTGGCTCATCGTATAAGTATTGCCATTCAGCGTGGCAATGCTGCCAGCATGCTAGCACTGCTGCCAACTAGCAGTAGGCTTGAGTATTTGGGTTCCTGATCGAAGATTTGGATTATCTTTAGACCTTCGAAGATCTGTGGTTAATCCAATTGCTTTTTTATGTAGCAGTAGATTATGTAGTTAAACTTAAGGACCTTAGTGTTAAGTATTGTATTTTGTTGTAGTCAAAGGCACTTGCCCTAGTAAAAAGATAGAGATATAATAGAGAAAAGGTGATTAGAAGTTGGTCCCTACTGCATTTAATAGATATAATATTTACACTCAGTACATTCAGTGGTAAAAATAATATAGGTAATAGTTGCTTTTGTGATAGGTATCTACACAGTACCATGTTAGTCGTAGCACCCCTATAAGCCATATGGCGTGACAAGTCATGATATAAACTATGTTACTATGATCATGTTATAAGCGCATCAATTATGTGATTTCTGAATCACTCACTATTTCAGTCATTGTACCAATCTAATACAAGATAATTATACTGCGTATTATAATGGAAAAATAATGGGTAAGAGCTAAAGTGGAAAGCGCAAAATGTCATGGCATCGAAAGATCGTTACATCCTAATATTGCTATCAAAACATGGGCATATTGGGCAGGCATTCAGACTGTGGAACAACGTACAGTAGATTTGTCCGGACACATATCCTGGATATATCTCTGTTCGATGCCTGGACAAGAAAAAAAACAAGAATCTGACTGCCAGAGAGAGGTGGCGTGATATGCTATCAAATTAACTTTGTAATGGACAATAATTATTTTTCGCAAAAAATGGCATAACCTCCTTCCATGTTCTTAAATGTTTACATTATTGTTGATTTATCAAAAACGGCTCAGCCGATTTCTGTCAAATTTAAATGGGATCACCTCGGGAGTATATACCCTTTGAACTAAAAAAGAATTTTTCGATTCGGTTCGTTGATGATTTCGCGATTTATAGAAGTCACGTTGATGATTTCGCCAATCGCGAAATCATCAACGAACATACATAAAAAAATACATACAGACGAACATAGAACCTCCTCCTTTTTGGAGGTCGGTTTAAAATTATGAGGTTTGACTTACAAAAAGACAGGTTCTCTTAATTTATGTGCATGTCTTTTTTGAAAATGAAAATTTTATTGATTTTTTGATTCGATGTTACATAATTTCTCTACTATACAAATGTACCCTACCTATTTGTCTAATACTTATGTATTTTTTTTTAATTTTAAGGATAAGCCCATTTGTTTTTATTTTAATTTTATTTGTAACATTTTTGCTTAAATTATTTGTATTGCTATGCAAACAAAGTTCTACCGCAAAAATGCTACATGCTACTTGTAATTTTCGTATACCTAAAACATTTATAGAAGTCACTTTGTGCTGCATCATGATTTTGTCGACAATAAGGGCTGAAACCTAGTCAAAAATGTTTAAAAACCTGATGTGATGTAATTACCAATCATGTAAGTATAAAAATTCTACAGGTCACTAGACAATCGGACATGTTCTAGGATTTAGCATTACCTACCTACTTATAGCAGCATTACTCATCATTATGACTAAGTTTTAGACTGTGTTAATGGTAACTTACGCATTATCTCTTATGCTACTGTTAAACCGAAAACCTTAAGTAATAAAAACAAAAAGATTTCTGAATTAGAATAATGTTCTCCTTGTCTTCTTCTTCTTGTTTAATTTTCATATCTGGGCGCTGATGTTCCACCCCGCAGAGAAGTTTGTTTTCTTCGATAGGTAGTACATTAACTAAATAAAACAGTTCATTTACTTTTTCTAAGAAAAAAAATTCGGTTTTCGCGATTTTGGTGTTTTTTTTTTTTTTTTTAAATTAAAATTTATTAACCACAGACTCCAGGGACTGTGACAATTATTTAGGTATACTATACAAAGAGTGTTAGTAGGTACTTGAAATAGCCTAAGTTAGTCAATGCACTGCGTGAATGCCACGAGCAGACCGGCGACCCGCAAGCAGCACCCGATCACGAGTATGACACATGTGCCAGCCATCATTCTCCTCGACCATATTCGAGGGAGGAGAACGACCCGACACATGATGCCGCCGCAAGAAGGAGCCCTCGATGGCGAGCATGAATGCTCGGGGCATGAACGCAATGCTTATTTCTTATAAATTACAAATACACATTTTTTACGTCCTATGCCAATTTTGTTGCTTTCTCCTGGCCCAAAGCCTTCATCACCGCCTCGTTCCGATCTCTGACGGTGTTACCACTACCATGTGTGATTTATTGCTACGGTGCGACCATAGCGCAAGTATTATTCATCTTGAATTACACAAAAGCTTCTAGTAACGTACTTAGTTGATATTTCGAAGAACCAGTGTCACTGAGCTGGTACAGAAAGCCTGATATAGTATTATGAGCAATTCGCAATAATACACGATAGAAATTAATAATATATTCGAGATAAGACGAGTTATTGTAGTGTTATAGTCTAGGAGACAATATCACGTGCGCGTTCGAATCCTCCGTCGATGCGAAGCTCCATTGTTGCACGGCTTTTTATACTTTGTACGGTTTTGGTTCTGATTTCAAAGTAAGATAAAGGAAGCTGAAAAACTAGTTGCGGTGATATTATACGAGTCAACAAAACGAAATTTAAGCATTTTATTGTTGAAGAACGAACAACATCACTACACTCTAAATAAAAATCATATCATTGATTTCGCAGTGCACCATCTCTCGACAATCTTCAGAAGTTCTAATAACTTCTAGTTGAGTGATAACACTATCTAATACGGGTATCATAGGTGGCGCTGCCAATGCTATAAGTTAGTGGTAAGCACTTCAAGAATTTGGCGCCTGCGTAGGAGGCGGGCTGGCGCAGTTGGTAGAGTGTCGCGTCGGGCTTGTGATCCGAAGGGGCTGGTTCAAATCCTGCGTTCGCTCCAGATTTTTGAAAGGCTTATCACAAAGATAACTCTTTGAAACATCACTACATATTAATATAAAGCAAACTCGCTATTTCTGTGTGTCTATCTGTCGGAACGTTTGTGTGTCCGCTTTTATCTTCCAAACTACACAACAAATTCGAATGCGGTATTCACTATCTTTTAGCAACAAAAAGGTTTGCAACTATAACAATCGTACCCGAGCGAAGCCGGGACTAGTTTGTTTATAAGTATCAGTAACAAAACAAGCCATAACGCTTGCCATAAAAATATACCTAAATCCTAGATGAGATTTAGGTGCAAGCGAGAGCGCGGAACAAGCTATCAGCGATCAAACTATCATCCGTAAACCGTTTATCTATACATATAAATAAAATTGGAGTGTCTGTTTGTAATATTGAAATAACCGTTTTTTACTACATGGACATATATGAATATAAATACGGTACATACACCAAAATAACATTTTTTTACATTTTTTCACAGACAGACAAAAATTGTAAAATATTGTAGTTCCGGCTAATCTCTGAAATGGCTGGACCAATTTTGACGGGACTTTTATTGGCAGGTAGCTGATGTAATAAGAAGTAACTTAGGCTACGTTTATTTTAGAAAAAATCTTTTTATCTCGGGCTAACGCGGGTAAGACCGCGGGGCGCAGCTAGTTTTTAATAAATCTAGTTTTGCTACGCTATATCGTACAGTGCAACAATGGACCCACGCTCTAGCATTGAATGCTAAACAAGGCGCCCGATGTAGCTCAGACAGACGCGAATTATATAGCAATTACTGGTTCACATGCCCCTGTAGGCACATAAACAGCGAGCTTGGTATTCGACAGGCGTTCTGAGGAAGTGGCTGTACGGTTCACAGATTACCTTCTATAGAAACCCCATTGGGCCGGACACATCTGCCGCGTGCAAGAAAATCTGTGGGCTAAAACCTGTACAATGTGGACCTTAACCTTACGTCAAGATACCCCTCGGTAGGCCCAAAAAATATGGCGAGCTTGATTCCCACTGCAGAGGATGGAACACCGAAGCTCTCGACTGAGAAAAATGGAAAGAGGGAAGGGAAGTCTTTGCCCTGCACAGGGACGATAACGGCTTTATTAATAATAATAAATATTGAGATACCCCATCGGTGCATTACGAATTATAGAGCATTTACTGCGCTTGACATGCCCTAAACATAAACAGCGACTTTGGTATTCTACAAGTGCCTAGGCATTCTGAGAAGGTCGCAATATAGATCTCAGATTACTTTCAATAGATACCCCATCGGTGCATTACGAATTATACTTATAGCAATTACTGGTTCCCATGCCCCCGTAGGCACATAAACATCGAGCTTGGCATTCGACAGGCGTTCTGAGGAAGTCGCAGCATAGATCTCAGATTCCATTGATCCTGCATTACGTATTATATAGCAATTACTGTTTGATATGCCCATGTATTCGACAGACGTTTTGAGGCAGTCGAGATTCCAGATTATCTTCATAAATCTCTCATCAGTGCATTACAAAATATGTGCGACATCACAGAAAAGCAACACAGGAACCTTTTGAAGACACTTCTTCAGGACAAAAGTGAGAAAAGATTGTCATTAGTCATCATTCAATTGTGTAAATCAGATATTGGTTTCTTTTGTCTTTAGTGTGTATTCAATGTGTCATACATATCAAAAAACGTGCAAGTGGAGTCCCTCCGCGCGAAAGAAGTGAAACTTAGACGCAACATTGTTCATACCCCCTCCATGGTAGCGTCAAAGTTTCACTTTAAAAATGTTTTGTATATATTATGCAATGTTTTGGTTTCTAAACCTTTATGCGTACGCAAAGAAAAATTTAGGTAGGTATTGCATGAGTGAAATCGACATAGAATACGATATAACTAATACAATACCACACAATGAGTTATGACAATCTTAATTGCGAAGTCTATCGAGTATAATCTATGAAACCGATAGATCGTGGGCGGTTATAAAGTTTTATTGTCGCGTCGTTATCAGCTTATTGTGTAAATGTGGAATCGGGAGCATGTGGGAAAGGCACTTTATTGACGGGCTCTGACGTAAAACCATCACCATTGTCCCAATTCTTCGCACTAAGCTTGTAAAATGATGTTTTCTCAGAATACTCACTCAATTAAGTACTAATATTTTATTTTTTTAACTTTCTTCATAACTTACTTAGAAGATTTCATAAATTAGGTATACCTACTATCTACGCGAAAATACACGTAATTATTGTATGATAACGTCGACATGCCATTTTTTTTTTGTATAATACCTACCTACATGGATAATACTACAGAAGGCACTAGGACCCACGACACAGCAATTCTCCTAGTGTGGTATACAGGGTTAGTTCTAATCAATTAGCATCTTTTCAGGGGCTTATTCTGTACAACAAAAGTAACAACTTAAGCTCTGCGACTTTTGTCATAACACAAAAAAAAAAATTGATGTTCCATAGAAAAATATCGTTCACCCGCGACAATATGTATGGAACAGCTTATTTTTTTTGAGTTCTGACAAAAGTTGCAGAATAAAAGTTGTTAGTTTTGATGTACAGAATAAGCCCCCCTTTTTTTTCCGTATCCGACAGCCCTGGTCCCGATGCAACGGGTCAATTAAAGTGGCCCCGCGCCTGCCACTACGGCTGCAGAGGATAGGGAGAGCGGCCGTCGCGATACCGACACTCCTCTTCCCCTGCAGCCTCACCGCCTCCGCCAACACGTTGGCGGCACCCGTTAGGGCCGCTGGCAGGTAGGATAGGCAGCGGTGTCTAGCTATTATTTATTAAATCCGAAAGTGCCTCGATTTTTGTCATAGTTCAAAGGTTGGAGAGTGACATAGACCTTTTATCCCGGAAAAACGAAAGGTTCCTATGCAAGGCAGGACACACATCTTAAGTAGGACACTCACAGACATTTGAACTGATCAGTTAAAGCCTTCATACACGTTCCAATTTGGTTAGAGTTAGGGATGATATATACTCGTATTAGAACTGGGCTTGCGCGGGACGGGCGCGGGACGGCCCGGAATGAGCCCGTACAACGCCAATTCGACGCACGTTCCATACATTGTGTAAAAGCCCGGACGGGGCCCGTCCGGGCGTCGTACTGGCCACGACAAAAATGTATGGAACGTGTGTCGAACGTGCGTCGTATGGGCGTCGTACGGGACCCGTCCGGCCCGTCCCGCGCCCGCCCCGTTCTATAATAAATAAATCAATAAATATTAGGGGACATCTTACACATGGTCTATGACCCCAAACTAAGCAAAGCTTGTGATATGGCTTC
Organism: Hypomecis atomaria; assembly: GCA_964007245.1. Lineage (NCBI taxonomy): Eukaryota > Metazoa > Arthropoda > Insecta > Lepidoptera > Geometridae > Hypomecis > Hypomecis atomaria. Next base: position 3,254,329 of record OZ023294.1, on the reverse strand, counting down.
CAGAGACTGATTTACTGCACATACATATTTTAAATACACACTAATATGGATAACACCTGAATAACACCCAGACACAGAGCAAACACCTAATATTGTAACTAAAAACAGACATAAAAATCAAAAAAAGAAGAAGTGTAAGTAGCAATTACTGTAAATAGGTAAATTTACAACATGTTATTCTTCACGTTCACAGATGACCCAAGCTTTTTGTTATCCTCATGTTTTACCGCTTCGGGTTTTGAACTGTACGTTGAACTGCTAGAGACGTGAGAAGCTTGCTAACAAGTGAGTGACTTATTTGTCTTGATAGGTAGAGACTTCTTACTACAGGCATTGTGACTTCAATCCGGATATTGTGGTCAACCGGTCTAGGATACGCACCACGAAATAATTCTATCGAAATGCCAGAGCGAGACAGAGTTATGGTGAAGTTGGTAAATAAAAACTCTTTTCGTTGCTTTTCGTGGTCGTATGCTAAGCTAGCAGGTCTACTTAACATATCAAGATGAAAGTTTAAGACGACATCGAAAATGATGCCATCAGTCGATTTGTGCGGCGCGCATCGTCTGCGTCATCGGAGACCATCAAGGAATACAACCTGCAGATGGCCGTCAGAGATCGGAACGAGGCGGTGATGAAGGCTTTGGGCCAGGAGAAAGCAACAAAATTGGCATAGGACGTAAAAAATGTGTATTTGTAATTTATAAGAAATAAGCATTGTGTGCATGCCCCAAGCATTCATGCTCGCCATCGAAGGCTCCTTCTTGCGGCGGCATCATGTGTCGGGTCGTTCTCCTCCCTCAAATATGGTCGAGGAGAATGATGGCTGGCACATGTGTCACACTCGTGATCGGGTGCTGCTTGCGGGTCGCCGGTCTGCTCGTGGCATTCACGCAGTGCATTGACTAACTTAGGCTATTTCAAGTACCTACTAACACTCTTTGTATAGTATAACCAAATAATTGTAAATGTTAGTTAACAAAGGGCACAGACCCTGGAGTCTGTGGTTAATAAATTTTAATTTTAAAAAAAAGTTTAAAAACTCAGCTAGAGGTGAATGAGTGAATGAATGAGCACTTTATTGTTCACACACAGTACACAGAAAATAAAAATAAAACCAACTTAAAACTAGTGCAACAAAGAGCGGCCTTATTGCTTACAGCAATCTCTTCCAGGCAGGCAGGAGGTGTTTTAGTAAGAGTCCTTTTTGATACCCAACACAACATCGTCATTGAAAAAAAGTTTTGTTCATTAGTTTATATTCTCTTCTAGACAATATTTAATGACGTCACTTACTGTATAAATAGAAGACAAAAATAAAAGTGTATTTATTCATTTATCAAATTTGTTTAGAAATTATGAAGTAACAAATAACATACACAGATACAAAACGGTAAAAATACTTATACTTAATCAAATCAACCTTTTCAAAGGTTGGCATATGTTCAACAGTGATAAAATTATGTACTTATTACTAAATGCAACAACAATTGAGTAAAAAATAATACTTAGGTACCTAGTTTAGCTATATTTCTTCTAGCTCACCCAACAAACATGGTCTTGCCATTTTTTTTCTTCATTAACTACAACAAAATACAGCACCACTTTTCTATATGAAAATAATCGGCCAAGTGCGAGTCGGACTCGCGCACGAGGGGTTCCGTACCGTATGGAAGCCCCCCTTAATATAATTTATTTTAATTTAATTATTTGTTTTAAAGGGAATATTGAACATAACCTCGTAAGACCGAAGGCGAAACAGGACGAATTCTCAAGTAACGCCCAATCTGCTTAAATTAGAACATATAATATAACATCAGTAAAGCCGAGATAAACCGTGGTGGTCTTGTGGTAATGACACCCGCCTTACATTCGTGAGGTCGGGGGTTCAAATCCCGGTCCAGTACCAATGAATTCCTTGGAATTTATGTACGGAATATCACACTATTGGCTTTACGGCGAACGAAAACATCGTGAGGCAACCTGCAAACGTCTAAAGAAGAAATTCGATGGCGTATGTGAATCCCAAAACCCGCACTGGGCCAGCGTGGTGGATATGGCCCAATCACCCTTCGTCTACGTTCGGCCTACGTCCTGCAGTGGACAATTAAAAAGACTGGTACAGGTACAGTAAAGCCGAGCAGTTCAAGTAAAGATCTATGTTCCGTATTTTCTTTTGTATTCATGTTTTCAGGGGCCTTATATAATTTTGAATAGAGATTGCTTTAGACGAAAAAATTAAAAAAAAGTCTAATATAAGAACATTCGGCATTACTGACTACGAAACGAAAAGAATATAGAAATTGTTTTTATGATTTAAAGTAAAACTCAACGGAACCCTAAAAACGCTTATCACTGATAAGCGTGGCGTTTTTATAGATACCGTTACTAGGTGATAAGTTAATATAAAAAATAGCCTGACATATAGTAATATTTTTTTTAAAAATCGCATGTCCGACTTCAACCGTGTACAGAATTCGCAATATTTCGCTCAACATTTTTCACATTATAATTGATTTATAGAAAATGGCTCAGCCGATTTCGATAAAATTTAAGTAGCAACAATTTCGTAAAGTAAACACTTTCCAATAAAAAAAGAATGATCAAAATCGAACCACTACGTAAAAAGTTATGCGTGGTTATACATCAAAAAAAATTATATATACGCGTCGAATTGTTCTCCTTGTTCCTTCTCCGTTTCGTCGGTCAAAATTAGCGTTCTCTCTAATTGTCAGACTTACCAAACATACACAAAAAGTTTATAAAAATAGGTCAACACGTTTCGGAAGAGTTCGATAACAAACACGAAATTTGTAATAAAGAAGTTGGTAAATACCTGCTGCGGCGGCGCCCAGTAAAAATGGCTCTAAATAAATTATGTAAGTACCCGTGCTACACTTAGTTATAAAACCCCATCGTATTTTTTGTGATTACCTCGAGCGGACCAATTAGCCATCCCGGCATCTTACCCTTATCTAATATTATGATAACCGACCAAAAACTTAGCTAACTTTAGGGATGAACGGGATGTCCGGCCAGTTATATTTATAGGCCGGAAGGTAATAGGCAATGTTTTTACGCAACAAGTATTATATTAAAAAAAGAACCTATTTTTCTAAACAAGCTTTTATGAGCAAGACAAGTACTCGACAAGACGAATCAAACGAGCCGAAACTTTATTCTGTTGGCGGTTCAGCTGCGCCAAAATCCCACTAAATTATTCGACCATTTAGTGCTCAGTAATTTTTTTAAGATTTATTGATTACATTGGTTTTTTAAGTGACCGATATTTTCCGTTTCTAATGCTTCCCAAATTAAATTTTTAAACATTATAATTGAAATATATTATGTTCATTTTTTTTCCTTTTTTTATGTTCTTAGAAACGAAACCATTTCACAGAAAAATAGTGAATGAATATGTACAGAAATTTTTATGAGTTGCCAACTTGCTATACCTTGTGCAATATACCACCGGGCGTTAAAACTTATTTATATCGACTTTTACACAGATAGATGTGTTTGACTTTTACAGCCATTTTAGGTAATTTCTCCGGGATTTGTAGTTGCAACTTCATGCGTCAGCGGCATGCGCTGTCATTCATACATTTCACGAGACTGCATGAGTAATTGGGTTTTACATGCGTGGTTTAGGTTTTACATGCGTTATAAGGAAACTCTGATTTGACTGCAAACTACCGAATATGGCCGAGGAAAAGAAAATATGTACATTTTACATGTGTTAAATGAGTAGACCGATTTACAGCAAAGGCATAAACTTACCAAAGAGTTAGCCCAGCGATAACTACGAGTACTTTTACTTACCTAACAATATGTTATATTAGTTCTGCAGATCCTCAATGGCCTAGGGCTACTTTGATTCCTAATCATCTTGTCTTCGTACCAGATTGTAGATCTTTGAGAGCGCTTATTTTGTCACACAGGTAGATATAAGTAATTGTATATAATTGGGGTGCGCTATAAATGTAGCTGTATTTTGTTATAAAATTCTACTCCTGTAATTAAATAAATTAGTATAAAATACAACTTTTTAAATACAAGCTTTTGAGATCCTGATAATATAAAATGTAGCAGTAAAGTGCTACATTTTAAGTACAGTGTAGTCAAGATAAGTAAAATAAACCCAAACACGACAGGTCCATATTGTTAAGTACAGGAGTTAATATGGCCACTTTCTGACTCCATCATCAGATCAGCTCCATGGTACCATATTATTGCATTGTCACGCGATATACACATGCGTGCAAAATTTCAGCTCAAGAAAACCGGGAAGTTTGTCAATTTTAACTTGCAAAATACCCACCCTAACTTACATACTATAATATAGTATGAGACCTCATATTATGAGGTCCAGATAAACCCTCTTTTTGGCATGCAAGTAAATATTGTACCCAGACAAGCCTTTTTGTGCTCGTAGTTACTCAACATACCTAGGATTCAGTATAGCTCGCGACAAGTAGCTAACACCAAGATGGCGTCATCTGTGCTAGCTTAGTCAAATGTGAACAGTGTGGGATATGCGAGGAGTTCCTCGTGGACCAACTGCTTTCGCACTACTAGTTAGGCATCCAAAATACGTATTTCTAATGGCACAACTACGTCCAACTAAGCACAACTATGTACAATTTTTTTAGCTTTTCCTTGTGACACAACTACAATCAAAATAGATACCTCTAGTATTCTTTTTAAAAACTTCTTGTGCAGTCTTTCCTGCACCTTTTTTTAGAAGATTGACTCAAATGTGATACAAAATTGATATTCATTACGTGGTGAGAGCCTCAGTCTGTAAGCTCAGTAAGTCTCAGCAACCCCGCTTAGTTTTGGCCGGTTAAAAATCCGGCCAAATCGAATAAAAGTCATTTCCATTTAGAGGCTTGAACTTGTCAAATGAGCGACGGATCCTAACGAGAAAAGTTTTTTGATCAGCTCGCCTGATACTGTCGTAATCATAAGTTTGATCGACCGTAAAGATTGAGTTATGTGTGGGCTAATATAAAGTTAGGAACTGTTCTGAGTTAGCTCTTTACGTCAAAGAATGTTTGTAATGAGTTAAATGAGTGAATGTTGAGGGACTGTTTGAGAGGAAATGGAATTATTAGGTTTAATTTTAATTTCATTTGTAAGTATCTAAGTTCCTATAGGCCGGGTGACTAGCACTGGTGTCAGAGTTTTTAGGCCGCCTCAAGGCCTCTGACATGGCTAAACGGTTAAAACGACCGGGGCCTATAATTTTACGTGTCATCTGAGCCACAGTAGCGCTCAGTTGGAAAATGCCACCCGCGGTCACCCATCCAAATACTGACCGTGCGGAACGTTGCTTAATTTCGGTGATCGCTGACAAACACCTAGTCAAACTACGCTACGAGCGCTACTAAAGTATTGTCTATCTTATCTATTTACCCTAATCTGTAGTAGACGTGATAAATTGAATGTACTAAGTGGTCACTTAACTTATTGTCGCATTTGTCCTGTCATAGGACTATATAAGTCCGCTACATATTATCTTGTATACCAACTTCTTTACCGTAGGAAGCCGTGGCGGCATTTTTTACGAGGGGGAAATCTTCGAAATATACCAGATTGCTATGACTACATATGAGTGCTATGACTATAATGATTATGACTGCGGGTACAGCCGGGTTATGTGGGATTGTACCCAACTCCTTTCGTGGCCAGACTTTGTGTTTTTTTTGGGAGCTCCGGGATCTCCAGGGGAACGCACCGGTGATCCCAGCACTTTATATAATATGAAGACTCGAGCCTACCTAGGATTGTACGTTCCTCTACGACAACAGTGCCACACAGGTTGTCGTCCTCCCCGGGCCCGTTTGAGAGAATGCCAAGAGCCAATTCACGAGCCACGAAGTCCCCTTTTTAGTAGGCTCTTACTACAGGCAGGGGATACCGATGCCGTATTCTATTGCCCCAGCATCAGGGCCAAAGCCGTGGTGGCCTCGTAAGAAAATGATCACCTTGCAACCGTGAGTCAAGGGTTCAAATCCGATACAAATGAGCTTTTTTGGAACTACGGGTAAGTACATAGCATTGTCTTTCGGTTAAGGAAGGAAAGAAATGTGAATAAATGTACACTCATGCTGGCCCTTTGTGGGTTTATTTCTATTGGTGCAAACCTGTCTGATCCGATCAGACACAATCATCCTTGATGGGTAGGCTATGTTTTACTTTACTGCACTGTACTTCAGGGATCGGAAATACCGCAATGCCTGAAAACCAAGCTTTTTAACCAATGTGTCCTGCCTACAATGACTTATGGTGCTGAAACATGGACGCTGACAAAAGAGACTGTGCACAGAGTGAGAGTCGCACAAAGAGCGATGGAGCGGGTCATGCTAGGCATTAGCTTAAGAGATCAAGTCCGTAATACGAAAATCCGACGACGGACAAAGGTTGTAGATGTTGGAGGCCGTATTGCGCGACTCAAGTGGCGCTGGGCAGGACACGTGGCCAGACGTGATGATGGAAGATGGAGTACATCTTTGACTGAGTGGCTTCCAATAGCAGACAGGCGTTCCGTAGGCAGACCACCAGCCCGATGGGTCGACGACATCAGATCCATCGCGGGACACGCGTGGATAAGATCAGCCCGAGACAGGGAAAACTGGCACAAGGGAGAGGAGGCCTATACCCAGCAGTGGGTCGATACAGGCTGATGATGATGATGTACTGTACTGTACTGCAGGACATAGTCCTACCCACGAAGGGTGATTGGGCCATACCTACCACGCTGGCCCAGTGCGGGTTGGTGAATTCACATACGTCATAAAATTTCTTTTAGGAACGTGTGCCAGGTTGACTCGCAATGTTTTCCTTCACCGAAAAACCAATGGTGTGAAATTTCGTACATGTGTGCCAAAGAAACTCATCTGTACAGTCCCGGAATTTGAACCCACGACCTCACGAATGATAGACGACTGTTTCTACCACTAAACCACCATGGTTATAAATATGTCCAGCAGTGGACTAATAAAACGCCGTTACATTCCCTACTAATCAAACAACCCACAATAGTAAAGCACAAATTAACATCCGCAATAATAAATTCCTTTGTCACTACTAACAATAATCAGGAACTCATCTTCAGTTCCTCTGATTATATCTCTATTTACACCAGTTAATAAAAAAAACAGCAAACAATTTTGTACTTTAATTGGATAAAAATATAGGTTAGAGTTGCGTGGGGTTGTTTGGCTGAGCCATTGATGATGGAGCTGTAAAATTAAGTAGGTGTGTATGCGAGTCGCGAGCCAACCTTGTGCCGTGGGCGGAATGCTAACGAACAGACAGACGGACGGACAAAGACTTCGCGTTTAGGGCAAACACCTTGATACGTGGTACATTAGTTGTGGAGACCTAAGTACTATAAGCAGACATAAAGAGTTGCCATGCAAAGACGCTTCTTCTAAATAAGGGACTAGCTTTTGCCCGCGTCTTCGCCCGCGTGGTAATTTAATTTTTAGGGTTCCGTACCCAAGGGGTAAAAACGGGACCCTATTACTAAGACTCCGCTGTCGCTGTCTGTCTGTCTGTATGTCTGTCACCAGGCTGTATCTCATGAACCGTGATAGCTAGAACGTTGACTTACATGCTAGAAATACATCATCTGTGAGAATTTCAGCTCTCTAGCTATCACGTCCGTCGGAGTCGTAGTAATAGGGTCCCGTTTTCACCCTTTGTGTACGGAACCCTTTTTTTTTACCAGGGGAAATCTTTTATAGATACCACCACACCTCGAGGGCAGGCGGGTGGTTATGTGGGAGTCCTGCCGACTGGACAGTGTACCCACCAAAAGCCCTGGGTGTTCCACCACTGCGCCTGGTAAGACTAGTACCGAGGGCGGCACTAGTCTTAGCGAGCAGAGGTGGCAGAAGTGGTAGCCATAAACACCAAGCGGATCAACAGCGAGGCAAGGCAAGGGAAAACGAGGTGAGATGAGCACACCGTCTCTCGTATTCGCGTTCCCTCGTGTAGCCTCGTAAATAGTTTGGATGAGGCATAACCTGAGCCCTTAGTCCAGGTTTTCATAGTTTACTTAATTCGCGTTTGCGCGTGGCTCTATACATTTTTGTTAGTTCCTCCTCGTTTCCACCAGAAGCGCTGTACAAAAATGTGTAGAGCCATACGGAAACAACTGTAGTTTCAATTTACGTGTAAACCTAGACTAACCCTTCTGTACCGTTGTAAGGGGAGGAAGGAAAATAAAAGTATCCCTGAAGTGTTGTGAAAAATGATGTGCTGGGAAAATACCTGGGTTATCCTATGGAGTTCTTGGTACCCTCCATTAGGCATAGAGGCAGACTATCCAGGAATTTCAGTGATTATAAACTTACATAACCTGTATGCACCCATATACCTACGACCGGATATATTTACAGAATATCCCAAAAAGAAAAGACCGAAAGAAACAAAAAGATAACATCTTCAAAATATTGATATTCTGGAGTTTTTGACTCTACAACTTTTGTACCGCGAATTTAGAATCGGCCACAGTAACTAATAACTATGGTAGAGTAATCTGCAATGAAAACTAAAAATATACCTAACTAGCTAACCCGGTGAACTTCATCTCACCATCTGTCAACTGTCAATGACAACTTTACATGCAGGAACATTTTGTATGGGAACATTCAATGAATGTCTTTATTATTTTACTCACTATATTTTTATATTTTCTCACCGTTTAAACCTTCCCTTAGCTTCCACGGATATTTCAAGACCAAAATTAGCCCAATCGGTCCACCCGTTCTCGAGTTTTAGCGAGACTAACAACCACGATTCATTTTTATACAATAGAAATAGAAGAAGAAGATTACATTATGCCATCATAAACGATTAACTCTAGTAGGTATAATATATTTGTTTTTGAATGTATTTGACGGTAAATTTATACAAAATTCGGTTCTCAAAAACGAGACGATAACGAATGTCTAAAGATTATTTTTTACCAATTACTGAATTACTTACCTATTGGATATGTTCTAGGTAAACGAAAATAAAGCAAAAAGTAGCATAAATATTACAAGTTATTTTTAGTTAAAAAATAATTTTGTGTTTTCTTCTCTTCCTTTAAATTAATGTCTATTGTTCAAATCTGTGTTTTACAAGGAAGTTTACCTTTTACCGAAAATAAAACATTGGGTAAGACTTATCATTTTAAGCTATTTTCTAACTTAACTTTTTTTCCTGTGTTTTGTTTTAATCCTAAAAATGTAGTCCTACGAATTAATGTCTATTGTTCAAATACTGCGTTTGTGTTTGTAATAACACTATTTGCACAGTAAAACAAAAAAAAAATTGTTTAGTTAACAAAGGGCACAGACCCTGGAGTTTGTTGTTACTAAATTTTGAATAAAAAAAATACTGTGTTTTCCGTGGCAAGTTTACCTTCTGTCACGTACTCGTATGAACTGTGGCACGATCGTAGCTACGCGTTTGCCATATAAACTCCTTGTTTCTCCAATTGTTTTTCGCCGTTTCATTTTCCTGGCACAGCACTATTGTGCTAGCCTCAGTGGCGGGAGTGCGCGCGCGCAGCCCACTAGACCTAAGGACTGTTCCAATTTCGAATTTAAAACGAGAAATCGAGTGTTCCCATTTTGAACGAAACGTGGAAACGAGTTTGGAGTTACGTACTGTGATTGTATTTTGGATTTACTTATACCGGTTTGTAAGGTGTGTTATTGTTTACAGTTTTTTTATGTCATAAAATAATATACCTATACTTGACTGCCTCGTTATTAGTGTCCCTGACTACTGGGTCAAAGAGGCGTGGGTTTGATTCCCACCCAGGCCAAGCATTTATGTGATAAGCTAAAGTGTTTTCTGTGTCTGTTTGTTATTAGGAATTATCATTATAAGTATTTAAAAATATGTCCAAGTAGTATGGCAGCCATATGACAAGCTTAGCTTAGTTTGGGGTCAGACCGTGTGTAAGATGTCCTCCCAATATTTATCATATTTACATTTATTTACACTAGGTAGGTGTAATAAATTTGAAAGTATTGCTTAACTTTAGTTGGTATAGGTTTTCTGGACAAATTCATCTGACATGGCTAAACGGTTAAACAACTGGAGCTCACAAATCTATCGTTTGATCAGAGTCACGGTAGTGCTCCACTGTAATAACAACTGTTCTGCGCGGTCACCCATCCAAAAATGTACAGTACCTAATGTTGCCGAATTAATAAATAAAAAAAAAACATTAGGTATTACAACAAGTGGAGGTACTTACAAATAATAATTTTAAAAATAAGGTGCGGTGGAATGTCGCAAAAGTACCTTTAAAATATTTGGACCTTTCACTAGGTCTCGTAAGAGCCTGCAGGGTACAATTTTCTATTGGTCGTTTGAATTCTCTGACATGACTAAACGCTTAAACAACTTGGACTCACAATTTATTGTGTCATCCGAGCTACGGTAGCGCTCAGTTGTAATATCAACGGCGAACCGCGGTCACCCATCCAAAAATTGACCGCACCCAACGTTGCCTAACCTAAAGTACATCACTAAACTATTCAGTTATAATATTATCAGTGAAGAAAGATACGAAATATAAATTGTAGTAGAATATTCAAACTCGCTCAGTTACGAGTGCTTACTTTAAAAAAAGTTAGGTACTTATCAATTGTTTTATAACTGAAGTTATGGTGTATTTAGTTACTTAGAGAGTAGGTACCTGATTTCTAACCCGGAAGTTTATTCGCCCTGCCCACTGCCATTTCAACTTGCCAATCTGAAACTAATACAAAAACGATAACATTTAACAACTGACATTATTTTATTAAGACTAATTTGCAAAGAATTATGACATTTTTATTAGAATGAATTAGAATTATTAGAATTATCATTGATAGTTTTGCATAATGGCAAAACATCATGCTGAAAGTATTACAATGTCCAAATATTATTAATTGTATTTTGATTTAAATTTGACTATTTTAAAATGTATTCGTATGCCTGAAAAGGCAAGTTTTGGTATAAGCACTTTAAAAAGGAACCACCTTGTATGTACCTGAAACTTATGAATAAATGATTATGAATTTTGAATTATGATAACAATAGACAATCTGAACACATATGTTAGCTGATGGGCTTAGTGCTCCAACAGCATCACTCAGATTCTAGTAGGACACTCAGATGATACACCATTGTACAATAATACGGACCTCCAATATCTCTGCAGTCATTACAAAACTCAAAGTACTCACAAGGCTTGCTCCAACTACTGGCTTATCAAAGTTGTTTCAGACTCACCCATACACCACTCATCACTATCACAGACTGCCACTCCAGCCTGTCGCACAAAACCATCTCTCTGTCTACCCTCATTCCATATACTCCTCACCGTCGCAATACCGAAGAGTGTTGCGACTATGTGTAGCTACCCTCTTTAATAAGCGCAGCTAACACATATAAGTACAAGTAGATTAAAAACCTGACAACTTTTTTATGCAATCGGGGACAAACAAGTTTATTAACCTGCACGTAACCAAACATTGTGTGTGCAACGTGCATACTTCATTCATATAATTCATATTTTATAAATACAGTATTACGAATTACTTAACTATTAGAACAAAGAACTATCGTTCTACAAATCAAAAATGTCACGCTATACTTAGAGGGCTATACAGAAAGCGTTCACTAAGCCGATAGGAGGTTATTTTTGGCTTCTCGGTAAGGAATACATCATAAGAAAAGTCAGCATCCTTACGCCCGTAGAAGAAATTCAATGAGGTATTTTTAGGGTTCCGTACCCAAAGGGTAAAAACGGGACCCTATTACTAAGACTTCGATGTCCGTCTGTCTGTCTGTCACCGGGCTGTATCTCATGAACCATGATAGCTAGGCAGCTGAAATTTTCACAGATGATGTATTTCTGTTTCCGCTATAAATACAAATACTAAAAACAGAATAAAATAAATATTGAAGGGGGGCTCCCGTACAACAAACGTGATTTTTAGGAGTTTTTTTGCTCGTCATTAATAACGGCAAGAGAAATGGGGCTCCCATGCGGTACGGAACCCTTCGTGCGCGAGTCCGAGCCGCACTTGACCGATTTTATTTTTCATCGCGAATACTACCATCGTATGACCATCAACTCGCTTAAGTTTGGACTTAATTGAATATGCGCAAAACTTAGAATTAGGTGAATTTACCAATCCGCACTGGACGAGCGTTGTGGGTATGGTCCAAAAGCTTTCAAAATGGGCTAAGAAATCGCTGGTTCTCACTTAGGTTCAGACGTTCAATTCTACGAAGTTTTGATTTTTTATTTATCTATACCAATATAATAAAGAGGAAAGATTTGATATTTTATTTGTTTGCATTGAATAGGCTCCGAAACTACTAAACCGATTTGAAAAATTCTTTCACTGTTGGGAAGCTACACAACCCCGGGTGTCCATAGGCTACATTTTATAAAAAAAAAAAAAATAGAGAGGCTGATAGTTTTTAAATAAAACAGTTTTAATAAACAATAAGTCCAAACATTATTTCAAAAAACGAATGCCAGAATACGTCGCACTCGCACCAGTTTCAGGCGAAATCTCGGATTCGAGATTCAAAAATGGAACTTCGTTATTGTTTCACCGTTATTCTTTACCGTTATTTGTCCCTTTGAAAATCGAGTGCGCGATCCTTTGTGTCCTTTTGCTGGTTCTCAAATCTTTTTTAAACGATTGTGAACTTTATCACAAAGGATTAAGAGTAAGGTCGTGATTGGAGGATTTTGAATTAAGAAGGTTCAAGTGCATTTAACGAGTAATAAATACGATTTGACCTCGAATGTTTGTGCAGTAATTAATTGGAAGATTCGGTTCGTTTGTTTACATTTACATTGTGTATCGAAATTGTAGGTTATGGTTTAATTTTCATACAAAGGCAGTGTTATTATGGGAGATTTTCACATGTAGAAATGGGTTAGGGGACTTAGGGGACATCTGGCCTGGATCTGAAAATCTGGGTTGTGGGCGAGTTGTGCTCGGTGATTTGTTTTTGGGGACATCTGGCCCTAATCTTTTTATTAGAATGGGCAGTTGTCTTGTGCTACTAATGATGTAGACATCTAGCCCTAAATAGTAGTTTATGCAACTGTCATATAATGAAGTGATGATCATTTTAATACCCGTGTTATATGCAGTTGCATACACTACTTTATCTTCACTAATAAAAATAAAAATTAAAAAAAAAATCAAATTGCGAAACATTAAATTCACGCGTACGTGTATTGTCACAGTGAACTTGGCGCCATTAAAATCTAACCAATGAGAACGCAGCTGCGCGCGCAGGGCCAATCAGGAGCGAGCGCGCGATGTTATAATGATATTTTACAATATCGATGTGGATAATAATTATAACATCATGTGAAATTGCTTAAATTGAGAGTTTTGTTGTCTGCGCTATAACAGTAGTCATTATAAGTCAAGTATTGGAAACATAAGTAGAATGTTACAACATTAGTGTAGATAAATGTTTTTATCGTATACAGGGTTGTTCCTATTCAGTCATAGCATCCTTTAAGGGGCTTATTCTGTACTTCAAAACTAACAACTTTTGTTATGCTACTTTTATCAAATCTCAAAATAAAAAAAATCTGCTGTTCCGTACATTTTGACGCGGGTGAACGATATTTTTCCATGAAACAATATTTTTTTTTAGTTTTGACAAAAGTCGCAGAACAGAAGTTGTGAGTTTTGATGCACAGAATAAGCCCCTAAAAGGATGCTTATTGCTTAGGAATAACCCTGTACATACATTATAAGCACTAAAGGATTGGGCCTGTAACAGCTTAAATATTTTCGTTTCAAAACCTGATCGACTGCGAATACGTAAAACGGGAAAACTGACCTCCTTGCATACAGTGTAGATTTAGCTACAGGTTTAATAATGTCACATAGTTTATTACAAAGCATATCATTTATACAGGGCGTTGATTTGCAAAGTGGTGTACTAAGCCAAAAGGTGTGCACAGGGTTTTCTGCTTACTTTCTAAAGGGGGGGTGAAAAAGGGGTGATTAAAATCATCGTTAGGAACAACTATTACCTACTATAGGGTAAACCCGGAATGAAAAAAAAATTCAGCTGTGTCTTACATTTTGTCAATTTCGAGTTGCAGTTTTGAATGGAACAGCAGATTTTATTCCACCACAAATATTGGGTTGGACCCCATAGTAATAGTTGTTCATACTGATGGTTTTAAGGCCGCTGCATACGTAACGAGATAATACCTCGGACGGGACGTGAACGAGAACGGTACGTGACGGCCTCGTTCGAGACGGGAACGTGTTTTTAATGCATACGTACCGTAACAATGATTCGGATCTAACTGTTGTGAAGAAGGAAAGGTGGATTTTTAATTTCGAAAATTGGCTTTAATTGCTATTGTTCTAGATGACGAAGTAGTTACAAACGTCCAACACTACTTTTCTCTCCGCAACGAACGGAATGACTGTGCATACGTAGCGGAACACGGACGGGACGGGGCACGTGCGGGACGGGACGTGCTAAACATCGTTGGCGACGATATTTTTCCCGCCCCGTCAGTGCCACGTTCCCGTCCCGTCCGTGTCTCCGTGACATATGCGCTTCCATATACATTTTGTACGTAACGATATTTCTAAAATTTCCCGTTACGTCCCGTCCGTGAAAAAACTCGTCACGTATGCAGCGGCCTTTAATCACCTCCTTGTGGTTTAGTACCTACAGGGTAAGTAGATTACCCTGTATATGCTCATCATTATAAAAGGCATACATTTTCGCCGCGCGGGGGATATTACTTCCCCTCTACTACGGCGGCGGTCTACTCTCGCTCGGTCCTACGAATTAGGTTACGCGTTTGTCTTAACGCGAGTTTAACATTTTTTATCTATCCCAAAAAGCACACAACGCCACTAAAAAAGTTTTCACTTCAAAATTAATAAAATAAAAATCGGCCAAGTACGAGTCGGACTCGCGCACGGAGGGTTCCGTCCTTAAGTGGGCTTGAAATTTTCTCAGGATAAATATTAGGGGACATCTTACACACGGTTTCTGACCCCAAACTAAGCAAAGCTTGTCATATGGCTGCCAGAGACTGATATACTACATATCATATTTTAAATACATACTTATATAGATAGTACCTAAATAACACCCAGACACAGAGCAAACACCTATGTTCATCACACAAATGTTTGCCCGGGGTGGGGCTCGAAACCACGCCTCTTTGACTCAGAAGTCAGGGTCACTAACCACTGAGCCACCGAGGCAGTCAAATTAGAATATAGAATATTTAGTTTTATATTCCCTTCAATAATAAAATTAAAATAAAATAAATATTTAAGGGGGCAAATGTTTATTTTATTTTAATTTTATTATTTATTATTGAAAGGAATATAAAACTAAATATTCTGTGAAAATTTCCTGGTACCATTATTAATATAGAGCGAAAAACGTCTAAAAATTCAGGTTTGTTGTATGGGAGCCCCCCTTAAATATTTATTTTATTCTCTTTTTAGTATTTATTGTTATAGCGGCAATCGAAATACATCATCTGTGAAAATTTCAGCTGCCTAGCTATCATGGTTCATGAGATACAGCCCGGTGACAGACAGACGGACAGACGGACATCGGGGTCTTAGTAATAGGGTCCCGTTTTTCCCTTTGGGTACGAAACCCTAAAAAGACACACAACCGTTTCTTGCACTGTTTACATAACACCAGTTATCTCAAATTATCTCAGCACATTGACCCGCCGTGCATCGACCGGCTCTTCTACCGTATTTCGCGTACTTTACGTCCAGAATATCAATATTTATGCTAATTCCCCACATTATCCCTGCATGTGCTGGGCCACTTAAAATTCAGGCTGTGTACAGTTACCTGTGGAAATGTTTATGAATTTAAGTGATCAGAGTAATAGAGGGCTGATCTGGGGCCTTCGAACTTATTTGAAGTGAAACTTGTAATGCGACTTCCAACAAGGTTGCGTTAAACGTTTAACGCTACCATGGAGGGGGTATGAAAGCACTGTTGCGTCGAAGTTTCACTTCTTCCGCGCGGAGGGACTCCACGCACTTTTTTATGGTTCCGTACACAAAGTGTAAAAACGGGACCCTATTACTAAGACTTCGCTGTCCGTCTGTCCGTCTGTATGTCACCAGGCTGTATCTCATGAACGATGATAGCTGGAACGTTGAAAAAGATGACGTATTTATGGTGCTACTATAACAACAAATACCAAAAATAGAAAAAAAATATTTAAGGGGGCTCCCATACACTAAACCTAAATTTTTAGCCTTTTTTCGCTCGATATTAATTAAGATGACATGTAGTTGGTTGAAATATTAAGTTGTATATTTCCTTCATAAATAAATATAATTAAATTACAATAAAATATTTTAAGGGGGGCTTTCATGCTGTACGGAACCCTTCGTGTGCGAGTCCGACTCGCACTTGGCCAATTATTTATTTTGACTTTGTTTTTGTTCTTATTATAAAATTGACGTAGAGCTCACAGCGTAGTTTGACCAAGTGTTCCTAAGCGATCACAGAAGTTAATCAACTTTTGGCACGGCCAGTCTTCGCATGGATGAATTCGGCACTGACGTGCATGTTTAATTGTGGGTCCCGGTTATCTTAACCGTTCATCCATATCAGAGACCATTAGGCGGCTTAAATACTTTGACACCAAGACTAGCCTGAAAAGCTAACTTCATTCTATTTAAATTTATGTTTTTTTTTTAAATGTAACTACTCAACAAAGGGCACAAACCCTGGAGTCTATGGGTCACAAATTTAAATATAATACAAAAATCGGCCAAGTACGAGTCGGACTCGCGCATGGAGGGTTCCGTACTGTATGAGAGCCCCCCGTAAATATTTATTTTATTTTAGTTTTTTTATTTATTGTTGAAGGGAATATAAAACTAAATATTCTGTGAAAATTTCAAGCATCTACCTGGTACCATTATTAATATAGAGCGAAAAACGTCTAAAAATTCAGGTTTGTTGGATGGGAGCCCCCCTTAAATATTTATTTTATTTTGTTTTTAGTATTTGTTGTTATAGCGGCAACCGAAATACATCATATCTGAATCTGTATCATTTCAGCTGCCTAGCTATCATGGTTCATGAGATACAGCCCGGTGACAGACAGACAGACAGACAGACTACTACACCTATTACTAAGACTTCGATGTCCGTCTGTCCGTCTGTCCGGACATCGAAGTCTTAGTAATAGGGTCCCGTTTTTCCCTTTGGGTACGAAACCCTAAAAAAGCTGACTTAATGATTTCAGGACAGTTCCATAATTAAAATTGTTAATTTCTATGGATAGATAGGATCAAGAAGGTCCCCTATTTTCGTGTTAACACAATGCAAGCTTTGACCTAGTTTAAATATGCATTTATTATTTAGCCCAAACATCTGCCAGATGTACAATAAATGATAACTATCATTTTCATCGGAAATGACATCAGTGATCTATTTTAACTAGACAATGATAGCAACAGAATACCAAACAGTTAGGAGGCACATCTAGACATGCTTTTAAAGAGATGCGCTATTAGCTTCGCGGTAAGCGTCCTGAAAATTTCTCACCAAGTAAGTACCTAAGGTACGCATCATTTTGTCTATTTGATTTACGACAATTGCACTTCGAGCAAACATCTACAGAGCCACAGTCCCTAAGTGAAAGTAGTAAAAAAGTGTCCGAGCACCGTCATACATACCGACTTAGATATTTACATTATATTATTCACAATGACCCGTTTTCTCGAATCTCGACGTTGTGTCACCTAATTAGTGCTTGTAAACGAGCACTTTGGCATCGCGCGTCGTTGTAGTCAGCTTGCAATCGTCTTACGACTGACTAAAAAGACTGTCCACTACGTAGCTTCGCCAGGGTTTCGGTTCGGACACTTGTTTTGAACGATCGTGACTCTATAGAAATTTGCTCAAAGAATTATGCCGAATATTTTCATGGTCATTAATCCGCTGGTTGACGTCTTACGCTGCGTTTGTCCGTTGTACCTATTGTTCTGGTGATATTTGGAAGCAATCTTAATTATCAATCTGTCAAGAGTTTTTAAGTCGAATTTTGGACTGTAGATACATTCATGTTCGTCAGGAATGTCGAATTGTCGCCTCTGGATGTACATATCTGTATTTTTCTCTTTACTGGAGCCCCGCCCATCTTAACTGAATCAATTGAACACCCGGTGGTGTGACGCATGATCCGATACATGACCTGTCTTCTTCTTCGTCGTGTCAATGGTTCAAAGTAGTTAAATTATTTTCTCCCAATATTTGGCTACTGCGACCCCGCAAGGTGTAGCCTGGTGTAGATCTTGCATCGTGCAGGGGCTCGGACACTGTGGGCACGTAAGCAGGAGATCCATGTTCTGCTCAGGGGCTCCGCAATCACACTGTACCCTGTCAGTATCCGAAAATCCCCACATGTGTAACACATGACCTGTTACACATGTTAATACGATGCAGTTCGATACCAGCTTCATGTAATCCTGTTATTTTACATTTATTTTCTTATTTTTGTAAATTGAACAAAAATGTTCAACCGACATTCAAGCTTGTAAATTTTGCCCACTGTTCTTGTTTGGGTATATCGTCCGGAATATACAAATTGACGCCTCTCTAAGTAGGCATATATCATTTTACTCTGGAGCCGCGACCATCATAACTGAGTCAATAGCACACTGGCGGGTTATGTGCTGCATCGATCACCTTTACTGTTACTGCGATGCAGGTCGATACCTGTATTATATGACCTTTTTGTTTCACATTAATTTGATTTTTAAATGACCTATTTATATCTAATTTTTCCTTATTTTTGAACAACGATTTTCAATCGATATTCCAGTTTGTAAACAGTGCCAGCGGTTCTTGATTGGGTGTCGACCGGAAAATAAAAATTGACGCTTCTCTAAGCAGGCATAACATGCCTGAAATAAATGAATTTCTTTTTTTTTATAACCTATCTTTTTGTTGTTGAGCCACGGCCATCATAACTGAGTCAATGGCACACCGGCGGGTCATGTGGCGCATCGATCATCTTTACTGTTACTGCGATGCAGTTTGATTACCTGGTAAATGATCGATGGGATTTGTGAAGCGGTCGGCTTGTGGCAGTAGATATCGGTAACTCTTCTGGTAAAACGTCCAGAGCAAACGAAGCGAGGACGAAAGTTATGCTAAAACTAGCGTTTTTAAAAATAGTCACGAACCTGCATTGCTCTTCATCTTTTCAATAAACTTCAAAAAGGAGGTTCTTAATTCGACTCTATGTTTTTTTTTTGTTTGGCGCAAAATAGCCTTCCGGTACAAAAGTTGAATTCTTTAAAGCTATGAATGCAACATGACTCTGATGAATTGAATAAAAATATAATCCTATTCGTGAGGTGACAGAGAAAATGAGAGGTGCTATATACAAGGTGTTGTTTTATAAATAGTTGGATTTAAAGTACTTACATGCGCTTCTAACTGGCCCTTTCTCATAACTTTGGATCTACTTAGTATTTTTTAAATTTTAGGTTAACTGCTTGTCCTGTACTAAGCCAAAAAGAGGAGCATAATCAACAAGATTATTAACAACTTTTACTATGGGTCCAACCGGGACTTCGAGAGAAAAAAACAGTTTTTCCGAACAAAATTGCAACTCGGAATCGACAAAATGTACCTGATTAATTATATGCAATAGGTTGTTTTTTTTATTTCGGGTTGGCCCCATATTCTGAATTAGGTATATCCTTTCGGCGTCGTACACCAGTTCTGGATAACCCTGCTATTTATTATTTTATTGACACTTGACTGCAGCGGATTTCGCTCGATTGTCATCTCTGAGCTACACATTAAAATATCAGGCGTTAAAACATTCCACAAATCTATTACAAAGTAAACGGATACATGGCAAATGCAAAACGACAGGGGTTCCCAAACTGTTCACTAGGGGGCCTGGTGCACCATAGTAAGTAGAGAGGGGCACCGTGAAGCGACATTTTCCAACATACCTTATTATTACAACGCATAACTTATTTTTGCGACGTTACTTTTAGGCAAAAGGTCTACCTATGCGTAACGTCAAGCGGAGTATAGAGGTAAATATTTGTAACTAGCTTAAAACCCGCGGCTTCGCCCGCGTTGTCTCAGTACTTGCTTAAAATAATGTAGCCCGCGGTTTGGCTGCGTTTTTTTACCACATGCTTATTTATAACGATAATAGCCTTGTTGTTTTATTTTTTTATTTTTACTGTTTTTTGTATGTGTACACTCAATTATTTTATCAATTTCTCAACAAAACTGGTTTCAATTACGAGCTGTCAAACAAATTGTTTTCTGTTTCTGTTTGCTGTCATAATTTAATTTAAGGAAGTGTCACTGTCACTTTCAACGTCATTACAAGTTTTTTTTTATTTTTTTTTATGTTTACGACACGATACTTCTGTTTTTCAGCCAAATAGTTTAACTTATTTTAGAATACTTGATTCATTTATTGCAAATACATAGTTGTAATATTTTTCTGTAATTGTGTTAAATTAGCGGAACAGTGTTTTTGTATGCTCTTGTTACAACACGTAAACACTATCGGCAGGTGGACGTTTGTTTGCGTATTATTTTGTTTATTATATTATTATTATTTAGTATTTATTAGTATTTTTAGACTATTTTTATTATACAAATTATATTTTTATTACGTAGGTTATATATAGGTACGTTATATTATGTCTCATAGTGACAATGAATATTTTTCGTGCTCATCCCTAACATCTTCCAGCGACAGTATGGACAGTTTTACCAGTTTGCCTTCCTTATCTGACTCCATTGAATCATTTGTTTCTGATGTCCCTAAGAATTTTAATGCTATCCACATAAATGCCCAGAGTATTACGGCTCATTTTCCAGAAATGCTTGCGTCATTCGTGCATCCTAACATCCATGCTATTTTAGTTTCTGAGACGTGGTTAAAACCGGTTCTCCCTTCCTCCTCAGTGGCGTTGCCAGGGTTTCGTCTCATAAGGAATGATCGGATTGGCAAGGGTGGTGGCGGTGTTGCTTTATACCTCAGAACTCATATCCCTTTCTCTATCGTTAGTATGTCTGCACAACCGCCCCCATCTGATGCCGGTGAACATCCCCTTATTGAAGTCGTCCTGCATCATACCAAACTTCTTCCAGGTGTTTATTACCCTCACTCTCGAGATGTGAATTATTTCTCTTCCTTCGAAAACCTATTAGAAAACCACTGCCCCTCCTATGACCATACTATTCTTATGGGTGATTTCAATACGTGTTTACTCAAGCAAGATCATAGAACTTCAAAATTAAAGTCATTGGCATTGGCACTAAATCTCTCAATACTTCCACTCAATGCTACTCACAATCCTCCCCACTGTAATCCTTCACTTCTTGATCTTATTCTTGTATCTTCTCCAAGTCATGTTGTCAAGCACGGCCAGTGTGCGGCAGATGACTTCTCTCATCATGACCTTATCTTTCTTTCATATAAAATCCGTCCGCCTAAAGCCAAACCCAAAATTCTTTTGCAACGCAGTTTTGGTAGTATTAACATCGACAACTTGCGAAAAGATGCGCAGGAGTTGGACTGGTCTGACGTTGTGCGTGCTGCTACAATTGATGACAAAGTATTTGAGTTTAATCGCATTCTTACAAAACTGTATGACATTCATGCCCCAGTTCGTGCTATTAAAATGAAACATGCTCCATCACCGTGGCTAACTGATGAAATACGCGCCCTCATGCATAAAAAATTGGTGGCCAAAAGTAAGCTCAAGTACCGAGAATCAGATGAAAACAAGGAGAAATATACTAGGTTTCGCAACGTCTGCAATAGGGCATGTAGGGATGCACAACGCCGACATATTCACAATTCTGTAGAAAATGACAACCCAGCTCAAGTCTGGAAATTTCTTAGATCAATGGGAGTAGGTAAATCTCGCCAAGATAACATTCCTAAAAATTTAGACATCAATTTGCTGAATAAACATTTCTCCGCGTCCTCTAATTTTGAAGGACCGGTAAAAGCTGCTACTCTGAAACATCTTTCTACTCACCCTACTCCCGATTATGAATCCTTTGCATTTAGTCAATTTTCCGCTTGTGATGTTAAGAAGAGTATACAGTCAATATCCTCCAATGCTGTAGGTAGGGATGGCATAAGTCGCAAGATGATCATGCTCATACTCGATGAAGTCGCCCCTGTCATTCAACATCTCCTCAATTTCTCTATATCCTCGAGCACATTTCCAACATCGTGGAAGGAAGCTCAAGTAACACCACTCCCTAAAAAGCCTAATCCTGACTCGTTTTCTGACTACCGTCCCATCTCTATTCTTCCCTTCTTATCCAAAGTGCTCGAGCGGCTCATTCACCAACAACTTTCATCTTTCCTTATCAAAAACAATCTTCCTAACCCGTTCCAATCCGGCTTTCGTCCTGGTCATAGTACTACGACAGCTCTGACAAAAATCACCGACGACATTAGAGACGGCATTGGACGTTGTCATCTGACTGTGCTATCGCTGCTCGACTTTAGCAATGCATTCAACAATGTGGATTTTGACGTTTTATTGGCAATTTTACGGTCTCTTAACATATCTCCAACGGTAATTGATTGGTTTCGTACTTACCTGTTTGGTCGCCGGCAGCGAATTCGTATTGACGATTCATATTCATCTTGGTGTTCTATATCGGCTGGTGTTCCACAGGGCGGCGTTTTGTCTCCTCTTCTCTTTGCAATCTTTATAAATTCGATTTCGAAACAGTTGACTTCTTCCTACCACCTCTATGCAGACGATTTGCAGATCTATACTCAGGCTCCTCTAGGGCAATTGCATGAGGCCATTGATACTACGAACTCTGACCTTAAGCGTATACGGGACTGGAGTAGATCATATGGCCTTTCAGTTAATCCAGCAAAAACCCAGACAATTATAATTGGGAGCTCTCGCATGATTTCGAAAATTGACTGGTTCAGACTACCTCAGGTTATCTTTGACAATATTCCTATCCCATTTAGTGACACTGTGAAAAACCTGGGAATTATTTTTGACAAACAGTTTACTTGGGGTCCACAACTGTCTGAAGGTCATTCGAAAAATTTTTGGTTCTGCGGCGTCACTCAGACGATTGCGGAACTTTCTACCCATCACTACCAAAACTGCACTTGTAAAATCACTTCTACTTCCCATATTAGACTACGCTGATGCTTGCTATCTGGATTTAACCGAAGAGCAACTCGACAAACTGGAACGTCTACAGAATTTCTGTGTACGGTACATATTCGGATTACGTAAATATGACCACATTTCACAATTTCGCCAAAAGCTCAACTGGTTACCTATCCGACTTCGCCGTAATTCTCACATCTTATCTTTCCTCTACAAAATTTTGTTCTTTCCTTCCACTCCTTTGTATCTCAAAGAACGCTTCGAATTTATTCAAGGTCATTCTGGTACTTTGAGATCTTCTCGTGCCTTGAAACTCAAAGTCCACTCCTCTTCCCATACCAATCTTTCCTATATGAAATCTTTCTCTGTACAATCTGTCCTGCTTTGGAATGAGCTGCCTGTAGCTATCAGGCAGGCTAAGTCTCTCCATATTTTCAATAACCTAGTTTTCAAACACTTTCTTTCACTATGTTAAATAACAACTATACGTGATATTAAATTTATTGTATGTAAATATTTTTATACTTATTATATATTTATGTAATTGTTTATGTATGTATATTTATATTATTGAAGATGTAGTATATTATTATAATGTGTAATTATAGTATTTAGTTTGTGATAATAATTATTATTATTTTTCCACGTTTATTTATTATACACCACCAACCACATTTATGTATTCTAATTTCTGTCCATCCAACGGTTGCCTGGAAGAAATCGCTCAAGGCGATAAGGCCGCCCTTGTATCACCTAATTTTAAGAATATTATGTTTTTGTTATTTAAGCTGTTTTTTTGGTGTACAGTAAAGTTATATTGTATTGTATTGTGGTTTGGACCGCAAATGTCTTAGTTCTGGTTTAAAATCATAATAGCGTACGGTTTAGCTTGCATTTTATTAGTACTTACTTGCAGTCGGTCAGTTATATTTGTTAAAAAATATACATGTGTATTTTCTTTTGTTAATCAAGCAAAAAATGATGAAGATACCGATCATCAGTATCTTCTTAATTTTTTGCTTAATTGACAAAAGATAAAACACGTGTAAGTTTATATTTTAACACATATAACTGACCGACTATTTACATTACACTTATTAGTCATCAGGCTTAATTGTGCGCCGTGAACTAAAAAACTTTGAAAACCACTGCAATACGATAAATACTTGTGCAAATGGCAGAGATGCCTCGGAATTAGTAACCTTTAGGCTGAAACAAGCTTTGTGAATCCTATAGAATACTAATTAGACACGAATGGGTAATGCGAGTCGCAGGTTGCCCATGAAAACGGGATTTTAGGAAATTTCAAGCGATACTGACTTTTAAAATACGTAAATAAAAGTAAGCTAAACTTTCATAGTTTTTATCAGAGCCTGGCTAACACGGAATTCTAGAAAAAATCAACTCTCCCGTACAAAGTTACAACTCAGAATCGACAACGTTTGTTACGTTGGCATGAAGACTAAAAAAATATAACTAGTCCGACACATAGATTTAAAAAAATATTAGACTCGTTTTTTTTCTTATGTTAGTTAAACAAAAGGCGACTGAGATATAGTCCCTTAAAGATCCGCGTGACGTCACAAGTGACAAATGTACAGACTACGTCGCCCTAGTGACGTCACGAGCCCCCACTCCCAAACTTTGACAAGGTTTATCTTTGTTTGATTGACAAAAGAAAAAATACGTGTACAATATGTGTCTGAGCTGCACGACCTTATCCACCCATCCCCTTTTTACTACAGGACAAGTAGGAATACACCACATTACGACCCATACACTGTCGATTTTCCTTCGATACGTACGAGGCGGTTTGACTCAACATTTCTGATTCGTACCGCCAGGGAATGGAACTGTCTTCCTGCTTTCCTGTTTCCTAAGAGATATAATCTAAAGCTTTTCAACGTCAGAGTGAATAGGTATCTTCTAAGTCTGCGTGCTTCATCTTCGACCACAACGTCGCTTACCATTAGCCGAGTTGGTGGTCAAACGCGGACTTATTCGCGATGAAAATATATTTGATTCATTTTTTTACCCAGTTATCATGCCTATAATTTTTTTTCACAAATTCCGGGGTAGGTCAAGTTAAAATTGTTATGAAGGTCTGAATCACCTCCTTTCGGCCTAGTACCTACACATTTTATGGATAACCTTGTAGCTTTACTTTTCACGATATTCCACCTCATAATCTAGTCTACAAAAAAAAATAACATTATTAAGATTATGTTTCTTCTAAGGTAAGAACTAATTATCTTAGTCCTTAGAGACGTTTAAACTAAAAGCCTGTGGTTTTAATTGCTTAGAGTTTATAACAAGATAAGTGAGTTTATAACATAATAATTTCTCATCATTGTTTGCTTAGTAAATAACTTTATCTACACTAATGTTGTAACATTCTACTTATGTTTCCAATACTTGACTTATAATGACTACTGTTATAGCGCAGACAACAAAACACTCAATGCAATTTCACATGATGTTATAATATCCACATCGATATCGTAAAATCTCATTATAACATCGCGCGCTCGCTCCTGATTGGCCCTGCGCGCGCAGCTGCGCTCTCATTGGTTAGATTTTAATGGCGCCAAGTTCACTGTGACAATACACGTACGTGTGAATTTAATGTTTCGCAATATGTTTTTTTTTTATTAGTGAAGATAAAGTAGTGTATGCAACTGCATATAACACGGGTATTTAAACACTCGTTACTATTATGAAACTCGCTGCGCTCGTTTCATAAACTCACACTTGTGTTTTAATACCCTTCATTATATGACAGTTGCATAAACTACTATTATTAGCGACTTCCAGTGGGTGAGATTTTATTGTTTAAATTACATACTACATCTGTTTGCCATTTATTGGCATGTCAAAAAATCTTTAAAGCCTACCGGTCCTAAGTATTACAAAATTAATTTAAAAATGTAATGTTGTAGTCAACTTAACTTTTGTTAAATAAAATACAATAAAGATAGGTACCTATTTAAATTAAATTAAATGATAAAAAATTTATATAAAAATAAAAGTTTTCAAATACAAACTTTTGAGATCCTGGATATCATGTAGCAGCAGAAGTGCTAGCCAAGACAAGTAAAACGAGCCCAAACAAGGTCTATCTTGTTTAGCACAGGATTTCCTTATAGCCACCTTCCGACTCAATCATCAGATCAGCACTATGGTACCATATTATTGCATTGTCACGTGATATACATATGCATGCAAAATTTCAGCTCAATCGGAAAGTTGGTCGAATTTAACTTGCAAGATTCCACCTGAATTTACATACATACTCGTACATAGGTACGAGTACATCCATTGCAAGTTAAATGAAAGCTTGTAAAATTACTAAGTATTTATGTTGACTTCAAAATTAATTTAAGCTGTAGAAACCTTTTTCCTTTACTTCTACAGGTTTTCTAAAATATGTAGGTACTTCGTCAAGAAATACAATTTAGATAAAGTATCCTATTAATATTATAAACGCAAAAGTTTGTGAGTATGTATGGATGTTTGTTACTCTTTCACGTACAAACTGAACCGATTTGGATAAAATCCGGTATGAAGGTAGCTTAGACCTTGGATTAACACATAGGCTACTTTTTATCTCGGGCTAACGTGGGTAACACCCCGGGGCGCAGCTAGTTATAAATAAGACTAAAATATAATATACTATCGTCGTAGTATAGCAAGTGGAATAGATCCTTGAGTAAATAACACAACGTCTCCGTGATGTCTCCTATACTTCAGAGAGGTCAGGGTGAATAGGTATCTTCTAAGTCTACGTGCTTCATCTTCGACTACAACGTCACTTACCAACAGGCGAGTTGGTGGTCAAGTGTGGACTTATTTACGATAAAAAAATTACACATAGTCGACTCAGATTGATAAATAATCGGCCAAGTATGAGTAGGACTCGCGCACGAAGGGTTCCGTACTGTATGGGAGCCCCCCTTAAATATTGATCATATTTTTATTTAATTACTTATTTTTGAATTGAATATACAACTAAATATATTCTGTGAATATTTCAAGCATCTACCTGTTACCATTATTAATATCGAGCGAAAAACGGTTAAAAATTCAGGTTGGTTGTATTGGAGCCCCCCTTAAATGTCAGTTTTATTTTGTTTTTAGTATTTGTTGGTATAGCGGCAATAGAAATACATCATTTGTGAAAATTTCAGTTGGTGGTCAATTTTCAATTTCAGTCAGCCTGGTGACAGACAACCAGACGGACATCGGAGTTTTAGTAATAGGGTCCAGTTTTTACCCTTTGGGTACGGAACCCTAACAAGTAAATAAGTTCGTATAGGCCGGGTGGCTAGCCCTGGTGTCAGAGTTTTTAGGCCGCCTGGAGGCCTCTGACATGGCTAAACTCAGATTGATGATGATGCTATTCTTTAACAAAGACAGTAAATTATAGTTTCATAATTACTCAATTAAAATGTCGGTAAAGATTGTTATTGATAGATTAAATCCACGTGTAACGTTTAAACTCGAAGTACTATTGCCAATGGCCGTGGCATTGTTATTCGCACTTGAGATATGTTATCGGCTGCTTTTTAACCGACTTCCAAAAAGGAGATGCTATGTTCGTCTGGATGTATTTTTTTTCGTTTGTTCATCGACATTTTTGCTAATAGTAAACCGATTTTATAAAATCTTTTTTATTTCTAAAGGTCTGAGATGGGCCCATTTAAATTTTATCGAAATTGGAAAATGAGAAATAATGTAAAAATTGTAGTGGTCTCCACTCGAGTCTCCACACCCGTCCTCCGTGCTATGTACCCTGCCCACGGCCATTTCGACTTGCCGATCCGCTAGGCTATGTAGGCAACCATCGCGCTGGATGCAAGCCGCTACCAACCGGTCTTATTGGAGATCTACGGGGTCATATGAATTAAACGCAAAACCTTTTAATGGGCGGGTCTAGTACATGTAGACAAACAACCTTTGTTCTTGGACTTTTGGAAAATCACGAATAAAAATCAGCTTTCTCATACAAAAAGTTCGTCAACGCGCGGCAAAATGTAAGGAGTCGCGTTTTTTTTTTCAAATTTTCAAAAGTATAATACAAAAGTTGTTTGTCTAGGTGTACTAGCTCCGACCCGCCCTTAAAAGGTTTTGCGTTTAATACCCTGACTAGAGGAGGCCAATGTCCAGCAGTGGACGTCCTATGGCTGAAACGACGACCTATTTCCGCTGTGTGTTTTTCTGTTCTCATCATGAGAGAAAAAAAAATCATGTCAATAGCTGTGCTAGTAACATGGCATTGTTATATTTACTATTCTTTTGGCACTGAACCCCAGCTCGCTTGTAATCTGCATAAATAGCATATTCAAATTGTGGCTATGTTGACTCAATCAGGTTATACAAAACCGCGTGACTAACTCTATAGGAGGTCATTGCACTCATCAGAATGAACAATTAATTATGATTTATGGTCATTTGTGAATTTGCAAATATCTATTACAAATTGTCCTTATTACCAATTTTGATTTTCCGGTTTACGATATGGGAGCACCAGTCACCAACAAGTAAGTAGGTACTTTGGCTCTCGATTGACTTTAAAATATTATTTCGTTAGGTACAAGTAGGTACTAGTTACTAGTCTTTCTGAGCGTCTGGTGAACGCGACGCGTGACCAAAATGCTGGTGTTTATTTGGCTCAACGTATAAGCATTGCCATTCAGCGTGGCAATGCAGCCAGCATGCTGGGCACGCTGCCAACTGGCAGTGGGCTTGAGCATTTGGATTATCTTTAGACCTTCAAGGGTCATGTGAGGCTTGCGTCTACGAGTAGCTCATCATAAAATATACCATAAAAAAGTAGGTATTATATTTAAAAAATCCTTATTTTTAAAACAAGCTTTTACTGGAATCAAACAAGGCGAAACTCGATAGGGTTGCATCGTTTTATTACAGATTTCCTATGACCACCTTCCAGCTCCATCATCAGACCCTGGTTACTATTAAAAGACAAACTACTCGCCAAGACCATTCTAATGAACCCAAACTCGATAAGGTTGTGTCGTTTCATTGCTTAGTTCCTTTGGCCACGTTTCAGCTCCATCATCAGATCAGCACCATGTCATCATAATATGGCATTGTCATGCAATTTACACATGTATACAAAATTTCAGATCAATCGGTAACAGAGAAGTGGATCAAATTTAGCTTGCAAAAACTGTGAAACTAAATAAGAGCTTGTAGTATACTACAGCGCTAGTAGCGGTAACTACGTGTAACTAAATAAAATAAAAAAAAATCGTAGTCAGCAAAACCTACGTAAAATAACAATTTTACAACAAACTCATAACAAAAGCTTACTTTGCGGTAACCACAGACTCATGATTAGAGTTTCGTAGCTTTACCCTTTCGGCCTAGTTTCCCGTTCTGTTTAACCTCGTCCATCCACAGATGCTCTCTTTTTGTTTTGCCAATTTTTTCATTCATAACTTTCTTTCCTAACCTTAGCCTCGACCTGGATTCTTAGGTCGATGACATCCAATTACTATTGTATGCAAATCATCCATCGACCATATTTTGTCGCCTTGTCACATTAAATTTTAAGACATTTCCTTCGTTAGCTGTTGTGTTATTTTGAAGTTCGTTTCGATATGGTACTTATTTATTCGATTCCGTTAATTGCATTTTTGGTGATAGGGAACGTCTATAAATTACGCTAGGCTTCGTTAATTAATCCACTTCTTCGTGGAATTAGGTATGAACGCCTTTTTTTCCATAATCTTAGCTAAGATTTAAAAGAGGTAACACAAAAATATATCGAACTTGGATTATTACCTTTTACAGTAAGTATTTAATTATTTGCTTTATTTGTTTTGGAAAATGATTTGTTGTTACTATTTACTTTTAAAACAATCTGAATTTAAAGGAATTTCATGTTTTCTGCTGTAAATATCTTTTGAAATCGCTTGTAAAATATGGTGGCGTGATGGCGGCCTCAATCAAAACTCAAATAACAAAATATGAATTTTCTTAGTAATTAAGCATTAAATATCGTTGTTTTTTCTGTGAATTTGTTTACGCACCATATTTTAAAGCTTTTTACTGTACAATGTCTGGCTGGACTTTGCAAGATTTTCTTAGTGTAAATACAAAAATAACAGGTTGATTGTGTTGGGTTTGTTAAAAGATAAAGAAAAAATGAAAGATAAATAAGTATTGTTCATCAACTATTTTAACCAATTTTTTTTTTTTATTATTTCAGAAAAAAATGTGATATTCGATATGATCACCCTGTGCTCGACGTAAAATTTGTTCTTTACTTTGAAAGTTTCCGCAATTGTAAAATCTATAAAGAAGATCTTGCACAGTCGGCCCAGACTTACTTGTACAGTAGCCCAAAAATCATTAAAATATGCTAAGTATTCACAGAAAAACAACCTTATTTAATGCTAAATTATTTTGGAATTTCATATTTTCTAATCTGTCATTTTAGTTTAAGGCCACCATCACGCCGCCATATTTTACATGCAATGTCAAAAGATAATATTAAAATACGAAATTCCTTATTAAAGAAAATAATAGGAAAATCGTTTTCCAAAGCCAATAAAGAAAATATTAAAATACCGTACAAGGTAACGGCCTAAGCTCCATAATTATTTTCCATTATCTCTTTTAATGTGTCAAATCCCACCATGAATGTATCGTAGGTAATTCATGAATGCCCGCGAGGTATAAGTTTGAGGTTTGGTTTATGGTGACACATGCCGTTTTCAAGTCCCATGTAGGACAGTTTTTGTCCCTTTTCCTTGTTATTGTGTGTCACTTTCAGCTTTGATTGTGGTTTGATGATAATGGAATGAATCAGGGTATTTTCTTTGAAAGCTTGTACTCGACATATGACTGGCATTTTTTAATTGTTTTCATGCAGGAGTAGTTTTGAATCTACACTTATATTATAAATCTGAATGTATGTTTGTTGGTTTATTTGTTAGTGTTTCATGCAGCAGAGGAAAGACGCATTGACTTGATTTTCTCCACGGATAGGTTTAGTTCAGTGTGAATGGTGTCATAATTTATTATACTTAATGTATTTTATAGGTAGACTATCTGACCCGGTGAACTTCATCTCACCGTCTGTCAACTATCAATCACAACTTTTACATGCAGGAAAATGTTGTATGGGAAAATGAAATTAATGTTTTTATTATTTTTTCGCTACTTTTATCCATTTTGTCACCATTTAAACCTTCCATTAACTCTTAAACCACAGATATTTCAAGACCAAAATTAGCCTAATCGGTCTAGCCGTTTAATGAAACTAACAACCACGATTCTTTTTATAATTATATTGGTATTATTTATATCTAGTTTATTTCATCAATTTAATTCTTCATTCTTTCTTTTTAAAAGTTAGTTGAAAATATAGAGCCACCTAATTCGTTATTCAGGCTGAACATGTCACGTTGTAGGTACCAACACTTGACCTATTAATCTATAGAAAAATAATAAATAAAACTGGTTAATATAATTGAAAACATTAACATATTAACACTCATCAACGTGTCAACCATCGTAGGTACTAACGTCGCTAAAACCCAGACTCCACCAAAGCGGAGATATGCGTTACTGGGAAAGCGTAGTCCGTAACTCAATTGCGAAAATTATCACTAAAATAGAAAAAGATCCGCCCAAAAGTAACCGATCGTAGTAATATTCAGTACCTTATATGTTTAAATATACTCTTTATTTATAGCAGATAATTATTACAGGTCAAATTAATTTGTTCACAAATCAATATACAGGGTTATTTCTAATCAATAAGCATCCTTTTAGGGGCTTATTTTGTACATCAAAACTAAAAACTTTTATTCTGCGACTTTTGTAAGAACTCAAAAAAAAAATCAGCTGTTCCATAAATTTTGCTGCGGGTGAACGACATTTTTCTAAAGAACAACAATTTTTTTTTGATGTACAGAATAAGCCCCTAAAAGGATGCTAATTGAATAGAAATAACGCTGTTTCTGAACAAATTTAAATAACAAATTTTGTAGGATTGCCAGCAAATGTAATAAAAAATTAAAATTTTGGAAAAGCATCGGGATGGTGACCCGGAGACGCAGGTTCACGCCCTGCGTTCGCAACAGATTTTTGAAATGCTTATTACAAAAAATAACTCTATGATACAATCATCACTCATTTAACTCAATATAAAATAAAAAATAAATTATTATTAAAAGTTGTTCATAATGATAGCATAGTTAGGTATACACTTCTTAATAATCCTGTATAATGGACTCACTGACCAACGCTCTGCCTGCACACATTTTGCTTCTCTCCACTTTAGTGGAGTCTCAGCCTAAGAGCGAGTGACAAATAAACCAAAACAATACAATTTACCTTATCATGGGAATTCTTCCAATCATACCGCTGTCATAATAATGAATGAATTGCAATGCAATTATGTACACAATGTCGATAATTGTCATGCGGGTCAAATACTTATAGGCGGTTCAAAAAACCTATAGTATTGCGAGATAAATAGTTAGATTTGTGTATGGCATAGTGAAGTGGTAAATAAAATCTTTAAAAATACTTATTATCATTATCATTGGTACCCTAGTTCAGTCCACGCCAAACAAGCCTCCTCTTTCTTTTGCCATTCTTCCCTTTCTTTGCTAGTCTCATTTAGATGCTACCAATATAATATCTTAGGATTTTATCACACCGTCTCTACAATGGTCTTAAATATTTATAATTAAAATAAAATAAATGGGACAATCTCGGAATTAATCCCTTTTGAACTAAAAAATATTTTTTCGATTCGGTTCACAATTGGCGCAATTATCGATGAACATACAAAAAAAATACATACAGACGAACATAGAACCTCCTCTTTTATAGAAGTCCGTTAAAATATAACGAAAACAACTTCAAAAGAGTAAACTTCACATTAAAGTCGGTTCTTTTCACACACACTTCAATCTCCTAAAAAATAAGAATCCTTCTGTTTGCTTGAACTTTAAATATTTTCTAGTTGGGTTTTTGGAAATGGAAATTAATTAATGCTTTGTGAGACTGGGTCATTCGTGATTTTTGGGGCTTATCACATGGATCATCAATTCATTAGCTAATCACTAATAAGATTTTTTATAAACTGTTGACTAATTAAGGACACCTTAATCATTTTTGTAATTAGTGACAAATTAACAGACGAAATTATTTTTTTGCATGGTTAAATAATGTTGGGTAATTTGTATGGAGTACTCATAAAGGGTTTTCATACAAATTTGTGTAAATTTGAAATTTGATTTTGGTATTTTGAACTTATTAATGCACTTAGAAAATTATACACTTATTATGATTCTATTTCCTTTTTAAATTTTTTCTATCTATGTTTTATATGGAGATACATAATTAATCTAAGAATTGGGTCTCATAATTACTTGAAGATATAAACGAAGAACGAACTAAGATACGTAAATAAATAATTGTGTAAACTAATTTTGATCACAAATAAAGCAATTTAATAATTCACATGATATGTACCTTAAATTTAATGGTGCCGTAATAATATAGCAGTCAAAGATAAAATCCTTAAAAGGGAGTTGTGAAGAAAGCTAATAATGCAGCCTCCTCCTGTTACCTTCGAGAGAGTGCCATTGACACCTTTATAAGTAGCAGCAATTACTTCAAACCGTACCGTTTGAAAGCCGATGAGTAAACTTTTTGAGAAAAACATCCCGTAATATTGGCAAAAATATTCCGTATTGTGTTTTACATATTTTCGCATAAACTGCAATACAGTTTGCTTAGGATTGTTTGGTTTACTCTCAGTTTTAAATTCTTCTCTATTTGTTCAATTTACAAAAGCAATCCATCACAGAACAGCTAACGCAAACAAGAAAAGAAATGATAAAACAAGCTCGAAACACAATAACTCCGAACTGACAACACAAATCCTCGCTTTCTAACAAACAAAGATAACAACGTTACCTCATCCCTTAGTCATAAGGGGCACGGCCCAGAGAGAAGATAAACAATTTAAAAAAACAATTAAACTCGTCACCTTGACCGACCTACTGACCGGGATAGATGGTAACTGGGCTAACGACGCATAATACCTATCTC
Source organism: Hypomecis atomaria (assembly GCA_964007245.1). Taxonomy (NCBI): domain Eukaryota; kingdom Metazoa; phylum Arthropoda; class Insecta; order Lepidoptera; family Geometridae; genus Hypomecis; species Hypomecis atomaria. The sequence goes on along the minus strand of OZ023294.1, from coordinate 3,220,010 downwards.
AAAATCATTCCAATATCGGCATTTGGTACATACAATGCGGGCTCCTCCGTGCTAGCGGTTGCCCTACTATACCAAAGGTATATAAAAGATACGGCTCGGAAGCATCTCCAGTCTCCGCTCGACATTTAAATGAGAGGCTTGTGTCCAACTTTCGCATTTTTATTTTTTTAGAACCGGTCATGGGAGCCATGCTGTTAGCTGTCGCCGCGTGCCTAGCGCTGGTGCACGCCGCGCCACCCGGGAAACCCAACCTCGGCTGGGGCGAGAGAACCTTCGCCATCATCGAAGTCAACCAGGCGGCCACCGCCTACAACCAGCTTGTCACCAAGAGGGACTCCGCAGAGGTCTCCGTCACGTGGAACACCTGGTCCGGCGACCCGGCCGACAAGTCCAGGGTTACCCTCAACGATAAGGAAGTCTGGACTGGTGCCGGCGGCGCCACTTCAGCCTCCTTCAAGATCAAGAAAGGTGGTCGATACCAAATGAAAGTAGAGCTCTGCAACAAAGATGGATGCAGCTACAGTGAATCGACAGAGATCGTCGTAGCCGACACTGATGGAAGCCACTTACCGCCACTGGAGTTCTCAATCGGAGAGAAAAACAAGCCGTACAAGCAGACTTCCGGAAAAGTTGTCGGAGCTTACTTTGTGGAATGGGGCGTGTACCCTAGGAAGTTCCCCGTCGACCGTGTGCCTGTTCCGAACCTGACCCATCTTCTGTACGGTTTCATCCCAATCTGCGGCGGTGATGGCATCAACGACAGTTTGAAAGAAATCGAAGGCAGTTTCCAAGCCCTGCAACGTTCTTGCAGCGGACGCGAAGACTTCAAAGTGTCCATCCACGACCCCTGGGCTGCTCTACAAAAGCCTCAAAAGGGATTATCGTCCTGGAACGAGCCTTACAAGGGCAACTTCGGACAATTGATGATGTTGAAACAAGCCAAGCCTGACCTTAAAATCCTTCCGTCAGTCGGTGGTTGGACTCTGGCTGATCCGTTCTTCTTCTTCACCGACAAAGTCAAGAGAGACAGATTCGTTGCTTCCGTTAAGGACTTCCTGCAGACCTGGAAATTCTTCGATGGAGTAGACATCGACTGGGAGTTCCCTGGAGGCAAAGGTGCCAACCCTGATTTGGGTGGTCCCGAAGACGGCAAAGTGTACGTGCAGCTCATGAAGGAGCTCCGCGAAATGTTGAACGAACTTTCCGCTGAGACTGGCAAGAAATACGAACTGACTTCAGCCATCAGCGCCGGTTGGGACAAGATCCAAGTTGTGGACTACAGCGAGGCGCAAAAATACATGGACCACATCTTCCTCATGAGCTACGACTTCAAGGGAGCATGGTCGAACGACACCCTCGGTCACCAGACTTCTCTATACGCGCCCACATGGAAGCCAAAGGAGACTTACACTACTGATTTCGGCACCAAGTTCCTGCTCGCTCAAGGTGTAAACCCTAAGAAGATCGTTGTAGGCGTTGCTATGTACGGACGAGGCTGGACCGGCGTGCACAACTACGAAGGCGATAACCCCTTCACTGGCAACGCTACTGGACCAGTCAAAGGAACGTGGCAAGACGGTGTGGTGGATTACAGAGAAATTGCCAATGAGATAGCTCAAGGCAAATGGGAGTACCATTACGACAGCGTCGCGGAAGCGCCGTACGTCTTTAGGAAGGCGACTGGAGACTTGATTACTTATGATGATGCGAGATCTACTATTGCAAAGGGCAAGTACGTGAGGAACAATAAGCTGGGCGGTTTATTCGCGTGGGAGATAGACGCAGACAATGGAGACATTCTGAACGCAATGAACATGGGACTCGGAAACAGCTCGTGATTGTACCGGATTGAACTTGAACTGAAATGTGATCGTAGCTGTAAGCTAGGAATAAGTGAGAGGTCTCAAAAGTATAAAAAAATTAAATACAAATTGTACGACTGAAATATTTAATTGATAACGATAAGTATTAAAAAAGATAAAATTTATGTGACGTTTCTTTACCATGATATAAATTAATTTATATGCTAAGAATGAAAGTAGAGCTACTGAATTTTTAATAGAGGCTATCATTAGAATAGTAAAAAAGCTAAAACTCAAAAATTAAGAATTAAAAAACAAACAGTTCCGTAGAAGTAAAATGCGTAACATTTAAAAAAATAGTTTTTTTTTGTCGCTATTTCAAAGTTGATTGGTAGTAATTAATGTACAATACCATAATCATCTTACCTTTACCTCATACATAATAATCGTAACCTCGGAATCATCCGTCTTCGTCTAATTAAAAATTCAGTATCTATGTAATTTTACGCGTAAATAATCTTAAAATAAGATAATGAATTAATAATAGAACTAAATATTATATTACGAACAACTAGCTTTTGCTCGCGGCGCCGCCTGCGTAATATTTTGATTTTTGTAATGTCATTTTCCGTCTTCCAAACTAGGTATGTCCATGCCAAAAATCAAGTCATTCCGTGGTTCCGTTGCTGCGTGAAAGAAGAACAAACCAACAAACACCTTTTCGGATTTAAAATATTAGTAAGGAAGTAAGGATTGATAAAACTGATTCGCATCTCAAATATACAAATCAAAGAGTTTTCAAGTCTTGTTACTAAAAACTAATCAGTCAGTCATCTACATTATATCTAAAGCTACAAAATAAAAAGGAAACGCTGTTTGGTAATAACAAGCGAACTCCAATCAAACCATACTGGACCATCTTTGTAGATGATAATGGATATGACTTAAACTGGTTTTGTGGACGGGCATATGCTCAACAGTAAGGACGGTACAGTAAATAAATATCCATTCATCGAGATCGAGAGATCGTGAGGCGCATTATATCTGCCCCTACCGTAGCTACTATACTACGCAAAACGATTTTTTATGCAGTTCAGTGTTGTGAAAAGTTATCTAATGGTAAGTTCCACGCATTTTACAGTAAGTACCAACGCACATAAGTTATACAAACGTCGACATCGGCTACATTTATTTTACATCAGACATTTCTTGCTGTCTTTTCCCTGTGTCTGCCTAGTCCTTACACGCCATCACAGGTTAGACAGAGATAGCAACAAATGTCAGAGGTAAAATACCTTTTTTTTTGTTTATTAGTCATTCATAATGTTAATTTCTAGGTGCCGCAAAACTATGGTAAACCTGTAAATCACAGCTGTAAACGGACTGTACATACGCCGTACGTATACGCATTCGCCGTTTCCGGCTGTCAATATTACCTTACGTGTTTAGGTGTTTAGTGGTCAAGGTTTGTTCCAAAGTTTAGAATATTTATCACATACACACTGATTACGAAAACACAGTACTTACCTACTTTCTGAGCCCGGAACACACGGTGAAACGCAGGCTGTAGTTTTGCAGTTTCAGAAAATTGTAGACATAAACTCTCATCATAATAGACAATTACTTACTACTAACTTACTTACTAGGGAGCCAGCCCACAGATTTTTTTACTACGAGGCCAACCAAGGAATTACGACAAAAATTTGTTGTCCCAATAACATTCAGTGATTTTTAGAGTTCCGTACCCAAAGGGTAAAAACGGGACCCTAATACTAAGGCTCCGCTGTCCGTCTGTCTGTCTGTCACCAGGGTTTATCTCATGAACCGTGATAGATAAAACGTTGATTTTTTTACAGATGACGTATTTCTGTTGCCGCTATAACAACAAATACTAAACACAGAATAAAATAAAAAATTAAGGTTGGCTCCTATACAACAAACCTGAAGTATTAACTGCTTTTCGATCGATAATAATAAAGTTGACAGGTAGAAGTTAGAAATATTCAAAGAATATTTTGGTAAAAATTCAGTTCATAATATTCAGTCAGTAAAAATAAATAATTAAATTAAAATAAATATTTATGGGGGCTCTCATACAAGAGTTATTTTTTTGCTTGATATTAATAACGGCAACAGGAATATGCTTGAAATTTTCACAGAATGTTTAGTTTATTTTTTTTTCTGCGTGCTTCATCTTCGACCACAACGTCGCTTACCATCAGGCGAGTTGGTGGTTAAACGCAGACTTATTTGCGTTAAAAAAAATGTTTGAAAAAGAAATAATTAAATTATATTTATAAACAGGGTTATTTTTAATCAATTAGAATTCTTTTAGGGGCTTATTCTGTACATAAAAACTAACAACTTTTGTTCTGCGACTTTGTCAAAACTCAAAATAAAAAATGTTGTTCCATAGAAAAATATCGAGTACTTCCACTCTGCCCCACCAAAGCGCCCCACTGGTGGGGCAGATTCCACTCCTTCATTTTTTCGAGTGGAAACTGCCCCACTCGTCTCATCTTGGTGGGGCAGATTCCACTCACTTTTTAGACCAGTGGAATCTGCCCCACCAGGGGTGTCGCGCGATTTTAAATAAAATTGCTAGTGCCATGAAATGTGAAATTTGACTGCAAAATTTGAATCATTATAACGCCCCACCAAAAGAACAGATAAGTGAAGACATTGAATGCAAAATATTAAGAATGTCACTACCAATTTAATTTAAAATCGCGCGACACCCCTGGTGGGGCAGATTCCACTGGTCTAAAATGTGAGTGGAATCTGCCCCACCAAGATGAGACGAGTGGGGCAGTTTCCACTCGAAAAAATGAAGGAGTGGAATCTACCCCACCAGTGGGGCGCTTTGGTGGGGCAGAGTGGAAGTACTCAAAATATTGTTCACCCGCGACAAATGACAAAAGCTGATAATTTTTTTTGAGTTCTGACAAAAGTCGTAGAACAAAAGTTGTTCGTTTTGATGTACAGAAGAAGCCCCTAAAAGGATGCTAATTGATTAGAAATAACCCTGCAAATTAAGGGGGGCCCCCATACAGTACGGAACCCTTCGTGCGCGAGACCGACTCGCAATTGGTTGATTATTTTTGTATGGTACGTACCTACTACTTTTTTCGAAACGGTACGATTTCGGAGTTGGTCTCATAGTAAAAAAATTTGATAATGATAATTTCATATACTTTTGAAAGTCCACTTTGGTCACAGCCCGGACACTCCGCGATTTTTCATACAAAATCTGCTGTCTTACGCACACCTACACAGTACTTACTCACAGACAACACACTTACGCACGGTCGCTACACGCGCATTTGTGTGCGGAACGTCTATGGCTGTCAGCGATCACTACAACGTGACGACATGCCGCGTGAGTGAGACAGTTGCGTACTTAATTTGCGAAAATGAATATTAATCTAGTGCTTAAAAAAGTATAACAATTACTTAATTTGGAAGCATTTTAACAAAAAGTAACCGATCTACTTCTTTTGTAAGATAATATCAAGAGGAAGTTACCAAATAATGTAAAATAAGTTCCTATTATTTATCCTTAGGGAAACATTAAAATTTCTTGTTTTGTTACGTATCATTGATATTCAACCATACACAGTACAAGTGTTCCCTATTGTCACAGTCTAGGTAGTTTTTATTAGAAAATCCACCGGCCAGTGCAGCCCGCGCGCAGAGTACACGATGCGGTACGTAGCGCGGGGTGGAAGTGAGGAAGACTCAAACGGGTGGGGGGTAACGAGTGGCCGTTCTATACGTAGTATTATTATATATTCTTTGCTTTGGTACATCCACTTTGCAAAGTTACACCTTGTATTTCTCTGCACTCATACCACTAAAAGCTAAATAAAGCCTTGTTAATTTTAGTATTTTTTTTTTATTTGGCAAAACTGCCTTTATTAACTACAACAAAACTACACTACTATTACACAAAAAGCATTGGATCATCCTCAGACCTATGAAGGTCTAAAGATAATCCAAATGCTCAAGCCCACTGCCAGTTGGCAGCGTGCCCAGCATGCTGGCTGCATTGCCACGCTGAATGGCAATGCTTATGCGTTGAGCCAAATAAACACCAGCATTTTGGTCACGCGTCGCGTCCACCAGACGCCCAGAAAGACTTTTGAAAATGATATGAGCTCCCGGCCCCCACGGACCCAATGTCTCAACTCCAAATGGCTCAAATATGTAACCACTACCGAGGTTAGCATAAATATGCTAACCTCGGTAGTGGTTACATGCGCACAAGCGGCGCAAATGCGCCGCTTGTGCTGCTCCGCCGAATTGGCCGCAGCTCCAGCCCTACTCTGAGTCTCAGAAAGATGTGACGGTGCCAAAGTATCGACACAAGTTGCGTCCCATACTAAGGGCCGTCCACACTTCCATGGGACCAGCGTCATGCCGTCAGGCCTTTTGCCATCACCACGCGCGAGCCCACTCGGTTCGAGTACAGCTGCGATATTGGCGGTGGCAAAAGCCCTGCGAATGACATCGTTAAGGCTGGCGTGGCGATAATCCGACCAGCGCTTCTTGAGCAAGAGAGACCGTGGTGACCGAGCTGGTCAACTGCAGTACCACACTGACAGCGATGGGCCTCAAAACACCTTGCACCCAAGCGTAAGCTGACAGCTAGACGAAATGCAGTTGGGTCTAAAAGGTTACCAGTATTGAAAGAGGGAAAAGAGGGAATTTTAGTATTTTAATGTATAATTTATACAAATAAACTAATCTTAGTAAAATGCTTGCTAGTCATTTAAACAAATTGAAATTAATGGATGCATTGATTTATAGCAACGTTTAAAATAAAACTATGTCAATGGCTTAATGACATTTTTATCAAAACAATATTGGGGCCACGAAATCTAGACTTTTGCTAATCTGTTTTTTTATTGAAAAATTACTATTCACAGACTCTAGGGTCTGTACCCTTTGGTAACTAAAACTTTACAATAATTTGATTATACTGTACAACGAGAGTTAGTAAGTACTTGAAATCTTAGCCTAAGTTAGTTAGTCGGTGCACTGCGTGAATGCCACGAGCAGACCGGCGACCCGCAAGCAGCACCCGATCGCGAGTGTGGCACACGTGCCAGCCATCGCTCTCCTCGAGCATGAAAGCTTGAAGCATGCACGCAATGCTTATGTCTTAAAAATTACACATACACATTTTCCACGTCCTTTGCAAATTTTGTTGCGTTCTCCATGTCCAGAGCCTCCATCACCACTTCGTTCCGAGGCAGGTTCTGGAGTACTGGTGTAAAAACGCCTAGTTAAAAGCAAGTAATATTAAACATGCCAGTATTAAAAACACGCTGCCAATTGGCAGTGGGCTTGAGCATTTGGATTATCTTTAGACCTTCAAGGGTCTGTGGATGATCCAATGCTTTTTATGTATAGGTAGTAGTAGTGTAGGTAGTTTTAGCATATAGTACCTATTGTATTTTGTTGTAGTTAATAAAGGCACTCTTGCCCGATAAAAAATGTATTGAAGTATCTGTAATTTTCAAACAGTCTATACGGGGGCATTGCTATTTTTTTAGCAATATTCTAGAATGTAATTGCCCGTCATTATGATCAACTTTCACAATGGAACCAAATTCGAAGTCGCAAAAAAATAAGCTTTTTCTTCACAAAACAGTTTTGTCTAACCTCAATAAAATATACCTAAACAATAAAATATACCTAAGTAAACAGTTAAACAGTAGCTGTTTTTTATTGCGATTTCGAAGTTGACCCCATAGTAAAAGTTGGTTGAAGCGACGAACATAGCTACATCCTAGAGCAATTTTCAGACACCCGTATACAGCTGTTTTGTACATGTACCTATTTGTGTTACGTTGGTATATGAATTTCTGCAGTGAAAATGTTTCTTATTTATTAAAAAATATACTAATATTCCAAAGGATCAGGCTCGTCTCTCTTAAATGTTTTTCTATTTTACTGTTTGGCATAAAATGTTTAGCTAAAACTTTGTACCTACATGTAAGCTAGTTAGTCATTTTTAATATCTATTATTAATATTACACATATATTACATGTTTAGCAGGTGCCCCGGTTGTGGCCACTGACCCGGTTGTGGCAATTTTGGTGTCAAAATTTTTGTATAAATGGTAATTATCAACAATGTAACAACATAAATATTGTTTGTGTGAATATCAAATTATAATTATTTTCTTTAAATTATTTGAGCATAAATTGTCCAAATAATCGTTAAAATTCAAAGTAGTCACAAATACTAAGATGGCCACAGCCGAGGCACCTTTTTTTTACCTGGGGAAATCTTCTAAAGATACCACCGCACTTCGGAGCAGGCGGGTGGTTATGTGGGAGTCCCCGCCCATTGCTGGACGGTATACCCACCAAAACCCCAGGGTGTTCCGCCACTGCGTTATGTGTCGGGGCTACGGACACGCTTGCGCACTCCTCCGCGGCACCCGACAGCGCTGGCCCAACTCGGGCCCCACCACGGAGCTTCGGCTCCCGCCAGAATGAATCCACCACCTGGGACCAATCAGCACTGGGCGTCAGACAGCACCCGTGTCCGACAGCCCTGGTCCCGATGCAACGGGTCAATTAAAGTAGCCCTGCGCCTGCCACTACGGCTGCAGAAGATAGGGAGAGCCGTCATCGCGATACCGACACTCCTCTTCCCCTGCAGCCCCACAGCGTCCGCCATCAAAACGGTGGCGACCCCGTCGAGGCCGCGGAAGGCAGGGAAAGTGGCAACGACACACCAGCAGTCCTCTTCCGCCGCGGCCTCCAATCCTCAGATGCAGTGCCGCCCATACGACACTGCAACCCGCCTCAGTTGTGGTGCCCCCTATAAGGCACCCAATCTACTTAGGCTAGCCTCCGCACGGGCTTGTCTTGGGCCAAAACCCGGAGAGGCCGGCCCCACCTCGGGTTCCTCTTGGTTCACAAGGTTGAGGCAGACCTGGCTACTAAGCCCCCCCGCCACGACAAGGCGGGAACCCACTCGGGGGGAGGGGGGGGGGGGGGGGATAGGGGGGACAGCTGGGGCACCTGCCCTATGTGATCCTGCAAATAAATAAATATTTTATATTAGTTTCTTGCAAGGGATCTCAGAGAGTCACCACGTCCTGAAGGTTCTATAAAGGCGAAACACCTATCGAGAAGTGTGCTGTGAGAAAAAAAAACCGAGTTTATATCACAACACAGTGAAAATACAAGATTTATTCAAAACAAAGCAAAGATTTCGGTATATATCGCCAATTCGCTGGCCCCGAATGCAACAAGTTCTGCCAACCGGTCGTCGCCGGAGTAACGGCACCCTCGCATTGTCAATGTTTGGTACTCGCGACCCGAATCTGGCTCATTTGAATAATCTTTCTGTGATCTTTATTTAGACTATGCTTTATGGACACAGACACTGTCGTCCGACAAAATATACAGGGTTATTCCTATTCAATTAGCACCCTTTTAGGTGCTTATACTGTACATCAAAACTAACAACTTCTGTTCTGCGAGTTTTGTCAAAACTCAAAAAAATCAACTGTTCTGAAATCTGTGTTAAAATACCTTAGTACATATTAATAATTTACGTATTGCGATTTTATTGTTTTGTAATAAGCAAGAAATTAAAGGCTTTTTATTTTACTTACAATAAGTATATTTTATTATAATTTTAACATTGCATTGAGTTTATTCTTTCTTGGGTTCTTCTTTCTCGTGTTTCTTAGCACACTTATCCAACGTCACACATTTGTCAATCTTCGTGTCCCTGACAGTGCCGGCGTCGCAGTAGCAAGCAGAGAAGTCGCAGAGGAGGCCTTCTTCCAGAACAGGATTGGGTTCATCGCATGTAGCTTCTGGCATCTTTCGACTGCACGCAGTACCGTACGAGTGTGTACCTACGGGACATTCTTCTACACCTGACGAAAAATAATAATAACTATTATTAAAGAATAAAGTGATGATGACGATGAAAGTATTATGTGATTTTGTTTGGTATACACCCTGGTTCTTTGATAGGCATCAGTGGAGCCGAAGCCAACACTGAGAGGCCTTTTTAGGGTTCCGTACCCAAAGGGTAAAAACGGGACCCTATTACTAAGACTCCGCTGTCCATCTGTCTGTCACTAGGCTATAACTCATGTATGGTGATAAGTAGCTAGAACGTTGAAATTTTCACAGATGATGTATTTCTGTTGCCGCTATTACAACAAATACTAAAAGTAGAAAAAAAAATGTTTACGGGGGTTCCTATACAAGAAACGTTATTTTTTTGCTCGATATTAATAACGACAACAGGAAGTTGCTTGAAGTATTTATAGAATATTAAGGTGTATTCCCTTCAAAAATTAAATAAAATATATTAAGGGGGGCTTTCATACTGTACGAAACCTTACGAGCGCGAGTCCGACTCGCGCTTGGCCGATTATTAAACACATCATTTAGCTCTATAGTTGAGATAATGGTACAATGAAACCTATTGTGAGTAATTAATTCAAAAAATAATGGGCTATTACAGTGAAATTCTGAATGATATACAAAACCGGTCTATGGAATGAGGCACAGCACCCGCCAAATAATGCCTCATTTCAAAGTTTAAGGCGGGTGATGACTTGCCTTCCACTGAATGGGCCCCCCATAAAAGCTACCATGACTTGGCGCCAGAGGGGCAACATTGGTGTGGACAGCTTAGGGTGTCGAGAGGTGTGCTGCGCGTTTACTAAGAGCTACTCGCGGCCTTATGCCCTTTAACACTTCCACCCTGAAGCTTAGGTTCTTAGCTCTTGCGATTTCCACTCCAAGCCGGCCGGTTATGGCAACAGAGGAGTCAAGGGTCTCATTTAGTCTCAGGAAATCAAGGTTCGCGGTGTCGCCACTCACCGATGCGTCGGTGAGTGGCTCCTCTGTTGCCATAACCGGCCGGCTTGGAGTGGAAATCGCAATAGCTAGACGGCTCGCCACAAATCCGTATTATTAATTTATCGCGAATAAGTCTGCGCTTGACCACCAACTCGCCCGATAGTAAACAACGTTGTGGTTGAAGATGAAGCACGCGGACTTAAAAGATGCACTCTGACTTTGAAAAGCTTCAAATCATATCTATTCAGAAACAAGGCAGTCGGCGGGGTAGTCTGTCCCATTCCCTAGCCGCAAGGATCAGAAATATTAAGTTGAATCGCTTTGTAGGTACATAATTATATCTAAGAAAATCAACAGTGTAAGGAGGCGTCTTACTAAGTACTTGTTTTGTAGTGAAAAGTTGATGGTAAGATAAGGTCGTTTAGGCCTGATGCACTTTGACTCAAGTATTTTGTTACAATCTAAGTACTTCATACTTCAAGCCGAAAGCCAGGAGCAAAAGTAGGAATTTTGATGCTTATTCAATTTCTGTAGGCGCTGAAATTTTTATTAGCTTTCTGAAACTGCTTCACAACTACACAATCAAAGTAAATTGCAAATAGAAACTCGCAAATGGGTCCTCATTCCATGCATTTAGGCCCTATTTTTGTGATTAAGTAAAATATGTACAGTTTTCGTATTTTTTCTAAAAGCACCTACCCATCAACCTATGTGTACTCGAAGACAATGTTTCTAATTTCATAGTTCTGCGTCAACGAGAAGTATTTTATAGATTTTGTTTGTTATGAGTGTTGAAACATGCAGTTTTTTGAGACATAATCGGCTCTAATCTTTTTTTTACGATAACCGAGATTTTTGACATTTAACCGACTTCCAAAAAGGAGTCTATGTTCTTCTGTAACTCCGCCAATTGTCAACCGAATCGAAAATTTAGTTCGCAAGGGTATACTCCCAAGATGGTCCGACTTAAATTTTACAGAAATCGGCTGAGCCGTTTTTGAAAAATCAACAATAATGTAAACAATTCGAGCGAAATATTCGAATTTTGTACACGATGGAAGGCGGTTTTGCCATTTTTTGCGAAAAATATTTATTTCATAGCTGACTGATTCAACGCCTTCCCGAGATACTTAAAAGGCCTCGACAGATAAACAGACGGACAATAAAGGGATTTCGTGTTTTTCTTTTGAGGTACGGAACTCTTAAGAATCAATTAAAGTTTTTTTTCTTTACATACGTATTTTTGAAATTTAATTTACTCTAACACATAATTGAAGTATACCTCTATATTGCACTTACATGTCCCCAAAATGTATCTGCACCCTCGTTCGTATACCTTTGTACCAGCCATAGTTAGGACCACCAGGCTCAACAAACTCACCACCAAAAGAGTCTTCATTATAATTATTTAGTTTTCACTCAAGTTGTTACTGTCTGAGTACAAAATATCACAGACTTCTGAGCTTGCATGAAGCCACAGACCTTTAAATAGGTTGTTTTATGTCTTCTTTTTTTTATCAAAGTTGCAGAAAACAAGATTACTGTAGTATTAATACGCAGTCATGACTCGGGTCATTTACTTTGCATAAAATTAAAGGCTGACTCATACATATCGGTCTAGCCATCGTCACGTCTCAGTTCCATCACAGTGTCGTCTCCGTACAGTCACAGTTCAGTATCAGTGATACAGTTTGGTTAGGTATTCACATATGTCAGCACTCAGTCAGTGAAAACGTGTCCGTCGTCAGGTATCGTGATTGTTGCTGTGGCTCAGGTCAATACTAGCTATTGCTCTAAACGAAGAAGAAAAGCAGCAGCATCATGAAAATGGAAAACATGTAGCCTAGGAAGTGGCCACTGGCGTGTACCGTGCACGAAGCTTTCAAAAAAGGTCTGAAAAATGCCGGTATAGGTGGAATAAAACTTAATGGCATCTGTGAAGTTAGCTATAAGCTGCGAAAAGTCCCATTTGGCATCCCCGCTGAAATCACTATCACTCTACATAGTATAAAACAAAGTCGCTTCCCGCTGTCTTACATAGGGACAGATCCATATGTAAGCTTATATCTTTAAAACTACGCAACTGATTTTGATGCAGTTTTTTTAATAGATAGAGTGATTTAAAAAAAAAGTTTATATGTATAAAACACCTGTGTGAAGCCGGGGCGGGTCGCTAGTTATTTATAAATTCTGTGCTACTGCGTAATAACTCGCCTGATATTCATAAATAGACAGACGTTATTTTTGATTTATGATTTTGTGATTGTGATGATACACTCCTTTGCGTTGGCACCTAACTTATATAGGGTTAATCCAAAACATTTAGCATCCTTTTAGGGGCTTATTCTTTTGTTCTGCGACTTTTGCCAAAACTCATAAAAAAAATCAGCTGTTCCATACATTTTGTCGTGGGTGAACGATATTTTTCTATGGAACAACAATTATTTTTTGATATTGGCAAAAGTCACAGAGCAAAAGTTGTTATTTTGATGTACAGAATACGCTCCTAAAAGGATGCTAATTGATTAGAAATAACCCTGTATTTACTTATCGCATGAAGAATTTGTTAAGGGCGGCAAACACCTGTAAGTCACGTAAGTCACTTTTACTCACGTAAGTCACTTCCAAAAAAGAGTCACCGATAAACGTCTTAAAAAGAGTGTTTAGATTTGCAAATTTATCGTAAGTTAATGATTACGATTTTGCAAATATAAACACTCTTTCTAAGTCGTTTATCGTAATTTCTTAATGCCACCGTAACTTACGTAAGTTACATAAGTAACTCTTACGAATGCAACTTACAAGTGTAAGGACGGCCTAAACGAAACACGAGCGGTTCAAACACATATATTGTATATCCATAAAATCAGTGAACTAAACAGTTTTTAGATCGCAAATGCTTAACAATAAAGTTTGTTATTACGTTTATTCTTTGCTATGCTCATGTTCTTTTTCATTTTCTTTTTCTTCTTTTTCATTTTCATGTTCTTTATCTTCTTTAGTGCACTGATCCAAAGGCACGCATTTATTGGTCTTCTTGTCCCTGACGGTTCCAGCGTCGCAATAGCAGTCAGAGTAGTCGCAAATTTCTCCCTCCTTGTCTTCTACTGGGTTGGGTTCTTCGCAGGTCGCTTCAGGTGTCAAATACCCGCAGCCCGTGGTGTATTCGTGGGTACCCACAGGGCAATCTTCTACACCTTGGAATAGAAAAGTATATTTTATTATTTAAGTTAAGACAAAAATAGCAACTTCACTAGATATTATAAAACAAAGTCGCCAAACCCTCTTTCTGTGTATGCGCTTAGATCTTCTAACTGAACTGTACTGCACTGTATTAGGACCACTAAAGGACGTAGGCCTACCCACTAAGGGTTATTGGACCATATCTAACACGCTGGCCCAGTGCGGGTTGGTGGATTCACATACGCGGAAATTATTCTACGGACGTATGCAGGTTGCCTCACGATGTTTTTTTTCACCGAAAAGCCAGTGGTTTCACCGATTAGCCTGTAGATAAATTTCAAAGAACTCACTAGTACGGGACCGGGATTGAACTCACGGCCTCACGATTGCAAGGCGGGTGTTACTACCACTAGACCACTGACCACTACACTACAAAGCAGATTACAATGCAGTTTTCAGTTTATAGAGTCATAGCGTAGAGTATGTGCAAAAAGAGAACCGTTGTCGTGCCGTTACCACCTTAATAATATGAGTTTAATCAGCAGCCAAGGTACCGACTACTTGGTAGACGCGAGTACTGATGACAACCGAATTGGTGTCTACCAAGTACTAAACACTTTTAGTTGTACTATAGTGAAACCGCTAAACTCAGACTTCGCCTGCGCGGGTACGGGGGCGCGGGGGTAGACGACAAAGAGGACTGAGACAGGTGCGGGCGCCGGGGACCCGCTGCCCGCGCCTGTCTCAGTCCCCTGTGTCGTCTCCCCCGGCGCCCCTGCACCGCGCAGGCGAAGTCTGAGTTTAGCGGTTTCACTATAGCAATGACAGAGCAGTGTTGTCAACGTAACAAAATTAGAAAAATGGCACACGGGCGACCTCACCTACGACGCTTCTCTTTTTGCACAAACTCTACCTAGTTTGAATACTTAGGTGTTAGTTAGCACGATCAACACGGTCAGTCTTCGGATGGGTGACCGCGGGTGGCATTTTCAACTGAGCGCTACCAAGGCTAACATGACACGTTAAATTGTAGGTCTCGGTTATTTTAACCGTTTGGCTATGACAGAGGTCTGCTTCAGGTAACATTAAAGCTCTGACACCAGGGCTAGCCATCCGGCCTAAACGAAACTTACTTAACTTACTGTCTCTTAGACTGTTTTTTCCGGAAAGTTTATACTCGTAGAGATAATTCATTGGTACCCGGGCGAAGCCAGGGCTAGGAAACCATAATAGGCATATGATGACTGGATAAAAAAAACATTATTATAATTAGTCCGTGAGTTAGATTATCAAAAAATATTGAACATGTATTTTTTCTTTTGTCAAGCAAACAGCAAATGACAAAGTTAAACCTTGTCACATTTTGAAAGTGGGGGTCGTGACGTTACCTCTCTCACAAAAGTGTATATATATACATTTGTATGTCACTTGTGGCGTCACGCAGACTATACCTTCATCAATTTTATTTTGGATTAATTAACAAAAGAAAAAATACGTGTCTAATATTTTTTTATAGTCTAACAGACGAATTAATTATGTTTTTTTAATCATGCCTAGAAGCATTGCCATTAAGAAGCGAAATAAGGAAGTTCGTTTAGGTTGGGTGGTTACTCCTGGTGTCAAGGCTTCAGAAAGCTTATGAAATAGCTAAGCGAATTATACCTAACGAGGATAGAATAGTCAGAACCTAATCCTAACATGTAGTGCAAGCCACGGCAGTGCTCAGAATAGATGTAAATGCCACCCGCGGTCACGCTTTCGAAATTTGACCGTGTCAACCGTAAGTACCGTAACTTTGATGATCGTTAAGAAAAACCTATTTAATTCAGTAAAATTTATTCGAAGATGTTACGTTCCTGTTAAAAATATTGTTGCTATGACGTGCCATACTCGTACTCGTATCTACATTAATTTGTTTATATTTTAAGGTCGAAAGGTGATAAAACAGCTGATATACTTCAACTAAACTACAAATTAACTCATGTGTGGTAAAATGTCGTCAATACACATAATAATAAACTAGTAGTTATCTGAAATAAGTAGTTGAGAGTCGTGATGGTCTAGTGGTAGTGACACCCGCCTTAAAATCGTGAGGTCGTGGGTTCAAATCCCGGTCCCGTACCAATGAGTTCGTCGGAATTTATGTACGGAATGTAACATCATTGGCTTTTCGGTGAAGGAAAACATCGTGAGACAACCTGCATACGTCCGTAGAAGTAATTCGATGGCGTATGTAAATCCACCAACCCGCACTGGGCCAGTGTGGTGAATATGGGCTAATCACCCTTCGTGGGTAGGCCTACGTCCTGCAGTGGACTATTAAAAGGCTGATACAGTACAGTACAGTTATCTGAACAGTAGACCTGTCATCTGTTTAACTGAATCTTTTTAAGCCTTTCTCGATGCACTCCTGACAGACTTCGTTCATGCTCGCAATTCTTGTCAGGATTTAAATAATTAACAATCTTGCGAAACATCATCAAAATTCAAAGAGTTATATTTGTGATAAACATTTCAAAAAATTCGTCGCAAATGCAGGACTCGAACCTGCATCTTCGGATCACTAGCCCTACGCTCTCCTAACTGAGCTAATTCGCAGTCTTGATTATAAGTATATTTAATCACTTTAATCATTGGTTTGTTACTCTTTCAAGAGGAACAGATTTGATTTGGGTATTTCGTCGTTTATAACATGGTTATAATTCAAAGGTCGCCACCAACCGGTGTTATTGGAGATCTATAAGGGAAGCCTATGTCCAGCAATGGACGTTCTATGGCTGATGGATGGATGGAATTCAAAGGTCGGAAAGTGACATGGGCTTTTTATATTCGGGATAAATAAATAAAATAAGTTTCAGGGAATGATGATAACAGCACAAAATCTGAATATCAAGCGGGTGAAGCCGCAAACATAGGCTAGTAAATAATAAATGTACTTATAAATAAATGTATACATAATTTTCTATTTATCTACTTACATATTTCATTAACGTATATGCACCCTCTTGAATGTACCTCTGTATCAGCCACGGACCAAGCCACCAGAGCCAACAAACAGACAACTAAAATACTCTTCATAATTTTAATTTTAATTCTCAGTACAAAGTCACAGACGTTTGAGCTTGTACTGGCCTGCCAATCTTGAAATAGGTCATTTTATATCTTCCAAATATTATTGAATATTGTATAAAAAATGGTGTTATTAAGTGGTCCGCAGTTGCTAAGTGTAGGTCCTATTTAAATCATTTTGGTTAGCGAACAATAATTCAATTAAATTAGCAAATTGAATACAGATCAAGAAATACTTAAGACTAACTAACAATTAACTAATTAGCGTACATCAACAACACGTGTATTGTTAATGTACATCTCATCAAAAACATAAATGTGAAATGGGAGCCAAAGTGTCGCCACCAAAAGAATTGAGATCTAACACGGGGGCCAAGTGTTCTGTAGAAAATCCTAGAGTTTAAGCTACAAGAATTTACTCGTACCTACAATATTTAAAAGAAATTTACTTAAGTAACTCAAACTCGTGATTTGACTTGGCTAGTTTAAGAATAAGTACAGTGCAAATAAGCATAATATCTGTACGTGTAAACGAAATTTATAATGATTAAATTATAATGATATTGCGTAAATTTTCCATATTATAACAATAAGTGTAAAGTAAGTAGGAAAAATTCTGTCATCTGCGAGCTATTCTAGCGTGCGCTCCAACAAATGTCAAATGGATTTGTTTTGTTTTTTTATTTTCCTTCATTAAGGGTGGTAAGGTAGGGCCTCGAAATATCATGAGGGCGAAGCCGCGGGCAAAATCTAGTAGAAAATAATTATAAAAAACGCCGGTATAGGTCGAATCGTCTTTAAAACTCCTCACACAAACCCCACCTCACCCTCGCTGGCGTATAAAGTTGTGCTACGGCGCAATGATTCGCCTTTTATTCACAAATGATTTTTGGTTGGACTTATAGCAGCATTTGTGATCGTGACGATACAGTCCTTTGCGATGGCACCTAACTTATACATACTTATTGCAAGAATTTGTTAAGGGCGGCCTCACACTTGTAAGTTTTACTCACGTAAGTCATTTTCGCAATTTACTTACGAGAATGCAAAAATAAATCAAGCTTAGGCCATTATTTATGTACCTTGTGCAGTATTCAATTTTTGTGATTTATTTGTTTTGGAAACGATTTTCTTATTGTTATTTTATTTAACAAACAAATTAATTAAAACAATCTTCATCTAAAGGAATTTCATTTTTTGGATTTTATTAGAATTATTATCTGTTGACATTGCTTGTAAAATATTAAGCATAAATTAATTTAGAAAATGAAATGAAATTCCATTCAAATTAAGCTTCAATATTTGTTGTTTTAGGTACTCTGTGCATTTATTTATCATATTTTAATGGATTTTTGAGCTGCTGTACATGTAAGGGCGGCCTTAAGGAAACACAAATGAGCGGTTCAGACACATTTATTGTAATTGTATAGCCATAATATCTGTGAACCAAACAGTTTTAAGATCGCAATGCTTAACAGTAAAGTTCGTTATTGCGTTTATTCTTTGTTATGTTCATGTTCTTTTTCTTTTTCATTTTCATGTTCTGTTTCTTCCTTGGTGCACTGATCCAAAGGCACACATTTGTTGACTTTCTTGTCCCTAACGGTTCCAGCGTCGCAGTAGCAGGAAGAGTAGTCGCAAATTTTCCCGCGCCTGTCTTCTACTGGGTTGGGTTCTTCACAGGTCGCTTCAGGTTTCAAATACCCGCAGCCCGTGGTGTAGGCGTGGGTACCCACAGGGCATTCTTCCACACCTTGGAAAAGAAAAGAATAAATAAATAAGTAAAATAAAAATAAAATAAAAAAAGCCTTTAATTTCTCATCTTATCATTAAATACATTAGTTTGTCATTACTATCATTGTTAGAATAATATGTATAATAATCATCTTTTTAAGTTTAAATTAGATAGGTACATTGCAGAATCGAATTTCATTGTCATCATCATCACTATCACTACATAGCATAAAACAAAGTCGCTTCCGCTGTCCCCATGTCCCCATGTATGCTTATATCTTTAAAACTACACAACGGATTTTGATGAGGTTTTTTTAATAGATAGAGTAATTCAAGAGGAAGGTTTATTTATATAATAAACCTGTGCGAAGCCAGGGCGGGTCGCTAGTTAAGTATAATTTTTAATTTAAAACAGTCATTATAATATTTCGTTTAAAACAGTCATTGGTCAAATAGTTACTTACATTCACTATTACAATACAGTAAAATTGTTTCCATATAAATTCATTGAAGTAAAAATGTCAATTAAATTACAATTTTAATCTTAGTTTCATTACATTTAATTTGTTAGGTACCTACTATGATGGAATAGAAAAGTACATTTTATTATTTAAGTGTGGACAAAAATAGCATCACTCTTTCTGTGTATGCGCTTAGATCTTCAAAACTACATTGTACTGGACTGTATCAGCCTTTACACTAGTCCACTGCATGGCGTAGGCCTACTTACTAAAGGTTATTGGGCCATATCCACCACGCTGACCCAGTGCTGGTTGGTGGATTAACATACTTCATCGAATTTATTCTACAGACGTATGCAGACTTCAGGTTGCCTCACGATGTTTTCCTTCACCGAGAAGCTAATGGTGTGAAATTCCGTAGATAAATTTCAAAGAACTCATTAGTACGGGACCGGGATTGAACTCACGGCCTCACTATTTCAAGGCGGGTGTTACTACCACTAGACCACCTGACCACTAAACTACACAGCAGCTTACAATGCTGTTTTCTGTTTTTTATTGAGGAGCTCAAAGCGTACCTTGTTTGGCTATTTAAGTGTTCGTTAGCGATTAAGCAACGATCAAGACGGTCAGTCTTCGGATTGGTGACCGCGGGTGGCATTTACAACTGAGCGCTACCGTTGCTACAATGACACGTTTAATTGTAGGTCCCGGTTCTTTTAAATGTTTGGCCATATCAGATGTCCTCAGGTGGTTTAAAAAGTCTGATGACACCAGGTCTAGCCACCCAGGCTATACAAAACTTACTGTCTCTGAGTCCGTTTTTTTCGGAAGGTTTATAGCGATAATTCATTCGTACCCGGGTGAAACCAGGGCTAGGGGCTGTTAGCATAATTATCAGCATTGGCAATTAGAAGCAAAATAAGGTTTAGTTTGGGTGGTTAGTCCTGATTCCTGGTGTCAAGGCATCAGAACAGCCATGGCTAAAAAAAATCAAGACAGAATGTTGTGAACAAAATAAGTGAGGCCGGCGAAACTACGCCTTGCCTTAATTACACACATACACGTACAAGGAAACTACGCCTTGGCTCGTCAGTCGAAATATGGCGGCGCAACACCAACGCACTCGCCATATGTATGAAAAACCGGCCTCACTTTTCTGTTCACGACGTTCT
This sequence comes from Hypomecis atomaria, assembly GCA_964007245.1. Lineage (NCBI taxonomy): Eukaryota > Metazoa > Arthropoda > Insecta > Lepidoptera > Geometridae > Hypomecis > Hypomecis atomaria. The sequence goes on along the minus strand of OZ023294.1, from coordinate 3,199,736 downwards.
GTCTTGATTTTTAATTAGTCTCAGGGCTAAACTAATAAAACAATTGGAACCCAAAATTTTACATGTAATCTGAACCACGGCAGTACCCAGTTGTACTTAAATGCTACCTGCGGTCACGCATCAGAAGTCCGTGTCAACCATAGCTTAACTTTGGTGAGCGATAAGAAACACTTTGCTTACTAAAAATGGTTAAGTTATCTTGTTTCCATTAAAAATATTGTTGTTGTGTTGTGCCATATCTACAATTTGTTTATGTTTTAACTTTAAGGTCGAGAGGTGATAAAACAGCTGATATAATTTAACCTAAGTACGAAGTACCTAACTGATTAGGTAATTATTCTTTTCGAGTCGATGTTTCGATTTTATTTTTCAGATTAAATATATTGTAGGTATATTTTGTTTGACCAAAACAAGGCCACCCCAATGGCCTTCTTCGTGGCCTTGTAAAGATCGTCTGAAGTGCACGTATCAGGGCAGGCTGCACCGTTCAGTAGATGAGGCATTGTAATTGTAAGATATCTATATCTATCTATATCTATATTTCTATATAAATTTATAAAAATATAAAAATGAATTGCTGTTCGTTAGTCTCGTTAAAACTCGAGAACGGCTGGACCGATTGGGCTAATTTTGGTCTTGAAATATCCGTGGAAGCTAAGGGAAGGTTTAAACGGTGAGAAAATTTACTAAAGTGGCGAGAAAAATAATAAAAACATGAATTTAATTTTCCCATACAAAATGTTCCTGCACATAAAAGTTTTCATTGACAGTTGACAGATCGTGAGATGAAGTTCACGGGGTCAGCTAGTCCTCAATATATCTACCTTAGTAGGGTCTGCCACGGGTCTTTTATACAGGGTTATTTCTAATCAATTAGCATCCTCTTAGGGACTTATTCTGTACATCAAAATTAACAACTTTTGATCTGCGACTTTTGTCAAAACTCAAAAAAAGAAATTGATTTTCCATACAAAAATATCGATCATCCGCGACAAAATGTATGGAACAGCTGATTTTTTTTTTTAGTTTTGACAAAAGTTGCAGAACAAAAGTTGTTAGTTTTCATGTACAGAATAAGCCCCTAAAAAGATGCTAATTGATTAGAAGTAATCCTGTATAGACTAGTTTTATTTTAATTTAATTACAAGTTTATTTAGTATGTTTTTATTTTAAGTAGGTTAATTTTAATAGGGAAGTATTTTTTTGGGCTGTTCCCTAAATATTTGGAAAGTTATTAGGATCAGGTGAATGAATTAACGGGAAGGTATTTAATTATAAGGTAGTTGATAAATCAATGCGACAGAAAAACTTAGTAATAGTTATCCGAACCTCGCGTCTGTTTAACTGAATCTTTAAAAGCCTTTGTCTCGACTCGCTCTTGACCGGTGTTGGTATATACTCGCAAATTATTAGGATATAGATAAAAATAAACTATCTTACCCAATATTCAAAATTGGTTGAAAAATAGCGCTTTCAAAAATCGCCGAATGACGACAAAAAATATCTAAAAATGTATAAAAACCATGCATGTATGTACTTACGAAATTTTATAAAGATTCGTTGAAAAATGCGACCTGCGGAGGAGAATTAACACCCGGACAGATGAAAACTAAATTGTTGTGTCAAATTCACTCGATCAATGGTATATTAGGTGTATCGGTTCTGGGCACTGACCCGGTTGTGGCCATTTCGTGTCAAAATTATTGTATAAATGATAATTATAAACAATGTAATACCATAAATATTGTTTGTTTGATTCTATAAATGTTTGAAAATGTCTTAAAAAATATTATTTCAACTTAAAATTGTCTTATTAATCATTAAAATTCAAAGTGGCCACAAGTGATACTAAGATGGCCACAACCGGTGCATCTACCCTATGTAGGTTTTTTTAATGTTTAATAGGGCTACTTTTGGCCCTATTCAACATGATGGAAAGCGAAGTTGTAGCGGAAGATGGAGTATGTAGACCTAGAAGATACCTATTCACTCTTGTTAAAATACTGATCGTGTAATTTGGATTGACCACTGGTGGTATTTATAACTGAACGCTGTTGTGATTCGTATGACACATTAAATTGTAGGTCCCGCTTGTTTTAACCGTTTAGGAAAAGGGCGCGGAAAGTAAAATCTACCTAAATGTTGAATTTGACTAACGTTTATAGTTTTTATTTTTTAAACCGACTTCCAAAAAGGAGGATGTTCTTTGTTCGTCTGTAGGTATGTATTTTTTTGTGTATGTTCATTGATAATTCCGCCAATTGTTAACCGAATCGGAAAATTCTTTTAAAGCGAATCGATTAATTCATTTCAATTTTAGAGAAATCGGCTGAGACGTTTTTGAAAAAACTAACAATAATGCAAATATAAGCAATTTGAGCGAAATATCTAAATTTTGCACACGATGAACATCGAAAATTTCGCCAATTGTGAACTGAATCACAAATTATTTGATCAAAAATTATCGTCTCATATAAATTTTACAGAAATCGGCAGATCCGTTTTTGAAAAATCAACAATTAAGTAAACAATTCTAGCGAAACATTCAATTTTTGTACACGATGGAAGACGGTTTTGCATTTATTTTTGCGAAAAATAATAATTATATTTTTATTTATACAACCGCTTAAAAATCTTCGCACTACTATTTACATACCTAGTTACTTATTTACACATTTATGTAGAATCTATGGATTCACTTTATTTATTCTTAGTATAAGGAAAACGTAACAGGAAAAACTTTAACATGTTATTAAGTGCCTATACTCAAGGTTGTCTAGGTATATAATTGTTAATAATGGTGTTTATTTCTTATAATATTTTCGACCGACTCCCAAAACTGAGGAGGTTCTCAATTAATCTGTATTTTTTTGTTCCGATGTTACCCTAAGTAAGTTCATATAGGCCGGGTGGCTAGCCCTGGTGTCAGAGTTTTCAGGCCGCCTGAAGGCCTCTGACACGGCTAAACGGTTAAAATAACCGGAGCAATTTTATGTGTCATGCGAGCCACGGTAGCGCTCAGTTGTAAATGCTACCCGCGGTCACCCATCCGAAGACTGACCGTGCTGAACGTAGCTTAACTTCGATGATCGCCAACGAACACCTAGTCAAACTACGTTATGAGCGCTACGCACAAGAACATTGTAAGATGATGCCATAAAAAATAATATATTTTGGCTCGGTAGTTTGATAAACGTTGAAACGTACTGAAATTCAAAGTACAGAAATCGAATAAAAAATCTCTATTTTTGTTTCTTCTGTTGAAGCTGTCTATTAGCTATTAGATATCTTATTAGACAATAGACAATTATTCATTGTGAGCAAAAACAAAACAATATTAAAGAGATTTTGTTCAGTAAGTACCCTTACGTCTTATGACTATAAAAAAATATTAGACAAGTAAAAACAAAAAAAATATTAAACAAAGATTGATGAAGATACAGTCCGTCAATATACCGCGTGACGTCACAAGTGCCACAAAAAAGTATACACTTCTATAGATAGATAGATAGATATTCTTTATTGTTAACACAAAGAGCACAAGTAACACAGATAAAAAAACATTAAAATTATAGCATGTTACAAGAGGCGGTCTTATCGCTAAAAGCGATCTCTGCCAGGCTTCTTTAAGAGAGGTGACGACTCCCACTCCTAAACTTTGAACAAGGTTTATCTTTGTCATTTGTTGTTTTATTGTCAAAAGAAAAACTATTTGTCCAATATTTTTTGATAACCTAACTCACGGACTAATTACCTCTATATGATTGATTTTTTTACCCAGTCCTCATACCTATTGTATCCATTTATTTGATAGCTACTGCTCGCTCAAAGTCTAAGTTTCTTCATAGTTCTCGCACTGGGGCTACTTTAACTACTTGTTAAACGATTACAAGATAATGACTCCGAAAGTGTGTTCGTTGGTTTGTTACTCTTTCAAAAGTAACAGATTTTATTTTCAAATAATAGGCTGCTTAGTATTCAGGATAAAAAAGGTTCCTTGAAAAAAGAATTATCTACTTACATCTTCCATTAATGTATCTGCACCCTCTTGAATGTACCTCTGTATCAGCCACGGACAAAGCCACCAGAGCCAACAAGCAGACAACTAAAATACTCTTCATAATTGTAATTTAAAATGGTCTTGTAGCTTAAATTTTCTCAGTACAAAGTCACAGACGTTTGAGCTTCTACTGACCAGCCAAGGTTTAAATAGGTCGTTTTATACATCTTCCGATCATTATTGAATATTGTATAAAAGCGGTTTTATTAAGCGGTCCGCAGTTGCTAAGTGTAGTCCTGTTGAAATCATTTTGGTTAGCGAAAAATAATTAAATTAGCAAATTGTGGCCAGACCAAAAATTACTTAATTAATAACTGACAATTAGCTAATTAGCGTTAATAAACTAATTATGTTAATTTTAAATTAACGTTGTTAATGTAAAATTAACAATACGTCATGCAATACTAACGTTTACAACAATTATTAATCGCTAAAAATAGCATAGCCAAATATTCGAATTTGAATAGTTCGCATAAATCGATGTGTCATCTATGTAGTATTTTACATTATTGTTGATTTCTCAAAAACGGCTCAGCCGATTTCTATTAAATTTAAATGAAACCACCTCGAAAGTGTACTATAAAAAAAAGTTTTTTCTTCAAATCGTTTTACAATTGTTGAGAATATCGATGAACATACAGAAAACAATACACATAGACGAACACAGCACCTTTTTTACTTCTTTTTTAAAGTCGATTAATGAGTACAGGCCTAGACTATAGGCAAAGAATATATAATAATACTGCTATAGGCCAAATAGCCCAACGAGCTACGGAGTGGGCTATGGCGTCTCTCTCCGACTTTGAATCAGAAATGAGGAGATCCGTATAAAAACCAAAGTAGCTGACGTGGTCCATAGAGAAGCGGCAATTTGAAATGGCATGAGCAGTGTACGTAGCATTGATGACTAATTGGGTGGTACAGTTCTCGAATGAACGTGAAATGCATGCAAGTCTAGCGTAAGAAGTCGATCGACTTTTGAATTGAATGTCAATGCACCTTGCATTGACATTCAATTCAATTGTTTTTTACAACAAGTGTAACTTTTACATGTTGTTCTTAGATAACATGTTATGGTAATGAAAAAAACATATGAACCTTTAAGGTCAAATTATTAATTACATTGGGACAGCTCATTACATATTTACATTACAAAATTAAAAATAAATTGTTACCACAAAATCAAAAACAAATGATCATCGCAAAATTATCTTTTATCTCATTAATAATGCAGGATTGTGCTGAATTCAAGCTGCTTCCAACCGTTATTGGAGATCTATAGAAAAGTCTTATGGCAGAACCAACGAACATATATAGACACAAAACAATCACAATATTAATTTTGCAGACCACAAGTCTAGGCTTATTGCCTACCGTTTTAATAGCTATCCAAAACAAGTTTACTATTATTTACAATCTACATAGTACATGTTTATATAGACTTATACGACCTTGATACATCTTCTCGAACTCTTAGTAAATATACCCAAAGCATAAACATCATAAAGACACAAAATATTTATAACCATAGATCAATTAGATAGATATAAATAGCAATGAGTAAAGTTGACTGTGTCTGAGAAATAATATCTTCAAGCTGTTGCTATGCAGAGATACTCGTAACTTATTTGCTTATGTATTTTTTATGTCTTTATTAGCAATAAATTTAAACTACTGGACTAATTTCAAAGGTTGTTTTAGAGAACACGAGTATATAGAGTTAATAAGAAAAGGTTTTGGTAAACTTTTTTGAACGTTAATAACCTTTTATACTACACCTGCTCGGAAAGTACCTTGATACTTTATCAAATTTACGGTAGAAAGTACGTCATTGCATATCGAACAAATATGCGGGGAGAAAACGCATCTGAGCGGGAGAGAAAAGTATATGAAAATCCATTTCTTACGTGGTTTTTCTTTTTTTAATTTTGGGTAAGACTATGCGCTGGTAACCTAAATATTAAAAGCCAAAAAGTTTTTACAGTGAGATTTTATCTCCAAGTTCGCAAAATGACACTGGCCACTAGCTGTGTGTTGGATGGTGTCAAACAATTTGAAAAAAGAACATGTGAAAATCGCAGACGCCATTGGCGCCATTTTCAAGTGTTACATTAAGCTTCACTAACTGCAACAATTTCAATATAAATTTCAATTAGTAAAGATTTAGTTTTTTATTTTCCTCGTAGGTGTAGTATAAAGCACTATGTATCACTCGAGAGAAAGTGTGATTCCCGATCTCGGGTGTTTTAAAGCCCAAACGAGGGTGTCGTTCAAACGACACCCTCGACGTTAATCGGTCACTTTCTCCTCTCGGTGAACAATGTACTATTCTTTTTCCGTTTCAGGTTAGTACATACCCGACACCAGTTTCGGCTTAGTAAACCCGGTGATATAGACGGTGATCAACAACTTTTACAACAGGGTCAAACCTGAATCCAAGAAAAAAAAATTCATAATAAATTGATGAAATTGAATTAATTTCGAATAGAGACTTTTATTTTTGCAAGTTGTCTTCGCCTTAATTACTATGACATTAAACTGTGTTTTTTTACTATGTTATGCAATGTTTTTGACGATTTGTTGAAATACATCATGTAGGAGGTGGACTAAATTAATAAATATTAATCTGAAGTAGTGTAGATAGGACTTCATCTTCAAACGAAAACATTATTGGGTCATTAAATTCATTAATTTCATTAAACATCAGTAAAATGTTTAATGGTATTTTTCCATTTACTCTTCATTAGAAACTATTTTTTTCGTCCTTAAAAGCTAAGACGATATTTAACAAAAAAATAAAAGACATTTGTGAAGTTAGGAGGTATTTGTTTAAAGGACTCTATGACAGGCCACATTGGTTGATAAGCACGCATAGGTTAGACTCCTGGTCCCTGACAGTAGGGGGACTGCAGTAGCAGAGATGGGGGTAGCTGCACGCCATGTTCTCAATCGGCTGGGGGTAGGGGATGTAGCACGTCGGCTCGGGCAGCTTGTGCTTGGTACAGTCCTCGTACGCCCTGTACGTTCCTTTGGGACAAGTCACACCTGGAAATATTAAATTATTGCTCAAATCAATAATTAAATTAATAAATATTAGGGAACATCTTACACACGGTCTCTGACCCCAAACTAAGCAAAGCTTGTGATATGGCTTCCAGAGACTGATTTAATACTTAAACATATTTTAAATACATACTTATATAGATAGTACCTAAATAACAAACACCTATGTTTATCACATAAATGTTTGCCCTGTGTGGGGATCGACCCACGCCTCTTTGATCCAGAAGTCAGGGTCACTAACCACTGAGCCACCGAGGGAGTCAAATTACCTTTAGCAGTCATTGTTTTTGATTTCAGCTATAGTAAGTCCACTGCTGCATATATGCTTCTCGAATAGATCTACAAAAGATCGGTTAAATATCAGGGGACATCTCACACACGGTCTCTGACCCCAAACTACGTAGTATTATTATATATTATTATTATTTGCCTAAACTAAGCAAAGCTTGTAATATGGCTACCAGAGACTGATATAACCACATAATATTTATATGGTTTACTTCTACATAAAAAGTTTATCTAGATATGACGTCACGAAAAATGTAACGGGGTATAATTCAGGTTTTTTGTATGGGAGCCCCCCTTAATTTTATTTTTTTAAGTATTTTTTCTTATAGCAGCAGTAGAAATACATCGTTTCTAAAAATTTCAACGTTCTCGGTATCACGGTTCATGAGGTGCAGCCTGGTGACAGACAGACGGACAACGGAGTCTTAGTAATAGGGTCCCGTTTTTACCCTTTGGTTACGCAACCCTAAAATGGTAGAAAGATGACTTCAAGACCCAAGACTCAAGACCGTTGGGTCGCGCTGGATGCAAACCGCTTCCAACCGGTGTTATTGGAGATCCATAGTGGCCTACGTCCAGCAGTGGAAGTTCTATGGCTGATGAATGAATTAAAAAGGTACTCACATCCTCCCATAACATTTGTGCAGTCGGTGTAAAATTTCTTGGCAGCTACTGACGTCATCATTATAGCACATAAACACAATAATACACAGCCACGGTTCATTTTGTTTAATTATTATTAAAAAAAAAAATACGTCTAAGCAATACAGTATCGCTCGGCTCAAGTTTAAAGTATTAACTGACTGACTTTTCTAATTTAAGTAGGTACAAAATAATAGTAGGTGCTATTTTTTTTTCTACATCCATAGATATAAAGACATATATTATGCACCAACTTAATACCAAATATGTAACACCAGGGATTTTTTACTCCATCCTATTGGAATAAAGAATTCAAATTTATTTTTAAACCTACTTCAAAAAAGAAGGTTCTTTAAATGTTTTTTAGGGTTCCGTACCCAAAGGGAAAAACGGGACCCTATTATTAAGACTTCGATGTCCGTCTGCCTGTCACCGGGCTGTATCTCATGAACCATGATAGCAAGGCAGCTGTAATTTTCACAGATGATGTATTTCTGTTGCCGCTATAACAACAAATACTAAAAAGAGGATAAAATTAATAATTAAGGGGGGCTCCCATACAACAAACCTGATTTTTAGCCATTTTTCGCTCTATATTAATAATGGTAAAAGGCAGATGTTTGGAATTTTCACAGAATATTTGGTTGTATATTGACTTTAATAAAAAATAATGAATTTAAAATAAAATAAATATTTAAGGGGGGCTACCATACATTACCCTCCGTGCGCGAGTCCGACTCGTACTTGACCGATTATTTATGTGGATGTTACGCGATTATGCCGTTACTACTCCGCCATTTATGGATCTATATTTATGTTTTTTTTTTGTTTGGTAGATATTTTAGAGATGGTCCCAGTCAAATTTTATCGAATCGATTCATTTTTAGTAATCTAGAATATTGTATAAATTACTACATGGATGACGCATCGATTAGTGCGAACTATTAGAATTCTGTACATAGTTGAAGTCAGTTGTGTCATTTTTGAAAAAAAAAACAAATATTCATTTCAAAGTATATATAACTAGGTTTTGGTGGCTCTAGCTGCCAAACTAGGTACTAGGAGCCCATATTTTGGTAGCTAGTTTCTTCTATGTAGGGGACGCTATAAGGTTGTGTACATTTAGTAATATCTTTTTGTCTTTAAAAAAAATCAATTAATTTAGCTAAAATGAAAGTCGCAGAGCAAAAGTTGTTAGTTTTGATGTACAGAATAAGCCCCTAAAAGGATGCTAATTGATTAGAAATAACCCTGTACATATACATAAATGAAAAGAATGGTGGTGTTTATTTAAATGTATTTATCTTCAATTATTTACAAGAACTGTCCAAAAAGAAACACAAATACTAGTATTTCTATTAATTCTGATAAGTACCTACAGTATTCTCGACAATTTTTTTGAACATTTTTTTTTGCATATGTTTTCTTTTTTTTTATTATTTTACTTTATTGGACACTTGATTTGTATATTTCATTATTAAGACATTATTGTATATTTCACATGCCAAGGAATGGCAAAATAGATTGGACAAATACTACAAATAATACGTTGATTGTACTCTATTTTTTGTGAAATAAATATCATTTCATTTCATTTCAATTCAATTTATATGTTCTTAAATTGAATTTGAAGAATAGCAGCAACTGCGTAGCGATAGCACATAGATGCCACCTCTGTGACATGGCATCTCTATGGCACTTGATATCTTTCTACGTAATATTTATTTATTTGGGTATACAATTACAATTATTGTTATTCAAAAATACGATTCGATTTCAAATCTTATTTCACATAAGTTCAATGCAGAAAATACAGATACAGATACAGATACAAATAGATCTACGTAATTATTAGTTTCATCTGACATAAATACATTATACATATTTTTTTACAAATGTGGGACTTTTTCGGTGTAAGGTTGCTGGTGAATCAATGTACATATTAAATTAAACTTTATATTTAGTCTAGCATGTTTGGCTTATTTTTATTCAACGGGCCAAATCAAACCCTTGGCGGCTGTCATGTTAGCTATAAGCTGCAGATAACCTAACGGTTTCGGTTATCTGCTTGTAGCTAACATTACATCCGTCAAGAAATTTGGTTCGGCGTATAGTTCAAAATTTACAGCAGTTATTATGATTTGAAGCTACGGCCGAGAGCATAATAATCAGCTACCTACATATTACCCATAGTAAACAGAATTCTTGATAAAATTCAAAATAAAACAAAAACAATTCAAGTATAATCATATTAGGGTCACTCGGGGTCAAAATGATTACGATATAACTAATTTTTGGGTTATTCTTGTTGGTAAAATCGTATATTTGGCAATAACAAATCGGGGACTTGATTATAAATATGATTGTAAGTTATATTACTTAGGTGCATGCCACGTTGTCTCTGTGTTTATTTTGATTTCACAACTTATTGTAGATGCTCCAAAAAATTTAACATTTTAACTTTAACATACTCTTTTTTTTTCAACTTTGGCGACCTATATCTCAAAAATGGTACACGTGAGAAAAAATGATTTAAAAACCTTACTTTTATTTTCGAAACCCTATTCAACGATACCCCTCATGAGGGGATGGGATTGAAAAAAAAGTTTCATCCCCACTTTACATGTGTGGGAGCAACCCCTTAAATAAAAAGTTTTGAAATTTTTAACTATTCGAAATTGAGATCTATCTATACTAATTAACTTATTATACTGTCAAATTTCATGCAATTTGGTTCATAAATGTGGAAGTTATAAGGCTTTGTAGCATGAGGACGGACGGACGGACGGACAGACACAACGAAGTTATAAGGGTTCCTCGTTTACAACGAAATTCTAAAAACGATTACAAACCACAGGCAAACAATGAAAGTCTTTAGGCAATTTAATTTTAATTGCCATCGATTAAAATTCAATTTGTTACGTATAAATGAAGCATCATATTAAATTATGTAAGTAATTGGTTTATTTAAAATTTCATAGTTATATTTTCTACAACGCGCACGAAGGGTTCTGTACCTTATGGAAGCCCCCCCTTAATACATTTAATTTTAATTTACTCATTTATTTATGAAGGGAATACCCAAATTAATGTTCTGTGAACATTTCAAGCCTCTCCCTGTTGCCGTTATTAATATAGAACAAAAAAATCAAGTTTGTTGTATGAGAGCCTCCCCTTAAATACTTAAACCCACCCCACAAACATTTATTTTATTTGGTTTTTAGTATTTGTTGTTATAGCGGCAACAGATATACGTCATCTGTAAAAATTTCAACGTTCTAGCTATCACGGTTCTGGAGATACAGCCTGGTGACAGACAGACAGACAGACGGACAGCGGAGACTTAGTAGCAGGGTCTCTATTTTACCCTTTGGGAACGGAACCTTTAAAATGACGATTTTAGTAGTTTATTTTCTCGGTGTGGGTAGCTATGGTAAGGTCCGAATCTGTGTTATATCCTCGTGGCTGTCTCTATGCCATCGACGAATGTAAGTTTTTAGGATTCCATACCCAAAGGGTAAAAACGGGACCCTATTACTAAGACTTTGATGTCCGTCTGTCTGTCTGTCACCGGGCTGTATCTCATGAACCGTGATAGCTAGGCATCTGAAAATTTCACAGATGGTGGTGGTGTACTGTACATCTGTTGCCGCTATAACAACAAATGCTAAAAATAGAATAAAATAAATATAAGGGGGGCTCCCGTACAACAAACGTGATTTTAAGGGTTTTTTTGATCGCTATTAATAACGGCAAGAGGAATGGGGCTCCAATACGGTACGGAACCCTTCGTGCGTGAGTCCGACTCGCACTTGGCAGATTTTTATTTTCACACGCTTTTATTAGTTTCACCTGCATGTTTGTTTGCAACAGTATTTGTTTGGAACCGACTCCATTTAACTCGATTTTGACGCACTTTAAACTTTGTAAACTCCTCAAGGATTCTTGACAAACCTTGCAACCATCATCTTGACAATCTCAGTGGCACGGGAAGCATGGCAAAGGGACAAATTGTCTTTCCACCATTATATCTCCTCAAAGAGGAAATAAAGTATGGATTGACAATGACAACTGACATTAAAAGTAGATAAAATGGTTTTCTCCCTTTGCCGTGCTACCCGGGCAGGTGCAAAAAAATAAATATTTAAAAAAAACCGATCCTTATTCTAGTCATCTATAGAAAAACGGTTGACGTCCTACGAATGAGACGATGCCGTATATTGTGAAACTTGAGAAGGCAGGTACGTGATATTTTGTAAATAAATTAAATAAAATTAAAAAAAATACCATTTTTTAACATAATGAACCCAGTGGTGCACTATCAATAAATAGTTTCATTGAATACAATGCCAAAAAAAAATCAAACGTCTACGATACTTAAAAAGTCTTTAGCTAATGACTATTTTTATTTAAACCAATCAAAAACGAATTAATCAACAACGTATATAAAATATAATTGATGTATTTAAAATTCCACAACTTGTTGTACATCTCGCTCAGCAACACGTTTAATAGGAATTTAAAAAAATAATCAATATGAAGTTGTTATTAGTAGGGTGCTTCATAGGAGTGGCTATGGTAATGGCTGATCCAGATTCATTATATCCTCGCGGCTGCTTTTATATCATGGGAACTTGTAAGTATTTATATACAGGGTTATTTCTAATCAATTAGCATCCTTTTAGGTACCTATTCAGTACATCAAAACTAACAACTTTTGTTCTGCTATTTTTGTCAATACTAAAAAAAAACAGCTGTTCATTTAATCAGGTACATACTCGCATTGTCGCGGGTGAACGATATTTTCTATGAAAGAACGATTTTTTTTTGTGTTTTGAAAAAAGTCGCAGAATAAAAGTTGTTAGTTTTGATGTACAGAATAAGCCCCTAAAAGGATGCTAATTGATTAGAAATAACCCGGTACTTATAATTAACCCCCGACGCAAAAGAGGGGTGTTATAAGTTTGACGTGTCTGTTTGTCTGTCTGTGTGTCTGTCTGTCTGTGGCATCATAGCGCCTGAACCACTGAACCGATTTCAGTTTAGTTTTTTTTGGATGAAAGGAGACTTAATCGAGAGTGTTCTTAGCTATGTTTTATAAAAATCGATTGACCCGTTTAAGAGTTATGGTGGGTTAAAGTGGGGATGGAAGAATTTCGTACTTTTTTTAGGTAGGTTTTTTGTGTCGGGGGTTTTTTAAATTTTAAATTTAAGTTTTTATATTTTCTGGGCTCCGTCCTCATGTAAAACGGTGAAAATCTTTACAATGGCTGGTTTCCCATAACACATATAATGTAACATAAGTCAGCTAAATAATGATCCTCTTGGTAGAGCAAATACTTATCAAACTCAAGTTTTAGGTCCAACAACGCCTGCATCTAAAATAATAACCAAGTCTCTCATGTAGTTGTACCAATTTTATCAGGCGCTTGGTGTTTACTTAGTTTCAATCACGAAGCTATATATACTTATAGCTTCGTGGTTTCAATACAGTAGACTCCACGCCACTACCGAAGTTTGATAGTCGTGGCACCTAAATCGCTTAGTTTCTTATTAGGGTTCCGTACCCAAAAGGTAAAAACGGGACCCTATTATTAGACTCCGCTGTCCGTCCGTCTGTCTGTCTGTAACCAGGCTGTATCTCATGAACCGTGATAGCTAGAACGTTGGAATTTTTACAGATGACGTATATCTGTTGCCGCTATAAAATCGAATACTAAATAATAACTAAACAGAATAAGTAACATATTTAAGGGGGCTCTCATACAAGACACATGATGTTATTGCTCGATATTAATAGCGGCAACAGAAAGATGCTTGAAATATTCACAGAATATTAAGTTGTATATTCCCTTAAAAATAAACAAGTAAAATAATCCATACGGTACGGAATCCTTCGAGCCTGAGTTCGACTCGCACTTAGTTTCCGTACTTAGTAAGTTCCAAGATTCTGCCGTCGGACTTCAGTAGGCGCAGAAAAACTATAGTAAAAATAGAATTTTTTTGGTCAACTTTTCGCTAAACCGTTCCATTTTTTTTACAAGGTATAGGATCATTTACTAAGCATAAAATCACAAAATGCTAACAGATCCAGGTGCAGCTTCAAGCGCCATCTTGAAAAAACGTTTTTTTGCCGATATCTCTGAAACTAAGCATTTTAGGGCAAAAGTATTGATTGAGACCATTATTGTAGAGAAAATGATTTTGTGTTGTTCGGTTTCGTTAGTTCATTGTCTTTCATCTAGTTCAGTAATAGTTCATTTAGTCAACTGAAATGATTTTGTCAGTCGATTTTTTTTGCTAGTTTACTGAGATAGTAAAATAGATGACTGAAAAAAATACAAGGTCTTTCTGTGAATGACAATGAATTAAATATTTATTGGACTATTATCGTTATGACCAGCTCTTTACCTATGGGGCCAACCCAGAAATCGTGAAAAATAGATCAGATTTTTATTGTGCTAGTGAGATTTACTATTCTAAGTACATATCATATGTATGTGAGAGAGCGTGATATAGCTCCGTATTCGAATAAAAGTTTGAGTGACATAGACATAGCATTGCTTTTCAGCGTGGCAATGCTGTCAGCATGCTATGCACGCTGCCAATTACAGAAAACAGAAAATTTTATTCGGGACAAAACAATTAGGTACACAGAAACAAAACACGGAAACAACTAAAAACAGAACAATTCACAAACCAAGTATGATACCCAATGCTTTGCCACGAAACTGATCCCAACTCAGCAACTGGCAGTGGGATTGAGCATTTGGATTATCTTTAGACCTTCAAGGGTCTATGTATGATCCAATTGCTTGTTATGAAGTAGTAGTTTATGTAGTTTTAGATTATGTAGATCTTGTATTTACAAAATACAAAAAAAAAGTGTCAGTAGTGGCATGGACTGTACAGATGTTTCTGAATTATTCTTCAATGACAGGTGTCGAGGAATGTCCAGAAGGCACTCATGGCTACGCTGTTGGCTGTGACTACATCACCCCAGAGCCGACCTGCGAGGAACCGAACCCAGTACTAAGCGAGCATATGATCTGCGACTACTCCTCGTGTTACTGCGACCCGCCCACTGTAAGGGACAAGACTACAAACAAATGCGTGCCTTTTGAAGAATGTTCGAAACAATAAATGAAATAAGTTATATTAAAAAAAAACGTTTTTTTAACAACCTTTTACTGAATAAGTACTCGCCAAGACGAATCAAACGAGCCTAAACTCGATTGGGTTGCGTCGTTTCATTACAGAGTTCCCTTGACCACCTTCCAGCTCCATCATCAGACCCTGGTTACCATTGAAAGGCTAACTACTCGCCAATACCATTGAAATGAACCCAAACTCGATGAGGTTGCGTGGTTTCATTTCATAGTTCCATTGACCACCTTCCAGCTCCATCTCTCATTAGACCTTGGTTACCATTGAAAGACTATACAACTATAACTATATAACTACTCGCCAATACCATTGAAATGAACCCGAACTCGATGAGGTTGTGTCGTTTCATTGCTAAGTTCCTTTGACCACCTTCCAGCTCCATCATCAGATCAGCACCACGTCATCATATTATTATTGCATTGTCACGCGATTTACACATGTGTGCATAATTTCAGCTCAATCGGTAACCGGGAAGTGGATCAAATTTAACTTGCAAGATTTGATTTTAGACCGACAGACATACAATGGGACAATGGTAAAACTAAATAAGTAAAAGCTTGTAAAAGAAAATGATATTGCAATTTTCCTTCTTTGATTATTTGAAAGTGTCTATTATGGTTTGTTATTTTATTATCTTCTTCTTCTTAGTCGTGTCGATTTTATTTTGAAACCTTTTGTCGTTTGAACTATATACGTGCTACATGAGTCAATTGCGTCGCTATGAATGTGTTACGTCTGAAATCTTGATGCTAGCAAAAAAAATTGAAGGTTGCAACCATAGATTCAGTAGAAATAATTTGATGTAGCTATGATTTATATAAGAACAGGGCATCAGATGGGGCGCATGACGAATTAAGTGGATTGGGCTATTTTGTATGGTAAGGTATTTTTATGCTATTTATTCCCCCTAGCAACGGCCCTTAATATAGCCAAAAAGATATAATATAGCATACTTAATATAGCATCAAAATAAGTCCCTTTGTTTGGAAGATACGATTCCACAGCCAGACATAATTATGTAGAGTCATTCAGCAATACTCGTGGTAATGACACCCGCCTTACAATCGTGAGGTCGTGGTTTCAAACCCCAGTCCCGTGCCAATGAGTTCTTTGGAATTCATGTAAGGATTTTCACACCACTAGCTTTTCGGTGAAGGAAACCGCGTGAGGAAGCCTGCAAAATATAGGTATGTCCGTTGCATAAATTCAGTGGTGTATTTGAATCCATCAACCCGCAATGAGCCAGCGTGGCGGATATGATTCAATCACCCTTCGTGGGTAGGCCTACGTCCTGCAGTGGACTATCAAAAATACTGGTACAGTACAGTATACAAAAACACAGAAATACACGACCAACTTACAACTCCCCATATTTGGGCTAAAATCTTAATATCCAGTTCAAATGTCACTCTGTACCTGTATTACACTTTTTGTCCCAAAAAGCCAAACATTTCATTTCCATTCAAATCCGTTGATTGACGTGCAACAAGCGTTTATTAAAAGCCTCGTGCCGTCAAAAAGGATCTTCTTGTGTGAAGAAAAGGCGTTACTCGGTTTCATCAAAAGGCGCCTTTATTACCGAGTTGGAAGTGACACATCTACTGTTTAGCATGTGCTCCGGTTTTGTTTGTAGAGAAATAGAAATTCAAAATTTGCGAAGTAAATACATCAGGAATTAAATGTTAAAAATAGCTCAAAGCAGAAAGTAGTGTCCAAAGGGTGGGGCTCAAAAGTCGTGTCCAGCGTTCAGGATTTAAACCAAGCACCAGGGATGTGTAGGTATAATAAGTATTGATAGCCTCTGAAATGATTCGTATTTTGAATCATAGCATTCGGTTTTGTTGTGTGCTAATCTACCTAAATACTTAACCAATGGGCCAGCACGGTGAACATGATCTAATAGCTCTCCGTGATTGACTGTGAACTGTGATTGTGTGCGTGTGTGTGTTTGTGTGTGTGTGTGAAAACTGTCAGTCAGGCATTATGTTACTGCTCATGGAGGCGGTGCTTGAATTGACATGGCAGGTTCAAAATAAGAGCTCAGCTTAAAAAACGTTTAAAGTTTGTCTACCATTATTGCGAAACCAAATTGACATTAGATCACTACTTCAAGTGTCATTTCTGTCAATTGTGTTACTGAGATCATGCATCACTTTTTTTTTTACTCGATGTCACTTCTACTGTTTTTCATTATTCTGAGGTATTGCTACTTTAAAGCCTGCCTGACAGTCCCTGTTACGTGTTTGAGGTGATTGACTGTCGTTAAACTTTTTTAAAATTATTTTTCTACCCGAACACCAATTTTCAGCTTCTAGGAGTAGCGGGTATCCCCATCAAACGCTAAAGAACCCAGCTGAATGACTCCGAGGTATTGTTGTACCTTCACCACCATGATTAACGTAACCAAAACCACGTAATACCAAAAATTCAACGTTTAGAAAGTACCTACATGCATTTTTTGCGCATACCTCCCGGGCTAGCTAAAAGCTAACCTATTAGATCAGGGTTAAAAAGGCGGTTACTTTATCTATTTTCTATCAAAATATTACTGTTAGGATGGAAATCTTACTTTAAACTAATGCAGCAACCCTGATTCTAACATAATAACAAAGAAACTTCAATCTGATCCTAAAATGTTCGTGAGAGTACTTTAGTAATGTTCAGGATTCTAAATTAGTAAAGGAAACAAGTAGGTAGGTAAGTATTCTTTGTTTATTCTTATACTTCATGGGTCCCTAGAGGGTACCACTATGTATTGCAATAATTATGCCACGTTCGTAAGGCCCTAGACGTTTTGAGAAGAAGTGGCAAGAAACTCAAGACGCCATCAGTATAATCTTTTGATACAATGTACCTACAATGATCAGTCACATTAATTTAGATATTACACAAAGTACTTAACTTTAGCAACATGGCGACGTCCACTCGACTTGGCTTCGAATATTAAAGTACCGACACTCAGCATAACTAGCTAAGCAAGACTCCAACGTTATTATCAGAATACCGGGAGAACACTAAGAGATACTGAAGCGAACACCAAACTAAGAGATATTCAGAGACGAAGCCGCGCCAACAGACTGTTTTATACGGTGCGGCAAGTCCATACACAAAAATATTTAGTACCTGGGTAAGTACTGATGTTTAAAAGGTCAAAGGGAATCCGACAATACCTACAATGTTTCTTAAAACAACTGTTACGCAGGAAAGTAGTAACGTCGTAAAAAGTACCTATCTACTACTACATAAGACATGTAAATATTACGCGTAGGTTACAATATTACATTGGTATGTAAAGGAAAAGTTATTCGATAGAGTCTGCCCTGCGGTCATATCCTTGTGAGGCACATACATTACTACTGAGGCTTATTGGGATCTTGGCACAACGAGTGTCCTAGAAAATGGAAGAATATAAAATATTCATGCCTTGTTCTGACAGTATTAATCAGTAGGTACTAATAGATAGTACCGTGGTAGTCTAGCGTTAGTGGCACACGCCTTACAATCGTGAGGTCGTGGGTTCAAATCCCGGACCCGTACCAACGAGTTCTTTGGAATTTATGTACGAATATCACTGGCTTTTCGGTGAAGAAACACATCGTGAGGAAACCTGCATATGTTCGTAGAAGTAATTCGATGGCGTATGTGAATCCACCAACCCGCACTGGGCCAGCGTGGTGGATATGGCCCAATCACCCTTCGTGGGTAGGCTTTAGTCCTGCAGTGGACTATTAAAAAGGCTGGTAGTGGTAGTTGTGGTACTAATCGATAGTCAATCCAGCAAATCAGCAAGTTAAAAAACAATGGGCAAGGCACATAGTAAGCAGGACAGGATGAGATTATACAAGGTGTCGAAAAGTTCTCGAGATACCAGGGGCTTTATTTTTGAATTTCGAACGGGTCGGACTTTGGTAGTATTTTTAATTAACGTTCCATTTCACGATTTCCTTTCTTCAATTTACATTTTCTTTTATAATATCTGTGTCCAGTGCTAAAATGCGGCGTGAAATAGAAAAATATTCCCATTTATATATAGGGAATCGAACCCACGCCTCTGACCCATGAGTCAGGGTCACTAACCACTGGGCCACTGAGGCAGCGAAGAAAAACAGCCTAGATTATGACGATACTGACCAATCTATAAATGGGAGACAAAACCCAGTACATCTCTAACATTAAGTCACAATTCAATAAACATGTCAATAAGTCAAATAATAATATCCCAAGATGATCCAGGAACGGGCCTGAAATAGTAATGAGGTACAAGAAAATATCGACTATCGAGATCGATATTTTGTATCCAAACTGTGCCAAAGGGCATCAGATATTGGGTCAGTAACACGATTACAATTTATAGACCAGTAGTGGATGGTTGCTTAATCCTACTAATATCATAAACGCGAAAGTTTGTATGTAAAACCCGGTCACAATATCTGTGCACCTGACTTCGTGACGTCATATCGAATTACGTCATACGTCCCGACGTATATACATTACCGGACGTCTAGTATACCGTCCGGACGTAAATTATTATCGGGACGTGTATCTGCAACGAAGATGCTAACCGTACTGTCGCACCGGGGAGTGCGCGGAGAGGTGACAGGGGAAGCGGGAGAGGCGCCGCATTCCAGCGAGGTGCACAGATATTCTGACCGGGTTGTAGGTTTGCTACTCTTTCACGCAAAGTCTACTAAACGTATTGAGATGAAACTTTGCAATAGCAATGCTTATACACCAGAATAAACTCATAGGCTATAATTTATAAAGATATTGCGTGAAACGAAGTTCGCCGGGTCAGCTAATTTCCAATAGGTATTTTATTGTACCTATGTTGGAAATATATTTAAACTAGCTTTTATCCGCGGCTTTGCCCGCGGCACATTTTGATTTCTAAGCTATTCCATAGGTATTTCTTGTTTACACAAAATCAATTTCTATGTATTTTCAACGCCATTATATGGGTGATTGAGTAGGGTGTTTTCCCATTTTTCCTTCGTATGAAAGTCTGCAGCCAATTTCACCTATCATCCATTAACGTTTCGCCTGTCTAGATATATTAGACTTGAATTTGGATAAGTTTTAAATGGGACCCTGTTGTATAAGAAGCCTAATGGCAACACTATAGATATAGCTATTTTTATACTATTAGTGATAGCAACACTTTTCGTCGATCCTGATCCATGTCGCATTGTGTCTTGTGTACAATAAATTATAAAAGTCTAATATCGTCGTTTCCATATCTTCAAAACCTTCTATATGGTGTCAGAAGTGGGATGTCAGTCTTTGGGAGTACACCTTTTCAAATTAAAAAAGAATTTTTCGATTCGGTTCTCAATTGGCGAAATTATCGATGAACATACACAAAAAAAAATACATACACACGAACATAGAACCTCCTTCTTTTTGGAAGTCGGTTAAAAATGTGCGTAAGGTCATTGTTTTTTTGTATTGACAATAATTAGGATTAGACTCGACAATATATATTCAAATATTTATACATGCTTAAATTTGTGTCTGTAACATTACTTATTTACTGCAGTAACTTAGTAATGATTTTTATTTATAAGCAGCTGAAAGTTATTTAAAACCATTGTGGCCAATTATGAAGGCGCCAAGCTAAATTTAATAGCAATTTATAATGTTGTTTTTAACCCCCAACGCAAAAGAGGGGTGTTATAAGTTTGACGTGTCTGTTTGTCTGTCTGTCTGTGTGTCTGTCTGTCTGTCTGTCTGTCTGTGGCATGATAGCGCCCGAACCACTGAACCGATTTCAGTTTAGTTTTTTTTGGATGAAAGGAGACTTAATCGAGAGTGTTCTTAGCTATGTTTTATAAAAATCTATTGAGCCGTTTAAGAGTTATGGTGGGTTAAAGTGGGGGTGGTAGAACCAAAATTCAACAATTGTGCCCAAAATGGTTGTCAATGTGTCGGGGGTTTTTTAAATTTTTAATTTATTTCTTTCTTTCTCATTTTTTTCAAATGCATTTAGTGAATATTAAATAGCAATATTCTGATTCCTATTAAATTTAGGATGTCACCTTACTATATTATATACCTACATAATTATACTTCTTAAATTGTGTCTATAGACATAACTGTTTTTCTTCTAGTCTAGTCTACGAGTAGTTTATCTAGTTCTGCCAATATCACAGAGATATTTTATTTTTATTGTAACACGGCAATAAAACGCGTCGTTAATATTAATAAGTTGGCTGCACTGCATCGCAGTTGGCAGCCATGCGCCGGCACCCTCGAGGGAAATTCGTGGAAAATTCTAGAATAAAAAACAGAAATATCACAATAAATCTGAGTTAGTTTGCTTACGTCAAACGTTGGTTATAAATTTATAAGGAGGTCCTGTTACACGACACTTCACAAGGCTAATAAATAAAATTGGGTAGTAGACTGTTAATGAATTATTTTATTTTACAATTAATTTCAGACAAAGTCCATAAAACAGAATTCAATACACTTAAATAAATCAAACATCAAATTAAATAAAGCTATTAGAATTAGTGAATTCTGCAATTATGATTTAAAACTGAAAAATATTTAAAAATTGGCTAGTCAAGTTCAGAGATATAAGCTTGTAAAGATTTTGGTAGGGATTGAGAGGGGATGCCTTGTCCCTTTCCTACAAAGCATAACATAGTATGGCGAATGTATGACACTTACGGGCAGTGATGTCATAACATGCCACATTGCGCTCTATGTCTGGCAAGAAAATAAATATGCTTGTAACTTTATTATTTTTAAGTTGGTTTTATTTTTGTTTTCGTTAATTAGCTCTGTTTATGGTTAGCTGTTACAAGAAGGCATAAAAAGATATTGTCAACTAGCCCATTGTATTTGTTGTAAGTTTGTCTTTTTTTGCTTTCGTTGGACCGACTGTGACTTGGCTGAAGACCGAGATGCGTGGAAAGAGCTGGATATCGCCATTGAAGACCGACGGTCGAATTTGAGAACTAAGTAGGTACTACGGGCACTAAGAACTAAGGAAATACGTAAGTAAGTGATGCATCACCTCGTCTATTGGACTTCAGTGGTGGCCTGGAATTGTCTAGCAATGGGAAAGTACAGGCTGAGAAAAAAGTCTCTTATTCTTTGTGAACAGATATAAATTATTATAAAAATAGAACTTTTTAAATACAAGCTTTAGAAATCCTGATATTATATAATGTAGCAGCAGAGTGCTAGCCAAGACAAGTTAAACGAGCCCAAACACGACGGGTTTATCATGTTTAGTACAGTGTTCTATAGCCACTTTCCGACTCCATCATCAGATCAGCTCTATGGTACCATATTATTACAATGTTACGCGATATACATATGCGTGCAAAATTTCAGCTCAATCGGAAACCGGGAAGTTGGTCAAATTTAACTTGCAAGATTCCACCCGAACTTATACCTAAATCGATTGCAAGTTACTCCTTCGATAGTTTCCCATAATTGAGTAACAGCAAGGATAATGCACTTGTTTGATGTTAAGCGTCACGCATGCCCATGCTAGGTCATCACCACTAAGATTAAAAAAAGTTTGTGAACTGTGTTTGCTTCTCTGAAGAAGGAAACCCTCTTCAGAGGTTTGCTCTAAGAACAGAGATCTATTGGAATTTGACAAGAATTTGATGTTCCACGATGAAAAATCCACGACGAGATAATTTTCATGTCTTTTTCAACTCGTGCCATATTAAATCGGTTCCTCTCCCTCTGGTTTCTTTGTGGCTCTGAGTATAGCCTGCAGGATATAGCGCTGCAATAGGGTATTATAGTCATTTTTGAAAAGTATCTCAATTAGATTCTGTAGGGCTAGTAAACCACTAAAAAAAAACAAAAAAAAGAAATTCAGGCTTTAAGTGCTTCAAAACTGCATTTTAATTTTACAGTTTCAAAATTTCGCGCGTTATTTACGAAAACGATTGATGTCAATATTTTACTCTGTGGTTACGCCCAGGCTTCGCACAGGTGTATTATATGTACATATAAACCTTCCTCTTGAATCCTATGAGAAGAAACCGCATCAAAATCCGTTGTGTAGTTTTAAAGATATAAAGCATATCTACTTACATGGGGACAGACAGCGGGAAGCGACTTTGTTTTATACTGTAGTGAAGAATAATTTTGATGGGATCAGTAATAAATTAAACGTAACTAAATTAATGATTTTAAGCATTTGTGAGAAAATTATACATACGTACATACCTAAGTAATATTTTTTTACCCACGACGGAACGGAGCAGGTATATGCGTTTAGGGTGAGAGATGTTTGTTTGTGTGTGCGTTTGTGCAAAATAATGTTCCCACCTATCTTCTAAACTAATGATCCGATTTTGATGCGGTTTTCAATAACGGGTTTGTGTTTGATGAGTTCATGTTCTTAGACAGGTGTCATGGCTGTAACTTACTAGGGGGCGCCACAATATTAGTGCAAAACAATGTTGCAATATAATCAAAACGAAATGTCCGATTACAATTCTGTTTTCAGCAATGTGTAAATGGCAGCTTAATGCATGTTACCAAATAGTAAAAATTACGTCTTTTATTATTTTTCTATGAGATTTTTACCGTCGTGGGTTTTTTCAAAATTTCTAATTTTGCTTAATCTTGTCCTAAAAACTTGTGAAACATTGTAAAACGGACCCCAACCTCGAGATTAACTTAGCTTTGCAAACTTGTTACAGGACTTGTGGATTAAAAAGTTGATTGTTTAGCCAAGACCTCATCGGTGTAGCTCATGCAGCTCGAACGCAGTCTTAGTTTCATTTTCGTTAAAACAAAAGTTTGTCAAAAGGAGTTTAGGTGCAGCTGTTTTTATGTTACTGAATTACGGTTACAGTGGCTGGCTTCATTGAGACACATTTTAACGCTTTGAATTCCCACTGGATGCAAGCGGCTTCCAACTGTTCTAATTGTAGATCTATAGGGGAGGCCTATGTCCAGCAATAGAAATCCTATAGCTGATGGATGGATGGATAAACATTCACAGTCATGTTCTAATAGTAATAATAGCTAGTTCAGAAATGAGGAGATCTGTAGTATATTATAGTAATATGTAGAAGAACAAAAGTTACCGACAACGCCCCGCGGATTCGCAAGTTGAAATAGCAGTGGGCAGGGCATACAACTCACTGTACTGTACTGTATTGGAGGACCGACGAATGTTAGACTCTATCTTTATCTAAGGACTTACTGAACTCTATATTGATTAAATGAATATAAATGAACTCCCAGATCAAGGAGGTCTAAGCACTACACGAAAGTCTACAAGATAAAAAATCTAAACCATTTTCTCTATTGTTTGGTCTGTCTTCATCAGATAAATACAATTTCATCCAATAGGTACTTGTAGTTAGGTAGATCACACTTGTAATAAAAATATGAATGTTTGTAGGTCGTTTTATGTTGGCGAATACCTACTGTAAGATTGCCTTGTTTTTGGAATTACTTAGTAATTGTTGTTTAGGATCTATCTGAACTTCTGATAGACGCAACGTGCTACCAAAATATTGATGTCTTTTTAGGTCTAAGTATAAACATTTAATTTTGGCAAGGTAATGCTGCCACATCATCACAAATCATAAATCAATTTTTGCTAACTTAACTTATCAGCATGTATTGTTAATAAATTATTAGTATTATTAAATAATAATTTTATTCCATTGATTGTATTAGATTCTATCTTTTCGATTAGATCTTTGTAAAGAATAACTAATTGTTTATTATTATTGTTAGGAGACAAAAACCATTTGAAATTTTATTTTAGTGCATAATTATTGAATTAAATTGTAAAATAAATTTATTTAGTCAATACTATGTAGATTAAGCAATGTATTTTAATTATCGATTAAATTGTATTTAGCTACCTCGTCAATATTATGTTAATTAAGCAATGTATTTTATTTATTGTATGTATGGAATTAAATAAAGCTTTATTATTATTATTATTATAATGCTGCCAGCATTGTGGGAACGATACCGAGATTGATAAATAGCCTGTATTGGATTATAGATTGATAAATAGCCAAAATAGCCTGTGTATAGCTTGTGAAATTACTATAGTATATTGCAACTCTATTACTAAATTGTAAATAACAGACAACAAAACACTCAATTTAAGCAATTTCACATGATGTTATAATATCCACATCGATATCGTAAAATCTCATTATAACATCGCGCGCTCGCTCCTGATTGGCCCTGCGCGTGCAGCTACGCTCTCATTGGTTAGATTTTAATGGCGCCAAGTTCACTGTGACAATACACGTACACGTGAATTTAATGTTTCGCAATATGTTTTTTTTTTTATTTTTTTTTTTATTAGTGAAGATAAAGTAGTATATGCAACTGCATATAACACGGGTATTAAAACACTCGTTACTATTATGAAACTCGCTGCGCTCTTTTCATAAACTCACACTCGTGTTTTAATACCCTTCATTATATGACAGTTGCATAAACTACTATTATTAAATACCTATATTATAGGTACATTGTTAGACTTAGCATAAATTAGTAATAAGTAATTAGGAGTATTGTTCTCTTGCAGCGCCCTAACGGGGTCTATGTTTTGTACTACAATTAGTTATAGTTGTAATGTAGTGTACATTGTGCAAATAAAGAAATAATAATAAATAAATAATAATAATAATAAATTTTCTGTGGAATTAGATATTCACTAACTACAGGTAATGCAACACAACTAGAATACAACTATGTACTTAAATTGCACACGCAAAAGCAAGTAGTTTGTTAATAGGCTACTGAAGATCTAGATATAATCAAGTAGTTGGACTAACCGTTTACCGAAATGAAGCAACTTTCACCGCGGGCAGTGTTCGGATGGGTGACCGCTGGTGGTATTTGCAACTGAGCGCTGCCGTGGCTCGGATGACACGTAAAATTGTGAGTCCCGGTTGTTTTAACCGTTTAACTATATCAGATATTTCCAAGACTAAACTTTACACTTTACTTTAAAAAATAAACGGTCCATACGAACTGAGGAGGTGAAGCAAAATAATCGGCCAAGTACGAGTCGGACTCGCGCACGGAGGGTTCCGTACTGTATGGGAGCCCCCCTTTAACATTTATTTGTTTTAATTTTATTATTTATTATCGAAGTGAAAATAAAACTAAATATTATGTGAAAATTTCAAGCATCTACCTGTTACCATTATTATTATAGAGCGAAAAACGTCTAAAAAATCAGGTTTGTTGTACGGGAGCCCCCCTTAAATATTTATTTTATTTTTCTTTTAGTATTTGTTGTTATAGCGGCAACAGGAATACATCATCTGTAAAAATTTCAGCTGCCTAGCTGTCATGGTTCATGAGATACAGCCCGGTGACAGACAGATAGACGGACATCGAAGTCTTAGTAATAGGGTCCCGTTTTTCCCTTTGCGTACGGAACCCTATAAACCTCACTTTACCAGTTTTTCTAATTTTAGGGAATACATGAAAATATAACTAGCTGACTACAACATCTGCATTTTTAATGGTTGTGTCATAAATACTAGTGTTACAGTCAATCTGATGTACCTACTAAATTGTAAAGTTACATTAGTCATAAGCGAGCTACGCAACATTTACATACTGCACGAATGAAAATGTTCAAGTACCTATAATCGTAGTGTTTTAGTATGCATTTGATGCGTATAGACTTGTAAAGATTTCAGAACTTTCAGCTCATTATTTGACTGTAAATTAAAGCTTTCATGTCCAAAATATGAGATAGAGAACGAGTGAATCCGCGTGGCGTACGAAGCCTAGTTATAAATTATTCATAAGGGCCGGGCTCTTCGAGAGTTTGGGGTTCCTCTCAGCCTCTCAGGCACGTCATTAATGTAAACTGTTACGGTAATTACGGATTTCATTATCCGTATCTGTTTTACTTTACTCGTAAGTGCACGAGGCGAGAAAGCGAGTCCATACAATACAGCTGTGTATTTATACCCACCTATATATTTCTGGATAGGTGGGTAAAACTGAACAGGAAAGTTGTAACTGAGTGGGAGCTTTTAAACTTTCGCGATATGAACACATTATAGATAGATTCATTTATTTTCAGTAAGGATAATTACATACATTGGTATACAACAATATACTATGAGCAACACCTTACGAATTTTCAAAATAACAATTATTCAAGTACTCAATAGAATTATTAGGCATAACATTACAATAAATTAATTACAATTTACATTACATAAAATTAGAAATACAATATTAAAAAATTAAGATGTTAGAAATACCTGTACCAGCCTTTTTAATAGTCCACTGCAGGACGTAGGCCTACCCGCGAAGGATGATTGGGCCATATCCACCACGCTGGCCCAGTGAGCACTCTGGCATCACGCAGCGTTGTAGTCAGCTTGCAATCGCCTTACGACTAACTAAAAAGCCTGCCCACTACGTAGCTTGGGCAGAGTTTTCGCTCGGACACTTTTTTTACACGATTGTTACTCACCTCAGTCGACTAGCGACCTACTGTCCAGCCTCCACACGGGTTTGGGGAAAAAACTCGGAGAGGCGGCCCCACCTCGGGTTCCTCTTGGTTCACCAGGCTCAAGGGCACCTGGCTACTAAGCCAGGTACTACGTACAACTACGCCACGACATGGCGGGAACCTACTCGGGGGGCAAGTAGGTATACCTAGTCCATTACTGTTTAAGGGTAGGCTTGCGTTCAACAATGGACTTTAAAAAGGATAGTAGGTACAGTACAGTATGATTCGCATTTTTTTTTACCACGATAATACAATTTCAACTGTTATTCTAACTTAGCAAACTTACTCAAAATTAATTTACCCTTGACCGACGAATCGTAATAATTCTATTTGAAAACACCAAAATCACAACTTTATGGTTAACTTCCCTTAATAAATATTTATCGGCCATTTTACATAACTTCCGTGTTGTTTTAGGTTAGCGTTTTGGAGGTATAACAATATACAAATAAACAATGGAGCCTTCAAATGGCATTGGATTTGTTCAATGCAAGTGGAATTCGAAAACCGAGCTCTGTAAGTGAGGATGGTACATTTTCTAATCAAACGTACAGTTAATACCTACTCGAAAACAAATAGTTAATTTCAGAACAACATAATGTATTTGCATGGGTGACTGCGGGTGGCATTTTCCTGAGCGCTACCGTGGCTCGGATGACACGTTAAATTGTAGGTCCCGGTTGTTTTAACCATTTAGTCATGTCGGAGGCCTTCAGGCGGCATAAAAAAACTCTGACACCAGGGCTACCCACCCGGCCCATGCGAACTTACTTACTACACAATAATAAATGTTGTGTATTTATGTAGTGTAGTGTAGTGTTATTTATTATGACTATTTATGAATAATAACTTTATAAGCTATGTATAATCAATTAAAACTGATTATTATTATGATTTACTATTATGATTTTTTTCGGTATCCAATTGCTGTAAATTCAGATATGAATGAATGAATGAATGAATGAACACTTTATTGTTAACACAAATTACAGAAAAATACACAGAAAAGACAAATAAAGAACTTAAAACTAGTGCAACAAAGGGCGGCCTTATTGCTTACAGCAATCTCTTCCAGGCAACCCTTACATCTAGAGAGGAAAATAACAATGATAGAAAAAACGGGGTGAGTAGTAAAGGAGAAAGGAACAAAAAAAAAAAAAAACATTTAATTAGTAAATACATAACAAGTTAAATTTCGAATATATATATTTAGTACCTACATCCTAATACATAAATAAAAAAAAAAATACTAAAAGATAGACTAATAAATACAATTTGATAAAAATAAAAATATATAGCAATAAATAACAACAAAATATAACAACAGATCTAATGCGATGGCACCTGTGACAGATAAAGTTTTTTAACGCTTTCCTTGAAAACAGCAAGAGATGGGGCTTTGCGTATTGGAACAGGCAAAGCATTCCACAATTGGACAGCCTGAAAAGCAAACGACTTGCCATAGAATGTTTCAGAGCGCGCAGAGGGAGACATGAGAGTGAGGTTATCTTGAGACCTAAGAGGAATAGAATGAGAGGAGTGCCAATAGCAGAAGCAATCTTTTAAGTAGCGTGGGGAGGTAGGATTAAATAAGATATTATAGAGTAAAGAAAGAATGTGAGCATTCCGTCGAAGGCGAATAGGCAACCACTTGAGCTTATTGCGAAACTGAGACACGTGGTCATATTTGCGTAAGCCGTATATGAATCTTATGCAATAGTTTTGAAGCCGCTCAAGTTTATCTAACTGTTCCTCGGTAAGATTGAGAAAGCAGGCGTCAGCGTAGTCAAGGATAGGAAGGAGAAGTGATTGTGCGAGCGCAACTTTAGTAGCAGTAGGTAAAAAATTCCGAAGCCGTCTTAAGGAACCGCCAGACGCAAAAAGCTTGCAACTGATGGTTTTCAAGTGTACGTCCCAACTTAAAGTGCGGTCAAACATGACACCAAGATTTTTTACAGAGTCGCTGTAGGGTATGACAGTTCCATTAAATATTACATTTGGAAGATTAGCCCAATCGATTCTGGATACCATATAAGAACTGCCAATTATTATTGCCTGGGACTTAGCAGGGTTGACTTGCAAGCCAAATGATTTGCTCCATTCGATAATTTTGTGCAGATCAGTATTAACAGTGGAAATTGCAGTGTTAAAATTATCGAGTGGAGCTTGAGAATAAATTTGGAGATCATCTGCATAGAGGTGGTAGGAAGAAGTTAGACACTTGGAGATAGAGTTAATGAAGATTGCAAAAAGAAGAGGAGATAAAACGCCGCCTTGTGGTACACCAGCTGTGGTATTACACCAAGAAGAGACAGTGTCTTCGAGGCTAATACGTTGCCGGCGTCCATACAAGTAACTGTGAAGCCAGTCGATCGCCGACGGAGATATGTTAGAGGAACGTAGCAGGGCTAGTAGAATGTCGTGGTCGACGGTATTGAAAGCATTACTGAAGTCTAACAGAGTTAGAACAGTAAGCTTACCGCCATCCATACCCAAGCGGATATCGTCGGTGATTTTAATAAGAGCAGACACAGTGCTATGCCCAGGACGGAAACCAGATTGGAGGGGATTGAGGAGATCATTTTTGATAAGGAAATTGTTCAATTGCTTGTGAACAAGGCGCTCCAGAACTTTGGACAGAAAAGGAAGGATCGAAATAGGACGATATTCGGAGAATGATTTAGGGTTGTGTTTCTTAGGTAATGGTATGATTTGCGCGTCTTTCCATGATGTAGGGAAAGTACCACTGGAGGTGGAATTGTTGAAAAGGACGCATAGGATGGGAAGGACGATGTCCAGGATAGGCAAAAGCATGTTCCGACTTATTTTATCGCCGCCCACCGCATTGGAGGAAATCGACATAATGCCATTCTTAACATCACGTTCGGTGAATCGGCAGAAAGAGAAAGGAGAAAAGTCGGGAGTTGGAATGGAAGAAAGATAATTCATAGTCGAGGTTTTATCCGCATCCGTCATAACGGAAGCGGAAGTAAAGTGTTGATTTAGAGCGTTGATATCAATGTTGTTAGGAGAAGCATTTACACGTGACTTGCCAATTCCCAATGACTTTAGAAACTTCCAGACTCTAGCTGGATTTTCATCATCAACAGAAGCATGAACGTGGCGACGCAGTGCATCCCTACACACCCTATTGCAGTGATTACGGGCCTGAACATACTTGGAATGATTGATCTCGGTGGGATGCATTTTAAATCTTGTCTTGGCTACAGCTTTCTTGTGCATTAAAGTTTTTATGTCCTCAGTGAGCCATGGTGCTGGAAGTTGTTTAATTTTGATAGTTCTTAAGGGGGCATGGACGTCATATAGCTGCGTAATAAGGTCGTTGAACAAGACAACTTGCTCATCTACCGATTTAGCGTCAATGACGGGACTCCAATCGATTTTATGCGCGTCTTCGAGGAGAGCTTCATGATTTATGCCACTAAAATTGCGCTGCACAAGAATTTTAGGTTTAGACTTTGGAGGACGAATTTTATAGGAGAGGAATACCAAATCGTGGTACGAAAAGTTGTCGGCAGCGTATTGCCCATGTTTAGCCACATTGTTTGGTGAAGATACTATGATTAGGTCGAGAAGAGATGGGGAGCAGTTAGGAAAGTGGTGTGTAGCATTAAGAGGGAGAATGTGCAAGTTGCAGGAATTTACTATGGATTCAATAGATGAAGTTCGATGATCTTTTTTAAGGAGGCAAGTGTTAAAATCACCCATGATTATGGAATGATTGTAAGAAGGAATAAGAGTGTGTAATATTTTCTCGAATGAAGAAAAGTAATTTATGGATTTAGAAGGACAATAATAAACTCCGAGAAGTATTTTAGACAGAGAGAGTTGAACCTCAACGAAGAGATGCTCACCGGCATTTTCAGGAGGTGGTTGTGGCGATTGATTTAAAACAGTAAAGGGAATATTCGATTTTAAGTAAATAGCCACACCACCGCCGCCGCGGGTGGTACGATCATTTCGTATGAGGACAAATCCCGGGAGAGAAAAAGACGTTGAAGGAAGAGAAGGCCGAAGCCAGGTCTCGGAAACTAATATTGCGTGAACGTTTTTGTGATCCAGAGATGCCAGCATTTCAGGATAGCATGACGGAATGCTCTGCGCATTAATGTGGACGACGTTAAAATTCTTAGGCACATCGCTGAAACTACATTCCAGAAAATCCGATAACGGAAGTAAACTATTGAAGCTGTCATCAGAGTTGCTAATCAGGGAATTTGAAGAAGCTGAAATGAATTCATCATCACTGTTGCCATCGCTGTCGTTAAAAATATTTAACATTATTATAATAAATAAAATAAAATAAATACCTACACTTAAAATAAAAATAAATAAATATAATAACCTACTAAAAACTCAAGTTACTAAATCTAAGAAAACTGCTAAATTAATCCACCTGCCGGTTGTGTCAGAGATTGCTAAAGCAGAAGAAATACACAGATTTTTTTAAATCATAACTTACGATAAGGTCACAAAACAAAGCAAGAGAAAAAAAAAAAAAAAAAAAAAAAAAAAAAAACGAAAGAATAAAAAGATTAACATTACAAAATAACTAACGGGTCAGACATCAATCGCGCCAAGAAAACTATAACTTCAGGCTCATACTACATTTTACGGTAGTTACAATTTATATATAAAGATAAGGAAAAAAAAAACATTTGTTACTGAAACAATTTGTAGACTAAAAACATAAATAATACAATAATAAAACAATTTACAGTTAAAACTTTAAGAATGAGTCTTAAACCAGTAGTTTCCACGCAAAACCGAAAAAGAGAGAGAAAAAAATCACGTTGACTGACAGATTGACATCATAATGACGTACATGGAAATAGAAAGTGTCATTGTCAGTAATGTCAGTTGTCACAATAAATTACAAACTTTTAGAAAGAAATAAAAACATTGAGTTACCTACTTAAAGTAAAAAACTGCGTGGAAAAACTACTAATAAAGTAAAGAAGTGTACCCTACGTAGTAAAAGCAAGCGTGAACTACGAGTGAAATTACATATATAAAATACGATATGTTATTTATATATTTTTTTTTTATTGATTATCTATTAAAAATTGGGAGAAGCCACTAGCTTTAGAGATACAGTTGTAAGACTAGTTCAGAGCCAGTGGATCCATTAAAGTTATTGTCAAATGTTTGATATCAATAGATAAACATTTGATTTGAAACAAATATACCTACTTAATACATATGTTTGTAAAACATAACAAACGAACTTACAAAGTTAATATACAAGCTTTGGGCAGCTTTTCTAGTCATTAGAGCGTCATCTAAATCAGTAGAGTCTGGCCAACGAAAGCTGTCCAAGAAAAAAGGCGGGAATTTTAAAAAATCAAGAGCTGTTAGCTTGTTTTCTAGTACCTACCGCTCAGCTGATCTCCATGAAATTTAGCATGCACGTAGTTCTATAAACTACGTGCATGCTAAATTTCATGGAGATCCGCCTTTTTTCTTGGACAGCTTTCGTTGGCCAGACTCTATGAGATCCCGCTGCAAAATCATTACACTCATGGCGTGCACTTTTTGCGTAAATGAATGTTTTTCGCTTGAAAAACCGTCACAAAGGTTTATTATTTTTACCATTAGGGACCGGAGTCCTAAAATTTCACCTCACTTTAAAATATTTCTTCATTAGGAGTAAAAATCGTAATTATTTGAAGGATGTTATGCGACAGTAACCCTTTAGGCCATGTTAATATATTTATCTGAGAGCCGCAGGGTGAACTAAACCAGAGCTATAATCTTAAACTCTCATTTTACACCCCGATATAACCATAGGCTGTGGAACAGCAGTAGGGAAAGTGCCTACAAAATATTTTATTATTTTCCATCCATCAGCCATATTACCTATGTCCACCGCCGGATATAGGCTTCCCCTGTAAATTTCCAATGAGAGCAGTCAGAAGCGTTTTTTAGTAGCAATAAATCCCGAGTAACTTTTTGTTCGGCTGTTTGTTATTAGTGACTTTCGGGACCAGTACTTATTCCAGAAATGTAGCGCTCGCAGCGTAGTTTGACTAGGTGTTTGTCAGCGATCACCGAAATTAAGCAACGTTCCGCACGGTCAGTATTTGGATGGGTAACCGCGGCATTTTCCAACTGAGCGCGACCGTGGCTCGGATGACACGTTAAATTGTAGGTCCCGGTTGTTTTAACCGTTTAGCCAAGTCAGAGGCCTTCAGGCTGCATAAAAACTTTGACACCAGGGCTAGCCACCCGGCCTATACGAACTTACTTTATTCCAGAAAATCGAAAAATTTCCAAAAATGTATATTGTAATTAGCGAAATAATTATATACGTTTATCGGGCGTACCTACATATCTTATTTTCTGCGTAGGTTTTATATATCTCAAAGTGACGAGCGCGGTGTTGTACCGCGCAGGGTTTTGAACTTACAAAGTATAGTACAACATTCTGGATGGTGAAGACACTTAAAATTAGGCGAACGCACATTGCCACTAGTTTTGTAAGTCAATCCTTAATCTGGTATGATAGTTGGTATTTTCTAAAGAAATGGACAAATTTTGATGCGTTTTTTAGGTTAAAAACTGATGTAATTGATCTTCCTGGTTTGGTTCTTATTTGATCACGAAAATTGCGGTTAAGTTTTTGTGAATTATTTTACTTGTGAAAAAGAGAGAAACTATAGCTTTTCAATTACAAATTCAACAAAGTGATTCATCATCACTACATACTCGTAGTATAAAACAAAGTCGCTTCCCGCTGTCTGTCCCCATGTATGCTCATATCTTTAAAACTACACAACGGAACTTGATGCAGTTTTTTTAATAGATACAGTGATTCAAGAGGAAGGTTTATATGTATAAATACACCCGTGCGAAGCCGAGACGGGTCGCTATTTTAGCTATAAAATTACAGTAGCGAAAGTGCTCACCGAATATTTTATGCTTTCACTATCAGAGTATTACCATAATAATTTTACTACGTGTTTGACGAGGATCGTCATCTTAGCGCATCGGTTAAGTCTCAGTAAGCAATCATTAGCTAGTTTTCTACTTGGATTGACTTGCGTAGTGTAGGACGTCTACCCAATAGGTGGACAACCTATGATGTCAATGGAAATCCATTTTCAGAAAAGTTTAGGACAGTTCTCGAAAAAAAAAAATGTTTACGTATCAGAAAGCACACCTTATTAACGCTCACTGACAAGGTGAGCAGATTACCTAATTGAGACCACAGCATTGCACTGGTTGCAATTCGTTTGGAAATTTTGGAAATTGATTGAAGAGGTCGATGTCCAGTGGTAGATATACTGCTGCTTCTGAATCTGATGATACAGCTAAGGACGTTGAGCAACGATAGGTGCTTAATTCTTAAATAAAGAAACATCGACGTTGCTGCTTTGGCAAGAATAATAAAATTTTACTTACTCTTAAAGGCATATGACTTACTCGACATAGAAGGCCATAATCGTACCCCCTAGTTGGTCCCCAAAGAAGCGAGGGACAGTTCTCATAACGGCACTACACTCATTATTAGCCTAACATTAAACTATAACACCCAAAACTGAGATGCAATATATTTTTTTGAAAAGAGACCAAGTACCAGGACCGGATCGGACAAAATGAGTTGGGACCAGCTTTCATGGCATACCGTGGGCACTTACTACGGATCTATCTTAAGTTTTTCATATTGGTTGTTCGTTAAACTGTTTATCTTTCTTTCTTATAATAAGCACAACTTTTAACGTTCACTTACAAGGTAGAAAGATTGAATGTTAGCTGCTTACAATCGTTGCTTTTGGAAATCTATAGGACTTAATAATCCTATATTTAACGGTGGATTCATTCTCTGCATGCGTTGATGACGATGGGGACCTATGTTTCAAAGTGAACCTGTTACGGCTGATTTAATAACGACTAGCGACCCGCCCTGACTTCGCACAGGTGTATTATACATATATAAACCTTCCTCTTGAATCATTCTATCTATTTAAAAAAACCGCATCAAAATCCGTAGCGTAGCTTTAAAGATATAAGCATACATAGGGACATGAGGACAGCGGAAGCGACTTTGTTTTATACTAAGTAGTAAAAGTGATGATGATCACCAACACACAATATTTCAATGGTTGAGAAGCTGGTTCTTAAACAAATATTTCTGGGTTTAAAAAGTTAGTTCAAAGACAAATATTTCTTTGTTTAAGAATCTACTTCTAAAGATCTAGATTCTTAAACAAAGAAATATGAACGTTGGTAAGAAAAATAAAATTTCACTTACTACTTCGTAAAGGCAGCAATATCCCTTACTCGACATACGAGTAGGAGGCCATAACCGTACCCCCTAGTTGGTCCCCGAGGAAGCGAGGGACAGTTCTCATAACGGCACGACACTCATTATTAGCCTAACATAAATCGATAGGCCTGCCCGATTACAATTTATGGGCGCAGATAGTAGCCATTTTCTTAGAACATGAGGGCCTTCGGGGCATCTTTCCAGCGTTTTTCGGCAGATGTGGGTTTGGTTAGGTTGTTTATGGGATATGGGCTATGAGTTTGGTATGTGGGTATAGGTAATGTGTTATTTTATTTGTGAGTCAGGTTTGTGGGATGGTATTCGTTTCAAGCTGGAATTGTTAGCCATTTCAAGTTTACCATTGCTGCTTTTGATTTAGTACTTGTACGGCTTGCTAAGTGCAGGGATTTACAAAGGTATATAATTATATTATTATTCATAGTTGTGATACTTTTTAAAGTTCAGTATATATATAGTATATATAGTTATTTACCAAAAGGGTAAAAACGGGACCCTATTACTAAGAATCCGTTGTCCGTCTGTCCGTCCGTCCGTCTATCTGTCTGTTACCAGGTTGTATCTCATATGAACCGTAATAGTCGTCTATCCATTTTTGTATTAGGTATACGAGTCAATTCAGAGTAGTTCGTTTGTCTTATTCTTTCGTTGACAATGTTAATAAGTACCTACACTTATAAAAGACAAAATAAAGACAAAATACTCCAAAATAACTTCAAGGCCCTTAAAGTTTAAAGGTATGTGAGCAGAGTTTCCGGACAGGAAAGACAGGGCAGGCCTATGTCAAGCAGTGAAGGTCAAAATTATGGCGATATGGCTGATGGATGGATGGAGCATCGAAAAAACCAATTAAGTACTCAATTGATACTGCCACTCATTAAGTTTTCGTGATAAAAGGAGTTAATTACTCATCCAATACTATAATTTCTGCCTTCCATTCCTTTTTAAAAATAATGAAGTGAAATCTTAAGGCAAAGTAGAGAAGTTTTGACTCCAATTCTTACGGAAATGTTCAATGACATTTTGAGTACAGAAACAATTCCACAACAATGGACAGAGTCAAACATCATACTTTTGTATAAGAAAGGAGACAAACATGAAATTGGAAATTATCGCCCGATCAGCCTCATGTCGAACATATATAAAATATTCGCTAAAATACTACTGAAACGAATTGAAGGAACACTAGACGAGCAACAACCTATTGAGCAAGCTGGTTTCCGTAAGGATTACTCAGTGATTGACCACATCCAAGTAGTACGGCAAGTTTTAGACAAGTCCAGCGAATACCAAAGAATATACTACATTGCATTCGTGGACTACAGCAAGGCATTTGACTCTTTGTTTCATGAAAGGATATGGGAGGCTTTAAGGGACCAAGGAGTTGAACACAAATATATACGACTAATAAAAAATGTATACATTCACAGTACTGCAAGAATTCAACTAGAAAAGAGAGGAGAACCGTTCAAAGTTGGAAGAGGAGTCAGATAAGGAGATCCTCTTTCTCCAAAAATATTCTCGGCAGTATTGGAATCAATTTTCAGATGTCTGAACTGGGAAAAGCTCGGGATTAATGTGGATGGTGTCTCATTAACGCATCTGAGATTCGCAGACGACATTGTTTTATTTGCTGAAACACCCGAGGACATTGAGCGGATGATTAATGAACTGGCTATTGAAAGCGAAAAGATGGGGCTAAAACTGAATCCAGAAAAAACAAAAGTAATGACAAATGGAAAGAAAGTCACAATAAATCTAGGAAAAGATCAAATCAAATACTCAGATGAATACATCTATCTAGGACAGGTCATAGCACAAAACGATTCTGTGCCCAAGGAAGTTGAAAGAAGAATCACCAGCGGCTGGAGGCGATACTGGGGTCTGAAAGAGGCTATGAAAGATAAAGAGCTTCATATAAATGTAAAAAACAAGCTCTTCAATACTTGCATATTACCAGTCCTTATGTATGGTAGTCAGACGTGGGGTCTAACACAAAGTATGACGAACAAATTGGCAACCTGTCAACATGCAATGGAAAGGAGTATGCTCAATATAAAGAAGTCAGATAGAATGAGAAACCGGGTCATTAGGAATAAAACAAAGGTTATGGATATAACATCTAAAATTAGAAGACTCAAATGGCAATGGGCGGGGCACATGATTAGAGGACAAGACAAATGGAGTAAAAAAGTCACGCAATGGTACCCTAGAGAGGGAAAAAGGAAGAGAGGTAAACCTCAGAAAAGGTGGGATGACGACATTAGACAAGTAGCAGGAATCACGTGGAACCGAGTGGCAGAAAATAGACACGAATGGAAAAGGTTGGAGGAGGCCTTTGCCAACAGGCAAACAGATTTACAAAAACTAACTAAGAAACAAATGTTAGATTATTAAGATTTAAATTTGTATAAAGATAAAATTTGAGTGATTGTATATGTAATTTTGTAAATCTGAATAAAGGGCTTATATATATATAGATATTTACCAAAAGGGTAAAAACGGGACCCTATTACTAAGAATCCGTTGTCCGTCTGTCCGTCCGTCCGTCTATCTGTCTGTTACCAGGTTGTATCTCATATGAACCGTAATAGTCGTCTATCCATTTTTGTATTAGGTATACGAGTCAATTCAGAGTAGTTCGTTTGTCTTATTCTTTCGTTGACAATGTTAATAAGTACCTACACTTATAAAAGACAAAATAAAGACAAAATACTCCAAAATAACTTCAAGGCCCTTAAAGTTTAAAGGTACGTGAGCAGAGTTTCCGGACAGGAAAGATAGGGCAGGCCTATGTCAAGCAGTGGAGGTCATAATTATGGCGATATGGCTGATGGATGGATGGAGCATCGAACAAACCGATTACTCAATTGATACTGCCACTCATTAAGTTTTCGTGATAAAAGGAGTTAATTACTCATCCAATACTATCATTTCTGCCTTCCATTCCATTTTCAAAATAATGAAAATTTTCTCCTCAAACAAAATACTCGACTTGACATCGGGCCGGTGCAAATAACCAAATACAAAATAAAATAAAAACTTGACCGGAATCTTCGTGTCCTTCGAGTGTTTATTCTGTATCCGTCTTATCAGATTCTTTGAAGTAAGCAAAGTGGGACCGTCCTATTGTCGAATCGAACGGGGGTCGCGACACGTAGCGGTCGGGATCACAGTCAAGTGACGACAGGGCCGGACTCGAGGATTATGAAGGGGGAAATATGGGCTTTTTGACCGACGAAACCGAGGAGGTACTCAATTCAACGCGTATTTATATATATTTTTTTAGTGTATAACCACGCTTAACTTCTTACATAGTAGTCTGATTCCGATAATTCTTCTTTAATTGGAAATAGTATACTTCGAAATTGGCCCCATTTAAATTTGATCGAAATAGGCTGAGCCATTTTTGTATATGATAATATATAATAATGTGAAAAATGCTACATGGATCCGTGCGAAATATTCGCGAATTCTGTACACGGTTGAAGTCGGTCTTGCTATTTTTTGCAAAAATAATGATTATATAATATTACGATTACGATTGTTAAAGCTCCATATCTTTTCGTTGAAATATTCTTAAAGATATTAGAATCTATTGTGTAATTTGGTAAATTTATGCGGATACATAAATATGGGAGATAGACGCAAAAAAAACGCGACTTTGTTTTATATTATGTAGTGATGATAGTGAAGAAATTAACAAGCAAACTGATGAGCATCTAGACTTTTAAAATTGGTTGCCTGTAAAGTCGGTATACGGGCGAAAGTTTTACGTGACAACGACTTTGAGACGAATGAGACGAATGAGAGCGAGTGAGAGGCACTTACGTACCTCTCACTCGCTCTCATTGTGAGCGCATAACGTGAGCGGAGCGTAACGCAGTTTCTTGAAGTGTCACTTGGCAAACCAATTTATAAGACGTTGTCACGTCAAAAGTTACTGCCACCTATACAAAACTGCAGCACATGACATTCTTTGATGTAAGCAAAATGGGACCGCCCCATTGTCGAATAGAACGGGGATTGCGGTCGGGATCACGGGTTAATAATTTAGCATATAATATTTTGCCCCTACCCCCATCCCTTAATGCGTCCTTTCTGAAAAGCCTTCAAACGCCAAGACCTTTGGCCACTGTAACGAGATCAAAGGAAGACGCCCGTAGGTACGAGTATATCGTGTCACGTGTATATCTGCGTGATACGAATCTAGAATAATCGCACATTCTGTTCCTGATTGGATACGAGACACAGGCGCAGCGGGATACATTTTCCAATTTAGGCTGGAAAAAGAAAAATAATCGGCCCAGTACGAGTCCGACTCGCGCATGAAGGGTTCCGTACTGTATGGGAGTCCCCCTTAAATATTTATTTTATTTTAATTTGATTATTTGTTTTATTATTACAAGCATGCAGCTAAATATTTTGTATATTTCAGGCATCTACCTGTTACCATTATTGATATCGAGCGAAAACCGGCTAAAATTTTAGATTTTTTGTATGGAAGCCCCTCTTAAATATTATTTTTATTCCATTTTTAGTATTTGTTGTTATAGCGGCAATAAAAATACATCATCTGTGAAAATTTCAGCTTTGATGAGCGGTTCATGATATACAGCCTGGAGACAGACAGACAGACGGACAGCGGAGTCTTAGTAATAGGATCCCATTTTTACCCCTTGGGTACGGAACCCTAAAAACACATTTTTGTAAGCTGACTGTAGTGACTAGAAGTTTGTATATTAACTTTGTATTGTACTGTACTGTACAGCTTTTTTAATGGTCCCTTTCAAGACGTAGGCCGACCCTAGAAGGGTGATTGGTCCATATCCATATCCCCCACGCTGACCCAGTGCGAGTTGGTGGATTCACATACGCCGTCAAATTTCTTCAATATTATGTAGGTTTCCTCAGAATGTTTTCCTTTAATAAAAACTCAATGGTGTCATTAGTACTAGACCACCACGGCTTAGGTACACGAAAAAATGCTAA
Organism: Hypomecis atomaria; assembly: GCA_964007245.1. Taxonomy (NCBI): domain Eukaryota; kingdom Metazoa; phylum Arthropoda; class Insecta; order Lepidoptera; family Geometridae; genus Hypomecis; species Hypomecis atomaria. The sequence goes on along the minus strand of OZ023294.1, from coordinate 3,158,714 downwards.
GTCGATGGGTACACGACATGTATTAACTTAATTTACTATTATTATAGCCATTGAAATAGTAGCTTTATAGTTACATATGTAGTTATTAGTTCAGTGAATCACGGCGTAGATTAAAATCTATAACGATAACACTAAGTTTAATTTGAATGTCTTTTAAAATAACGGCTTAAAACGCATGCTGAAAATAAAGCTTTAGTACTTAACAGTTTACTTTATTGCAGTGGATTAAAATAATCGGCCAAGTACGAGTCAGACTCGCGCACGGAGGGTTCCGTACTGGATGGGAGCCCCCCTTAAATATTTATTTTATTTTAATTTCATTATTTATTATTGAAGGGAATATAAAACTAAATATTCTGTGAAAATTTCAAGCATCTACCTGGTACCATTATTAATATAGAGCGAAAAACGTCTAAAAATTCAGGTTTGTTGTATGGGAGCCCCCCTTAAATATTTATTTTATTTTGTTTTTAGTATTTGTTGTTATAGCGGCAACCAAAATAAATCATCTGTGAAAATTTCAGCTGCCTAGCTATCATGGTTCATGAGATACAGCCCGGTGACAGACAGACAGACGGACAGACTGACATCGAAGTCTTAGTAATAGGGTCCCGTTTTTCTCTTTGTGTACATAACCCTAAAAAAAGGCCGGTACAGTACAATCACAATAATGTTTGATTTGATTATGACCAATATATTTGAGATTTATCCCATAGTTAAAGTTTGTCACATTACTGTTAATGGTAGGCTGGAATATGTCTTTGTTGCAGATAAATACTACACCCGTTTACGTAGGTACTCGTAAGTCAGGTCCACCGTCTTTTCAGCTAGTATATTCAAGAGCTCTCACAGTGACCTGGTTCCAGCGGCAAAGGTAAATTTAAATTGAAATAAATTATGTTTTTTATCTCGCACTTAAGGACGTGATAAAGCGGGGAAGCCGATTTCTTTGACTTGAATTTTTTTCTCAACCGAGGGCTGGAAATTAAGCAGGCTGTACTTCTACGTGATAACTAGATAGGTTTTATATTACAGGGTTATTTCTAATCTATCAGCATCCTTTTAGAGGCTTATTCTGTACATCAAAACTAACAACTTTTGTACTGTGACTTTTGTCAGAACTCAAAAAAAAAAGCAGCTGTTCCATAAATTTTGTAGCGGGTGAACGATATTTTTCTATGGAACAACAATATTTTTTTTCGAATTTTTCAAAAGTCGCAGAGCAACAGTTAGTTTTCATGTACAGAATAAGCCCCTAAAAGGATGCTAATTGATTAGAAAGAACCCTCAAAGAGTTATTTTTATGATAAACATTTCAAAAATTCGTCGCGGATGCAGGACTCGAACCTTGCGTCTTCGGATCACTAGCCCGACGAATTTTTGAAACGTTTATCATAAAAATAACTCATTGAGATAAACCTAGTCTGGGATGCACTATAAAATTAAAATCATTTCAGAAAGAACCCTGTTTATAATATTTTATATGATTACTAAACAGTTGACAGCGAACGTTGCTTAGCTATATAAAATTCTACAGGGGTCAAATTTAGGTCTAATTTTTTTATTTGCTATACGAGGTTACTGTGAATTCATTATCTACCAATAGTTATGCTCGTCGCTATGAACAACTTTCGCTAGTAGCGTGGTTTGACTATGTTTGACAGCGTTTAGCAAAATTCAGCGAAGTTCCGCACGGTCAGTATTTGGATGGGTGTCCGCGGGTGGCATTTTTCAACTGAACGCTACCGTGGCTCGGATTATACGTTTAATTGTAGGTCCCGGTTGTTTTAACCGTTTAGCCATGTCAGAGGCCTTCAGGCGGCATAAAAAACTCTGACACCAGGGCTAGCCACCCGGCCTATACGAATTTACTTACTAGGCGCAATCATGAAGGCACCATTGTAATTATAATAGCTACTTAAGAATATTTCTGTTTCTCTTTCACCTTAGGCATTCGATAGAGAGAAAGCTTTCAAGTTGGTATTAAATTTACGATGGCGCCTTGGGCCCACTATGGTAATTACTATGAAATTGAAAATATATAGATAAAAGCATCTCTTCCACTCTTAGACTATTTCCTTCGAGTAAATATCTACAGAGCCACATTCCCTAAGTGAATGTAGTAAAAAAATGTCCGAGCACCATCGTACATACCTACTTAGATATATTTACATTAAATAATTCACAATGATCCGTTTTCTCTAATCTCGGCGTCACCTAATTAGTGTTTGTAACCGAGCACTCTGGCATCGCGCGGCGTTTTAGTCGACTTGCAATCGCCTTATGACTAACTAAAAAGCCTGCCCACTACGTAGCTTGGGCAGGGTTTTGGCTCGGACACTTTTTTTGCACGATTGCTCTACAGATATTTGCTCGAAGACTGTTTATAATAAATTCGCAGTCAACTCGTAAGTACTTAGATTCGTGGGTCAACCGAGAACACCAAAATAAGTTTCTCTATAAAATACATCTAAAGGGGGATTTACACGGGTGACTAAAGCCACATGATTTTTGCCGCGCGGCGAAAATCGAATGTCTGAACTGTCAAGACGTCAAGTCGCATTGTCATTTAGACGGTCGATTTTTGCCGCACGGCAAAAATCGTGCGGCTTTAGTCACCCGTGTAAATCCCTCTTACGGCTTGGAAAACTTTGTCCTCCAAACAAACCTATTGTAGCTATAGACAGAATCATACAAGCCGGCGGATGTAATAGTAGATTATGTACCAAGAGAACCAAGTCGTGTCTTACGTCACGGGCGACATATTAGACCCTGAGCGTAGCGAGGGACTCTATAGTATAGGCCACTTTTTTTTTTTTTTTTTTTTTTTTGAATGATTTATAGCTGTTGGCCACTGAGGCCTCTACAGCTTACCGGACATGGGCGAGCGCGGAAGGCGGCTGAGCCCTAAGATTAAGTTATAGGGTGCGCGCAAGGGCACCTGAGAAGGTACGGACCTCGGCTTGGGCCGTCACCCGGCGGGGGAGATCAGACTTGCCCGGGCACCCCAGAAGGGGTGTGCCCTGTGGCCCTAATGGGTTGAGCTGGTTGACTATTTGGAGAGAATCTAACCGATCTTCTGACAGATCCGGAGGGTCTTCGACCTCGCCGGCGAGGTCGGTGTGTGTCTGTGTGCCTTTGGTAACCGGCGCCTATACCAAAAACGGAATACTTCCTGTTGCAGGGAGCTGTCGGATCGGCCGACCCCAGCGCCGCAGATGTGACTACGGCGATGGGGTAAAGTAGGCCACTCTCTTACGGTGCCATTTGTCTCGGTCCAGTTCTAATCGTGTCCAGGTTCGACCCGCGATTTTCACTATATCGTCGACCCGTATCTTACAGCTGGACAACCAACGCTCCACTTGCCTTGCCCTAGCCACGGCTAATTACGTTTTTCTTGTGAGTTATTTGCTTATCTACAACTAAATTATTTCCATTCTTATTGTCAAAAACTCTCTTATGCTTAGAAACTAGTTAGTTGAAAATTAAACTACATTATGTACAATCACTATCACTACATAGTATAAAACAAAGTCGTTTCCCTGTCTGTCTTTCCTATGTATGCTTATATCTTTAAAACCACCGGATTTTGATGCGTTTTTTTTTAAATAGATAGAGTGATTGAAGAGAGAAAGGTTTACATTATGTATAATACACCTGTGCAAAGCTGGGCCGGATCGCTAGTTACGAAATAAAATGTTTAGAAAAACATAAAAATCATCCAGACCAGCGGCGTGCGGGAAGGTCCCCAGAACACTGGCCGCGTTACTTACCTATCTTAATCGCAAGGCTCAGGCTTTGAGCAAAGTACACGCCAGCTCTGAGGTTTCCGGAGGCGAGGACTAATCTTTTTGATATTGCTTTGCAAAAGCTCTTTGTGTCAGAAGACCACGGACCCAAAGTTCCTACAGCTAACGCAACAAGCTCGTAATGTGCGTTAAGCTGTGAATACTTTTGGTATTTGTTTCTCTGTGCCACAGAGCTAATACAACCAGAGAGATATCGCTGTTGTGGCTTGAGACAATCTCGACAAAAAATGGGTATACTTGCCCAGAGCTGTCAAAACTGTCAAATATGAATTGAAATTTGACTCTATCGGGAGAAAAACACGGTAACAACCACTGAATCGAGATTTTTTCATATCTCTTTCTAACTCATGCCATAGTAAATCAATGCATCTTCTTCATATTTTCTCACCACATCATCCCTCTGGTTGTAATAGCTCTGTGATCTGTGCCTATTACAAATAAACGACTAAGACTTGGAAAACTTTGTCCTCCAAACTAAACACGAGAACCTATTCTGCGGGAACTAAACTTCCTCTTGTTGAGACGGATGCAAACATTCTCATTAAGAGGTCGAACGCTCGTTACCTATTAACTTGGAGCAATAAATATAACCTTCTCCAACGACCCTCTCGGGGTCCCAATTACGGCTGAAGAGCCTGAAGAACACTGGTTCATCGACCTTGGAGGGTAGATTAGTGAAAAAAATGGTGTGAGAATGTGCCACGTTACTTAAATTATCGTAAGGTGGAAGGGCAAACCGCAAACGAACTGAATTTATTTTTAACCGACTTCCAAAAGGAGGAGGTTCTATGTTCGTGTGTATGTATTTTTTTTTTTTTTGTGTATGTTCATCGTTAATTTCGCCAATTGTGAACTGAATCGAAAAATTCTTTTTTAGTTCAAAAGGGTAAACGCCCTAGGTGGTCCCATTTAAATTTTACTTAAATTATCGTTAGGTGGAAGGACAAACCGCAAACGAACTGAATTTATTTTTAACCGACTTCCAAAAAGGAGGAGGTTCTATGTTCGTGTGTATGTATTTTTTTTTATTTTTTTGTGTATGTTCATCGTTAATTTCGCCAATTGTGAACTGAATCGAAAAATTATTTTTTAGTTCAAAAGGGTAAACGCCCGAGGTGCTCCCATTTAAATTTTACTTAAATTATCGTAAGGTGGAAGAACAAACCGCAAACGAACTGAATTTATTTAATTATAATTGTACAAAATAAAAATTATTTATCATTCTAAGTTTCATGAGCTTGAAAAGTTTTTTTCTAGGTAAAACATTTTTGAATTAGCAGCTTTTTGAGTTTATTGTGGATTTTTTTAATATTGTTCTCTTCTCATAGGTCTTTTGGCAGGCGGTTAAATTTTTTTATTATCATGTATTCTGGTCCTCTTCTGATTATTTAAATTCTTTATTGCGCTGTTTATTGCACTGGCTTTTCGATGAAGGAAAACATCGTGAGGCAACCTACTTACATGCGTAGAAGAAATTCCATGGCGTATGAGAATCCACCACCGCACTTGGCTAGCGTGGTGGTTTTCAATCATCTTTTGTGGGTAGGCTTACGTCCTGCTGTGGACTATTAAAAAGGCTGGTACAGTACAGTGTTGCACTGTTGGTGAGATAGTTCGGAGAATAAGACGTCGTCGTCGTTGATGGTCTGAAGCACACCGCTTTAAGACATTCCTCACAACTCGAAAACTATTTAGCCTACATACCTACATAAAATTTGGCACATTTAATTAAGTCTCTAAGCTGATTAAGAACCCAAAATTTCATAAATTTTGCTAAAACTGTTAATGATACATCATGATATTGACGTTTAAAAACACGTGTTTCATTGACTGACTCACTGACTTATAGATCAAAAACCTAACCCACTTCCAGATGACCTAGAATATTGATATTTGGCACCAAGGTAGACCATCAGGCATATACAAAGAAAAAAATTAACAACTGAAAATGATTGATAATTAGTACTATTAATAATCACTACATAGTATAAAACAAAGTCGCTTCCCGCTGTCTGTCCCCATGTATGCTTATATCTTTAAAACTACACAACGGATTTTGATGCGTTTTTTTAATAGATAGAGTGATACAAGAGGAAGGTTTATATGTATAATACACCAGTGCGAAGCCGGGGCGGGTCGCTAGTTAATAAAGTAATTGTACAATTTACCTAACCAATACTCCAATAGATGGCGTTAGCGTCGCGAGGCACTGAGATTTTCGGTGGATGAACCATGCCATTTGTGATAGTAATATAATACTGGATAACTTTTTCAGAGACAAGTGTACTATGATAATCATGATGTAACAAATAATTATTTCAATAAGTAATGATATCTTATCAAAAACAGATGTGAAATGGGAGCCAAAGTGTCGCCACCAAAAGAATTGAGATCTACACGGGCCAAGACTTCTGTAGAAAGTCCTAAAATTTTAGCTACAAGAATATTCCTGCAAGATTCTAAAGAGATTTACTTATGTAATTCAAGCTCAAGTTTTGATTTGGCTAGTTTTCACGTACAGACAAATACTTATCTTGAAATTTCATACTTAAGTCATACGACAGTTAGTGTAATTTCTGTTTGCACTGTACTTATTCTTAAAACTAGCCAAGTCAAATCTCGAGCTAGAATTACATAAGTAAATCCCTTTAGAATGTTGTAGGTATGTAGCTGAAATTTAGGATTTTCTACAGAAAACTTGGCCCCCGTGTAGATTTCAATTCTTTTGGTTGCGAATTGCCGATACTTTAGCTCCCATTTCACATTTATGTTTTTGATGAGATAGGTAGCTTACCTTTACTTTACGAACTACTTACTTACCCTTACCAATTTAGGTGCATGCTAACTATAAATCTGCATTAAACCTGCACCAAAGTAGTGAAACACCAAATTGAATTTCTCCCCACGGGCGTACTCGTACATGATTTCACGATGAATTTCGCCGCGGTGATTGCATATTGCAAAACCGCGTTCTGCGGTTTCAGGTACCGATATTGCGTCAATATTATTTTGTAATTAATGAGAAATAGTCATGATACAGTTTACGATCAAAAATTGGATAAAATCCAATACACATTACTTATGTAATATGGTCTTAAATCCGTAAATATTCGTCTGTAGGTATGATTTTTTAAGTTTATAGATATTTTCACCAATTGTGAAACTATTTCAAATATTCTATTTTAGTTCAAAAGGGTATACTCCTAGAGTGATTCCATTTAAATTTTATCGAAATCTGACGAGCCGCTTTTGAACATATTAACAATAATGCAAAAATTGCATAAGTGCACTTGGCGAAAATTAATTATTAATACCCACTTATTTTCGTTTCGAGTTAAAGCTTTCCGCTTGCACTTTACTCGTCATTCGTCTTCGTTTTAGCCATAAGACGTCCACTGCTGGATATAGGCCTCCCCTATAGATATCTATTAAGACTGGTTGGAAGTGGCTTGCATCCATTCTGAGGACACCCGTCCGTAGAAAAGCGGTGAAACTTCTACACACTACGTGTACTATAAACAGTACTGTAGACTTATCTGAAACAGGCATGAGGACAGGGTAAAAAAATGATAGTAATAAAATTATAGTTAGATTATCAAGAAATATTGGACACGTATTTTTTTGTGAATCAAATAATAAATATCAGTGATAAACCTTGTCAAAGTTTAGTACCACGGAAGTGGGGGCTCGTGACATCACTTCTCTGTCTAAATTCTAGACTTTTGTAGTCTAGTCGTAACGTTACGCGAAAATTTGACGGGTTATATCTTCATCAATTATTTGTTTGATTAACCAAAGTAAAAATACGTGTCTAAATTTTTTTGTAGCCTATCTGACGAACTAATCATGTTTTTAGGGTTCCGTACCCATAGGGTAAAAACGGAACCCTATTACTAAGAATCCGCTGTCCGTCTCCAGACTGTATCTCATGAACCGCTACAGCTAGAAAGCTGAAATTTTCACAGATAATGTATTTCTGTTGCCACTATAACAACAAATAAAAATAGAATAAAACTAATATTTAAGGGGGAGGGGTCTCATACAACAAATCTAAATTTTTAGCCGTTTTTCGCTCGATATCAATAATGGCAACAGGCATACAACATTTAACATTTAACTGCATGCTTACTTAGTAACAAATAATTAAATTAAAATAAAATAAATATTTAAGGGGGACTCCGGTACAGTACGGAACCCTTCGTGCACTAGTCCGACTCGTACTTGGCAGATTATTTATTTTAGCCATCATGCCTATTGTGGGTATATTAGAAATCATAGGTACAATCCCACATTTTGTCCCTAAAACTGTATGTGTAGGTACGAACACAAGTCATCTCATACATCATTGAGGCCCCGATTTGAAATCCTATGCCCGATTTACCAATTGATATATGCGTCCCATTTCAAATCGATACAAATCAATTATTCCATCCTTGGACATAAATCGAGATCTGACTCGCTTCCCGATTGGTGTTATTGCTCCATAGAGATATAGAGAGAGGCTTCATTTTACGCAGCGCTCAAAACATTTATGTAGGAATACCTACAGCCTGTTACTTTGCAAAGTGCAGGGACAGGTGCAGCTTTCGGAGGTGGATTACCTACTCATAATTATAAACAACTTTTACTATGATTTGATTGATTCTATAATTATATAATCAAATACCACAGAGTCACATAGGATATTGGACACATACATATATAAAATTATAAAAAAAAAACACATACAGGTATTTCTGTTTTACGAGATCCATCCAGATTGTCAGTAAAGTATTCCTGCTCCATCTTCACATTGAAAGGCCCTGACATGTTTACGCGTGCCTCTTACTCTCATTGAAACTGATCTTATTACTGAGATTTGTATTTTCACATTCAGCAAGTACACTATTTGAGAATATGCATTTCCCCATTTCTCATTCAACTTTGATGCAACTTTTACTATGGAGCCAACCCCGAGATAGCGAATAAAATGAGTTGTTCCGTAAATTTTGTCGAGAGTAAGTGAAAAGCGGTTTTTTTCATAATTTTGGGGTTGTAAAATTGTTCGTTATGATGATTCTGTCTAGTTTGTTTTGAATGTTCGTGGAAGATGTGACATGTCGTCGCGTCTAGGGCGAAACTTTTATTTTATTATTTATTAAACTTTTATTTTTTTAAATAAACTAGCGACCCGCCCCGGCTTCGCACAGGTGTATTATACATATAAACCTTCCTCTTGAATTATTCTATCTATTGAAAAAAACTGCATCAAAATCCGTTGCGCAATTTTAAAGATATAAGCAAACATGGGGACAGACAGCGGGAAGCGACTTTGTTTATACTCGTACTAATATACGTAATGATGATGATGGTGAAGTTCCGTGCTAGACGAGACGACATGTCACGTCTCCCGCGATCTGTTTATCGGACGAATTGTAAATATTCATCGGGTCGCATCCCTATGGGCTGAATCTGGAATTTTCGGGATAAAAAGTTCATACTTGAAGCCTGGGTGTCGCGAAATTTTACCAATCACGTCACATCACATAAATTATGTGGAAGTTTGTGTAAGTACGGGATTTAGGCCTTACACTTGATACACAACTAACCCTAATAGTGACAAGGATGCCATATTAAGCCCGATTATAGAGGCGCCAGCGTAAATTTAATAGCAACGTAAAAAGCATTCTCTCTATCGAATGCCTCAAGTGAAAAAGAAACAGAACTATGCTATTTAGCTAATATAATTACGCTGGCGCCTCTGTAATCGAGCTTATTGTCTTTCTACTACGCTCTAGTGCGCAGCAAGCTTGAATTCAATACGTTAGTATGGGACCTTCGAGCAAATATCTAGAGAGTCACAATCGTGCAAAAAGTGTCCGAGCCAAATACCTGCCCAAGCTAAGTGGGCAGGCTTTTTAGTTAGTCGTAAGGCGATTGCAAGCCGACTACAACGCCACGCGATGCCAAAGTCAAAGCTTGCAATCGCCTTAGAGATTCGAGAAAACGGGTCATTGTGAATTATTTAATGCAAATATCTAAATCGGTATGTATGAAGGCGCTGTTGAAATGTCGTCACAGCAGAGCAGGCAGCGGGCCGAAAGTCTGAGGAAGGCGGAAGGTTTGGCACGCCGGGATTCCTCACCTCACACACGTGTAAATTAAACACAATGAATCCGCTTGGTGTTGTTTAATGAGATCAGCATTAAAGAACGACAAGGGCTGTAATCTAACACAATTAATCAGCCTTATTGCACTAACAAAAATACATAGAGACTGGACGCTGTAGAAAACATTGTAGGCACAAGATAAACGAAGAATCTAAAAAAGTACTGTGATAAGATGTCGGCAGGAAAAAGGAAAGTAACAGTGTTGCCAATCATCTATCACAGCTGTCACAATTTGGCGTGACATTCATGCCGTATTTGCCATGAGAGCATAATATATTTCTACAGGCGCTCGGACATTTTTTAACCACTTTCACTTATGGACTGTGGCTCTGTAGATATTTGTTCGAAGAATGGGACCCATGAAATAAGTTATCAAGATGAATATCTTTTACTTTGCATTAAAAAAAAAACCAACCATGAAATTGCGAACAAATGCCTGATTTATAAAAGAAATCATTGCTATTTACAGATTAAATGACAGTACGAGAAGTGCAGTTGATTTCTTTTACGAATTTGGGGTAGATTCTAAATTGAAAGTAATTTATGTTATTTAACAGTAATTCGACTTGTACGCGAATACTTGTATTATTATGCTGTGCGTCTGATATTTTTCGCCACCGCACCCGCGTGTCAACGTGAACAAGCACTTAATCGTGATTACAAGTCTACGTTTTATCTTTGAATTAATTGAACCAGTGTGTGTCAAGTAGGAGTTTTGCAAATCAAATCGAATTACTTTTACGCCGCGTTGACCGAGCGCGCCGAGTACACACGCGAGCACATTGACACACACGCTTGAGTTAGCCAATCACTGACGTTGCCGCGGTTGTGTTGGATCGGTTTGGCGCTCGTTACATTACCGTAAAAAATACTCACACTTAGCTATTCTGTTTTCTGTACGTGACACAAGATGGCGCTGTGCCATTTCCATAGAAATCACATCAAACGTTGACGCGATCAAGTTCGAGCGAGAAACTCCCACTTAGCCCTCTGCTTAGGCAGTCGGTTAAAAAGAAACAACTACTCATTAAAAACAATAAGCTATATTTATTTAAACGATCCAACATTGCTCACACTTGACATGAATTAAATATTTAATTAAATTATATATTTCATTAGATTAAAATCAAGAAAACGATGAGAATCCATATCAATATTTACAATTTTTTAACCTAATAAATATATTTTTTACAAACGATTAACCTAATTTGATGATTTAAACTCATCGATATGATTCTGGAAGATATTTTTTTTTGGTAAATTCTATATTTTTTTTCTATTAACTAGGGATCTTACTTATAAAATTTCTTGATAGTGCAATTATTATTCACACTTTTGATTCAATTAGTTTAAATTTAAAGGAAATAATTTAAAAATTGAGTACAAATAAATAAGAGCTGCCTGCGATTAAAATATTTAGTTTAGCAATAAAATAGAAAGTAATAATAATAAATAATTCTAGGTATATCATGTGATAAACTTGTAGGTAATATTCTGAAATTTTGCTTTTAGTTAAATTTATCATTTAGTGTTATAATATTTTTTTACCTTTATTACAATACTAGCTATCCGCCCTGGCTTCGCACAGTTGTATTATACATTAAACATTCCTCTTGAATCACTCTACCTATTAAAAAAACCGCATCAAAATCCGTTGCGTAGGTTTGAAGATATAAGCATATATACGGACAGACAGCGGGAAGCGACTTTGTTTTATATAATACTATGAAGTGATGTTGCACTGTAAGTATCTCACGTTTAAAACAACAATTATTTTATCATTAAAACGCTTGGAACAGATTTTGCGTAGGTTTGAAGATATAAGCATATATACGGACAGACAGCGGGAAGCGACTTTGTTTTATATAATACTATGAAGTGATGTTGCACTGTAAGTATCTCACGTTTAAAACAACAATTATTTTATCATTAAAACGCTTAGAACAGATTTTGCGTAGGTTTGAAGATATAAGCATACATACGGACAGACAGCGGGAAGCGACTTTGTTTTATATAATACTATGTAGTGATGTTCCACTGTAGGTATCTACACGTTTAAAACAACAATTATTTTATCATTAAAACGCTTAGAACAGATTTACTTTAGGGTAGCACTTTAAAAACTTTTATAAGTAAGACATTATTAATTTTAACTTAAACTAATCAATTGTTGGCATTTCATGGAATTTTACAATTAATTTGTCTTTTATTTACACGTCACTCTCTCCGAACTCTCGTTGCTATCTCTGTGGTACCTGAAAATTAAAAAAAATACGATTAGAGCAAGCTAGTAGTTTGACTATAGCTCATCAGCAAGATATATTTTGGCTTAGTTCAAGGCAATCAGATAACTTTGTATCGACTACCCCTTATTGTGTGACAACACGTCATGTTCAATTCAATTGAAATTCAAGTGATTGAAATGACGACTGATTTTATTTTATTTACTAGGCACTCAAAACAGAGTACAGAAAATACATGATATAATATTTGTTTATAATTTGTGACCGTACAATTGTTTGAATTACTGTATTGCACTGCATTATGGTTTGGAGGCGAAATCTTTATACGTATTACTTCTAAATTGTCTGAGACTAAAGCGTGTGCTACACGGTATTAAACAGCGGTTTGAAACAGTCTAAACAGTTGTTTTATGCCACATTTCAAGTGACATTCAAACGCCCTTTGCAGCACGGCTTGCGTTGCAAACCACTGCCAGAAGCGATGGTTTGAAATCGTCTAGCCGCTTGTTTAAAACCACGCGAACGACAGTCACGCTGCGGCAGCGAGCGCGGGCGCACGTTACTACGTTTCAGCTACCTGATATTCTTAGAAAGTTATTAATGTCATCAAAGTCCAGAAAATTAATTAAGTTTATCTTATGACTAAGGGTTAATCTCTCCTTTAATCATCGCTTCATCCATATTCTTTTTTTTTCCGTGCAACTGCACACAAAATGGCAAGACTCACTCCAACTTTTTGTTGTACAGATAAGCAAGGCCCATGACTTCGTTGTACTATAAAACAATGTAGGTACGTGAACGAGATTACAACACGTCCTATACGCGCAACGTTTTTAAAAACACTGTTGGTTTCAAACCATGTAGCCGGCAATTCGCATCTCACTTCTGTTCAAAGTGACCTTGGTTTCATACCTCATTTCAAACCGTGTATCATATGCTTAAAGTCCGAACAAATCGAAATCCAGCTCATCAACGTCATCGCTATCTCGGGCGCTAGAGCGACATACATTGTAAGAGCGGCACATTCGAGAGACGGTCTGTTGCTGGTCATGTTACTCTTATGCCAAAGGTTTATTGGATTGAAAAGTAACGAGATTTTCTCAATCTAAATAATGTGTTAAAGTTAATCAAGCTAAGCAAATCTGAGCAGTCCACACTACAGTTTACAGTTTTGTGCAGATACAGTAGTTCGCTGACCTGCCTTTTCGCGAGGGTTGTAAATTTAAAATAGTTAATGCGATCGCTATAAGATGGGTATCTACGCGACAAACCAAAACGACGAAATACAGTCGTATATGATGAAATACATTAGTCTTATGTAAAGAAATTCATTGTGTATTCCAAGAAAATACTTCAAATCTAGCTGAAAAATTACTTTCAAATTCGTGGTCACAAAGTTTGCGTTAGATATTTAACTTCAGCATTTTACATTATTACAGGACTCTTTGTATAGGGTTCTTGTAGCGGCAGAACTGTAATGTAAAGTCTGCTGGGTTAGTAATCATATTTTGTCAGTTAATTTTATTCTGTTGCTAGTCCGTAGTGTTTTAACGGAGTATTTTAACAAGAAGGCACTTAGTTCAAGATTTGAACACAAGATTTTATGGATGTGGTTTTTTGCGACATAAACGGCAAGTTTAAAAAAAAAAAAAACAAGTTATAAAACAAGTTAGAAATAGCAAGGGAGATCCAATACTATAAGGGTTTAATATTTTTCATTTTGAGGTATGGTATCCTAAAAAAACAAATTTTTTTTTTTTTTTTTATTCTGAATAGGTTTGCGTTTGACCACATACTGCCTGTTGTTAAGCAGATATGCGGTCTAGGTTGTAGCACGCTTACCTAGAAGATACCTATTTACTCGGGATTTGAAGACGTCCACATTGTACTTTAGCGGGAAGACAGACCCAGGCAAAGCATTCCACATTCTGGCTGTTCGTATGAGGAATGAGGATTCGAAACGCTTGGTTCTAACGCGCGGAATGTCCACCATAAAAGGGTGGCGCTTTGGTCGCGTCTGTCTAGCCGTACGATAGAAGAAAGGGGCAGGTGGGATCAGATTGTGCAACTCCTGGGCGCACTCTCCGAAGTGGATCCGGTAAAAGGCCGATAAACACGCTACTTTACGTCGATGCTCGAGACTTTGCAGCTGCGACATAGTCAGAGTGTCGTTGTCGATCAGCCTCTTGGCTCGCCTCTCAATCGACTCCAGAGCCTCCAGTTGATATTTGGCGGAGCCATCCCAAAGGTGAGAGCAGTATTCCATGCACGACCTGACTTGAGCTTTATACAGACTAAGCAGTTGCTCAGGTGTGAAATACCGTCTCACCTTAGAGAGAACACCAAGTTTTTTGGAAGCTAATTGGGCCTTTGACTCTATGTAAGAGCCAAAGTTAAGAGTCGATGAGAGTGAAACGCCTAATAGTTCCAAGCTGTCAGTTACCGGAACGGAGACACCACGGAAAGCGGGAGACAATTGGAAGGGCCTCTTTTTGGCCGAAAACAGACAGGCTTGAGTCTTCGTGGCATTAAACTTGACCAGGTTAGCATCACCCCAGTCAGAAACCGCCTCCAGACTCAAGTTAATTAAATTTATAATAATAAAATTTATTTAGCCCGACCTCTAGAGTAAAATAACTTGATTTATTTATTTTTTAATATAAAGTGGGAATGAGACAGCCGTGCCACAACTAAAGCAGTTAATAACTATAGGTTTAAAATACATTATGAAAGTAGATAACTAGACAGGAAGCAGTGCTGGCAATTTGCCCAAACTTTCGTGCTTACAATTAATTTGGATGGTTAAAGCACTTTATTTTGTTGAAACTAATGAAATAAAACATGCTTATTTCGTTTGTTATGGTAAAATAGTTTTGTTTTTTTAAGTATCATATTGCAGTTAAAACGCAGGTTGAATTTTAGCGTCCCACATACAGCAACGGCCTGCCGCTGCGGCCTAGTCGTCAACCAATCACAGATCTTAATTTGAATATATCGGCTACTATGATTGGTCGAACACTAGGCTGCACCTGTCAGCGGGAAGCTTTAGCAGGGACATTTTTTTCGGCATAAGTAGTTTTAATGTGTTAGGTGCATTTACGTTGTTTTATTTGTAATTATTAATAATTTCAACAAACCTTTACTATAAGGCGAAACCTAAAATAATGCTTTCCGTTAAAAAAATACACCTTTTTTCGAGTTTTCACACGGTTGACTACAATCAAAATTTGTCAAAACAATGAAAAAGACATCTTAATTAATTCACGGTTATTTCTAATCAATTAGCATCCATTTAAAGGATTATTCTGTACATCAAAACTAACAAATTTTGTTCTGCGACTTTTGTCAAAACTAAAAAAAAATTGCTGCCCCATTATGAAAATATCATACCCGCGACAAAATGTAGGGAACAGCTGATTTTTTCTTGAGATCTGACAAAAGTAGCAGACCAAAAGTTGTTAGTTTTGATGTACAGAATACGCCCCTAAATGGATGCTAATTGATTAGAAGTAACCCTGTATATAGTTACTATCTATATAAGTATGTATTTAAAAATAAGTATATGTAGTATATCAGTCTCTGGCAGCCATATCACAAGCTTTGCTTAGTTTGGGGTCAGAGGCCGTGTGTAAAATGTCCCCAAATATTTATTATTTATTATTATTATTAAATGATAAATAATCAATATATTTTACCACATCGTCGTCGGGCTGCGGAGTGAAGTAGGGCGGCTTGTGGACCTCGCTGGGCGCCTCCCTGATGGTGTAGCTCTTGTTGTCGGTGGACTCTAGCACCACGCGCGGCGGCTCACTCTCTGTGCAAGCAACAAGTCAAATCAATTGTCGGTGGACTCTAGCATCACGCGCGGCGGCTCACTCTCTGTGCAAGCGACAAGTCAAATCAATTGTCGGTGGACTCTAGCACCACGCGCGGCGGCTCACTCTCTGTGCAAGCAACAAGTCAAATCAATTGTCGGTGGACTCTAGCACCAGGCGCAGTGGCTCACTCTCTGTGCAAACAACAAGTCAAATCAATTGTCGGTGCACTCTAGAACCACGCGCAGTGGCTCACTCTCTGTGTAGACAACAATTCAAATCAATTGTCGGTGGACCCTAGCCTCACGTGCGGCGGCTCACTCTCTGTGTAAACAACAAGTCAAATAAATTGTCGGTGGACTCTAGCACCACGCGCAGTGACTCACTCTCTGTGTAAACAACAAGTCAAATCAATTGTCGGTGGACTCTAGCACCACACGCAGTGGCTCACTCTCTGTACAAACAACAAGTCAAATCAATTGTCGGTGGACTCTAGCACCACGCGCGGCGGCTCACTCTCTGTGCAAACAACAAGTAAAATCAATTTGTCGGTAGACTATTGCACCACGCACGGTGGCTCACTCTCTGTGCAAGCACCAAGTCAAATCGGTCTTAAACTATTGGCAATTTTCGTGATAAAAGGAAAATAGTTAAGTTAGGAGTAAATAAAAGAGATAATACATAACTAATATAAATTAAAAATTTAAAAAAAACCCCCGACACATTGACAACCATTTTGGACACATTTGTAGAATTTTGGTTCTTCCATCCCCACTTTAACCCACCATAACTCTTAAACGGCTCAATCGATTTTTATAAAAAATAGCTAAGAACACTCTCGATTAAGTCTCCTTTCATCAAAGGATCAGAAGGTTCGGGCGCTATGATGCCACAGACAGACAGACAGACAGACACACAAACAGACACGTCAAACTTATAACACCCCTCTTTTGCGTCGGGGGTTAAAAAATATATAGAGCTCAGGTCATCACCTTGCACGGTATTTAATTATTAGTTTGTTTTAGAAAATGATGTCCGTTTATAAATCGCTGTCCGTTGGTCCGTCTGTCTGTCACCAGGCTGTATCTCATGTACCGTTACAGCTAGAAAGCTGAAATTTTCACAGATGATGTATTTTCGTTGCTGCTATAACAACAAATACTAAAAATAGAATAAAATAAAAATTTATACAACAAACGGTTCCCATTCAACAAACGTTATGTTTAGGAGTTTTTTTGCTCGCTATTAATAACGGCAAGAGGAATGGGGCTAAGGGGGCTCCAAAACGGTACGGAACCTTACGTGCGCGAGTCCGACTCGCACTTGGCTGATTTTCATATAGTAAATCAGGTAGATAGATTGAAAACACTGAAATCTATGGGCGCCTCCCTGATGGTGTAGCTCTTGTTGTCGGTGGACTCTAGCACCACGCGCGGCGGCTCACTCTCTGTGCAAGCAACAAGTCAAATCAATTGTCGGTGGACTCTAGCACCAGTCCTATTTTTAGGCCTTCAGGCGGCCTAAAAACTCTGACACCAGGGCTAGCCACCCGGCCTATACGAACTTACTTACTTACTGAAATCTACTGGTATTTAGAAGTATCTATGTAGTTCCCCAAGCGGACGCCATAAAAAGTTTAGTCTCTCTCACTACAAAAAGCTAATTTTAGACAACCAGGCCAAATTAATTAGTTTTTTTGTCGTGCTGAAAGCAGGGAGGAAAATTTTATGATGCTTCGTATCCACAGTAATTCACTGTTTTTTGTTTGTTTCATACTTTTACAGGTCAAACACCGGTATTTATTTCGTAATAAAAACGACAGAGCGTGTATTTGATTCATGCAACGTGGGTTCCGTATCAAAAATATTTATTTCTTCAGTTTACTTATCATTTTTAACATTTTTGTTATGATTTTAACGAGACCCTATTGCTAAGACTCCGTTGTTCGTCTGTCTATCACCAGGCTGTACCTCATGAACCGTGATAGCTACAACGTCGAAATTTTCATAGATGACTTTTAATTTCTGTTACCGCTATAACGAGAAATAGGTACTAAAAACAGAAAAAAATTAAGGGCTCCCATACAACAAACCTGAATTTTAGCAGTTTTTTGCTCGATTTTTATCTCGGGTGTAGTGCTCGTTTCAGGCAAGTAGCCAGGTTCAGTAGCAGAGTTTAATAAAGGTATGTTTCCGAGTTTTTTTACTAAATGAATGCTAACTATGTATTTTGAAATTTGCGTAGGAGAGAGATATGATACCCTAAAACTCTTCTCTTACCTACGACCGTGTTGTACTAATCTAATTGTACTGTAGTCATAATCATTTATTCATAAAAGCATTTCAATAGTCATAAAAAATCACATTTATTAATCATAAAGGAATAATGTAATGTGATTGATACCTTTTTGGCCTAAAACTGAAATATGCCGGCCAAATAAACACTGAATCACACAAGTCGGCGGATGTGAAGTTAGCTACAAGCTGCGCGATATCCAATCAAAGCGTAGCTTTATGTGAGCTGCAGTCAGGATTGGATATTACACAGCCTGTAGCTAACTTCACATACGCCAGCTTGTATGATTCGGCCTATAGCACAAATAGCATATGTAAGCCTATGCTACAATAACTACTTAGCCAAATCCAACACGTCGACTTATTGCGGATTGGTAGATTCACAATCACATATATACTAGTATAATCCTCTTTCATTGTTTTACGGTAGCGCTCGTAGCGTAGTTTGACTAGGTGATTGTCAGCGATCACCGAAATTAAGCAACGTTCCGCACGGTCAGTACTTGGATGGGTGACCGCGGGTGGCATTTTCTAACTGAGCGCTACCGTGGCTCGGATGACACGTTAAATTGCAGGTACCGGTTGTTTTAACCGCTTAGCCATGTCAGAGGCCTTCAGGCGGCCTAAAAACTCTGACACTAGGGCTAGCTACCCGGCATATACGAACTTACTTATTGTTTTACGTACGGATCCCTAAAAAGTATTACTAATTATTTATCCGGACATCGGGGTGAAAAAGCTTAACATCGTTTAGCGGCTCAAAATAATAACTCACAAATTACGTTTCACTACAGCCGCTGAAACGGAAAATCCGATTTTATAGCCAAATATAATTTTATCCCAATCCATTTATAAGCTACTTAACTGATATGTCCACAGGACGGAAACAATTTCTGTTTTAAAGTTATTTTTGTATGAGCCCAATTTTCGTTGAAGTTGTAAGGTTTATAGTTGCGTGAAATATTTGTATAGGTACTACATATACTATAGGTACCAACTTTTGGTGGTGCAGAAATTTGAATGATCAATATTAATTTGTGTGGGCCAATGTTTTTGTGTGTGTTATTTTCCATTTCCAATACAGCTCATACTAAAAGTGTTAAGAGCAATTAAATTGCTTTTACTCCTACCATTATAAGATACTGGTAGTGGTAGGCTAGGTAAGGTACTTTTTTTTTGTATGTTCGTCAGGTCTTCCTCTGACAATTATATAGGTCAGAGTCGTTGTGTAACAAACATTATTGCATTACTGTACCTACTTTTTTCATGACAATTAACATTTTATTGCAACAAGAACTAAGGCTAGAATATGTGGCAGGGTTTTCGGGCGCGCGGTACTTAGGTGAAGCGCTAGGAGCAACGCGCGAAATCATTATTTTCGAGTTTTTTGCAGTTTCAAGGCTTTATAAAAACTAATTTTGCGGAAGTAAATTACTTGTTTTAACATGTTACATACACCAAAACACCCTTATAAAAGTCAATCCATGTCAAAAACGTTGATTGAATTAAAATTATGATGAGATTGATCCAATTGACAATTTTCGCAAAATTAAACCAATTTAAGTGATAATTGTGGCCGTTAAAATTAAATAGAAGCTATTCATTACATATCGCAAAAACAGTTTTCGTAAATTCTAGGTGAGTAGTAAATACATCAATGAATTGCTGAAAATCCAAAAAAACTTGAATTTCGCGAGCTTGCTCCACCAATCGAAAGCGTCGACTTGCCCCGCGTTTTAAGAGGTTCAATTGTATGAAGGATCATTTACTGTCTTTCGCTTATATACCTACATTCAGTCGTAATAAATCTACTAACTTTATCTACGCTTTCTTGAATAACTATTTTTGCTTGGACTAAATTGACGAACAGTCTTTAACCTAACCCTTTAAGCTTTAGGGCTGAGAATGCCAGGTTTGGTCTCATGGCTTATGGGCTGCAGGGTAGGCAATCAGGTACTGCTTGCGAGTGTCGAAATGCATCACGCTCTACGAAGAACGCTTATTTGAAGAGTTATTTAAGTTTGACCTAAACTGAGGTGTCACTGAGGTGAACTTAGTTTGTCATTATGTTCATCGGTTTTAGAGATGGAAAAACCAGTTTCTTGTTTTACGGCGGCGCGGTAATGCCTCCATGTTGATTTGACCCATGCTCTGAAGGGTAGTTTGCTTGAATTATTATCGTTTGGTCCAAAACAGGCTTTAACCTACCAGCTTTAGGGTTGAGAATATCAGGTTTGGTCTCTGGCTTGTCGGCCGCGGGGTAGGCAATCAAGTACCGCCGGCCTTGAGCGTCGACTTGCACCACGCTCTGCGAGGGGCGCTTGCTTGATGAGTTGTTGTCGCTCCGCCTTTGTAGAAAAAAAGGAATTAATGCAGACTTAGACTTAAGTTCTCAAATCAAAATAGATTTTTAGATGCAGGTGGTACATTAAGCTTGCTGGCGCATATCTCCATTTAAGAAATTTACAGGTCCGACAGACAGTAGTTGCGTATTACGTACGTAAACTCATTCACTGCATTTCAATTTGTAAGTTGTTAAGGTGAAATCCAATGAAAAAGAGAGGAAATAAAAATAAACATTCATTAACTAAAATTGGATGCGGATTGGCAGGTTGAAGTGGCAATGGGCAGGGCACATAGCACGGAGGACTGATGACCGATGGGGTCAAAAAGTCCTCGAGTGGAGACCACATACCGGCAAGCGCAGCGTAGGACGTCCACCTACAAGGTGGACGGACGACCTCATTAAGACCGTAGGATCGCGCTGGATGCAAGCCGCTACCAACCGGTCTTATTGGAGATCTTTAGGGGAGGCCTATGTCCAGCAGTGGACGTCCTATGGCTGAAAGGAAGGAAGGAAGGAACTAAAATTGGAAATGACTAGATTCACAGGCGAACCAAAGTTACTAAGTGTAAGAGAATCCGCCTGTTTCCCCTAATTTAGTTAGTGGGTGATCTTGTGATCTTGGGCGTAGTATAAAACAATTTATAAGCACCGAATAAGTTTATCTACTTGTATTCAAATAGTTATCGATATCAAAAGATACGGTCGCGCGCAATTGCGCGTTGCCTGTCCAATCTTCGCGTCGCTAGTGTTGTGCAGCGCGTCCGTCGCGCGTTAGGGTTGTACCGCTATGCGATTCGGAGAAGCGAGTGTGCAGCTAACATAAGATAGCCCAGTGGATTAGTAATTAGATATAGTAGTGGGTGGGGTACATAGCTCAAAGAAAGGATGACTGGTGGGGTCGTAAACTGTTTGAATAAAGTCTCGTACCGGCAAGCGCAGCGTAGGACGTCCGCCGATCAAGTAAACCAACGATATAATTAAAACCGCAGAAACGGTCTAGTTACCCGCCGTGTCCAACAGTCTCAGTTGTTAATGACCTTAACTTCTGGGTTAAAGAGGCGTGGATTCGATCCCCACCCAGGGCAAGTATTTATGTGAAGAACGTTGTTTGCTCTATGTCTGTGTGTTATATGGTTACTATCTATTTAAGTATGTATTACAAAATATGTTATATGTAGTATATCAGTCTCTAGCAGGAATGTCATAACTTCACAAGCTTTGCTTAGTTTGGGGTCAGAGATCGTGTGTAAGATGTCCCCAAATATTTATTATTATTTTTTGGAATTCCCCTGGGGACGGCTATGTCTATCTATATAGACATCCTATGGCTGATGGATGGATGGAACTATCATTGGAAATAAAAAATTAAAAATCAGTAATGGTTATTTTTGTAATAGCGATAATAATAAAACAGTTAACAAATACTTTAATTACCTGCGAAGAATAAGAGCCACGATGGCCCCGGCGGCGGTGAGGATGGCAGCGAGAGCGGCAAACGCGGCTGCCACGGGGAACTTGCTCTCCGCTCGGGTTGTACTTTCTGCCAAACAAGTCAATAAGTAGATACTTACATACAAACCTTTCCTATTTATAATATTAGTATAGACAACAAAGCTACACTACTACTACATAATAAAGCATTGGATCATCCACAGAACTTTGAAGGTCTAAAGATAATCCAAATGCTCAAGCTGCCAGTTGGCAGCGTGCCCAGCATGCTGGCTGCATTGCCACGCTGAATGGCAATGCTTATGCGTTGAGCCAAATAAACACCAGCATTTTGGTCACGCGTCGCGTCTACCAGACGCTCCAAAAGAATAAGAATTAGATAAGTAGATTATTTTTCTCTCTTTTCAAGCTTTTATTTAGTTTCACATGTCCCGTTGTCTGTCGGTCTGTAATCAAATCTTGCATGTTAAATTTGATCTCCTTCCCGGTTACCGATTGAGCTCAAATTTTGCATACATGTGTAAATCGCGTGACAATGCAATATTACGATGACATGATGGTGATCTGATGATGGAGCTGGAAAGTGGCTAAAGGAACTTAGCAACGAAACGACACAACCTCATGAGTTTGGGTTCATTTGAATGATCTTGGCGAGCAGTTTGTCTTTCAATGGTAACCAAGGTCTAATGATGGAGCTGGAAGGTGGTCATAGGAACTCTGTAATGAAATGACGCAACCCTATCGAGTTTCAGCTCGTTTGATCTTCTTATCTCGTTCTAGTCTTGACGAGTACTTGTTCAGTAAAAGCTTGTTTTTTTTAAAAAAAAAAAAGTTTTTTTTAAACATGTAATACGTTTTCACGTAGAAAATATTGACAAAATGACTAATTAATTTCCCTGGAACTCTAAAGTCTTTTTCCTGTCTATGCTTTGCTACTGCTGGGCAAAAGTTTTCTTTATGGCCTTTCGTAAGATACGAATTCTTGCAACCTCCTGCTTACTCCTCTAAAGTCATTAAGTGAATAAAAATAAAGTTCAAACACGGCAAAAATTATAATGTCCCTACTCGACTACTCATAGTAGGTAATTATTGTACGTATATCTCAGACATCTTGTTGAAAATTATAATAAGTTATCAAGTGCGTGTTGATACGTATGTCTACGATAGGCTTCCGTAGATGGTGACGATGGTTATGATGATGATAATAACAGATTTTATTATGTTTTAAGATGTTTTTTTTTTTTTAACCAGGCAAAAGTGCCTTTATTAAGTACAACAAAACTACACTACTATTACATAAAAAGCATTGGATCATCCTCAGACCTTTGAAGGTCTATAAGCAGTTTTGAAATTTTATGTGTTCAAAATTGAGATCTATATTATAACAATTACATTTTCAAATTTCATGCTTTCAAATAAGGCTTTGTAGCATGAGGACGGACGGACACAACGAAGTTATAAGGGTTCCTTGTTTTACTACAGAACCCTAAAAGTAGATATATTTTATTTCTACCGACAAAGTATATTTATTGACTTTAAATTTATAACGTTAAACCGTATGACCATGTCAGAAGCCTTCAGGCGGCCTAAAAACTGACACCAGGGCTAGCCACCCGGCCTATACGAACTTCTTACTTACTTTTACTTTATTGACTGTAACAAAATGATTACTTTATAAAGTGCAAGTTGGTCTTCCACACACCACTGAACTCTTGAGAATCCAAATCCTTATCGAATCCATTGCTATCTCAGCATTGGATTCGAGCATTACTTCGCTGAATAAAAATATTTTAGTCACCATATGTAAGTATATGAAACCAACCTGCCCTTTTAGCAGTATTCCTGAACGCCAGATCCCTCAGCAAGACAGGGTCCGAAGCACCCTTGGAGTTCCTGGCGATGACAGCCAGCTCTTCTTCTTCAGACAGCGTCTCCAGAACTGACCAGCTGATGTTCAGCCACACTATCAAATCTAAGGAGAAAAAAAATCTGTAAACATTTCACTAATTATCCTGTACTCTGTACCAGTATTTTTAATAGTCCACTGCAGGATGTAGGCCTACCCACGAAGGGTGATTGGACCATATCCACCACGCTGGCCCAGGGCGGGTTGGTGGATTCACATACACCATCGAATTCCTTCTACGGACGTACGCAGGTTGCCTCACGATGTTTTCCTTCACCGGAGAGCCTGCAGTGGTGTGAAATTCCGTACATAAATTCCAAAGAATTCATCGGGACCGGGATTAAAACCCACGACCTCACGATTGTAAGGCGGGTGTCACTATCTCTAGACCACCACGGCTGTTTTGTTAATTATCCTAGTAGTCATTAAATGTTTCAATGTTTTGTTGGGAAGTAAGAGCTTGGCAGAAACCGCTAAAACGAGTGCTGCATTTTAATCCCTATAATCTGATTAAACAGTTTATTATTCTAGGAGCTGCTACAGACAAACAGCCTGGTTATTTATCCAATTATTTCCGTCATATTTTAAACTTTAAACAAAAAGTACACGTGATTCGAAAGTCTAAGTTTGTGTAGCGCTGGTGTGAGCGAGCTTTTGCTGGTTTCCTTACGGTTTTCAACGTGAAGTGATTTGAGTGGCAGCTACACCGGGAGTGTACATGGGCTCGATGTTCTGGTTCAGGCAGCTCGAGGTAAAGTTCTTTGGAAACCATAGGTGAGATGAATCACCAGGTTCCTTACCTTACCTTGCCCTGATGCCGTGGCACTAGAATACGGCATCGGTGTCCCCTGCCTGTAGTAAGAGCCTACTAAAAGGGGACCCCTGGGCTCGTGGGTGGTCAAAGTTGGGGCTCTGGCCATCCACTCAAGCGGGCCCGAGGAGGACGGCAGTGACTGTGGCAACGCTGTCGTAAAGGACAGTACAAGCCTGGTGTTATCACCAGGCGAGTAGTCGTATAAAGTGCTGGGAGCACGGGTGCGTTCCTTTGGAGATTCCGGAGCACCCAAGAAGGGCATAAAGGCTGGCCACCGGTTTTTTAGTGGGTACAATCCTACATAACCCGAATGCACCCCAAAGCGGTCGGGCATCTTTAGAAGATTTCCCCCTTGTAAAAAAAAGGTTTCTTACCAACTTGGGCAGCACTAGTGTTAGCCAGCACCCGCGGGTGCTCCCCCACGGCTTCGAGCGTGAAGTGCTGCGACAGGCCGCCATCATAGCCTGCGACGCAGCGCACGGAGAGTGTGGGCTCACTGTTACGGAGCAAGCGGCTCGAGGTGCAGTTCCTCGGAGGCGATGGTCGAGCTGGAGAACAATTAATATTGGTTAGTATTTTCTTTTACAACGTCATTAAAGGTAAAACGCTCGAGTCCAAGCGCATGGGGTGTCATGGGGGGTCCCGGCTGGACTTAGATCTCTTTTTTTAGATATCAAATAAGTAAATCATCCGAAGTAGTATGTATCCTATGGGTTCTTGCAGTCTTAATCAGAATTAAAAAAAACGCTTTTATCCTTAATGGTTGATTAACTACACCGTGTTTACCAGCGCGTAGACTCATTGTAAAATTTAACAGTTCATCTATAACATATTTATTATTTAGTTTATAAATGAGTCCAGCCATCTGCCGAATATTGCCATCCTGATGAGATAAATTGGCAACATTGTTTCGTTAACTTAATATATCTTCTTATTCCTAATTACATTGAATACTCGTAGGCATCATCAAAAAGGTAACACATGGGCCAGTAACTATACTATGTTTTGTCCAAATGGTTATTCAGAAACTGTACAATTATGGCTTGTAGTAGGTATAGTAGATGTATCGGTTGTAGCCATCTTGGTGTTATTTTTGGATCCCTATGATTGTGTACAATTTTAATGCTAAAAGAATATTTTAAAGCAATTTCTTAGTTTGATTTTCACACAAATTGATGGTGTTACATTGTTTACAATCTATATATGCAATAACTAGCTTTTGCCTGCGGCTTCATCCGCGTGGTATTTTATTTCTTGTGCTATCACATTGGGACATTTTATTTTTCTGGGATAAAAAGTATTCAATGTCACTTTCTTTCAAACTATGCCCCCCATGCCAAAAATCAAAGTCAATCCGTTGTTTCCTTGCTGCGTCAAAGAGGAACAAACCAATAAAACAACAAACACACCTCCAGATCTGTAATATTAGTGAGGACAAGGATTATGACATCAAATGGCCAAAACCGGGACAGTGGCCACAACCGGTGCATCCACTAAGCATCGATCTCTGTCGCACTGCCACCATCAGAGCTGCAATACATACAAACGTAGTAGTCACATCTAGACCCCCGACCGCCTGTCTCACCCCAGATTTTAATTTCCTGCTCACCCAAAAAGCAATAAAAACAATCCGCAAGCCCATCGGAGCAATGAATCAAACTTGATCAAACCGCCAACAGATAACCGCGAACTTCCAAAATCGGGCAAATTAATGATTTGCCAAGTTAATTAAAACATTCCACCAGCCGAAGTGATCGGGGAATATTCTAGATT
Organism: Hypomecis atomaria; assembly: GCA_964007245.1. NCBI lineage: Eukaryota > Metazoa > Arthropoda > Insecta > Lepidoptera > Geometridae > Hypomecis > Hypomecis atomaria. The sequence goes on along the minus strand of OZ023294.1, from coordinate 3,132,115 downwards.
TAAAATACGGGCGAAGTTTGTACGTCCCAAATCACGAACGAGCCAATATACGGAGTTCCTAGCGGGTAACGAGTAAACTTATGTTACAACTTTACTTCTGAAGTTAGCCATTTGCCGTACAGTTTTTTACGCGTCCGATTTTAGAACGGCTCGATTTGGGGACAAGTTTTAAAGAGGCAAGTTGGGGAAATTGTACTAATTGAACTGGCAAGGAATCGGGAACGTCAGAATGTGGCACTTAGAGAAGTTTGCATAGTGTCAGCAATATAGCCGTAAGTTGGACTTCCGACGCGAAAAACTTTTTACATTAGCTCAATTTTTTTAACAAGCTGTGTGTACTAAAACTGGTAACTGATTTTATTGGTGCTTTCTGCTCTTTCTCTAAGATAAGTTTCTTTTGTTCAAGTTCTAAAGTTCTTAGTCCCAAAATGAAAAAAAAAAAAAACATTTTAACACAAATTAGACTGAAATAAAACTTTTACTTTGTTTTTAAAGTTCTTCAATTTCATCTCATTACTATTTGAATGGTGAATACACTTAAAGCACTTTACAGCAAGCATTACAAACCAATCTGGGTATATCAAAGGGCATTTTGTTCCAAGATCTCTCATCTTGAAAACCTGCAAAATATTGGCCTCTACATGACACAGGATTAGTTATCAGGACATGAAAAATTGCCACCTTTTCCCATCGAGAATGCAGCCCTGAATATTAACTCGATGACCCAAAATACAACTAGGACAAATCAGTAACATGTGTTCTGGTGTTAGGTTCTTTTTTTAAAACATCAACAAAATTATCCTTACTAATATTATAAATCCGAAAAGTTTGTTGGTTTGTTGGTTTGTTACTCCATCACGCACCAACGGAGCAACGGATTGACTTGATTTTTGGCATGGACATAGTTTAAAAGGCGGAAGGAGTTTTAGGATACTTTTTATCCCGAAAAATTGCATAGTTCCTGTAGGACAGGACAAAAACCATCGAAAGCGAAACTGTCGCCACTATCACAAAGACGCTAAGTGATTAATTCCTCTATGACGCTAATATGGACTAACGAAACGTCACAGCCGTAATTGGATGACAGGTGACATTGTCTGCAGACTTTTATAAATCACAAGTAGCATGGCAAGGGGACAAATTGTTTTTCTACCATTATATCCCCTTGAAGAGGAAATAAAGTATGGATTGAAAATGACAACTGACATTAAAATTGGATAAAATGTTATTTTACCTCTGCATGCTACATGTTACTATGACGTTTAATACTAGGCCGTCATTTTGTCTGACATTTAAAATATTTTTAAATCTTCTATCATTAGAGGTTTAACATGTTTCTTTTTTCTACCTTTATGGTATACATCATACTTTAATATTATCAATCCGAAAAGTTTGTTGGTTTGTTCCTCTTTGACGCAGCAACGGAGCAAATGATTGACCTGATTTTTGGTATGGATACCTTTGGTTTAAAAGACAAAGTGATAATAGGATACTTTTTTATCTCGAGAAAATTCGTGATTCCCATGGGATAGGACAATAACTGTTTCTCAGCAATGGAGCAACGGATTGACTTGATATTTGGGGTGGGTATAGTTTGGAAGACGGAAAGTGACATAGGATACTTTCCATCGCGAAAAAATTGTGGTTCCCGTAGGACTTAACAATAATTTTTTCTCAGCAACGGAGCAACTTGCCTTGGCTTATTGCATGAATATAGTTTGAAAGACGAAAAGTGACATAATAGGCCACTTTTTATCGCAAAAACTTTAACAGTTCCCGTAGGATAGGATAAAAACTAAGTGAGCGGGCTGCGGTAGCAGCCGTCTAAGCGCCAGAAATAACCTGTCATGGCAAGTTTAGGACGTTCCTACATTTTTCGCACTCCTTCGCGGCACTCAACAGAGCTAGCCCAGACTCGGGCTCCATAACGGAGCTTGCGCTCTCGCCATAATGACGGAGTGTTTCGGAGCACAAGACACATCGTCATCCACCACTCTGGACTAACCAGTACTGAACGTCAGACAGCATTCCAACGCCCTGGTTCCAGTGCAGCGGGTCAGTCATAGTAGCCCGGCGCCTGCCTCTTCAACTGCAGAGGGCAGTGAGAACGGCCATCGCGATACCGACACCTCTCTTCCCCTGCAGCCCCACTGCGTCTGCCAACACGTTGACGGCCTAGCGGAAGGTAGGGTAGGTGGCGGCACCCACACCACCAGTTCCATATATCCCTCCGCGGCCCCTAATCCGCGGCAGTCATATCAGAGTCCAGGAAGCAGCCTTGCTTTATGAAACTGAGAAGGGTTATTCCCAGCAAGTAACTGGAGATAGAGAGACAGAAAAGAAGCCACACCCAGCGCAGCAGGAGGAGCTGGAGTTCATATGCCTGGCAGACGGAGCAGCACTAGAGCAAAATCTTAACCGAGAAATTAACATATTTACAGACGGCAGCAAAGTTAAAGGGAAAGTTGGGGCGGCATTATCCATTTGGGATGATGCCACTGAGATCAGTACCCGCAAGCTGAAATTGGCCGATTGGTGCTCCGTGTACCAGGCCGAGTTATTGACACTTCTTGATGCTACCGAAAAAGCAAAAATCTTTTGTGACTCCAGGTCTGCACTGGAAACGGTAGTTGGCGTATCTTCCCTCCATCCCTTAGCAGTAAATTCAAAGCTAACATAAAGTTGCTACACGCACAAAATAAAATAGTGAAACTTTATTGGATTAAAGCACACGCGGGGATGGAGGGAAATGAGAGAGCGGACCAGCTAGCAAAGGAAGCAGCACTGCACTCGAAGTGCAGACCTATTTACGATAACTGCCCCGTTTCATTCGTCAAGCGAGAAATCCGAAAGGACTCTCTTGACGAGTGGAACCGGCGTTATCAGGATGGCCACACAGCGGCGGCAACCAAAACATATTTTCCGGATGCAAGGGCGGCATACAAGATCGTAAGAGAAATAGCACCAGTGGGAATCATAACTCAAGTGCTGACGGGGCATGGTGGGTTTTCCCAATACTTACATCGATTTAAGTTGAGGGAAAGCCCATCGTGCATCTGTGAACCCACAAAAGAGGAGACTCATGTGCAGTGGCACATAATCTTGGAATGCCCAGTTTATGGAAAGCAGAGATTTTATTTAGAACAAAAAATTGGAATTAATCTAACACGTAAAAACCTTAGAAACGAATTTATCGATTTTTGCACAAATATTTGTAAAAAAGCAATTATTAGGAACAAGTAGGTATAAACTTTGCTGTACCATTGTAATGTTTATTATAACTGCAAACAGCCAAAAACATTGAAATATAGGTATAGTTTTTATTCATTTGTAATTAAGACCCCTGACCCTTGCATATACACTCCAACCTTGCATTCCTTTAAGGTATTTTGATATTTGTCGGTTAGGTTATTAGGTTTCGCAGCCGACATAAACATAAGCCAAAATCAAAATATAACGCGGGCGAAGCCGCGGGTAAAAGCTAGTAATTTTATATGTCAGAATAAATATTGTCTTACAATATGAATAGAATAGATGTTAAAAGAACGATAATGTTTCAAATATTCTAACCTATTTTATTATCAGGTGTAGGTAGTTAGCATTTATTTTAATTGCAGAAGTTAGTCTCGATTCTTCCGAGTTAGTCTCCAATAATTATTTTTCGCAAAAAATGGCATAACCACCTTCCATCGTGTACAAAATTCGAATATTTCGCTCGACTTGTTTCTAGTACCTATTGTTGATTTATCAAAAAGGCCGATTTCTGTAAAATTTAAGTGGGAATACCTCGGGAGTATACCCTTTCGAACTGAAAAAGAATTTTTCGATACAAAAAAAAAATACATACACACGAACATAGAACCTCCACCTTTTTGGAAGTCGGTTAAAAAAGTCATTAATAGCGTACTTTAGCAACACTTTTCACACAGGAACTTAGGTAATTTCTGTATAATTGATAATAACCATTTGACAATTTGTTGAATACAGTAATTGCCACACAATAAAAAATGTACATAATTATACCCTCTGTTGTCGCACAAGGGACTTATGGTTTCGTCTTCCATATCCCTACAATCTGAAAACTATGACACCAGGGCTAGCCAACCAACCTATACGAACCTACTCACTCATCCCCAAGTTTGATAAAAAAAAATCGAAACAAGCGTCGGACAGTTTTTAGGGTTCCACACCCAAAGGGTAAAACGGGACCCTATTACTAAGACTTCGATGTCCGTCTGTCACCGGGCTGTATCTCATGAACCATGATAGCTAGGCAGCTGAAATTTTCACAGATGATGTATTTCTGTTGCCGCTATAACAACAAACTAAAAACAGAATAAAATAAATATTTACATACAATAAACTTGATTTTTAGGAGTTTTTTGCTCGCTATTAATTAACGGCAAGAGGAATGTGGCTCCCATACGGTAAGGAACCCTTCGTGCGCGAGTCCAACTCGCACTTGGCCGATTTTTATTGTAAAGCTTTCCAATATCCCGCTTTGAACTCAATGGTGCGCAAAAAATGTCAAGCTTTTTATTCTCTATTTTTCTGTCACTCGCTCTACGTAGAGTTTTCTAAAATTCACCAGGTCAAAGTGAAATGGAAGCAAAATAGAGATGTTATCTGAACTAGAAATGCAACGTCGAAATATTATTACAGTATCTGCGCTATTGATCTAGAATTTGAGCCCATAGTGTGCAGGTGTTCGACTAACGTTCGTTTCTAAGATATTTTGCTTTCGTTTGCTTTTCTAGAGGGTTTTGTAACTTACCGACGTGTATGTTCATCGAAAATTTCGCCAGTTGTGAATCAAATCGGAAAATTCTTTTTTAGTTCAAAAGGGTATATTCCTTAAGAATTACAGGAATCGGCTGAGCCGTTTTTGATAAATCAACAATAATGTAAACAATTCGAGCGAAATATTCGGATTTTGTACAAGTTGGAAGGCGGTTTTGCCATTTTTTACGAAAAATAATTATATTTCACTATTATCAATCGACTTCCAAAACAAAACGTGGTTCTGTGTTCGTCTGTGTGTTTTTATATTTTTATAAATGTTCATTGACATTTTCGATAATTGTGAACCCATTTGAAATATTATTTATTAGTTCGAAAGATTATACTCGTATATCTACTCCCGAAGTATTCAAATTTTATCGAAATCGGCTTTATTCAAATGAAAAGATTTGATATATCAACAATAATGTAAAAATTCTATACATCGACTCGAGAGAACTATTCGAATTCTGTACTCAATTGAAGTCCGTTGTGTCATTCTTTTGCGAAAAAAAATATTGTCCATAGTCAAAATAATTCAGTTTTAAAAGTTGGAAGGTTCTAACCTTTGACTATTGACACTAAATAATCAAAGGTTCCAACCAAGTGACCAAGATAATACACCTACTAGAGTCGGAAAATAGTCCAATATACTTACGTGCATCTAACAGTTTTCTTTTATAAATGTCCATTTTCTCTTATAATTTATAAAAACTCACTTTTGTTTTCATATCCTGAAAAATCCATTTCGTTGAAGACAAAACTCATCAGTGAACATACATTAATCTACTCAATATATTTTATTAAAATATTTTCGGAATTTCGCTAAACACGAATACCAAAAAAACAGGCTCTCCTACTTTGTCTGTTAAAAAGTGATACTCACAAAAGATACAGTTCTATTTCTAACAAAGAATTTTTCATTAATTTCGCCAAAATGAAAAATACGATTTCTGTAATTTTCCCGCGTTAACTAATTTTTTTCATCAAATTTAAAAGTTTGAAAGTAATTGATTTTTTCAATTTCATTAAAAGTTTCAATGCATAGCGAGAATCGATCGTGCAAAAGAAAAAAAGCGAAACGTTCAACCCATTCGTAGTGAAACCTGTGATGGAATTATTCAGCGCAATAAAATTAGTAATTTTCAGTACATTTGCAGGTTACTCCGCTGAAACCCCAACACCATCGGGACTGGAGAACAGTAAGGACTGTTCTGTACAATAATTTTATTTTTTACAAAAAATCACAACACTGATTTCCACCGTGTACAGAATTCGAATAGTTTGCATGTATCGCTTTGACATCCAGTTACATTATTGTTGATTTATCAAAAATGGTTGGAACCTTTGATTATTTAGTGTCAATAGTCAAAGGTTAGAAACTTCCAATTTTTAAAATTGAATTGTTTTGACTATGGAAAAAAAATATTTTACGCAAAAAATGACACAACCGACTTCAATCGTGTACAAACTCGAATTGTTCGCTCGAGTCGATGTATAGAATTTTTACATTATTGTTGATTTATCAAAAATGGCGTAACCGATATCGATGAAATTTAAACGAAACGACCTCTTATTCTTATTCTTATTCGATGTGGGGGCGATAAGTCCTGCACTGACGTCCCGCATGGGGTGTTTTGTGCATTTCCCCCTCCAGCGTCTACCCGAGCCAGCCTAGCTCCTTAAAGTAACGGAGCGTGGCTCTGGGCCGCTGGCATAACTGCTCCAGTAGCTTAGATGGTGAATAAGATGATGGCGATGTGGATGACAAAGCTAATAATAATGCCAATGCAGAAGCGTCATGCAACCCGTTAGCTATTCTAGTGTCTTCTGTGGCTTTGCAATGCCACAGAACATGCTCTACAGTTTCGTTTTCTTCCAAACAGCTTCCAACAACAACGAAACGACCTCAAGAGTATACTTTTTTGAACAAACAAAATTTTTTTTATATCGGTTCGCAATTTGCGAACATATCGATGAACATACAAAAAAAAATACATACAGACGAACATAGCTCCTCCTCTCACTTGAAAATCGGTAAAAATAAATAACTTTGACCAGAGTGTATGGAGCAGCGTTTTTTTTATCAAATTCAAGGTTGGCTATTATCATGTGCAATAGCCTGAAAGAAACATAGTTTTTCCCATAGTAAAAGTTGTTTATACTGTACTATACCATATATATTTTTTCGTCAATGTATAATTTAGTATTTACAGTTTATATATAAATTCAATTTTTTTCATTTAAGTTTTTAAGATTACGTTTTTTTTCCAAATTAGTTAAGTCTACTTTTTATTTTTATTTTGGCATGCTTTTTTATATAAAAATGGAGAAGCCACTGGCTCCTGAGACACAGTCTTAGACTAGTTCAGGAGCCTATGGATCATGTATTATTGTAACACGTTTATTATGTCAAAATAAATGATTAAAATGATTAATGATTAATTAGTACCGTCGTTTTAATAGTCCACTGCTGAAAATAAGTCGAAGGTCTGCTGAAAATATGTTCGAAGGTGTTAGGATCATATCAACCACACAGGTTTCTGACTTGTGAAATTGCTTACGACATACTAAGTTTTTACAGAAAAGTAAGCAATCTGCCTCGTGATGTTTATTTTCTCATTAAACAGCTAATTATTTTTCGCCAAAAATGGCATTACTAACTTCAACCCTATACAGAAGTCGAATAGTTCGCACAAATCTCTATGTCATCCATGTACATTATTCTTCATTTATCAAAAATGGCTCTGGTGATTTCAATAAAAGTCTGCGGCTCGTCGGAACGTTTTTAGGGTCCCGTTTTTACCCTTTGGGTACGGAACCCTAAAAACGTTCAGTAGAATTGAAAACCTCTCTTAAAGTCGGTCAAAAACGCAGCACACAGAGCAAAACTTGCGATGTATACGCAAGTTATATACAAACAAAATATGATTACATGCAAATTATATCTAAAACATGGAAATACTACCTGACCCCGCGAACTTCGTTTCACGCAGTATCTTTATAAATTATAGCCTACGTGTTTTTCTGATGTACAAGCATTATTACTGCAAAGTTTCATCTCATTCTGTTCAGTAGTTTTTAAGTGAAAGAGTAACAAACATCCATACATACTCACAAATATTCGCGTTTATAATATGTATTAGTCCTACTAATACATATTATATTATTATCTTTACGAGACGAAAACACGACTATCAGCTACAATTTTTTAAAATGTTTATCATGAAAAAACTCATTCGCCGTTGATACATTTTCTCAAAACCTAAAAAAATCAGATCTGGAAAAAAAATGTACCATACATAACACACGTAAGGGTACCTGCCACAGATTAGCCCTAGCAACTTTTTCCCTAGGGCTATAAATTCAAGAATTTTGAAAACCTTTAAATTCTGAACCAAAAAGAAACGTCCCATACTGTCAATACACATAAGGGTACCTGTCACAGATTAGCCCCTAGCAACTTTTTCGCTTGGGCTATAAGTTCAAGATTTTTGAAAACCTTAAAATTCTGAACCAAAAAGAAACGTCCCATACTGTCAATACACATAAGGGTACCTGTCACAGATTAGCCCCTAGCAACTTTCCCCCTAGGGCTATAAACTCGATTAAATTCCCTTTTTTACGAGGGCGACTGTACGTGTAAGTAGTTCGCGGGGTATTCTGCTTTTTACGGAGTGAAATGCGATGGAGAATTTTTAAAATTTCTATTTTAATTTTGTAGTCTATCTGTAAAGTTTTTAGGGTTCTGTAGCATTGTCTTTGAGATTTCTAGAATGTTAGAAATAATTAAAATGTAGTAAGTCGTTAATTAATTCAGTGAATAATAGTAGTTTATGCAACTGTCATATAATGAAGGGTATTAAAACACGAGTGTGAGTTTATGAAACTCGCTGCGCTCGTTTCATAAACTCACACTCGTGTTTTAATACCCGTGTTATATGCAGTTGCATACACTACTTTATCTTCACTAATAAAAAAAAAAAAACAAATTGCGACACATTAAATTCACGCGTACTTGTATTGTCACAGTGAACTTGGCGTTATTCAAATCTAACCAATGAGAGCGCAGCTGCGCGCGCAGGGCCAATCAGGAGCGAGCGCGCGATGTTATAATGAGATTTTACGATTTCGATGTGGATATTATAACATCATGTGAAATTGCTTAAATTTTGTGTTTTGTTGTCTGCGCTATAACAGTAGTCATTATATGTCAAGTATTGGAAACATAAGTAGAATGTTACAACATTAGTGTAGATAAAATATTTGATAAAATCTCTTTAGATGTATGTTGTGAAGTAGATAAACAAAGGTTTGTTTACCGACTTCCAAAAAGGAGAAGGTACTATGTTCGTCTGTATGTATGTTATTTGTGTATGTTCATCGATATTTTCGCCAATTTACAAAATAAGTTTTTAAAAAAAGTATATTTTTGAGGTGGTCCAATTTAAATTTTATCGAAATCGTCTGAGCGGTTTTTGATAAATCAACAAAAATGTACATGGATGTCACATCGATTCATGCAAATTATTTGAATTCTGTACACGGTGGAAGTGGATGTTGCGATATTGCGAAAAAAAAAAATTTCTTGTATTTTTTACAGAAATATTTATTTATTTCAGCAAGATCGTTTATTAGAGCTTATTAAATTTCCATTTCATGTGTGATGTACAGGGCTATCCGCTTGGCCTTTACGAAACTGTAAGTGGGCAATTAAGACCATCATTATGAAATACCATTAAACTTATTAAAGCTAACCCGAAAAAAAATTCAGGTGTCGCGATATTATAAACTCGCAATACGAAATCAACAAAATGTATCACTCAGCTGATTTTATATCGCGATTTTTTGGTTGCACCACAGTAAAAGTTGTTCATAAAGACGCTATTTATCATCCCCTTTCGCATCCGTACATTAAGGCATGCAGATAACCTTGTATTTAGCTACAGAACCCTTCTATGATGACCACGTCCCGCGCTTGGCAGATTTTGTTTAATATTTTTGGCATTACCCCTGTCGACCCTTATGTTTAATTTTATTAGTTGGAAAGAGTTTACTTTTAATTGGTTTTTGAAATTATGCTTGTTATTTTTTAACTGTTTTTAATTATCGCTAACGTAACGGACACTTGTTAAGCAAAAAATAATAAAATTTAGCCGAGAAAATGATAAAAGATGAGATTGTTGTTTTTTCGGAAGAGGCCAAAAAGAAATGTGAAAATGTTTATGGTGTTAAACATAATTAGTTCTTGAATCATCGGTATTTTGTGATTGAAATATTATCGTGTTTTCTTAATTATTTCATTGTTCATGATCAACATTTACTATGGAGCTAATCCTGAAATCGCAAAAAAATTGCTGTTCCCAATAAAGAAATATTGACTCTAGACAAGATCTGTGGAAGAACTGATTTTTGTATCGTGATTTCGGGGTTGCTTTCATCGTGAATGGTAGTAAGGTTGTAGTGAGGATTTAAAAGATGTTCTAGAATATAATTATTTTTAAAAAAATACTGTTCGAAACCAAAAGTTATTCGGCTCTAGACAGAATGTGAGGAATGGCTGATTTATGAACCGCGATTTTGCCACATAGCAAATCATTTTAATAATGAATACAATGATATTATCCTACAATATATCTAGATAAACACCTTGTATACAAAATGTTACGTAGGTACCTGCGGACACTACTTATCTGGAATACACACGGTCGCTTATGTCAGTCGACCGCTTTGGTCGCGCGACACAGCATCGCAGCACGCGCGATAGTCGCTATCGCTCATTGTTCGATAACTCAGCTCGCTAGCCTTCTGTCTTTACTACAAGTACACAAAATGTAACGAATCTGCGGGCACTATTTGGAATACACACGGTCGCTTCGGTCATCCGACCGCGTTGGTCGCGCGACACAACTGCGCGGTTGTCGCGTTCGCTCATTGTTCGATACCTCAGCTCGTTACCCGTATATTAGTGCCTTTAGTATAAGTACACAAAATGTAACAAATCTGCGGGCACTATCTGGAACACACACGGTCGCTTCTGTCGGCCGACTGCGTTGGTCGCGCAACATAATATCGCGCGGTAGTCGTGTTCGCTCATAGCTCGATACGTCAGCTCGCTAGCCGTGTTTGATTTTAATGAACCTGCAGGCACTATCTGGTACACACACGATCGCTTCTGTCGTCCGACCGCGTTGGTCGCATGACATAAAAGCGCACGTCGCGTTGTATCACTGTTCGATACCTGAGCTCGTTAGCTGTTTACTGCAAGTACACAAAATGTAACGAACCTGCGGGCACTATCTGGAATACACACGGTCGCTTCTGTCGGCCGACCGCGTTGGTAGCGCGACACAACAGCGCGCCGTAGTCTCGCTCGCTCGCCGCTCGGTACCTGAGCTCGCTAGCCGTGCCTCCAGTTGACACTAAACAGCACAAACGTGATAAAAATTCTAATTTTAATTAATAGTAAATATTGAAATACTAGACCTTGGGCAAGTCAAGTAATATAGTAGATTTTGTACTTTTGAGCTGTTACATCGCAAAGTGGAAAGACTCTCAGAAGATGTATATGATGGCTAAGAACTGTCTGAATTACACTACGTTTCATTCGGTAAAACCCATTAAATTAATTCAGCGTGGCAATGCAGCCAGCATGCTGGGCACGCTGCCAACTAGCTGGATAATATACTGGATTATATTTAGACCTTCAAGAGTCTGTGGATGTTTCAATTGCTTTTTATGTAGTAGTAGTGTATGTAGCTTTAGCTTATTGAAAAATAAACTTTCAGTTTATTTATTTGGTGGACAAGATTCCATAGATAGACACACGTCAAATTTATTTTGACTCAATCATATTAGCAACATTGGCGTGCTATATGTGGCATACATATACGTGTAGATTGTGTTTGTTTTTGTTTTTTGTTTGTTTTTTTAAATGGATTAAAAGGATCCCACCCGCACAAACATACAGACATCGCAAGTTAAATAAAAGCTTGCTATGATACAGTCTTATGACCCTGTAATCATTCATTGTGGCCAATTTTCGTGGCGCCATCGTAAATTTAATAGCAGCTTAAAATATTATAATTTCTTTCAAATGCATTTTAGTGAAATAGAATCAGCAATATTTTAAGCTGCTATTAAAGTTACGATGGCGCCTTCAAAATAGACCACATTGTACGCCTAGTGTCACTATTATACTGTTTTTTTTTAAATACTGACCATATCTCGCCGGCGACACTTGAAAGCTCTCGCCGCTGTTGTTGAACTGCCAGTAGAAGCTGACGTCAGCGGGGTCGGCCGACACGGCGCAGCGCACGCGGAGCGGCTCGTCCAGTCGCGCGCCGAGCAACACCGGACTCGTAAGCGCGCACACCGGCGCGTCTGTGTGTAGTCAATTACAGTTTTAACCGACTTGGTACAGCAGACAGCTTGCAATATCAATTTCACGTCACTTACGTCTCATCAGGCATAATAACGATCATGTAGTCATTCAGTATAAATATATATATTTTTAAGATTTTCACCTATACGTAATATTATTGTTTGCTATGCCCTACTAGTCAGGGTATATACTTAGCTTTTAAGAATGCTCTGGATATTATGCAAATAAATAAATTCAATTCAATTCAACTCTACTATCAAACGCATGTCTGTTTATACTCATGTTTAATGCAAATATCTTCTTTATCTTGGAACTTGGACTTGGAAGTCGCCAAAAAGGAGGCGGTTTTATGTTTATCTGTTTGTATTTTTTTGTGTTTGTTCATCGTTATTTTCGCTTAGGAAATCAGCGGAGCTGGCTTTTCAAAATCAAAAATGATATAAGGCGCTTCAAGCAAAATATTCGAATTTTGTACACGATTGAACTCGGTTGTGCCATTTTTGGTGAAAATAACACATCTTATAATTATTTTTCGCCATGAATGGCATAACCGAGTTCAATCATGTCATCCATCTATCCATCAGCCATAAGAAGTCCACTGCTGGACATAGGCCTCCCCTATGGATCTCCAATAAGACCGGTTGGAAGCGGATCATGTACAGAATCTTAATAGTTCGCACGTTTCGATGTATCATTTACCTACTAGATTTTTAAAAAATAATTTAGCCGATTTCGATGCAATTTAAATGGGACCATTGTCAAGTGTTATCTATTACACAAAAGACATACATAACAAACAAAACACATAGAGTCGAATTGAGATCATGTTATTCAAGTCGGATAAAAATGACTAGTACCAAGTAGATAGTAGACATGTACTTAGAGGAGTTACCAGTATAAAAGTGCACGTTCTTCCTAACATGACTGCTGTAGCTCATAGTGGTAATGATATTGCTACATAATACCAGTGCAAGCTCAGTAAGTTCTTATATGATAACTTCAATATTTGCTTATCTCACATATTATCCGAAATTAGTAAGCAGTTTTAGACTTTCAACTTTATGGTTTCATCGGCCATCCGTTCTTCCTACTTATAAATTTGGCTCTTCTACGGATCTTCTCATGATCCTCTAGATATGCTGGATATACGGTCTTAATTAATTATTTCTCGATATCTCCATGCGTTCCTGAGATAGAAGGTCTTGATACACGGACGGACTTACACTTACTACTTACAGATTTACATTAGGTACTTACTAGGTAGGAGAGCCGTGGTGGTCTAGCGGTAGTGACACCGGCCCTTCAATCGTGAAGTCGTGGGTTCAAATGCCAGTCCCGTACCGGTGAGTTTTCGGAATTTATGTACGGAATTTAACACCACTGGCTTTTCGGTGAAGGAAAACATCGTGAGGCAACCTGAATGGGTCAGTAGAAAAAAATCGAAGGCGTATGTGAATGCACCAACCCGCGCTGAGCCAGCGTGGTGGATATGGCCCAATTACCCTTTGTGGGTGAACGCGGGTGGCATTTTCCAACTGAGCGCTACCGTGGCTTGGATGACACGTTAAATTGTAGGCCCCGGTTGTTTTAACCGTTTAGCCATGTCAGAGGCCTTCAGGCGGCCTAAAAACTCTGACACCAGGGCTAGCCACCCGGCCTATACGAACTTATTATTACCCTTTGTGGGTAGGCCTACGTCCTGCAGTGGACTATTAAAAAGCCTGATAGAGTATAGTACTTATTAGGTAAGTACTTACTGTACTCTAAGGTAAACAGCCTGGCTGCTGGCCTCTCTCATATCGTTAGCAGCTCTACAGGCGTAGTAGAGGCCTTCGTCTAACTTGGTCACATTTTGCAGCACCAGCGACCTGGTGCTCTCAGAACATTGTTTCTAGTAAATAAGAGCAACCACTGCTAATAACTTCCACAACAGTTTAGTAGGTACTTTCCCTGTACTCTATGATAAACGGCCTGGCTGATGGCTTCTCCCAAGACTTATTCTGGAAAGTTCCACCACAATCCAGTATGTACCTACACTGCCTGGCTGCTGGTTTTTCCCAAGAATTATTCTCGATAGTTCCAATGGAGTAAGTACTGTACTGGCCTTTTTAATAGTTTCCTGCAGGACGTAGGCCTATCCACGAAGGGTGTTTGGGCCATATCTACCACGCTGGCCTAGTGCGAGTTTGTGGATTCACACACGCCATAGAATTTCCTCTACGGACGTATGCAGTTGCCACACGATGTTTTCCTTCACCGGAAAGGCAGTGGTGTGAAATTCCATACATAAGTTCCAAAGAAACTCATTGGTACGGGACCGGGATTGAAACCACGACCTCAAGAATGACAGGCCAGCGTTACAACCACTGAACCCACACGGCTAATCGAGTAAGTACTTACACTGTACTCTAAGATAAACAGCTTGGCTGCTAGCCTCTCCCATATCGTTAGCAGCTCTACAAGTGTAGAGGCCTCCGTCTAGTTTCGTCACTTTCTGCAGCACCAGCGACTTGGTGCTGATGAAGACGCCTGATGACATGTTCTGGCTCACTTGTAAGTCCTGAAAATTTGATACGAGTTTTAAAAATCGGTTATAGTAGTTATCGCTTTTGCACATTTTATTTTGAACGAAATTACTTAGGAGGATTTTTTAAGGCTAATAATAGTGATTGCTACTTGTTTTTCTTTCACACAGCAAGAGAGGGAGGGATATACTTGTTTTTTTTTGCGTAGATATAGTTTGACGGTCAGAGAGTGTCATTAGAATTGTGTATAATTATTTTGTCTCCGAAATGTAAAAATAAATAACCGGAAGAATACAATAATAATAATCAGCCAAGTGCGAGTCGGGCTCGCGCACCAAGGGTTCAGTACCGTATGGAAACCCCCTTCATAATTTTTTTTAAATTATTTATTTTTAAAGGAACATACATAATATTTATAATATTTCTAATATCTACCTGTTGCCGTTATTAATATGGAACGAAAAACAGGTAATAATTTAGATTTTTGTATGGGAGCCCCCCTTAAACTTTTTTTTTGTTTTGAGTATTTGTTGTTATAGCGGCAACAGAAATACATCATCTGTGAAAATTTCAACGTTCTAGCTATCACGGTTCATGAGATACAGCCTGGTGACAGACAGACGGATGGACAGCGGAGCCTTAGTGATAGGGTCCCGTTTTTACCCTTTGGGTACGGAACCCTAAAAAAAATTCAAGCGGGCGAAGTCGCAGGCACAAGTTCGTAAAATAATTTTATGGTGTTGCAACTTAAGCTGCAGTTTGCATCACAGAGGCAAGCTAATCAACGTTAAAACAATCTGTTCCGTTCAAGATGCTCTATCTTGTCTCAACTAAATATACTCGTAGGTATAGTATAGATGTTTGTCATTTCGTCTCGACAGTTCATTTGTAAAACTAGCGACTTCGCAGCTTACACGACCCAGACCCAGATCATATATTAGGAGTAATCTTTATACTCGTAGCAACAGCTTTGATATATGAGTTTACCCTAACAAAATGGCAAATATTACAAGCTTTTATTTAGTTTCACCTGTCCCGTTGTCTGTCTGTCGGTCTGTAATCAAATCTTGCAAGTTAAATTTGATCCACTTCCCGATTACCGATTGAACTGAAATTTCGCATACATGTGTAAATCGCGTGACAATGCCATATTATCATGACATGGTGCTGATCTGATGATGGAGCTGGAAGGTGGCCAAAGGAACTTCGAAATGAAACGACAAAACCTCGTTGAGATTGGGCTCATTTGAATCGTCTTGGCGAGTAGTTTGTCTTTTAATGGGTCTGATGATGGAGCTGGAAGGTAGTCATAGGAGCTCTGTAATGAAACGACACAACTCCATCGAGTTTCGGCTCGTTTGATTCGTCTTGGCGAACACTTGTTCAGTAAAAGTTTGCTTTAAAAATAGTTTTTTGTAATATAATACTTGTTAAACAACACTGACAGTGAGCCTACCTGAGTATTTCAATCTGTAGACTACAACTTCAGTGGCCGATAATCTTATTACTTTTCACTCATTTATGGTGTAATTAGGTAAAATGTAAATTATCTTAACGCCAAACCATTGTATGTCTTTAAAAACTAGTTCTTATTTGTTTTTAAAGTTAGTTTTCGTTTTTTATTAAATAAAGTTATGTCTGTCCTTAAGGTATGTCTTTCCTTACTTTTACTACCTTGCTAATATTATAAATTTGAAAGTGTGTTTGTTTATTTGTTAGTCTTTCACTTAGCAACAGATCTACAGATCGACTTGATTTTTAGCACGAATAGCTATAATAGTAGTTTATGCAACTGTCATATAATGAAGGGTATTAAAACACGAGTGTGAGTTTATGAAACGAGCGCAGCGAGTTTCATAATAGTAACGAGTGTTTTAATACCCGTGTTATATGCAGTTGCATTCACTACTTTATCTTCACTAATAAAAAAAAAAAAAAAACATATTGCGAAACATTAAATTCACGCGTACGTGTATTGTCACAGTGAACTTGGTGCCATTAAAATCTAACCAATTGCGCAGCTGCGCGCGCAGGGCCAATCAGGAGCGAGCGCGCGATGTTATAATGAGATTTTACGATATCGATGTGGATATTATAACATCATGTGAAATTGCTTAAATTGAGTGTTTTGTTGTCTGCGCTATAACAGTAGTCATTATAAGTCAAGTATTGGAAACATAAGTAGAATGTTACAACATTAGTGTAGACAAAATATATAACGTTATGCTTCTAAGTGTTATGCCGAAAAAATACAAGGTTCCTATGGGATACCACAAAAATTAAAATATCGCGCGGGTAAAGCCGCCGGCAAAATCTAGTTGTCTAGAGTTTTTTTAAGAAATTAAAAAGATAAAAATAACATCAGGGTCGGATTTAGCGGGGAGCATTCGGGGTTACGACCCCGGGCCCTCCTCAATAGAGGTTTTAGAGGTCTAAAAATGTTTTTCTAAAGTTTTTTATTTGGGAGGTCCCCATATAAGAAACAATAGAGACAAATAACATGATTCTGACTAGTAAGTACTAATAAACTACTTTTTTTAGCTGTTTTACTAATCACCTAGAGTACTCTGTAGAAACATGATTACATTATTCTTAAATGTTGACAAAAATCTATATTTGTTCACTCTAATCAAACAATCTGTTAAGTATCAAAATTCCTAATCGTCTTGATAAGTATCTACTTGGAATTTAGGTACCTACTATCCATCTTTAAGGAATATCCCTCTATTTATGACCAAGGGACCTCCACTCTTTTGTTGCCCCAAAGCCTCGAGATCTCTAAATCCGGCCCTGAATAACATAGCATAGAAGAAGGAGTTGACTTATGGCGCAGAAACGTGGTCTCTCACTATGGGCCTTATTAATGAGCTCCAAGTAGCCCAACGAGCTATGGAGAGGGTTATGCTCGGAGTCTCTCTGCGAGATCGATTCAGGAATGAGGAGATCCGTAGACGAACCGAAGTTACCGAGTCCAGCGGATTGGCAATCGACGAATTTCAACGAAGTTGAAATGGCAATGGGCAGGGCACATAGCACGGAGGACTGATGACCGATGGGGTCTTAAAGTTCTTGAGTGGAGACCACGTACTGACAAGCGCAGCGCAGGACGTCCACCCACAAGGTGGACGGATGACCTCATCAAGATCGCAGGATCGCACTGAATGCAAGCCGCTACCAACCGGTCTTATTGGAGATCGTTAGGGGAGGCCTATGTCCAGCAGTGGACGTCCTATGGCTGAAAAGAAGAAGAAGAAGAAGGAGCACCAGTAGACTCACTCACGTTATGGTACCACGAGATGCGGTGTTCCCTAGGATTTGCCTTGATGTTGCATTCGAAGTACACGTCGTCGCCTTCCTTGATGTCGTTGGGGTTCAGGGTGCTGCCCAGGGACATGGTGAGGACTGGCCTGTCTGTGAAGGACGGATCTCTATGAATACACATTATTATACAATGAAGGCGTGGTTACCACAAATGGTCCAAAAATTATAGGTATTTTACAAGCTTTTATTTAGTTTCACCTGTCCCGTTGTCTGTCTGTCGGTCTGTAATCAAATCAAGTGGATCAAGTTAAACTTGATCCACTTCCCGGTTACCGATTGAGCTGAAATTTTGCATACATGTGTAAATCACGTGATAATGCAACATGGTGCTGATCTGATGATGGAGCTGGAAGGTGGAAGACCTCATCGAGTTTGGGTTCATTTGAATGGTCTTAGCGAGTAATTTGTCTTTCAATGGTAACCAGGGTCTGATGATGGAGCTGGAAGGTGGTCTTAGGAACTCTGTAATGAAACGACGCAACTCTATCGAGTTTCGGCTCGCTTGATTCGTCTTGGCGAGTACTTTTTCAGTAAAAGCTTGTTTAAAAAAAAGTTTTTTAATAGGTTTAACACTGGTTTTAGCTTTTTACAGGTACAGGTGGTCTAAATGAGCTGCAAGTTGAAGATGAAACTGCTATAAAAACAAATCGACAAAATCTTTTAAATTGCAAAAAGATCATTACAGAGTGAGATACCTATCAAAATATCACTGAACCTAGTGCTGGAAAACTTTTAGAAACATGTACCTATCTGATAGCCGACAATTGCGATAATGAGTTTAATGTTATCATTCCATTTTACAGTTGTCCACGAAGAATACAAGATAAGTGATCTTACAAGATATACGTATCTACCAACCTTGAAAGTTTTTTAACGCCATTCTCAGAAAATAAATGTTGGTACCTCTGATGGCAATGCAATCTTTCGCGTTCGCAGTTCGCGTTCCGCTGCTTTCGTGAACGCACGCATAACACAAGCGTCTCCGCATTCAAACCGGTCGCGTGCAACTAGTGCTGGGCTAGGGTGCTATCGATACTTTATCGATAGGTCACACCCTAGTCCAACATGGAGAAGTATTTAAAACTGCCACCATCCAACTCCAATGTCGCCAGTAAGAGACCTAGAGAAGACCCAGTTTCTCCGGACCAATGGCGAAAACCCAAAAAGTTTAGTGCGAACCCTAGTGGAAGAATAAAAGACAAGCAAACTCCTACCAAAAACCGCTTCACAGGACTGCCGGTCGATACCGAAGAGGCTTCCTCAACACCTTTTCATATTGCCAGCAAGAAAAAATCACCAAGCAACGTCCCAGTATTCCTCATCGAGCTAAATGAAGAGTGGACTTACGAACGAATCAGAAATGTGATTCTAAAGTATACCAAAGACTTTCACATAAAAAACAGAGGACAAAAGCTGTTGAGAGTACAATGCTATTCTTCTAAGGACCACCAACTTTTGAAAGATAGCTTAAAGAGTGAAAAAGTATTTTACCACACCCACACCAGAAAAGACGAAAAGCTTCCCAAGGCTGTTATAAAAGGTTTGCCGAAGTTTCTGCACGCCAATGTGACAGAAGAATTAGCGTCCTTGGGATTTGAGGGAGCCATCACGACTGAACTGAAAACAATTCACACTACAGAATATCCACCCATGCTAGTACAACTGCCGATTGGTACAAATATGACGCAGTTTAAGCAAATCAGATACATGTCCAACTGCGTGGTCGACATCGAGCGATACAAGCCGAGTAAAAAGGCAGGTACTCAATGTTTCAGATGCCAGGGTTTCGGTCATGCATCCAGAAACTGCAACAGACCAGCACGGTGTGTCAAGTGTGCATTATCTCACCCAACCTGGGAATGTCCAAAAAAAGACAGAGAAGAACCCGCCCGCTGTTGTAATTGCCTACAAGAGCACCCCGCTAACTACACTCAATGTCCCGAAAGATTGAAGTACTTGGAACGCATTGAATCTAAGCGGAAAACTACACAAAAGGCTTTAGTTCTTGGGAGGACTCATTTTCCTGAACTGAGCCGGCAGACACCTTGGGAACAAGCGAAAGGTTCAACTAAAAACAAACCACAAGCAGTCCAACATCAGCCTGCCACCGTGATGCAGTTTCAACCAAGCGGACCCATCCGGACTACTAAAAAGGTTGAATCTTTAGAACCGCAAACACCAGCTGTACAAGTTGTAGATGAAGTAAAAGTTACAAATAAACAACCTACACTGGATTTTGAAACTACCGAAATGCTGGAGATTCTAAGAACCATACAGTACATCAAGCAAGATTTCAAGAAATGTAATACTTTTATGGAAAAAGTAACTCTAGTACTGACCCACCTCGGTCATTATGTCTAGTAGCCCTCAGCTTCGGATATTATATTGGAACGCGGATGGCGTTCACAGTAAGCAACAAGAACTAGCTGACCTAGCGGTGAGTAAACTCAAAGCTGATGTCATCGCGCTCTGTGAAACTAGGTTAACCCCTCGTCTTTCCCTTAGAATACCCGGGTATGCCTGCTACCGGCTGGACAAGCGAACAGATGGGTCTGGTCAAGGTGTGGCTATTCTCGTCCGATCTGATCTTACTCATAATTTGATACCTACTCCATCTACTAAAACACTCGAAGTTATCGGTATCTCATTATCTCTTGGCAACAATTGCATTAATATTAATTCGGTTTACCAATCTCCTAACCTCCCGCTAAACACAGGAGACATTGATCAGCTTATGTCGTCTGGCAACATGGTTCTCGCCTTGGGTGACTTGAATGCCAAGCACTCTCTGTGGTCACCAGGACAAAGCAATGGACGTGGAAAAACCTTATATGAACACATGCTCTCCAGTGAATACGTGATTCATGCTCCTCAAGACCCAACGTTAGTTCATTATTGTGCGGATTATAATCCGTCCATTCCTGACTTGACACTCTCTAAAAATATCTTCTCTGTTGATCAAATCACAACCATCCCAGCACTATCATCAAATCACTTCCCTGTACTAGTTAACATTCATATAAAACTTCAACGTAACCCAATTATAAAATTCAACTATGCTAAAGCAGACTGGACTAAATACCGAAATTATCTAAATAATAATATATCTTTAACTTCTAAAACACACGATTCTCCTAAAGAAATTAATAATTCCATAACTAATTTGCAAAATTTAATAGTAGAAGCAAGAAACCACAGTGTCCCAGTTACTAATTTAAAGCCGTGGGATTCGTTTTCCTTGCCACGACGCATCAAAAGATTAATTCGTAGCAAAAACCGTCTCCGTAGGCATGCTTCAAAAGAAATGAACTTTTTGGTGCGTAAACGCTTGTGCGAACAGATTAATCAACTAAAACTACAAATTAAAGCCGCTATTCAAGCACATAACGATAAATTATGGCACCAGAAGCTAAAACGTGTGGACAATCCCAGTGCTGATCTCTGGCGATTAGTGAAATCATTGCGTCCTACAGCCACTTTTTCAATTCCAGCGCTTAAAAGAGAAGATGGTACTTTAACTTCTAGTCAACAAGAGCAATGCGATGTGCTAGCTCAGTGTTTCTTTAACAACATGACCTTGACAGATACCTGGGATAGCGACGCGACGTCAGAAGTAGCACAGTCTGTACAGGCCCTGAGCGACGAACCAACTATTGATCATTCTTTACTAGTAGTCCATCCGAAGTGAAAAAATGTATCAATAACTTAAAACCCCGTAAAGCTCCAGGTTACGACCAAATATCAAACCTTCTTATTAGAAATCTGCCACATAAGTGTATTGTACTCTTAACTAAAATATTTAACGCCTGCTTTTCTTTCAACTATTTTCCTTCGCCATGGAAAATAGCTAAGGTAATAGCTATACCCAAACCTGGCAAAAATCTTGCAGATCCATGCTCCTATCGCCCAATTAGCCTGCTGCCATCCCTTGGTAAGCTTTTTGAAAAAGTTATTTATAAACGTCTTTCGAAGTCTTCAAAGCGACCGTTGATTGACGAACAATTCGGATTTCGCCAAGGCCACTCAACGGTACAACAGTTGGCTAGGGTTGCCGAGATCGTGTCATATAGCCTCAATGTTAAACAAGCCACTGGCATGTTCCTGTTAGATATTGAAAAGGCATTTGACACGGTCTGGCATCATGCATTACTTCATAAGCTTATTTTAGACGAAACTTCTATTGCCTTGGTAAAAATGATAAAATCTTACCTATCGGTCCGTAGTTTTGCCGTGCACATCAAAGAGTACTCATCTGTACCCAAACCGATCCCGGCAGGGGTTCCCCAGGGTTCAATCTTGGGGCCCTACCTTTTTGTGGACTATATAGATGACATCCCAGTGCAGCCTCGTACCCAACTAGCACGTTTCGCTGATGATACAGCCTGTCTTACGTCTTCATTAGACACAGATTTAATAATAGGACGACTACAACTCGCCATTGATCAGCTACTAGAATACTTTAACAGGTGGAAATTAAAGATCAACAGCTCCAAAACGGAAGCTATATTTTTCACAAGAAAACGAACTATACCATCACGAACATTAAAAATCGGTGATTACGTTATTCCATGGAGTCGGTCTGTTAAGTATCTTGGAGCTACCCTTGATAACAAACTTAACTGGACTGAAAACACTTCGAAATTATGTCTTAAAGGTATCAAGGCCATTAATGCTCTAAATCCTGTATTAAACAGACGCTCCAGTTTAAGTAGTCACACTAAACTATCTATCTACCGCACATTGATCCGTCCGTGTATCACATACGCTTGTCCTGTATGGAGCAGCACGTGTCAAACTAACATAAACAAATTACAAATAATACAAAATAAAGCGCTAAAATATGCATATAATACTCCTTTTCGCACAAACCTCCAAAAATTACATCTTGAGATCTGTTTACCCAGAATTGACGCGTTTATATATAAACTCTCAGAAAAGTTTTATATGCAAACAAACCCCAGTAGTGATAACACATTAATAAAAAATATGTGCAAAACTCGTAAGAAAGATTTGCCATTTATCGATAACTACAATCGATACAAGCTGCCCCATCACCTATTCTTAGAGCGCGATGAATAGGCTGAGTGCTGCGTGTGTGAGCGTGCGCGACTGTCTGCCCGCACCGGCGCGCGCGCCATTCTCGTCCGTATTACCAGCCGGTATGTAGGGCGATAGTGGCGCCCGCGGCGCGCGGGAGCGACCCGCGCGCGCTTATGTGTGTTGCGAGTTTGTGATAACAGGTTCTTGTTGCTTACCGTGTTGACGGCGGCCGGCAGCGACTACGCTGCCCGCTTTAAATACTTACCTACCTCCTAATGGAATTTATGTTTCGATAAAAACAACATTTCTAAAAATATAATACTTTACCTAAAGTTTGTATAGTGCAAATATTCAATGAACTGTCTTTTTTAAATGTAATTCCTGTAACTTATTTTAATAATTGAATATGTTTTAAAGTTTTGCATGAGCTTGTTGCTGACAAAACATAATATAAATTAATGAATATGTACTGCTAGGATTTAAATGTACACTAGTAACTGTGCATATTATTGTTATTTTATCATGTTAAATAAAGAATTTTTGAAATTGAATTGAATGCAATCTTTCAACTTCGACAGCATATTTTATTGCTCTCATGGATTATAATACGAGATTATTTACAAACTATTCTTATCCTACAAAAGTCTTCCAAAGCCTCCTTTCACAGCCCTATGCTGGCTGTTATCTTGGCATCTGATGTCAGTGCTATACCTTACTTTTTGGCCATAGTAATTTGTTCATCATGGTTGTTTCTGTTTAAACCGACTTCCAAAAAGGAGGAGGTTCTATTTTCGTCTGTATGTATTTTTTTTGTCTATTTAATGTTCATAGAAAGAACAAGTTAACTGACAAACTACACACATCTTGAAGGAGTCTTCTAAGACCACTTTCAGGATTGTGAGATATACCATTACTTCTTGTACCATTAATTGATGTCAGTGCCCACACTTTTCAGAAGCAGTAGTATACTCCGCGCCACACAATTTGATGGATGTGAAGTTAGCCACTAGTTGCGCAATATCCAATCCTGACGAGACGTGTCGTGGAAGCCACACGTTGATTGGCTATTGCGCAGCTACAGTGGAGTCATTTTAATAGGTAACATTCGACAGTTCATTTATGCAAAGAAAAATATACCTCACGCTAAAGGAATAAAACTCCTAGCAGTCTTCGAGAACACTTATCGGTCGTCGTCAATATTGTTTTCATGAGTTTTATTCCTTTAGTGTAAGGTATATTTTTCTTTGTATAAATTAACTGTCAAATGTTACCTATTAAAATGACTCCACTTTAGTGGCTAACTTCACATCCATCAACTTGTGTGGAGCAGAGTATAGGTATTGTTTATTGTGGTTGTTTCATTTTCAATAGGTTGTTCATATGAAAAATACAAGTTAACTTACAAACTACACTCATCCTGAAGGAGTCTTCGAGGGCCACCCTCAGCACAGGGTTGTCGGCGCGACAGCGGATGACTGCGCCGTCATCCTCTGGTTGCGGAAGCATCGTCAGTCGGCTGACTGACGTCGTTTCATTGGTGAACTCGCTGTGCTGTTGAAAGAAGTTATATACATAGAGTAAAAGTTTTTAAATACGGGAGTACAAGTTTTTATTCCATGTGGCTTCCTTTTGATTTAATTTAACAAGAATAGTATTTTCTAAGTTTTATTTTTATTTAGATGTTTGTTAGTTTCCATATGAAAGTGGAAAGTGTTATTTAAGTTTTGTTTTGTTCTTCTGTGTAAATAAAATTTTATTAATTTTATTTATATTTCGAAGTCAAGACGGGCCAACATACGCTCCACAAAATAATTCTATCGACGTGTCAGAACGAGATAAAGCTATGGTGAAGTATATATCTGTCACTTTTTCATACGTCGATAAAACTTGCTTCGTGGCCGTATGCTTAACTAGGTGTTAAAATCACCATTGTAAGTATATGTATATTTATTATTTACAGTATTTCACATAATGATAAGTACTGGTGGCGCATTACCGACGCACTCAACACATGTGTAAAAAACTGGCTTCTCTTGTCTGTTCACGACGTTCTGTCTTGATTTTTTTATTTGGTCTGAGATTGTAGGTAAGTACAGAAAAAAGCTAAAATAGTCCAAATTGGATATTTACCTACATAATGATAGGTACAACTGGGGTAAAGTAGTTTCAGTTTCCACTTTTCATTTAATAGTGCAATAGATCTGAGAACTGATAGTTCCACCTCGTTCCCTATACTAAATTATTTCAAACGTGACGTACTAACGACCTGGCTGTATATCATAAGCATGAATAATAATAGTCCAATGCAAGACAAACGGCAAAATAGGCTTTAAACAGGAAATGGTACTGATATTGAATAGTTTTAAATAACTGAAAGAAAAGTTAGCTGCAATCAATATATATAGGATATTTAGTAAAGTAATGCATGGGCAGATCAAAATACCAATTATAAAGTTTTAGAATAGTAGCTTTATAAAAAAAATTTAATGAAAACCATGGTAGGCGAAAATTAAAAAACCTACGCAAAAAAAAATCGCTAAATTTGCCAGTCGTAAAATATCCACAGACATAAGTCTCCGTAAAAGATTTCTAATAAGACTTTCTTATTTTCAAAAAAAAACGTACGTAGAGCGGAGCGAAATATTCTTCGTAGTGTCTAAATATAGGGTGTCTAAATATACTTACACAATTATTATTTTTCACAAAAAATGGCATAACCGACTTCAACTGTGTACAGAATTCGAATAGTTCGCTCGAATCGATGTAGTAACTTTTTCACTATTGTTGACTTATTATAAATAGTTCAACCGATTTTAATAAAATTAAAAAAGGGTCTACCTTTGAAGTATGTGCTAGCAAACAAAAGAAGAATATTTAGAATCGCACAACTTCGAAAAAAATTATGCGTGGTCAAACATAAAAAAAATAGGAGTATATTCGCGTTGACTTGTACACGAAGCTAATACAATTAGCTTTGTAAATCTCCTCCGGTTCGTCGGCTTAATAGTTATTTTTCGCAAAAAATAGTATGTATGACCAACTTCACACGTTCACTCCGTTGATTTATCAAAATTGGCTAAGCCGATTTCGATAAAATTTAAACGGGACCAATTTCGAAGTATACTCTTTCCAATAAAATTGAGTACCTCCTCCGTTTCGTCGGTCAAATAGCAGTCCGCTTTCCACCCGTCCGCTTCTGTTTATAAAAAAAAAAAAACACTAGCGACCCGCCCCGATATTGCACAGGTGTATAATACATGTAAAACTTCCTCTTGAATACCTCTATCTATAAAACAAAACGCATCTAAATCCGTTGCGTAATTTAAAAGATATAAGCATACATAGGAACAAACAGACAGGGAAGCGACTTTGTTTTATACTATGTAGTTATTGAAAAGTTTTGCTACCTTTACTGTTATATACCGATACCGACCTTTCCTTTGGTGTATCTCCTATTCTCTCTAAACCACGTGATCTGGGCTGGTGGTCTGCTTCCATGCGACACGCAGACAAGAGTCATCTCTGCGTCTGCTGACATCTGGCCTGGCTTGTTGGTGATGGCTACAGACGTAGGTCGTACTGGTGGAGAAACAAGGTAGTGTTAAAATAGTAACTTCGGTAGGTAGGTATATTGATAAATATGTATATTTTTGGTACATTCAATCTAGTCCTAGATTTCATCATCATCTACAAGATATTATCTATTGTAATTTTGCAAATATTTTTGTATTGAAGTATGTAAGGCCAGCGATGAAACTTGTGGTGTTCTTTTTCTCAGTTAAGTAGGTACTAAGTATTTATCTTTCTATACTTTAACTGAGGATCACATCAGAAAATCAGCTTAGTGTTTGATATCTTCTTACACTGATTGACCTAGGTCAATTTGGTTGGATCTTGTTGTGAACTAAACATACCCACAATTCCTGTTGAAGTCTTTTAAGTCCAACACGAAAACGGTTGACGGTCGTATGCTTTTCGATATAGGTACAGGTAGCGGCACGTAAGTCTAGCGCTGAGGGTACTGTGGAGGGGATGGCTGCGCATGGTGACCACTGTACTAAACTCATGCGCAGCCACCCCCTTCACACTTCGCTCAGCGCCCGACTTATATGCCGCGACCTGTACCTGTTGTTGACGACAGAGTATCTGATCAAAAGTTCGTCGTCTGTCCACCTTGATTGGCTCTATTTTACTGATGCATAACCTCTTTAGTCAGTCTATTGAAGGTGAACAAAAGCCTATCTTCAAAAGGCGAACTAGCACTAAGTAATACTAATAAGCGCCTCAGCTAAAAGCGGTACAGCTAAAATAAACTCACAATGCATTTCAACTCTCGCCGTTCTCTCGTGCGGGCTCAGTAGTGGAGTGTTAGTAGCTTGACACCTGATGCTGGTGTTCAACCAGCTCCTCTCAGCGCCTCCGATGCTGATCCTGCTGATGATCACCTTCCCGTCGTTCTTGAGGACCGTGTGCTCTTCGATCTGCTTGTCGTTGATCAGCCACGTGAGGGTTGGCTTTGGACGACCTGGTGGTTGGAAGAAATAGAATATCCGTAAAACATTTATATCGGCCAATATTCCCTGCGTGCTGGAACTTCAGGGTCAGCAGATCCGACGGTAAGAAACCTGATGGTTTGATAATGGTGCCATGAAAAAACGGTATAAGTGCTAAGTTTAGGACGTTACTGGCATTAGCACTGTTGCCGCCACGCAACTAGGTTGTCAGCAGCCTGCGGCGGCTGTAGCGGTAGGAGACTGGGGCTAGAATGTGAGTGAAGTATTTTTATTTATTAGGATATTATATAAATAAATAATAAATAAATATTTGGGACATCTTACACACGGCCTCTGACGCCAAAACTAAGCAAAGCTTGTGATATGGCTGTCAGAGACTGATATACTACTTATATATTTTTAAATACATACTTATATAGATAGTAACTAAACAACACCCAGACAGAGCAAACACCCATGATATATTATTACAGATTAAACGTATCGAAGTATTTACGTTTAAGCTGTGTATTGGTTCATGCATAAAAACAAAAAAATAAGTAAACCAACACACAGTTAAAATTCCGCAATCAATTCCCCCAAATAAAGAACAAAGCGAAAGAAATTAATATTCACTATTCTATTCAGAAGCAAATGTACCCATCGATTTCCACTGAAAAAGCGGCAAACCTTAACAAACAACGAACCGATGCGTGCAAAACTTCAAAACAAAACTGGTCAAAACTGGATTGCACTAGTTTGTACTAGATTGCGCGGCCTCTTTTGGCGAAAGTACTGACATAACATTGATAGTACAAGTCCTCTGTTCCCGAATACCCGAATGGTTGAATAATTCTTATTCATTCGACTGCCGTGCGAATGTGTAAATACTGGAAACAGCCAGCTACGTTCAGTTTTTTCCGGATCGGCATAACTTGTTTGTCAATGAATTTTAGAGTACCCTCAATTGAACAGCAACTATAGCGTTGATAAATTTAGTTTACGTTGGATTAAGCTTTGATAGATTTAGTTTGTGTTGGTATTTTGGCAACAAAACCTTAGTTGGCTCGTTTAACAGTGAGCGCTTATGCTTTCAAAACAAAATGGTAATGCACTCAAGTAATTACTCAGTGCGAAGCGAAATGAATCCTCGCGCTTTTCTGGCCCGCAAATAATGTCTGATGCAATTGAAACTGTAGACGATACTGGATGAGGATTTCTAAACCTAACGTGACAAATACCAACAAATAAGTGATATTCAAAATTAAATTGGTTATTGTGAAATCATTTGAATATCGAAACAGATGTCACAAAAATCAAAACCTCGAAATCAAGCAGAAAACATTCCTTAAAGA
Source organism: Hypomecis atomaria (assembly GCA_964007245.1). Classification (NCBI taxonomy): domain Eukaryota; kingdom Metazoa; phylum Arthropoda; class Insecta; order Lepidoptera; family Geometridae; genus Hypomecis; species Hypomecis atomaria. The sequence continues at coordinate 3,103,218 of OZ023294.1, read as the reverse complement.
CCTTTATCTCGGCCTGTAATCAAAAGAGCGTTTACAGGTGGAAATGCTAACAAGAATATTAAAATTACCCGCCTAACAGACGAAAAAATAAAAAAGAATTTTGGTTCATCATTACTCATACATCAAAAGGTGGGAGAGGCACCACCCCGGAAAATAAATGAATTATGTATAAGAATGCTAAATTAAGGTATTTCGTCTGGGGCTTGAATCAACGGGGTTTAGGGATCTCGTCAAGTTTGAACGTTTCGTTTGCCTTCGTGGGGTAAATTGGAAAAAGTTTGGGGATTAAAATTTCGGAGCAGTCACATTACTGGTTTGGGCTGTGTGATCCATTATGTATTATCAATTTTCTGTGACCCAGTTTTAGTTACCGATTGAGTTACTGAATTAAGCGCAACGGATGTTACTCGTACTGTTTTTCTCTGATGCTATTTGTTACATTTGAATCAATTTTGTCAAATTATGCAGTAAATGGCAGCAGGCAAGGTATATACTGGCACATATATCTGATGCCCATTTGTAGTTTCAGTTTCAAGTTTGAGGATGACCCATGGGCATGATGACTGGGTAAAATAATCGTTATTATAAAATCATTCCGTTATCAAAAATACGTATTTTTTTTGTCTCTCAAACAATAAATGACGAAGATAAATCTTGTCAAATTTCAGAAGGGGGCTCATGACGTCACTTCTACGAGAAAGGTCCTATATTTTTCAAGAAGAGATTTTCAAGATAATTTTAGAGATATTAAATAAAATAACATACATTCCTTTAGATAACATATCTGACCTTTAATAAATAAATAATCAACTCGCTAACTCAAATAAAAACTGCCGTGCCCCATACATTTTCACACTTTGCATTCCTTTGATTGTCATGTTTATGATACCGCAGTTCCGGCAAGTTCTGCTGTGTACCTTGTTTTGTTTTTACCGAGTACAAGTAGCGGCACGTAAGTCTAGCGCTGAGGGTAGTGTGGAGGGGATGGCTGCGCATGGTTGACCGCCATACTAAGCTCATGCGCAGTCATCCCTCCACACTTCGTTCAGCGCTAGACTTATATACCGCGACCTGTATCCTCGTTTGCCTTTCATCACGGCAATAATCGTAGCAAAGGCAACTCTGCCCCGATACCGATGCCTTGCCTCACCCCGCAGTTTTTATTATTCATAAAAGACTTCCATCCATCAACCGTAGGACGTGCACTTTTGCACATAAGCCTCTTTGTTCAAGTTCTTGCTGTTTTGAAACTAAAAGACATAAAAACCATAAAGGACTTTCCGTAGGCCGAAAATGCAAAGCATATAATTATTATAACATGACGTAAGGCAACGTTTGCCGGAGTTCTAAAGTTCTCGAAAGTAGATTGACAGACGCATAAAAAGCAGAAATATGTTCCAGATTAAAATAACATCTTTCAATTTGATCAGCACTTGAATGCTACGTTTACACTCAGACCTTCTCTCACGTGAGTGACCTTTTACCTGCCCGCTTCCCTGCTCACTTGGCCTGCCTAAGTGTAAATATGGCATTAAAGAAAAAAACTTCACAATGAAGATTGAATATCTCTCATGATGTCTAAGATACCATAATGTAGCTTTTGGTTATTTTTAATCTCGGAATATTATTCTAACAAGTCTGTAATCACAATGTTCTGCCGAAAAAGTAGTAAAAAATGTAGTAGAAAATAAAGTTATACTCAAAGAAACACCTACCTACCTAGACGCAAAATAAATGTTTGGTACCAAAATCACAGAAAGTTGTTGACAGAAATATAATACATATTTCGACAGATTTATCATAACAATTAAAGTATCACAGAATCTATCTCTAGAACTAGCTGAAATTATATTCCAGTTGCCAGAAACAAGATTTATTTTGTCATCGTTTCTACCAAAAATCTTGTTCTAAATTATCCGTTGTTTCAGGGAAAAACATTTATATTCCGCTTAGAATTACCGTCTCATTAAAGTTTGATCTTTCATTTTATTCGTGCGAATAAAGGTACATTTTCAACGTTGCGACGATGTGCGACGAATTAGCTTTGTCAGTGAGAGTTTGTAGCTATGTTAGTCTGAGTTAGCGATAAACACTATCACTACATAGTATAAAACAAAATCGCTTCTCGCTGTCTGTCCCCATGTATGCTTATATCTTTAAAAGTTCGCAACGGATTTTGATGTGGTTTTTTCTCATAGATAGAATTGTTCATGAGGAAGGTTTACATCCATAATACCTGTGCGAAGCCGGGGCGGGTAGCTAGTATTACATACATATATGTTTTGCGTATGGTTTTATAATTCTAGGGGTTTATATGGAAAATGCAAAATAACGATTGCATTGATTTTCCAAATCATGTGTTTTTTATGCAATCTGACTCAATATCGATATCTAAATAAACCAATTTGATCATTTCAATTTGAATAAATGAACGTCTATCATTTGTACGATTAATTTTAATAAAAATGATGCAGCTTTAATGTAGTTAAACTCACGGACTATTTTATATGACAGTCGAGCCGCTGGGAGCTCGATCGGTTTTGGAGACTGCACTAATTCTTTATCAGAGCCTTTAGTAGGTACAAGTTTTGTATAGTTTACTCAAATAACGTAGTTTGTGTGTGGTTCATACTTTTTTTGTGCTTTCTCGTTTCCGTCAAGGACGCTGTAAAAAAATGTATACACGAAAACCACTGTAGTTTCAGTTTATGTGTAAACTTGTACTAATCAAACAACAAATAACTCTTCATTTTACACACAAAATAAAAATAACAATAAATACGACAGTGAAATTCTTAAGGCAGTGCAACACTAGGCGGCCTCATCGCTGAAAGCAATATCTTCGAGGCAACCCATGTAGTCACTATACTAATCCCTCATGTACTCACTATACTCTCGCGAATTTCAATGAAGTGAGCTTTCTTTTAGTCGCTAGTAGTGAAAACACACGTTAACACCTCCAGAAATGTCTTTATTGGCGTGAAGATAGAGCCTAATTTGGTTAGAGTTGTTGTTTGAGTCAAACGACTTGAATAATTTCTTAAAGGTCAATGGTTTTAGTAGACTGCGGGTCTTTAAAGAAATTCGAGGTGTTTATGACTTCTTTATTAACTAAGACTGTTGAGAACCGTGGTCTGGAATGATTTTAATACGATTTTTTATTTATAATTTAATTTGATAGAGGGGCCGTGATAGTCAAAATGTTTTGAAGGTTAATGTTTGTAATAAATGACCGTTTACGGTTAAAATAACCGGGACCTGCAAATTAACGTGTCATCCGAGTGACGTTTTACGGTTCAAATAACCGGGACCTACAAATCAACGTGACATTCAAGCCACGCCAGTGCACAGTCGTACATGCTACAGTAATTTTCGAGCAGGTGGTATGAAAACATAATAATATTAGCTTATCACAGCTCAGCACTAAACTAAAAACTCCTTTTTTATCTCTTTTCATTCTTAGGAGTTTTTTTTTTCTCTTTCGACAAACTTCCCGGTTCTCATCTCAGACCAAATAAAAAAATCAAGAAGGAACGTTGTGAACAGACAAATGAGGCTGTTTTTTATACATGTGTGAGTGCGTCAATGTTGCGCCGCCATAGTTCTACTGACGAGCCAAGCCATAGTTTCTTTGTACGTTTACATGTGTGTGTTGTGTCTGTACACGGCGAGGCATAGTTTTGCCGGCTTCACTTGTTTGTTCACAACATTCTGTCTTGATTTTTTTATTTGGTGTGAAGTTCTCATAAAATATCCTTCTTTTCAGGCTGGAGGGTAAGCTGAATCTGAGTTGTTTCATAACAGTGGGCTGTATTTGGTTTGTTCGGATCACGATAGACAGTCACCTTGTCTAGTCGAAGTTTTACGCTTCATTTGTGTCCTCGGTTCTAGAACCTTCCAGTGATATTGAATGTTGTAAAGGAATTTATCTACACTAATGTTGTAACATTCTACTTATGTTTCCAATAGTTGACTTATAATGACTACTGTTATAGCGCAGACAACAAAACACTCAATTTAAGCAATTTCACATGATGTTATAATATCCACATCGATATCGTAAAATCTCATTATAACATCGCGTGCTCGCTCCTGATTGGCCCTGCGCGCGCAGCTGCGCTCTCATTGGTTAGATTTTAATGGCGCCAAGTTCACTGTGACAATACACGTACGCGTGAATTTAATGTTTCGCAATAAGTTTTTTTTTATTTTTATTAGTGAAGATAAAGTAGTGTATGCAACTGCATATAACACGGGTATTGAAACACGAGTGCGAGTTTATGAAACGAGCGCAGCGAGTTTCATAATAGTAACGAGTGAACTTCATTATAAGACAGTTGCATAAACTACTATTATCTCCACTAATATTATAAATATGAATGTAATTTTGTTTGTTACGCTTTCACGCAACAATTGAGCTACGGATAGACTTGATTTTTGGCATGGTTATAGTTCAAAAGTTGGAAAGGTGGGATAGCATAGCGCGGGCAAAGCCGCGGGCGAAGCCACGGGCAAAAGCTGTAGTTTATATGATATATATCTGATGCTGATATAAAGCTAGTGATAGCGAATTTACGGTAAATAAATTGTTTAGTGTGAGTTACTCATTCCGTGACTGGGACGGATAGTGACGCTAAATTGAGGGCCTCGTTTCATTGTATCAGAAGCCTTCTGTAGACGAGTGAAAAACTCTTGGCGGCGCTCAAACGCCGAAACTATTGATTTTACTAAAAAGTTATTAGGATATATGACGTAGGATTTTTTTTAAACTTTAATTGTGTATAATTTTTTTCAATATTCTCATCGTAGAATGATTAACTGATTGAAACGGAGATAATGAATGGTCCAAAGACGTCATTTTGCCAATATGGCGGCGTGAGAAGCAATGATACGAGGTAGCAAAGTTGTGAAATGAGCACATCAAACTTTATAAAATTACCCATTTTCAAAATTCCCGGATACCTTATTTTGAACCAAAAGACTTCGGCCAAAACATCGCTTTCCAAGAACCTTTTTTTGAAGTCTGTTTTAATTATTTTATGCAAAAATAGCATAACCGACTTCAACCGTGTGCAGAATTCGCGAATATTTCGCACGGATCGATGTTACATTTTTCACATTATTGTTGATTTATCAAAAATGGCTCAGCCTATTTCAATAAAATTTTAATATGACCGATTTCGAAGTATAAAATACTTTCGAATCAAAAAATAATTATTGAAATCGGACTACTACGAAAAAAGTTATGCGTGGTTATACATAAAAAAATAAAAAAAATATACGCGTCGAATTGAGTACCTCCTCCGGTTTGGTTCGTGGGTCAAAAAACCTGACAAGATGTAGTGGCATCATGCGGCAATCAAAATAAATCGTGCCTCTTGTTTGTACCAAAAAACTTAAGCGCCTCAGCCGGAAGAAAACAAAGTAACTCCGCGTTTAAAGTCCCTTTATCTCCCTCGAATTTATTCACAAACTTGTAGACGCGTCGTGAACAAAGAATTAGCCGGTGAAATATAATTCACTCCCTTCGCCGTTCCATGCCAGAATATTATAATTACATTTAATAAACAAGTTCTTTAGAAGACGTCAGGACTTAACCGTTGCTTTATTCATAATTTTGTATTAGTTTTGTTGGGTTGCGTAGATCTCATTAGGTATTCATTTAAGGGCCTGCTCTGATAGAGTAGAGTTTAAATATTAAATAATACTGAATAAAGTAAATAAGTTTGTAAAGGCCAGGTGGCTAGGCTTGGTGTCAGAGTTTTTAAACTACCTCAAAACCCTCTGACATGGCTATACGGTTAAAATAACCGGGACCTACAATTTATCATGCCACCCGAGCCACGGCAGCGCCCAGTTGGAAAATGCGACCCGCGGTCACCAATCCAAAGACTGACCGTGCGGAACGTTGCTTAACTTCGGTGATCGCTGACAAACACCTAGTCAAACTACGCTATGAGCGCTACAGTATTCACTAAGATAAGAATTTATGTTTGGATTTTTACACAACTAACTTTTCAGTAAAGAATAATCAGCCAAGTGCGAGTTGGACTCGCGCACGAAGGGTTCCGTACAGTATGGAAGTAAAGTTCCGTACAGTTTAGTAAATTTTATTTTAGTTATTTATTTTTGAAGGGAATGTTCTGTGAATATTTCAAACATCTTCCCGTTGTCGTTAATATCGAGCAAAAACGTTTCTTGTATGGGAGCCCCCCTTAAAAAAATATTTTTTTTCAATTTTGTTATTTTTTTTTAAAGTGAAAATTTAACCACAAACTATGTGAATATTTCAAGCATCTATCTGTCACCTTTATTAATATCGAGGGAAATACGACTAAAAATTCAGATTTGTTCTATAGGAGCCCCCCTTAAACATTTTTTTCTCTTATTAGTATTTATTGTTATAGCGGCAATAGATACATCATCTGTGAAAATTTTGCTTTCTAGCTATCACCGTTCATGAGATACAGCCTGGTGACAGACAGACGGACAGACGGACAGGGGAGTCTTAGTAATAGGGTCCCGTTTTTACCCTCTGGGTACGGAACGCTAAAACATCGCGTGGAAACGTCTGACAAGAAATTCAATGGTTCAAACAATACCATAATAGTCCGTGATCCCACTCATAGCGTACGCGGTTCCAATTCAATTCGGTTCCAATTTTTTGCGTAATTATATGAATAGGAGAATTTATTTAAACAGGGTTGCCTTGTAAATGTATAGCTAGTATTTGAAATTTAATAATGTTTAATTAATTTATAGGAAAACATAGCCTTCGTTTGTTTTTTATATAAATGTGAAAATAATGTTTTAAGGTATAGATGTGGTTACTAAGTAAGTTCGTATAGGCCCGGCGGCTATAGCCCTGGTGTCAGAGTTTTTAGGCCGTCTGAAGGCTTCTGACTTGGCTAAACAGTTAAAACAATGCGGTTCCTTTTCTTAGTATATATATTTGATAAGTAATAACTCTGTAGATCCCAAATACCTTATATTTCTTTTGAGTAAAATTCAAAATACATATTAATTACCTACACTGTATTGAAATGTTATTTTTGTGATAAACATTTCAAAAATTGACGCGCTCGCAGGATTTGAACCTGCATTCCTCTGGGATTCCGGCCCAGATGCTTTGTCCAGTTAAGCTAGAACGCTGTACTACGAACCCGCCAAATCAGTGAAGTGTTTATCATTTTACTACCAACTTCTACAGTGTTGGAAATCCCAGAGGAATGCTGGTTCAAATCCTGCGAGCGCGTCAATTGTTGAAATGTTTATCACAAAAATAACATTTCTATAAAAACCTAGTGTGCGAAGCACGACAAAAATCATTTGATTTACTGTATTCACCATAAAACCGTGTACATCGGATTCACTGTAATTACAGTAAATCTGCTGAATGTAATTACAGCGAATCGCAATGGTACAGGTCACTAACCACTGAGCCACCGAGGCAGTCGAACTCGATGACGTCTCGTGTTCATAGACGCCAAGTAATTTTATTTAATTCGGCATACACCTAGTGGATAAGTATGGCCCAATCGCTCTTCCGAGACAGGTTTATGTTCAAAAGTTTACCTATAAAGCTTATACAAAATATATTTTATAACATAATATTTGCTCGTAAAGTGGCTGTAATTACACCAATTTCAATTTCGTAATGTATTTGATTACGCACTTGTGCTTTATTGTAATGTAAAACGCACGCCGCCACCGACTGCAGAACTCTGTGGTCTCGTTTCTCCTACTTTCAGTCAAGAGAGTGAGAGACATTACGGCACTTGTGCGGTAATGTAATGTAAAACGCACGATGCTTCGACTGATGCACGACTTTATGGCCAGCACTGGAAGTGAGATGTTCCTGCAGTGGTTCGCGTGCTGCTACCAGCCGGCGGCGCAAGTCACAGTTTTATTAATTTCCTCGCAAATATGTTATAAAACGTCGTATGACATACGTGCGCTTTAAAAATTACAGCCACTGCTTCTTTAAAGCCCTCGCCTACGGCTCGGGCTAGCAATATTGCCTCGGCTGTAATTTTCAACTTACCGCACTTATATCATAATGTACTATTATAACAATATATTCTATAACAATATATCTGGAATTATTTATAATATACTATTACAGATCCTCATGAAATTGCAAAGATAGTTGCCGGTTTGAAAAACGACAGTTCTCCAGGGCCAGATTCCATCACTGTTAAGCTCATAAAAATGTCACTGAACTCTCTTTTGATTCCACTTAATTTTATATTTAACTTAAGCTTAGAAACAGGGTTTTTTCCGGAGTGCTGGAAAGTGGCATCTGTCTCTCCTATTTATAAAAACGGAAATAAGACCTCTGCGGACAGCTACAGGCTGATTGCTCTTCTAAGTGTGCTCTCTAAAATCCTTGAAAAACTGGTAAACATACGACTAGTTAAATTCTTAGAAAAACATAACTTGATTTCCGATAGGCAATTCGGCTTTCGTCGTGGCAGATCGACAGAGGACGCCGTCACCCTGCTAGTGAATCTAGTAACATCGTATGTTGATAGCGGACGTAGGTGTATCGGCGCCTTTCTCGACCTCGCGAAGGCATTTGATTCAATTTCGGTGGGTCTTCTTCTTAAAAAGCTTGACAAAGCTGGTGTCAGAGGAGTAGCATTAGAATGGTTTAAAAGTTACTTATCCGGCCGTAAGCAGTTTGTAAAAGCTTGTGGACAGTCTAGCGATCAACTTCCTATTAATTATGGCGTCCCGCAGGGCAGCATACTCGGGCCCACTCTATTTCTTCTCTATATAAACGACATAGTAAATAGCGATATTGCAAACGCTGACATCATCACATGCGCAGATGATACCGCTATCATTTTTCACGGAGACACGTGGGACCGAGTATTTAACCTAGCTGAAAACGGCTTATCGGTGATTGCAAAATCTCTTGACCACAATTTGCTCACTCTTAATACTAAAAAGACAAAATACATAGCCTTTAGCAAAACTAGCGTTAGTAGCCGCCCCCCGGCTCAGCTACGTATCAGGATTCATTATTGTTCATCTGATTCCGATCACAGACCACTCTCCTGCTCCTGCGGCACCATCGACGAATCGAAATTAATTAGATATTTGGGCATAACCATAGACGAAAATCTGTCTTACAGGCAGCATATATCGGATCTAGCTGCCCGAATTCGCCGGTTGATACACATTATGAAAGATCTTCGCGACTGCGCACCCTTACCACTTCTGAGAACCATTTATCTTGCTTTGTGTCAATCGATCATCCAGAATTGTATCCCGGTCTGGGGCAGCTCCGGCAAGACCATCTTCCTGGCTGTGGAAAGGGCGCAGCGGGCTTTAATTAAAGTCCTACTGAAGAAACCTTTTCGTTTTTCAACCGATTTGGTATACGAATATTTCAAAGTGCTAAGGGTTCGACAGCTTTTCGTTTATAACGCTGTTCTGAAAACTCACTACAGCCTGAAATCCCGCACCGACTACAACGCACTAACATCAAAAAGATCAAACAGATCTTATTTATTCCCCCTCCCACGCGTCCGTTCCCTAATGGCTAAACGCAGTCCAGCTTATTCTCTGCTTTGCACATATAACAACGCTCGCTCGGCGTTAGCCGGATACAATGACCTGTCAAAATATGATTTTAAGAGAAAGTTAAAGGATTGGCTCCTAAGTCTATCCTACGACCAGACTGAGGGTTTGATAAGTTGCCTGTACGGAGAATGACTGAAATAGTCAAGAGCTGAAAACACTAATTATCTTATTAATAAAACGTACAATTTTCACAACACAAGAGATTTCCCGAAACTCTTATTTTCAATCCTTCAAGGTTCTTTCCTTACTTCAAGGTACGAACTTTTAGTATTATTTATTTATTAGATAACAAAGTTTTGGTCTTCGCAAATTTGTTCTAGAATTACCTATGATTTTTGAAAATTCCTGACATCCTGGTAACGTTGCATATGAGCCCCAAGATACAAGCTTGTGCTTAGTTTGGGGCTCGCCGTCTAGCTTTTTATTGAAACCATCGCTGATCTGTACTTGAGTATTTGTAATCCTTGTAACTATAGGTATTTGCTTTGTATTAGTTTTAAACTTTTTTGATGTACTACTTTTGTTGTGTATTTCTTTTTGGTAATAAACTTATATTATTATTATTATTATAACACAGAGCTAGTGTACTAAGTACGAGGAGGAAGAATAGGTGTATAGTCAAACCGTTAAACTCAGACATCGCCTGCGCGGGTACAAGGGCGCGGGGGTAGACGACAAAGGGGGACTGAGACAGGTGCGGGCGCCTGGGACCCGCTGCCTGCGCCTGTCTCAGTCCCCTGTGTCGTCTCCCCCGGCGCCCCTGTACCGCGCAGGCGATGTCTGAGTTTAACGGTTTGACTATAGAAGTTACCAGCGTATAGGGTGAGAGAAAAAAGATGAGCTATACATACTTAGATAGCTATATACACTTTGTTATGATTTTATCGTAGATAAAAACCTGCATGACACTGATAGAAGTTATAGAAAATAGATAATAGTTCATAAATATTATGTTGATTTACTAAAGCATCTGATCGAAAATTCAACGGTAATTTTTGGCGCAAAAAAATTGTCTGGCATCGAAATCTAGGCCGTGTTTCGATGCCAGACAAAAAAACGTATACGCAAACAGAAACAAAAGATATTAGTTTCGTCCTGTTCACACTTTCATAATTGCACATCACGCCCTCTTACTTTTGTAGTTACCTATTATAATTTTTGTATCCGGTCTACTTATACTTCACTAGGACTAAGTAGAAAGGAAGTGATTTAGACCATCTTTATAAACAACTTTCCAACCTGGAATTCAAGCTTTCACCTTAGGACAAGTAGATAGCTCTGTAGGTACATTATATTTTCTTGTTGACTCCTTGTGTTCTAGCAACATCCAATGAACTAAAATGAGCAATTAACAAGATGGCGATTTTTTAAAATCTCACTTTAAAAATTTATTATTTGCATTTGACAACAGACTAAAGCGGATGTTTTATAATATTATACCTACAAAGAAATCATTTTGCAGTGGTTACGGCGAAGGCTTCATGTCGCAAATTGAATCGGCACGAAAAAGTATACTTTTTATGTGAATAAATTATAGATAGGTACGTGTTGATGATGATGGAAACTAATAATTTACATTTCTTTTCTTGAAAGAAATCTAAAAAAGTGTGGGTTCTTGAGTGATGCGATTAGCTAACCGCTTGTTTACGACGGGCCAGATCCACCCAGAATTTTGAAATATACTGAGTACCAGCTAAAAACACTGCTCGGAACACTTTTGCTTTGCTCGTCATTCTGATAAATTTACTGTCTTATCATAAATACTATGACGATATGAAGATTCTACATATATTTTAGCCCTAAAATTATAGCTATAATTTCAAGTCTGGAAATATCCTTTAAACAAACAGTATTTCTGGCTTTCAGTTTTAAAAGGCTGGAAACAGCCTTTTATTCTGGAAGACACGGTACTTAATCTCAATAAGTACCCATTAAGCTCAGTAAGAATTAGGTACCCATTGTCATAAAGGTCGCCTTCAAATCTGGTGCAACGTGCAGCGCTGCAATTGCGCTGCTTTATAAACATAAATACGAGTACATAAATTCATTTAAAGAAAATGCGCGACTGCAGCGCTACACGTTACGGCAGATTTGAAGGCCGTGAGGACGATGAGGCCTAATAAGACTACCTATAACATAATTATTTTTTGCAAAAATAGCATGACCGACTTCAACCGTGTACAGAATTTGCGAATAGTTCGCACGGATCGATGTATTTTTAAACCCCGACGAAAAAGAGGGGTGTTATAAGTTTGACGTGTCTGTTTGTCTGTCTGTGTGTCTGTCTGTCTGTCTGTCTGTCTGTGGCATCATAGCGCCCGAACCACTGAACCGATTTCAGTTTAGTTTTTTTTTGGATGAAAGGAGACTTGATCGAGAGTGTTCTTAGCTATGTTTTATAAAAATCTATTGAGCCGTTTAAGAGTTATGGTGGGTTAAAGTGGGGATGGAAGAACCAAAATTCTACAAATGTGCCCAAAATGGTTGTCAACTGAAAGTTTGTTTTCAAATATTTTTGTGTCGAGGGTTTTTTAATTAGGTATATTATTCACATTATTGTTGATTTATCGAAAATGGCTCGGCCGATTTCGATATTATTTAAATTTGACAAATTTCGATGTACACTGTTAATATCGTAAGAATTATCAAAATCAGACTACTACGTAAAAAGTTATGCGTGGTTGTGCACAAAAAAATATTTATACGTGTCAAATTTGAATGCCGGGAGGCAGGTCGATTTTAAAGTACTATTGCAAGCTTCATGCACGGATATCTACAAATAAATGAAATTAAAAATTCGGTAACTTTAGATTTATATATGAATCACTTTCAAATATTTAATTTACTACGAAACACTTAGCAACGCCGGTTCCTATCTGCGACACAACAAAAGGGGTGGCGGAAAGAACTGTGTGACTGGTCGGAGGGGGGAGGGGGGAGAGCGAAATCGGAAAACAACTATTAGTGTTACAAATGATGCCTCTGTTGCGACGGCGGGCATTTTTCAACAGAATGTAGCGGTAAATGTGCGGAATCACTTTATGTGGGAAAATAATTATATTCAATTCACTTACGAGTAAAATATACGATTATTGCGCCGCAGCAGTGATTAATAAAAAAAGTAAGTAAGTTCGTATAAGGTAGTTCGTATAGGCCGGGTAGTTCGTATGTGTCAGAGTTTTTAAGCCGCCTGAAGGCCTCTGACATGGCTTAACGGTAATCCTTACTAATATTATAAATCCGAAAAGTTTGTTGGTTTGTTGGTTTGTTACTCCATCACGCACCAACGGAGCAACGGATTGACTTGATTTTTGGCATGGACATAGTTTAAAAGGCGGAAGGAGTTTTAGGATACTTTTTATCCCGAAAAATTGCATAGTTCCTGTAGGACAGGACAAAAACCATCGAAAGCGAAACTGTCGCCACTATCACAAAGACGCTAAGTGATTAATTCCTCTATGACGCTAATATGGACTAACGAAACGTCACAGCCGTAATTGGATGACAGGTGACATTGTCTGCAGACTTTTATAAATCACAAGTAGCATGGCAAGGGGACAAATTGTTTTTCTACCATTATATCCCCTTGAAGAGGAAATAAAGTATGGATTGAAAATGACAACTGACATTAAAATTGGATAAAATGTTATTTTACCTCTGCATGCTACATGTTACTATGACGTTTAATACTAGGCCGTCATTTTGTCTGACATTTAAAATATTTTTAAATCTTCTATCATTAGAGGTTTAACATGTTTCTTTTTTCTACCTTTATGGTATACATCATACTTTAATATTATCAATCCGAAAAGTTTGTTGGTTTGTTCCTCTTTGACGCAGCAACGGAGCAAATGATTGACCTGATTTTTGGTATGGATACCTTTGGTTTAAAAGACAAAGTGATAATAGGATACTTTTTTATCTCGAGAAAATTCGTGATTCCCATGGGATAGGACAATAACTGTTTCTCAGCAATGGAGCAACGGATTGACTTGATATTTGGGGTGGGTATAGTTTGGAAGACGGAAAGTGACATAGGATACTTTCCATCGCGAAAAAATTGTGGTTCCCGTAGGACTTAACAATAATTTTTTCTCAGCAACGGAGCAACTTGCCTTGGCTTATTGCATGAATATAGTTTGAAAGACGAAAAGTGACATAATAGGCCACTTTTTATCGCAAAAACTTTAACAGTTCCCGTAGGATAGGATAAAAACTAAGTGAGCGGGCTGCGGTAGCAGCCGTCTAAGCGCCAGAAATAACCTGTCATGGCAAGTTTAGGACGTTCCTACATTTTTCGCACTCCTTCGCGGCACTCAACAGAGCTAGCCCAGACTCGGGCTCCATAACGGAGCTTGCGCTCTCGCCATAATGACGGAGTGTTTCGGAGCACAAGACACATCGTCATCCACCACTCTGGACTAACCAGTACTGAACGTCAGACAGCATTCCAACGCCCTGGTTCCAGTGCAGCGGGTCAGTCATAGTAGCCCGGCGCCTGCCTCTTCAACTGCAGAGGGCAGTGAGAACGGCCATCGCGATACCGACACCTCTCTTCCCCTGCAGCCCCACTGCGTCTGCCAACACGTTGACGGCCTAGCGGAAGGTAGGGTAGGTGGCGGCACCCACACCACCAGTTCCATATATCCCTCCGCGGCCCCTAATCCGCGGCAGTCATATCAGAGTCCAGGAAGCAGCCTTGCTTTATGAAACTGAGAAGGGTTATTCCCAGCAAGTAACTGGAGATAGAGAGACAGAAAAGAAGCCACACCCAGCGCAGCAGGAGGAGCTGGAGTTCATATGCCTGGCAGACGGAGCAGCACTAGAGCAAAATCTTAACCGAGAAATTAACATATTTACAGACGGCAGCAAAGTTAAAGGGAAAGTTGGGGCGGCATTATCCATTTGGGATGATGCCACTGAGATCAGTACCCGCAAGCTGAAATTGGCCGATTGGTGCTCCGTGTACCAGGCCGAGTTATTGACACTTCTTGATGCTACCGAAAAAGCAAAAATCTTTTGTGACTCCAGGTCTGCACTGGAAACGGTAGTTGGCGTATCTTCCCTCCATCCCTTAGCAGTAAATTCAAAGCTAACATAAAGTTGCTACACGCACAAAATAAAATAGTGAAACTTTATTGGATTAAAGCACACGCGGGGATGGAGGGAAATGAGAGAGCGGACCAGCTAGCAAAGGAAGCAGCACTGCACTCGAAGTGCAGACCTATTTACGATAACTGCCCCGTTTCATTCGTCAAGCGAGAAATCCGAAAGGACTCTCTTGACGAGTGGAACCGGCGTTATCAGGATGGCCACACAGCGGCGGCAACCAAAACATATTTTCCGGATGCAAGGGCGGCATACAAGATCGTAAGAGAAATAGCACCAGTGGGAATCATAACTCAAGTGCTGACGGGGCATGGTGGGTTTTCCCAATACTTACATCGATTTAAGTTGAGGGAAAGCCCATCGTGCATCTGTGAACCCACAAAAGAGGAGACTCATGTGCAGTGGCACATAATCTTGGAATGCCCAGTTTATGGAAAGCAGAGATTTTATTTAGAACAAAAAATTGGAATTAATCTAACACGTAAAAACCTTAGAAACGAATTTATCGATTTTTGCACAAATATTTGTAAAAAAGCAATTATTAGGAACAAGTAGGTATAAACTTTGCTGTACCATTGTAATGTTTATTATAACTGCAAACAGCCAAAAACATTGAAATATAGGTATAGTTTTTATTCATTTGTAATTAAGACCCCTGACCCTTGCATATACACTCCAACCTTGCATTCCTTTAAGGTATTTTGATATTTGTCGGTTAGGTTATTAGGTTTCGCAGCCGACATAAACATAAGCCAAAATCAAAATATAACGCGGGCGAAGCCGCGGGTAAAAGCTAGTTAATTATAATTAACGGTATTAATGATATACAAATGTATAATTTGTAGAAAACAAAATGTATTATATAAAATAATAATAAATAACATAATTAATAAAAATTAGGGGACGTCTTACACGCGGTCTTTGACTCTAAACTAAGCAAAGCTTGTGAAATGGCTGTCACTGATGTAC
The DNA here is from genome assembly GCA_964007245.1 of Hypomecis atomaria. NCBI lineage: Eukaryota > Metazoa > Arthropoda > Insecta > Lepidoptera > Geometridae > Hypomecis > Hypomecis atomaria. Next base: position 3,087,549 of record OZ023294.1, on the reverse strand, counting down.
TACTCAAATATATTTTATAAATATATACTTATGTAGATTATACCTAAATAACACCCATACACAGAGCAAACACCATGTTCATCATATAAATGCTTGCCCTCGGTGGGAATCGAATCCTTGCCTCTTAATTCTTCGTCGGTTGAGCCAGGGTTACTAACCACTGAGCCTCTAATATTTCAGATTGAAAATTTTACATCGTCATCACCGTTTTATCCATAGGACGTCCACTGCTGGACATAGTCCTCCCCTATATATTTCCAATAACATCGGTTAAAACTTTACGAAATTACCTCCTCTTACGTGGGTATAAATCAAAACTCTGCGATTCCACTGAGCCAAGGAGGTCATAGTAATAATAGTCTACATACCTCTAAGTTCACAGTAAAGTAAAGTTTCCTCCCTCTTACAAGGGTATAAATCAAAATTCTACGAGTCCATTCAGCCAAGGAGGCCATGTAATAAGACATTATGCACCTAGAGAACGAAGTCGTGTCTTGTATCACGGACTTTGGAACCATAACATCAAACAAATTAGAACGTACTTAAATTATACATAGAAAAGAAAAATAATCGGCCAAGTGCGAGTCGTACTCGTGCACGAAGGTTTCGTAACGTATGGGAGCCCCCTTAGCCCCATTCTTCTTGCCGTTATTAATAGCGAGCAAAAAACTCAAAAAAAATCACGTTTATTGTATGGGAGCCCCCCTAAAATATTTACTTTATTCTGTTTTTAGTATTTGTTGTTATAGCGGCAAAAGAAATGCATCATCTGTGAAAATTTCAGTTCTCTAGCTATCACGGTTCATGAGATACAGCCTGGTGACAGACAGACAGACGGACATCAGAGTCTTAGTAATAGGGCCCCGTTTTTACCCTTTGGGCACGGAACCCCAAAAAAGCAAAACGATTTTTCAAAATGAAAAACAGAAAATGTACTAACCTTTTTACATTTACTAGGTACGTGATTATCGTGGCTTCCTCAATTATCATGTGACATGGTAATAATGACTTGTTTTACGTTGACGTGTATGTTGTGTGGTATAAATTAATAGTTTTACCTCCTCTAAGTTCGCAGAGCAGCGTGAAGTTGCCTCCTTCCTCCAAAGGGCCAACAACTCCTGCCACGTCCCGTCCAGCTTCGTCATAGAGAAGCAGCTGATGAGGTGGCACTGCAAACAAATAATAAAAGATTATTAATTTTAAATAATAGTACATTATGATATCAGCCGAGGCAATATTGCTAGCCAGTGCCGTAGGCGAGGGCTATAAGGAAGCATTTGCGAGGAAATTAATAAAACTCTGACTTTGAGTGAAAGTCGTGCATCAGTCGAAGCATTGTGCGTTTTACATTACTATAACGCACAAGTGCCGTAATGTCTCTCAATCTCTTGAGTGAAAGTAGGAGAAACGAGACCACAGAGTTCTGCAGTCGGTGGCGGCGTGCGTTTTACATTACAATAATGCACAAGTGCGTAATGAAATACATTACCATATTGAAATTGGTGTAATTACAGCTTTACGAGCAAATGTGTTATAAAAGTTATTAAATCACACCCGCATTACGTCCGGTTATAGTTTCAAATCCAGGATCCGACCAATGAATTCCTTAGAACTTATTGCATAACCCTAGGGCAATAATAATTGATTGAGATAACTCTATCGCTTTTTGATAGATTACTTGATGTTTTATCGCATACCTACTTTGATTTAATATTCCAGTAAAACCATATACATAGATTAAACAAAAGCATTGTATTATACATATTTATTTATACAAAAACATCAATTTTGCTTGCAACTATAGAAATCAGTGTTGTAAAGTAAATCGTTCTAGAGTTTATTCACACTAAAACAAAATAGGTCTTTCTTTCTTTCTTTCTAAAATTCAAACAGCAAATCTCTAGTTCAGTAAATCTTTTCAAAACATTCATCAAAATTTTACTCCAGTCAAACCTAGCCTGAAAGTCAGATTGCATTACCTCTAAAAAAAAGGATACGCAGACGTACATGCTCGTAGCTCAAAAAAGGGTTCGACTTAAGCGGTCGGCATCAAGTAGTTTTTGGTCAGTAATAAAACACTTTTAGTTAGCAAAGAATCATCTAGACTGAAAAAGCCGTGGTAGCGACACCCGCCTTACGATCGTGAGGTCGTGGGTTCAAATCCCGGCCCCGTACCAATGAGTTCTTTAGAATTTTTATATGGAATTTCACACCACTGGCTTTTCGGTGAAGGAAAACATCGTGAGGCAACCTGCATACTTCCGTAGAAGAAATTCGATGGCGTGTGTGGATCCACCAACCCGCACTGGGCCAGCGTGGTGGATATGGCCCAATCACGCGTCGTGGGTAGGCATACGTCCTGCAGTGGACTATTAAAAAAAGGCTGGTACAGTACAGTACATCTAGACTGCCAATTAGTATTGAACAGAAGAAAAGATCCATTGTTTGTTATTGGAAATCTTAGATCTTTGCTCATTATGGAAAGGGTTTATTGACGTTTTACTGATTTTTACCTTAGTTTTTAGGCAATGCAATTTTGTGTAGACTGGCCAATGTTTTGTTTTTTTTTTTAATTGAAAACTTATCAAGCGGCGTTGTGCACTTTTTGGGAATTTTCCACCGCTTTGCGAACTATTCTTAAATTAAAAATAGTGAGTACGTCGTAGAATCTTTGTATAACTATTTATAAATTATCATCATCGTTATCCACAGCCTTCGTTATTCTATTCATTACTCTTACTGCGCCATCTGCCTCGGTACTATTCCAGTCTTGTCCAGGTTCCACTCACAATTAGGTATGCTACTAAACGATTGCCAGCCAAATGTAGCTAGTTGCTTACCAAATCATAGTGAACCATTTAAATAGTATCCAAAAACTCCAGCTCCACGCTACCAATCCTGCGGAAATCAGCTATAAAAATTGACGTCACGGAAGCTCAGGAAAGTTGGGCCCAACAACCGATCCGACCAACAAATCTTCTCAAACTTTGCATATCACCAACCGACCGACAAATCAAATCGGCCAACTCCTTTATATAGAAGGCTTTTGGCCTCAAACGCTCGGGTTCGCTTTGACTAAAACTTAGAGGAAAAATCTGTTCAGATAGCTTAGGAAAAGGCAGAGGGACAAGTCTGATGAGAGTGGGTTATAACTTAATTGTAAGCTGTAATCGAGTTTTTCATATTACGTGGTTTTTACTGTAGATTAAAAGTTCTTAAACGAACAAAATGCTTGGTGCGCATTTATCATTATTTATCCTAATATCAGCTGCATTAATTTCACTGTTTATTTTTTCATATAATTATTGAAAACATTTTAGTACAAAGTTATTAATAAATTTCTCTTTAATTATAAAGAAGTACACCATAGTCTCATATTTTAAATATGAAAACATTTCGCGCCGACCGGCGATATGGGTACACCCTCCGTGGCAATTTTTATGCAATAAATCAAGTGGAATTATTCACTCGCTTACGTTTACGTCTACAATCCATAGATGTTTTTTTTTCCAGAAAGGTCGTGGCAAATCTAAAAGTCCAGTATGGAAGAAGAACAATTCAAGATACTTCATAACCAACCCCACCAGAAAATAGTTTGAAAACAAGTAGTTAATTTTTGCTTACGATAATTGTGGGATGTTTTGCAATGCATTCAACTTGACCTTCTGTCTTTACACAATCCGTGGTACAGTGGTCTGCCATCTAAAGGAAAACTACTCGGTGTTGAATGAAACCTCATTTGCGTTAACAACGCGTTGATTTTATTTGCTCGAGTGTGTATTAGGTTTAGGCTGTTTCGGTGGGGCTGGTTCTCTACTCGCTGCGGCGGGAACTGTTTGCTGGGGTTTATTAGTTTGTGTTTTATGTTTAGGCGGAACGTAATATGTGTAACTTGTTTTAAATATACGTTGAAGTTAAGTTTTTTAATTTAAACATCGCCTTGATTTTGAATGGTCTTTTGAGTTACGTTAAGTAGATACCAAGTTATGCAATCTATGTGTAATGTTCAAGTTCCGATATTTCGTAAGTCAAATAGTATATTTTGATAATTTCACATAAATTTGAAAAGCAATGATTGTACATTCTATTAAAGTAGTGATTACCACCTGCAGAACATCTATACTTATTAATAAGCCTCCTTGTGGATGCCAAAGATCTCCGGGTCTAATCAATACAAATGTTTTTAATTACCTACTTAAAATTATTTGATAAAGCAGTTCTATCACTCACCAACCACATTCAACCGAATCTGGAAATTTCTAGTGGGAGAGTTCTTGAAGTCCACTCTGCAGCGGTAGACCCCCTCGTCGTCAAGCTGGACGGCCTCCACGTTGAGGCTCGAAGGTCGGGAGATGGTCACGAAGTAGGCGCGTCTTCCGAACGCCATGGGATCCGACCAGTGCAGCGCTTTGTTGAAACTGCGCCCGCGGACGTCGAAGCTGAGGACAAAAGACACGATTTGTAGAACCTGGCAATATTATTCGTATTCACACCAAATACCTGGACTGCATCTACACATCACAGCGAAGAATGACGTCACGAGAATGACCCGCTCAGCAGTACTGCTTCTGGTAGGTACTTCTACCCACTACACACATTACATATATTATTCTAAATTGTTTACAGTGGTATCTATAGCATGTAGCACGTAATTCAAAATTGGTTATGGGCGTAGTTTTTGATATATGTATACCTAATAGGTATTATTGAGCAGTTTTCGAATTTTTTAATTAGTGTCTCAATTTGAGTTAATTTATGTACCTACCCACTTGTATTTTTCGTATAGGTAAAATAATTATGCTAGTAAGTTTCCTAATTTAAAATGTAGCATTAAGTAAGAATTACCTTCCCGTCTGGCAAAGAGAATCCTACGACATAGGTTACCCTAGTGTGGGATCCAGTGCCCTATGAATGTTGATTTAAGTTTGTATAAGTACTGTAAAGGAATTTTGTTTTTGTTATCATAAGGAAGAGCCTAGATCCCATGACACAGGTCGCCCTTGTGTGGGATCTAGAGTACAACTTGTTTTGTGTTAACTTTTAAGAACAATAAACGTTTTATTATTTATTTATTTATTATCTTTTACTTTTCACAGCTCTTAGGTGGAACTTGGAAAATATACTTTCTACTCAATCATTTATTGCAACATCCACATTACAGTGCCACCAACTTATCTGTTCAAAATTGGCAAAATTGAAACTACATGTGCGTCAGCCGAATTTTGAATTCGTATTTTGAATTTAAGCTACTAGCGACGCCGTCAACTGAACAGCTAAGTTGGTGGAACTGTAAGTAAAATATCCCTAAGTAATGTGCCTGGTTAAGTATAAGTGGCATTTAATACTGCAATAGGTATCTGCTACTGTTTTAATGATGTTAAATTATAGGCTACGGTTATTTATTTTGCGCTAAGACCTGAGGTCAGCCTAAAGACGAATAAGTACATAGATCTAGCTATAGGTAAGTATTCCATTCGCGTATTCGCATATATTATTATGAACTCAGACCAAATAAAAAAATCAAGACGGAATGTCGTGAACAGACAAGTGAGGCCGGTTTTTACATGTGTGAGTGCGTCGATGTTGCGCCGCCATAGTTCGACTAACGAGCCAAGGCTTAGTTTCTTTGTGTCTGCCCACGGCGATGTCTAGTTTTGCCGGCTTCACTTATTTGGTCACAACATTCTGTCTTGATTTTTTTATTTGGTCTGAGATTACGAAGTGGTTTTTAAGAGCTAGGTATATTAATAATACCTCCTGCGGGTGCCATATATTATATATACACGGATATAATCTTTGGTTAGTCAAATCATAAACAAAAACATATTATGTTTTCAATGTGTTGTATTTCGTCAACAGTCAATTAACTATTTGTATTTTAACTACTTATGTTAACGTTTTTTCGTGATTTTGGGATTGGTATCAGCGTAAAAGTTAATCATAATGGTAAGCAGGTACTTAAATAATTACTTCCGAAAGTCTCAACATTTTACTCGTACAACAAAAAACGGTCTAGACATAATTATGTGTTAAACTCATAACATCCTACTTTTTACAAGTAGGTACCTACAAATGAAACGGTTCAGACCCGCCGTACCCCTAGCCATACCACAGGCGGTACGGCGGGACTTTTAAAGTTAAACGTTAATTCCGATAAATACCTAGTAATGTAGTTAATATCGATGATGATGATGACTAAAAAAATATAAGTAGTCCGTCAGATAGCCTATCAAAAAATATTAGACACGTATTTTTCTTTTGTCAATTAAACAAAAATTTATGAAGAAATAGTCCGTCAAAGTTCCGCGTGACGTCACAAGTGCCATGGAAATGTATAGACTTCTGTAAGAGAGGTGACGTTGCGACCCCCACTCAAAAACTTTGACAAGGTTTATCTTTGTGATTTGTTGTTTTATTAAGAAAAGAAAAATACGTACTAAAATACTCAATTCGACGCGTATATATATTTTTTATGTGTAACCATGCATAACTTTTTTTTAGTAGTCCGATTTCAATAATTCTTTTTTTAGTTACTGGAAAGAATATACTTCGAAATTGGTCACATTCAAATTATATTGAAATCGGCTGAGCCATTTTTGATGAATCAACAATAATGTGAAAAATATAACATCGATCCGTGCGAAATATTCGCGAATCCTGTACACGGGTGAAGTCGGTCATGCTATTTTTTGCGAAAAATAAATGATAATCAAACTCACGGACTAATTATAGATAATAATGATTTATTTACCCAGTCATCATATGCCTATTGTAAAATTACTCATGGTTGTTGGTACTATTTCTTGAATAATATCAAATCATAATATTAAATGGACGATTTCATTGAAATCTCTAATGCTACAGTTACAGTTTTTAACCGACTTCCAAAAAGGAGGAGGTCTGAATGTATTTTTTTTTGTGTATGTTCATCGATAATTTCGCCAATTGTGAACCGAATCGAAAAATTATTTTCTAGTTCGAAAGGGTACACCCCGAGGTAGCCCCATTTAAATCTTACAAAAATCGGCTGAGCCGTTTTTGAAAAAAAAACAACAATAATATAAGCAATTCGAGCGAAATATCCGAATTTAGTACGCGATGAACATAATTTCGCCAATTGTGAACCGAATCGAAAAAATATTTTTTAGTTCGAAAGGGCATACTCCCGAGGTTGTCCCATTTAAATTTTACAGAAATCGGCTGAGACGTTTTTGCAAAATCAACAATAATCTAAACAATTCTAGCAAAATATTCAAATTTTGTACACGATGGAAAGCGGTTTTGCCATTTTTTTTGCGAAAATTAATTATTACAAGTAGCTACAAATGAATCGCTTCAGACCCGCCGTACCCCTAGCCATACCACTGGCGGTACGGCGGGACTTTTAAAGTTAAACGTTACCTCCGATTAATACCTAGTGAATCGAAATGTATAGATAATTGTAAAATTACTCACGGTTATTGGTACTATTTCCTGAATAGAAACTTTGATTTCATTTAAATCTCTAATGCTACGAGTAAATACAGTTTTAGAAACTTGCGCCGTGAAATTACTCTCAAGTTGAGTATGCAATGTCCCTGTCACCTAGTAGATACATCTCACAAGTACATAAATAAGTATTACGTCACATTGTGAGCCTTTCCCTCTACCTTGGCATCCCTCCACAATTTATGGGCTCGAGGAGGAACACCCGCGAAGGGACTGTCATAATATCAAGTGTACGACTCATAAGTATGGGCGAAGTGGTAATAACTTAGTACAAGCACATAAGCAGGTAAAGGTAAAGGCATTATACATGTGCTTGACAAGCTTTTATGTTTACAGCTCTGTATGAACAACTAAATTAGGGTGTATGTATGAATTTTTCAGAATACTTAGTAAAAATGAATTCATGTTCAAATTGCTGGCTCGACAGTGAGGAGGGAGTTACCTATGTTACCTAGTTACTAGTAACCTCCTAGGCAAGCGTGCTACAACCTCAAGCGCCATTTAACTGGATGTGGTCAAATGCGAACCTATCTATCAATTATGCGGTATAGAGTGTAACATGCTTACCTAGAAGATATCTTTGTCTCTTCTCTATTTATTTGAAGTTCTCCTTAAACTAGGTAAACTCCTTCAAATTTGGGCTCAATTAGTTAGGTTTCATAAAATATGGTGGGTTGGCATGTAAAGCACTTGAAAACTTTAAGGTTTTTTTAACACATTTTTGCAATTTTATAGGAACAAAGGACACAAACCTTTTTTTGACCGACGAACCGGAGGAGGTACTCAATTCGATGCATATATATGTATATTTTTTACGTATTACCACGCATAACCTTTTCCATAGTAGTCTGATTTAAATAATATTTTTTTTATTAAAAAGACTATACTGCGAAATTGGTCCCATTTAAATTTTATCGAATTCAGCTCAGCCATTTTTGATATATAAACAATAATGTGAAAAATGCTAAATCGATCCGTGCGAAACATTCGCGAATTCTGAACACGGGTGAAGTCGGTCATGCTATTTTTTGCAAAAAAAACATTATTTCCGTATAATTTAATAAGTAGGACCAATGTAGGAATTCTTTTTGTAAGATGTAATCATTTAAAATATGAAATCTGGTAAATGAGCCCCGCCGGTTCCGCCCGAGTCGAGCTCCTCACGTACAAAAGTCGGTCGTATTTAAAACGCCACCTTATCAGGGCCGCTAAATTTACCACGTATTTATCTTTTCGCCACAGTACCTTGCAGTAAGCAAAGTTGTATAGCTCTGTTATAAACAAGTAGTCTGTTAAAAACATTAAACTTGACCGCAGCAACGCGCTGGATACAAGCTTCTTCGGGTTGTGATCACCGTTGTCATAGAAAATAAATTAGAAATTAGTTTCATTTGTTTGTCATCAATTACCTACAACTGTCCTAATGCGATTCATAAAGTATGCCTGTAAAGTAGTGGATATCCTACGATTGATAATAATGATTATGAAACTTTTATTTAGTTTTGAAAGGCTTATTAAAATTGTCAGAACTCATCTCGGTAGATGTCCTACGCTATGTTTTCCGGTACGTAGTCTCCATTTGAAACTGTACAGCACCAGACTTTCTTTGAACTCTACGCCTTTGCCATGTGTACTATCTAATCCGCTGGGCTATGGCATTAGCTTTGGTTCGTTTGTGGATCTCCTATCCTGATTTAAAAAAATAGAAAGTATAGGCCGCGCCTCACAAGTTGGCGGATGTGAAGTTAGCTACAAGCTGCGCAATAGCCAATCCTGACTGAAGCTCACACGAAGCCGCACGTTGATTGGCTATTGCGCAGCTTGTAGCTAACTTCACACCCGCCAACTTGTGTGGCTCGGCCTATACTTAACTAATATAAAACAAATGATACCTTTTTAACGGTTGTAGTAGTGTAGACATACGGTCTAATGAGACTAAAATCGTATAGATTATAAATATTTATAGATACTATTTCGAGAGATACCTATTAGTAGGCAGGTAGGTACGAGTATTAGTAGGTACGTTTACATTAACATTAACATTGACATTTTACTACTTGAGATTATTATATAATACATGTATTATAAATACCATATATATTATTATTATGTTTTTTATCATTTATTATACATGCACCACCGACTATTCTGCCAATCCTCAATGTCTTTTTCTCTCCACGGGTTACCTGGAAGAAATCGCTATGAGCGATAAGGTCGCCCCATGTACTCCGTTAATGTACTTAATCCTAAGAATGTTTGTAATAATTTTTGTTTGGTGTACAATAAACTATATATTAATATTATATACATATTCATTTATTTTCTTAAATTATTATTATTATTTAATAACGTATTTGTTGATTTGAATTATTTTGAATTTACGTTGATAATGTAATAATTTTTGTTTGGTGTACAATAAAGTATATATTATTATACACACATTCATTTATTTTCTTAAATTATTATTATTATTATTTAACAACGTATTTGTTGATTTGAATTATTTTGAACTTACGTTGATAATGTACCACGGATAACAATTATGACATGTAATGAACAATTATGAAATAAATGATTATGATTACGCTTAAGTGATAACTTTCTGAAACTGAAACCCTTGTCCTAGCCATTGCTAGCAATATATCAGCCAAAGTGGCTATATTTAAGCGACAAATACATCCAATAGGGGTATTCAATAACATAAATCCTAATAAGATCCGTATAGATTTTACATAAAGAGATGTATTCGGTAGATATTTCTGATTTAAGGATATTGCTGGATTTACCAAAATGGATAGGATTTCGCGAAATATTTCTAGATAAATAAAAATTTGAACACGTAAGTATTGTTACGACGTATTTAATTAAAGATACACGCCATTTTATATTTGAAAATAAAAAAAGTACTGGGCAACTATAGGAACTGAATAAAAGAATGAAAATAATATCATGAATGTTCTTGCCTACTACTTAGGTAGGTATGAAACGTTTACATACGAGTACGAAACGATTATTTTTCTTAATGTTTTGAGAACGTACTGGAAATTAATAATAATAATAATAAATTTATTCGACCAAAACAATGTTTACATATTGCATCTTAGTTAAGCTAGAATAATTGAACACAAAATTTTAAAAGGTATCTGTTGCCGAACTAGGCCGGAGCCTGTGTTTCAGCTTACAGCGCCCTCCCCCCTATCTGCACTGGTTTTCCAGCTATACATATCAAAATTAAGACTAATTTAATGTATACATATTACATAGTAAGCAAATTAAATTAATTTAGTAAGACGGTACTTACATAATTATTACTTAAACTATTTCTAAGCCATTCAAAGGTTAAGCATGATTACAATAAGTTTAAATATGTATATATAAATATAAATGCATGAACAAATTAAAAAAACAATAATGCAATTATGCGTTTTACGTAATTGTTCGACCTGCTCATTGATGGTCGGGGGTAGTTACTTGTATTTATCCCAAAAGCAGGTAGGCAGGGAATATCCGTTTATCAATTTTACATAATTATTCGGAAATCACACTTTATACAAGTTACAAAAAACCTTACATAAAAGAAAAAGAAAATAAAGATTAATATAAAATATACACAACTATCAGTACTATATTTACGTTCAAGAAGTACTTATCGAAGTTTTTCATAGCTACCTACTTGTTTAATAAAATTAGTAAAATATAGGTACAATTTAATTTTAAGAAGTAGGTAAGTATTCTGTTCAAATAACATTAATCTAAATATACAAAGAAAAACGTTTCTTCTAATAACATGGGCATAGCTATTAAGATAATAATAACGCCGCAGTATGTAGGTGTAAGCTGTTCCTCTCTGTGAGTACCTAAGGTGCATGTATTTGTGTGTCGGTGTGTGTGTGTGAAGTGTCTAGTGTGTGTTTGTGTATATGTACAGAATGTTACTGTGTAGCCTTCTCGAAAGAGCTGAGTACACAGTAAAACCCGGTGTGACTGTTTGTATGTGCGTGATGTGTACTTGAGTGAATGAGTGAGTGTGAGAGGGTGTTTATTATGAATATAAAATAATGGATGAATTATATGAAGTTACTTACTCCGTAGGTTTCCCAAAATTTTTTCCCAAAATTTTGGGAAACCTACGGAAATTAGTACATGAAAGATTATTTCAGCAGATGAAAATTCTTATTATGTATGAATTTTTATTACTTGCAAAAGTTTACTAATTTAACCACTAGTAAAAATCGCAAAAGTATAGAATTTATTTTAGGTAGGTACTCACGTCAACGTACTGTGGAGAGAGCTAAGCTAAGAGTCTACGTGATCTAATCTCAATTAAAAATAAGGAATCCACAAAAGGTCCAAAATTACTTACAGAATAGCAGTGCACAAGGTGCCTAGAACGCATAACAGATAGCCAATGTCGGTAAATTCTTGAAGGGAGATCACTCGCTGACAAGCGCAGTGTAGGACGTTTGACATTCAGAGAGACAGGCGATCTGATAAGGACCGCAGGGATGCGCTGGATCCAAACGACTTAAGCCGCTGTTTTACATAAATCTGTTTGGGAGGCCTATGTGCAAATAAACGTCCTATATACGGCTGAGATGATAATCGTCGTCGTTGTTGTCGACGTTTCAGGCATAGGACGTTCACTGCTGGACATAGGCCTCCCCTAAAAATCTCTAATAAGACTGGTTAGTAGTGGCTTGCATCCAGCGCGATCTAATCATCATCATGGCATCACCCATCCATGTTGCGGGTAGACGTACTACGCTGCGCTTGCCAGTTCCTGATCCCCCATTTCGACCCCATCGATCTACAGTCGTCCGTGCTGTGTGCGCTACCCACTGCCATTTCAATTTGCCAATCAGCTGGAGTAAGTCGTTAACTTTAGTTCTTCTACGGACCTCCTCACGATGAGATGATTAAGATTCAAGCCAAAACTCAATCAGTATCCGCAGTAATGAAAATCTCCAGCACAAATAGCAATATCTTAAGATATTGCGTAATTACTTAACCAACCGCAGATGTAGTATATATAGACGTGCCATAATCCCGCAGCGTGGTTCGTTACCCGATCCGTGGTAACTAACCGTGACGTGCGTGTTTCAGTCTGTTGTGTTCGAATCGTTGGAGGCGTTACAATTTAGTACAATATTACTACGTATTGTGATGAATGGTTCCATTAGAAAATTAAGCTACACAAACTACGAGTACTACACACATACGTGTATAATAATCGGCCAAGTACGAGTCGGACTCGCGCACGTAGGGTTCCGTACTGTAAGGGGGCTTAAATAATTATTTTATTTTTATTATTTATTATTGAAGTGAATATACAACTGTATATTCTGTAAAAATTTCAAGCCTGTTACCATTAATATAGAGTGAAAAACAACTAATAAATCAGGTTTATTGTATGGGAGCTCCACTTAATTATTAATTTTAATCTGATTTTAGTTTCAATTTGCTCTTGTAGCGGCAACAGAAATACATCATCTGTAAAAATTTCAGCTTTCTAGCTATAAAGGTTCACGAGATACAGCCTGGAGACAGACGGACAGCGGAGTCTGCGTAATAGGGTCCCGTTTTTACCCTTTGGGTACGGAACCCTAAAAAGCAGCTGAATTATCCACAGACAGGCAGTCTAGAAGTTGGTAGCGTGACCAGCGTGATGGCAATATTACCACGCTAAATTAAAATTGAAATATTTTATTTAAGAGTCAGCTAAGTCTGTGACAATGTCTATACTATAAATCAACACAAAATACACAAAAAATTTTAGTTCGTAACTAACTAAAATAATGGTGATTTTTTGTGTTGATTATTATTTATTGATTAATAAAATTCTTAAATGGAAACCACGTAGCGGCAAGCACAGCGTAGAATGTCCACTGACAAGGTGGACCGACGACTCATTAAATATCATTGGGCTCCGCTGGATTGATTTATGTCGCGATTTCGGGGACTACTTCATTGTAATAATTAATCGTAATTATTTAATTTTTGACCACCCCAATTAATTTTTAGATAATACTTTATACACGATAATGATTTTAATCGGGTATCGTATCAACAAATAGTGGGCCCAATTATGAAGGCGCCATCGTAATTATAATAGCTAATTAGTATATGTGAGGTTTTCTTTAGTTTATAATCTCAATTTTGCACTATTATTTCATATAATTGAGGAATTTAAAATTAAAAGACTGGCGAGACCGTACGTTTTGCGGGGAGAGGCCGCTCTCGTGCGCAGCTCAGAGGCACTCCTTATTCTCCAAGAAAAAAATATTGTATGCTGCTGGTTTAATTAATATTAAAACCTTTTATTACGAGGTATCACGGAGTTTTATTTGCTGAACACCAACTACGCCCTTCCACCAGAGTAAGGTTGGGTAAGGATCACACATATTCCTAGTTTATTGAATCAGGCGTTACTTTGCGGAAGTTCATCTTTAACTTCTTGTTTTGAATAAATATTTAGTGTATTTCCGCTCTGTCGTAGTCATATAAGTTAAGGGTACTATTCAAAATCCAAATTAAATCACAAACAAAATTAGTAATTAATCATCAAACTGTATCATGGTTCGACTATGGTTAGGTCAGGTTAGAAAAGTTAGGCTTAGGTATGTTTACAAAATATGAATGAACCTAAAACAAAATTTTTAATTAATCCGTTTAAAATAATAAAAAATAATTCAGCAACTCGTTGTGTGTGTAAAACACACACAACGAGTTGCTGAACGATCAAACTACCGTCACATCGCCTTTACTTCGGTGCGTCACGACGAGTATATAAGAAGCGCCGGCGCGGCGAGCCGTCATTCTTGCGAGTGAGCTCGAAGAGTCAACACGTCCTGAAGATGCCTCGTTTAGAGGCGAAACACGTGTCGAATAGAGTACAGTAAGAATAGGGGTGCTATTTGTTGACTAAGTATTTTTTCAATTATTTTATACCATTTTTTATAAATAAATTATATTTGTAATTTTAACATATTAATTAAATATTATTTTCAGGTTTACTACATTTTTTAAATAGATTACTAATCACTATTTTTGTTACAGGTTTAATTATTTTTTATTATTTTAAACGGATTAATTAAAAATTTTGTTTTAGGTTCATTCATATTTTGTAAACATACCTAAGCCTAACTTTTCTAACCTGACCTAACCATAGTCGAACCATGATACAGTTTGATGATTAATTACTAATTTTGTTTGTGATTTAATTTGGATTTTGAATAGTACCCTTAACTTATATGACTACGACAGAGCGGAAATACACTAAATATTTATTCAAAACAAGAAGTTACACATATTCCTGTTTTTTTTTTACTTTAGGCATTCGATAGAGATAACACTTTTTACGTTGCTATTAAATTTACGACGGTGCCTTCATAATTGGGCCAATGTACCTACTCGTCCCGCGGTAACTAACCGTGACGTGCGTGTTTAAGTCTGTTGTGTTCCCGCGTTCGACCCGCTGAGGGTGTTATTAGGGCTATTGTTACCATTTACTACAATATTGGTGAACATTGTGAGGGATTAGGCACTGTGTAGGGTTAATCGGATGTGTGTTGAGCTGAAAACAGGTCATTGTACCCATAAAACCTAAAACGAATCCGCGTCTTTCAGATGCTCATACGAGTAAATAGTTATTTTTTATACAAGAGTGCAAATTTTTCAAGTTTCTTGTTTTTAACATAAGATTTTACAATATGACGTGAAAAAAATGGCGTGAGCAAAGCAAATTAAAAAAAAAGTACACCAAGAAGGCTGAGTCTGAGTTTTTAAAAAAAATAAAAAAGGTTGGATGATAAATTCGGCACCATGGAGGTAGAAGTAAGTAGGTTTGATGATGTTATGAGTTCACAATATTATTCTTGTATTTCTGTTGAACTTAGTGCACACGATGTTCTGAATTCAATTTTACTTTATCCTCTAGCGGATAAAAACGGCTTTTGCACTCAGATTTCAAAGAGCAAAAATACTCTTTCCTAGATGGGGGACGAAATAGATATTTATTTATTCAATTATTACCGCATGAATTACTCTAATGACAATGATAAATATTAATAAATCGTATAAAATTAATGTCAAAAATACAAATATGTCAAAAGATAAACTAGAGTTCTAGTGTGATATCGCCAAAATAAATCTGAAGGCGTGTACACATTAGACAAAGTCTCATTTCATTAATAAATTGACAAATTACTTATTATTTGTTATATGTATTTTTGTTTTGTAGCAGTTTGGCATTAGCAATCGATAAATATAATATTTTATCACCTGGTAATCACGAAAATGGTAATCGAGCGAAAACTATTGTCATAGTATATGTATGTATATTATCAAGCTTAGGTTTTGTATAAAAATAAGCAAACGACATATGAATTTCCATTGCGTTAAGTGAAATGTAACATAGTCTAGGGCTCCTGTTTTTGATTAATCTCAAAGTTAATTAACTTTGCACCAAATTTGTGAAAGCAACTGATGATTATTGATTATTTTGCAGTGTGCACTATTCATCATGTAAAAATATGTTGTTCATAGCAAAGAGTAAATATTATTTGTTTCTTTAATTTTGAGGAGAATGCAAAACAGCCACTCATCAAAAACGTTTACAAACTAATTAAGCATGCTTCCAAATCATGTCAAATACAAATAGCAATGTACATGAATACAAAACTAATATATTGCACACACATAGGTACATACAATATTGCTGTATATTCACACCAGCTATTCACACATACACAACTATTCACAAATACCTACACATTCAGTCAATTCCCTTTCATCATACGTCAGGGACTGTCACCCAAATTGGAGCTCCGCGAAAATAAGTCATATCACATGCATGTAGAGTTCACTGTCGTGTCAAGTTATTTTCTGAGGGTAGATGCGAAAGTTTGCTGAACTTTAGGTGATTGAAATAAAGCTCATGTTTGAATAAACGTGTTTATATAAAATTAATCTGCTATATATGTGTTTAGGTGTGCTTTACACTCGTCTCGTGTGACACTTACGAGCTGTTTCTCTCGAATACTTGCAATTTTATTATATGAGAGTGTTGATGGCAAAGTTTAAAAAAAAAACGTGTATTTAAGCAATTTTGTGTACAACCTTTTTGTATTATGTGTTTTTCTAAATCACCATTAATGACATTATTGCATTTATTGTTTATCATTCCATACATTTACATTTGAGTGACTTAACGTGCAAATTGTCATTTTACCAATAAATGAAAACCATTTCAAGTTCTCGTATTGTTATTAAAAGTGAGCTTGAAAACTTCTGCATATTATATGCTAGTTAGCTGTCTAGACCTAATGACTGGTTTTGGTTCCACGTCATTTACCTATATCACAGCAAAAGAGTGATTTTTGCATGTTTTTTTTCTAAACCTTAACGATTCCTTAAAATATTGGAAGCGTACTGTAAATATTTGAAAGTAAATTAATTTAATTTCAGTTCGTTTTCATTCATCCATCTCGATCCATCTTCAGCTTTCAACAACAAAAAAACAAAATAGATCGATGTTTATTATTTTAAGCAACTGTTCTCGAACTTCATTGCTAAAATTGGTTACTTTAGTCAGAAATGAGGACCCATCAAGTAAGGAACCTAAACCTATGCAGTCGCCGTGGCCGAAAACGGCTTGGAAATCATCATCATCATTATTTTAAAGAAGCTATGATTTCACAGATGCGGACGCAAAAATTACAATAATATACCCCATGGGCTGGCAGTTTTTTTTTTGTATGTTTTTCAGGTCTTCCTCTGACAATAATATAGGTCAGAGTCGTTGTGTAACACGGTTTTTTTATTTATATTTTTAATTTTTTTTAATGCAAAGTTTGCTGTATGACGTTTTCAGCCGCACACATAAGTATAGGCTCGTCATAGGGGACATGGTTTGAAAGAGCTTTAATTTATTATATTTATAAATCATATTGCTTAATGTTAAGTAACATTACATCTTATTTTTATACTTTCTAGTTCATTATCAAGCATTATCTGGCAGTTAAAACACACTATATAATAGTTCTTAACATAAATATTCAAAATACGAAGACAATTTCTCCCAATATTTCGTCGTCACAAAGTTGCCAGTGTAAACGCGTCATATGAAACAGCAACACGGGTGTACTTCGTAAATATTTCTATTTCAATTACAAATTTAAATCAAACAGCGTTTACATACGTAATTACAGTTTCGTTGGAATCGGGACACTCGAGGATTTCACAGTTTACTTAAAGCAAGTTAATTTGGATTAAGTGCTATTGCTATGCTATACAAACGAGCCACCACCGTCGAATTTCAGTTTCATTACATTTCGTCGTCGTTTTAGTCATAGGACTGCTGGATATAGGCCTCCACTTTAGATCTCCACTAAGACCTGTTAGAAGTGGCAAGCATTTAGGGCGATCCTGAGGTCTTAATGAGGGCATCCGTCAACCTTGTGTGTCGTATGCTGTATTTTCCGATACGTAATTGCCACTTTAGATCTTTTTAAACACATCTGTTATTAGTATTATGTAAATAAATAAATATTTGGGGACATTTTACACACGGTCTCTGACCTCAAACTTAGCAAAGCTTGTGAAATGGCTGCCAGAGACTGATATACTACTCGTACGTATACTTTTTTAAAACATACTTATATAGATAGTAACTTAATAACACCCAGACACAGAGTAAACATTTATGTTCATGACGTAAGTATTTGCTCTTAGCGGGGATCCGACCCACGCCTCTTTGACCCAGAAGTTAAGGTCACTAACCACTGAACCACCGAGGTAGTCAATGTGTTATGTGCTCAGCTTATAGCCATGTCAACTGCTAATTGCTGAGCTATGTCGATTTATTTAGTTATTTTACGGATCTCCTCTATCCTTGTTTGTAGATCTATACTTTTTATTGCAAAAAATCGCATGACCAACTTCAACCGTGTACAGAATACGCGAACATTTCGCACGGATTGATATAGCATTTTTCACATTATTGTTGATTTATCAAAAATGGTTCAGCCGATTTTGATAACATTCAAATGAGACTTTCTTTGAAATATACTCTTTACATTAAAAAATATAATCGTCGAACTGAGTACCTCCTCCGTTTCGTCGGTCTAAAAGAGGCCTAATTCCAGCAGTGGACGTGCTAAGTCTGATAGGTGGAAGTAGTTAACTAAGCACAGTAGGTATTGCATATATCTTGGCAGAGCAGCAGTAAACAAATAGTATGCTAAATAAACTAGGAATACTATTTAGTTTGTAGGAGACAGATAATTTCTGCGTGAATGAGCTGATGGAACAAGGGAATTGTATAGTTAAGCTGGAGGTATACAAGGAAAATCATTGTTTTTCGCAAAAAATGGCACAACCGGCTTATTTCGTGCACAAAATTAAAATAGTTTACATTATTGTCGCTTTTGTAAAATTGGCTTAGCCGATTTCAATAAAATTTAAATGAAACCTTTAGAAAATCTGTTCATGATTGGTGAAAATATCGATGAGAATACACAAAAAAATACATACCTACAGAAGAACTTAGATACTTTTTCTTTTTGGAAGTCGGTTAAAAGTACAACATGTTGTTAAATAAAGTGCAAGTTCTTAATTTATATCTAGTTATGCTCATTGGTACATTTTATAAAGTGTCAACAAACAGTTTGTATGGAACAGCTGTTTTTTTCGCAGTTGGTTCCATAGTACAAGTTGTTTATGATAATGAACACAAATACACTTCAAGTATTTTAAAAGGAAAGCAACAGTACAATAAGAATAATAATTACGTAGTTAATGCGATCATCTGTACTACGAATTATGTACTCCGCCCACTGCCATTTCAACTTGCAGATACACTGAGTTTTGTCAGAAACTTTGGTTCATCTTCGAATTTTCATTTCGAACTTGTAGCGAGACTTCTCCGTAGCACGATGGGCTACATTGATCTTACTCATAAGGCCCACAGTATAAGACCACGTTACTGTGCCATAAGACATTACTGATATTATTATTTTTATTCGAAACTAGTACTATTACTTTGATCTTTTGATTTTTGTGCTATCCCATAAGAACCTTTTGTTTTTCGGGATAAAAGTAGCCTATGTCAATTGCCGTCTATCAAACTATGTCCACGCCAAAAAAGTCAATCCGTTGCTCCGTTGCTGCGTAAAAGAAGAACAAACAAACTAATAAACCAACAAATACACTTTCGGATTTATTATATTAGTAAGGACACTCTCAATGTATCGCCACCTTAGTATCTGAAATACTAAGCGCTAGCTCTATTTGTCGTACGCTTCATTAATCTGGTCTACGCGTCTACGCCGTAGCGTCGTAGCTAAGTCTATATCGTAGCGACGGCTACAATACGAGTACCCAAACATTACCATATGTATATATACTTGTAGCTACGTAATTATAGATTCAGCTGTGTACCTAGCACAATTAAACTATTACCGTCTTACCACAAAAGTTTTACGCACGCTTTAGACAATGTTTAACAGTACAAATTGCACGGTTAAACAGTGTTTAAAGCGTGTTTAAATCTTTTGTGGTATGGCGGTTAGTTTTAAACCGACTCAAAAAAGAGGTTGGTATGTTTTTTTAGGGTTCCGTACCCAAAGGGTGAAAACGGGACCTTATTACTAAGACTCCGATGTTCGTTTGTCTGTCTGTCACCAGGCTGTATTTCATGAAACGTGATAGTTATACAGCTGAAATTTTCACAGATAATGTATTTCTGTTGCCGCTATAACAACAAATACTAAAATCAGAATAAAAACGTAATATTTAAGGGGCGCTCTCATACAACAAATGTAATTTTTTAGGAATTTTTTAGCTATTAATAACTACAAGAGGAATGGGGCTAAGAGGGCTACAACGCGGTACGGAACCTTTCGTGCGCGAGCCCAACTCGCACTTGGCAGATTATTTATTGTATATATGTTATGCGATCATTGCGCCAATTATGAACCTATTTTTATTTGATATAATAATAATTTATACATACACCAAGCTGATAACTATTAATAGTTCACGCGACAAATAAAAATAAGTGTAAAATTAAACATGTTAAAGCCCTTAAAAGAACTTTTTACGATTAAGTAATTTTCAAACATAAGAACTAAAATACGTTGATATATTCATTCGGGAGCTAAGATGCCACAGAAACACAATCAAAGACGTGGAACTTATGAGATTCTCCTTTTTCGTTTTGGCGGTTTTATAGCTGGACTAAATCTCTTCCACACAACTTTAGCAAGCAAAGGATGCCAAAGAAATAGCGTGGGCAGATTGGATCCCGACTAAACTAGGTGACATAAGACCCCACTGTCCGTCGTGCTAAATAGATGACATCCATACGATGTTATGAATTTGCGTCTTTGTCGTTAGAAATGGCGACTTTTTCTGGCGTAGCGAGCGCTATAGCGTCAAAAATAGTTTATCAACTTGTCTGATTAACTTGAAACTAAAACATCTGTTGATTTATCTCTATGTACATTGTATTATTAGTTACCCATACTTTCAAACATTTTTGTGTAAAGCATGAAGTCTAAACTTAACAACTTGGTAACATTAGTCAAATCCATTTGGGGCCCTTTAGAAGATAGTTCAAAGAAAATTCTTCAATGTTCAAAACAATGTTAAAAAAACAGACTTCAAAAATTAACAAATAACCACGCATCAAAGGAATTAATAGTGCATTATGATATAAGTGCGGTAAGTTGAAAATTACAGCCGATGCAATATTGCTGGCTCGAGCCGTAGGCGAGGGCTGTAAGGAAGCAGAGGCTGTAATTTTCAAAGCGCACGTATGTTATACAACGTTTTATAACATATTTGCGAGGAAATTAATAAAACTCTGACTTTGAGTAAAAGACGTGCATCAGTCGAAGCATCGTGCGTTTTACATTACATTACCGCACAAGTGCCGTAATGTCTCTCAGTCTTTTGAGTGAAAGTAGGAGAAACGAGACCACAGTGTTCTACAGTCGGTGGCGGCGTGCGTTTTACATTACAATAAAGCACAAGTGCGTAATGAAATTCATTACGATATTGAAATTGGTGTAATTACAGCCACTTTACGAGCAAATATGTTATAAAATGGTTTTACTTTTTCCTGGTTAAATTTAAATCAACCTGTATACATCCGTAGAAGAAATTTGATGGCGTTTGTGGATCTACCAATTCGCACTGGAGACCAGCCTGGTGAATGTGGCCCAATCACCCTTCATGGGTAGGCCTACGTCCTGCAGTGGACTAATAAAAAGGCTGGTACAGTAGTTACAATAAATTTAAATTTTGTTTTTTCTTTATTTTGATACTCTACTCGATAGATTTAGTTTGCAAAAAATATTAAACTGCTCACAATTTAGCGCCAAAAAAGTGCCATTTTGTTTTTTTTTTTGTTCTTAAACCTATAACACTTGGGTTTTGATAAGAATCTAACAATACCTGAATTATCGAAACCCATCATGCTTTTGGAAGATACGTTAATAAATAAATTTATAAACATACAAGACACGCTCGACAAACAATACCCTTTCTTGGTAGTCGGGTAAAAAACTGAAAACTGTTCAGTTCTCGTAATTCTTACAATTATCAGAAGTCCAGAGGAAGTAATGTCGACTCCAATCACTATGCTAATATTTGAGGCTCGGCCAATTGGTTTACGGAACCAATATTGGCACAGCTCTATTATCGATCAAATAACTGCGGTTTGTTCCCTGGCTTCTGTGGAAATGTTGAATTTCTAATAGAAAACTACAGTATTTAGATAGATAGACAGATGAGTACACATACATTAGCACACTTTCACACACATAGCCTTTCAAAATTATTATTTATACACAAACAAACAGCACAATAATATTATACTCTCGCGTCCACTTACACAACGCAACAAGAAAACTGGCACACATTCTTTCAGGATGATTATGTATTCCTTGTATTGTACTTTTACAAAAAACAATAATAAATATATTATTATTGTTTTTTGTAAAAGTTTATATAATATCACTAATTTCAGATTTCGATAAATCAGTATTTCTTTAGGACTACTCCAGAATGTCACCACTAGACAACTTTCTGTATGGTACCCACAACACGGGCCTCGAGCCTAGTGTGGGACCAAAGGATACTTCGCTTGTGAATCCTGAATCTAATTATCTTGTCAAATTTCAACTGTTATTCATGTTTTCGTGTATTTCAATTTTAGTAAATAAATATCTTTGTCTTTGAGATAAACGCTTCATTGGTCACATAATCAACAAAATTACAAACAACAACTTTAAATTAGTGCGACAACCGGCGGCTTTTGCTCTTAGTATTTGATTAAGTAATTACTTAGTTATTCATTATCATCATTAACAGCCGTAGGACGTCCACTGCTGGACATAAGCCTTCCCTTTGAATTTTCAATAAGCACGGTTGGAAGCGGCCTGCATCCAGCGCGTTCCTGCGGACTTAGTTATTACTTTAATGTAATGTCCTACTAAGTGTGCTTGAATATTTATTTGGCTATCTCTAGAGACACAATGCTGGTAAATGCTAAAGCAACTCACTCGTAGTTTCTTATTTTACTAAGCACGAGCGCAGAGAGCGCAAAAAATTTTGAATCGCTGTTAACAAAGTTGGTTAAAATTCATAGATTCGGTATTTTTAGTATTTATGGGTATTAACTCTAATTTTTGAACTGAATTAAATTTTAGTAGGTTTGCATTTTATTACATCATAATACCTGGCGTTAAGCAAATATGTTTAGGTATTTTCTTAGCTTTGCTTTTACAAATATTTTTCACAGGTTTAAAGTAAAAAATGACAAAATTACCTCTAATAGTTTTGGAATAAATCACTTACTTATATAAAAATTATGCCGCTTGTCGCTGTCACTCGCACCGTTCCAAACCAACCAGCCGTGGAGACATCGACGCTCTCATGGGCAACTCAACAACATAGCTGTAGACTACGAGTATTTCTGATATAAATGCAAAATATCTTTATAATGTATCACTACATACTCGTAGTATAAAATAAAGTCGATTCTCGCTGTCTGTCCCCATGTATGCTTATATCTTTAAAACTACGGATTTTGATGCGGTTTATTTTAATGGATAGAGTGATTCAAGAGGAAGGTTTATTTTTATAATACACCTGTGCGAAGCCGGGGCGGGTAGCCGCTAGTGTGTTATAATTATAAATACAGCGTGGTAATGTTGCCAGCAGTCTGGGCACGCTGCCAACTGGCAGTGGACTTGAGCCAGTGAGCCTATGAATCGTATTTAGAACTTCGATGTTCAACTATGTAGTACATATTGTATTTTATAGTAGTTAATAAAGACACTTGCCCGAAGCACTTGCCCCTTTAACGAATCGATATTTTTTTTAACTTTACCCGTGACACTTTCTTATCTGTTATAATTTTTAGCAGATTATGACTTTTGGCGTAATCGGGGTTGGTCTTATAGTAAGAATAATTACAATGATGATCACATCTACGTCTGTAAACACGAGTATGTAAAAGGTACCAACAACACACTTTTTTTTAAAATTTAAATCGCTGCCGATTATGCCGCTTCCCGCTTGAAGTCGCACCGCTCCGATCCAACGAACCGTGAAGGCATCGATGGGCTCATGGGCGACGCGACGCCCGTCGGGTTTATTTCTGATATAAATGCAAACCTACAAGATTTTACTAGGCTCCTTAATTCTATGGCATTCCTGAGCTTTTTGGACTTCGGGGCAAATTTACGTTAAACATTGTACACATTTTTAGTCAATGTTAAGACCAGTGCATGTAATCCTACCGCTTAACTTAGTCTTCGCCTGCGCGGTACAGGTGCGCCGGGGGAGACGACAAAGGGGACAGTGCAATATAGCGCGGCATAAATAGCACAGTCCCACTAACGGTAAATTCATCGGTCCTATTGTGACTTTACAACTATTTCTATACAATAATGTACACAAACATTTGCACAGAAGCCCTTATTATTAATATTGCATGTCAATAATTCAATAAAATTGTTGCAATGTTACAAATAACATAAATAAATAAATCTCAATTAAAACGTGCACATTCTACATGTATTTAAAATATGTATATGTAGTATATCAGTCTCTGGCAGCCATATCACAAGCTATGCTTAGTTTGGGGTCAGAGACCGTGTGTAAGATGTCCCCTAATATTTATTTATTATTTACTTGGTTACTTAGGTTAGTACTTCTGAACAATTTTAATGATATACTCCCACGCTATATGCTTGCACTGGGGCCACACCCTATCATGAACTCAACGAGGCATAGCGGGAGCGTTCTCGCTCTGACGCGTCACCCTAATTGATAATTTATATCGATGTACAGAATTCGACACTGTTGGCTCGGTGTGTACCAGACCGATTAGCTAAGCAACTTTTACACAAGCCTACCTAACCTATTTAAAGGCCTATTGTGGGCCTAGCTATGAAGAGCTGTAGGGTTGTATGCACTTCGCTAGCCCAGTTGCGAGCTGGTCAATTTGACATGCGCTATCGTATTTATTTTCCGAACGTACCTATTCAGATAACCTCACAATATTTTACACCAGTCCTGAAACTTTACAGGCGTACTCGTAGACGATTTGACGTAAAAAAATAAGTGACATCAGTGGATCCATCTCTCATCGTCCACATGGACGAAATTACTTCGGACCTTACGACGAATCAGTCACCGGTTCATATCACCAAATTTACTCTATAAACGTTATTGGTACTCGTACCTACTTATTACAAAACAAGGCGAATTTGATTTTCTTTTTCAGAGACTTCACAACTCAAAATTACCTGATTCTAGATTACGTTTAATTTTGCATTGCATTTTGTTTACTGCACTCAAATAGCAAATAAATACTTACAGCACTTTAAAGCTTAACATAAAAAAAAAATTAAAAATAGAGCAGTTACATATCGCTAAAAATTATAGTCCTCGAAATAAAACAACTTTCAACATTGCATTTTTTGACAAACACTATAGTCATCCATTTTCTCCCTTCCCCCCTACTACCCACTTGTCATCGAGAAACCAATTGAAACGTAAAATATGGAATAAATAAAATATTCATCAGTATCTGGCCTCTCTGAACGGTGCTAATATTTTCAGCGTTTAGCACACTCTCGTTGTTGCTATCAATAAGTTTGTAGTGGTGAAAGCATTTTATAAAATAAATGTAATTTGAATAATTCCAATTTCAGATGTAGATGAAAGTTTTATGAATTGCTGCATAGGATTTTTACAATAAACGTATTTTTATTAACACAGACATTTTTCGTTAATTTTCGAGTAAGGTAAATAATTCCAATTTCAGATGTAGATGAAAGTTTTATGAATTGCTGCATAGGATTTTTACAATAAAAGTATTTTTATTAACACAGACATTTTTCGTTAATTTTCGAGTAAGGTAACGTATTTATTAAATGTTCATTACTGACATTCTAATTGTATGCTTCAGAAAGATCAAAATAAACTGATGTTGGGAAGTCAACTACTCCTTTAAAGAATCATTTGGGGTGATAGAAATATTTTATGAAATCTATGCAGATCAATAAGTAATTCTGTTTTATAATAATTTATCGGCAAAAATGGCACCGCCGACTTCAATCGTACCTACATATTAATTCAAATAGTTTGCTCGAATTGAGGTAGGTATACCGTTTTTTTGACTAATAACCATTTTTTCAAGAACAACTGTGATAAAATAAACTTCAATCAAATTTTAATTAGACCTCTTCTGAAGCATGTTCTACTAAACTAAAAAAAGTCATCAAAATCGGTTCGTACAAAAAAGTACAGCTAAATTGAGATTCTTAAAAAAAAAAAAAACTAAACCGCTCAATAGAAAACCCGTTCTACGTTAGTGTGTTAATGGCGTTATAGCCAGCATGAAAACATGCTGACAATATTTCATTGTGTTAAAAGTACCGACATTTTAAATGTTTTACGGTATTTACCAAATGTTCCAAGTCGTTTAACAAATGCTCAGTGAGAGCGTTGATAGTTTTTGAATATTTTGAAATGTACTTGTTTTAATGAAACGTCTATTAGAAGCTTTATTTTCATAGTTCGTGGACACATCTTACTAAAAGCTCTTAAAGCTCTTTTTTAAAGGTTTGTAGAATAAGTTTTTGAATAGTTTAAGTGCAGAAAGTGAGTTGTTTAAGTTCGTACCTAAATTACATTTTCAATAAGTTAACTACATACGAGTACATGCTTACTTACAGATTATACCTACCTATAATTATGTACCTTAGAATAGATTTGAAAGTATGAGCCACCTAGGCAGTCAAATCAGTTGAACTTAAAAATAGATACACATTATAAACCAAATCGTTTTAATTTACTCCGTCTGATAAACCACAAATTACGCTCAAACTTTCATCGTAAGTAGAGTAAGCATTGAAAGTTTTGGACTAAAATTAGAAAAAGAATATCTTATTTTTAGGGTTCCGTACACAAAGGGTAAAAACGGCACCCTGTTACTAAGACTCCGCTGTCCGTCCGTCTGTCTGTCTGTCTGTCACCAAGCTGTATCTCTTGAACCATGTTAGCTAGGCAGCTGAAATTTTATTTATTTTAACACAGATGATAAATTTTTGCTACCGCTATAATTTATCAAATTATTTTATGGCTCCCATACAATATTAGTAATTTGTTTTGCCGTACCTATAAATATTTATTTTATTCTGTTTTTAGTATTTAAGTAATTTGTTTTGCCGTTTTTTGCTACATATTAATAACGCCATCAGGTAGACGCTTAAAATGGGGCCCATAGGTTACGGAACCGTCCGTACGCGAGTCCAACTCGCACTTGGCCAATTATTTTGTCAATGTTCAAAGAGTTAACAGTGTCTTGACAGCTAGTAGATATCATAGGCTTGTGCTAATCTTGTCCATGTATGTAGTAGTAGGTAGGTATAGTTGATCAAATGTGTATGTTCTCGGACATTTATAATTATGTCTGTCTCTGTTTCTCCGTAAATGACACAAGAGTAGGTAATAGAGATCTAAGTGGCCTTAAAAGTTCACGGCCTGATTCCCAATATCCACATCACGTATCGAAACTTGCTAATTTTTAGGGTTCCGTACCCAAAGGGGACCCTATTACTAAGACTCCGCTGTCCGTCTGTCTCCAGAGGCTGTATCTCATGAACCGTTATAGCTAGTAAGCTGAAATTTTCACAGATGATGTATTTATATATAATAATTAAGGGGGGAGAATGTATGGGAATACAACAAACCTGATATTTTAGCCGTTTTTCGCTCTATAATAATAATGATGACAGGTTGCTTAAAATTTTCACAGAAGTATATTCACTTCAATAATAAAACACAAAATTAAAATAAAATAAATATTAAAGGGGGGCTCCCATACAGTACGGAACCCTCCGTGCGCGAGTCCGACTCGTACTTAGCCGATTATTTTTACCTACGTGAATTTCGTTTGGAATAATTATTTATATATCAATCATAACGTAAAAATTGTACAAAAATAGTGTTTACGTAATAATGTTAAATCTAGAAATTTATTTTCCGCGAAATTCTCGAAACCAAATTTTAACTTGGGGTACGTAAGGCCCGTGTTTTCATAGAGATCCTCCCCTGCAGTAATACTAAGTAATTCGACTATAACTTGAGTTTGATAACATGACAATGCCATTGCAACGTACATTAACAAAACTCCAAACACGCTCAAAATGATAACACACTCGCTTTATTTCCGGGAGGGATTTAGATGTTATGGTTTTTGGTTTTGTTTTATCATCATCATCTTATTTTTGTTTTTCAGTTATCATTTTAATTTGTAAACTGACTTCTGTATGACATGTTATAAATGGTCAATAATGAATTGATCTGAATTTATCTTCAAATTTCGGTCTGCAACGACGACAAATTGTAGGCGTAAGTATTATTGAAATATTAATAACATTAAAAATCTTTAGAGAAGACCTATGTCCAGCAGTGGAAATCCTACGGGTCAAATAATTGACTTTGACTGCATCGATGGCTCAGTGGTTAGTGACCCTGACAGGGTCAAAGAAGCGTGGGTTCTATTCCCACCCAAAGCAAATATTTATGTGACGAACATAGGTGTTTGCTCTGTGTCTGGGTGCTATCTATGCTAGTAGAAATGTATTTAAAAAATGTATAGTATCTGGCAGCCATATCACAAGCTCTGCTTAGTTTGGGGTCAGAGACCGTGTGTGAGAAGTCCCCTAACATTTATTTGTTTTATTCATTACACATAATTAGGGTTCTGTGCCCAAAGGGACCCTATTACTAAGACTCCGCTGTCCGTATGTCTGTCACCAGGCTGTATCTTATGAACCGTAATAGCTAGAACGTGTAAATTTTCACTGGTGACGTATTTTTGTTGCCGCTATAACAACAAACAAAAAAATACTGAAGGTGCCCCCGGCTCACATAAAACAAACCTGAATTTTGAGCCGTTTTTTGCTCGATATTAATGACGGTGACAGGTAGATACTTGAAATATTGATCAAAAATTTAGTTAAATATGCACTGGATAATAATACTTTATGGCAACAGGAAGATTCTTGAAATATTAAGTGGTAAGTACCTACCTATGTATATTTCAAAAATAAATGATGAATTAAAATAAAATATATAAAAGTGGCTTCCAAACGGTACGGAACCCTTCTTGCATTTGGCCATTTTTGATTCATAATGGGATACTTCAAAAATGTATGTGATGTTTGATGAGGTCATCCTTTACACGAGTAAAATATCACTTACCTAAAATGCACACAAGACATTTGTTAAGCAATAGCTTTGCAAAGTGCTGTTTATTTTTGATTGTTTTTACGATAAAAGCCGATTTTTTTCATTATCGTAGTCATAAAATTAATTCACATAAGCACTCATATAATCACTTGAGTACGTCGATTACTTTACAAAATACAATAGAAGTGCACAAAACGTAACGTAAATAGAATAGAATATACTTCGATAAAATATGTCCATTGTCTAGAAAATATACACAGTATACCATCCATCATTGACTGCCTCGGTGGCTCAGTGGTTAGTGACCCTGACTTCTGGGACAAAGAGGCGTGGGTTCTATCCGCACCTAGGGCAAACATTTGTGTGATGAACATAGGTGTTTGCTCTGTGTCTGGGTGTTATTTAGGTTCTATCTATATAAGTATATGTAGTATATCAGTCTCTGGCAGCCATGTCACAAGCTATGCTTAGTTTGGGGTCAGAGACCGTGTGTAAGATGTCCCCTAATATTTATATTTATTTATTTATATTTATCCATCAATGTGGATTTAAGACAACAAAAAAAAAACAATTTGATGATGCCATTACTACAAAAGTAAAACCCGCTACTTCTTATAACTAGCACCCCACCTCACGGCAAAGGTAACGAGCCGTAAGGGTGCTACGTCACTTGTCTCGCTTGCTTCAATGAAATTTCAATATCCACCCAACCAACTCCACCCTGAAACCAACCCTTTCACTCACAGAATACGACCCCTTATCCTTTGCACCAAACAGAACAGGTTTCAGCAACATATGCCGCGCTGTCAACTATTTTTTTGAAGACTTTTTTCCATATGGTTATTTAGATTTCAAGTACGGCATCAATCTTTTTTTCGTGAAAATATGAGAGGGTTGGACATAAAATATTCGGATATGCCGTAATTCGGTTATAGATTTATTGGATCTATGAGGGTAGTCAAATAAAAGTGAATGCGTATGGTTTCGTCGATTAGATAGACGAGATATATCGTTCGCATAGAAATTGGTATAGATTGGGATTTCGGGTATGAATTTAGGAAACATTAGCGTTATTTTAACATGGAGACTGCGTTTTTTTAGGGTTCCGTACCCAAAGTGTAAAAACGGGACCCTATTACTAAGACTATCCGCTGTCCGTCTGTCTGTCACCAAGCTGTATATCATGAACCGCTATAGCTAGAAAGCTTAAATTTTCACAGATGACGTATTTCTGTTGCCGCTATAACAACAAATACTAAAAATATAATAAAAATAATATTTAAGGGGGGCTCTCATACAGTAAATCTAAACTTTTAGCAGTTTTTCGCTCGTTATCAATAATGGTAACAGAGAGAGATGTTTCAAGCATCTTGAAACATTTACAGAATATTTATCTGTATGCTTACTTTAATAACAAATAATTAAAATAAACTGAATATTTAAGGGGGGCCATTCCCATACAGTACGGAACCCTTCGTGCGCGAGTCCGACTCGTACTTGGCAGGTTATTTTACGTTTTGTCAGTAACACTATATCGAGTAGAGATGAAGTAACGGCAAGCGCATGGGAGATCCCCCTACAAGGTAGACGGATAACCAACATCAATACAGCTAGATCGAGCTGGATGCAAGACGCTTCAAACGAGTCTTTGTAGCGATCTATAGTGGGGGGCCTATGTCCAGCAGTGGACGTCATATAGCTGAAACGACGATGACGAAACTCACATAGACCAAAATCTCGTCTATTTTGATTGTAGTGGTGTCACAAGGAATAGGAAAAGACAATTGTGCATAGTTGTGCGTAATTGTGCCATTAGGAATGTAATACATATTTAATATGTCCAACTAGTTGTTCGATAGCAGTTGGTCCACGAAGAAATCCTCGAGATTTGAGCTCAATACTTCTATATTTTAAGTTGAACTTTCTTAGGTTAAGTTACCGCGATCCCATTTTTATTCACACCTATATCGTAATGTGTAAAAAGTAAACAAAGCTTCAAATTCTTGTTTTGAATAAATATTTAGTGTATTTCCGCTCTGTCGTAGTCATATAAGTTAAGGGTACTATTCAAAATCCAAATTAAATCACAAACAAAATTAGTAATTAATCATCAAACTGTATCATGGTTCGACTATGGTTAGGTCAGGTTAGAAAAGTTAGGCTTAGGTATGTTTACAAAATATGAATGAACCTGAAACAAAATTTTTTAATTAATCCGTTTAAAATAATAAAAAATAATTAAAACTGTAACAAAAATAGTGATTAGTAATCTATTTAAAAAATGTAGTAAACCTGAAAATAATATTTAATTAATATGTTAAAATTACAAATATGATTTATTTATAAAAAATGGTATAAAATAATTGAAAAAATACTTAGTCAATAAATAGCACCCCTATTCTTACTGTACTCTATTCGACACGTGTTTCGCCTCTAAACGAGGCATCTTCAGGACGTGTTGACTCTTCGAGCTCACTCGCAAAATTTTGTTTCAGGTTCATTCATATTTTGTAAACATACCTAAGCCTAACTTTTCTAACCTGACCTAACCATAGTCGAACCATGATACAGTTTGATGATTAATTACTAATTTTGTTTGTGATTTAATTTGGATTTTGAATAGTACCCTTAACTTATATGACTACGACAGAGCGGAAATACACTAAATATTTATTCAAAACAAGAATTTGAAGATGAACTTCCGCAAAGTAACGCCTGATTCAATAAACTAAACAAAGCTTGCTGTACGCCCGGGACGCTAAAGCATCTCCGATTTTATTGTCACATTTAAATAAAAGCGTGTGACAGAAGTTTTCGAGTTCAGAAAAGTCGTTTTAAGTTAAACGGCTATAAAACAAGTGTCGTTCCGCCCGGATACACCTAACTTGGCTATAACTTAGAGGTCTAAGCCAAAAGCTTACTCACCTTTTAAACTAATTTTAGAAATAAGACTGGGTTAGTTTTTTTATCAGTGCGACGCGCCATTGCTGGCTAAAAAAATCTGAGCTATTCTTGACGACTCAGGGGATATCCAATTTTAAATTATTATTTTTGCAAAAAATGGCAAAACCGCCTTCCGTTGTGTACAATATTTGAATATTTCGCTAAACAATTGTTTACATTGTTGTTGATTTTTCAAAAACGGCTCAGCCAATTTCTGTAAAATTTAAATGGGACCATCTCGGGAGTATACCCTTTCGAACTAAAAATGAATTTTTCGATTCGGTTTAAAATTGGCGAAATTATCGATGTTCCTCGTGCACAAAATTCGGATATTTCGCTCGAATTGTTACTGTTATTGAACATTATTGTTGGTGTTATCAAAAACGGCTCAGTCGATTTCTGTAAAAATTAAATGGGACCACCTCGAGAGTACACCCATTCGAACTAAAAACTAATTTTTCGATTCGGTTCACAATTGGCGCAATTATCGAGGAACATATAAGTACACAAAAACAATACAAACAATCGAACACAGAACCTCCTCCTTTTTGGAAGTCGGTTAAAAGTAAGAGAGTCGTACCATCACTGCTAGAATTTCATGGTGGTACAAATTTGTACGGAGCTACTTATAGCATAAGTACGCATTGATTTACGTTAGGTTTTAGGTTTAGGTTAAAAAATGTACGCAGACATTTTTTAACATAAACCTAAAACCTAACGTAAATCAGTCTTTCTATATATTTTCTGAAAAATGTTCTAACATTCTTTGACGTTGACTTATTTTGTATTTTTTTTGTGTTTTCATGTTTGGTCTTACAGTAAAAGAAGTTAATTTATTTAATAAACCTTACCAACACTTTGTACACCAATATAACATTATAAATAAATCGGCGAAGTGCGAGTCGGACTCGCGCACGAAGGGTTCCATATGGGAGCCCCGCCCCAATCCTCTTGCCGTTATTAAAAGTGTGCAAAAAAACTCCTAAAATTACGTTTTTTGTATGGGAGAACCCCTTAAATATTTATTTTATTCTGGTTTTAGTATTTGTTGTTATAGCAGCAACAGAAATAATGATTTATCAACTGTAATGATTTATATAAATTTCAGCTGCCTAGCTATCACGGTTCATGAGATACAGCCCGGTGACAGACAGACAGAAAGACGGACGGACAGCGGCGTCTTAGTAATAGGGTCCCGTTTTTACCCTTTGGGTACGGAACCCTAAACACAGAATAAATAAAAGTTAAGTGACACAGTAATTATAAGCGAAGATGGTTTGCCTCGAGTATCTGCATCTGTACAGAATAAAATGTACTGTACTAGCCTTGTTTTAATAGTCCACTGCAGGACGTAGGCCTACCCACGAAGGGTGATTGGGCCATATCCACCACGCTGACCCAATGCGGGTTGGAGGATTCACACACGCCATCGAACAAAACAGAATCGAACAGAATAAAATGCGATTTTTAATTAACTAATAATTTGCGAATTAATAATTAAGTGTAATCTCGGCAACAATTCTCAGCATTTAACAAAAATGTAGGTAAATATTTTATTTAAAATCGAATTACTTTAGTAGGCAGATTCTGTTATTGGAGGTTACCCTCTAACATACCTATTTAATTTTCAAAAGGATGCAAATAAAAATACATAATTTGGAAGGAAATTACAGTAATGTGGAAATTAAGTTTAAACGGTAATTTCTTAAATTGTATTATTGCTGTTGTTTCAAACTTGGCTCATGTGTTATTTTACCAATAGAAATAAAAAGCTAAAGTAAAGATCGTATGTACGAGTATGGCTGACCTCTAACTCCTAGCTAGATTTCCCTGTGTTTAGGATATTAATCCCTTCCTGTTACGAGATCACAAATATTCAGAAAAATTGTTCAGAAAATTATGTTGGTACTTACAAAATAAATTGCCATTGAAGTTGGTAGTAGGTCCTGGTTTTATTCTTGTCAACAACACCTTATACCTATTTTATATTTAATATTAACACAAACACTGATGCCTCACTTTAATATTCACACGTACTTGTTTAATAAACGTAATACCTATATGAGACATAATGAGATGAACAAATGAAGCGTAACAAAAAACAGTTTATTATTACATTACAATAAATAATACGTTATGTGATAAATAATGTTACTTATACAATGGGTCGAAATATAAAGCAAAAATTAATCTCAAACTACCCTCAGTGTTTTTAGTGACTGTCAAACATAAACAAAGATACATCACGGATCTATGCCGTAGTTAACTAGAAGTGACAACAGTGTTACGAACATGAAATTCCAATTTTAGGTACTTGAGTTATTGCTAATATCTTTTAGTAAATACTTTCTGATCAGCGGGGCAATTCTGTTAGCCGATCTCTTTACTGAAGTGATACGTTCTTGAACCTCTCTCGTTTTTCTGACAGTTCCGACAGCTCAAAACTGTCAGAAAAACGACACAGGTTCAAGAACGTGTCACCTTAGTAACGAGATCGGTTGACAGAATTGCCCCGCAGTTGCCTGGTTTCAAAACTAAGTATTATTTATATTTTATTTAGATACATGTTCAGTTCCAAAGATTTTAGTAGGTGCACAGGATTTGAGCATGAGTAAATACGAGTGAATGGCAGGTATTGTATATAATTATATATTATTGTTCGAGGGGATGCGAGTCGCCTACAACCGGTCACATTGGAGATAAATATGTGAAGCCTATGTCCAACAGTGAGGAATTTAATAGGTACTCAGGATTTGAGCGTAGGTTGTACGATAGAAAATAATAAATGAACTTGATACGTTACATTAATCGAATTGCAAATTGCGGTGATACAATACTTTCCCGACGCAATTTTGGATATTTATTGTATAAGTAACTGAGTGGAAAACGGAAGTAACACAGTGGAGCTGAGCTTGGAAGTTTCCGAAGTTCACTATTGTTATCGATTTATGTGCGCACTTGCTGCTACATTTTGGTACTATTCGGTAGTTTTACGGGGACAAAGTTTTCCTTCCATTTTATATTGTTATGTGTGTAAACTTCGGAGCGAAATAAAGTACACTCTGGTTATTTAAATTGCTCTTAAAAATCTTTTGAAATAGGGGAGAGACGTAGAATCCACATCTGATGACCATATGAAACACACTCATTATGAAATGTTATTTACATACAAACACGCCTATGATAGCTTGCCTATGGAAAAGTGCTCAAGAATTTACCTATATATTTAGTTCGATTATTTGTTTGTCTTCAATGGTTTCTTTCTATCTTTACTACTACTTTACTACTTTCTTTTGATTACCAGTATCTTTATATCACCTTACGTGGGTAGGCATACGTCCTACAGTGGACTAAAAAGGCTGGTTCAGTACAGTGTTCAAATGACATTTTCTGCAGTGTCTAAAACGAAGACGATTGCCACATTTTTGGAGCAATTAAATAGTCTTTTACGTCACGCTTTTTAGGGTTCTGTACCAAAAGGGTAAAAACGGGACCCTATTACTAAGACTTCGCTGTCCGTCTGTGTGACTGTCCGTCTCCAGGATGTATCTCATGAACCGTTATAGCTAGAAAGCTGAAATTTTCACAGATGAAGTATTTTTGTTGCCGCTATAACAACAAATACTAAAAACAGAATAAAATTTATAATTAAGGGGGCTCCCATACAACAAACCTGATTTTTTATCCGTTTTTCGCTCTATATTAATAATGGTAACAGGTAGATGCTTGACATATTCACAGAATATTTAGTTGTATATTCACTTTAATGATAAATAATAAAATTAAAATAAAATAAATATTTAAGGGGGGCTCCTAAACAGTACGGAACCCTCCGTGCGCGAGTCGTACTCGTACTGGTCCGATTATTTTTAATTGTAAAACTTAATTATCACTATCACTACATAGTATAAAACAAAGTCGCTTCCCGCTGTCTGTCCCCATGTATGCTTATATCTTTAAAACTACGCAAAGGATTTTGATGGTTTTTAGGGTTCCGTACCCAAGGGGTAAAAACGGGACCCTATTACTAAGACTCCGCTGTCCGTCTGTCTGTCTGTCCGTCTCCAGGCTGTATCTCATGAACCGGTAAAGCTAGAAAGCTGAAATTTTCATATATGATGTATTTCTGTTGCCGCTATAACAACAAATACTAAAAATAGAGTAACAATAATATTTAAGGGGGGCTCCCATACAAAAAATCTTTTTTGCCGTTTTTCGCTCGAAATCAATAATGGTAACCGGTAGATGCTTGAAATATTCACAAAATATTTAACTGCATGCCTGCTTTAATAATAAATAATCAAAATAAAATAAATGTTTAAGGGGGGCTCCCATACAGTACGGAACACTTCATGCGCGAGTCCGACTCGTACTTGGCAGATTATTTTTAATAGATAGTGATTCAATGGGAATGTTTAAATGTATAAGACACCTGTGCGAAGCTGGGGCGGGTCGCTAGTTATAACTAAAACTGGTTCACATCAATTTATGTGCGCACTTGTTCGGGTACATTATGGAGCTATTCGTAAATTTTACGGCAACAACGTTTTCCTTCCATTAGTTGTTATGTGTGTAAACTGTGGAGCGAAATATTGAAGTTCCCGTTGCTATGCTAGCCTTTTTAGAGACAAAATTGAATTGCATATGAATTGTTGTGTGTACTCGCTAATTAAATTAACTTTTTTTCAAATTTTACCTTTTTTTTTCACCTATTGTTGAAGTGAAACTTTTAATGCGACTTCCAACAAGGTTGCGTTAAACGTTTAACGTTACCATAGAGAGGGTATGAAAGAAAGCACTGTTGAGTCGAAGTATCACTTCTTCCGCGCGGAGGGTCCAACTCCATGTTGGTTTTTTATTTTTTTGCAAGCTTTTACCAGGTGATATTGTGTTAGAATCAAGTGTGTGGTATGTGGGTGCGGGTGGTCGTTGAATGACAACTTCACTATGTGAATATCACGTATTTAATCCGCACAGTCTTAACACACACACAATACATACAAATATAATTATAAATAATAGAAGGGAAGGAGTAGACGATTGACAATATAAAGTTCGTAGGTAAACAAATATAGGCAAGTAAACAAATAGATAGGACGGACGGCGCGCGAGCGCAAATCAATACCGACGTTTCTCGACTGCCGGCAGAGGGCGCGTCAAGGTCGGCGCGGCTTGCGCTCGCCTAACCGGTGCAGCGCCGGGCTGTCGTACTAACTACGCGGCATGCTGTGGCCGCTTGCAAGGTCAATAGGCTGCGCGCGTTTCCAGTGATTGTGAATCCTAAAAGTATTATTTATTATAATGTGGGAAAGATCCCCACATCACTCCCCTCCAGAGACCGTCACTACGGGCGATAGTAATTTGGGAATCGAACCTGCCTACCGGATCGTGTAGTACGTACTGGGGTAGGGTTTTCTTCCGTAGGTTTAGACTGATCTTCGGGAGGTGTGTCACGTGGTGGCGATGTTTCTAAAATGTACGCCGGTTTAAGGCGATCAACTGATACTGATACGGCCTTGCCCTTATTGAGTATTTTAAAAAACTTGTCCCCACGCTGTAACACTTCATGGGGGCCAGTGTACGAAGGTTGAAACGTTCCTCGCAGCGCATCTTCCCGAAGAAAAATGTGGCTTGACGAGGCAAGATCCTTGTATACAAAAATTTTGTGCTTATTATGCCGTGAAGCGGGCGCGGGTTGCAATTTATTTACAATAGAACGCAGCCGGGCCGTGAAGTCGGTGAAATCTGTAGTGCTGTTTACGGTGTGGTGAAAGAATTCACCTGGGAGTCTTAACGGCTCGCCGTAAACAAGCTCTGCAGAAGAGGACTGCAGATCTTCTTTCACCGCACTTCTAATGCCCAAGAGAACTAGTGGTAGCGACTCTGTCCAACTGCTGTCGGCGTGACAAGTTATCGCTGTCTTTAGCTGTCGGTGAAATCGCTCCACTAGCCCATTGCAAGCTGGGTGGTAGGCTGTGGTCCTACGGTGTTTAAATCCGGCTATTTTCGAGAGGAATTCAAACAGTGCGGACTCAAACTGTCGACCCCGATCGGTTACGATGTCAGTTGGGACACCAAATCTGGCAATCCAACCTGATAATAGCGCCTTGGCTACTGTTTCAGCCGTGATGTCCGCGATAGGGATAGCTTCGGGCCATCTGGTAAAACGGTCTACAGCTGTAAGGCAATAACGGTAGCCATTGGAGATTGGAAGAGGGCCTATGAGGTCTATGTGCACAAACGTAAACCGAGCTCGTGGCAAATCGAAGGTGCCTAGTGGAGCGGACACGTGACGATTTACTTTGGAGCGCTGGCAGGCCAAGCATGTTCGCGACCACTCTCGGCAGTCCTTTCTGAGTCCCGGCCAAACGTATCGCTGCGCAACAAGCTTAACTGTTGCGTTAGCGCCAGGGTGGCTTAAGCAGTGTAGGCTGTCGAATACTTGCTTTCGCAATGATTTGGTCACGAATGGTCTTGGAGTGTCAGTACTTACGTCACAGTAAATCTCATGTTTGCTACCGGGCTCTTTGATTTTCTCCAAACGGAGCGATGTGGGCTCGTCATGGAGAAACGAAGTTAGTTCGGCGTCTGAAGTCTGAGACTTGGCAAGCACTCCGAGATCGACTGGATTCTGTATCTCATCAACTCGAGACAGCGTGTCGGCCACTACATTATCCTTACCAGATATGTGCCGGATATCGCTTGTGAATTGAGAGATGAAGTCGAGGTGCCTGTACTGTCGTGGCGAGCAGTTACTCTTCTTTTCACGAAATGCATAGCACAACGGCTTATGGTCGGTATAGACGACGAAGTCTCTTGCCTCAAGCATGTGTCGAAAATACTTGATTCCCTCGTAAATTGCTAGTAACTCGCGATCATAGGGAGAGTATTTTTGCTGAGATGGGCTAAGCTTTCGCGAAAAGAACGCAAGTGGCTGCCAGCAATTATCCTTAAACTGCTGGATCACTGCACCCAGTGCTAAGTCACTTGCGTCAGTGACCAAGGCGAGCTTGGCTTCGCAATCGGGATGTGCTAGTAAAGCGGCGTTGCACAAACTTTCCTTGGACTGTTCGAAGGCTATAAGAGCATCACCTGACAGATCTACGGGGTGTGAAGCCTTTACCGAGCCAGCCAACAAGGCGTTTAAAGGGGCTTGCACTTTAGCAGCATTGGGCATAAACCGCCTGTAAAAATTTAGCATGCCCAAAAATCGCCTAAGTTGCTTGACTGTTTTTGGTGCAGGGAACTCCTTAATGGCCTGGACCTTTGACTCAAGTGGCTTAGTGCCCGCGGCAGAAATATGGTAGCCTAAAAACGTTACCTCTGAGGCTCCAAAGACACACTTCGAAGTGTTCAATACTATGCCGTATTTTTTCATGCGCTCGAAAAGTAGTCGCAGATGACTCTCATGCTCCTCTTTCGTGCGTGAAAACACAAGAAAATCATCTAGATAACAGTAACAAAAGTCTAGATTCCTGGTCATCTCATCTACAAACCTCTGAAATGTTTGCCCTGCGTTTCTAAGTCCGAAACTCATGAAAGGAAACTCGAATAGGCCAAAGGGTGTTGTAATAGCAGCC
This sequence comes from Hypomecis atomaria, assembly GCA_964007245.1. NCBI lineage: Eukaryota > Metazoa > Arthropoda > Insecta > Lepidoptera > Geometridae > Hypomecis > Hypomecis atomaria. Next base: position 3,047,764 of record OZ023294.1, on the reverse strand, counting down.
TTCTGAATGTCCTCCTCATTGACAGGGATCTGATTATACGCCTTTACTAAATCAATGGTGGAAAAGACAGTACAACCAGAAATACTGTGAGCAAAGTCCTGAATGTGTCTAATCGGGTACCTGTCAGCGATGGTCCGAGCGTTGAGCAGTCTGTAATCCCCACAGGGGCGCCAGCCGTTGTCTTTCTTAGGCGCCAAGTGTAGCGGAGAAGACCATGGACTCTCAGATGGGCGGGCTGTACCGTTACTCAACATCAAGTCAAACTCCTGTTTGGCAATCTTAAGCTTGTCAGGAGCTAACCTGCGGGGGGAACAAGAGATGGGAGGGCCCGGTGTGGTGCGTATATGGTGCACAGTGTTGTGTTTATGAACGTGTGGCGTGCCAGCCGGTCTAGTGATTTCGGGGAATTCTGATAAGATTTTATGGTAGCACGTATCGCCAGTTGGTATTTTCACTGAACATATATCAGGTGCGTCAGCAATGTACGCAGCAGATGATAAAGAAGTGACGTTATCAATTAAGCGTTTGTTACGTACATCAACAATCAGGTTATAATAACTCAAAAAGTCTACCCCTATAATAGCTTTAGTAACGTTTGCAACAATAAAGTTCCAAGGGAAGTTACGTCTAAGGCTTAAGTCTAGGTTGAGTTGCAGGAATCCGAAGGTTTCGATGACGCTTCCATTGGCAGCCGACAGTTCGTAGCTGGTCTTGACCCGATGTTCCCGAAGAGCAGACCGAGGGAAGACGCAGACGTCGCTTCCGGTGTCCACAAGAAACTGGACTTTCGATGTGCGATCGGTAACGAAGAGGCGACCAGGTGAAGTGGGGCAATCGTCCGTCGCCATTACCGACCGCCCTGAGAGTTTTCCGACTTCTCAAAGTCACACGGCTTGATACAACGATGGGCGTTGGCTCCATGTCGACTGTGGTACCAGCATACCGGAAACTTCCTATAACTTGACTGGGACCTCGATCTCGAGCGCTTGCGCTGTTGGTTGTTGTTGGAACGGTCGCGGGATCTGGGCTGCCTGTTGAGCTGCATGGTCAGGTTTCTGACGGCAGCCTTCAGCTCGGCGATTTCGCTAGCCATTGACTGCATCGAACCAGGAACGGGAACAGCCGATGAAGTTGACGCCACTTGAAGACTCGGAGCCACGATGTCTTGCACTCTGTCGGCCAGGTCAGCTGCAGCCTCCAGGGAAGATGACGGTTGCGATGCGATCAGCGTTTGTAGATTGTTAGGTAGTCGGCTGCACCAAATACTCCGGATGAAGTCGTCAGGGACGGAATTTCCGGCTAGGCTCTGAAGGTGGCGCAGGAACTGTGATGGCTTCCGGTTCCCCAACTCCTCATGCATCAGCAGCTGTTGGATTTTCCGCTCGCGTGACGCTGACAGTCGCTTTATCAGCTCGCCTTTAAGCTTCTCATATTTGTTACTAGCGGGAGGACAAGTTATTATATCCTTTATCTCTTTTGAGTATTGAGGATCCAAGTGGCTGGTTACGTAATAAAACTTGGTTGTATCCGAAGTAATATTCGAGATGGCGAACTGTCCCTCAATTTGGGCAAACCATATCTCTGGCTCCTCCGGCCAAAATGGTGGAACTCGTATGCCGACTTTATAAACGTCGGACGGCATAGTGGAAACGCGCACTTTTTGTTTACGCGCTGTGCACGGCTGGGAGGTGCCTTGTTCCGATGTGGCTGTTTCTGCCGAGTCACTGTCACTCATTGTAGTTCACTTCGTACCTTTCTGAGCGTCCTTGCAGGGGTCACCAGTTGTGGTATGTGGGTGCGGGTGGTCGTTGAATGACAACTTCACTATGTGAATATCACGTATTTAATCCGCACAGTCTTAACACACACACAATACATACAAATATAATTATAAATAATAGAAGGGAAGGAGTAGACGATTGACAATATAAAGTTCGTAGGTAAACAAATATAGGCAAGTAAACAAATAGATAGGACGGACGGCGCGCGAGCGCAAATCAATACCGACGTTTCTCGACTGCCGGCAGAGGGCGCGTCAAGGTCGGCGCGGCTTGCGCTCGCCTAACCGGTGCAGCGCCGGGCTGTCGTACTAACTACGCGGCATGCTGTGGCCGCTTGCAAGGTCAATAGGCTGCGCGCGTTTCCAGTGATTGTGAATCCTAAAAGTATTATTTATTATAATGTGAGAAAGATCCCCACAAGTGCAATAATGCTTATTGCAATAAATCCGAAAGTTTTCAAGTTTGTGTGTTCTTATTTCTCGTAGCAACAGCACAACTAATAGAATTTTTTGGCGTGGTCACTACTTATACCTAGTTCAAAGGTCGAATACTGACTTTATGAGCTTATGAACAATTTAAAGATCCTGTGGCAAGTCGCGGGCAAAGCATGCATGAATATTAATCATAGTGAAATACAAGAGCCCCAGTAAAATAAAAGTGAAATAAACTATTAACGATACGATAACGATGGCAATAAATTCTCATCAGATAACCACAGAAACTAGTTAGAAAAACATTTAAAACTTTTAATGCACTCAATAGGTTTTATGACCAAACTAAGGACCATTAAAACTACCGAAAAACCATTAACATCACAAAATCTGATAGTGGTTAGATGTCTTATTAACTATTTTGTTAGACAAGCTGACTGGATTTAATCTAATTTATGCATCTTTAACCAAGCCTGTGTGAGGGACCGGTATGGCAATTATTTCGTTCGTGTTTTTGTGCAATTACTTATACTTTTCCTGACCTTAAGATCCCAAATATGTACATAAACCAGAAGGAACAGAAGTAAGGTAATAATAATAATAGGTACATAATTCGAATAGTTCGCTCAAATCGACGCAAGTCATTTTTACCCACGACGGAATGGAGCAGGTTAGGGTGAGAGATGTTTGTTTGTGTGTGCGTTTGTGCAAAGTAATGTTCCCACCTATCTTCCAAACTAATGATCCGATTTTGATGCGGTTTTCAATAACGGGTTTGTGTTTGATGACTTCATGTTCTTAGACAAGTGACATGGCTGTAACTCACTAGGGGGCGCCACAATATTAGTGCAAAACAATGTTGCAATATAATCAAAACGAAATGTCCGATTACAATTCTGTTTTCAGCAATGTGTACGTGGTAGCTTAATGCATGTTCCCAAATAATAAAAACTACGTCGTTTATTCTTTTTCGATGAGATTTGGACCGGCGTGGGTTTTTTTTTTTCAATTTTTAATTTTACTTAATATTGTTAAATTATGGTTGATTGAAACGAACTAACCAATTTTGATAAAATTCATATTTTATTTTTTGAATATTAAGGAAGTTAACAGCTAGGCACGAATAAATTTACTTAAATATATAAATATGGCCAATTATAAATTTCCACTGCTATGCAAAAGAAAAATAAAAGTACTTAATAAATAGTCGCGGTACATCTCATAGAAATATTACACGCAAAAATTTCTAGGTACGAGTAGGTACATCAATACGTATCAAAAAATGCATCACTGAATATACGCTTCAACTGCACAGCGAGCGTTGTAAATAAATCAATGTCGTGCAGTGCAGCCTCTGCATTGAAGCTGCGACTCGTCCTATGGAACCATACCTTGGTATGCCCTTAACCATACCTTGGTTGATATACCAAGGTATGCCCTTGCCAATAAAAATTATCAACATCAAAATCAAAATAATTAAAAAGAATTATCAAAATCGAACTACTCTGTTAACAGTTGTGCGGTTTCATCCATAAAATTATATTTTCTGGGTTTAGTCGGTAAAAAAGACAAGTGAACTTCTTTTCCTTGCTCTGAGGGGTTAGTCCAGGTTTACACGTAAATTGAAACTACAGTTGTTTCTGTATGGCTCTATGTTTTTGTACAGCGCCCCTGGCGGAAACGAGGAAGAACTAACCAAAATGAATGGAGCCACACGTGAACGCGAAAGTTTAAGTATAATCTACGCAAAACCTGGACTAAGGCCTCTGATTCACAGCATGAATCCATTCAAAGAAGTCTACTTGTCTTTTTTAACCGACTAAACGCAGGATAGGTATATTTTTATGTACGAAAGTGCATAATAAAAGTCAAAAGTCAAAACAAAAATTAGAAAAATTAAAAATTATCTTCAGACACAAAGTCACACTTATTGTAATTATAGAATATCTTTTTAACCGACTTCCAAAAAGGAGGAGGTTCTATGTTCGTATGTATGTTTTTTTTTGTGTATGTTCATCGATAATTACGCCAATTGTGAACCGGATCGAACAATTTTTTTTTAGTTAGAAAGGGTATACTCCCGAGGTGGCCCCATTTAAATTTCACAGAAATCGGCTGAGCTCTTGAAAAATCAACAATAATGTAAACAATTCGAGCGAAATGTTCGAATTTCGTACACGATGGAAAGCGGTTTTACAATTTTTTGCGAAAAATAACTATTCTTATTCGGTATCTTCATTAATGAAGATCGTGTAGTCTAGGCTGGAATATTCGCCACCTGCTGCAGCATACTCTTCCTGGCGGTTCTGTCTTTGGTGGTTTTAATTATCTAGTTAACCTTAAGTTTTGGTTTAAGTTTTTTTTCCTGGCCATCGTCAGACCAGCGGATTTTATTCCGCTTTCAAGATAACACAATTACATATATCAAAATTGAGCGAAACATAAATTAACCCAAATACCTCCATTTCAGCGAATATATCTAAATCCACTCCCAAATATCAGTCCGTCCAATTTAAAATCGATTTGTCAATTGATAGGTATACGGCGTCAAATAATCCGTTTAACGGCGCGGGTCGTTACTGCATCGCTAACGAGGTGCGACGCCACGGGCGTATAGAGCGGCCGTTATGGCAAATATTCACTGTAACTGGCGGCTCGGAACTGAGTCTACAGTAACTAGGTACACATATAGTTAGCTATAATAGAAGCTGAATGAAATCATAGACTTGGTCTACTATTACATGTGTACATAGAAATGTACTGTCCTGCATCAGCCTTTTTTAATAGTCCACTGCAGGACGCAAGCCTACCTACGAAGGGTGATTGGGCCATATCCACCAAGCTGGCCCGGTGCGGGTTGGTGGATTCACATACGCCATCGAATTTCTTCTACTGACGTATGCAGGTTGCTTTACGATGTTTTCCTTCACAGAAAAGCCAGTGGTGTTAAATTCCGTACATAAATCCCGAAGAACTCATTGGTACGGGACCGGGATTTGAACCCACGACCTAACGATTGTAAGGCGGGTGTCACTACCACTAAACCACCATGGCTACATAGAAATGTACTACTATGTATTATAAAACAATGCAATTTTTTTGTGTCTGTCCGCTTAGATTTTTTAAAGAACACAAGATAGATTGAGATGGCGATTTTAAATATCTTTTATAATAGTTATTCTGAAAGCAAACTAGGACAGCTAACTTAAATATTGACTTAATTTAATGGGACTTAGCAGTCATTTATATCGTAGCTAGGAAGTCCAAAAACAGCTAAAAACTTTCCTTGTTCACACCATAGCGGCGGAATTATCGCTGAAAGTAACGTCTGGTTTAAGATGTTTCTTTTCTAAAAGAATTACATATACTTCACTTAGGAGAGGCGCGGGGCCACTTTAATTGACCCGTTGCATCGGGACCAGGGCTGTCGGATACGGGTGCTGTCCGACGCCCAGTGCTGTTTAGTCCCAGGTGGTGGGTGGCGATGTGCCTGGTGTTCGGCACATCGTCATTCTGGCGGGAGCCGAAGCTCCGTGGTGGGGCCCAAGTTGGGCCAGCGCTGTCGGGTGCCGCGGAGGAGTGCGCAAGCGTGCCCGTAGCCCCGACACCAGGCGCAGTTGTGGAACACCCAGGGGTTTCGGTGGGTATACTGTCCAGTCGGCAGGACTCCCACATAATCACCCGCCTGCCCACGAGGTGTGGTGGTATCTATAAAAGATTTCCCCTGGCTAAAAAAAAAAAAATTGTGTGGTGTAGTTTACAACCACAGTGTACAGATACTTTGTGTAATATGTAGTTAAGATAGGTATCCGTACCTATGTGAAATATAAAATAATAAGAATAGTCACGAATAGTATCTAGAAACAGATTAAAATTTAAAAAAGTATATCAATAGCATATATTTTTTTGCAAAAGTACAATCACCTTCGACAAGTTGTACGACAAAAACTACTGCAGTAACACGTATTTAATTTTTATTTTATATAGGGTTTGTTATGTATGAATAAGGGTTTTCCATAGTAAAAATTATAGTCATTAAAGCCGCAGTATATCTACTTAACATATAATTTTTCCTTATTTTACAAACTTTGATCTTATTCTTAGGCATTTCGGGATAGGTCTTTAGTAGCTATTGCGTTCTTAGGTAAATTATTAAGGCGTAATTTGGTCTGCCCATCCCCTAGGTAGCCTCATCTCAGACCGAACAAACATACATCAGTTTATTAGTCTAAGGTCTAATTTGGGAATTGTGGGCAGCGCGCAAATGGTAATTGTTTCTGTTTACCTAAGCTACTCAGTAAGACCTGGGTATTGAGCTTAATAATCATTATCGACACCAGACTCATCATGGGTCAAGCGTGAATGATATCAGTCCGAGGCTGGATTAAATGGCACGAAGAAGATGAGGCCTATATCCAGCAGTGGGAATCAGGAGCAGGGTATAAAGATGATGGTGATGAATCATTACGATCTTACTTATCTGATGAAAATTTTCTGCTGGCACTAGCATGGGATATAGCATGTTTTTCGAATACCTGGTGGTTATAGCTAATTGTGTTTTTATCTCAGAACGTAAGAATAATATGTGTCAAAGTGAAAGCCTTTAGTTTAGATTTATTCCTTAAATGCATGTTGTTGCCAAAAGTCTACAAACCCAGTGTATTTTTTTGATTTGTGGACTGAAACCAGTTTCGGAATACATTATTTCTGTAAAAAAAAAACTAAATTTTGAAACGTCATGCATTTAAGGGTTAAATATGTCCTAAAACCATTATGAAGAAGTGTTTTTTGTATACCTAATACTACTGATCTTGTAAAATCTAATAATCGGCCAAGTACGAGTCGGACTCGCGCACGGAGGGTTCCGTACTGTATGGGAGCCCCCCTTAAATATTTAATTTAATTATTTATTATTGAAGTGAATATAAAACTAAATATTCTGTGAAAATTTCAAGCATCTACCTGTAACCATTATTAATATAGAGCGAAAAACGTCCAAAAAATCAGGTTTGTTGTATGGGAGCCTCCCTTAAATATTTATTTGATTCTCTTTTTAGTATTTGTTGTTATAGCGGCAACAGAAATACATCTGTGAAAATTTCAGCTGCCTAGCTATCATGGTTCATGAGATACAGCCCGGTGACAGACAGACAGACGGACAGACGGACAGACGGACAGACGGACAGACGGACAGACGGACAGACGGACAGACGGACAGACGGACAGACGGACAGACGGACAGACGGACAGACGGACAGACGGACAGACGGACAGACGGACAGACGGACAGACGGACAGACGGACAGACGGACAGACGGACAGACGGACAGACGGACAGACGGACAGACGGACAGACGGACAGACGGACAGACGGACAGACGGACAGACGGACAGACGGACAGACGGACAGACGGACAGACGGACAGACGGACAGAAGGACAGACGGACAGACGGACAGACGGACAGACGGACAGACGGACAGACGGACAGACGGACAGACGGACAGACGGACAGACGGACAGACGGACAGACGGACAGACGGACAGACGGACAGACGGACAGACGGACAGACGGACAGACGGACAGACGGACAGACGGACAACGGACAGACGGACATCGAAGTCTTACTAATAGGGTCCCGTTTTTCCCTTTGGTTCGAACCCTAAAAAGTGTGCTTATTTAGTTATATTAAAAATGTAATTAGGTAGAACTTTGAAATATTGTTACCAGACAATTCCAAGTGCCTGTATTGTGTCTACGGAAAAAAGAAATTTTTACTTTGACTTTGAAATGGAAACATGTGGCTTTCAAACTGACTTTCGTTATTTATTTTATATTTAATATTTTTGGTGTGCCTATATTAATGTTCAATGTAGGCACTGTAGCTAGTGGTACGCCTTAATTCTTGCTTGCCGAAAGACAAAGCAAAGCGTTTAACCATAGCTATATTAACTCAGTACTCAGACCACCTTATTGTAACCTTCATACATACAGGCTCTTAATCCCTTAGCTAAAGTGTAATTTTCCGCATCACTTAACTAACCAAAACTACGAGTCCAATAAGGTCCCTAAGACACTTGTCTCTTTTCGTCGCGTCATCTGTTCCGCTCCACTAGCATCCTCATCCTATTGATGTTGGAACCAGAAACTTGGAACAGGTTACAAAGGGCAGCATTCCTAAAGTTTCCAGTATTGTTTACATAACCCCTTAAGTACGGCTCACGCTTCCACAAACTTACTTTCTTTATTATATTATCTGAAATTTACTTAGGACTAGGCCATAGGGCCCTCAAGACGGCTTCGGCTTGGTATGCTAATGTGTAGGGACAAGTGTGCCCCTTAAGGGCGGTATTGAACCCTTATTTGACCCTGCAGGGGTGGAATTTACACGACTGTCATATACAAATTTCCGAGTAAGATAGGGTGGATATAAATATTCGAGCTAGTTTGTTATTGTGATTGGTTTTTACTCGGTTACTTAAAAAGGAAATAATCGTCCAAGTATACGAGTCGGACTCGCGCACGGAGGGTTTCGTACTGTATGGGAGCCCCCCTTAAATATTTATTTTATTTTAATTTTATTATTTATTATTGAAGTGAATATAAAACTAAATATTCTGTGAAAATTTCAAGCATCTACCTGTTACCAATTATTAATATAGAGCGAAAAACGTCTAAAAATTCAGGTTTGTTGTATGGGAGCCCCCCTTAAATAATTATTTAATTTCTTTTTAGTATTTGTTGTTATAGCGGCAACAGAAATACATCATCTGTGAAATTTCAGCTGCCTAGCTATCATGGTTAATGAGATACAGCCCGGTGACAGACAGACAGACGGACATCGAAGTCTTAGTAATAGGGTCCCGTTTTTCACTTTGGGTACGGAACCCTAAAAAGGGAGTTTGCTTAATGAGACTTACAGACATCATCCACTCACAAACGACTAATGTAAAGACAGAAACAAAATCTGACACGACCAGACTAGGGTTAAATGAAATAATTATTTTTCACAAAAAATGGCAAAACCGCCTTCCATCGTGTACAAAATTCGAATATTTCGCTCAAATTGTTTACATTATTGTTGATTTTTTAAAAATGCCGATTTCTTTAAAATTGAAATGAGACCATCTCGAAAGTGTACCCTTTTGAAATAAATAAGAATTTTTCGATTCGGTTCAGTATTGGTGAATTTATCGATGAACATACACAATATTAAAAAAAGATCCCTACATACAGACGAACATAAAACCTCCTCCTTTTTGGAAGTAGGTTTAAAAATATACTTTATCGGAGTGACTATTTTGGACATTTTCAAGTACTGTAATTTACATTAGATATTTATAGAAAACATATTACATTGAAGTCAATGATGCTTTTGAGAAGGTATTTCTATCTGACTTCACTTTTGTTTCAGACATTGTGTTTTTGTTTAGTTTTTAGTAAACATTCATTTCCTTAAGTAAACTTCTGCAATATCTTTTTGTTAATTTATGAACGTACGTAACTAAACCAATGATGTGTATGCATTTTGATGCGTTTTTTAATACATAGAATGATTTAAGAGGAAGGTTTATATGCATAAGACACCTGTGCGAAGCCGGGGCGGGTCGCTAGTTAAATAATAAATAAGTACTACGTGACAATAAGTACTACCAATGAGTTACACATCGGCAATGTTTTTATTGCAAAAATACAATCTAACATCAAACCAACGAAAATGTAAATGAAATCAAAACAACCTCCACAGCCTCTAGCCAAAATAAACAATACTATTTACTTTAACTTAAAATACCCGAAACAAAAACTAAAATGGCAGTACAGAAAACAAAGTTAAATACAAGTGGTGCTGAAAGACGCCCCTGAGCTACTCGCGGTATATTTGCGTTGAAGGAAATTAGAGAAAAGAGGGCGAACGTCTTCGTTCCGTCGATATAGCCGTTTAAATTCTTATTCCGCAGTAAAGTTAATTGTGTGGTGGGTTAAAGCCTCGTTTACAATGTGCTTGCGGTTCTGCTGCGTAGTACAAGACTTCCAGCGAGAAGGCCGCCTTGATACTAGCATAAGTTTTTCTTGTATTACTGTTCTTGTTTCTTTTTTTGTGTACAATAAAGTGTTATCTATCTATCTACAAGACTGCCTATTGTGAAATGTCACGTAATACTTATTTATTATTTAACTAACAGCCTCCCTAATATTTTTTTTTAAATATAATATAGCCTATGACACCCGGGGATTGTGTAGCTTCCCAAAAAAGAAAGAATTTTTCAAATCCGTTCAGTAGTGTCGGAGCCTATTCAATGCAAACAAACAAACAATCAAATCTTTCCTCATTATAATATTGGTAAAGACTTGCGACCCGCCCTGCTTCGCACAGGTGTCTTAAACATATTATAAACCTTTCTCTTGAATTACTATATCTATTAAAAAAATAAAAATAAAGCATAAGCTGGTGGGTAGCTCAAGTGTCAGTTTTTAAGGCCATTCGAAGGCCTCTGACATATTTAATCATAATTGATGTTTTGATTCGACAAATCAATAGTAGAAGGTAAATACTCACATCGTGCTGATAATAATCTTTGGAAAATATTCAAGTAACATTTTAAATGGAAAGTTGTTCTTTTCTTATCAAACAACTGATAGATAGATTTTGTGCATTATTGAAATTTAAGCATCCTAGTTTTCATCTCGAAAAGGTTTGCAGAAATTATAATTATTTTTCGCAAAAAAATGGCACTACCGACTTCAGTCGAGTACAAAATTTGAATGGTTTGCTCGGATCGAGTATATAATTATTACTTGTTGATTTTTAACACTGCTTAGCCGATTTTGATAAAATTTAAATGGAACTACCTTGAAATTTTAAATAAAAATTTTAATTAAAAAATAATTTTCTAAATTGGTTCATAATTGTCGAAAATATCAATGAACATTATGCAAAGAAAAAAATACAGACGTACATAGAGCCTCCTACTTTATGGAAGTCGATTAAAAATATCTCAAATATTTCTGTTATATTGAAGAACCGCGTCTGCCTATATGAACAGGCCCTAACAGTCGATATACGTATTGCTAGGTAGAAGTGGAGATCGTGACAAGTATGTGAGACATTTAACGCATTCGCGCGTGCCGGTACCTACCATGGATGTACGAAAGACGAATTGAGGTCATTGAGTCCAAGGTTTGACCCTAAAATGGCATCTTCCTACCCATGGGGGCTTTTGCGATGGCCTCAACGCATGGAAACGTAGAGGGGAAAAAGATTGAAATAATCGGCCAAGTGCGAGTTGGACTCGCGCACTAAGGGTTCCGTACCGTATGGGAGCCCCATTCTTCTTGCCGTTATAAATAGCGAGCAAAAAAACTCTTAAAAATCACGTTTGTTGTATGGGAGCGCCCCTTAAATATTTGTTTTATTTTCTTTTTGGTATTTGTTGTTATAGCGGCAACAGAAATACATCATCTGTGTACATTTCAGCTGCCTAGCTATCACGGTTTATGAGATACAGCCCGGTGACAGACAGACAGACGGACAGACGGACATCGAAGTCTTAGTAATAGGGTCCAGTTTTTACCCTTTGGGTACAGAACCCTAAAAATGACATTGTGCATAAGTCACAATTGAATGTTATATTTCAAATACTAGCGACCCGCCCCAGCTTCGCACAGGTGTATTATGCAAGTAATCCTTCCTCTTGAATTACTCTATCTATTAAAGAAAACTGCATCAAAATCCGTTGCGTAGTTTTAAAGATCTTATATCTTTACATACATAGGGACAGACAGACAGACAGGGAAGCGACTTGTTTTATGCTATGTAGTGATGACACAATTTTATTCCAGATATTTTAAAGCGTACCTCATTTTCTGAACTCAAGAGACTTTACTTCCAATCCATTATTATGTAGTATTATAATATATTCTTTGCCATTATATAGTATATCCGTGATAAGGATACGTTGCTAAATTTAGTTGCGACAAAATGAGTTGAGAATAAATGCTTAGTGGTATGTGTACTTATTACGTTACGTCTTGTCTTCTCGGGAAACCTACAAAGTACGGCGCTCTAGATACAGCATAAATGAACAAAACTAGTAGGTATGGCATATTAGAATAGAATAGAAATATATTTATTGTAGAACTTTGTACAGGGACGGCAGTTAACTTACTTATTAGGGTTCCGTACCCAAAGGGTAAAAACAGGACCCTATTACTAAGACTCCGATGTCCGTCTGTGGGTCTATATGTCTGTCTCCAGGCTGTATCTCATGAACCGTGATAGCTAGACAGCTGAAATTTTCACAGAAAATATATTTCTGTTGCCGCTATAACAACAAATACTATTTTGTGTTTGAATTTTGACTCTTTTTGAAATTATGATTCTTTTGATTCTTGATTTTTGAATTGTTTTCGTTTTAGTTGATTTATCATAAATGGCTCAGCCGATTTCTGTAAAATTTAAATGGGACCACCTTGAAAGTATACCCTTTCGAACTAAAAAAATAATTTTTCGATTCGGTTCACAATTGGCGAAATTATCGATGAACATACACAAAAAAATGTACATACACACGAACATAGAACTTCCTCCTTTTTTGGAGTCGGTTATAAATCAAGGGATAATACAATGTAGAAAAATTTGACGCTATAAAGATAATGTTTTGTACATAATAGTTAATAATATGTACAGAATATAATAATAAATAAAATTACTCTATTATATTCATCATTAAATTTACAGTCATTTAATGATGAATATAATTATAGCTCCCATGCTCAGGTATTTTAATTTTTATCATTGTATGAGACCGAGTTTTAAAATTAAACTAGCGACCCGCCCTGGCTTCGCACAGGTGTATTATACATACAAACCTTCCCCTTGAATCACTCTATCTATTAAAAAAACCGCATCAAAATCCGTTGTGTAGTTTTAAAGATATAAGCATACATGGGGACATGGGGACAGCGGAAGCGACTTTGTTTTATACTATGTAATGATAGTGATGAGGAAGGGAATTTACAAACAGTCATGACATAAAGTAGCTACGATACAGTGGCAATTACGAGATTACTTAGTAAGACGTGTATTGTGTTACTCGAGGCCTTCTAAGAGATATTCTCGTAAATACATTACTATTCTAGTCTAAATTACTCGTCGTCGTCGAGGGACCTGTTCAAGATCACAGCATTGCTAATTTAGGCTCTCGGTTTTATTCTCAATGCCAGATTTACCTAAATTGGGACAAAAAGTGTTCTTATTTTGTTATCAGGGCAAGTTCCTTTAAATATTATAAATTCTACTTACATTAACTACTAATAAATGAAAAGCAATTGGATCATGCAGACCCTTGAAGGTGCAGAGATAATCTAAATGCTCAAGCCCACTGCCAGTTGACAGCGTGCCTAGCATGCTGGCAGCATTGCTGAATGACGGTGCTAATGATTTTTCCTATTTTTCCTGGTTTGATTTTTGTTTCCATGTTCTGTTGGTTTAAAACGACCGCTTTGTGCAATATATTCAAATAGCAATCATAGAAAATCGTGACAGTTAAATTTTTAACCGAGTTCCAAAAAGGAGCAGGTTCTATGTTCGTCTGTAGGTATGTATTTTTTTCATATGTATGTCCATCTTTATTTTCGCCAATTGCGAACCGAATCAAAAATTCTTGTTTGATTCGACAGGAGGATACACTCCCGAGGTGGTCTCATTTAAATTTTGTCGGAATCGGCTGAGCCGTTAATTTTTGTTGAAAAATCAATAAAAATGTAGAAATTATTCTATCTATTCGGATTTTGTACGCGATGGAAGTCGGTTTTGACATTTTTTGCCAAAAATAATCATTATTTAAATGAAACATAAATTTTCCAACGTTGAATTGTAATAGGTAAGTAGGTGTGTGTAATTTTTGCAGTTTGATAAATTAATCTGTACTGTACTGTACCAGCCTTTATAGTAGTCCACTGCAGGACATAGGCCTACCCACGAAGGGTGATTGGGCCATATCTACCACGCTGGCCCAATGCGGGTTGGTGGATTCACACACGCCATCGAATTTCTTCTACGGACGTATGCAGGTTGCGTCACGATGTTTTCCTTCACCGAAAAGCCATTGGTGTGAAATTTCGTACATAAGTTCCAAAGAAACTTATTGGTACGGGACCGGGATTGAACCCACGACCTCAAGAATGACAGGCCAGAGTTACAACCATTAGACCACCACGGCTTTTTTAAATTAATCACAAGACGATGATAATCTAATTGAGGCAAGGCCGCCCGCCGCCGCTGTTTATTTTTTTTTGCTAAAATATTTTTTCTTTCAATCAAAAATGGGTGAGTACAAGGTCTTTGAAAATAAAGGTTATCTATAAGTCGACAGTTCACATCTAAATATGAGTATTTCTTACCTATATTTGTTGTGTCATATCTTTCACACAATTCATCCGATTATGATGCAATTTTTGGTTTGATAGTTTTGTAATTGTACCTAAGAAGGTATTTACCTATTTTTTAGCGTTCTGTTTATTCTTATTTTCCATAATAATATTATTTTTGAAAGAATTTTTATTTATTTCAATAATTTTCACGTTTACGTCGCAACATTATGTCGAGTACAGACTCTGTGAGAAATATATTCAAAGAAAACAAATTTCTTACTCTTCCTTTCCTTACATAGTATAAAATAAAGTCGCTATTTTCGTTTGTTTATTTGTTTGTTTATTTGTTTGTCTGTATGCTTAAATCTTTAAAACTACGCAACGGATTTTGATGCGGTTTTTTTTAATAGATAGAGTGATTCAAGAGGAAGGTTTGTATGTATAAAAATTCCCGAAATTCTTACGGGAACGGGCACAACGCGGGTAAAACCGCGGGGCGCTGCTAGTACTGGTATATACGAAATTTTATATACGAAATCTGTATGATTGTTAAGAATAATCTAAATTATTTTTTTGCTAATAGATCTGTTCGCTCCGATATTCAACGCTCGAAATACAAACAAAATATAAATGTTCATCAAGTAAATAACACAATGTACTATAGAAACACATTTAATACTGCAACAAAAATTTATAACAAACTTCCATTACATTTAAAAATTCAGATGGTAAGAAATTCAAATATAGGCTCAAAAACTGGTTGACAGATAAAGCGTTCTATACACTGGATGAATTTTATACATATACCGATGATTATATAAAAAAATTGTACCTAGAAAATTAGATTTAGGATTATTTTCATTGTCTATAACTATGTAATATTTGTAACTCTTGGTCTATTTTCATTTGTAGGTATATTTAGTAGAAGGCATGTGTATTAGTATTTTGTATATATTCTACATATATACCACCCCTACACTACCTACATTGCATGTCCGTTATTAGGATAAACTGTTAGATCTAAAACTTAATGTAACACCTAAACTTGTACACAGTTCAAGCAATAAATATTATTCTGATTCTGATTTAATTCAGAATACCGATCACTTTCAATCCGACATTATTGCGGTCAATGTGGTTCACCTAACTAACAATATTATCAATTCAAAAACATTCATCTACTTAGTTCAGCGAATACAATCGCCGTAACTATTAGTTTTGAATCTGAAATTTCTATACCTAAATAGTTTTTGTGAACTTTCATTGAAAATCTAATTTAACTCGACGCCAAAACGAAGAGAAGTTGCGTAACTCACAAACATGAAGTTAGGAACAAGTTATAGGAACGCGCACTTCATTATGCTGTTCCAATATCGGGATTGTTTGGAACTGACAAGGGCGGTGTTGCATAGAGGGATGTGGGAGCCAGATTAAGACGTACATATACCTACTTTGAACATAGATGTAGAATGTTGAACACAATATGTCACATAGTATGAAATTGTTAAATCGTTACTTTGACGTTCCGTGAGTTCAGTGTTTTTGTAAAAAAAGTAGTTTACCTATAAGTTGTGTTTCTACACTAAGGGCTGTTCAAGTATTACGTAAGCACTATATGGGGCGGGAAGTTTATCCTTTGCTTATTTTTGATGACATTGAGGGTTGGGGGTCTAGATAGTGATTACGTCAGCAATAGTTACTTATTTTTTTACACATAATATGTGTGTTAAAGTACACTATCCTAAACCTATTTTCTCCTAGCGGCATTTACGCAATGCATTGAAACTACTAACTTAGACTAAGATTTAAACTAACCCATCTCTATTGTACAGTCACATTCTATAAATTGTAACTTAGTTAACAAAGGGCACAGACCCTGGAGTCTGTGGATCATTAATTTAAATTAAAAAAAAAAAAAAAAAAAAAAAAAACCTATTTTCTTATTTCTAGATATTAAATCTGCTGCTCATGAATCATTTGTAGAATTTTGGTTCTTCCATCCCCACTTTAACCCACCATAACTCTTAAACGGCTCAATCGATTTTTATAAAACATAGCTAAGAACACTCTCGATTAAGTCTCCTTTCATCCAAAAAAAACTAAACTGAAATCGGTTCAGTGGTTCGGGCGCTATGATGCCACAGACAGACAGACACACAGACAGACAAACAGACACGTCAAACTTATAACACCCCTCTTTTGCGTCGGGGGTTAATAAAATAAATCTACATCTATTGGTAATTTGAAATAATCCTTCATAATACACACTCAAAGTCTAATAATAACTGTTGTCACAAGCTTTTATTGAGTTATAAGTTTATAACTATCCCGGACGCTATCTAGGTACTTGTAATCAAATCTAACAAATTAATTTTGCAACTTCAAGATGTCCTATCGAAATTAAATTTATCTGATCAAATGCACCATACAGCTGTTTATAGCATGTGGATAGATTTGTAGCATGTACTCGTAAATTTTCATTTAAAAGTAATAGTATTGTTCACTTCCAAACTTGACTTACTTATGATGACTTACTAGAGTAGTCTAGTAAGATATTTATTTATTTGCAAGATCATGTACATGAAGTTATAATTAGATCTTAAAATAAGACTAACTTACAGAGGTACATGTCACCCTGTTTCATAAGGCATAGCAAAGTTTTAGTTAAACATTTATGCGAAACAGTGTAATGGAAAGAAAACATTTTTAAGAGTCCAGCAAAAATAATACTAACAGTAAATTTGGTACTAGCAGTTAAGAGTTCACAATTTCCAATGACAAAATTATGTTGCATTTATGTTTAGTAGTAATAGAAACTTATCTAGCTAGAGATGGCTATAGAGGTAGATTTATCAAATGTAGTCTTAAAAACTACTATAGAACTAGCTTAATAATAATAGTTTATTTCAGGTTTACAGTTTATCATCAAAAAAATCATCTATTGTATAGTAGCATTTTTGTGTTAAAAGGTGTCGTTAATGTGTTTGAAAGGATTTGTCAGATGTTTCTTTTTTATTGTATTAGGTATTTTATTGTTAATTTAAGTCATCATGAGTAAGTCATCTTCATAGAAATTGTTCGCAAAGTACCGGTATGAATGTGTGCGTACGAATTGGGAGCCGCTCCGTGTACGCACACAGCTTGGGGACTTCAGCGAGTGTGTCCTAAAAAGTGTCCGAGCCAAAACCTTGCCCAAGTAATTCCCTAACTTGGGCAAGGTTTTGGCTCGGACACTTTTTAGGGTTCCGTATCCAAAGGGAAAAACGGGACCCTATTACTAAGACTTCGATGTCCGTCTGTCTGTCTGTCTGTCACCGGGCTGTATCTCATGAACCATGATAGCTAGGCAGCTGAAATGATTCACAGATGATGTATTTCTGTTGCTGCTATAACAACAAATACGAAAAACAAAATAAAATAAAAATTTAAGGGGGACTTCCATACAACAAACCTGAATTTTTAGACGTTTTTCGCTCTATATTAATAATGGTAACAGGTAGATGCCTGAAATTTTCACAGAATATTTAGTTTTTTATTCACTTCAATAGTAATTAATAAAATTAAAATAAAATAAATATTTAAGGCGGGCTCCCATACAGTACGGAACCCTCCGTGCGCGAGTCCGACTCGCACTTAGACGATTATTTCAATTAAATAAGTATGAATAAAATTAACTAAATTTCCTTTTTTTTTATGAACGAAATATTTTCTATTAATGATACCTATTATATTATTATTATTATCTATTTATTATTATTGATCTTGACTCGTTCGAGAGGGGTTGGCAGGAAGTTGCGATGGATCGCGAGTCCTGGAAGGAAATGGGGGAGACCTTTGCCCAGGAGTGGGACAGTATAGGTTAAAAAAAAAAAAAAATGATACCTATTGCGCGATAAAAATTAGTGCACCGAATAAACGGTCACCCTTTATACGAGCTCTTAAAGATCACCGAAACGACGAATAAAATGTGTACTGTGGTCTTCGAGCAAATATCTGCAGAGCCACAGTCCCTAAGTGAAAGTAGTAAAAAATGTCCGAGCGCCGCCATACATACCGACTTAAATATTTACATTAAATAATTCACAATAACCAGTTTCCTCAAATCTCGACGTAATGTCACCTAATTAATGCTTGCAACCGAGCACTTTGTCATCACCTTTGCCATCGCGCGGCATTGCGCATTGTAGTTACAACGCCGCGCGATATGTGCGAGTCTTGCAATCACCTTGCGACTAACTAAAAAGCCTGCCCACTAACTAGCTACCACTAGCTTGGCCAAGGTTTTGGTTCGGACACTTTTTTGCACGATTGTGACTCTATATGTAAGTATTGGTTCGAAGACTGGTAAAATCGACTGACCAGTTAAGCGGTTTGCCACCTGCATGCCGGAACCACAGCACCATGTAGACGCGGTTTTCATTAGAGTCGGGCTCGATGTCGCACGGCAGACAATGTGTTCTACCATTACCGCCTCATCATCTACATTGGTGTGTATTGTAACCCAAATAACGCTAGTGGTACTTTCCTATAAAATACGTTGCTAACAGATTATGCAGAGTTATTTCCAATCAATTAGCATCCTTTTAGGGTTTTATTCTGTACTTACATCAAAACTAACAACTTTTGTTCTGCGACTTTTGTCAGAATTCAAAGAAAAAACAGCTATTCCATACATTTTGTCGCGGGTGAACGAATATTTTCTATGGAAAAGCTTAGCGCTTTTTTTTTGTTTTGACAAAAGTCGTAGAACAAAAGTTGTTAGTGTTAATGTACAGAATAAGACCCTGAAAGGATGCTAATTGATTAGAAAAAACCATGTATAAACTCAGCACGATTTAGATGATATTCTTGTTGGAATCAGACTCATCTCACGGCGAAACAATTGTGATTGTATTGTAGTTAGTTTTCACGACATTTGAGATTATAACTGTACAGAGTTATTCAGTTAGTATTAGTAGTTGTATTGGTAATTATTATTTTAATATTAATATCTATTTTAATTATAGATATTAATTTGACTTAAATTATTTGACGAATTTTTGACACACTGTTGGTCTCTTTATTAATTTTTGTTTGTTATATATTAATTAGTTAAGGAAATCAATGTTTTATTTCTTTTATTTAATTTGAATTAAGTATTGTTATTTATAATGAGAAAATCAATTTGCTTTATTATTTGAATAATGAAATTTGCCCTATTTTGTATTTAATAAAGTCAAGTCTTCTTTTTTTTAAATTTAATTTAATCTTAGTAGAATTTATTATCTACTAGGTAGTCAACTTACCCCCATTTAACAAACTATGATGACGTGTAACTTATTGTTATAAATAAATGAGTATGAGATAAAATGTAAGCTAAAAGGAGGTGATTCAGACAATCATTGTGAACATCTTTTGACTTCGTTCGAAATTACATCTAAATCCACCCTTATTTGGTTTAATACCTATCCCTGTAGGTATGTATGGGTATGTGTCTATCTCCGTTGGAAATTTTTAAATTCAATTATGTTACACGTACACGACAGACTATAGCGACAACTACTATATTATAGTTAACTACATGCCAAATCACAGAACTTGGCAGCTGTGATGTTTAGCTACAAGCTGCGCAGCTTCAGTGAACTTCAGTTAGGATTGGGTTATCCGCAGCTTGTAGCTAAGATCACGGCCGCCAAGTTGTCTGATTCGGATTCAGATTCAGATTCTTTATTAACCTTATAACAAAGTTGCGTTATATTAGGCAAGTCAGTTACAATTATTCATGACGCTTATAAGAAATTTGCAATCAACTTAATATTCTAAATACATTAAAATCATAATAATAATACAATGTTAAAAAATTAGTTAGTTACTGTCAAAAATAATACATTGGGTAAAATAATAATTTCTGTAAAATATAAAATCGAAACATGTCAAAATAAATAAATAAAGTTCATAAAAAAATAAATACTAAAATTCAAACAAAGATTCAGTTAGTCTAATTTTCATGAAGTCATTTAGCTTGTAAAATGCATTATTAATAAAAAATGCTTTAATTTTAATTTAAAGTCAAGATAAGATAAATTTCTGATGGCAACTGGCAACTTATTACATATAAATAATTTGTTATATACGTTATCGTTATTTCTTAAATTTATGTTAAGGGTATCCATTAGTCTGGGATATTTTTTCTCTCTTTCATTATGAATCTCTAGTAAACTTTTATAAATATATAGAGATATGACTGTCATTTTCTTATTTTCGGCCTAGATTCGGCCTATACTATTTATCACTCACCTGTACAACGGTTTGCCGCCTGCATGCCGGAACCACAGCACCATGTAGACGCGGTCTTCATTAGAGTCGGGCTCGATGTCACACGGCAGGCTGGCGGTGCGCCCCACCACCGCCTCCACGTCCATGGTCGACACTGGAACAAAGTCCACTGAATCTGAGTTCGATCGCCCTTTTCATTTCGGGGTTGAAGATATTGGACACTCACTAACTAAAACACTCACTAAAATACAAGGTAATCTAGAACTGGTGTACGCTGTGTACTGGTGGTGAAGGCTGAAAGGTGATTCAGACCACTTGGGTTACAGCCGCAGTTTACCGGCACAGAAAACACTGAGACACTTTTATATATGATTATTTGGATAAAGCACAGATCTACAAAAGTATTGACAATAAATTGAAGAGGTATTTGGCGCGGTGCTCGCTATACTCGCAGATTTACTACTTCTCGACTGTACAAAATGTAGGAGGCGGTCGCGCTGAAAACGCCACCTACCTCCTAATATAAATTATTTCTAAAAAAAACTACTGAAATCTACCTTACAGTTAATTATTACTGAGCGCGTCGCTAACAACTTTTAATATAGGAACAACCCGAAATTCGATAAAAATGTCAGCTATTTCATACGTTATGTCGATTGATCAGGAATGAGGAGATCCGTAGAAAAACCAAAGTTACCGATATAGCCCAGCGGATTGGCAAATTGAAATGTCAGTGGGCAGGGCACATACCACGGACCGTTGGGGCCGTAAAGTTCTTGAGTGTAGACCACGTGCCGGCAAGCGCAGCGTAGGACGTCCATCTACAAGGTGGACGGATGACCTCATCAAGACCGCAGAATCGCAGCGCTGGATGCAAGCCGCTACCAACCGGTCTTATTGGAGATCTTTAGAGGAGGCCTATATCCAGCAGTGTACGTCCTTTGGCTGAAAAGAAGATGTCGGTTCCGAGTTGCAGTTTTGTATGGAACAGCTGATGTTTTTCTCGAATTTTGGGTTGGCCTCGTAGTAAAAGTTGTTCATAATGATGGTTTAAATCACCCTTTTGTGGCTTAGTACAGGGTAAGCAGATAACCTTGTATAAAGTTAAATTGAGTGTGATTGGCTAGGTGTTTTTCAGCGATTATCGAAGTTAGACAACGTTCGGCACGGTCAGTCTTCGGATGGGTGACCGCGGGTGGCATGGGGTGGGTACATGTACGCGCTGCCGTGGTTCGTAAATCGTAGATTGTTTTAACTGTTTAACAATGTCAGAGGATTTAAAACATGTTTAAAAATTCTCGTAACAAGACCGCTTCGTGCGGCGAATTGATTCGAAAGTCGATTGGATCTTCGACGTTCCATCGTTTTCACCTTTTCATTTCAAAGCAGAAGAAATGTAAAATAAGAAATTTAACCATTTAGAATAGCTGTTCTCAAAGTTAGGTACTCAGTTATTTTGATATATTGTATCTACGATTTGAAAAACTATTTTTTATTTGGACGGTAGTCTCATAAGACTGCTTTTTATTTGCAAACAAATGAAGTTTAATGTTGAGTTTGTTTCTTGAAATTCATACTATTGTATACCAGTATAGGGGGTACTTTGATTTTAACTGAAAATTACAGACTATATTAAAATTCAATTTATCTTAATTTAATCGAAATAACTCCTGGCATCCTGGTAACGTCGCATACGAGTATGTGCCCCAAGATACAAGCTTGTGCTTAATTTAGGGCTCGCCGTCTAGCCTTTTATTGAAACTATCGCTGATCTGTACTTGAGTATTTGTAATCTTTGTAACTTTAGCTATTTGCTTTGTATTAGTTTTAAACTTTTTTAATGTACTACTTTTATTGTGTATTTAGTTTTGGTAATAAACTTATTTTATTATATTATTTTCAGCCTGCATTCGCCCACTGCGGTGCATAGGCCTCCATTCTCGTACCACATTCATCTCGGTCCTATCTCGTTCAGGATCGACCCGCAATTTTAACAATATCGTCAACCCTACGAGCTGGTGGACGCCCCACGCTTCGGCAAACGGCAAAATTAAGTTAAGAATGAATTAATACTACAAAACAAGATTATAAAAGTAAAACCTAGTATTTATTTTTGTATTTACCTACAACCGAAAGAAAGAAGGAAAACCCTTTTGGAGTTTATTCCGCTGGATTAACAGCTCAAATGTTTATTCTTTGATCTAATTCTTCGCACAATGGGGATTTATTTTGTGTGGAAAAAAATACTTTCAATTGGAGCGTCTTTAATGCTCAGAAGTACAATATTTATGTAATATTTACAACCGACTTCCAAAAAGGAGGAGGTTCTATGTTCGTCTGTATGTTTTTTGTGTACATATGTCAAAAATAATGTGAACAATTCGAGCATCATTTTCGAATTTTGCTCACAATGGAAGGCGGTTTTGCTATTTTTTTGCGAAAAATAATTATTTGACTTATTCATCTGATTTCCAACGCAGAGGAGATTCACAATTTGCAAGGTTTCTTTTTGTTTGGTACGTCAGACAATCATATCTAAACTGATGCGGAAAATTCTTAACAAGTTGTAAAGTTCGTGTCGAGACACGCATATGAAGCTTCCGTAGATGGTGACGATGATTATGATGATAAAACATCATGGATAGTTGACTACTAGAAAAACGTAATTGAGTATGAAATTTGTTTGTGAGTTCAATGACCTCTGAGCTATTTACATGTTTAAAAATTTCAGTTTTCCTTTCTAACTCAAAAAGTTATGATCCCACAGTACTTAAAATTATTTTCAAGGAAAGTGTTTAATGTGGTCTATAAACTCAAAAAGTTTGAACATTCTATCTTGCATACTTTAGAAATTCATTAAGGGAGGGGGAACTCTTGTTTCAACTTTGTCGACCTACATATACTCATACTCATTTTCATTTATTTATACAAAATTGTATACGTCAAAATATACATATTTCACCAGTGGTACATGTGACAAAAAATCTTTTAGGAAACCTTACATTAATTTTAGAGCTTTTACCCTATTCAACGATACCCCACATGAAGAGGTAGCTTGAAAAAAATGTTTCATCCCCATTTTACATGAATCGGAGCCAACCCCAGTTTTGATTTTTTAAAGTATTTAAAATTGAGATCTATACTAAAACTATCATATCAAATTTCATGCAATTTAGTTTATAAATGTTGAAGTTATAAGCGGACGGATACAACGAAGTTATAAGGGTTCCTCGTTTTACTACGGAACCCTAAAAAAGATACTTAGACGTAGACACATACAGCACAATCTTCACCAGAGTTTGTTTCGTGATACCGCAATTTAAATAAATAATAATCTGTATTGTCCTCAAAGTTTATACATAGTTACTACGTTTTGAATAATTTTTACTATGGGACCAATTTACCAAACAATCTTTTATTTCGATTTTTTTAATTACTTTGAATGTTAATTAACTGGCTGGAATACTTTAGCACCTAGACAAGATTTTCTGATTCTCGGACACTAAAGTATTCCAACTTGTTAATTAACATTCAAAGTAAACAAAAAAATCTAAATAAAATATTATTTGGTAAATTGGTCCCATAGTAAAAATTATTCATAATGATGAGCGTATATAGGTACACCTTTGAAACCACTGCACTATGCAGAGCAAGTCTGTAGGTATCTGTGGTCTTTTAGTAGAAGTTGTTCATAATGAGGATATCTACGTATAGGTACAGAGTTATAGGTAATCTCAGTGAGCATTCTTTTAAGGGCGTATGCTCTTAAAAGAATGCTCTTTTCTTTCTAAAATATCGTATCTTTTCTTTCTAAAATATCGTATAAATTAAGTTCCACGCAAAATAAAATAAAAATTGACCGGTCCAAACATAATTAAACGTAAAAAGCGCGCGCGCCACTATGCGCCACCCCCGAAACTTGGACCTCAAAGGAGATAATAAGCCCGATTACAGAGGCGCCATCGTAATTTTATTAGCTAGATAGCATGGTTCTGTTTCTTTTTCACTTAAGGCATTAGATAGAGAGAACGCTTTTACGTTGCTATTAAATTTACGCTGGCGCCTCTGTAATCGGGCTTACTGTGTAATTATACAAACAAGTATAAGTATTAGTTAGGTATTTAAAAAAAAATTGTACACATGCTAATGATTCCACCTTTTGATATTTTTTTTGGGAAATGTTGTTGTGATTTGGTAAAAGTTGTAGTACAAAAGTTTTTTTGTTTTGATGTACAGAATAAAGAATTATATGCTAATTGATGACCAATAACCCTGTATATATGAGCACACTTCTGAAAGTCCGTGCGTTTAAAAACTCAACAAACATTTGCTTGAAGGTATCTGTGCTGACAGTTTTCGAGTAAACTTCAATGGTGTTACACATGCAGTATATATCACTTCCTGCCCCTTGTCACACTCCAGTACCTATGCCCTACGAAAATATTACTCACATAAAATAAACACTGTGTGTGTTGCCAGTGATGACTTATGGCACAGAAACGTGGTCTCTCACTATGGGCCTTATTAGTAAGCTCCAAGTAGCCCAACGAGCTATGGAGAGGGCTATGCTCGGAGTCTCTCTGCGAGATCGAATCAGAAATGAGGAGATCCGTAGAAGAACCAAAGTTACCGACATAGCCCAACGGATTGGCAAGTTGAAATGGCAATGGGCAGGGCACATAGCGCGGAGGACTGATGACCGATGGGGTCGGAAAGTTCTCGAGTGGAGACCACGTACCGGCAAGCGCAGCGTAGGACGTCCACCCACAAGGTGGACGGATGACCTCATTAAGACCGCAGGATCGCGCTGGATGCAAGCCGCTTCCAACCGGTCTTATTGGAGATCCATAGGGGAGGCCTATGTCCAGCAGTGGACTTCTTATGGCTGATGGATGGATGGATGGAAAATAAACACTCACAAAGGAGATGTTTCTGGGCCAATTTCTTCTCGAAAATCGCCTTACCGCTTATAAGAAGTTGTTTTATCATATTCTGTTTCAATATTTTCTCATCTGTTTATTGGGCTGTAGGAATTTCATGGGTATTTTATTATTCGTTCATTTTACAAGTGTTTTGTGTAGGTTTCTTAGGAAATAGGAAATAAAGAGCTATGCGAGTAGGTCTTAAACATTTATTATCTTTTTATGGTTCACTAGCGACCCGCCCCGGCTTCGCACAGGCAGGTGTATTATACATATAAACCTTCCTCTTGAATCACTCTATCTATTTAAAAAAACCGCATCAAAATCCGTTGCGTATTTTTAAAGATTTAAGCATACATAGGGACATAGGGATAGAGGGACAGAGAAAACGACTTTGTTTTATACTATGTAGTGATAGTGATTTGCTATAAGGATATAAAGAGATATAGCTCTATTTGATAAGTTTAGGATGTGTACGACACGGCTCAGTGGATTAGCACGTTGAAATAGCAGAGGGCAGGGCACATATATCTCTGAATGACTGGCTAATAAAGTCGAAACGTCTTCAGTTGAAATCGTGCGTCAGTCTACACAGCGTTAAACGACCATCAATCGGATAAGGAAGTAAGGAAATTAAAACCTATGCTCATTGTCGGTAAAGTAGATATTTTAGTAGTCTATAGTAGTTATATATAAATACTAAGCGCCACACAAGTCGGCGGATGGGAAGTTATGCGCAGAACGCTGCGCATATCTAGGTATGCGCGGGAGCCAGAGACGAGACTCCGAGGCACACCCGCCCGCCAACCTCATGCCTACCGCGCGCTCCTTACGGCCGTGTTCAACACTACGCCACGCGGCGTCGGTATTGTGCACACATGCGCAATAATTAGCGAATCACGGCGAAGTGTCATCTACAGCTAACTTCTCATCCGCCGACTTGTGTGGCGCTTAGTATACCTACTGGATAAAATTGATATCCTAAGATGCGTAACGTTTTCGAATGCAGATCGCTGGCAAGAGTGAGCCGAGTCGTCCGCAGATAGACGATATTAAAAAGACTAAAAATACAGCAAATACGATTCACTTCTAATCGGTGATATCGAGCCATCCTCAAAACTACACAACGACAAAAATATCTACTAGACCCCATGACTGGTTGCCACAATTTATTTTGTAACTCTTGTAAATTAGAAGCCATTGACAGTCCACTCTGAAGTGGTTGTCTGTCGGAGGTTAAGAACATAAATTCATGAGAATAATCGAGTCGGACTCGCGCACGAAAGGTTCCGTACCGTATGGAAGCCTCCCTTAATACAACTTAATTTTACATGAATATTTCATGCATGTTCCTGTTACCTTTATTAATATCGAACAAAAAAAACACGTTTTTAAGTATGTGAGCCCCTATGTGAGTTTGTAAGTATTTAATTTATTTTAATTTTATAATTAAGTTTTAAAGTAAATATTTAACTACTTAAATATTCGGTAAATATTTCAAGCATCGATCATCGAGCGAAAAACGGCTAAATATTCAGGTTTGTTGTATGGAAGCCCCTTCTATTTTTTTTTCTGATTTTAGATTTGTTGCTATAGCGGCTACAGAAATACGTCATCTGTAAAAATTTCAACGTTCTAGCTATTACGGTTCATGAGATACAGCCTGGTGACAGACAGACGGACAGCGGAGTCTTAGTAATAGGGTCCCGTTTTTACCCTTTGGTTACGGAACCCCAAAAATGCTTGCTATGAATGGAAATCAAACTCACACCTCTCTGGCTCAAGAGTCAGGGTCACTAGCCTCTGGGTCACCGAGGCAGTCAAACCTTCACCGAAAACTTTCAAATGAGTCACACTCCTCCAAATATTTGACTTATAGATCCTGCCTACCACTGCTGTCATCACTGTACTGTACCAGCCTTTTTAATAGTCCACTGCAAGACGCAGGCCTACCCATGAAGGGTGATTGGGCCATATCCACCAAGCTGGCCCAGTGCGGGTTGATGGATTCACATACGCCATCGAATTTCTTCTACGAACGTATGCAGGTTGACTCACGATGTTTTTCTTCACCGAAAAGCAAAAAGTAGTGTTAAATTCCATACATAAATTCCAAGGAATTCATTGGTACAGGACCGGGATTTGAAACCACGACCTCACGATTGTAAGGCGGGTGTCATTACCACTAGACCATCACGGCTTCATCACTACAACAAGCATAACATGCCGTGTACTGGCCGTTTATCTCCTACCAAACGTCTTGGTTTAAACTGCAATTTGCACAACACACAGCTATCTCGCTCGCGGACAGTGACTAATGGTCTGGGAGATCCGAGGTGCTCTACTGCTTGTATTTGCATGCTAAACTGTATATGCTAATATACTGTAAGGGAGAGTTTTAACCGTACTCACAAAATGCGAACAGAAATGTCTCCATGAAGACGCCTTTACAGTTGTCCAAGCAACAGTGACCTGTTAGACTCTTACAATCAGGCAAACAAGGTTATTCAAATATGGTGTTCCAGTCCTGAAAAGAGTGATTTAGACCATAACAAGCGACTTTTACTATGGAGCCTACCTGAAATTAAAGAAAAAAAGATTTGTTAATTATGAGTTGCAGTTTTCTATGGGGCAGCAGATTTTTTACCCGGATTCTGAATTGGCTTTAAAGCTAAAGTTTTTCATATTATGCTCTAAATAACCATCTTCCAGCTTATTATACCTTTTCTGTAATATGTTATTTTATACCGTACTAAGGGAGATATTTAACCATACTGAATAACTAACCATATGACAACAACGGGCATTGGACTTCCTTGCCCTTGTCACGCTTACACCAAAAGCGAAGAATATATAAAAATACTAGGTACGTAAAAATTTTCCCAATCACTATCACTACATAGTATAAATAAAACAAAGTCGCTTCCCGCTGTCTGTCCCCATATATATATATATCTCTTTAAAACTACACAACAGATTTAAATAGTTAGAGTGATTCAAGAGGAAGGTTTATATGTTTAATACACCTGTGCGAAGCCGGGGCGGGTCGCTAGTAATAATGTAATTGATGAAAAACCTTAATTAGACGCGAAAAAATAATAATTGCCATTCCAATTTAATTTATTTACAAAATAACACATACGTCATAGCATACAGTGATGTTAAATAATTAACAATAAACCACAAGACTATTCTTAGAAAATAAATCTATCTATCTACTCGTATGGTCGTTGGCACAGTGACCCAAAGTGGATCTTGGCCTCCGATACCAAGGTCTGCCATCTGTCCCCATTCTGTGCCAGTAGGTGCCAGTCTTGCACCCCAATCTCCAGTAGGTATTCGGCCACTATTTATTTCCATTTATCTAACATGAAATAAATAAATTCAAATAAAATAAATAGTAAATTAAAAAATCAAAGAAAGAAAAGAAATCCAAGAAACTGTAAAAGTATCGAGAAACTAACATAACGACTTTTAAATTCAAAATGCAAATATAAAACACTAAGAACAGAGCAGACATTCCATTCCGCTCCGGACAGGTAGAATCGAAGGTAAATACGGATTTAATCTCGAAAAGGTAACGTTGCAAACTGGCCTTTATTCTTAATACTATAAAGTCCAGACAACAATGCAAAGCTCGAAGATATCCCTGCCAATAGATGCGGGTTACGACAATTTGTTACTGGCGTGACACACGGCGGTTAAGTTTGCTGAACTGTTGGTTGAGGGACGATTCAATTTACTTGTCTGGGTTTGAATTGACAGCTGGTGACGTCACAGTCTGCAGCGATTAATTTGATATTGCAATTGTGAAATTGAGGGAGAAGTAGCGAGATCGATTACCTTGAGGTAACAGGATTGTTTTTAAATTCGCTCATGAAGTGTATGAACTATGAAGCGATCGCCTTTAATAAAATAATATAATTGATAAGTAGTGGAGTACCACTACTTATCATATATACTTAAAACTGTACTAATTTAGGTTAAGATAAAATCTAGCACGTTTTTCTAGGTATAGTCTTTCATTAACACAAATTTAAAATTATATATCACAAAGGACACTGACCCTGGAGTCAGTGAAGTACTGTAACAGCCTTTTTAATAGTCCACTGCAGGACGTAGGCCTACCCACGAAGGATGATTGGGCCATATCCACCACGCTGGCCCAGTGCGGGTTGGTGGATTCACATACGCCATCGAATTTCTTCTACGGACGCATGCAGGTTGCCTCACGATGTTTTCCTTCACCGAAAAGCCCGTGGTGTGAAATTCCATACAGAAATTCCAAGGAATTCATTGGCACGGGACCGGGATTTGAACTCACGACCTCACGATTGTAAGGCGGGTGTCATTACCACTAGACCACCACGGCAGTGAAGTAAGAATGTAAAAATATTTTTAAAAACTAAACTGGAACGTTTTTCAACCTTGCTAGGTTGTCGCGTGACTTCACGCCACTACGTGATACGCTCCTTAAATTGATAAAATGTTAATCACAACATTGTATTACTTTTTAGGATTCTGTACCCAAAAGGTTACCATTACTAAGAGTCCGATTTCCGTCTGTCTGTCTGTCACCGGGCCGTATCTCATGAACCGTGATAGTTAGACAGCTGAAATTTTCACAGATGATGTATTTCTGTTGCCGCTATAACAACAAATACTAAAATCAGAATAAAAAATATTTAAGGGGGGCTCCCATAAAACAAACGTGATTTTTTTGCTCGCTATTAATAACTACCAAGAGGAATGGGGCTTCTTAGGCCCATGTAGGCTCTTGTAGGCTTCAACGCGGTACGGAACCCTTCGTGCTCGAGTCCGACTCGCACTTGGCAGATTCTTTAAAATGAAAAATCACGCAGAGACTGCATAAAAAAATCAGTTTTTACAAAGATAAAGTTAGCTTTTCGTACAAAAAAATTAGACTGAAACTTCACAATGGCAAATTGCGCTTTAAGAGTGCGCGCAAAAATGACTCATTGTCTTTAACGAGCTTGTTCACTAAACTCTCACTCAATGTGTCGTCTGCTATCTCAATCGTTTTAGGTGAAACTCATTTCGGTTCCGGTAAAGTCTCATTCTTATTTTAGTTTTATCGAGTGGGGAAGTGGGTGTATCCATCATTGATAGCCATTAGGTAATGAAACCGATTAAGGGTTGAGCGGTGGTGGGGGAAGGGTGGGGGTAGATTTATGCGACGTCCTACGGAATTGTTAGAAAGTTTTCTCCGAAAGGTACCCATTTTAGTAAGGGTTTGTTTTAAAACAATTTTAAGGTGATTAGAAAATATCAGGCAGCTAAATTACTGGCAGAGTTCTTTATTTTAAATATACTGCGTTCCATTACCTAAGCTCTTGCAAAACATGTACCGCCTTTCCACAAAAGATATAAACACGCTTTAAACACTCTTTAGCGTGCAATTTGTACTGTTAAACATTACCTAAAGCGTGCGTAATTTTTTGTGGTAAGACGGATTAAAATATAAGATTAATAAGACACTTGGTGCTAGGCCATCAGGATTGTTGTACCTACAATATGAATTTAATAAATACCGTAACTTATAGAAAACAAACAAACTACATAATTATTCCAAGCAACCATAGGACAGAAATTACTGTCAAGAAAACGTAACCAAAACAGAAATAATAGTAGGTACTAGAAGTATTAAAACATAGAACTACTTTGTATGAAAAATAAAACAGCTCGCTGCACGTTTTCTAATAAATTAAGCAATGTGTAGTATCGCGGCGCGATCGCGGTAGCATGCATTTTGTGCATCGCAATACGTCAGACAAGCGGTATCAGTTCCAAGGCTGCTTTATGCAAGGGAACTGTTAGGAATTTAGGTATTTCTGGTGAGCTTGGTATTTTATTTTTATTTTATTTTATTTACAACATTAATAGGTGAGCCTTTACAGGTCGGCCCCAATGCGCCCGCCTATACTACATTACAACTTAAGATATTATAAAATATAAGATTTAAACTATATAAACTACTTTAAAAATAATTTTAACATAAAAAAGTTGTGGTAACAATATTAATAATCATCAAACAAGTAATAAATGAATACATATACAGTAAAAATAGAGCAACAAGAACTCATTCTGGTGGTTTAAGAATTAGATGCTTAACCCTACCATAAAGATCAATTGTCGTTCTGCGAACATCAGCTTCAGTGCAATTAAATATATCTAGATCTGAGTTTCGTTTCAGTAGAGCATTAAACGTAGCCAGCGCTCTAGGCACTGGTGCCAACCTACCGAACTCGGTATATAATAATATAACTCTTAAATATAATGAATCAAATTTCTTTCTGTGAAGTCCTTACGTAGTATAAAATAAAGTCGCTATTTTCGTTTGTTTGTCTGTATGCTTAAATCTTTAAAACTACGCAACGGATTTTGATGCGTTTTTTTTTAATGGATAGAGTGATTCAAGAGGAAGGTTTATATATATAAAAATTCCCGAAATTCCCACGGGAACGGGCACAACGCGGGTAAAACCGCGGGGCGCTGCTAGTTAGGTATAAGCTGCTAAGCCCAATCCTGACTGAAGCTCACAGCACAGCCGTGTGAAGACCTATTTAGAAGTACACCTATTTTAGGTAGAAGCTAGAGATCATAATAATAATTTAAGAACTTTGTAAAATTTCACCTAGTTCTACAGACAAATAAATCATTCATTCATTCATTCAAAATTGGGTTCTACACAAATTGTAGCTAATTTTACAAAAATGTTGGATAGTTCTGTAGAGGCCTCGCTTAGATATAAGGCATCATCTCTATTTGACCGACGAACCGGAGGAGGTACTCAATTCGACGCGTTTTTTTTTTATGTATAACCGCGCATAACTTTTTTCATGGTAGTCCGATTTCAATGATTCTTTTTTTATTGAAAAGAGTATACTTCGAAATTTGATAAATCAACAATAATGTGAAAAATATAACATCGATCCGTGCGAAATATTTGCGAATTCTGTACACGGATGAAGTCGGTCATGCTATTTTTTGCAAAAAATAATCCTTACTATATATTATATATATTTTTATATATTAATATATTATATATTATATATTATATATTTATATATATATATAATATTATAAATGCGAAAGTAACTCTGTCTGTCTGTCTGTCTGTCTGTCTGTCGCGCTTTCACGCTAAAACTACTGAACCGATTTGAATGAAATTTGGTACACAGATAGTCTAGAGCCTGAGAAAGGACATAGGTTACTTTTTGATTAGAAAAAATAATTTTAAAGGGTTGAAAACGGGGGATGAAAACGCATTGGCTAGAATCTTAGAAGAAAAAACTTATTTTTTACCATGACAAATGGTAATTTGCATCTTGACTTTCCAAATAACATTCTCTATGCCCAATGCCCATTCAAGGCTGCTCGAGTTGCAAATGTCAAAGTCAATCAATCTTTTCCTGTAAAATTTAGAGAAGGTTACATGTATTTTTTCAGTTTAATTACGTAGTTTTCATTCTAATAGGTATGCCTACAAAACGCAAATCGAATCTAGCGCGTAGTTCTAGCAGAGCTCGCGTAAAGAAAATTGCTAGAAGCCAAGAGTCTGAAGAGCACACTTAAATGCGTTTGACATTAGATGCCGAGCGCCACGCATCTTAAAGAGCTGCTGAGACTCAAGAGCGAAACCAAGCGCGTCGAATTTTAAATGCTGAGCGTCACGCAGCTCAGAGAGCTGCTGAGACTGAAGTTGAAAGTCAAGCGCGGCGACTTTTAGATGCTGAGCATCACGCAGCGCAAAGAACTGCTGAGACTCAAGAGCAAAAAGCCAAGCACGTCGAATTTTAGATGCTGAGCGTCACGCAGCTCAGAGAGCTGCTGAGACTTAAGGAGAAAGTCAAGCGCAGCGACTTTTAGATGCCGAGCATCACGCAGCGCAAAGAACTGCTGAGACTCAAGACCAAAACCAAGCGCGTCGAATTTTAGATGCTAATCATTAGACGTTAAGCAAAAAATTGCATAGTTCCTGTAGGACAGGACAAAAACTATCGAAAGCAAAACTGTCGCCACTATCACAGAGACGCTAAGTGATTAATTCCTCTATGACGCTAATATGGATTAACGAAACGTCACAGTGAAACGTAATTAGATGACAGGTGACATTGTCTGCAGACTTTTATAAATCACAGGTAGCATGGCAAGGGGACAAATTGTTTTTCCACCATTATATCCCATTGAAGAGGAGAAAAGTATGGATTGAAAACTCAGAATAAGGAAAAACAGTAGAAGTGACATAAATTAAAAAAGTTGTGATGCATGATTCCACAAACATGGCGTCGAAAATCTATAGAAACTGCTATGTAGTCTAGACACAAATGACACTTGAACTGCTGATCAAATGTCAAATTTGATTTCACAAAGATGGCGGACAAACTTCAAACGTCTCCTAGATAGGGCTTATATTTTGAACTTTATTGTCATAGCAATAATGCCATGTCATTTCAAACACCGCCCCTATGATTGAAAATGACAACTGACATTAAAATTGGATAAAATGTTTTTTTCCCTCTGCATGCTACATGTTACTATGACGTTTAATAACAGGCCGTCATTTTGTCTGACATTAAAAATATTTTTAAATCTTCTATCATTAGAGGTTTAACATGTTTCTTTATTCTACCTTTATGGTACAGAATCATCATACTTTAATATTATCAATCCGAAAAGTTTGTTGGTTTGTTCCTCCTTGACGCAGCAACGGAGCAAAAGATTGAATTGATTTTTGGTATGGATACCTATGGTTTAAAAGACAGAAAGTGATAACAGGATACTTTTGTATCCCGAGAAAATTCGTGATTCCCATGGGATAGGACAATAACTGTTTCTCAGCAATGGAGCAACGGATTGACTTGATTTTTGGGGTGGGCATAGTTTGGAAGACGGAAAATGACATAGGATACTTTCCTTTCCGAAAAAATTGCGGTTCCCGTAGGATAAGACAATAACTTTTTCTCAGCAACGGAGCAACGGATTGCCTTGACTTATTGCATGAATATAGTTTGAAAGACGAAAAGTGACAAAGGCCACTTTTTATCCCAAAAACTTTAACAGTACCCGTAGGATAGGATGAAAAGTAAGCGAGTGGGCCGCGGTAGCGGCCGTCCTTAGCGCCAGAAATAACCTGTCATTTCAAGTTTAGGACGTTCCTACATTTTTCGCACTCCTTCGCGGCACTCAACAGCGCTAGCCCAGACTCGGGCTCCATAACGGAGCTTGCGCTCCCGCCATAATGACGGTGTGTTTCGGAGCACAAGACACATTCGTCATCCACCACTCGGGAGTAACCAGCACTGAGCGTCGGACAGCATTCCAACGTCCTGATCCCAGTGCAACGGGTCAGTCATAGTAGCCCAGCGCCTGCCTCTTCAACTGCAGAGGGCAGTGAGAACGGCCATCGCGATACCGACACTTCTCTTCCCCTGCAGCCCCACTGCGTCTGCCAACACGTTGACGGCCTAGCGGAAGGTAGGGTAGGTGGCGGCACCCACACAACCAGTTCCATCCCACCGCAGCCCCTAATCCTCGGTTGCAGCGTCGCAAGAGCGACACTGCAGCCCGCCTCAGAAGCAACACTCCTCATAAGGCAGGCAACCTACCGGCCATCCTCTCAGCTGCTTTAGTTAAAAGCGGCT
Source organism: Hypomecis atomaria (assembly GCA_964007245.1). Taxonomy (NCBI): domain Eukaryota; kingdom Metazoa; phylum Arthropoda; class Insecta; order Lepidoptera; family Geometridae; genus Hypomecis; species Hypomecis atomaria. The sequence goes on along the minus strand of OZ023294.1, from coordinate 3,012,338 downwards.
GCACTACGAGTGCCGGCCTCTAAGCTGCCTTGGGGGAAAGACCCAAAGAAGAGGGAGACTTCGAGCGCCGCCTTTTCAGCTGCCTTAGACCTCCCCTGCCACGACAAGGCGGGAATACTCAGGGGGGTTGTATATACACTCCAACCGTAACTTAACCAACAAAAGCATTCCTCTAAGGTATTTTGATGTTTGTCGCTTAGGTTAGGTTTCGCAGCCGACATAAACATTAGCCAAAATCAAAATATAACGCGGGCGAAGCCGCGGGTAAAAGCTAGTTATTACATATATCACTAAAATAATGTGCACTTCTTGAATAAATATATTATGTTAGATTTATCTTTTAAAAATATTTTATCTCATTGCTACCGACTTCCAAAATGGAGGAAAAACAGCGTCTTAGAGCAGTTTCTTGATGATCATATCTCCTTTCGGGCTCATTCAACAATAAAAACATTTACTACATAATTATTTTTCGCAAAGAATGTCAAAACCGTCTTCCATCGTGTACAAAATTCGAATATTTCGCTCAAATGGCATTATTATTGATTTTTCAAAAACGGCTCAACCGATTTCTTTAAAATTGAACAGGACCACTTCGGAATTATATCACTTCAAACTAAAAAAAAAATTCGATTCGGTTCAGAATTGGCGAAATTATCGATGAACATACACAAAAACAAAGATGCAGATGAACATAGAACCTCCACTTTTTTGGAAGTCGGTTAAAAATTAAATAAATAAATAAAATAAAATAAAATAGCCTTTATTTTCCTCTAAAAAATTAAAAAATTAAATGTAAGATTTAATAATTTTAGGGCACCCATGTCTGGGTAAAGGCCTCCTCCATGCTGTGCCATTTTTCGCGGTCTTGTGCTGCTCGCGTCCAGGTCGCTCCCGCGACCTCTACGATGTCGTCACACCATCTTCTCCGGAGTCGTCCTCTGTCCCGTGCGCTGTCTTTCGGGTGCCAGTGGATAATACGTTCGCTCCATCTTCCGTCTGTTGTTCGGGCGACATGACCAGCCCATTTCCATTTGAGCCTACAGAGCATCGATACTGCGTCTATGACTCTAGTTTTTCGCCTGATTTCTGCGTTTCTTACTTTGTCTTTAAGTTTGAGACCCAGCATCGAGCGCTCTGCTGCTCTCTGGAAAATGGCCACCTTGTTGACGAGCTTTTTAGTTAGTGACCATGTTTGGCATCCATAGAGCAAAGACGGAAGTATGGTGTTATCCATCAGTCGTTTTTTGAGGCGAATTGGCATCTGGCTCTTAAAAACATCCTTGTTAGCCCAGTATTTTTTCCACGAGATGGCTATTCTCCGATCGATCTCCTTGGCGGTCGCGTCTTCGAAAGATATCAATTGTCCGAGGTACACGTATTCATCGACATACTCTACGTTGGCGGAATCTAGTGTGATAGGTATCTTCGTTCCGTTACTCATAATTTTTGTTTTAGAGAAGTTTATGTAGAGACCTATTTTTCTGCTCTCTTCATATAGAGTTGTCAACATGTGCTGTAGTTCATCGTGGTTTTCTGATAGAATGACAATATCATCCGCGAAACGCAAGTGTGTTAAAAATTAAGCTACATAAAATTCCTACAATTCACGTACTTACCTACAACTTTTTTGAAAATAATAATAATTAGAGTGTGCATTTTAACTGCACGACTTTATCCTACCATCCCCTTTTTACTACAGGATAAGTAGGAGGACGCCACATTACCAACCCTACACTGTCGATTTTCCTTCGATACGTACGAAGCGGATTGACTCAACATTTCTGATTCTGAATTCTGATACCGCCAGGGAATGGAACAGTCTTTCTGCTTTCCTGTTTCCTAAGAGATATAATCTAAAGATAAGATTGACTCAACATTTCTGATTCTGATACCGCCAGGGAATGGAACAGTCTTTCTGCTTTCCGGTTTCCTAAGAGATATAATCTAAAGATAAGATTGACTCAACATTTCTGATTCTGATACCGCCAGGGAATGGAACAGTCTTCCTGCTTTCATGTTTCTTAACCCTTAATAAGGCGCGAGCCAGTAGGCTAGTTAGAGAAGAAGTTGAAATTGATTTAGGGTAAGTTGATACTCTAGAATATGAAAAATTAAAAAAAAGGGGGGGTTTTCATGGGGGGAGTACCTTTTTTTTGGGTGGGAAATAATATCCCTTTGCCCGATTAGGTTTACGCATTAGGTTTTTGGGTGGGAAATAATATCCCTTTGCCAGATTAGGTTTTGTACTTTTAGCCTCAGTTTCATTATTTCCATATACAAGCACTAGCCCGTGGCTTGGTTTGTATTTTTTGTAAAATTATAAAAAAATTAAGTAAACTAAAAAAAGGGTCTTGTCATATTGATACTTATATAAAATTTTCTGTTTTGCCTTATTTTATGTAGACCCCTGAAATAAATTTGTAAACTAGAAGATTAAAACAATTTAGAATTACTTATAATAGTGTTTTATTTCGCTTATAAAACTAAGAAACTTATACTTACCTAAAGGAACATCAAAAAAAACATTCTTCATTCCGCTGTGGGACCTCGAATGTTATGTTAGTGTTATAAAACTAAGAATGGTACCATCTGATTCTGTTTGATAGTAAGCATCATCGTCAGAGTCTATATCCGACAAATCTGACAGATTTTCTAGCACTTCTTCTATATCTCTCTTATTCATTACACTTCTTCTCTTACTCATGGTTGACAATCCTAATAGGAAAAGAAAAAATGAAGGTAAAGAAAAAAGCGTGCGACAGAGAAAGAAAAGGGGAAACTTGCATGTGCCGTTAAAACGAATAAATAAAAGAAATAAACAGGTGAGATGAATAATAAATGCAAGAGCTTGCCACCAAAAAAAATGTTCTGAAAACCATCCGCAAAAACATAAAACAAAATAAATTCAAACGAAGTCGGGTGCAGTAGCTAGTTAGCCATAAAAAAAATCATGACCTTATCGGGCAAGGGGAAATAATTTCCCACCTATAAATTTGCATTTTTTGAGGTTATGGTTTGTTACATTGCATTGGAAAACACATAAAACAGCTTCAGAATAGACCTTTTACCAGATATAGCAATCAAATTGTACTTACAGGATTTTTTGTAGAACAAAAACTCGTTTTTACTTCGGATCGTCACAAAAATCAACGCTCGTTTACTCGAAATTCTGACACTGACACTTTGACATAAAAAAAATAAGTCAAGGGTTGCCATGAAGCAAAAAGTGTTGCCAGGAAAAGAAAAAAAAAGTCCAAAAAATTTGTGGTGTCTTTCATTCGTTCACTGCAAATAATTTGTCGATAATATTTTACTTTAAAAATAAAACAACGTGGTGGGAAATAATTTCCCCTTGCCTTATTAAGGGTTAAGAGATATAATCTAAATCTTTTCAGGGTCAGAGTGAAAAGGTATCTTCTAGGTCTGCGTGTTTCATCTTCGACCACAAAGTCGCTTACCATCAGGCGAGTTGGTGGTCAAACGCGGACTTATTTGCGTTAAAAAAAAATACATGTTTAAAAACGATAAATACTAGACATTTTTAAAACCTCCAAAGATTTCAGCAGTATAAGTCTCACGCCAGATTTTTTTCTGCTTCCGCTCATGGTGATGACAAAAATGATATTGATATACAAGACAATGCCAAAAACCCTTGAACAAAACTCCTTTCAACGCGGAAACTATGAACTACAAAAAACCCCTTTCCCCAGATTAAGAACATTTCGTTTTACATCTTAGCGAGGAAATGCGATGCCTGTAGACAATAGGAGAGCCCAAGGAACCGGGATAAACATTGGTCCTACAGTTTCTTTTCGTCGCTAAGATTTTATCCTGAGGCTGAGAGTCCACCAAACCGGAGTGGAGATCAGACTTGGAGTGTGTGGAGTGTGGAGTGGAGTGTAGAGCATTATAATTTGTAAGCGCGTGTTTATTCTATGTCTGGATGTTTAATAAATCTATGTATCTAAGTATGCGTTTAAAAATATATATAAGTATTAGTCTTCGGCAGCTATATATATACTTATACATAAGTATCACAAGCTATGCTTAGCTTGTGATACTTACCGTGAGTAAGATGTCCCATAACATTTATTTATATAACAATTTCCGTGATAGTATTATAATTGTATCGCGTCGCGAGTCGTTGCGTCCGTTTCTCGCCTAAAACAACGGGCTAGCGACAAACAAAGCACAATCATACTTACATACTTCTTTAGCAGCTTTGTGCACTTTTTGGAAAGGGTAATGAATATTAAACTCGCGTCAGGACACGTGACGTGACCGAAAATTAGTAAGTACTGGGCTCTAGCGCGACTGTGCGTGTGTGATATTGTATTTTATCACATAAATTATAGTAGGTACTTTATGTTCAAGTTTTCACTCCTGCCGGCACTCCTAGAGTGCCGTTGTTTTTTTTGTCTTGTCAAATATACAAGCTAAGTACCAAATATGCGCAGCACAGGACGTCAACCTATACAAGGTGGACTGATTCATTAAGACCCTAAAATGACGCTGGATGCAAGCTAGTCTTATGGAAGTCTCTAGGGAAGTTCTATCTCAATATGAAGCAAATAAGGCGGTTACGTTGTGCGCTTACAAAACTATACCCTTCTAACTACTACCCCGGAAATCCCTGCTATTCGCTTTGGTGGAATTCAGGCATAAACATTGGTCCTACGGTGTCGTTTTCTTTTCCCGGTCCGATTTTATCCTTAATCCTTCTCCAGACCCTGTGGTGACAAAGAAATTTTTATCTTGACCCAAGAGGCTTACAAAATATAGCATAATACGGACATTTTAAGGTAGAATAGTATTTTCTTTTGTACGTTTATATTTGGGCGAGTAAATAAACAATGTAATGTTGTAATGTTGTTTGTGTTGCAATGTAATATTGTTTTTGTTGGTTTTGTGGAACTTTTATTATTCCTGTACTACAGTGTGTATTTTACAATGATTGTGCTTTTTGTAGGGAAGGCTTATATCCGGTATAGCTTATATAGGGAAGGTCTGTGTCTAGCAGTGCGCGTCTAAAGGATGATATTATGAAGCCAGCACGACGATAGGTACTTTTCATACCAATTTTAAAAATAGGGACTATTATTATTATTACTTTTTAATAACAAAAATTTGTTCAGTTTAATACACTAACAGAAATGTTCTATGGTAAACAAACAATAAATTTTACTTAAAAGAACTATACTCAAACATACCTAAAATTCCCAAAAATACTAACTGCTATGTTTGTTATTGATCAACGAATTTAATATCAAAAGAGCCGTTTTTCTTGCAATTTAGAGGTTGGCATTATAGTAAAATAACGACCCGCCCCGGTTTCGCACAGGTGTATTATACATATAAACATTCCTCTTGAATCACTCTATCTAATAAAAAAAAACGCATCTTCAAACCGTTGCGTGGTTTTAAAGATATAAGCATAGGTACATAGAGACAGACAGACAGCGGGAAGCTACTTTGTTTTATACTGTAGTTATATTCATATTATTTTATTGATATCAACATACAAGATACAAGTCAATACAAATCAATAACTAATGTTATTATAATAATAATAATATTGTTCTTTAAAATGTCAGCTTTACTATAGCAAATTAGGTACAATTATCTTAAAATTAAAAGAAAGAAAAATTGCATAGTCAAATAAATCATCAAATATTAAATTGTGTAAACAAAATAATAATAATTCAATATATACTTATAAGTCAAATTTACAAAACAATTAAAATAAATAAAATAAAAATAGTTTCAATTTTTCAACGATAATAATATGTGTGTCATAAATTTCAAAAATTGCATTAATTAGGTACCTATGTAAATTAAGTACCTATGTAAATAGTGATAGTAGATAGTATAGTGAAGCTATTGACCGAGCAAACGAAGTGAGTGAAGTCTCAGTGACGATTTTGCTTTCGTTTGTCTGGATGTTGATTTTCCTCTTCATCCATCCATCAGCTATAGGACGTCTATTTGACAGTCATGCAGTGCTACATTTTCTAAATTTGTACAATCCATCCGTCAGGCATAAAAAGTCCACTGCTGGACATAGGTCTCCCCTATAGATCTCCAATAAGACCGGTTGGTAGCGGTTTGCATCCAGCGCAATACCTACTTCCACCGTGTACATAATTCGAATAATTTGCACGATTCGATGTGACATATACGAGTACGTTTTTGTTGATAAATCAAAAAAGCCTGAGGCAATTTCGATAAAATTTAAATTGGTCCACCTCGAAAGTAAACTGAAAAAACCTCTTTATTTCTGAGTTCACCTCTTTTAAACAAAAAAAAATGTTGCTGTGGTGGACGGATGACCTCATAAAGACCGCAGGATCACGCTGGATGCAAGCCGCTACCAACCGGTCTTATTAGAGATCCATAGGGGAGGCCCATGTCCAGCAGTGGACGTCCTATGGCTGAAGGATGGATGGATGATGACAATTGTCGGAAATATCGATGAACATACACAAAAAACATACGTACAGACGAACGTAGTACCTCCTCCTTTTTTGGAAGTCGGTAAAAATGAGCTCAGCGGGGCAAACTTCGTACCTAAATCAGTATTTCTATAGATATTTTGTCTCCTTATTCTAAGGTCTATCTGGTACAAATAAAAATCTGATTTTAATATTATCTTAGGTAGCTCATTAGTTATAACAAAAAGTCCTTGAAACAAGAACTTACGTAAAAGAATCGATAATTCTGTAATCATCTACTTTCCAAATTTATTCGAACCAATCATTTAAAATGTCGTGCGCAAATATATTCAATCAGCCTTTTACCTTCATTCAAAAACGAAAAAGTAAATTAGGAACTCGAGTCTATGTATAAAAATGTATATTAAGGAGCATTTACACTGCGCTGTAGCGTCGGCAGTCATTTAGACTGGGGTCCTATTCTAAGTCACTCGATATTTTACTGTCGAACGTGCTACTAACTTAAGGTGTATCACTACATAGTATAAAACAAAGTCGCTTCCCTGTCTGTTTGTCCCTATGTATGCTTATATCTTTAAAACTACGCAACGGATTTGATGCGGTCTTTTTTAATAGATAGAGTGATTCAAGGGGAAGGTTTATATGTATAACATACCTGTGCGAAGCCAGGGCGGGTCGCTAGTGTATAATAAAATTAAAAGTAAATTACAAAAACAACGCAACAAGTATCAAACTATCGCAAACAGGTAGAGAATATGGCTGTCGAATGTTGAAAAATACTTTATTTTGAGCTAAGGTATACAGGTTGTTAGTCAATGCATTACGTTTACTAACACCTGCAGGTATACCTTAGCTCAAACTACAGTATTTTTTATTGTTATTGGATAACTTACCATCTTGTAGGTATTATCCATATACATAAGCAATAAATAGATAATTATACCTAAGTACGAAGATCAAACATGAAATTGGCTAAAAAGGTTTAGAGCGCAGTGACGTACGAATATGTCATAAGATTATAGCTAACATTCGCAACACGTATACATATTGTATTGTAGATTTATCTTAATTTAGGTAGATTAATAAAACTGTTTGTGACACAAAAGAGGCGTAGAAATAACAAAAAAAGAAACACTTTGTTTTTGATACAATCATATTTATTATTAAGGGGGCGCCTAATGCCAAAATCAAGCGAAAGGTGTACTTTTAAAGACGTGGTGTAAAGGTAACGAACATAAACACCCATGTTAAAAAAATACGATAAGAAAGAAAAAAACCTAAAGTAGCAGAGTAATCGCGTAGAATATTGGAAAATAATATGGTTACTTTAGAAAAAAATTAAAACTTCGCATCATAAAAAAGTACATTTTATTTCAAATGCTTGAAATTATCAGCGACAACACCACATTATTTTTGACAAATTATGTAGCTAGGCTAATGTCCTAGCCGAGTAATCAATTAGTTTTTTTATTGCATGCTTAAATTTTGAATAAATAAATAAAATCCCACCTAAAATATAATATGGAGCTCGAAGCCAACATCATCATAAACTGTGTCATGCGATTTTCGACTCTAAACATAGCCGCATAGATGATAGCGGGCGATGCAAGAAGCGCGGGTGAAATCTGATTTTTTTCCTAGCATTAGGCGCAGCCTTAAAGCATTTTACATGTCAAATACATACCATAATTTTATATATTACAATATTTTTAAAACTTAAGCACTCCTGAAAAAATTGTAATCACTATCACACAGTATAAAACAAAGTCGCTTACCGCTGTCTGTCCCCGTGTATGCTTATTATATCTTTAAAACTACACAGCGGATTTTCATTCGGTTTTTTTAAATAGATAGAGTGATTCAAGAGGAAGGTTTATTTGTATAATACACCTGTGCGAAGCCAGGGCGGGTTGCTAGTTTTAAATAAACAATACTTAAACACTCGTAGTCAATGTGGGGTCCGCATGAGTCATGTTGACATGTCAAACTAATTGTTCTTTAGCGCCAGTGATGTGAATTCGCGCAGTATGAGAATAGGACCCCTGGCATAGCAAAAGGGTCGTTACGTTTTACGAGAACGGAATGGATGTTCGCTCAGGCAAGCAACATTGGGGGCTTATTTCGCTGCCGTGCAACTGCACGCTACAGTAGTGGCATTAAAGATAGCAATGCGGCCGTGACACGCGACGACTATTTGTCGGTTTGTCGGTCCATCTAGTGCTTTTAGGGTTTAAAGTTCTATTGAACATCAAGCTTGAACATTAAAGTAGAGTTTTTAACTTTCATATGAGTCAAAAAAATGTTCAGATAAATAGAAAATTTATCTAATGACTTAATACTTCACATTTTACATTTCTAGTGTTAGACTTTACTCGCTATAAAAGTACCGTGAAATAATATAAAATCTCGTGTGGCAGTACTATCGGAGCGATATGTAATTAAAATAACAATGCAAGGAGCTTTTTGCCGAACGTTTTGGGCCGATCATCTTTCTCTTTTTCTTTGTTCCGCGCTCTCGCTTGCACGCTCAGCTCAGGCGGAACATGACAATGAGTCATGCTTTTTCGTGCGTGCAGCTGGTGTTCATCGATTTATAATCTAGCAAAAATCACGCTAGATTTCATATTTGCGGCATAATAGTAGTTTATGCAACTGTCATATAATGAAGGGTATTAAAACACGAGTGTGAGTTAACACAAGTATAATAGTAACGAGTGTTTTAATACCCGTGTAATATGCAGTTGCATACACTACTTTATCTTCACGAATAAAAATAAAAAAAAACATATTGCGAAACATTAAATTCACGCGTACGTGTATTGTCACAGTGAACTTGGCGCCATTAAAATCTAACCAATGAGAGCGCAGCTGCGCGCGCAGGGCCAATCAGGAGCGAGCGCGCGCTGTTCTTTTTTTATTTCATTGGCACAAGATCTTACCAAAGAGTTTTGTGTATGTAAGTTTAGTAGTTTCGACGAAGTTTTCACGTAAAACCAAACTGTTTTCAAAAGCCAGCCTAATATCAAAATTTTATACAACTTGTATGAGGATTTTGACATAAGGCTCGCCAGGTTAATTGGTCGCGTTTTATTGATGTTATAATGAGATTTTACGATATCGATGTGAATATTATAACATCATGTGAAATTGCTTAAATTGAGTGTTTTGTTGTCTGCGCTATAACAGTAGTCATTATAAGTCAAGTATTGGAAACATAAGTAGAATGTTACAACATTAGTATAGATAAAAGTCCTTAGTCACTATTAGGTACTCAATAAAGGTAAGAAACGAACTGCAACCCAACTAGCTAAGCTACGTTGAACTAAAATATCAATGCAAGGAGCTTTTTCCATTGCCGTGCAGTTTGCTCCGCAGTTATAGTGACAGTAAAGATAGCAATTCCGCCGTCACACGCGATCACAATTTGTCGGTTTGTCAGTCCAGTCTAGTGCTTTTAGGGTTTAAAGTTCTGTTGAACATCAAGCTTGAACATTAAAATTAGCTCCTGTACAGTTTTAAAGCACATTTGTCAGTACCTACAAATTTGAGTTGCGATGATGTGTAGACAAGCGATCATAATCTAGCAATAGATTAAATTTAGTTTTAACATTTCTGCCGTAAAATTAATAAATAAATATTAAGGGACATCTTACACACGGTCTCTGAACTCAAACTAAGCAAAGCCTGTGATATGGCTACCAGAGACTGATATACTACATATACATATTTTAAATACATACTTATATAAATAGTACCTAAATAACACCCAGACACAGAGCAAACACCTCCCTTATATCACATGCCCTGGGTGGTGATCGAACTCACGCCTCTTTGATCCAGAAGTCAGGGTCACCAACCACTGAGCCACCGAGGCAGTCAAAAAAAAAGTCTATATTCGCTGTATAGTACAGTGAAAATGTATGAAATCTGATGAAACAGCACTGTTGGAGCAATATGCAATTAAAATATCAATGCAAAAATCTTATTTCGTTGCAGTGTAGTTACTGTTTAACAGTAGTGGCAATAGCAATGCGGGCAAGACACGCGATGACCATTTGTCGGTTTGTCGGTCCATCTAGTGCTTTTAGAACTTAAAGTTAAGTTTTATGTGGAATAACAAGCTTAGACATTAGAGCTTTTTTTTTGTGAAATTTTAAAGTAAACTTTCTAAGGATGAATTCGCTAAGATGTGAAATAAAAATTTGTATAAACAACGGTAGAAAAACTAGCAAAAAATTCACTCTAGATTTGATATTTGCAGCATAAAATAATTATTATTTTTAAGAAAAATGGCACCACCGACTTTCAACCGTGTACAGAATTCGAATAATTTGCCCAAACCGATGTGACGTCCATGTACATTATTGTTTATTTAACAAAAACGGCTCAATGTTTCTAAAAAATTTAAATGAAACCTCCTCGAAAGTATACCTACCTTTTCTAAACAAAAAAGATTTTTAGTAATTCGGTTTATCTATTGGTGAAAATATTGATAAATACACACAAATAAAAAAATACATATAGACAAACATAGTACCACCTCTTTTTGGAAGTCGGTAGAAATACCAATGCCAATGCAAGGAGTTTTTTCATTGCCGTGCATTTACTGCTCTACCCAGAGAATAAGAAAGAAGGCTCTACTCGTACCTTAAGCTCTACCTTCAGTAATGGCAGTCAAGATAGCAATTCGGCCGTGACACGCGACAATTTGTCGCTTTGTCGGTCTGCCATTGTTCCATCTGCATTTAGTGCTTTTAGGACTTCAAGTTCTGTAGAATAACAAGCTTGAACATTAAAGTCAGCTGCTGTAAAGTTTTAAAACTCTCAAATCAGTACCTACCTTATATTGATAAACGTTGAGTTGACAAAATGTGTAGTTGACGGGAAATACTAACATCTTTTTTCGCTAACAATTTGAAGTTATACTGTAACACTTCACATTTGCGTTTTGTAGAAATAAAAAAATAAGCTAGTATAGGTAAAAAGGATAGATATACGGTGCGGTCTCTAACGGCCCTACATGTAGCTATAATAAATTATTATACTAGTAACCCGTCCCGGCTTTGCACATGTGTATTTTACATTTAAACCGTCCTCTTGAATCACTCTATCTATTAACAAAAAGCGCATCAAAATCCGTTGCGTTGCTTTAAATAATACGAGTATTTATATAAGCATACATAGGGACAGATAGCTGGAAGAGACTTTGTTTTATACTATGTAGTGATTATTGCAACGAGATTAGTCCGCTACAAAATTGCAGTTGATATTATACGATACATAATTAGTATAATAATATACCCTTGTATAGTATGCTCGACAGAAAACTATAGACACAGTAGGAAGCAATACAGTTGTGACACACCATGACAATTTCGGTTTGTCGGTCTGTCGATCTAGTGCATTTAGAACCTAATGTGAAACATTAAAGTCTGCTCTTGTAAAGTAAAACAATAACAATAATCGGCCAAGTACGAGTCGGACTCGCTCACGGAGGGTTCCGTACTGTATGGGAGCCCCCCTTCAATATTTATTTTATTTTAATTTTATTATTCATTATTGAAGGGAATTTAAAACTAAATATTCTGTGAAAATTTCAAGCATCTACCTGGTACCATTATTAATATAGAGCGAAGAACGTCTAAAAATTCAGGTTTGTTGTATGGGAGCCCCCCTTAAATATTACTTAAACATTTATTTTATTTTGTTTTTAGTATTTGTTGTTATAGCGGCAACCAAAATACTTCATCTGTAAAAATTTCAGCTGCCTAGCTATGCTGGTTCATGAGATACAGCCCGGTGACAGACAGACAGACAGACGGACATCGAAGTCTTAGTAATAGGGTCCCGTTTTTCCCTTTGGGTACGGAACCCTAAAAAGTTCAGCTAACCTAAAACTATATATTTTTTTGAAATTTACACGAGAATTGGAACGGAATCACACGAGATGTATTAAGACATCTTACATTCATAAGACTAGTAGGCTAGTAGAACCTACGATAGCAATATTTCCGTCAAAATCCAAACAGGCAAGCCACAAAATATTAAATAATGCAGCGGTCAGATACGGATTTATCCCACAGCGCGAGCGCGTACTCAGGACAGGGCCTGGGGGCAGCTATAGGTAAATCTAGATTATAAATTTTAGCGTTTTTTGATAAAACTGATATTTGTACTCGTAAGTAATTCTCTATCTTTTCTTAGCAATACAATCCGACACGCTGAAAGTATGCTAGACGAATACACGCATTCTCTAAGCTGATAAAGCTCCAAATACTACAGTTCGTTCACAGTTATTTTACTTCTGACATTTGTCGCTGTCTCTGTCTAGTCATCACACACTGCCACAAGTAAGACAGGGAAACAGCGACAAATGTCAGAGGTAAAATAAATGTGAACCATATATACAGGGTGTGAACCCACTGTACTGTAACGTCAATACACTTCAATAAATAATTAAAGCGTGGCCTGGGTTTCTAAGGCTATCAAATTCTTTGCAGTAACAATTAAGCACCCATTTTTAGGGTTCCGTACCCAAAGGGTAAAAACGGGACCCTATTACTAAGACTCTCCTATTAATGAGCTGTATCGAATGAACCGTTATAGCTAGAAAGCTGAAATTTTCGCAGATGTATTTTTGTTGCCGCTACAACAGTAAATACTAAAAAAAAAAAAAAAAATTAATAATTAAGGGGGTCTCCCATACAACAAATCTGATTTTTAGCCGTTTTTCGCTCTATACCAATAATGGTAACAGGTAGATGCTTGAAATTTTCACAGTATATTTATTTGTATATTCACTTGAATAATAAATAATGAAATAAAAATAAAATAAATTTTTAATGGGGGCTCCCATACAGACGGAACCCTCCGTGCGCGAATCCGACTCGTACTTGGCCGATTATTTGATTCTATTGATTGTTTCTTTACACTTCACTAACCAGTGACAATCTTAGAATTTTTCTAGCAGAGGTTGATAGGTATCAGGGGAGACCTGCCGCCTCCGTTGCGCTGTTAGGTATATGGCAAGATGTTAAAAATCCTTACATAGTATAAAATAAAGTCGCTATTTTTGTCTGTTTGTTTGTCTGTATGCTTAAATCTTTAAAACTACGCAACGGATTTTGATGCGGGTTTTTAATGGATAGAGTGATTCAAGAGGATGGTTTATATGTATAATACACCTGTGCGAAGCCGGGGCGGGTCGTCTAGTATACTTATAAATGGTAGTCTTCTAACTGCTAGCCCCCGTAACAATTCTGAATCCGCTCCTGCCCAAAGCATTAATAATGCTCGCGGCACCGGTCGGCCATTTAATATTGATGGCGCGGCATAGGCAACAAATTGGACTAATCAGGTGTTGCCCGAATATGGCGCGAATCCCGCATTATCTGATAAGCACGTGAGGCAGTTTACGCCATTTTGTACTGGAACATGGTAATTTTTAGTGCTATTTTACTGACGGGTTGCTAAACTGCTAGGCTCACACTCTACTAGTACTTATATTAATCTATGAATCCACGTATCTCGTCTCATGTAGAGCTTTTTTATACAATACAAAATAATTTAAAAAACTTTACAACAACCTTAATGATTAGATTGACAATTAATGTTTTCTAAGATACGTTACAATTTAAACTAAAGTTAATTTATACAATTAATTTATATTTTAATTTACACAAATAAAAGACATCGTCACAAAAGCAAAAATAAGGTTTAACAGTTTGATTGTGGGACCTGCACTAGTAACAAGTACTGTATCGCAGGGCTCAACAGTTCTAATGAGTTACCAGACGAAGCATATTGGTGCGGCTTTATTGAACAAATGGCCTGAAGATGGTGTGAGTGTGTGTGTTGTGTGTGGTGTGTATGTGTGGTGTGTATGTGTGGTGTGTGTGTGTTTGCTGTGTAACTTGTTATTTACTTAATTATTTTCAGAAATTCTTCAGTCTCGTCATACGTGAGAGTACTTAGGAATTTTGGTAGTGCTACTTTGCATTCTCTAATTGTTTTGTCACGAATGGGATAGCTCATAATGTAGTTCCAGTAGATGTTTTGTTTCTGCTGTTTTGATAAAATTGTTGGTCTCATCGGCATTGGCTCATTAGGTCCTGAGTGGTGCAGGTTTTAGGGCAAGCTGCACAGTTGGTCAGATGTGACATAGTCTGCGGTTTAACGCCGCAGAGACATTCGATCTCGGTGTTGTCCATGTATCCCCATTTTGCCAGAGAGAGCCATTGAAGTAGCTAATATCTGGTTTAAAGCCGGAATATAATTTTTAGCATGCTACATCGACCCGCAAAGATGAAGAAGATAAGATAGTTTGTACTTCTTGACGGTTGACGTCTTACGCTATGCTTGATCTTTAGATATTTATTTATTTCAACTACATTATAACTCACTTCTAATTTCAGTCAGAACTTAATTATAATATGCAGAGTTTACAGATACATGCCACCTTAAAACATATTTATGGTATCATGTATCAACCCGTGCCTAAGCCACCATGGAGAATTATCAAAATGGTAATCTTATTATATGCTAGTTTATTATGTTATGTATGTGTGTAGAGATATATTTCTTAAATATAATTTGTTTGTATATTGCCTAGTATTCATTTTTTGTTAAGTACTTGTTTCTATGCTATTTAAATTTGGCCATGTTTTTTAGTCAACTGCTATTTTCTATACGTGCTTGGTTGCCTGGAAGAAATCGCTTAAAGCGACAAGGCCGCCAATTAGAAATCTAATATTGTGTTTTTGTCCTTATAATCTGTTTGTAATGTGGTTGCCTAATAAAGTGTTGGTGTTTGTTTGTTATCTATGGTCTAATCCATTGCTAACTATAGGTACCTGGAAAGGCCATTTTGCTATTTTAACGTAAGGTATAATTAAATATTAATCCATCCATCCATCAGCTGCAGCAAGTCCACTGCTGGTCATAGGCAGACGGACTTCTTTAATCTGGTCATACTTGGTCAAAATAAAAAATGTACTATTCTTAGATTTGGCTGCTTTAGTTGTTTTGAAAAATTCATCCCACAATAAACTAGGTTTTTAGGGTTCCGTACCCAAAGGGAAAAACGGGACCCTATTACTAAGACTTCGATGTCCGTCTGTCTATGACCAGCTGTCTGTCTGTCACCGGGCTGTATCTCATGAACCATGATAGCTAGGCAGCTAAAATTTTCACAGATGATGTATTTCTGTTGCCGCTATAATAACAAATACTAAAAAGAAAATAAAATAAATATTCAAGGGGGGCTCCCATACAACAAATCTAAATTTTTAGACGTATTTTGCTCTATATTAATAATGGTAACAGGTAGATGCTTGAAATTTTCACAAAATATTTAGTTTTATATTCACTTTAGTAATAAATAATAAAATTGAAATAAAATCAATATTTAAGGGGGGCTCCCATACAGTACGGAACCCTCCGTGCGCGAGTCCGACTCGTACTTGGCCGATTATTTTGGATTTGTTTCTTGACTCCATTAGACCGTGCTAGTACTAGTATTTGGTCCAAGTTGAACAGTTTTTTTGTTTTTTTTTTAGCTCCCTACTATAATAAAATTAGAAACGTCGCGTTCAAAATATAATCTGACCGGACAAATTGCACCCCGTCGAAAGTTAGCGACCTGACCCTAACAATTCCTTCTAAAACCCAACATTCCTGTCGAAATCTGAATGGTTGGAAACCCTGGTCATAGGCCTTCCCTATTTACCAATATGCCCGAATGGAAGCGGTTTGCATCGAGATCGTTCCTGTGATCTTAATTAAAAGTATAATTTTTAAATTAAGAAGCTATAATGATTTTTCGCAAAAAATCGCAATCCCGACTTCCACCATGTACAGAATACGAATAATTTGCACAAATCGATGTGACATCCATGTACATTAATGTTGATTTATCAAAAACGGCTCAGCCGATTTCGATAAAATTTAAATGGTACCACCTCGGAAGTATGTTCTTTCGAACTGAAAATAATTTTTGAAATCGGTTCACAATTGACGAACATACACAAAAAAAAAATAAAAAAAAAACATACACACGAACATAGTACCTTCTCCTTTTTGGAAGTCGGTAAAAACAGATCCTATATACAAGTATAACATAAATAACACTTTCCATTGTTCAAGAAAGTTTTAAAATATTATAATGTAAAGTCTTTTCAGCCATTCCTTTTGAATAACCTAGTTGGAATTTTCTTTTACGGCAACCACTACTTACAGCTACTTTATGGCCCTAGGGCTTAAAGTTATTTTTCCTTGCAAGTTTTTAATATAACAGTTCAATGCAATATTGTAGCACGGTGCAGGAAGCAAAGCAATTCCAAACATTTGGCGTTTAAATTGTTATGGACATAGCGATAACAGTCAAGTAAACGACTTTTGCATCCTCTTTAAAATATATTTGTACATACAATTTTCGTACTAAGTAGATATACCCCTACCTAACTAAGAAATCTAGTAAAAATATTGCCTTTTTAGGGTTCCGTACCCATAGGGTAAAAATTATCTAATGTCTCTTTCTAACTCATGCCATATTAAATCAACGCATCTCTTTCTTTCATTTCTGAATCGACCACATTATCCCTCTGGTAACAATGTGTTCCATACAAAATTTCAACTCGGAATCGACAAAATATATGAAACAGCAGATTTTTTTTGTCGAACTTCGATTTGGTCCAATAGTAAAAGTCATAATGATGGTCTGAATTACCTTTCGACTTAGTACACCAGGGAAATTTAAAGTAATATGTCTACCGTTCGCAAAACTACTACTACATAGGTATGGTAGGCAAAGTAGATGCGCTTTATGTGGCCATTTTAGTGGAATTTTTGGCAACTTTGAATTGTAATGATTTTTTATTAAAATAAATACAATTTAAATTATAAAACCTCTCCCTTGATTAGCTGCCGATGATTATAATGACCCAGTACCGCAGGAGTTTCCCCTTTACATTAGAAATCACTTAACTATTCCATTAAGTTTATCTGCTATCGCGTTACGAGGTACAATTTTTAATTAAGCATTAATTAAGGCGCGAAAAAAGGGGAAGAAGGGGGAACAGGGGTATGTTTGCGCTCTAACACCGCCGTTTACCTCTTAAGGCCCAGATTCTACTAAAGCGAGGTGGTGACATGGGTAGAGGTGCACAAAGCATTGTAGGCTGCATCGTAGGCTATTTCTTCATTTAATTTAGGTTTGAGTGTGACTAAGCACATTCTGTGTGATGGTAAGCAGATATGCGGTCTATGGTGTTGCGAAACACGCGTGCCTTAAAATACCTTTATTATAAAAAT
Source organism: Hypomecis atomaria (assembly GCA_964007245.1). Lineage (NCBI taxonomy): Eukaryota > Metazoa > Arthropoda > Insecta > Lepidoptera > Geometridae > Hypomecis > Hypomecis atomaria. The sequence continues at coordinate 2,994,573 of OZ023294.1, read as the reverse complement.
TTCAATTGCCATAAAATATTATTAATATATACTACGGCACTAATCGCGCATTAATATTACTAGATAAAAAATACCCGAGATTAGTCCCGTAGTAGATAATAACAATGTGTTCAAATCGCGAAAAATTAAACACAACACATAAAATATGTTGTGATTTAGTGGAAAATAATATATTTTATGCTGTAAAGGTAAATAACCTTTAATGTTAGAGGTATCATTTTTTTATTTAGGTTAAGTTTTAAATCAATTTGTTGATAGAGCAGGAATACTTTAGTGACAGTCTGATCTCGTGAAACAGAAATACTTGCATGTGTTTTTTTTTATAATTTGATAAATGTGTGTGTGCAATGTTCTATAACTCTATGTTATTTGATTATATAATTATTGCCCAAATTAGTTGATGATATATCTATCATTGTAATTTTTTAACTAAATCACTCGTACCATATTTGTATGACGAGACTCTCAATCTCAAACGAAGAAGAGTTTTTGTTTTATTTTTTGCTAAGCAAATAAGTTATTTATGCAATGAACGGGCTACACCACTTAGCTCCGTTTTGGTGGAGACTGGGCTTTACCCTCTTTACCCTCTGCAGTGTCTGTAAAAAGTAAATTATTTGCCCCTTTGAGAACATTGCAATTATTTATTCGTTTAACTAAAGAGGCAAAGAAACAATAATTGGAGTTTTTATGGACTGAGGAAACTCGGGTTAAAAATCTTCATGATAAGGCATCTCTTTCGCGCGTATTTTATCTTTACAAGATTAAAGGTGTCTACCATAGACAAATAATAAGCTGATATAGCTAGCATAGAATAAGAACTAAAGGTATAGAAACAGTACTAAAATAGCAAGAGATATACATCACTTTGTAACATTTTAGATTTGAAATTTATAAGGTGTTAGAAAAAGATGCACATACACCCGAACTTACGTAATTTCGAAGGGTTTCACAAACTAGCACTGAGCTATATCGGGTGTCCACATTCAAAATGAAATAAAATGATCAGAGATTTGAACCTTCTTACTGGAACGAGAGAGTTCAAATTTTCAAATAAGACAAACGACCAAGTGTAACCAAATTTTAACCATTTCGACATTCCAACTGGTGATTTTGACGTATGCGACAGACATTGCGTTTTTTTGTTCCACTCACTTTCGCGTATGCTGTATAACCAGATATGAATAAGACAGCTGTACCGTAGTTTTTATTTGAGAAAAATTTAGCAATACTTCTTTTACTTGTAATTCTTCTGAGTGTCTACCATAGAGAAATAAGAAGCTGATATAGCTAGTACAGAATCGTCTGGTGGATCCTCAGATTTATACACATAACAGATTGATAATGCTGTTGTTACTTGAGGCAATTCTCAACCACAAAAATGCATGGAAAATCTTCCAAGCTGCGGGACAATTCTGTCAAACGATCTCGTTACAAGGGTGCCACATTCTCAAACTTGTCTCGTTTTTCTGACAGTTTTGAGCTGTCGGAACTGTCAGAAAAACGAGAGAGGATCAAGAACATATCACTTCAGTAAAGAACTAACAGAATTGCCCCGCTGCTGTCAAAACTGTCAAATAAGCATTGGGATTTGACGTAACTTAGTGTGGAGAAGAAATTTTTTTGCGAATTTTTAAAAGTCGTAGTACAAAAGTTGTTTTTCTAGATGTACTAGCCCGCCCTTAAAAGGTTTTGCGTTTAATATCTACGGCCCTCTCTGTATATACAACTATTATTTTAAACAGCAGTTCTATTCTCGAATTCCGTGTTGGCGCCATAGTATAAGTTGTTCATATGATGGTCTGAATCACCTCCTTTCGGCTTAGTACACCAGCACTGGAATAACCCTGTACTTACCTACGGTAAATGTTAAATTTTGTGATAGGAGTACAGTTCAAATGATTTTAGCAGGCTACAATGCTCAATAATTATTTTTCAAAAAAATGGAATGACCGACTTCAACCGTGTACAGAATTCGTGAATAGTTCGAACGTCGGATTTTCATGTTATTGTTGATTTATCAAAAATGGCTCAGCCGACATCGGTAAAATTTAAATGGAACCAACTTCAAAAAATACTCTTTTCAATAAAAAAGAATTATTGAAATCGGACTACTATGTAAAAAGTAATGCGCATAAAAAAAAAACAAATATACACGTCGAATTGAGTACCTCCTCCGTTTCGTCGGTCAAAAATATGAAATTTCACAGCATAATCTGCTACAACATAGTCGCCAAACAACGCCAAAAGGCGAACAATGCAAGCAATTTCAGTTCGACGTTTCCACCGCATTTTTCTTTCAACGCCAAGTTTCCTTCCTGAAGCGTCACACAATAAGTTCACCAACAATTGATCAGCAACGTACAATGCGACCTGTTGGCTATTTCACATTACCTCACTTTGATATTTCAACGTTTCCTGAAAGTTTTCTCTAGAGTTTGTGCAAAAAGAGAAGCGTCGTAGGTGAGGTCGCCCGTGTGCCATTTTACTAAATTTGTTACGTTGACAACACTGCTCTGTCATTGCTAGTACGACTAAAAGTGTTTGATACTTGGTAGACACCAATTCGGTTTTCATCAGTACTCGCGTCTACCAAGTATAGTCGGTACCTTGGCTGCTGATTAAAATCTTATTGTTAGTTCAGCATAACGCCACGACGATTTTCTTTTTGCAAAAACTCTATCTACAAACACTATCTACAATTCTTCATAATGTTAGTTTATGTTAGTTATAAGAGTATTATTATATATTCTTTGGTATAAGCCGGATGGTTAGCCTCGATGTCAGAGTTTCCAAGGCCCTTGAAGGCTTCTGACGTGGCTAAATGGTTGAGCAAACAAACCACAATTTGACGTGTCAAACTAGCCACGGCAACGCTCAGTGGAAAATACTACACGCGGTTACCCATCTAAAGACTGACCGTGCCTAACGTTGCTTAACTTCGTTGGTCACTAAGGAACTCCTTAGTCAAACTACCCTATGAGCGCTACAATATTTTTTTTTATTCTGGAGAGTACTTAAAACCCTCAACTGGCTCATTAGGTACTCGAATTACGGAGTAACTCCTACAAGGTAGATATCTTCATATCCCGAGTAAATAGATATCTTCTAGGTAAGCATGTTACACCCTAGACTGCAAATATGCTTAGCATCTGGCAGTGTGTAGTTAAACGCAAACCTATTCGAAATAACAAATAAAAAGGTTTCTATTGGATTTGTCCTAATCCACACAACTACTACCGACACCAAACCAAAGTTACCGACATAGCCCAGAGGAGTGGCGAGTTGAAATGGCACTGGGCAGGGCACATAACAGGGAGAACTGATGACCGATGGGGTTGAAAAGTTCTCGAATGGAGATCACGTACCGGCAAGCGCAGCGTAGGACGTCCACCCACAAGGTGGACGGATGACCTCATCAAGACCGCAGGTTCGCGCAGGATGCAAGCCGCTTCCAACCGATCTTATTGGAGATCTATAGAGGAGGCCTATGTCCAGCAGTGGAAGTCCGGTGTCTGGAACGACGACACCACTACTACATGAAAGAGGCAATCGATGTTCGAATTGCCAACTGGGCGCCGCTTTGGGACGCTTTGGGCCGCATTGGGACGTCTCAAGTACCTCTGACTGGTTGTGAAGAAGAATCTGTGCGATATGCAGAAGCCAGAGTGGGGAGCACAGCGCAGCGATAACAATTACGGGAACGACCCAATGGCTATTTGTGTCAGAGGCAAACACCCACTTTGGGGTCACAGCGCTAATGCAGAGTAAGTTATCTAAAAGAGAAAACGCATAGGTACCTAGAGATGTTGATTCTTCTTTTTAGGGTTCCGTACCCAAAGGGTAAAAACGGGACCCTATTACTAAGACTCCGCTGTCCATCCGTCTCTCTATTAAGTCTTCTGAACGGAAGCTAGAATGTTGAAATTTTCAAAGATGATGTATTTCTGTCCCCACTATAACAACAATACATAACTAAAAACAGAATAAAATATATATTTAAGGGGAGCTCCCATACAACAAACCTGATTTGTTAACCGTTTTTCGCTCGATATTAATAATGGTAACAGGTAGATGCTTGAAATATTCACAGAATATTAAGTTGATATTCAATTATTTGAAATAAAATATATTTAAGTGGGGGTTCCCATACAGTACGGAACCCTTCGTGCACGAGTCAGACTAGCACTTGACCGTTTTTTTTATAATCTTAGTATAGCATAGCCAATGTGGTCAAGGCTTTAGTGGAACGCTATCGGCTTCACATCGACCTGTGTGAGCTTGTTTTCGATCGGCTGCACCTCCGATACCAGCAAGCTTTAGACCTCGACCTTTGTGCACTAGAAGTGGTATGGGGTCATGTTTTTTGACGTGTTAATGTCTTACATCGATTTATAAAAAAAAATTGGCCAAGTGCGAGTTGGACTCGCGTACGAAGGATTCCGTACCCTATGGGAACCCCCTTAGCTCCATTTCAAGCGCGTACCTGTCGCGGTTATTAATATGGAGCAAAAACGGCAAAAAAATATGTTAGTTGTATGGGAGCCCCCCTTAAATATTTATTTTATTCTGTGTTTATTATTTAGTATTTGTTGTTATAGCGGCAACAGAGATACATCATCTGTAAAATTGCAGCTGCCTAGCTATCACGGTTTATGAGATAGAGCCTTATGACAGACAGACAGACAGACAGAAGGACAGTGGAGTCATAGTAATAGGGTCCCGTTTTTACCCTTTGGGTACGGAACCCCGAAAGAAGAAGCCTCAAGCCGAACAAGCCCGAAATGACATAAAGCCATGTGTTCACTAAGCAACATTTGTTTATAACACTGTATCAGAAACAAAATCTATGTGTTTCTGAAACAAAAAATAATGTTTTAGATATGATTATTTTGTTATTTTGTCTGTGTCTGACATGAGCAATCAACAACAATCAGTTGCGCAGCAGTTGCATAATAGATAGATACGAGTGTGGACGCATCTCTTGTATTGTTTATAAACTCGGGCCGTATTGCTTAAGCAACTGACTGTGTGGACGGCAGTTTCCGAAACATTGTTTCTGGAAACATCTGCGTGATGTAGCAGAAACTGTGTATCCGAAACATTGTTGCTCAGTGAATACATGGCCTAACACATTGTCACGGATCGCCTGAGCTGAGCGTGTAAGCGAGAGCGCGGAACAAGCGGTAGAGAGGCACGATCGGACTATGGCGGCTTGTTTCAGTTGTTGATTTAGAACTGTTTTCTCATGACGCTATCACGTAAAATTATCGTACGTAAACCGACTTAAGACAAAAATTCACTCGCCTGATGTTAAGTGTACTGCTTACCAAAGTTAGGGCACTCAACCCAAAATGTTTTTTTTTTATTATTCTGAATAGGTTTGCGTTTGACCACATACTGCCTGTTGTTAAGCAGATAAGCGGTCTAGGTTGTAGCACGCTTACCTAGAAGATACCTATTTACTCGGGATTTGAAGACGCCCACATTGTACTTTAGCGGGAAGACAGACTCAGGTAAAGCGTTCCACATTCTGGCAATTCGTATGAGGAATGAGGATTCGAAACGCTTGGTTCTAATGCGCGGAATGTCCACCATAAAAGGGTGGCGCTTTGGTCGCGTCTGTCTAGCCGTACGAAATATTTATAATACAATTTTAAACAGATATTTTTTAAATAACTTCAATTAAAAACGTTTTCCGCTGCGCCTATCACATAGCTCATTACTTAAACCTGCGTACGAGCGATCAGTCGTACACACACGCATGTTTTAACTTCTGTTCTCTCTGTGGTGTATTGTATTGCAGGTATACAAACATGTGCAGAATTTGTGCAAAAAGAGAACCGTCGTGGCGTCACGGTGAACTAACAATAAGATTTTAATCAGCAGCCAAGGTACCGACTTGATAGCTACTGACGAAAACCGAATTGGTGTCTACCAAGTAACAAACACTTTTAGTTGTACTAGCAATGACAGAACAGTGTTGTCAACGTAACAAAATTAGTAAAATGGCACATGTGCGACCTCACCTACGACGCTTCTCTTTTTGCACAAAGTCTAAAACGTAGAAGCCGTATGCACTCGTAACTTATAACAAGAAAGTATAATATTTTTAACCGACGAAAAGGGGAGGTACTCAATTCGACGCGTATATTTTTTTGTTTTTTTTTTTATGTATAACCACGCGTAACTTTTTACATAGTGGTTCGATTATGATAATTATTTCTTTATTGGAAAGCGTATACTTCGAAATTGGTCCCGTTTAAATTTATTTGTTGATTTTTGATAAATCAACAATAATGTGAAAAATGCTACATCGATCCGTGCGAAATATTCGCGAATTCTGTACACGGTTGAAGTCGGTCATGCTATTTTTTGCGAAAAATAATTATGGTCACATCCAGTGCGACGAGTCCACGTCCTCGACTCGAGGTCGGTTGGAGCGATACAAATGTTAACTGATCGCTTGAGCTATATCCGTGTACAACAGACCTAAATACTCATGTGCAGATCCAGTAATATATTCCGTACAGGGTTACTTTTAAGGTAGTACTGTATTTTTAACCGACATAACGGAAGAAGTTCCAATCCGAGTGTATGATTTGTTTCAATAACTTTTTTTTTATCGCGAATAAGTCCGTGATTGACCATCTCCTCGCCTGATGGTAAGCAACGTTGTGGTCGAAGATGAAACTTGCAGACCTAGAAGATATCTATTCACTCTGACCTTAAAAGCTTTAGATTCTATCTCTCAGGAAACAGGAAAGCAGGAAGACTGTTCCATTTCCTGGCGGTACGAATCAGAAATGTTGAGTCGAACCTCTTCGTAAGTGTCGAAGGAAAATGGACAGTGTAGGGGTGGTAATGTGGCGTCTTTCTACTTGTTCTGTAGTAAAAAGGGGATGGTAGGATAAGGTCGTGCAGCTCAGATGCACACTCTCCGAAATGAATGACATATGGGGTCTTCTAATTTTTGAGTCCACAACAGTGTTAGTGGGTATTTCTTCGTGTCAGTCTCATATCGTCACTTTCCTGGCTCATATTATGTTTGGATTACCTAAAATAATCGGCCAAGTGCAAGTCAGACTCGCGCACCTAGGGTTCCGTACCATATGGAAGCCCCCCTTAATATATTTCATTTTAATTACATTTTTTTGTTTATGAAGGAAATGTACAACTTTATATTCTGTGAATATTTCAAGCTACTTCCTGTTGCCGTTATTAATATCGTGCAAAAAAATCACGTTTCTTGTTACCCGCACTGGGCCAGCGTGGTGGATATGGCCCAATTACTCTTCGTGGGTAGGCCTACATCCTGCAGTGGACTATTAAAAGGCTGGTACAGTACGGTACAACCAGAAAACCGTCAGGTTTAGCTAGACGTCTAAAATTTCAATTTTAACCGAGTTTAACATACCAGAGGCTAGACTACGCCCGCGCCGCACGTTACGGCAAATTCGGTTTAAATACGCCGCCGCTATGCTAATATCTGTCGCAGGCTCTTTTTTGTCCAGTTTCAGCTCAAAAGCTGCAGTTTAGGTAAAGTTAGTTTAAAATAAAGTTTTAAAATAACGTTCGTCTAAGGAAGAAGGCATACAATAGGGCTGCTAAGTCCTGCAAAAGGGTTATGCGGAGGGCTCGCTTTGATCACATTAGTCGAATAGGGAACAAGCTTGCTTCTTACCCTGCGGGTAGTAAGGCATTCTGGTCCCTAGCTAAATCGGTTGAAGCGAACTTCTGCCGCCCCTCTCTGCCTCCGTTGCTGAAACCCAATGGTTCGCTGGCCCATACAGCGGTGGAGAAAGCAAATTTATTTGCACCTCAATTTGCTGAGTCTTCGCGTCTGGACCCCGGTAGTGCGAGACCTCCAACTTTGCCAAACTGTGGCACTGTAATGAGTGAAATACATATCCGGCAAAAGGAGGTTCTCAAAGTTCTCCGCAGTCTAGATGTGAACAAGGCCAGTGGCCCTGATGGTATTCCGGCCATTGTACTGAGGACTTGTGCGCCTGAGCTGTCACCTGTGCTGACTCGCCTCTTCCGCCTATCTCTAAAGACAGGTCAAGTGCCCAAATCTTGGAAGCTTGCTAACGTGCAGCCTGTTCCCAAGAAAGGCAGCCGTGCCGACCCTGCTAACTACAGACCGATTTCGATCACGTCTATACTCTGTAAGAGTATGGAACGTGTTCTTAACAACAGGCTCCTGGCGTACCTAGAAGCGAATGACCTACTCAGTGACGGCCAGTACGGCTTTCGCCGAAACCGGTCTACTGGGGACCTTCTGGCGTACGCCACACACATCTGGAGTGAGGTCATCGAAAAGCACGGGGAGGCGCTGGCTGTCTCCTTGGACATCTCAAAAGCTTTTGACAGGGTCTGGCACGAGAGCCTTATTGGCAAGCTCCCATCTTACGGCCTGCCTGCTGATTTCTGCGCATGGATATCTGATTTCTTGAGGAATCGGTCGATACGAGTGGTTGTAGATGGCTGCTCATCAGACCAAATGGCTATCAATGCCGGTGTTCCTCAGGGATCAGTACTCTCTGCGACCCTCTTCCTACTGCATATCAACGATCTGCTAAAGCCCGGGATCTTTGGGTACGCAGACGACAGTACAGTCGTGGAGAGCTACACATCCGATGCAAGAACCAGCGGGCCACAGATCGAGTCACACAGAGAGGCTATGGTTGAACGGCTCAACTTGAGTCTGGAGGCGGTATCTGACTGGGGCGATGCTAACCTGGTCAAGTTTAATGCCACGAAGACTCAAGGCTGTTTGTTCTCGGCCAAAAAGAGACCCTTTCAATTGTCTCCCGCTTTCCGCGGTGTCTCCGTTCCGGTAACTGACAGCTTGGAACTACTGGGCGTTTCACTCTCATCGACTCTTAACTTTGGCTCTTATATAGAGTCAAAAGCTCAATTAGCCTCCAAAAAACTTGGTGTTCTCGCTAAGGTGAGACGGTATTTCACACCTGAGCAACTGCTTAGTCTTTATAAAGCACAAGTCAGGTCTTGTATGGAATACTGCTCTCACCTTTGGGATGGCTCTGCCAAATATCAACTGGAGGCTCTGGAGTCGATTGAGAGGCGAGCCAGGAGGCTGATTGACAACGACACCTTGACTAAGTCGCAGCTGCAAAGTCTTGAGCATCGACGTAAGGTGGCGTGTTTGTCGGCCTTTTATCGGATACACTTCGGAGAGTGCGCTCAGGAGTTGCACAATCTGGTCCCACCTGCCCCTTTCTTCTATCGTACGGCTAGACAGACGCGACCAAAGCGCCACCCTTTTATGGTGGACATTCCGCGCGTTAGAACCAAGCGTTTCGAGTCCTCATTCCTCATACGAACAGCCAGAATGTGGAACGCTTTGCCTGGGTCTGTCTTCCCGCTAAAGTACGACGTGGGTGTCTTCAAATCCCGAGTAAATAGGTATCTTCTAGGTAAGCGTGCTACATCCTAGACCGCATATCTGCTCAACATCAGGCAGTATGTAGTCAAACGCAAACCTATATTGAATAAAAAAAAAAAAAAAAAAAAAAAAAAACTTAGTTTTAGAATATCGCATCCAAAAAAAGTTAGAACTACGATATTTTTTTTGCGAGATCTAATTAGAATTTAAATGGAATATGGAACAAAGTTAGGTACTCACTACATAAGCGGCCTAGAATTTTGTAAAGGCAGTAAGTGGTTCCGTAGATGAAAAAAAGTTACCCACATAGTAATACCAACGGGCTAGGAATTAGTAAAAAAGTAGGCAGGGAACGTAGGGCTACTGAATAATTGGAATATAACGCAGTATAGCACAGAAAAACCGTGGTGGCACGCTATCGCCTATAAATCATGGACTCGTGGGCTCAAATCATAGACTTTTTAAAAGTTACTTAAGTATTTTTACGCCACTTAGTTTTTCGTTAAAGGAAAAAAAAAAAATTAAAATGTTTTACTACCTAAAAATAAATTATTTCAGAATTATAGACTACCTGTAATTTCAGGAAGCCAGCCGAATTGTATGTGTGCGGTTACTTATCTTTATATTATAATTTCCTTCATCCAAAACTCGATTGACGGAGCTAACAATATTATAAGCTTGCCATATGGCTGCCAGAGACTGATATACTACATATTTTTAAATTAACATTTAGATAATACCTAAATCACATAAATACTTGCCATGGGTGGGAATCGAACCCACGCCTCTTTGATCCCGTAGTCAGGGTCACTAACCACTGAGCCTACTGACTAAAAACCGAATAAAATTAATATTTAAGGGGGGCTCCCATACAATAAACTTGATTTTTTTGCCATTTTTCTCTGAATATTTATAATGGTAAAAGGTAGATAGGCTTGAAATTTTCACAATATATAGTTGTATATTCACTTCAATAATAAATTAAAATAAAATAAATATTTAAGGGGGGCCCTGTTAGAGAGAATAACGTTATGTGAACGTAACCCTCGATATACTTCCGTTTCCCGCCGCTAGAGGCGCTGCGTCCGCCATCTTTCCTCCAACCTTTGTAATCTCGAACCGATGGATAAAAGTGTCAACTAAGTTATTGCATTAAAACAAATATTCACTAGAAAAATCGTTTAATTGCTCCCGCAATTTAATAGGCCCCCATACAGAACGGAACCCTCCGTGCGCGAGTCCGACTCGTAGGTACTTGGCCGATTATTTTACCTACTAATTTTGCCGGTCACGGTCATAATTTTCTAAGCGTAAAATATATTGTGAGAGAGATTCGAACACTAACAATAACCAACACACTTTCGGATTTGAGGATAATGTTAGTAAGTATACGAGTATTATGGTTATATTAAACTTATGCTAGTGTGTGTGGGCCATGTAAATCCTTTCATCGCTTCCAATATTGAAGAGCATTGTTTTCATAACAGCGACAGCGGAAATTGAAACAAAGAATTGACTGAAAGAACCGTTGCTTCGGTGTGTCATTTATTTTATGTAGGTAAATACCTATTCATGAGTAAAGTATTCTTTCGAGCCACTGTATTTTGTGGGAACATATTTTTAGACAATGTTATTATTTGGAGGTAAAAGGTTATAGATTTTGATCAATCAAATCAATTAGTTAAAATATACTACTCTAGGATATTATTAATTGTACACATAATTATTATGACCAAAATTTACTTCTACCTACTGAAATAACAGCTGTACTGTCTCAGCCTTTTAATAGTCCACTGCAGGACGTAGGCCTACCCACGAAGGGTGATTGGGCCATATCCACTACACTGGCCCAATGCGGGTTAGTAGATTCACATACGCTATCGAATTTCTTTTACGGACGCATGCAGGTTGCCTCACGATGTTTTCCTTCACCGATAAGACAATGGTGTTAAATTACGAACGTAAATTCCAAAGAACTCCACGGTACGGGACCGGGATTTGAAACCACGACCTCACGATTCTAAGGCGGGTGTCACTACCACTAGACCACTACCATACATGCAGCTATTCCATACAAAAATTTCGTCGAACCTTGACGAAATGTATGGAACAGTAAATTTTTTGGAGTAAAATAATAACATTTGTTTTTTTTATCGCGATAAGTCCGCGCTTGACCATCAACTCGCCTGATGGTAAGCGATGTTGTGATCGAAGATGCAGCACGCAGAACAAGAAGACACCTATTCACTCTTACCTTTAAAAGCTTTAGATTGTATCTCTTAGGAAACAGGAAACCAGGAAGACTGTTCCATTTGTAATGCCCTACTAGTTTTTAAATTCACCACGCTGACTCAGGCAGGTTGGTGGATTTACACACGTTATCGGACTTCTACGGAAGTAAGCAGGTTGGCTCAGATTTTCCATCGCCAAAAAGCTAGTGATGTGTACATTCATTCCAATGAACGCATTGGTACAGTACTGGGTTTGAACCTACGCCCTACGCTGTATAGACCACCACGGCTTACTCATGGAGAATTCAACAGAAAACTAGCTTATTAAGAGCTACAGTGCAGCGCGCTTTTCAAACACTTATATATTTTTAACATCACGGTCGCGGGCCGCATCAGGAGGCTGTTATAAATAAATTAAAAGTATAAAAACTACTTAACATTACTTTTTAAATACAAGCTTTGAGATCCAAGACAAGTAAAACGAGCCCAAACACGACGGGTCTATCTTGTTTAGTACAGGAGTTGCTATGGCCACCTTCCGACTTCATCATCAGATCAGCTCCATGGTACTTCATATTATTGCATTGTCACGCGATATTCATTATGCGTGCAAAATGTCAGCTCAATCGGAAACCGGGAAGTTGGTCAAATTTAACTTGCAAGATTCCACCCGAACTTATATACATACATACATAAATAAAATAAATAAATATTAGGGGGCATCTTACACACGGTCTCTGACCCCAAACTAAGCATAGCTTGTGATATGGCTGCTGGAGACTGATATACTACATATACTTATTTTAAATACATACTTACTTATATAGATAATACCTAAATAACACCCAGACACAGAGCAAACACCTATGTTCATCACACAAATGTTTGCCCTGGGTGGGGATCGAACCCATGCCTCTTTGACCCAGAAATCAGGGTCACTAACCTCTGAGCCACCGAGGCAGGCAGACATACATCGGTACATCCATTGCAAGTTGAATAAAAGCTTGTAAAATTGATCGGACCGCATGCAGCCGCGGTCCGCATGTTTGACATATCTGCAGTACAGTATATTTTATCGTGAGAGGTTTTGTACCTAAATTTTTTCCACACTGGTACCACCTCTAGCCTCAGTAAGAATTCTCTGTAGCGCAAGTAGTCTAGACCGCAGGCTGTAGCGGCGTAAATCAGCAGTTCCTGAATAAAGGCGGCGCTCGCTCCCCTTTGCATTCGGCGCATGTTTAGCTGCTGCGGTTTCTCCCTGCTGAAGCTTCGTGATTAAGGATCTTTTGATCAGGGAAATTAGGAAGAAAACTATGTATTTATAGTTATTAAAGAGGTTTTACGATAAGCATGTCTCTTAAATTGAATTAAAGATAAAGATAAATTTTTATTGCAAAAACTTACACTAGGTACACAATTTTAAGTACGTAGCTCTGCCTTTTGCGTTAGTTAAACTAACGCAAAAGGCAGAGCTACGTTGAACTAACTGTGTTGCAAAAGTTTGTTATAGTTTTTTCATGAATCGACCAAAAAGAAAATCATTAAATTAGAACATCCAGCAATTACACTAGTACACAAAAAATGCGAAACTTTTTTAACTGACTTCTAAAAAGGAGGAGGTTCTATGTTCTTCTGTATGTATTTTTAGGGTTCCGTACCCAAAGGGTAAAAACGGGACCCTATTACTAAGACTACGCTGTCCGTCTGTCTCCAGGCTGTATCTCATAAACCAATATACCTACAAAGCTGAAATTTTCACAGATGATGTATTTCTGTTGCCGCTATAACAAGAAATAAAATTAATAATTAAAGGAGGATCCCATACAACAAACCTGTTTTTTTAGCCGTTTTTCGCTCTATGTTAATAATATTAACAGGTAAATGCTTGAAATTTTCACAGACTATTTAGTTGTATATTCACTTCAATAATAAAATAAATATTTAAGGGGGGCTCCCATACAGTACGGAACCCTCCGTAAGCGAGTCCGACTCGTACTTGACCGATTATTTTTTGTGTGTTTATCGCTAATTTCGCCAATTAAGAAGCAAATCGAAGAATTCTTTTTTAGTTCGAAAGGGTCCACTTCGTGGTCCCATTTAAATTTTACAGAAATCGGCTAAGCCGTTTTTGAAAAATCAACAATAATGTAAACAATTCGAGCGAAATATTTGAATTTTGTACACGATGGAAGGCGGTTTTACCATATTTTGCGAAAAATATTTATATTTAATTCGTTTTATTTCAAAATGAAAATTGTCTGTACATAGTAGACAAGTAGCGCCTCGTCCAGACCGCAGGCTGTAGCGGCGTAAATCAGCAGTTCCTGAATAAAGGCGGCGCTTGCTCCCCTTTGCATTCGGCGCGTGTTTAGCTGCTGCGGTTTCCTCGCTGCTGAAGCTTCGTGATTTAGGATCTTTTGATCGGAAAGGTGGGAAGCGAACTGTATAAAGGTAAACGTATTTTTAGGTGAAAATAGATGCACTGCATATACCGCATCACTACATAGTAACAAAGTCGCTTCCCGCTGTCTGTCTCTATGTATGCTTATATCTTTAAAACTACGCAACGGATTTTGATGCGTTTTTAATAGATAGATTGATTCAAGAGGAAGGTTTATAATAATATGTATAATACACTTGATACGAAGTCGGGGCGAGTCGCTAGTAGAGTATAGACCACTGCATAGAGTCCTCACACGCGCTAGTACATACTCATACTCATTTATTGATAACAATAGAGTTACATGTCAAAAATTTTGCAAAAAAAGTAAAGTTACATCATAAAAAAAAAAATACAACAGTTTTACAACAGTTGTACATTTTTAGGCTTCCGTACCCAAAGGGTAAAAACGAGACTCTATTATTAAGACTCTGCTGTCCGTTTGTCTGTCTGTCTCATGAACCGTGATAGCCAGAAAGTTGAAATTTTCACAGGTGATGTAGTTTTGTTGCCGCAATAACAACAAAATACTAATAATAGAATAAAATGTTGCACTAATGTTTCCCACGGATCGATTTAGCATTTTTCAAATTATTGTTGATTTATCAAAAATGACTCAACCGATTTCGTCAAAATTTTAATTCGACCAATTTCGAAGTACGTTCTTTGCAATAAAAAAAGAACAATTGAAATCTGACTAGTATGTAAAAAGTTATGCGTGGTTAAAAGCCGTGGTGGTCTAGTGGTTGTAACGCTGGCCTGTCATTCTTGATGTCGTGGGTTCAATCCCGGTTCCGTACCAATGAGTTTCTTTGGAACTTATGTGCGGAATTTCACACCACTGGCTTTTCGGTGAAGGAAAACATCGTGAGGCAACCTGCATACGTCCGTAGAAGAAATTTGATGGCGTGTGTGAATCCACCAACCCGCATTGGGCCAGCGTGGTGGATATGGCCCAATCACCCTTCGTGGGTAGGCCTACGTCCTGCAGTGGACTATTAAAACAAGGCTGGTACAGTAAAGTATGCGTGGTACATAAAAAAATGTACGCATACGAATTGAGTACCTCCTTTGTTTCGTCGGTCAAAAATGGAACGATTTTTTAGTCCAACAACAATATAATTTATTTTACGCCAAAAGTGGCACAATCGACTTCAATCGCGTACAAAATTAGAATAGTTCGCTGGAATTAGCGCCGTACATTTTTGGATTATTGTCTATTTTCCTAAAACGGCTCAGCCGATTTCCATAAAATTTAAATGGGACCACCTTTGAAGTATGACCCATGTAAAAAATAAGTTAAAAATACCTAGGTACTCAAAAAAGCCTTAAATTTAAAAAATAAAAGAACAAGACAAGATGGACAACGCATTAATAAACCGCTAACAAAAAAGGTAACGTAAGGTTTTTTTACATGGCGTAGGCTGTACCATAGCAAAAAATACCATCAAATATCCAGTTGTACTACCAGTTGAAATACCAGTCAGTGTGAAGGAGCTAATAACAGCAAAATTGCAAGCACACGAGCTGCTAATGTTTTCTCTTTATGTGGTTTCTTCACACTAGCGACCTAAAACACATTAAGTACAGCACAGCTAGGGCTGCCAGTCTAGTAATTAACTAGTATTATATTTTATACATAGTTATTTTTGCGATAAACAATAAAATAATAATCGGCCAAGTACGAGTCGGACTCGCGCACGGAGGGTTCCGTACTGTATGGGAGCCCCCCTTAAGTATTTATTTTAATTTTATTAATCATTATTGAAGTTAAAATACAATTTAATATCGTGCGAAAATTTCAAGCTTCTACCTGTTACCATTATTCAAATCGAGCGAAAAACGGTTAAAAATTCAGGTTTGTTGTATGGGAGCCCTTAAATATTTATTATATACTGTTTTATAAAGTATTTTTGTTATAGCGGCAACAGAAATACATCATCTGTGAAAATTTCAGCTTTCTAACTCTAACGGTTCATGAGATACAGCCTGGTGACAGACAGACGGACAGCGGAATCTTAGTAACTGGGTCTCGTTTTTATCCTTTGGGTACGGAACCCTAAAAATGTGTCGTGACCGCAGGTTTTCTTTAGTTACAGTCCCGATGTTTTACCAATTAAGCTTTATAGGCAATATTCTGATGCTTTCTTTCTGATGTTTACATTATTGTTGATTTATCAAAAACGGCTCAGTAGATTTCTGTTAAATTTAAATGGGACCACCTCGGGAGTATATCCATTCGAACTATAATTTATTTTTTCGATTTGGTTCACAATTGGCAAAATTTATCGATGAACATACACAAAAAATAATACATACACACGAACATAGAACGTCCTCCTTTTAAGAAGTCGTTTAAAAACAGGCGTTACATATTTTGTCGAAAACTAACAAATAACTTTTTGTATGGAATAAATTATTTATTTTTGATTACATTTATTTTTCCAATGTATATCGAATTCTTATTTTACTAGTAGTTCTCCGAACAGAAGACCTCGCGAACATAGCTCTTTGAACGAATCTTCATCAAGCCTGTATCTCGAGTTCTCGACTTGCTCATAACCGATGTGGTTCATACTCACAAATCTTGTTAGGATTGACCAAAGGCCTTGTTCTTAATAACAAGACTGTGCACCAACATTTTTTGTTCAGCCAAAATGAGATCTAACTGCATAGCTTTATGATAGCTATTTCTTTAACAAGTTGTAGTTAGGCGAAACTGGTCGGAGCATGAGGGTCCGTTGGTGGCTGTGTCCTTGTCTGACGTCTTAAAGACGTCTAACGTTGAAAGAGACACCGCTACCTTGGAACCCGCTGACTTAGACAGTTTTTACTGTCATCCGTGCGCAGTCTAGTTATAAGTACAAGGTCCTTGGGATTGACAATTATTGAACAATATTGCCAAGTTTAGTATTGTCGAATTCAGCTGATAAATAGCGCGACAGCACATTTTCCCCCTTTTGGAGGAAAATATTCCCCCCTGAATCAAAATCCGGGCCGACGAAAGCAAAAGTTGATGCGAAAACTTCTTTCGCTTTGTTCACTCGGTCAATTTTTAACCCTCGACGAAAAAGAGGGGTGTTATAAGTTTGACGTGTCTATTTGTCTGTGTGTCTGTCTGTCTGTCTGTCTGTCTGTGGCATCATAGCGCCCGAACCACTGAACCGATTTCAGTTTAGTTTTTTTTGGATGAAAGGAGACTTAATCGAGAGTGTTCTTAGCTATGTTTTATAAAAATCGATTGAGCCATTTAAGAGTTATGGTGGGTTAAAGTGGGGATGGAAGAACCAAAATTCTACAGTTGTGCCCAAAATGGTTGTCAATTGAAAGTTTGTTGTCAAATATTTTTGTGTCGGGGGTTTTTTAATTAGGTATATTATTAAATGAGTATCTAACTTCGAGCAAATACCTATAGATAGTAGTATAGTCCGAACAAATCTCTGCCCAAGCTACCTAGGGGGCAGGATTTTAAGTTAGTTGTAAGGCAATTGCAGGACGACTACATCGCCGCGCGATTCCAAAGTGCCCGGTTACAAGCACTAATTACTTAGGTGACATAACGTCGAGATTAGAGAAAACGGGTTATTGTGAATTATTTAATGTAAATATTTAAGTCGGTATGTATTTTTTTTTACAACTTTCATTTAGAGACTGTGGCTCCGTAGATATTTGCTCGAAGGTTAACAAGTATCTAGAAGAGCAAGATACATTCTATAACTTTTCAAAAGAAATGCCTCATATTTTCTACAAATTGGTAGCCCTATTACATCACAGTGCAACGTTCTCCTCTAGCACAGCATGTTTTGTGAAATCAAAGTTGTGGTTTTTTTGAAACTTTGTACTAACAATTAGCTGTTATGGTTTTAGATGAAAATGTTTTTACTGACTTAAGAAAATGAGGCAATGTTTTTGGCGGTTTGCAATGCTGACGGCAGCAGCATGATACTTAGATAACTGTTTCTAATCTTAGTAAACGCAATGAGAGAAAGTTCATTAGTGTTTTGTCTTATTCTTTCTTTGACAATTTTAATTCGCTTGCAAAGGACAAAATTTAAGTAAATACTCCGCAGTAACTCTATAATGTGAATTAAATCGAAGTCGTGGTATTCGTAGTTCATGAGATACAGCCTGGTGACAGACAGACGGACATGCAGACGGTCAGCGGAGTCTTATTAGGTAATAGGGTCCCGTTTTTACTCTCTGGGTACGGAACCCTAAAAGCGCACAGAAAGGACAATTAAAAGTAGTAGGTACTCATAACAAGACAAGTTTAGTATCAAATATCAGCCTTATCTCTGATAATTACTTTTCGCAAAAAATGGAACCAATAATATGCCTTCTACCGTACTGTACAGAATTCGAATAGTTAGCACGAATCGATTCGACGTCCATGTACATTATTGTTGATTTATCAAAAACAGCTCAGGCAATTTCCACTTCAGAAGTGTACTCTTTCGGATTAAAATATAATTTTTGAAATCAGTTCCCAATTGGCGAAAATGTCAAAAAATAAACACAGAAAATACATATTTTTATAGACGAACATAGTTCCTCCTCCTTTTTGGAAACCGGAAAAAAATGATCTCTTCCAGAAAAAAGTAGAAGTGAATAAAATAATCGCAAGGTTAGGACTTTAATTCAGAGTGTCGAGTGGCAGTTTTTCAAATCAAATCGAATTACTTTTATGTCGCGTTGACCGAGCGCGCCGAGCACATTGACACACACACTTGACTAAGCCAATCACAGACGTTGCCGCGCTTGTGTTCGATCGGTTTGGCGCTCGTTATATTCTTTATTTCAAACCTTGCATTAAATTTATAAATATGTAAAAATTTGCTCACTTAGCACTAGGTACATATTCAACCCTGTAAGGGCGTCGCAAGTATAATTATAATACAATCAATGATAAACTCATAGAAACTATAAAGCAAATAGGAACTTATGAGACTTATAACTATAACACTCATCGTCTGCTTACTTCCGCGAGTCAGAAACATTTTTGTCTTTCAAGTAATCTTCTATACGGTAGTAACATTTTTTAATAAGTATTTCTTTAAGATTTTTATAGAATTTTCGGTGGTTCGTTTCCTTTCGTAGATATTCTGGTAGTTTATTAAAAATATTTATCAACATATATTCAGAGCTTCTCCTTACAAGCTCTAGTTTCGGCTCTGGTGCAATTATTTTGCTTTTTTGACGAGGAAATTTATTACGGTAAATAAAACTCGCACTGACCTATTCAGTTTTCCGTACGTGACACAAGATGGCGCTGTGCCATTTCCTTAGAAATCATATCAAACGTTAACGCGATCGAGCAGGTTTCAATCTGCCACTCGGCCCTCTGCTACACCGTTGACAAGATCGATAAGACGTCCAAAAGATTATCTAATTTGGGGAATCCCAATAAGTGACTAAGTCAAGTCAAGACGTCTAAAGTGTCTTTGTAAGCTATCCGTGAACGGCTTGGATTTGAACAAATCTTATAAATTCTAGATCTTATTTACAAGCAGTTAAAATAATCGGCCAAGTGCGAGTCGGTCTCGCGCATGAAGGGTTCCGTACTGTATGGGAGCCCCCCTTAAATATTTATTTTATTTTAATTTGATTATTTATTATCAAATTAAGCATGCAGCTAAATATTTAGTGAATATTCTAAGCATCTAACATTATTGATATCGAGCAAAAACGGTTAAAATTAAGGTTTGTTGTATGGGAGCCCCCCTTAAATATTATTTTTATTCTTTTTTTAAGTATTTGTTGTTATAGCGGCAACAGAAATACATCATCTGTGAAAAGTTCAGCTTTCTAGCTATAGCGGTTTATAACATACAGCCTGGTGACAGACAGACAGACGGACAGCGGAGTTTTAGTAACAGGGTCCCGTTTTGAGCCTTTAGGTACGGAACCCTAAAAACCACTTACTATGGCGATGTTTTTTTGTGATTGCAGTTTTCGGAAATCTTTTTGTTGGTTAAATTGATAGTGTTAAATTAACCACCTCGATCACATTTCGAATATAATTCAGTACCTATCTGTATTCAAAATCGACAAAAGGCTATGATACAACTGGTTTTTTTTTCTTGTTTCCTGGTTGGCCTCATAGTACCTACATGCTGTTCGCAATGATGGTCTTATTTCACATTTCGGCTGTTGAGTATTTTATTGCAACAAAACTTAAATAACATTTCATAAACTAAACCATGTATACTACTACCATACTATATTTACCTACAAACCTAAACAAATTAATAAAAAAACACGAACTAAAATAAATTAAAAATTAAAAAAAACCCCGACACAAAAATATTTGACAACAAACTTTCAATGGACAACCATTTTGGGCACATTTATAGAATTTTGGTTCTTCCATCCCCACTTTAACCCACCAAAGCTCTTAAACGGCCTCAATCGATTTTTATAAAACATAGCTAAGAACACTCTCGATTAAGTCTCCTTTCATCCAAAAAAAACTAAACTGAAATCGGTTCAGTGGTTCGGGCGCTATGAAGCCACAGACAGACAGACAGACACACAGACAGACAAACAGACACGTCAAACTTATAACACCCCTCTTTTTCGTCAGGGGTTAAAAAAACCATTTCGGCTTAGTTTTCCTTTTCTGAGTACCTCTGTAGGTACATAATCATGAAGGCGTCATCGTAATTATAATAGCTAATTAGAATATTTCTGTTTCTTTTTCACTTTAGACATTCGATAGAGAGAACACTTTTTACGTTTCTATTAAATTTACGATGGCGCCTACATAATTGGGCCTAATATGTATACAGGGTTATTTCTAATCAATTAGCATCCTTTTAGGGGCTTACTCTGTATATCAAAACTAACAACTTTTGTACTACGACTTTTGTTAATTCTCAAAAAAAAATGTTCCAAGGAAAAATATCGTTCATCCTCGACAAAATGTATTTGCTGGTTGTTTTTTTTTTTTAGTTTTGACAAAAGTCACAGAACAAAAGTTGTTAGTTTTTATGTACAGAATAATCCCCTAAGAGGATGCTAATTGATTAGAAATAACCCTGTATTACTCAATATCGCCATCATGGTGGTGACGACCTTTTGGCTTTCAACCATCGATATGTAATTATACTCTCGTTACAATTAGTTACGGTCACCTTTAATTTTTCGTGGGATAAACGTACCTTAATAAGTACAGTGTATAAACGTACCTAAATAAGTACAGTGTATAAACGTACCTAAATAAGTACAGTGTATAAACGTACCTAAATAAGTACAAATACAGGGTTATTTCTAATCAATTAGCATCGTCTCAGGGACTTTTTCTATACATCAAAACTAACAACTTTTGCTTTACGACTTTTATCTAAACTCAAAAAAAAAATCAGCTGTTCTATACATTTTGTCGAGGGTGAACGATATTTTTTTATGGAACAACAACTTGTTTTTTGAGAATTATTAAAACTCGTTGAACAAAAGTTGTTAGTTTTGATGTACAGAATAAGCCCCTAAGAGGATGCTAATTGATTAGAAATAACCCTGTATACTAGGTAAGTATCTAACAATGACGATGTTAACAATATTTAGGTATTACTGCTACCATCGATTACTATTTCTGATCACAGAATACAAAAATGAAATTAAGGAAAGCAAAGTTAGCAGATTGTAACAGCTGTTAACGATTCTTGGTAGAAATAAAACAAAAGTTCAATCTTAAACTTCGTTCTTTCAACGTGTTTAGAAAACAATTAATGACTGGAAAGATTTTATATTTTTGGATGGGAGGAAAATTTTGATGCTAGAAAAAGTATGATAATTATATAAGATGTTTTTAAAATAAATATAATTATAGAGTAAATGACGTAGGGAAGTTTGTATACAAGCACGTTTTACATACACGTAGTACGGCAGATTGATGACGAATAGGGTCGACAGGTTCTCGAGTGGAGAACACGTACCGGCAAGCGCAGCGTAGGACCTCTAGGTGGACAGATGATAACCATTAAGAGTGCAGGATCGTCCTGGATGCAAGCCGCTTCCAACCGGTCTTATTAGAGATCCATAGGTCTATATGCAGACAGAGGTCAAACGCTAAATAATTTGCAATAAATTTATCGAATATTAATTTACTTTCTTTTTGTATGAAGTAACTGATCTTTTTCTTAAACACTTTGGAACAAGTATTTTATTTTAAAAAAAAAACCTTTTTTTAACAAGCTTTTACTGAACAAGTTCTCGCTAAGACAAATCAAACGAGCCGAAACTCGATAGGGTTGCGCCGTTTCATTACAGAGTTCCTGTAACCACCTTTCAGCTGCATCGTCAGACCCTGGTTATCATTAAAAGACAAACTTCTCGCCAAGACCATTCAAATGAACCCAAACTCGATGAGGTTGTATCGTTTCATTGCTAATTAAGTTCCTTTAGCCACCTTCCAACTCCATTATCAGATCAGCACCATGTTATCATAATATTGCATTGTCACGCGATTTACTTGTATTTTTTTATCGCGAATTAGTCCGCACTTGACCACCAACTCGCCTGATTTATGGTAAGCGACGTTGTGGTCGAAGATGAAGCACGCAGACCTAGAAGATAGCTATTCACTCTGGCCTTGAAAAGCTTTTTGTGTGCAAAATTTCAGCTCAATCGGTAACCAGAAATTGGATCAATAATTAACTTGCAAGATTTGATTACAGACCGACAGACAGACAACGGGACAGGTGAAACTAAATAAAAGCTTGTAAAAAATAAAATAACTGCAACTTTGCTGTCTCACAATTCTGTAACTAAACAAACAATAAGTGCTCGACGAAAACGTCTAGCCCAAAAACGACACAGAAAGAATTCGAAACCATTTCGCTCCAAAGCAAAAAGAAAACAATACGCATTTATTTGCTTAGACAATAGTGTCTCCGATACAGTGCTAGCCCAGGGCGGAAGCGGACAGATATTACGGCTGAAATTGCATTAGACATGTCCCGGCATTACGTATTCAAGATGTCGCGTCTAGGGATGTGATCCGCGGCAGCTATGTATCGATACTCGATAGTGAAATATCGATTCTTGCCGATGTTACAATCTACTTACGATTTTAGACAATAAAGGTGTCTCCAATACAGTGCTAGCCCAGGGCGGAAGCGGACAGATATTACGGTTGAAATTGCATTAGACATGTCCCGGCATTACGTATTCAAAATGTCGCGTCTAGGGATGTGATCTGCTGCAGCTACATATCGATACTCGATAGTAAAATATCGATTGTTGCCGATTTTACAATTTACTAACGATTTTAGACAATAATGGTGTCTTCGATAAAGTGCTAGCCCGGGGCGGAAGCAGGACAGACATTAAGGTTGAAATTGCATTTGATATGTCCCGGCATTACGTATTCAAGATGTCGTGTCTAGGGATGGGATCTGCTGCAGCTATACAGGGTTATTTCTAATCAATTAGCACCCTTTTACGGGCTTATTCTGTACAACAAAACTAACATCATTTCCATACATTTTGTCGAGGGTGAACGATATTTTTCTATGGAACAACAACTTTTTTTTAAAGAATTAGTAAAAGTCGTAGAACAAAAGTTGTCAGTTTTGATGTACAGAATAAGCCCGTAAAAGGGTGCTAATTGATTAGAAATAACCCTGTATATAGATACTCGACAGTAAAATATCGATTGTTGCCGTTTTCTCAATCTACTAGGTAACTAAAGTATGCAGTGCATGTAACAAAAAACGCGAAGGAAAGACTTTTGTATTACTAGTGTAGCAACACGTGACAAATGGCGACTTTATCTGCGAAAGCGATCTATTCCAGGAGCAGTAGAAGAAGCCGAACAGATACGAGGTTATAGAGCCAGACATCTAGATTTTACGCTTTATCGATATCGATCAGCAATAATGACGCGTGCCACATCCCTAATAAGTAGGTGCACTGTTTCCAGTATGTGCTAATGCGAAACGCGATGCAGCTGTTTATAAGTACCCACTTTTTAATTTTGTTTTAAGTGATACTAAACGTTAAAACGTTTATGAAATCTCAGTTTTTTATCAGTTATTTTTTGTAGCATGAGCCCTTTCGCACACACGGGAATACCGAAACATGTATATTATGTATGATCTAATAAAAAGCAAAATTTTAGTGCAGTCAATTTAGTAAGAAAGTAATTGGAACACGAAATCGATAAAATGTATAAAATAAGTGATTTTATTTTTCTGAATACTGGATTGACCCCATAGTAAATGTTGTTTTTAGAATCACTGCCTTTCGGCTTAGTATACACTAAGTAAGTAAGCTTAGTATTAGGATAACACTGTATACTGCCAATTAATTACCTTTACAAATAATGCTAACTACGCTAAATTTCAGTTGACTACGATAGTTAAGTAAGCATTTCCTCAATCAATTAAAATCTCAAACGTTTATTAAGACTAATTGAATAGGTACCTCCTCGGAGGCCCTTAAGTAATTACATTACTTAGTTTGTAATTGATTCAATGTAATACAGATTTCGGAGGAATTTTGTTTGTTGAAGTCAGGCTTTTGTCAGAATTATGCTTAGTTTTGTACGCTTAATCAAACATTTTGGCGGATGTGATGCTAGCTACAAGTTGCGCTAAAATCCAATCCTGACGCTCACTTAAGAGCGTATAAATTAATAAATTTCGATCTAATTTTTTGTAAGGTTTAGGATCACTTACTGAGCATAAAATCACAAAATGCTGACAGATCCAGGTGGAGCTTCAAGCGCCATCTTAAAAAAACTTTTTTGGCGAATATCTCGACAACTATGCACTTTAGGGCAAAAGTCACGAAAACTACGAGTATTATTGTAGAGAATATAAAAATGAATTGCTGTTCGTTAGTCTCGCTAAAACTCGAGAACGGCTGGACCGATTGGGCTAATTTTGGTCTTGAAATATCCGCTAAAACTAAGGGAAGGTTTAAACGGTGAGAAAATACAAAAATATAGTGAGTAAAATAATAAAGACATTCATTGAATTTTCCCATACAAAATGTTCCTGCATGTAAAAGTTGTCATTGACAGTTGACAGATGGTGAGATGAAGTTCACCGGGGCAGCTAGTTGTAGAGAATAAAACTTTCGCATATTTTGTTCCTCGCAAACTTTTTTGTAAAACTTACCGTTTACGATTAGTGGCCAATTTAATGAACCGGTTTTTATTGATTTTAAGCGTTTTCATCCGCGATAGATGGGTGTGTAAACACATATTAGGCCCAATTATGAAGGCGCAATCGTAATCGAATGAATAACAAACCAATAAACACACTTGTATAATATAAGTAAGGATACTAGATATTTTGTTAAAGCGTAGAACGTAATACTATTACGACAAACCTTTGCGAAGACTTTTAGTGTTACTGGCTTATTTGTAAAAAAAAAAACATTTGACCTATTGTTGATAATAAATGAAAAAAAAAACTTAATAGAATTGATTTTGAAATTTGCCAAATTTGAAATGAGGTATTATAGTCATTTTTGAAAATTATCTCAATTAGATTCTGTAGGGCTAATAAACCACTAAAAAAAACAAAAAAAAGAAATTCAGGCTTTAAGTGCTTTAAAACTGCATTTTAATTTTACAGTTTCAAAATTTCGCGCGTAATTTACGAAAACGATTGATGTCAATATTTTACTCTGTGGTTACGAATGACGTCACGATGCTATGTAAACAATGCGCGTAAATATTTCTCACGACAGTGTCTTTGACAGCTGACATTGACACTGCCATTCTATAGTTTTCAATGTTTACATAGCATCATTACGCCATCACACAGCTGCGCTATTTTATGTACAGATTAAAAAAACGGAATATTTTGTATTGATTTTTAAAATTTATTTTGATGTTTTGTGATCTAAAACTAACATTTTCCGATTGCTTTTTGCCTAAGCTATCTCAAAAATACATTTACAGATTTTTTCTCGTCCATAGTAAAATACCCTATTGAATTGATTACGATATTATTTCTTAGTATTTGACATGGTCACGTGTTCACCTTGTGTTCATGGCAAATAAACTTAAATGAAATTGAAATGTCTATCGATAAGTCGAGTGAGGATCAAACAGTCAACATCCTTGGAATAAAGCTCCACATGTGATCCCCGATTGGTGCGAAGCGGCGAGCCGTACTCAATATCCGGTGGCTACAAATGTCTCGGCACCCCGCGGCTGCCGACACGGTAATCATATCTACAGTATTCCGTCTTCATACAAACGGGCGGAACGCGAATCATACCTACGCGCCTCGGAGTGCGGTATGCTAGTCAGTCGCGGCGCGCCGTAGTGACGAACGAACGTGTAAATTTGTAACTAGTAAGCGAGCGATTTACGTTTTTTAACCGACTTCCAAAAATGAGGAGGTTCTATGTTCGTCTGTATGTTTTTTTTTGTGTATGTTCGTCGATAATTTTGAACCGAATCTAAAAATTATTTTTTAGTTCGAAGGGATGTACTCCCGAGGCGGTCCCTTTTAAATTTTAAGGTAATCGGCTGAGCCATTTTTGAAAAGTCAACAATAATGTAAACTATTCGAGCGAAATATTTGAATTTTGTACACGATAGAAGGCGGGCAGCCCTAGTGCGTGATACGTTCTGCGTGGCTACGTGGCTCTGTAGATATATTTCAAGGACAGGTCAGAGCCACAATACTGTTGGATATCAATACTGTGGTGATTACAGTTCTCTATTTATTTTTGGTTGTAAATATTTTATTATTCATAGCGCAGAGGACTCATGGAACGAAAAGTTCTCGAGAGGAGACCACGTACCGGCAAGCGTAGCGTAGGACGTCCACCACAAGGTGGACAGATGACCTCATGACCGCAGTTTCGAAAGCTACCAACAGGTCTTATTAGAGCCAAAGTCAAAGTCAGAGTCAAAATTTCTTTATTCCGTTGACACAATACATGCCTGTCCTGTGTAACAATTTTTCAAAAATTCTACCCGATTAAATTTTTATATTATTAGAGATCTTTAGGGGAGGCCTATGTCTATCAGTGAACGGCCTATGGCAGAAACGACGTATTCTATGAAATTTTCAATACCATAAAAGCATGTAACTTCGTTAAAAGCCGTGGTGGTCTAGTGGTAATTGACCCGCCTTACAATCGTGAGGTCGTGGGGTTCAAATCCCTGTCCCGTACCAATAAATTCCTTTTAATTAATGTACGGAATTTTACACTACTGGCTTTTCGGTAAAGGAAAACATCGTGAGGCAACCGCCTGAAAGCTTCTGACGTTACTGAATGGTTAAAAATCGGAACCGACAATAATATTTAAAAATAGACATAAGTATAAAGCCGCAATATTGAATCCCCTCGTCGAATTCCAGTCGGTCGACGATAATCGTCCATTATAGATAGACACGGGCAGATTGTTTGTCCAGATTCGCCGTCAACTCGTCGGCAACGAGGCGTGCTCAATATCCGGTACATACAAATTGATGTTCGTGACACAGTCTCGATAAGAATTACTATGCTACGAATTACGTAGTAGACATTCTGTGATAATATAATTATTAAACTACATAGTAGAGACAAGAGCTCTACAAAATATCTATATAATCAAAATCGTGCAAAAAAGTGTCCGAGTCAAAACCCTGCCCAAACTACTTACTTAGTGGGCAGGTTTTTTAGTTAGTCGTAAGGGGATTGAAAGCCGACTACAACGCCGCGCGATGCCAAAGTGCTCGGTTACAAGCACTAATTAATTGACATAACGTCGAAATTCGTGAAAACGGGTCATTGTGAATTATTTAATGTAAATATCTAAGTTGGTTTGTATGACGGCGCTCGGCCATTTTTTTTTACTACTTTCATTTAGGTACTGTGGCTCTGCAGATATTTGCTGGAAGTGTTATACCTACTCATTTTATTTCATCCTACTTGATTGTATCTAACAATTAGTTGCATGGGAATGCATAGTGTGTTGTGCATATCCATGAAATTACCAATCCGACTATCAGCCATAGGACGTCCACTGCAGGACATAGGCCACCCCTATAGATCTCTGATACGACCGGTTGGAAGAGGCTTGCATCAAGCACGATTATGGGATCTTTAATCTCATCGAAGTGGACAGATCCTTCAGTCCTATGTGCTATACTATTTCTACTTGCTGATTTCCTGAATTATGTCGATAACTGAGGTTCTCCTCATTTCTGATTAAATCTCGAAAATAACTATTATATAAAATGAATAATAATAATAATAATAATAAAATTCGTTTATTACACAAAAGCTTATGTACTATACATTACACAATGGAGAATGGAATAAGTTAAGTATGCTAAATTTGTCTATTGCAAGTTACAGCAGTAATCAGAAAAAAAAAAAGAACAAAATTATGAATGTTTCAATAGAATAGGAATGAAGATAAATTAATCTAAAGAGCGTTATTTGTACAGTTATAATTCTAACTCGGTTAATTTGGAGAAACATAGTTACAAGGCATTATTTACATAACTTCGCAAACACTTTGTCTTTGATAGTTTGAAGGTACAATTAAAAGTTTTATTAATTTTTAATACAAGGGTACAATCTCTTGTAATAATGAATTCAGCTGAACAAAATTTGCCTTGTTAAGTCAGGATAGAAACAAGAGCTGTAGGTCTTAACTAACTTAGTGATAAGTAAAACATTTAGAGAAAAGATAATTATTAGTAACACATTCCTATAATATTACCTATAATGCTTATACTAGTGCCAACCAAGCGTTACGTGATATAACATAATATTAGCAATAGACATGTACATAATAGATTAACATGGGCTCTGATCTCCACACTAGGATACCCTGTGCCGTGGAGATCAGTGAAGTCTACTGTCAAGATTGTACTAATTTATTTAATCGATGGTACAGTGATCAGTTAAGAAAAAAAAGAAACAACTAAATAAAAAGTTAATTTTATGAAGTGAATGGAAAATAGAATACGATAATACATACATTTATACTTACAATACATAAGGTAGTTCAACATATAGAAATATTAGAATTGTAACGAAATTATGACACATTTAGATTTTGAGAACGCGAAATGAGTCATTACCGCAATACGCGAGGTCTCGAGCGAGCCAAGGTTTGCAGCAATGACGACCAGTACCTATGTATGAATGTGTGAGAGAATGATAGGCTGAATTTTGGTCTAGTTCAAGTGATTTTAATTTCGTATTAATTAGGAGGTATATTAGGAATAAGTAAGTAACGATTTCAGAATGCTGATGCGGCTTCCGCCGTTTTGCAGCGCGTCATCTATGTTTGCAGAGGCACGCACTGAAGGCTTCGCAGGTATCATGCGCAAAAAAATTGCCTCGCTGTTGAGCAGGACGCGAGCAAGCGGCAACAGCATTCTGATGGCCATCACAGACAACTTCAGCTGTCCTATCTTGCTTCACCACATTAAGGTGCTGTTACAATTAATAGCTGTGACATGTCAAATTTAATTTAATAACGTGTGGCATGCACAATTTAATGTATTAACTGAATTTGATTTATGTATTTAATATAATTTTATAATCAATTTTTAATTTTATTGTGTAAGTATGAAGTTATGGATCTTATGTGTTCGAAAATAAATATATTTTGATTTTGATTTGATTTATGTAAGTTCGTATAGGCCAGGTAGCTAGCCCTGGTGTTTTGTAGTTTTTAGGCCACCTAAAGGCCTCTGACGTGGCTGAACGTTAAAAAATTAATGTAAAATGAATGATTACATACATCCAACAGAATTCCTGAAAACACACACTCGGTTGAGCAGCATCAAAATAATTATGTGTGTGATTTTTACCACAGTGCACAGTTGCACTGTGGTAAAAATCACACACAAATGTAATCTTATAAAACCTTGCAAGAATATCATCAGAAGTAAATCTTTCCTTGTAAATATATATTATAATTATTTTTCGCAAAAAATGACGAAACCGCCTTCCATCGTGTACAAAATTCGAATATTTCGCTCGAATGGTTTACATTATTGTTGATTTATCAAAGCCGATTTCTGTAAAATTTAAATGGAACCACCTCGGAAGCTTTCGAACTAAAAAATAATTTTCGATTCGGTTCACGATTAGCGAAATTATCGATGAACATACACAAAAAAAACATACACCCGAACATAGAAACTCCTCC
The DNA here is from genome assembly GCA_964007245.1 of Hypomecis atomaria. NCBI lineage: Eukaryota > Metazoa > Arthropoda > Insecta > Lepidoptera > Geometridae > Hypomecis > Hypomecis atomaria. The sequence goes on along the minus strand of OZ023294.1, from coordinate 2,964,367 downwards.
TTTTTGGAAGTCGGTTAAAAATTGTAAACAAAAACTCGCCCGCCACCACATGTTCCGAACGTTTAAAATGCCTTCAAAACCCAAGTCACGAAACTCTAGCTTTGGTGTAAAGTGACGTCACTCGTTGCTCACACGTCCCGCACGTCATTTCCGGTGGCCACATACACAAAGCTATACGGATATACAGGGTTATCCAGAACTGGAGTACTAAGCCGAAAGGAGGTGATCTAGACAATTATTATGAACAACTTTTACTAAAGGGCCAATCCAAAATTCGAAAAAATTAAATCAGCTGTTCCATACAAAACTGCAACTCGGAATCAACAAAATGTATGAAACAGCTGATTTTATTTTGTAGAATTTTGGACCTTTATCACCCCTTTTGGCCAAATACAGGTTAGTAGACAACCCTGCATAACTCAATACCTATATCATCATCATGATCATCAGCATATTTCGGCTCACTGCAGGGCATAAGCCTCCTCTCCCTTACGCCAATGATCCCTCTCCTGTGCTGGTCTCATTCAGGTGTTGCCGCGAAACTTTTGGATGTCATTACGCCACCGCCACAGTACCTATAATGAACTCCAATTTTTTTTTCTTAAACATACCAGTGTTAATATATTTTAAGTAAGTACCTAACGTATGTGAAAAAACTGATTTTAATACATTTTTTTTTAAATATAGATGTGATCGAAATATAACTTGAATTATACCACTCTACAAAATTATAATTCAGGGAGAAAACAGCTGTTTTATAAATTCGTGAACAAGCGCATCCACGTGATTCAAACCTTAACCGCCTTAGCACAAAAGATTAAACACACTATAAACACTGCTTAAGAGTGCAATTTGTGCTGTTAAACATTGTCTAAAGCGTGCGTAAAACTTTTGTGGTAAGGCGGTAAACGTTTAAAATGTCTTCAAAACCCACGTCACGAAGCTTTGGTGTCCAAGTGACGTCAGTCGAGTCTCACACGTATCGCGCGCTATTTCCGGTGGTCACTGGTGGCCGCTGACAGCTGACAGAGGTCACACATAGAAGTAACCCATATTACACAGTTTATGAATTGTAAAACCGTAATCACTGTAATTCTTCGAGCAAATATCTGCAGAGCCACAGTCCCTAAGTAAGTAAGTTCGTATAGGCCGTGTAGCTTGCCCTGGTGTCGAAGTTTTTAGGCCGCCTGTTGGCCTCTGATATGGCTAACCGGTTAAAACAACCGAGACCTACAATTTAATGCGTCATCCGAGCCACGGTAGCGCTCAGTTAGAAAATACCACCCGCAGTCACCCATCCAGTCGTGTAGAAAGAAGTGAAAGTAATAGAAAAATGACCGAGCGCCGTCATACATACCGACTTAGATATCTATCATTTAACGTAATTGTAATGAATTGAATTGATTTATCTTAATATAAATAATTAAAATAATTATTAAATATTAATATAATTAAATATTTATCAAATTAATAAATAATTGTCTTTTTACAAGGTAAAAACAACGAATTATATTTGTAGAATATTGAAGACGCGATGTTTTTAACTGAATATAAATGACTTTTAACAGAATGTTATGAATAAAGTGATTATGGTTATCTATGCAATATTGCGACTCGGCCCTGTTCCTTGAAATAAAATCCACAGCCCCGCGTTCGTCAAACTTGTAAAATGCCTGTTCGATAAGCTAGTCTAGTTTTTGACCGACGAAACGGAGGAGGTACTCAATTCGACGCGTATAAATATTTTTATGTATAACCACGCATAACTTTTTACATAGTAGTCTGATTTAGATATTTCTTTTTTTATTGGAAAGTGTATACTTTGGAATTGGCCCCGTTTAAATTCAAATGAAACCGGCTGAGCTAATATTGATAAATCAACAATAATGTGAAAAATGCTACATCGATCCGTGCGAAATATTTGCGAATTCTGTACGCGGTTGAAGTCGGTCATGCTATTTTTGCGAAAAATTGTTATTGCTTGAACGATGCTCTAGAGGGCGCATGTCGCCATTCACCATTCGAGAACTTTACAACCCCACCAGCCATCCGTTCTACAAACAATTTGCCCTTCCCCCTGCAATTTCAACTAATCCGCTGGGCTGTGCTTACTTTGGTTCATCTTAGAATTTCCTCATTCGTGATTCGATCACAAACTCACTGCAAAACTACAAAGAAGAGCTCCCAAAAGTTCGGGAATCCGTGTCTCCAAATCACGCCAGATTCTTTATCCACACACGCAGCGGGCAACTCAAACACACAATTAAACAGCTAGATTGCGCCCTGAATATTGTATGAAACCGATCGACGTAGCATGAAAAATGCAGTACCACCACACTAGTTTCAAATACATTTTGTGCGATAGGATGTGCTAGTTTTAAATACATTTTTTGCAAAAAAACTTCATAGCCTGGAACATCGCCGTAGGGTTGCGAGTCTGTCCATCTTCTATAGGATTCATTTCGGAGAGTGTGCATCTGAGCTGCACGACCTTATCCTACCATCCCCTTTTTACTACAGGACAAATAGAAAGATGCCACATTACCGCCCCTACACTGTCGATTTTCCTTCGATAAGTACGAAGCGGTTTGACTCAACATTTCTGATTCGTACCGCCAGGGAATCGAACAATCTTCCTGCTTTCCTGTTTCCTAAGAGATATAATTTAGAGGTCAGAGTGAATATGTATAATATCTTCTACTCGTAGGTCTGCGTGCTTCACCATCAGGCGAGTTGGTGGTCAAGCGCGGATTTACCCGCAATAAAAAAAAGGTTGTAGAGAATTTCATCTTTCAACTTATTTCATTTTTAAGTTGTATGTTTACACGTAAGGACGTGTAAACACAAGTTCAGAATGCAATAAAATAGAATTCAAACGGTTAAAAAACACAAACCTAGTTCAATGCGCTCTCACGTGTATAAACTGAATCACCTTTAAACTTGTTTGACCTTATGCCCCACGCCCCACGCATGAGGTATACACGTATGATAAGAAACCCAAAATGCATCACCGATGGGTCATTAGTCTATTTATTTAATTTTGGAAGTATCTTAGTACAAGACTTGGTCTCAATAGCTAAGCGTTCAAGATCAATTATCCGAATATCCAGCAAAAATATCCAGCTACTCTTTTAACCCAAAATAAAATTCTCATTTCTCTTAAAACCCTGGAAGTTCTCCACTGTAACTTTACACTGTGACATCGTTTTCCATGACATTTCGATAATCTTTTCAACAGCGTACCTCTGACCTTTGCGGGGGCTTATTTATTTAGCTTTTTCTGGGTTCCGTACACTATTGTTGTGTTTGACATTAGTGCTAGGTAACGACGAACTTCGGCTATTAAAAGGAAATTGGTGCGACACTTTTTAACACCCTACGCAAAAAACGACAGGTGTTATAAGTTTGACGTGTCTGTGTGTGTATGTCTGTGGCATCGTAACTTCCGAACAGATCCACGTTTGCTTTTTTGTGTTTGAAAGGTAAATTAGTCGGAAGTGTTCTTAGCTACGTTTCGTCAAAACTGATCCAGCCATTTCAATTTTATCAGCACATTTATAAGCTGCGATACAAATTTTTTTTAACGCAAATAATTCTGCGTTTGACCACCAACTCGCCTGATGGTAAGCGATGTTGTGGTCGAAGATGAAGCACGCAGACCTAGAAGATACCTATTTTTATCCTTTTTTTTTTAAATAACTGATTAAATCTTTATGCGTTAGGAGTTATTTAATTTTTAGGTAATCTTGTTTATTATGTCAATGAGTATACTACGAGGTGCCTGCGACTCTATAAGCAATACTTTCTGATGTAGTTGTGTTCGTCGCTATGACGAACTTTTACTATGAAACCATCCACAGTAAAAGTAACTCCCCACTCTCTAATCCATAATAAACAAGAAGAATCCGCAAAGAAAAGATCAGCTATTCGATAGAACCTCGACAAAATTGTCTTAAAATTTTGTACGGAATACCTGATTTGAACTTCATATCCATTTCGCTAAAGGGGTAAACACCTACTTCGTCATTTCAGCCATTGGACATCCACTGCTGGACATAGGCCTCCCTTATAGATCCCAATAAGACCGGTTACAAGCGCGAACTTGCGGTCTTGATGAGGTCATCCGTCCACCTTGAGAGTGGACGTCCTACGCTGCGCTTGCCGGTACGTGGACTCCACTCTAGAACTTTTCGACCAAATCGGTCATCAGTTCTCCGTGCTACTCGTATGTGCCCTGCCCACTGCCATTTCATCTTGCCAATCCAAACAGAAACCTTCACAAAATTTACTACTACCAACTTAAATATGACTAACAAAACGCTTTTATTAAAATTTCTAGAACATCAAAGCTGTAATAAAGCACCTAGAGGAACTGAAATCTTCAAATAACATTCTCCCTTGAAGCCTGAACGTAAACGTCATTTATCATCTGACGTTACTCCCCGGGCATAAACATCACATCAAAGTAAATTTACAAACGACTAAATGGTCCCACTTTAGTTGTGGTTCCACTATCATCCCTCAAGGTCTGTTGTGCAAAAACTGTCACCATTTAACATAATTAAAGCACAGAAACACAACCTCGGGAGGTGTAGGGTTTCCATAATGTTTGACGGGGTCGGAGAGTTTGAACTTTGACCTTAGATAATAAACATGTGTTTAATAATTAATAAATAAATAATAAATAAATAAATGCTTTATTGAACCAGAAGATTGCGAACTATACAATTATTTGATTTACAAAAAAAATGTTTTGACGCTTATAATATGAAAGACAAGTTAGGTACAAATTCTTGTTTGTATTGATGACTGGCTGGCGTCCGTACTAGTGACGAAACTGTTAAACTGTTATAATGATGGTCGTCGTTAACAATAATATTCAACTTAAATAATCAATACTTTAATAATCAACGTCGCTTACCATCAGGCGAATTGGTGATCAAGCGCGGACTTGTCGCGATAAAAAAAAATGCCAAAACCATCTTCTATCGTGTACAAAATTCGAATATTTCGCTCGAATTGTTTACATTATTGTTGATTTTTCAAAAACGGCTCAGCTGATTTCTGTGAAATTTAAATGGGACCACCGCGAGAGTATACCCTTTCGAACTAAAAGGATCTTTTCGATTCGGTTCACAATTGGCGGAATTATCGATGAACGTACACAAAAAAAATATAGGTACATACGAACATAGAACCTCCTCCTTTTTGGAATTCGGTTAAAAAGAACTAAACGAAACTAAACTAATAGTTCTCCAAACAGTAGACCTCGCAACACATCTCTTTAACTAAATCTTCGTAAGCCTTATCTCGACTCACTCTTGACCAATTTGGTTCATACTCGCAAATCTTATTAGAATGTAGATAATAAACAATTTCGTCTAATAATATCGAAATCGGTTGATTAATCTGTTGGTAATAAAATTTTCCCCCTTTTTGAGAGAAATACCCTCCTTCCTCCTTCTCTGGTAAAAATAAAAAAATCGCCGGCGACAAAGTAGTCTTTTATTAAAAACTTTTTTCAAAGTTTCTTCGAGAATCGTTGAAAAATGTGACCTGCAGAGGAAAGCCAAAAATCAAAATCGCCGCGTTTAATAGTCATAGTCATATTTATTTATAAAATTATTTTACAAGTCAACATTACATAGGTAAATAATTCTATGAGTTAAGTACAATATTTGTAAATAAGAAAAACAGTATTAATAAAATAAAAATGTCAATCATATAAAAATAATCATTTAAAATCCAATAAAAAATAATTTTACAATACCTTTTCGCTTACACTTCGTTCAGTAACTAAACTAAATAACTTTAGCAATTTGAGCACTGAACTATTTATATCACTGATTTGTCCGTTAACTTTAATATTACTACAACAATTTATATCACGCAATAAAATATGTAATAAATAAATAAACATCTCTTTTTCCGGCGCGGCGTGTCGATTGAGTCGCGTCAGACTGCCCGTGACCACGACTTCAAAACATGAGTTTATTAGTTCGACTGCATTTGATATGCATTAGAATTTTCTCCAGAAGTTTTTTGTTATTTTGATAATTATTTTTATCTACACTAATGTTGTAAAATTCTACTTATGTTTCCAATACTTGACTTATAATGACTACTGTTATAGCGCAGACAACAAAACACTCAATTTAAGCAATTTCACATGATGTTATAATATCCACATCGATATCGTAAAATCTCATTATAACATCAATAAAACGCGACCAATTAACCTGGCGAGCCTTATGTCAAAATCCTCATACAAGTTGTATAAAATTTTGATATTAGGCTGGCTTTTAAAAACAGTTGGGTTATACGTGAAAACTTCGTCGAAACTACTAAACTTACATACACAAAACTCTTTGGTAAGATCTTGTGCCAATGAAATAAAAAAAGAACAGTGCGCGCTCGCTCCTGATTGGCCCTGCGCGCGCAGCATAGATCATTGGTTAGATTTTAATGGCGCCAAGTTCACTGTGACAATACACGTACGCGTGAATTTAATGTTTTTTTTTTAGATTTAATTTTGTGATCAGTCCTTTCATGGCTCGCTCTCAGTTGTCTAAACTACCACCTAGTGAAATAAGACTTTAACCCTAGAATACTAGTATATAACGTTACAGTACAGCACTGTTGCTATCCCAATTCGGAGCAGACATGCAAAATGGCGAGACCACATTTACACTGCACCCGACTCGGTTCAAACCCGAATCACAAAACAGCCAGAGTTCAGAAGTCAAGCTCATGCAATGCGCGCTTTAGCGCCCGCATACATAGACGCTGTTTACGGACACAAATTATCCGGATAGTCGTATCCAAACGGTCTTTTTTTGAGGGACCCGTATCCAAAGGGTTAAAACTGGACCCTATTACTAGGACTCCGCTGTCCGTCTGTCTGGCCGTCTGTCTGTCACCAAGCTATATCTCATGAACGGTGATAGCTAGAACGTTGAAATTTTCACAGATGACGCATTTCTTTTGCCGCTATAACAACAAATACTAAAAACAGAAAAAAAAATTCGCTTCAAAAATAAATAACTAAATTATAATAAAATAAATATTTAAGGGGGACTCCCATCCAAAAAACGTGTTTTTTGCTCGGTTTTAAAAAGCGCAACAGAAGATGCTTGAAATATTCGCAGAATATGAAGTTGACTCCCTTCAAAAATAAATAATTAAACTAAAATAAAATATATTAGGAGGGGCTTCCATACGGTACGGAACCCTTCGTGCCCGAGTCCGACTTGCAATTGGCCGATTATAGTCCACAAGCAGGTTTCATGACTATGTCTACGATGAGAATAGCGCGTTATATAAATAAATAATGTTTCATAGCAGCTCCCATAAGTAACTATATATTTTCCATCCCCGTCAAGTCACGGAAATCCTAATCCAATTGTACGGTTAAGATTCAATGCTCACACAAGGACGAAGGCAATGAATAATTTTAACCATAACAGAGAACGAACCCGTAGTCCTGCTTTGAAGATAAATTATTACCGACTAGATCAAGAAAACACGAGTATTAGTCCTTGACTTTTGCTGAAAAAATAATAGTCCTCGACTGTTGGTGTGATTTTGATTTAGTTGTGAATGAGTTTTACTTTTGTGCTCTCTGTGTTTTGTGCAAAAACACTCTTCTCTTATAGTCTGTTTATACGTTTCTACACCAAATTTTACTGACAAAACTACAAAAGCTTGCTCAAACGCTAGATTAAACCTGTTAGTTTAAATGTGTTTGGTTTTTGGCAAAGGAAAATTTTCTTATAATATACGATACTGATGCAGGCGAGGCAAATACTGATCAAATTTAATATGGATAAAATGGAGGCATATATTGCTCATTTTACTGGAATTAATATACTGTACTGTACCAGTTTTTTTTAATAGTCCACTGCAGGACGTAGGCCTACCCACGAAGGATGATTGAGCCATATCCACCACGCTGGCCTAGTGCGGGTTGGTGGATTCACATGCGCCATCGAATTTCTTCTACGGACGTTTGCAGGTTGCCTCACGATGTTTTCCTTCACCGGAAAGCCAGTGATGTGAAATTCCGTACATAAGTTCCAAAGAAACTCATTGGTACGGGACCGGGATTGAACCCACGACCTCAAGAATTACAGGCTAGCGTTACAACCACTAGACCACCACGGTGGAATTGATATACAGTTCAAAGTCAAAGTCAAAGTCAAATTCTCTTTATTTCGTAGACACATTACATGTTCTTGAAAACGTCCGATAACAATGCTTTTAATTATATTATGTTTATTTCGACAGTTCGATTATTTACCAATAAAATGTTTTTCTGCGAGGGGGTTTTCCGGATGGTTATCCGGATATTCTAGGACATATCCAGAAAAATGTGAAGCTTCAATATCAATTGTGAGTAGCACTCTCTCTGATGTTGACCACACAAGCCGCGGAAATCGGCTTGTTAGTAATGTATTGCATCAAAAATGACCTCTTTTGAGCCGTTATTGCCCATATTTAATGTGTTGTCCGTCATCTTACCCAAATAATGGTCATCGTCTGTACTAGTCACATTATGGGCATTTGGCATGTCAAAGCCGGAATGGCCTGCCCTCTGGCAATTGAAGTTTCTAGGTTAATGCCTCGGATGGACGAGTACTTACTTATAGGGAACTAATTAGGTGGTTTGCTATTTATCTTAGAAATCTAGCCTGGTCTGCTGAATAACTTTTAAAACAACTGCTTAGCCCGATGTAGACTAAAGTTGGCAGTATAATTTTAAAACTTAAATATTATTTAAAATGTACTTACCTATTTTGATATAATGGCCATAAGAGCTATTTTATGCTGAGCAAAAAGGCAAGAATCCAGAGTAACAGAATACCTATAATTTTTGTTTGTTTGTAAGTCAGCAGTACGTATTGCTTGACTGAACAACGAATACTGTAAAAAAATATAGTTATGAATAGACAAAATAAAAAGTAAAAACATTCGAGTTTGTTGATCATTATGGTCGCAAACACCCAAACCAAACACCAGCATAATTTATATACACAAATTCTTGTTTTGAATAAATATTTAGTGTATTTCCGCTCTGTCGTAGTCATATAAGTTAAGGGTACTATTCAAAATCCAAATTAAATCACAAACAAAATTAGTAATTAATCATCAAACTGTATCATGGTTCGACTATAGTTAGGTCAGGTTAGAAAAGTTAGGCTTAGGTATGTTTACAAAATATGATTGAACCTGAAACAAATTTTTTTAATTAATCCGTTTAAAATAATAAAAAATAATTAAACCTGTAACAAAAATAGTGATTAGTAATCTATTTAAAAAATGTAGTAAACCTGAAAATAATATTTGATTAATATGTTAAAATTACAAATATAATTTATTTATAAAAAAATACTTAGTCAATTAATAGCACCCCTATTCTTACTGTACTCTATTCGACACGTGTTTCGCCTCTAAACGAGGCATCTTCAGGACGTGTTGACTCTTCGAGCTCACTCGCAAGAATGACGGCTCGCCGCGCCGGCGCTTCTTATATACTCGTCGTGACGCACCGAAGTAAAGGCGATGTGACGGTAGTTTGATCGTTCAGCAACTCGTTGTGTATGTTTCATTATTTCTAAATGCTCCAAAACATTTAAGCGAAAACCTTTTTCACATACATGTAGAATTTCAAAAGTGTTGTTGTTATCCAAATCGTGTCCAGTTTCTATTAAATGTTTCGCAAAATTCGACTTCTCTGGGTGATTGTTTCTAGATGCAGCTAAGTGTTCTTTGTAGCGGGTTTGAAAACTCCTTCCAGTTTGTCCCACATAAACTGCGTTACATGTGTATATACACACCCACATACAAACAAATCACTCATGATACGTACCTACTGAATACACAAATGCAACTTTTCAAGTTGCGTTTTCAAAACTCATAGAGTCATTTTCAAACATTCCCAGTAATTTTGAATTTTAAATGGCTAGTTATTTATTTTATTACTGACGACAAGCTGCAGACCAGATCATTTTGTGCTGCCAGAAACTTAATAGTACTGCTGACCATTTAAACAGAAACCTCAGTTAAATTAGCTCTGAGATCTGGACAAGGGAAGGAAAGTAGTTTTTGTCAAAGCATTGGATTTAATTTAGGTACCTTCAAATTGAGGTTAAACAACTGAAATGTTTTGTCCTCTAAGGAAATTGAAAGGACGAAAGAAAAACTCTGCGTGTCAAGACGACAATTTGGGCTGAAATTAAATCAAAATTATTAATTTTACTTATTATTTAGTCATATTTTAGTTTTTTGTGTAAAAATACTAACAATTTTACGTTAATTTCTCGTTTGAAATTAATTTCGCTACTTAAACTGTATTTGAAATTCAAATTTGATCGGTATATAATTTGCAGATATGACTAAGATACTAAGATTAATAAAATATACAGGGTCATAGATAATAAACGCAAAACCTTTTAAGGGCGGGTCTAGTACATCTAGAGAAACAATTTTTATTCTAGGACTTTTGGAAATCACAAAAAAATAACAGCTTTTTCATACAAAAAATTAGTCAACGCGCGGCAAAATGTGTGGAGAAGCGTTTTTTTTTGCAGATTTTCAAAAGTCGTAGTACAAAAGTTGTTTGTCTAGATGTACTAGTCCCGCCCATAAAAGGTTTTACGTTTAAAACCTATGACCCTATATAATAGGTATTCGTTCGTTTTAGCTATAAGACTTCTATTGCTCGACATATACCTCCCCTATTCTCCAATAAACCAGTTAAAAGTAGTGTGCTACTAGCACGATTATGCGATCTTAACGAGATCATCATAATCTGTTCGTTCACCTTGGACGTCCAACGTTGCGCTTACCAGTACCCACGCGGAACCAATCGACTTGTTTTTTTTTTTTGTTATTAATGGCGAATCTTAAAGTAAACAAAACCCAGTTCATTCCTATAATAGAAACAGCAACTTTATCGCCCAAACCTTCATTTCCTATGCAACTTCACACACACACGCATAAACTTTTTCATTCATAACGTTAGTGCGACAGTAACCGGAAAGCGAGCCCGCGTCGCGTTCCACAGTTTCTCAACATGCGATGCCAACGCCCCCGCACGCCCCGGAATCGGTCTGACCCCGCCACACGTCGGCACATTAAAATCACGGCGCGGAGTCGAACATGCCCCGCCACGTATCGCGCCATAAAGATAAAGCAAGAGGGGTGTGAGCCGCTCGCAATTATTTATTTCGATGCTTGGGTGCGAGTTGGGGGCGGCAGCGGAGATGAAGTTTTAAGATTGGGATTCACATTCACTATACAACCGATTTCGATATCAAACAACACAATCAATTACAACTTAATCAATAGGAAGATTTAAAAATTATTGAACGATTATAGTGAACGAACAAAAAAGTGGGAATTTTTGGTGGAATTACTATTTTTTTTGTCCATTTTTCATAATTATTTTATTTTATTTCCTTCACTAGGTAAGTATTTTACCCAACGGCATATCTGCGTGTGGAATTATTATCTGTCCATAATTCCGCGCAAATAGGTATAATTTGTCACGAAAACTATTGTTATCGACAAACTTCTAGGTGCTAAAAGTGTAAAACGCTAAATCTAAACAAGAAAAGTAAAAAAAAGATGATCAAATCCAAAGTCACGATATTAAATAAATTTTCTTTTTGTTTACCTATGACCACTCACATTAATCCAATTACCATTCCATTTCGTTTAAAATATTATCATTTATCAGACGACTAGAAGAAAGAAATTCTCAATTCGACTGTATGTTTGTTTTTGTATGTATGTTAGGCGATTTCTCCGCCAATTACGATGCACGAATTATTTTGTTTGGTAGATCATACTTCAGAAGTAGTCCAATTTAAATGTTACAGAAATCGGCTGAATCATTTTTGAAAAATTACTACATCGACGAAACATTGATCCGTGCGAACTGTTCGAATCCTGTACACGTCTGAAATTAGTGATGCTATTTTTGGCCAAAAAAAAAAAATCATATCTGTAAACGAAAACCGGTTTACTCTTTCAACTTGCACCAAACAATAAGTGCCGGAAAAAAGCGAACGGTAAATTTGAGGTCATAAATTACGTTTACATTCTTATCTTGCCGCGTATATTTGTTTACATCGTCTGAAAGGAGCTGATTTACAGCGAACAAGTTTGAGAACCAGGTGGGTAATTAATAATTTGAAGAATTCAGTATTTTGGTTAGAACTAGGGGGCGTGGAGCTATGACATTTGAAAGGTATAGATTTATTGTAACTGAGTTTTATTTAAAAAGTAGGAAGTTGGTTCAGATGCAGTACCTATAAAATATAATTAGCAAAATGTAGCATTCCATAGCCAAATACACGTAGAAGCAGCAGATTAACGATACGTTGAAGATTTTATCTATGTCTGAGGAAAGGTCGTATGTTGTTTTACACCTCTAGCTATGGTGAAATTCTACAGTTTAAAAAAAAAATGTTTGTATGGAAAATTAACGTTGGTCAGGTTAGCAAGTAGTATAACTATTATAAATACGTACTAGACTCATAGAAGACCTACGCTGCCGTAGCACAGAAATTCCTAGAGAATATTCCATGGCGATACGAAATAATACTATTTCAAGAAAAACGAAGCTGCACCAGCTTTTCTATTTCGTTTATCGGAATTGTCTCCGTCGGTCCAGCAATTGCTCGGGAACCGATTCTATTCTATTGCCACAGACGTTCTGTTGCTTAGCACAATTATGACTTTACCACTGAGATTTTACGGGAAACAGGTATTTTTTATTTCTTAAAGGTTTGCGTTTTACTACATATTGCCTGATGTTAAGCAGATATCTAAGGTGTAGCACGCTTACCTAGAAGATACCTATTTACTCGGGATTTGAAGACACCCACGTTGTACCTAAGTGGGAAGACAGACCCAGGCAAAGCGTAAAAGCGCAAAGAGGTAAAAATTAAACTGGACTCAAAAAATAAAATAATTGTTTAAAAATGCGGTTTCCTTAAATTTTTGTACCGGGGACATAGCACGCATGGGTCGAAAGGTAGCCTGCCTACTATACATAGCTAAATCCTTATCCTTACTTTATTAATATTATAAATGCGAAAGTAACTCTGTCTGTCTGTCTGTCTGTCGCGCTTTCACGCTAAAACTACTGAACCGATTTGAATGAAATTTGGTACACAGATAGTCTAGAGCCTGAGAAAGGACATAGGCTACTTTTTGATTCGAAAAAATAGTTTTAAAGGGTTGAAAACGGGGGATGAAAACGCATTGGCTAGAATCTTAGAAGAAAAAACTTATTTTCTACCATGACAAATGGTAATTTGCATCTTGACTTTCCAAATTACATTCTCTATGCCCAATGCCCATTCAAGGCTGCTCGAGTTGCAAACGTCAAAGTCAATCAATCTTTTCATGTAAAATTAAGAGAAGGTTACATGTATTTTTTCAGTTTAATTACGTAGTTTTCATTCTAATAGGTATGCCTACAAAACGCAAATCGAATCTAACGCGTAGTTCTAGCGGAGCTCGCGTAAAGAAAATTGCTAGAAGCCAAGAGTCTGAAGAGCACACTTAAATGCGTTCGACATTAGATGCCGAGCGCCACGCATCTCAAAGAGCTGCTGAGACTCAAGAGCGAAACCAAGCGCGTCAAATTTTAGATGCTGAGCGTCACGCAGCTCAGAGAGTTGCTGAGACTGAAGTTGAAAGTCAAGCGCGGCGACTTTTAGATGCTGAGCATCACGCAGCGCAAATAACTGCTGAGACTCAAGAGCAAAAAACCAAGCACGTCGAATTTTAGATGCTGAGCGTCACGCAGCTCAGGGAGCTGCTGAGACTTAAGGAGAAAGTCAAGCGCAGCGACTTTTAGATGCCGAGCATCACGCAGCGCAAAGAACTGCTGAGACTCAAGAGCTAAACCAAGCGCGTCGAATTTTAGATGCTAAGCATTAGACGTTTAGCAAAAAATTGCATAGTTCCTGTAGGACAGGACAAAAACTATCGAAAGCAAAACTGTCGCCACTATCACAAAGACGCTAAGTGATTAATTAGCTCTGTGGATTAATTCCTCTATTACACTTAACGAAACGTCACAGCGAAACGTAATTAGATGACAAGTGACATTGTCTGCAGACTTTTATAAATCACAGGTAGCATGGCAAGGGGACAAATCGTTTTTCCACCATTATATTCCCTTGAAGAAGAAATAAAGTATGGATTGAAAATGACAACTGACATTAAAATTGGATAAAATGTTTTATTCCCTCTGCATGCTACATGTTACTATGACGTTTAATAACAGGCCGTAATTTTGTCTGACATTAAAAATATTTTTAAATTTTCTATCATTAGAGGTTTAACATGTTTCTTTATTCTACCTTTATGGTACAGAATCATCATACTTTAATATTATCAATCCGAAAAGTTTGTTGGTTTGTTCCTCTTTGACGCAGCAACGGAGCAAAAGATTGAATTGATATTTGGTATAGATACCTATGGTTTAAAAGACAGAAAGTGATAACAGGATACTTTTGTATCCCGAGAAAATTCGTGATTCCCATGGGATAGGACAATAACTGTTTCTCAGCAATGGAGCAACGGATTGACTTGATTTTTGGGGTGGGCATAGTTTGGAAGACGGAAAGTGACATAGGATACTTTCCTTTCCGAAAAAATTGCGGTTCCCGTAGGATAAGACAATAACTTTTTCTCAGCAACGGAGCAACGGATTGCCTTGACTTATTGCATGAATATAGTTTGAAAGACGAAAAGTGACAAAGGCCACTTTTTATCCCAAAAACTTTAACAGTTCCCGTAGGATAGGATGAAAAGTAAGCGAGCGGGCCACGGTAGCAGCCGTCTAAGCGCCAGAAATAACCTGTCATTTCAAGTTTAGGACGTTCCTACAATTTTCGCACTCCTTCGCGGCACTCAACAGCGCTAGCCCAGACTCGGGCTCCATAACGGATCTTGCGCTCCCGCCATAATGACGGTGTGTTTCGGAGCACAAAACACATCGTCATCCACCACTCGGGAGTAACCAGCACTGAGCGTCGGACAGCATTCCAACGTCCTGATCCCAGTGCAACGGGTCAGCCTGCCTCTTCAACTGCAGAGGGCAGTGAGAACGGCCATCGCGATACCGACACTTCTCTTCCCCTGCAGTCCCACTGCGTCTTCCAACAGGTTGACGGCCTAGCGGAAGGTAGGGTAGGTGGCGGCACCCACACAACCAGTTCCATCCCACCGCAGCCTCTAATCCTCGGCTGCAGCGTCGCAAGAGCGGCACTGCAGCCCGCCTCAGAAGCAACACTCCTCATAAGGCAGGCAACCTACCGGCCATCCTCTCAGCTGCTTTAGTTAAAAGCGGCTGCACTACGAGTGCCGGCCTCTAAGCTGCCTTGGGGGAAAGACCCAAAGAAGAGGGAGACTTCGAGCGCCGCCTTTTCAGCTGCCTTGGACCTCCCCCGCCACGTCAAGGCGGGAATACACAGGGGGGTTGTATATACACTCCAACCGTAACTTAACCAACAAAAGCATTCCTCTAAGGTATTTTGATGTTTGTCGCTTAGGTTAGGTTTCGCAGCCGACATAAACATTAGCCAAAATCAAAATATAACGCGGGCGAAGCCGCGGGTAAAAGCTAGTAGTATATATTATACATAGTTTTTTTTCTCTAATAACTACCACTAAATACAAGACTTATATAATCTAAAACTAAATAAACTACTACTCCTACATAACAAACAATTGGATCATCCAGAGACCCTTGAAGGTCTAAAGATAATCCAAATGCTCAAGCCCACTGCCAGTTGGTTGCGTGCCCAGCATGCTGGCTGCATTGCCACGCTGAATGGCAATGCTTACCTATATATGCGTTGAACCAAATAAATACCAGTATTTTGGTCACGCGGCGCCTCCTCCAGACGCTCAGAAAGACTTTTGAAAACAACTTTATTATTACCTCGTGTTTCTCAGGTAAATGAATTTTTGTTAATTCTTTTGAGAAATTAAATGTCTTAAAACAGAATAATCTCGAGTGGAGACCGAGCACTAGCAAGCGCAGCGTGGTACGTGCACCCACAGAATGGACAGATGACCTCAGGATTGGTCTTATTGTGATGCCGCCACACTCTCCACGAGGCGACACGAGCACCGCTTCTGTAGCTAATTTCACATCGCCGACTTGTATACTTGTAAACGATGTGAAGTTAGCTACAGCAGGGGTGCTCGTGTCGCCTCGTGGAGAATGTGGCTGCCTGGCTGCACCATTGGAGATGTATAGGGGAGACCTTCTAAGTCTGTCAGAGGATATCGATGAACTTTTTAAACTAACCCGCAACTGAGACAGATTTCTGAATACGGCTCTACCGCCATTTGAAGATTGGCCTATGTTCAACAATGGACTGTTAAATCCAAAAAATACAGTGTTAAAAGAAAGCAGATTTGCCAATAAACGAGATAGATATACATTTTCTTCTCATTTAGCGTGCCGGCCGCATCTGTTGCGGGTTTTAAGGGTCTTATCGCGCATTAAAACTACTTAGGTAAATACCTACAACCGGTAACTGTCTACGAGTATCTAGGTCGTCAATGGCATTCAGGTTTGAAATATCTTTGGTTCTGAAGTATTTTCAACCTCGATTCAGGTCGACCATCGTTGAACGTATACTACTCAGTCATAGGCAGACCAGTATTGAACATAGGCCTCCCGTTTATATCGCGAATAATACCAATCTTACCTCTAAACATTAGCTTGTACTGTACTGTCCCTGCATCAGCGGTACAATCGCAGTTTTATTGTCATTATTAGTAGATATTTCTGTATTCCGACATGCGGAGGCCGTTTTCCAAAGTCCACAGGAAGAATGGTATGGCCTTATTTATTTTATTGGAATTCCTTGCGAGAAAGGATTTCCAGCTCCCATAAGCTTACATATGCGGCAGTTTCTTAAGAGCTGGCTTGAATATGCCCCATTGGGCTTCCGACGAATGAATAGCTACAGATAGGTAATTGCATACATTTCGCGTGTTTGAAGAACAAGAACAATTTGTTCAGGAGCAATTTTAGGATAGTACCTATCCCTGCTTCCTTGCTAATATTAGAAATCTGAAAGTACCTTTGTTCATTTAATGGTCTTTCCGCAACATTAGAGCAACTGATGGACATAATTTTTGGATACAGTTAAAACGCTAAAAGAAAAAGGCTAAAAGAAAGATACATAGGCTACTTTTTATCACTAAAAAATTAAAGGTTTCTGTGATATTGCACAAAATTTAAAATATTTTAGAGGGAGCAGCCGCGGCAATAGCTTAGTAGTTCAATACCTACACAATTGATTTTTACAGTGATCTGAATATTCGGATACTTAGGTATTATGACGGAGTTATCTCCACAAGGTTTGACCACTTTTTGAGGGCCTTTTGGGTCCCTGGCCTGGCCTTGCTAGCTTCTGCAAGAGCTTGAGTTTTTGAGCATAATAAACAAACAGATAAACCATATCATAAATCGACGACCCTAGTGGTGTAGTATATCTGCCTTTAAAGCATGTCTAGAATGTGTACGTCGACACCAGGCACTAGCCCAGTTCGGCAACAATCTATTTTGTACATTTTGTTATGCAAGATCATAACTAAAATTGTACGTAAAATTTGTAAACTATAGATTAATACAGTTTTATTTATTTATTTAGTAAGTTAATGTAAGTAGTTTTTAGTAAAGCGGTTACCATTTTTTTTGAGTGATTTTCAGCACGAATCTATTGACGCATCTCTCCCTGAAGTCTTTTCATCTCAAAGCTTAAAATAGGATGGAAAGAAATAATTCCTAAAGATGGTTCTGGAAGGAAATTGGTCGGTTTACTTGGCACCGACTGCGGCTGTTTTGTTTTATTCGCTTTTGGGTATTGTAGCTTTGTATAATGGTAAAAGGAATTTGCGTTAGGCATAAGTAAATGGCATTTCGATTTATTCGTTTATTTTTAGCCAAGCTACAAAAAAGAAGGGGTTCTTGTTCATTATATTTTTTTGCTGATGGCTGACGTAAAAACAGGTTGAATCTTTATGACAGTACCTATGACTTTTGTTTTAGATCTTCAGTTGTGTGATTTTGGTTTAGATCTTTCGTTAGCATGATTTTTTACCAATGTGTGCGTGTGTATTCTGAAAATTGAGTTTGAATTAAGGCTTTGGGTTTTTTTGTAAAGAAAATCTGTTTTATTTTCTATTTTAGAGTTTATCTCATTTTATTTGTTGTTCTTACAAATGACCACAATGACATAATAGTAATTCGACATAAACTCACACAATTCGTACTCGTAATTGGAAAACTGACACATTATTATCTATAATTACTTTTCGCAAAAAATGGCAAAATCGCCTTCCATCGTGTACAAAATTCAAATATTTCGCTCGAATTGTTTACATTACTGTTGATTTTTCGAAAACGGCTCAGCCAATTTCTGTAAAATTTAAATGGGACTACCTCGGGAGTATACCCTTTTGAAAATTCGAACTAAAATATTTTTTCGGTTCGGTTCACAATTGGCGAAAATATCGATGAACATACACAAAAAAAAAATACATACAGAAGAACATAGAACCTCCTCCTTTTTGGAAGTCGGTTAAAAAGAAACTTCTTGTTCATAGAAGTTGATTAAATGGGTCATTGGGACAAAAATAGTACTCTCCCGGATATATAGTCATCTAGAAAGGAAATCTCTCAATACAAAAAACATTTTCCTCTTAAAAGCCTTTATCGAATATTTTCCAAATATGATTGCAACAATACTTAGGAAATTCGACGTCTGCGTCAATCATTATCTCTGCAAACGATGATTGACGCTCGATGAAATATTAACAGCAAATGCGTCAAAATACCCCGGGAGAAGGGAAAGCTGTGCAGAATGGGGAAATATGGCTAAATTGGACGATCATGATTGACAGTCTTTAAAATGCCATAAAGTAAGAGAGAGACACGAACAGACAATACATGTGAAATGTGAAACAAGTTTTTTTTGAAACGGATTTGATTGTTATTTTTAAACATTCGCATTTTGAGCACAGTATTCTTGTAACTAGTCCCGTAGACGTCTCTTGATTAGTCCCGTAGTAGGTACACGGGACTTATCACGCACTGAAAATGGAACATAAATGAATACTTCACTATATTGGTATAGTGCTTCGATTGAGTTGCATCGATAGTGGTAACAGGTACAGTCATCACATGACTTACAATACAATGACCTGTGACCACGATCGATGCAACTTATAATATACATATATCTCGTATTGGCACGATTAGCCCCGTAGTATAAAAAGATAAGGATAGATTCGCAATACGGTGGTATTTTTCGATAATTTTATTAATTCACCAACCAAATTGGACCAGCGAGGGAATATTTTCAGTGTACAAAACGCAAGCGCTCTCCGGATAGCTGATTTGCCAATTATAATAGGCAAAGTTATAGTAGTAGTGCGAGTAAATTAGGCTATAGCCTAATTTAGCGGCAGATCCTAAAAGGGTGGCAAAATTTGGACCATTCGTTGTTAATTATTTTGACAAAAATTATAGATTTGTTCTATACAGGGTTATCTGCTTGCCTTGTACTAAGCCGAAAGATGGTAATTAAGAAATTCTTTTGATCAACAACTTTTACTTTGGGGTTACCCGAAATTCGAGAAATAAATCAGCTACCCCTTACAAAGATGCAACTCGGGATCGACAAAATGTATAAGAAATATAGCAAGTTCAGGGAAAAACAAATATACCTACAAAAAAATAAACTGTACTACTAGGTAGCTTTCAGCTGAGTTGTGCTAAAACACAATTACATCAACTGTTATTTATTTTTGACTTTCTTCTAAGAAATTATTTTAATGACCTTATTCCCAAAAATAACTGAGGTTGTCACATCAAAGTAAATTAAATGTTTTCCTGTAACTCTTTGACAAATCACTTATCAGTAAAAGCTGTTATTATGTATATTTTTCGGGGAAATAAAAAGCTTAATCGTCAAAAACAAGTTGAAAGCTTTCCAGTTTGAGTGATTTTGATTGACTTTTCCATAAAAATGATTTTCACTTTTCATAAATCTATACCAATATTATAAAGAGGAAAGATTTGATTTTTTGTTTGTTTGCATTGAATAGGCTCCGAAATTTTTTCACTGTTGGGAAGCTACACAATCACCGGGTGTCATAGGCTATATTATATTTTTTTTAAATTAGGGAGGCTGCTAGTTCTGAATAAACTGGCTTTCAAGGGGCAGTTTCATTAAGTTTTATATTTGATGCTAGCCACTGATGGTAAATTATAATGTTATTTTCAATAACGAGAGGGAAAATTAAATAATATAGTACCCTGAGTAGCTTTGTTTATGATAGTACTTAATAATAATTGCAAACGGGTAAAATTTTATTCTCACTTAACGGAGTAACTATTCAATTCTTCAAGTAATACTATATTATATAATTCTGCTTGTCATTATAATCAACTTTCACTATGAGACCAACGAAATTACAAAAAAACAATTACGTACAAAAAGCTCACCAAACCTTGAAAACATAAATAAATGTGTTTGGTATTTACTCGTAGTTGCATTTTGACGATTATTACGAATACATATAAGGCCCAGATTCCGCCTACGCCAAGCGGAGTAGGGCTAGGCGCAACTAAACAGCATTGCAATTTATAATCTTACTGGTGACCCGCCCCTGCTTTGCACATGTGTATTATACATACAAACCTTCTTTGAATCACTCTGTCTTTAAAAAAACCGCATCAAAATCCGTTGCGTAGTTTTAAAGATATAAGCATACATAGGGACAGACAGACAGGGAAGCGACTTTGGTTTATACCTCTACTATGTGGTGATGCTTAGCGAATATGCCATATTCGCTATACATACAGCTCCGCTCTACGATATGTTTCTCGTTAAGCAAATATGCTATTTTGCAGTGGACTCACGAACTACAATGCTCCAGGGATTCTACGAGTATATACGAACTTCCAACTCGTCGGACGTATACCTATTTTCAGACTACTATTTTTTCTCGTATTTCATTTAAAATTATCCATTTCACGCAAAAATTTAATACTGGACACTCAGACCAAATAAAAAAATGAAGACAGAACGACGTGAACAGACAAATGAGGCCGGTTTTTTATGCATGTGGTGAGTGCGTTGGTGTTGCGCCGCCATAGTTCGACTGACGAGCCAAGGCGTAGTTTCTTTGTACGTGAATGTGTGTGTAATTGTGTCTGTACACGGCGAGGCGTAGTTTTGATGGCCTCATTTGTTTGTTCACAACCTTCTGTCTGAGACTGGACATGGCAATTTTAATTTTTATTTTATACTGTTTTTAGTATTTGTTGTTATAGCAGCAACGGAAATACATCAACTGTGAAAATTTCAGCTGCTTAGCTATCTTGGTTCATGAGATACAGCCCGGTGACAAACAGACAGACGGACAGACGGACAGACGTACATCGAAGTCTTAGTTCTTTGTAGTTCATAGTTCTTTAATTCGACAAATGGGTGTCAGAGACACACTTTTGAATAGTCAACAAAATCTACACAATGGTAAAGACTTTACAAGAAATCAATTACTTACATAAATAAATCATCCATTTCAAACTAATTCACACTCCACAATTAATTAAATCACATTTAGTAATAGGGTCCCGTTTTTACCCTTTGGGTATGGAACCCCAAAAATGGCGTATGGTTTTTGAACTGTCACTGTCAAAGTTCCGTATAGGTACGTTCCTAGGCATTCGAACTTGAAAAATAATACCCTAGTTGGCTTCTCTCCGGTCCGCTTTCGTAGAGTATGGGCATAAGTTACCTTTTATTACGAGTGGGCCATGTCACACTCGGCCATCCGTCTCCCGTTTCATAAAACGGCGCTGCATGTGCCGCAGTATTGCAAACGTGACTGCCCCTGCAAGGGGCAATATCTACGATATGGGGCTATTGTTTTGTAATATCCTTGTGTAGGAGTATAAATGTATACCTTTAGCTTTTAACTACCTCATAGCGTGGTGTTCCTATGCAATTGCCGAAGTTTTATCAAAGAAGAAAGAAAAATTCAAAAAAGTAATCAAGGGCGGCCTCAACGGGAGTCATTACTAAGCAATAGGTACATTATTTATTTATTTATAGGCGAGCAGTGTACTCTGATGTGCCTATATCAATCAGAGTCGAATAAATGTAGTATTTATCCGTCAAAGAATGTTTTTCCTTCTTTATCCAAAAGTCCAGGCTATTCTTAAATGTGTTTGTAGTTCTTGCTTTACATCCTCAGGCAACCTATTCCAATTGTGGACAACTTTATTGGAGAGGATGTGTTGTACAGTGTTGGTTTGTGATGGTGTATGCTGCAAGATACATTTATGGCGTCTGCTGTCACGTATATTTTCCTTCAAGGTGTACCTGTCGTGAATATCCAGAAGATTATAGAAGCCATTAAGAATCTTGAAGGTCTCAGTCAGGTCTTCAAGCAATCCATTAGGCCTCCATTAGGCATTAGGAGTAATTTTAAAGGTACCATATTAAATTTAATAACAAATTATAATAGTCTTGTTGAAATAGGCTTCTCTTTTTCAAATGCATATAGTGAAAAAGAAACAGGAACATTTTAAATTGCTATTAAAATTACGACGACACTTTAAAAATTGGGCCATTGTGTACCTACTCAGAGCCCTTTGTCTAGGTTTTGAGTAGTTTACTTAAAACTATCGCGTCCGCGTGTGGCTCCATACATGTAAGTTAGTTCTTCTGCGTTACCGCCAGGGGCGCTGTACAAAAATGTATAGAGCCATACGGAAACAGCTGTAGTTTCAATTTACGTGTAAACCTGTACTATAACCCCTTTGGTTGTCTCACCGTTCAGCCATCTCTGAGGTCGCTTAAAAACTCTGACACCAAGGCTAGCCATTCGGTCTATACAAACTTAGTTTATTACTCTTGTAAGCTACTTTTTATTACAAGTGAACTATGTTGCATTCGTTCATTTGTCTCCCGTTTCATAAAACAGCTGCATAAAGGCGACTGCGCGCCGCCTGCAAAGGCAATATCTACGTAACGATAGAAGAATCATCAAAATTCACCTAGAAAATTCCGAGTAACAAAGAAAAAAAACAGTTGAATTGAGACAATCTCTTTTTTAAGGTCGGGTAGTTAAACTGTGAAGTATTATGTACTAGTACTGTAGGTGTAACAGCCTTTTTAATAGTCCACTGTAGGACGTAGACTTACCCACGAAGGGTGATTGGGCCATATCCACCACGCTGGCCCAGTGCGTGTTGGTGGATTCACATCCGCCATCGAATTTCTTCTCCGGACGTATGCAGGTTGCCTCATGATGTTTTCCTTCAGCGAAAAGCCAGTGGTATTAGATTCCATACATAAATTCTAAGGAAATAATTGGTACGGGACCGGGATTTGAACCTACGACCCAACGATTGTAAAGCAGGTGTCATTACCACTAGACCACCACGACTTCTCAATAACAATTATCTAAGTATGTATTAGTACCTATTTTTAAAGTCGTTTATGAAAAAAAAAAAGTCATACGAGCCACAGTCACGATGAGTTGTAATTGCTAAGTGTGTTCTCCGATCCAAAATATATCCGTACTAGCCGTTGTTTGACTACGCCGAATAATAACAAACACCTAGGCAAGGTAAAGGTGAACGAAAATTTAGGAGAAATTAATGCCTTAGGCAAACCGCATCTCTGTTTATCAAGAAGGATGTGGTTCAAAGCGAACACAACATAAATAAAGAAAAATTGTTGATGAATTGTGTTAAAGATGACAGCGAGAGATAGGAGTTAATGATGAGCTTGACGTATAATAGAGTGAAGTAGCGAAAGGAAACGTGCTGTGCCGACCCCACCTAGTGGGTAAAGGGCAAGAAAATGATGAAAATAAAAAGCTTATAATATTAATTTAAATTTCGAAATAACCAATTGATTACCACCCACGTGTTACTTTCGCAAAACAAAATCAAGGTTATAAAATCAAAGCAAACTATTAATTTCTCCGCTTTAATGTGTTAAACTAACTACCAACAACTTGGTAGCAAAACTTAAGCACTATTTCACAATTTTATGTACAAAATACAAAGTCAAACGAACGATAGAGTTCTAAGAGCTCAAACAAGGCTAATATAGAGCCGCTAAGCAAACGTAGAGTATGCACGGCGTCGTAAAGTGCGTCGTAATGTAGCGTATTGTATGGCTGGAACAGTCACTGACGGTCGTAAAGAACTCTACCAAAGCTCTATAAAGACCCTATCTACTTGGACATGCAGTTTGTACTGAGTTTTCCGCCATAGTTACGGTCAATTCTCCTTGAAATTAAACTGACAAACGAGAAAATTATAATACGAGGTATTTACTTAATAAAACTACATTATACATATACCTGCAATATGTTTTAACTGATAAGTAAATAAATAAACTTTGAATAATGTGACAATTTTCGTTAAAACATGTTATTATTTTATATCACATACATGTTATGTAATTTGTACGCATGACGGCCCCCTGCAAACTTTATTTAGCTGTTCAATATTTATTGACTAGTGATAACATACTGCTAATAATTATAAAATAAATAATAGTGAATAAATTATTAAAAATAGTCGGTTAACACATTTCGGGGAGGTTGTGTAGAAGTAGTGATGATCATAAATGGAATCAAAAAGTTAAAGCCTTATTTTTTTGAAATTGTCTTTTGTCTCATACTCATCCGTCGTAACATATTTAGCACAATACTCGTATGTCAAAAGCACACAATAAATTCTCAGGCATATTCAAAATGATTCCGCAAAGGATTTCCGAAGCTGGTTTTCGATCTCGGCTTCAAAGCTTTGATACGAGAACATCCTGTGTATCGACGATGAGGAGTAATATGAAAATTAATATATTTTAAGAAATAGCGTAGGTAGGTACTTACTAATAAAATATACTTACCTAAGCGTTAATCTCGTAAAAATGTTTGTAAAACAAAGTACCTTGTTATCTCTTCAAGTATGTATTTAATAAAACATGTTTATATGAAATGAAATGAAATGAAATGAAATGAAATGAAATAATTTATTGTCATAATAGTACATTGAAAAGAATCAAGTAAATAAAATGAAATGCTCATCAATGTCCCTATTAATGGACTCGTCCAACAAAAATATCACAACACAATTAAATAAACCAATTCCATAATTAAATAATAATGATTCAATCAATAAAAATTGAAATAAAAACCATGTTCCAAAACTAATCTAATGTCTCAGTCAGAAAGGGACAATATTCTGAATGTAGGTATGAAATATATTACGGTCTACCCACAAGTGTTCTACCGCACATAGAATAGTGGGTAGTATGACTGTGTTGTACCTTGTACAGTCATACCTAAGCAATAATGTAAATTTTAAATTAATGACTAAAAATTAAAATTATAAATCCTGCTGTATAGGGGCTTCGTTAATAAACAATATAAATACGTCACACATAAAAACTAAATTTAAAATCTTATAAAAAACAATTTATATAATAAAATGGTTACATGTATTGGTGATCAGCTGTATAGGGGCCTCGTTAAAAACATTTTTAGGTCATACCTAACCAAAAATTTAAAACACAGTTACATTAAATTATAGCCATGCAAAAAAAAAAAAAAAATAATAATGTATGTAATAATGTATGTATGTATGTAGTATATATCAGTCTCTGGCAGCCATATCATATGCTTCGCTTAGTTGGGGGTAAGACACCGTGTGTAAAATATTTCCTCGAATACTAATACTTAACACTTGAATTGAAATTAACATTAATGAAAAAACACTAAATCATGAATTGTTTATTTCGTAAAAAGACATTGCAATTCAGGCCGTTATTTACTTTAGACCTTATCTATTTATTTTCCCACTACAACAACAAGTATTCAAGGATTTCATTCGTTGCTTTGCGCCGCAATATTTGTGGATATTTCTCGGATTTTTCGGCTCACTGTGCGGATAATATGCTTCTAGAGAATTGGGATTTTGGGACAAACGCTTCGTGCTGGAGCCAAAACCTTTTTGTACCATAAATTATTAAGATAAGAAACAGGAATTTGCTGGGAAAGTCTGTGAGTAAATAAAACAATTTTTTGATGGACATCGGGCTTCAGACCAAATAAAAAAATCAAGACAGAACGTCGTGAACAGACAAGTGAGGCCAGCTTTTAGGGTTCCACACCCAAAACGGGACCCTATGACTACTAAGACTCCGATGTCCGTCTGTCTGTCTGTGACCAGACTGTATCGTATAAACTGTGATAGCTAGACAGCTGAAATTTTCACAGATAATGTATTTCTGTTGACGCTATAACAAATACTAAAAATAATAAGGGGGCTCCCATACAAAAATCCTGATTTTTCGCTCGGTCTTAAAAACGATCACAGCTAGATGCTTGAATTATTCATAGATTATATAGTAAAATATTCATTTCAAAAACAAAAAAAGTAAATAGGAAAGGGGAAGAATAATGATATACACAAGAAACATGATTTTTTTAGCTCGAAATTAATAACGGTACCAGGAAGATGCTTAAATATTAGAAGATTAACCCCGTTAAAAAATAAATAATTAAAATAAAATATATTAAGAGCCTGGTTGGTCTGTAATTTTTCATACAAATGTATTACGCTGTTTTCTTCCTATAAAATACTCATAGAGCTTCAATTTTTTGTCATAAAATTAAATTTTACTGTTTAGACTACTCTGTCTTTTCTTTTTCTTGATAAATTAATTAGCAAGAAAAATATGACCCTTCAAAATCACAAAAAAATTCACCATTATTACTGACATCTTAAGAGACCTACCAGAAGAGACTAAATAATATCTAACAAAATATAAAATGACAGAATCATGAGCACATATTTTTTTTAAATTTTGACATAAAAAAGTACTTGATTGAAATAGTTTTTGAAGAAGAAAACAGCGTAATACGAAACGTTGTCTCGCCAAGTTTTTTGTAGGTATAAATCGCTCTGAGCTGCAATTGTCCCTATCGCACGATGCGGGGGTAGGGTCGAGGTAAGGGAGGTTCAAACCTATACGTACACAAGTACTAGGGATGTAGTAATAGTCGATATTTTTGTCGATGCTCTAGTGATGTCCATCGATATCGATGTTTATTAAAAATATTAGTTATTTTTTCCAATCTTATGATTTGACCGTAGTATGTTTGTTACTTTTGAATATAAGATTTTATCTATGGAATATAGACGTTTAGTTGCTACGACATATAGCAGCGATTATACAGAACATCGTGTTGTATCCGCATACATCTAAATGAGTTAGGCGCAGAATAACCAATTAGCGTAATGCCCAAGTAATCCGAGAAGGCTCAATTCTACGAAAGCATAATTCTATGAAGGCCCAATTCTCAAAATGGCAACATAATTTTGATTAGAAATTTTCTAAAAAAATCACACATATTAAATACATATAAGAGCTTACCGGTACCTAGAACAACCTCCTTTGGCGAGTTAAGTACATCATAACTTTTACTATGGGACCGACCAGAGCCGAATCCGCGAGAAATATCAACTATACCATAGAAAAAGTCCGTTGATAATGGACAAAGTGTATGGAACAGCTGGTTTTTATCGCCAATTCGGAGTTAGTTGCTCCCATAGTAAAAGTTGTTCTTTTTAAACCTATTAACTTTGCCCTAAAGAGGTGGTGCTTTAATTAAAGCACAGAATGCTCAATTCTCAAAATGGCATTCATTCTTAAAATTGAGCTTTCTTAGAACTGTGTGCCATTATTAGAATTCTGCGCCTAAAGCGAAATAATGGTTCTAATCAGGAAAATCACGTGCTCTCTAAAATTGTGTAATAACTGTAACGTATAAATATAATTATCCTTAGTCCATCTACCTAAGCGAAAAACATTCTATTAAATTATTCAAGTATCAAAGACTCAACTTTAAATAATTAAAAAACACATAATCAGTCACATTACAAACACAACAAAATAAATAAATCTAGATCTAATAAAATAAATAAGTTCTATGCTACGCTTGCCAGTATAGGTAGCGCCACACAAGTCGGCGGATGAGATGTTAGCCGCAGATGACACTTCGCCGTAATTCGCTAATTATTGCGCATGTGTGCACAATGCCGATGCCGCGTGGCGTAGTGGTAAGCACAGGAGTGCACGCGGGAGACATGAGGTTAGCGGGCGGGTGTGCCCCGGCGTCTTGTCTCTCAAACTCAATTCATATATTGCAACATATGAACATGCGGTTTTTAGTTAACATGTTTTGTATAGTTATACATATGACCCTATAAGGGTATGGCAATTTTATTATTTGTATTGGAACGATTTATTATTACGTTTTCTAGATTATCGTTAAAAAATTCGTCTAATGTATAATAGGATTTCGATAATAGGAAAATTTTTAGTTGTTTTATGAAACAGTTTTATCTATCGATATCTTTTAAATTATTTGGCAATTTACAAAATATTTTTATAGCCATAGAATTTGGGCTAGAACTGTGCATCTCTGGCTCCTGCGCATACCTATTTTTTGCCTTTTGCACAGCATTCTGCGCCTAACTTTTCATCCGCCGACTTGTGTGGCGCGGATCGTAGGTGAGATCCATTCGAGAAAACAGCCCCATCGGCTATCCGTCCATTGAACTACGTGCCTTGCCCTCTGTCATTTTAACTTGCCAATCCACTGAGTTTTGCTGAAAAGTTCAAATACTTAGAAGTGTTTCAATCAGTTTGTCTCTACCTATTTTGTAGATATTCTAGCCTGTATTTCTATGGTGTGTGCCCTATTCACTGCTGCTTTAATTTGCTAATTGCTATAACTTTTTTTTAACGTATTTAAATTAGAACCAAAGTATGACAAGCAGTTCTTCAAACAGTAAGCCTAGCATCTGATCTGTTTAATTGAATTCTCAATTCAATTAAACAGATGCGAGGTACGAGTACATGTCGCTGTGATGCGCTAATTATTGTGCATATGTGCACCATGCCGACACCGCGTGGCCTAGTGGAGTGCACGGACGCAGGGAGCGCGCGGGAGGCATGAGTTTGACGGGCGAGTGTGCCCCTTTCTGGCTCCCGCGCATACCTATATTTTGCCTTTTGCGCAGCGTTCTGCGCCCAAGTTTCCATCCGCCGACTTGTGTGGCGCGGATTATACGTGAGATTCATTCGAGAAAACAGCCCCATTGGCTATCCGTTCATTGAACTATGTGCCTTGCCCTCTGTCATTTTAACTTGCCAATCCACTGAATTTGGAGAGAGCTGAAAAGTTCAATTAGAAGTGCTTTAAATGCTTTAATCAGTACATATCTACCTACTTTGTAGATGTTCCATCCTGTATTACCTACTATGGTGTGTGTCCTACCCACTGCTGCTTTAATTTGCTGATTGTTTTAGTTTTTTTAAACGTGTTTAAAGTATTAGCAAGGTATGACAAGCCGTTCTCTAAACAGTAAACCTCGCATCTGTTTTATTGAATCCTCTATTATTTTTTATACTATGGAACTAATAGCGGAATGAAAATATGGTACGAGTAGGTACCATATAAAAGGCAAGAAGTTTTAGATGTGCAGGTATACAGTAATATAACGAGACCCTATTACTAAGACTCCTCTGTCCGTCTGTCTGTTGGTCACTTGGCTGTACCTATCTCATGAACCGTAATAGCTAAACAGTTAAAATTTGCACAGATGATGTATTTATGTTTCCATTATAACAACAAATACTTACTAAAAATAGAATGAAATAAATATCGACTTCAACTGTGCACAGAATTCGCGCGGATCGATGTAGCATTTTTCACATTATTGTTGATTTATCAAATATGGCTCAGCCGATTTCAAGAAAATTTAAATGGGACCAACTTCGACGTATACCCTTTCCAAAAAAAAAAATACGCGTCAAATTGCGTACCTCCTCCGTTTCATCAGTCAAACTATAGAATAAAATAAATATTTATTCATACAACAGATGTGAGTTTTTGCACGATAATTATTAATAATCACAACAGGTAGACGCTTGACATATTCTCAGAGTATTTAGTGATATAATACATCAATTTAAAAAACAAATAATTGAAAAACGACTACATATTTAGCTCCCATACGGTACGAACCCTTTCAAGCGCGAGTCCATATTTATTTTAGTTTGTAGAAGAACTATGTTAGATATTTAAATAAAAAATAATTAACTTAAAATTAGAAAGAAGTAATTTCAGTCCAAATATATAATGTAAACTGCAACGCCTACAGAAATCAAATAGCCAAATTGCTACTTTTACTCCCTGCTTTGGGTTCAAGATCAATTGTATATGATGTTAGTTGGGTACATTTTATGTTTTTGTACAACAATAATAAAATAATTTGAAAGAAAATAAATAAGCCTATAAAAAAATAACCTATGTCACAAATAATGTAGCTTCCTAATGGCAGAAAAATAAATAATCATTGGCAGGATTATTTTTGTTTGCTTTCCGCCTTACCTTCTAGGAAACTAGATTATACGTAGAATACGCGTAAGAAAGCTCTACGTACGGCCAAAATCAGGAACAAATTCTATGCTGCCAGGGAATACGGAATGCTAGTGAAATAACGTACGAGGCGCCACGACTCGCGCGCAGAGTTATCTTGTGCGCACTCTACGTAATATCATATTTTGCTACAATTCAAAATCAAACTTCGGTCGGCCACGCTGGTTCTTTGAGGCGCGGGCGGGGTGCGGGGACAGTTCGAGCGCAGTCCGCACACAAATACAATTGCATCACACACACATTGAAGCTCCCTGGTTTGGGCGCATCGCGACGGCTATAGTTTAGTTCAAATACCTATTTCTCAATTTCTTCGTCACTAGGCTACGCTCTTAAGGGGGCATCCATACGGTACCCTTCGTGCTCGAGCCTAACTCGCACTTGGCCGATTATTTTATCATAACAATATAGTTGCGCCCGCGCGCAATGCAGTAACAACACAGTATG
This sequence comes from Hypomecis atomaria, assembly GCA_964007245.1. Taxonomy (NCBI): domain Eukaryota; kingdom Metazoa; phylum Arthropoda; class Insecta; order Lepidoptera; family Geometridae; genus Hypomecis; species Hypomecis atomaria. Next base: position 2,933,335 of record OZ023294.1, on the reverse strand, counting down.
ATTGACATTAAAAGTAGATGAAATGGTTTAGTCGTTTTGTTTTTTGCATGAGGTTCTGATGTTCAAAGAATAATAGTAAAGTCTTACCTAATTAAGTTTAACGCTTAACGCTCGATCAGCGGTATTATACTAACTCTGCAACTGAGTCTTCAAGCAAATATCTACAGAGCCACAGTTCCTAAGTCAAAGTAGTAAAAAAATGTCCGAGCGTCGTCATATATACCGACTTAGATATTAACATTAAATATTTCACTAAGTCCCGTTTTCTTGAATCTTGACGTTATGCCACCTAATTAGTGCTTGTAACCGAGCACGGCAACGCGCGACGTTGTAGACGGCTTGCAATCGCCTTACAACTAACTAAAAAGCCTGCCCACTACGTAGCTTGGGCAGGGGGTTTTGGCTCGGACACTTTTTTGCACGATTGTGACTCTTTAGATATTTGCTCGAAGAACTGAGTACAACCGTGACGCAGATAACACAGTCATTATATTGCGCCTCTAGCTTTATTTAACTGAATCGTGATCGAAGTTTTAAGTCGGTTTAGAAACTAGTACGAGAGTTAGCCACCCGGCTAACGAACTGATATCCTACTAGTATTATAAACGCGAAAGTTTGTAAGGATGGATTGATGGATGGATGGATGGATGGATGTATGGATGTTTGATACTCTTTCACGCAAAAACTACTGAACGGATTGAGATGAAACTTTGCAATAATATAGTTTATATATCAGAATAACACATAGGCTATAAATTATAATAATATTGCGTAAATTTTCCATAATATAACGATAAGTGTTAAGTAAGTACCTAGGAAAAATTCTGCCATCTGCGAGCTATTCTAGCGTGCGATCCAAGAAATGTCAAAAAAGAACTGTCGAATCGAGCTAATGTCAAATCGATTTTTTTTGTTTGTTTATTTTCTACCTCCTTTATTAAGGGTGGTAAGGTAGGGCCTCGAAATATGGTGCGGGCGAAGCCGCGGGCAAAAACTAGTACGAGTATAACGGAACGAGATAATTGTGTTATTTCTTATTTAGCACCAAACATGATCAAGTTTCCCGTTAACAAGGATTTTTACTTCTAGAACGACTCACTTCCAGTGTAATATAAACTTTTCTTCTATTATCTCAGAGTGCTTTTTTATTACTTGCAAGAAGGTTAAAGAAAGTTAGGAAAGTTAAGCTGCTAACAAACAACTTACTAAAGCAAGACACGCTCTGTTATAACTTTAAATTTCTTTTCACGGTAGGAATATCTCAAAAGACACACCTACTTATCTTGGAGAAAATGTTACTAGATCTTTAAAAACTATTTTGTACCAAGATTTTATTTGACCTTTTGCGCAAGTTTAGGGTTCCGTACCCGAAGAGTAAAAACGGGACCCTATTACTAAGACTTCGATGTCCGTCTGTCCGTCAGTCTGTCTGTCACCGGGCTGTATCTCATGAACCATGATAGCTAGGCAGCTGAAATTTTCACAGATGATGTATTTCTGTTGCCGCTATAACAACAAATACTAAAAACAGAATAAAATAAATACTTAAGGGGGGCTCCCATACAACAAACGTGATTTTTAAGAGTTTTTGCTCGCTATTAATAACGGCAAGAGGAATGGGGCTCCCATACGGTACGGAACCCTTCGTGCGCGAGTCCGACTCGCACTTGGCAGATTTTTTTACTACAGGACAAGTAGGAAGACCGTTTACACGTAACACACATTACCGCCCCTACACTGTCGATTTCTTTTCGATACGTACGAAGCGGTTTGACTCAACATTTCTGATTCGTACCGCATGGGAATGGAAAATTCTTCCTGCTTTCCTGTTTCCTAAGAGACATAATCTAATTGGAGATCCATAGGGGAGGCCTATGTCCAGCAGTGGACTTCTTATGGCTGATGGATGGATGGATGGATAATCTAATTCTTTTCAAGGTCAGAGTGAATAGGTATCTTCTAGGTCTGCGTGCTTCATCTTCGATCACAACGTCGCGACGTCAGGCGAGTTGGTGGTCAAACGCGGACTTATTTGCTTTAAAAAAAAGAACCTACTCCGTCTTGGGAGTAGGCATGGCTTTTGGGGGAGTCCCGCTGAAGAGCCGGTAGTAACCTTCTTACCCACTAAAAACCCTGGAGTGTTTCACCATTGCCTTTAGTTTTAGTATCGCAACTACTATATGAGATATACTCGTATGTAAAGGTTTGTACAATCGTTTTTATTTCAATAAAACAATAGATCGAGCGCTAGCAAAGATCTCCGTTTTACGAGTAGACACTGCAATTTTGCTCTCAATTGTCCAGATTTTTAACCGACTTCCAAAAAGGAGGAGTTTCTATGTTCGTGTGTACTTATGAATTTTTTTGGTGTTTGTTCATCGATAATTGCGCCAATTGTGTACCAAATCGAAAAATTCTTTTTTAGTTCGTGGGAGTCTGAAGGTTTCCCATTTAAAATTTTACAGAAATCGGCTGAGCCGTTTTTGATAAATCAACAATAAAGTAAACAATTCGAGCGATGTATTAGAATTGTGTACACAATGGAAGGCGGTTTTGCCATTTTTTGCGAAAAAATATTTATGGTTTTCGTCCACAAGTTGCAATTTTCAACGGACCTCGATAAAACTTGGTACCTACACAGGTTAGGCCTTTAATTGGCTTATACCACAAATCCCCTTAGAAGATCCCCTGCGAAGGGGATAAGTGGAATTTTTGTCCATTTATCCCCTGAGGTTTTGCGTAAGGGGATTTTTGGACTTTTTGTCCACTAATCCTTTGCCGCATTGCCGCAGGGGATTTTTGGACTAATGGTCTACAAATCCCCTTAATCAATATTTACACACTTTTGAAATAAAATACCAGAACTTTGTTAGGTAAACAATCGTAGCAATTTTTTTACCGTCGCCGATTTTTGATAGATTAATAGATATTTATTATATTTTGATTTATTATATAGACAAACAAACACAGGCAAAACAGAAAACAACAACTAAGATTAGAACTAAACTATTATGTTTTATTTTCGTCGTCATAATGGAGGTATTTCCTTCAGAATGGAGGGAAATTGCTGTCCCGCTATTTATCAGGCGATTTCGATAATATTTGGCAAGATTGTTTAGTATCTAAACCTCAAAAGAATGACAAGTAATAGAAGTATTGATAAATTTTACTTAAATAAAAACTACGTTACAGCTGTCTTATTCATATCTGGTTATACAGCATACGCGAGAGCGAGTGGAACACAAGAAAACGCAATGTCTGTCGCATACGTCAAAATCACCAGTTGGAATGTCAAAATGGTTAAAATTTGGTTACACTTGGTCATTTGTCTTTTTCCGAAATTTGAACCATCCAGTAAGAAGTTTCAAATCTCTGATCATTTTACCTTCCTACTTTTTATCTTTTTGTATTTGGACACCCGAGATAGCTCAATGCTAGTTTGTGAAACCCTTCGAATCTGTATGTGCATCTTTTTCTAACACCTTTTAAATTTCATATTTAAAATGGGACAAAGTGATGTATGTCTCTCGCTATTTTAGTACTGTTTCTATTATTTTAGTTCTTATTCTATAATCTAAACCTTAACTATAGTCTGACCGTTCAACTGAGTCTAAAACCCGTCCGTCCGTCCGGACTACGTCCGTTTAACTTAGTCCCAGTCCCCTTTGTAATCTGCCCCCGCACCCCTGTACCCGCGCAGGCGAGGCCTCAGTTAAACGGTCAGACTATAGATAAATATTAGGGGGACAAATTAGGGGAACATCTAACACACGGTCTCTGACCCCAAACTAAGCAAAACTTGTGATATGGCTGCCAGAGACTGATATACTACTTATACATATTTTAAATACATACTTATATAGATAGTACCTAAATAACACCCAGACACAGAGCAAACACCTATGTTCATCATACAAATTGTTTGCCCTGGCTGGGGATCGAACCCATGCCTCTTTGACCCAGAAGTCAGAGTCACTAACCACTGAGCCACCGAGGCAGTATATATATGAGAGTATGAACTAAATCGCTCAAGAGCGAGTAGAGATAACGGCTTATAAAGATTCAGTTAAAGAGATGTGTCGCGAGGTCTACTGTTCAGAGAACTACTATTAATAATCTAGCTTCAGTTAAGAAACAAAAATCATCTCCTTTATCAATGTTACTAAAACCTATTCACAGTTCAGTTATTTTCCATTATAATGAAGCTGAAATCCGTGCCCAGTGAATAGAACTAAAAAAGTTACCGAAACCGCCAAACCGAAAACTAATCAAGCCGAACATTTTTCGGTCTATAGCCGAAATAGCCAAAAGAGCCGAAAGTTAGCCAATCTCCAGTCCCTAGCCATTCATACGGAAACCGTGCATAAGATCGGTAAGTTATCGCGTTTTAGAAGCCTTTGAGCTGTATCCGGATTCGGAATATCAGTATCTACTTACTTTATTTGTAGCAAAATAACCTATTGGAGTATTTCTTTCAACGTATTTTAATGTTTGCACATGTTTATGCCTACGAAATAACGAATGATTTACAAATGCTTACTTACTGGTGACCAATTTAAAAAAAAGAGGTTCTCAATTCAACTGTATGTTTGCGACGCGGTTTCTCCGGCAAGTAGGTAGTGTTGTATGTTTTGTTCATTTTTTTTTTTTTAATTTTATTAAAATTGGCTGTGTCGTTTTTGAAAACTCAATAATAATGTGAAAATTACTACATCATCACTATCACTACATAGTATAAAACAGTCACTTCCCGCTGTACGTTACGTGGGGACGTATGCTAAAACCACGCAACGGATTTTGATGCGGTTTTTTATAGATAGAGTGATTCAAGGGGAAGGTTTATATGTATAATACACCTGTGCGAAGCCGGGGCGGTTCGCTAGTCGATAATATATTGATCAAGATTCAAGATTCAAGATTATTTATTTGTCAAAAAACATGGTAGGTAATGCAAACAACGTACAAAGTTGCATACAGATCTTTCAAGAGTTTAGAACGCATGTTCTTGCCGTCGTGGCGTACAAATCTCAAAAACAAAATTGCTAAATCTTGTACGTAATAGGTACAATTCATAAAAAATGTCAAATATCAAAATGTCAAATATAAATCCAAAAATGTCAGAGAGAAATAATATACCAATAAAGCTATACAATGTCAGAAAAATATTGTTGTCAGAATTAATCTGTGTTTAAAACATTTTTGTCACTTAAAAATTCCCATATTTCATAATAACATTTTTTGGCTAGCAAGCCCTTCAATTTATGTTTAAACATACCAATGTCTAAGTCTCTTATGTCTTTGGGAATTTTGGTATATATATGTATTATAGGGGCCATACATAAGATACTTTTTTTCATTAATGCAGTTTTAGCAGGTCGAGGGCAAAGTCTCATAGTCAGATCTGTGCGAACTATTCGAATTCTGTAAACGGTTGAAGCTAGTTGATCTATTTTTTGCGAAAAAATATTTATGCTAACGTTTTCCATGAAGAAATAATAACAAGATTACAAAAAGTCGATCCTTTACAAAGTGTGCAGGTTGCCTCACAACGTTTTCCTTCACCGAAAAGCCAGTGGTGTGAGATTCCGTACATAAATTTCAAAGAACTTATTGGTACGGCACCGTGATTTGAACCCACGGCCTCACGATTGTAGGGAGGGTGTCAATACCACGGCCACATTGAAGGCATTGTCGAAGCTAAAACTTCTCTTCACGGGAGGCAGCTGCTTATCCCACAAAAATTGGAATTGGATAGGCCAAGACGTTTCGATGGATACCGCCGACCACCAATTAGCTATACTCTTACTAATTGGCTGGAAATCAAAACTTAGTATAAAACAAAGTCGCTTCCAGCTCTGTTTGTCCCTATGTATGCTTATATCTTTAAAACTGTGCAACTGATTTTGATGCAGATTTTTAATAGATAGAGTGATTCAAGAGGAAGGTTTACTTGTATAATACATCTGTGCAAGCCGGGGCGGGTCACTAGTATTATATATAATTCACTCTAAAACAGTATTCATTGAATTCACTTCAAAAGTCCGAACACACAGTAAATAGTAACTCAGTTTAGTTTAAAAAAATACAGTAGGTACTTAAACCTATAGAGTCTTCGTCAACGAAGCTATTACTTACTAGACACATTACCTAAAATACAGGTCCCGTAATTCCCCTCGCTCCCTAAGGAGCTCTCCGCCCGTTAATGTCTGGCGCACGGTTCAGCGCGTCCCTAGAAATGGCTTAAGTTTTATCAAAATTGGTTACGAGTTAGAAAATTGTTATTAACTTACTGAAGCATGGGTATATTGAGCTGTTTTGTGAGATTAAGATAATCTCAATGACGGATGGAGACGGCAAAGTCATAACTTAGATTGGAGGGGTTGTTTCAAAGGGGTGTTTAAGTAATTAGTACAAGTAATATGCTCGGTGTCTCTGTGCGAGTTCGAATTAGAAATGAGGAGATCCGTAAACGAACCAAAGTTACCGACATAGCCCAGCGGGTTAGCAAATTAAAGTGGCAATGGGCAGGGCACATAGTCCGAAGAACGGATGGCCGATTGAATTCTCGAATGGAGAACACGGATCAGCAAGCGCAGCGTAGGACGTCCACCGACTAGGTGGACTGACGATATAAGAAAGATCGCAGGAACGCGCTGGATGCAGGCCGCTTTCCAACCGGCCGTATTGGAAATCCATGGGGGAGGCCTATGTCCAGCAGTGGACATCTTACGGCCGATGGATGGATGGATAAGAAATAGGTAGACATGTCGGAACTGCTGCTATCAAACTGACGTGGAGTGACGTGGAGCCAAACGCAGCAATGACAGATGGAGTAGGTATGTATAACACTTAAAACAAAAAAATGCCAAGACAATGATAAAATACCACATATTACTACTACAACATAATTATTGGGAGGAAGAAATTTTCTTTAAAAAGGGGGTAAATTTGCATTATGAACATGACCTGAAATCGGTCAAGTCCTGATATAGGCTGAGGAAGATTCAGTTAAACAGATGCAATGCCTACTTCTCGCAGAACTACTAGTTATATATATTAAAATATTAAAAGAATAAGTAAATATTTGTGTATTTGTAATTTATACGAAATAAGCATTGTGGGCATGCCCCAAGCATTCATGCTCGCCATCGAATGCTCCTTCTTGCGGCGGCATCATGTGTCGGGTCGTTCTCCTCCCTCAAATATGGTCGAGGAGAATGATGGCTGGCACATGTGTCATACTCGTGATCGGGTGCTGCTTGCGGGTCGCCGGTCTGCTCGTGGCATTCACGCAGTGCATTGACTAACTTAGGCAATTTCAAGTACCTACTAACTCTCTTTGTACAGTATAATCAATTAATTGTAAATTTTAGTTAACAAAGGGCACAGACCCTGGAGTCTGTGGTTAATAAATTATAATTTAAAAAAAACATGTGTAATCATTGTCTTTGTACAGTGGTACAGTGGGCTCCAAACTAAGTTAAGTGAAGTAGTGTTATTGTTGAAAACTCGTCAGATTGAGAAGACAACACACGAAATCATGCAGATTTCCGGCCTTCCCGTAACCCTATGATTTATGTATGAAATTCATACATATCTGGCGGTCCGTCGCAAAACAATGGGACCTCCAAGAGGCCTTAATTTATGCAAAGTTCCTACCCAACAGCTAAGCGAAGATAATATTCAAGTGTCGGCCGTTGGTCCGACAACGGACATAGCTCGATTTGCATACAACACCACCTTCTGAAATGTTGAACTTACATAATGTGCGATCTACATATTTCACGTTCTTTGTTGTTTTAGCGAGTTCAGAACTATCTATAAAGCAGGTTTTGAACAGCGAGATGATGGTAGATGAACTTATGTTGCTGACAAAGCCCAGAGGATTAAATCACTACATAGTATAAAACCAAGGTGCTTCCCTGTCTGTCTGTCCCTATGTATGTTTATATCTTTAAAACTACGCAACAGATTTTGATGCGGTTTTTTTAATAGATAGAGTAATCAAGAGGAAGGTTTTTATCTATAATACACCTGAGCGAAGCCGGGGCGGGTCGCTAGTAATAATATGTAACTACCGTGCCCCCTCCCATTTCAATTTATGGGCACATAAGTGATGGTCATTGGGGTCAAACTTTGAATTGAAAACCGCACCAATAAGAATAGCATGAAAATCACAAATGACAATAAACATGCATGATCCCAAAATGGAGCGTTGAGGAAAAGAGAAGCCTATTTTCAGCAGTGGACTGTTAATAGTTACATACTTCAGATTTCGTACTGTTATTGTTAAACTAAGCTAAGATCAGCAGACAGACAAACGAGAGATCATAACGTCAAATTGTTTAGACAATGTTTCCAAAACCAACAATAGTTATTTTGGTTAACCATAATATTAATATTAATCCTTGCTCATTTATAATTGACCATTAATCGACATCTAAATCGAATAGCAAAATCGATTCAGAAATCGCTAACCAGAATCATACTGACGCTATCCGAATATTAGAAATTGACAGTGACATATCTACAACTGTCCGACGCCCAGATATCGGGACATGTGACATCTCTAGCTAGCACACCAATTTATGTACCCAATTGATGGCGGTATCATGGCAAATCCTTTGTGATACTGACGTGGAAAATAGTTACGGAGTTCAGTCAGCTGCAAATATAAGTTTGTAGGCTTATTTATCTAGTGTATAGCCCCTAGGCGTTGGGATAGGCCTTAATTTAGGCACCTAGGGCGACAGGCGAGAAAATTATGTGTCTGGGTTTAGAGAGGTAGTTTAGGTACTGGGGACCTATTTTTGAACTTCGATCACCTACTTACAGAAAATTATTTTTTTATCGTTTTTAGAACGGTTTTTTTTTTTCTTGAAATTTATTTATAATTATCCATTTCACGCAAAACTTCAGTACTGAACATGGCAATTTTAAAAGACCATAGACTGCGAAGGGGAATTTCGTCAAATGGAACGTTAATTTAAAAAAAAGAAATCTCGAGAAAAAAAAGTCGTTCTTAAAGATAAGTAAACGTTTCTAGGTGTGCGAAGTTCAAAAATAGGTCCCCAGGGCTTATGAAATATATGACCTTTTTTGGTAGTAGAGCGTCATAATATTATGTTTAACTTGGAAACCGTTTAGATTTTAATCCAGAAAGCTTAATTCAAACTACAAGACATACTCGTATATCTACCCTTCCACCAATGAGTGGTCATCAACAGTTTAGCCATAGGACGCCTACAGCTATCTTTTAGATTTACAAAAGAAATAGTTGGAAGCGGCTTGCATCCAGCGAGTTCCTAGAGTCTGAATCAGGTTATTTTGTTCACCTTGAAGACATGAATATACAAAAATAATCATAAGAGGCCTATATCTACCCCTGAACGTCTTAGGTACAGTACTTAGATATTATACTGTACTGGGGCCTTATTGTGTAAGCGCTGACGTTCGGCTTCGCTTTTCCTCCCACTCGCTCTCGTGGCATGAGTAATTGGCGCGAGCAGGAGAAAAAGCGAAGCCGAATTTCAGAGACTTGTCAAAGTTTGAGAGTATGGCTTGTGACGTTACCTCTCTCACAGAAGTCTATACATTTGTATGGCACTTGTGACGTCACACGGAACTTTAACGGGCTGTATTTTCACCAATTGATGAAGAAAAAATACGTTTCTAATATTTTTGATGGTCTATCTGACGGACTAATTTTTTTTTTTTTTAGTCATCATGCCTGTTAGCAATACTGGCAGTACCGAGCATTAACAATCTTTATACTACACCTGCTCGGAAAGTACCTTAATACTTTATCAAATTTACGGTAGAAAGTACGTCATTGCATATCGAACAAATATGCGGGGAGAAAACGCATCTGAGCGGGAGAGAAAAGTGTATGAAAATCCATTTCTTACGTGGTTTTTCTTTTTTAATTTTGGGTAAGACTATGCGCTGGTAACCTAAATATCAAAAGCCAAAAAGTTTTTACAGTGAGTTTTTATCTCCAAGTTCGCAAAATAACACTGGCCACTAGCTGTGTGTTGGATGGTGTCAAACAATTTGAAAAAAGAACATGTGAAAATTGCAGACGCCATTGGCGCCATTTTCAAGTGTTACATTAAGCTTCACTAACTGCAACAATTTCAATATAAATTTCAATTAGTAAAGATTTAGTTTTTTATTTTCCTCGTAGGTGTAGTATAAAGCACTATGTATCACTCGAGAGAAAGTGCGATTCCCGATCTCGGGTGTTTTAAAGCCCTCGCCTACGGCTCGGGCTTCAAACGACACCCTCGACGGTAATCGGTCACTTTCTCCTCTCGGTGAACAATGTACTATTGTTAGTGCCAATAGGATAGCATAGCATTCGTTATACATTTTTTTCTAACGTTTTAAAAACTGAGCTGGTCTTTATCAAAATAATCAAAGTTATTTGTACCTAAGTTGATAAGCTCGATCGTTGAAGATTCGCTTTAGTATTCATTGGCAGTAGATATCCGAAGCCCTAGGGCCCAGACCTAGAGTCTAGCTTTCAAACTCGATTGAACGGGCCCTGATCTGGACTATTAGATTAAAAGTAATTGGTAGTTGGCTCATAGGCTCATCGTATTTTAGGCAGATTTTCATCAAAAAACATTTTACAAGCTTTTATTTACTTTCACCTGTTCCGTTGGCTGTCGTTGTGTAATCAAATCTTGCAAGTTAAAGGTGATATTGCAAAAAGGGCTAAGACTAGGTACAGTAGCTCAAAAAATCAGACTATGATCAATAAATGCGCAGAGTAAAACAACCGCAGTAAATGCTTAATTTATGAGTAATTTCACATTTTCCAATTTGATTTTTGCTCAGTTATTGAATTACTGTCATTTTGGTCACATATAACCTTTTTTATATAACCTACATAGAATTAATAGCCTACATGTAAAAAATGCAAAGAAGAGTTTAGTTTTGTTAGCAAAACTTCTCAGACGTTAATGATACATCAAAATTGATACGTTTATAGGTACTTTATACTTCGATCAAGACTTTATACGTTTCTTTTGTTTCATTTATTTCGTTCATTTTTTTATTATGGAATCAACAACAATCTTTAGTTGTTCATAATAACGTAGGTACTACATATAAGTGGTTTCAGTATTATTAGATCTCTGAGAGACACACGGTATATGTATGTATCTACCTTTCATGTATCTGTAATTTTTAAAAGTATACTGCTGAACATAGACTAGGCCTACGAGTCATATCCACTGCGCTGGCCCTCAGGAGGATTAAGTTGTTACTTGGTGAAGTCGCGGGTCACCGAGAAAGTCGAAAGTGTAAGAGGTTTGTTTTTATTTTCCTGTTTATCGTAAATAATCAAGAACATTTTGTCGTTATATTAATTTTGTAAAACCATCATTAATAGTGTGATGAGTGTAATGTTGTTTATATTCTCTTAAAAGTATTATATTATATCATATTTCTGTATAAATGGATCTAAACAACTGTGAATTATTTCGAAGTAACTTGCCCCGCATTCACATTGCTGTATTCTTATAATGTTGTATGAAGATCACGTAGCACATAGAAACCTCTTTAGTAATCAAACTCACGGGACAAGTTAGATCTATATATTAAAAAAAAAACGAGAATGAAGGATAAATACTTACTTTTTGGCGGGAAAGTAACTAAGGAGGATCAATGATGTGAAAATGGAGTGAAGAATAAAAAAATGTTTGTAACTATATATTTCTAAGATCGGAGAATGCTGAATAAAATATTTTGACTACGAGAGTTTAAATCCTGTAATAGTTAACAATAAAAAATCATCCAACGAATTGCAATGAAACGTGTTCTTTTCGTTGTTATAAGAATCCAGGATAATATAGAAATCGGTTTTAAACAGGCCTTTAGCCTATTTTTGTTATTTGTGACTTTTTATTAATGTTTCAAGTCGAGTATGGCCGGGTGGTTTTTGGCGGGAACGGGAAAAAATCATGTCGCCGCATTTTATTATTTTGTGAAATATGTTTCTATCAGTGATAATTAGTTTGCCGATGCTTTACTGAGGTCTAACTTGACCGCGATTTTTTCGGACTATGACGTGACTTAGATTGTAACTATTTTGATAAAATACAAAAAAAGGTTCAATACTTATAGGTAACACTAGCAAATGCATAAACCATGCGACACCAAAATATAAAAGAAGAAGAGTATGGCTGCCTTATTTTTAAACAATGTCAATGTAATTTTCAATCCGAATACATGAAATTACTTTTAATGGACACTGTTATTGTAAAAAATAACGGAAAAATAATTATCCGAAAGAAACGAAGTAAATTATGAAATACTGTACCCTTTGGTGGCCCAATTTCTATATATTTTTGCTATATCTCCTTTGATCCACTTCCCGGTTTCGCAAAACATGGCAAAACCGCCTCCCATCGTGTACAAAATTCGAATATTTCACTCGAATCGTTAACATTATTGTTGATTTTTCAAAAACGGCTCAGCCGATTTCTGTAAAATTTAAATGCGACCACTTTGGGAGTATAACCTTTTGAACTAAAAAATAATTTTTAGATTCGGTTCACAATTGGCGAAATTATCGATGAACATACACAAAAAAATACATATAGACGAACATTGAACCTCCTCCATTTTGGAAGTCGGTTAACAATGGAAAACTGGCGTACGAGAAAATAACTATTGCCTTTTAAATCTCTATGAGTTTCAGGCTAATATGAAAAGCTATTTTTGCCGTATTAAGTTTATTTTACACAATTTATCGGAGGACGCTAACTTCTCTCATTTCTTTTCGTGTATCACGAATATAAAGTGAAGCGATAAAGACAATGCAACTTCGAGCAAATATCTATAGAGTTACAATCGTGCAAAAATAATGTCCAAGTCAAAACTTTGCCCAAGATACGTAGTGTGCAGACTTTTTGTTGGTCGTAAGGCAATTGCAAGCCGACTACAACGCCGCGCGATGCCAAAGGTTTCAAGCACTAATTAGGTGACATAACGTCGAGATTAGAGAAAAATCTAAGTCGGTAAGTACGACGGCGCTTGAACATTTATTTACTACTTTCACTTAGGGACTCTAGTAGTAGTTTCACTAGGGCTTTGTAGATATTTGCTCGAAGCAGTGCAACGGTTATAATTACTCTCCCGACAGGAGCTATATTTTATATAAAATATGTAAAAAAATTAAATAGAAAACTTAACTTTTACCCACTTAAACTCATAAAGTGTAAAATTAAAGTTAAATCCTGGCTCCAGTCTCTCACTTATGAGGAGACTGAAATAATTTTTGATATAATTTCCAAAGCTTTTTAATTAGGTATTCCTGCTCACTTAGCACCCTCTTAAGCAAACAATTAACTAACTATAAACAATAATATAGCACAGTTTTAATTCCCTATCTGGTCTAATTACGGATGTAGTATACGAGTATAACGACATTATACTATCCTGACTGCACAATTATTGTTTTTAAAATGTTTTCTTCAAATATCGGTAGAAAGTATTAATTTCCAATGTGATAGTTTCAGTTCATATGGCATAAAATCATGAACAGTTTTCCGCATATTTTATGTATCGCTATATTAAAGGGTTAAAACCATTACGCACGCACACAGGTTCACTTTTTTACAGTTGTGTTATCTCTCTGTTTTGATGATAGTTTCTGCCTTTTTATAATTATATTTTGTTTGGAATATTGTAACATGAGTAATATATTCGATAATCTGTTTTTACTTAAGAACTAAATTCCAAATTTATAACTGTATTTATCACATGAATGTATTTTTAGAATTAATTTTATTTTTCAGTTTTCATTTACTTCAAAATTATTTATCACGTTGGAAGACGTTAGCATCCGGGAATCAGAAATTCTTGTCCGGGTGCTAACATTCTTTGTATATCTCATGTATTTTGATGTCAATAAAGATTATTATTATTATTATTCATACCAACATTTAAAAAAATATATATTTATATAACAGATAAAAGCTACAGCGCCGTGGCTTGCATATTAATCCTCTTCCGTTCGAACATTCGAGCCAAGTGGCTGTAAACAGGGCGCGTATTTCTTTTACGGCTGTACGTAAAGGCGTTATTTTGGCTAACTTTGGCTCGTCGCTGCGATCGTCATTTTATTTCATCACTTAATATACGTATCAATTTAACCATCTTCCAAGGGTCGTAGCATGAAAATTGGCAGTATGTAGTTCTGATGACAATACAATAATATGTGTCGAACTGATCTGAAGATGAAGCCGGAAGACATGAACTGGAACTTCATGATGGAAAATCGTACCATAGGTTTCAAGATCTGATGAGCGTGTTTTTAGTTTTGTTAAACTACATTTATTTTAACTGTCATCTATATTGTTAGGTTAGGTATACCTACAATGACCTACATGTATTAAAAAGGATAACTCCAAACAATATAATATTCGAATAATATTAAGTACCTACAAAACAAGTCTCCTACTTAATACTAGCTTTTGCCTGCGGCTTCGCTCATGTGATATTTTGATTTTTGTGCTATCCCATAGGAACCTTTTATTTTTTCCGGATAAAAAGTAGCCTATGTCACATTACGTCTTTCAAACTATGTCTATGCCAAATACCAATTCAATATGTTGCTTCGTTGCTGCGTGAAAGAGTAACAAACCACAAAACCAAACAAATCATCCATCAGCCATAGGACGTCCACTGCTGGACATAGGCCTCCCCTATGGATCTCCAATAAGACCGGTTGGTAGCGGCTTGCATCCAGCGAGATCCTGCGGTCTTAATGAGGTCATTCGTCCACCTTGTGGGTGGACGTCCTACGCTGCGGTTGCCGGTACGTGGTCTCCACTCGAGAACTTTTCGACCCCATCGGTCATCAGTCCTCCGCGCTATGTGCCCTGCCCATAACAAACCAAACAAATACACTTTCCGATTTGTAATATTAGTAAAGATTTAATGTAAATAGCCAACATAATTCACAACAAATATTTAAGCACTAAAAATCTTGTTTATTACAAAAAGTAATTAATTCTCAAATATTATAACAATCTAGATTGGTAGAAACTCGTCCGCAAAAGTCTAGGTTTAGCCCATTCCGCGTAATTACTATGAATGGAGCAAAACGCTGGGAAACTGACTTAAACTCTAAACTTTATAGCTCAGACGTCCAATAGATGTCTGTTATTCAAAATGGCGCACAAGCTTATCAGAATCTAGGAGCATGCAAAAGCTTTTTGCGTCTGTGAAAAGGATCTTATTTTATAAGCTCTTGAATTAGTAAAGCAAACCTGTGGGTTGTCTATTACAAATGCAAAATATTTAAGCCAAGTGGGCGAACTCTTGCCTTACACTCATAAAGAACGTAGGCTCAAATCCCAGACTTCGTCCCAATCAATATTTTGATAATTGTGTACTTACTGATTTTCATACAAAGGCTTTTTAGTGAAGAAAAATGTTGCAAGAAACATGTATTCGTCTGATGAATGGAAAATGAGGTTACTTACTAACTTGCAACATCCTTCATGGATCCTCTGGCAGCAAGGTTGTTTACAATAATGCGAGAATTGCAAACGTATTTTAGTGTACCAGCCTTTTTAATAGCCCACTGCAGGACGCAGGCCTACCCACGAAGGGTGATGAGTCATATCCACCACGCTGGCCCAGTGCGTGTTGGTGGATTCACTTACGCCATCGAATTTCTTCTACGGACATTTGCAGGATACTTCACGATGTTTTCCTTCACCGAAAAGCCATTGGTGTGAAATTCCGTAAATAAATTTCAAGGAATTCACTGGCACGGGACCGGGATTTGAACCCACGACCAAACGTACTTGGACTCAATTGGCAAAGGATCGAGGAAGATGTCACTATTAGAGAGAGGCCTATACCAAACAACCGGATTGAGAATGATAAGGATGATAATTAATGATGGTGTCGTCCTTTGACGATAAGTCTACGTTCAACAGTGAACTAATATCAAAAGCTGACTGCTGAGTATTATGAGAGTAAATTTTTCAACACAAATCGTTTAAATGTTGTCGAATAAGCTTGCCATTGTGATTTTATTTGTCTGTAAAACTAGGTCAAATATGCATAGCTATTGTATAAATAGTTTATATGCGCTCTATCTTCTACCACAAATAGGTGTACTATCACAGTCGTTACAGTACGTTGTAGTCGTTACAATGTACGCTAGGTGAACGAAGTAAATTGTTTAACGCAAAGTGTCCAAAATGTTGTCGAACAAGCTCACCAGTCTCCCCTTCCGTGAGCCATTAAAACATTAACAGTTTTGCGCTAGCGCCTTCAATTATGACAAAATATTGCCGTCGAGGGGTTCATTTCATAAAGCACGGTTTTAACTCCAGCCCAGCTTTGTCACGATTTCATATTTTTAGTTTACGATCCCCAATACTCGTTGTGGCACCCGGAACTTGTGATTTTGGTTTTATATTAAATTTCTTGGGAAAATTAATGGCTTTGTTTAAGAAATGGGGGTTCGGTTTGTTTGTGTTTGCGAGGGAATTATGGTGTAGGTTATTAGATATTGCTTCCGTAAAATCCGTATCAGGAGTTGTGTGAGCCTGTTGAACTTTATAATTACTTAATTAAAAGTCATCATTATAATTTTAGCTGATATCCAGAAAATTGCTTATATTAGAGAGTTATAAGTATTTGGAAAATGTGTAATGTTTGCATTGAAAATTAATGTCCAGTAATCGGGGGACAATTTGGTGGGATACCGTGACTATTTCAGACAATAAAATAATTATAAATAAAACTAACAGAACAAATAATTATGGTGAATGGTTTTCGAACTGTCACTGTCAAAGTTCCGTATACGCTCCTAGGCGCTCGAATTTCAAAAATATGCCCATGATCCAAAACCTTACACCCTCTACTACAAGCCTTGTAAGCAGTAATGTTTGCCGATTTTAATATTCGAAGGTAATAAAACGGCTTTATTGTTTGGTTTATTAAGCTTCCCTCGACTCTGTAGCGAACGTTCAAAACTTGGCGATAAAATCTTTCATTTTCACCTGTCACAAGGTCATTTATCACTTAAGTTTTGCGAGCTTGAACCAATGACTTTGGGTTTATTTTTACCGTTTACAGCGTGGGGGGTAAATATGTAAGGAGGTATTTTAAGGCGTTTTATGACGACATAATTTGATAACATGATATAATTTGTTTAGCTAAACGTATAATAAGCATTCCATTCAGAGTGGCAATGCTGCCAGCATGCTGCCAACTGGCAGTGGGCTTGAGCATTTGGATTATCTTTAGACCTTCAAGTGTCTGTGGATGATCCAATTACTTGTTATGTAGTAGTAGTTTACGTAGTTTTAGTTTATATAAGTCTTGTATTTAGTGGTAGTTAATAAAATCAAGTAGGTAATAGGTATACTATTACTCAGATATTAACTCTTATACTCTATCGCCTGCTCCCACGTTATCTACCACGTGTTCCGATTTTAAATCACCATCATCATCAGCCTGCGTCGACCCACTGCTGGATATAGGCCTCCTCTTTTATGTGCCATTGTTCCCTATCTTGAGCCAATCTTATCCACGACCGACCAGTGAAAATTTGTAAATATTGAGTAGCATTTAGACACTGGGAAAAGTCGAATGTCGACTTTTTCCATATGGATGATTGAATAGGATTTTGAAATGGTTAGGTCCAAGGTAAGACTATTGCGATTAAAAATGAACATCATTTTTACACAGGTACCTAATTGAAGATACCCACCCACGTGAACTATTTTCTCTATGAATGTTCAAAGTTAAACACGGGTGAACCGCCAAGTTTGAGAGAAGCCTTCAAAAATGCAGTGAACCAGAGACTTCATGACGCCGCGTTGAATTTCAAATTGGATCTGGGTCGGCGGTAGGTAAATATAACGTGCATTTTACTGCATTTTGTAGTTTCCTACAAGGGTGGGTTTTATATTAAAATTGATTATGTTGATAGCTTTGTCAGCTGCGCACGATCGCGTATTTACTCAGGTTGAATCGCAACAATGCGCTAAATGCAAACCGTTTTATTTTCAAATGTATTTCGTGTAATCAACATCGTAACAAATAATCAATTAACTTACTAATACAAAAAAGGCCAAAAACGATTACAATAATTTAGAAAAAAATAAACAAAGTAACACTTTAACATTACCGTAACAATATGCGCGAAGGCTTTCTGGCAGCTGTGTTGCTCTCCTTCTCAAATAGACCGCGACCAAAAAGACAGCTATGTTTGAGTTATTTTAAATCTGTCGAGTACAGGTCGCGGCACATAAGTGCAGTGCCCAGCGAAGTGTGGAGGGGAAGACTGCGCAGGGGTTTAGTATGGCGGTCACCATCATCAGCTATCCCCCCACACCACCCCCGGCGCCAGACCTACGCACCGCCAACCTGTAAGCCTTCAAAACCGAGCGTAATGTCATAATTAACGTCATATGCAAGCCGTTTTCTCCTGTCTAATTGCAAGTCCATAGATCAGGCCTACGTACCGAAGTGGAAATCTTACTGCCGATATGACAATTTTCTGCCGATAATTACCTACTTTTCAATTTTATATTGAACTCGTGTAGTGTTACGTATCATCTTCATTCATTTTTCATGACTCATCAAACCTATTTATTTTTAATGGACATACTTTTGATATCCAAGAAGAAATAGAAAACGGAATTCAAACAATTGATTGAACTGACAGGGAACGAAAAAAAGATGGAAAAGGGGGACTTGAACTGGAGCTTCGAGAGAGAAAGGTTCTTAAGGTTTGGTTGAAAGGTGGAAAACCACAATATTACAAGATGACACATTAAATTGTAACCGTTTTAACCGTTTAGCTATGTCTTTGTTTTGAATTAATATTTGGTGTATTTCCGCTCTGTTGTGTTGTAGGCAAATAAGTTTAAGAGCCCTATTCAATAAATTAAACTATATGTTAGTTAAAAAAAAATTGAAAATATTTTTCAAAACTGAAAATAACGAATATAAAAAAACAAAGATTTGAAGATGAACTTCATTCCGCAAAGTAACGCTTGATTCAATCAACTACGAGTAAACTCTGACACCAGGGCTAGCTACCCGGCCTATACGAACTGACTTACAGGCATAGTCAAGGTTAACCTATTGATACGGATTCTATACTAATTCCCCGTCATGTGGATATACAATGAAGCTTTGATGGAGCTAATATCACCTTCGACTTGCAAGTTTTCAAGGGCGGCTTTTACTCGTAAAAGGCAATCATAATGCTAAGCTGTTATGGCTGGAAGGCAGTTAAGCTGTTTGTAGGTAAATTACCTTCAATCGTGTAGAGCTAGCTAGTAGCTTCTTATATTCAATGATATTTTACCATAGATACGTTATAGGCAATCGTAATGCTAAGCAGTTATGGCTGGAAGGTTCTATCTTCTATCTTTGTTGCTTGCCCTTTGTTGGTTGCCTGGAAAAAATCACTTTCAGGGATAAGGCCGCCGGTTGCTTCACATATCTAAACATCTGTTTTCTGTATTATGTAATGTGTGTAAACTGTGAACCAATAAAGAGTATATCTATCTATCTATCTTTCTTCTATTCTAAGGTTCTTTAATCGTGTGGAACTAGCTAGCATACGAGTAACTTATTATATCCGTTGATATTTTACCATAGATACGTTATGCCTGCTTCTATTTTGGCGAGAAGTTTATAAGGCAAATGCCGGAAGTTGATTAAGTCATGTTGCACGCGCTGCAACAGTAAGACTTCACTTACAACTGCGTTCAATATATAAATAGAACTAGTTTTTACCCGCGCCTTTGCCAACGTGATTTTTAGGGTTCCGAAAGGTAAAAACGGGACCCTATTACTAAGACCTCGCTGTCCGTCTGTCTGTCCGTCAGTCTGTCCGTCTGTCTGCCCGTCTGTCTGTCCGTCTGTCTGTCACCAGGCTGTATCTCATGAACTGTAATAGCTAGAGAGTTGAAATTTTCACAGATGATGTACCTATTTCGATTGCCGCTATAACAACAAATACTAAAGAACAGAATAACATAAATATTTAAGGGGGGCTCCCATACAATACGAGTAAATGTGATATTTTTTTGCCGAGTCGCACATGAAGGGATCCGTACCGTATGGGAGCCCATACGGTACGGATCCCTTCATGTGCGAGTTCAACTCGTACTTGGCTGATTTGTTTATGCTATCCTATAGGAACCTTTTATTTTATATGGATTAAAAGTAGGTAACCCATGTTACTTTCCGTCTTTCAAACTATTTCCATGCTAAAAATCAAGTCAATCCGTCGCCGCGTGAAAGAGTAACAAAGCAATTAACCAACAAATACACTTTTGGATTTATAATATTGTTATGCAGTAGGCCGCGCCGCGCGCGGTAATTACGGGCGGCGTGTTGTTTACACATAATCGCGAGATTTATGGTTTTATGACTCAGGCAGCACCGGTCTTTGTGCCGCGTCTATTGTGTGATTTTTTTTGGTGTTTTCGTAATAGTTGAGAACAATAGGGATTCTCGAACTTTACACTTGTTTACTTTGTCAATCACAGTGGCACCGAACATTCTACAAATTTCTAGAGAACCCTTGTTCCGATATAAATAGGGCGATGGTTTTTGTTCGTGGCAGTTATCGCGTTTATACCGGAGTGAAAACATCTCGTGTTCAAGTGCGGTACCAGTGATTGTGAAGTGACTAGTTGTGTGAATATCAGTGCCAGTGTGAAGTATTGTGCGAACCAGTTGTGTCGTGTGTACTGTGATTTTGTGCAATAAAGTGCAAAGTGAACAACCGGCGTTTTAACTGATTATCCAAGAACCCATCTCGTAACAATATTAGTAAAGAAATAAGGATGATATTATGCTACAGAAACGTTATGTCTGCTTCTATTTTAGAAAAATGCTTAAGGTAAATGCCGAAAAATAACTTAGTGACTTAGTAAACCGTTGCTGACAACTG
Source organism: Hypomecis atomaria (assembly GCA_964007245.1). Taxonomy (NCBI): domain Eukaryota; kingdom Metazoa; phylum Arthropoda; class Insecta; order Lepidoptera; family Geometridae; genus Hypomecis; species Hypomecis atomaria. The sequence goes on along the minus strand of OZ023294.1, from coordinate 2,912,379 downwards.
CGTTAAAAGTACCTGTGAATAGAATGCTTTTTAACGGACTTTCAAGAAGGAGGAGGTTCTATGTTCATGTGGATGTATTTTTTTTGTGTATTTTCATCGATAATTTCGCCAATTGTGAACCGAATCGAAAAAGTATTTTTTAATTCGAAAGGGTATACTCTTGATGTGGTCCCATTTAAATTTTACAGAAATCGGCTAAGCCCTTTTTGATAAATAATAACGTAAACAATACGAGCGAAATATTCGAATTTTGTACACGATGGAAGGCGGTTTTGCCATTTTTTGTGAAACATAATTATCAAAATGTACGGATCACAATTTTGCTATTATTATGTTTAAGCAGTAAGACGTCCACTGGTGGGAGTAAGCTACCACCAATAGATATATTATTTATTTCTAAGACCGATTGGAAGCGGTTTGCATTCAACGCATTTCTGCGGTCTTAATCATTAGATACTTTTGTCGTAAAAGACAAAAAGTCGCAGTAAATCATTAAATCGGTAATGTTTAACGGGAAATATGGTTATACCATCTGTATTATTACTATATACTACGGTACTAATCGCGCACTACAATCACGAGATAAATAAATACATCAACACGTCTTCCCGTGACCACGATCGATGCAACTCGGTCGAAACGTCGGGATGATGAATTTTTATTAATTTATCTCATAATTTTAGTGCGCGATTAGTCCCGTAGTATATAATAATAATGTGTTCAAATCACGAAAGTTTAAAAACAACATACCATATGTAGTCAATTTTTCCTGCCTTCTTGTCTGACTACTATAAGTTATCTATGGGTAGAACGTCTTTGATTATATCTCTGTGTGGAGCCCTTAAGTGTTATTTATGGTTCACGGTACGCAATGCGGTTACACCATTAATATGGGTATATAAAAGGAAAAAATATAAATATAAAAAAAATATACGGTGTGAATCAGTGTGTATTTATCTACATGTTCCTTATGTTACATCTGTCTTCTTTAACCGATTTCAAAAGAGGAGGAAATTCTATCTTTGTCGGTATGAAATATTTTTTGTGTAGATTCATCGAAATTTTCGCCAATTGTAAACTTATTAAAAAAAAGTTGATAGTTCGAAAGGGTATGTATGCGTAGACTCCTAAGGTGGTTCCATCTAGATTTAATCAAAATCGTCTGCGCCGTTTTTGATAAATCAACAATAACGTAAAAAATGTACTTACAACATAGATTCGAGCGAACTATTCGAATTTTGTATTCGATTGAAGTCGGTTGTGCCCTTTTTTGCGTCAAATAATTATTCTCGTCGTGATAACAGCTGATCGAGTAAAACCTGGGGCCTTCTTGTGTAAGCGCTCTGACGTTCGGCTTAGCTTTTTCTCCTGCTCGCGCCAGTTACTCACGCCACGAGAGCAAGCGGGAAGAAAAGCGAAGCCGAACGTCGGAGCGCTTACACAACAAGGCCTCTGCCCTATTAACCATCTTCATCTGAACAGTGGATACTGGACGTTTTATGGCTGATATAATGGTAATGTACATCTGAAATTTTCTTTGTCCTGATGCTGAATAAAGGGCCCCCTCTCACAGTGCGATTCGTTTATAAACTGACTGACTGACTGCCTCGGTGGCTCAGTGGTTAGTGACACTAACTATTGGGTCAAAGAGGCGTGGGTTCGATCCCCACCCAGGGCAAATATTTATGTGATGAACATGGGTGTTTGCTCTGTGTCTGGGTGTAGTTTAGTTACTATCTATATAAGTATGTATTTAAAAAAATATATAAGTAGTATATCAGTCTCTGACGGCCATATCACAAGCTTTGCTTAGTTTGGGGTCAGAGGCCGTGTGTAAGATGTCCCAAACATTTATAATCCTTACTATATACTATATACTATATATACTATATACTATATATATACTTAATATTTTATTTTTAATATTATAAATGCGAAAGTAACTCTGTCTGTCTGTCGCGCTTTCACGCTAAAACTACTGAACCGATTTGAATGAAATTTGGTACACAGATAGTCTAGAGCATGAGAAAGGACATAGGCTACTTTTTGATTCGAAAAAATAGTTTTAAAGGGTTGAAAACGGGGGATGAAAACGCATTGGCTAGAATCTTAGAAGAAAAAACTTATTTTCTACCATGACAAATGGTAATTTGCATCTTGACTTTCCAAATTACATTCTCTATGCCCAATGCTCATTCAAGGCTGCTCGAGTTGCAAATGTCAAAGTGAATCAATCTTTTCCTGTAAAATTTAGAGAAGGTTACATGTATTTTTTCAGTTTAATTACGTAGTTTTCATTCTAATAATAGTATGCCTACAAAACGCAAATCGAATCTAGCGGAGCTCGCGTAAAGAAAATTGCTAGAAGCCAAGAGTCTGAAGAGCACACTTAAATGCGTTTGACATTAGATGCCGAGCGCCACGCATCTCAAAGAGCTGCTGAGACTCAAGAGCGAAACCAAGCGCGTCGAATTTTAGATGCTGAGCGTCACGCAGCTCAGAGAGTTGCTGAGACTGAAGTTGAAAGTCAAGCGCGGCGACTTTTAGATGCTGAGCATCACGCAGCGCAAAGAACTGCTGAGACTCAAGAGCAAAAAACCAAGCACGTCGAATTTTAGATGCTGAGCGTCACGCAGCTCAGGGAGCTGCTGAGACTTAAGGAGAAAGTCAAGCGCAGCGACTTTTAGATGCCGAGCATCACGCAGCGCAAAGAACTGCTGAGACTCAAGAGCAAAACCAAGCGCGTCGAAAATATATGTTAAGAATATATATATATTCGTCGTATATATATATTTTAGCAAAAAATTGCATAGTTCCTGTAGGACAGGACAAAAACTATCGAAAACAAAACTGTCGCTACTATCACAAAGACGCTAAGTGATTAATTCCTCTATGACAATTAACGAAACGTCACAGCGAAACGTAATTAGATGACAGGTGACATTGTCTGCAGACTTTTATAAATCACAGGTAGCATGGCAAGGGGACAAATTGTTTTTCCACCATTATATCCCCTTGAAGAGGAAATAAAGTATGGATTGAAAATGACAACTGACATTAAAATTGGATAAAATGTTTTATTCCCTCTGCATGCTACATGTTACTATGACGTTTAAAAACAGGCCGTCATTTTGTCTGACATTAAAAATATTTTTAAATTTTCTATCGTTAAAGGTTTAAACATGTTTCTTTATTCTTCCTTTATGGTACAGAATCATCATACCTACTTTAATATTATCAATCCGAAAAGTTTGTTGGTTTGTTCCTCTTTGACGCAGCAACGGAGCAAAAGATTGAATTGATTTTTGGTATGGATACCTATGGTTTAAAAGACAGAAAGTGATAACAGGATACTTTTGTATCCCGAGAAAATTCGTGATTCCCATGGGATAGGACAATAACTGTTCTCAGCAATGGAGCAAAGGATTGACTTGATTTTTGGGGTGGGCATAGTTTGGAAGACGGAAAATGACATAGGATACTTGCCTTTCCGAAAAAATTGCGGTTCCCGTAGGATAAGACAATAACTTTTTCTCAGCAACGGAGCAACGGATTGCCTTGACTTATTGCATCAATATAGTTTGAAAGACGAAAAGTGACAAAGGCCACTTTTTATCCCAAAAACTTTAACAGTTCCCGTAGGATAGGATGAAAAGTAAGCGAGCGGGCCGCGGTAGCAGCCGTCTAAGCGCCAGAAATAACCTGTCATTTCAAGTTTAGGACGTTCCTACATTTTTCGCACTCCTTCGCGGCACTCAACAGCGCTAGCCCAGACTCGGGAACGGACTCCATAACGGAGCTTGCGCTCCCGCCATAATGACGGTGTGTTTCGGAGCACAAGACACATCGTCATCCAACACTCGGGAGTAACCAGCACTGAGCGTCGGACAGCATTCCAACGTCCTGATCCCAGTGCAACGGGTTAGTCATAGTAGCCCAGCGCCTGCCTCTTCAACTGCAGAGGGCAGTGAGAACGGCCATCGCGATACCGACACTTCTCTTCCCCTGCAGCCCCACTGCGTCTTCCAACAGGTTGACGGCCTAGCGGAAGGTAGGGTAGATGGCGGCACCCACACAACCAGTTCCATCCCACCGCAGCCCCTAATCCTCGGTTGCAGCGTCGCAAGAGCGGCACTGCAGCCCGCCTCAGAAGCAACACTCCTCATAAGGCAGGCAACCTACCGGCCATCCTCTCAGCTGCTTTAGTTAAAAGCGGCTGCACTACGAGTGCCGGCCTCTAAGCTGCCTTGGGAGAAAGACCCAAAGAAGAGGGAGACTTCGAGCGCCGCCTTTTCAGCTGCCTTAGACCTCCCCCGCCACGACAAGGCGGGAATACACAGGGGGGTTGTATATACACTCCAACCGTAACTTAACCAACAAAAGCATTCCTCTAAGGTATTTTGATGTTTGTCGCTTAGGTTAGGTTTCGCAGCCGACATAAACATTAGCCAAAATCAAAATATAACGCGGGCGAAGCCGCGGGTAAAAGCTAGTTTATAATAAAGGAATAAATATTGAAAAATTATGTCGACAAGTAAACTTCAAATTACCTTGAAATGGTTGCTTAAATCAAAACTATAGCCGTCAGAAAATTGAAAAAAAAAATTCGAAGCCAAAAAATTAGCGACCCGTTCATAAATTAATAAATTAATTTTATAAAATCATGACGATGAGTAAAACTTCAAATTAACTTGAAATAGTTGCTTGAATCAACACCTATTAAGGTGACTATTAGGAGATTAAGTAAAAATATTTTTAAGCGTAAAAATACAAATAAATTCAGAGAAAAATACAGCTAACCGATACAGTATTTTCTTCGTACAAAAAAACGACTTTAATTTAAAACCGGAAGAACTTCCTATACTTTTAAACACAACAGACGCAAATCAACGTGATTGCAGAAGCAAAGCTCGTTTATTTAGTTCTTTTTAGGGTTCCGTACCTGGTTTACGCCTGGTTACGTCCATTACCAGTTTTTAGACTTCCGTAACCAAATGGTAAAACCGGGATCCTATTTCTAAGACCGTCTGTCTGTCTGTCACCAGGCTGTATCTCCAGAACCGTAATAGCTAGAGAGTTGAAATTTTCACAGATGAAGTGTTTTGATTGCCGCTTTAAAAACAAATAATTTAAATATATAAGGGGGGCTTCCATACAACAAACGTGATTTTTTTTGCCGAGGGGCTCCCATAAGGCACGGAATTCTACATGCGCGAATAGAACCCGTATTTGACCGTTTTTTAATGCAACATTTTTTTAGGAAAAAAATCACAATCCCATATCTGCAGAGAGTGGCAATCGCGCTCCAATTTTTTTATTGTCTTTCGAGATTTCTTATCGATATGTTTTTTTAGAATCATTGAGATATCGAACAATTGGTATACTCGATGAATTTGAACGCATGGCCATAACAATTCAACGTCAGGCACGTTTAAAACAAGCGCTAGTACTCGAAGATGTTTAGATCTTACACCTATCCCAGTCCCATGTTGTCTTAAAATTTCACTAGGAACATTACGTTCCAATTTAGTTACAGTAATATTTACATACCACTGCTTACCATTTGAATTTATTATTCATTAGAAACTTGTTCCGTTCCACTGTTGAGCAGAAGTCTCCCTATTCTCTTCCCACTCTTCACGTTCTAAGCTCATTACACATTGGGTTCCAAGGGATCTTAGCAATACATAGTTCTATGGCTATAAAAATATTTAGTAAACTGCTAAATAATCTAAAAGGTATGACAAAAAGAAGGAGATAACTTTTTGGAGATAACTTTTGTTGTAATTTTACATTAACTTATTTACATTATTTTACATACTTAACAAAAAAACTCGTAGTCCATCTGTTTTCCAGGCGTGAAATACCAAAATAGTCTTTTGTCTTTGTCTTTGCAGTACTAGTGGGCCCCGAACTAGGCTAGGCCTGTATCTCGGTGGCCCAATTTATACAGCTAGGTAAAAATGAATTTTGCGCGACTACGTGAGGACGGTAAAAGATACAAAGGTAAACAGTTTCATAAAACCACTAAAATGTAATATATTCTGTTATCCAAATGCTATTACACATTGGACAATTTTTTTAACGATAATCTAGAAAACATAATAATAAATCGTTCCAATACAAATAATGAAATTGCCATACCCTCATAGGGTCATATGTATAACTATACAAAATATGTTAATTAAGAACCGCATGTAAATTTCATATGTTGCAATACATGATTTGAGTTTGAGTTCCCCAGGCCGTCAGATCAGTTGGCAGGCCTAGGCAGAGATGGCGGGACTAACTAGACTCCTTTTGTAACAACTGGACCCAGATTAGCTTTAGTATTGGAATAAAAATGTATAAAAAATAAATAAATAAGTAAAACAAGCTCTGCAAAAAACTCGCAACGCTATAATATGTGCGTTAATCGAGTTCACATTCTAATGTATGAACTTTAACTTCTACGTCGTGGCTGTTTTTTACAACAGATTTGAACACCGGAAACACGTGCTGCCCCCGGGACCACACCTACCCCATCTGCCCCTGATTTGTTACAGTATCGTTTTGCAATCGCCCCCTCGAGTACGAGCTTTAATCGACCATCGGAAATATGTAAAAATACTTATGAATACATTTTCTTTTGCCGCCAAATGGAAGCTCCATATTTTAGGGATTTTGGACGGTTTAGACCGTTTGTTTTTTTCAGGGAATACGAAGAGAATAACTTTACGTCCATAATTAAAGTTATGATTCTTTTAAAAGGGGCAGAAGCTTGGTACATTGTGCAAGTAAATAAATAAATTATACAACAGCAAATAGTTCTTAAATAAAAAATTGCATCGCAAATAAACATAGACCCCGTTAGGGCACCGCAAGGGAGTAGAGTAGTGTCAATGTAGATAATAATTGCTAAAAATATGTAAATAATTTATAAATCTACTTACCTACCATAACAGGAATATTTTTGTAGAATTCGTTAGTAGTGAATGAAAGCTATGGTAGGTTATTCTCGTAGACCACTAATCCACATAAAAGAACATAATATACCAGTAAATTAATTTGAAGGAAACCGTCAGGGTATCATCGCCCAAAACCTGGTGGCCAACATCAGCCAGGAGTTGTTATGCACGCACCGGAACCCCATGGATGTAGCGTATGCACTGAGGGAGATATACACAGGCATCTATTCTTCGGCTCTCCGAGTCAGATCTCTAGAGCAGAAAAGGTACACGGGTGCGCAAATACCCCACAACCTCCCCAACACCCTTTTCTTGGTTCACACTCAAGAAGAAAAGGAGACCTTTATCAGCCAAGGGTATGGTGAGGGGTCAGGATCACGCATCCTTACCATCCATGAAGCTCAGGGTCTGACATACGAGTCTGTCATCGTCATCAAAATCAAGGGCAATATGAGATTGCACGACAGCGTCTCGCACGCGGTCGTCGCTGTCTCACGGCACACTGGGTCCTTCACATACTTCGCCGACAACGAGGAAGACACCATCAGCCGCTTCGTGCGGCGAGCGACGACTGCGTCACCTGAGGTCATCGTAGACTATAATTTAAAGATGGCCATTATAAATCTTTTCAAATCTGCCGAACCTGATATTATGCCAGTTTTTGTTGCAAAAGATTTGGATAAATTACCTCCAATTTTATTCGATCATTTAGATTGCACTAAACTGTTAAAGGTTATGTTATTGATGAAAAATGAAATAGAAAGTATAAAAACATGTTATGCTACTCTAGACAGTTTAAACGAACTGAAATCGGAAGTTCTCCGTATAAGATACGATTCACTTCCGCCGGCCTCGGCATTTAAAGTGAATACAAAACGGGGCGCTTGGCTAAACAGCGGACCTCCGGGGCTGTCTCATGATTGTGAATTTACATCAATAAATCAATCTCACATCCATTACGACGATGATTCCGTAAGCGAACGGTCACATTTTTCACAATACCGAAAGATGAGGGTAGATGAAGATAAACAAACCGTTAATGAATCATGCGGCCAGCAGCGATCGCCGGAGCCTGACCGGGCGACTGCGGGCGTCGGGGTCGGCGCGGGGGGCGCTCAGCTGGTCGCTACGAGTCCAGAGGCGAGTGCGAGAACCGGTTCTACGGCGGCGCCGGCGGCGGCGGAGCGCTACGCGGTGACGTCATGCATACCGAGCGATGCGCTACAGGCGGCGCAACAGCTGACCGCTACTGATAAGAATGTTTGCAGCAATGAGACTAATAAGTGCAACGCGGAGCAGCCTACATGTTCCAGAGTTATCGAAACGAATTCTAATAATAGCGAGGAAGGATGGCAAAGCGTAATTCATAACAAAAAGCGAACGAAATATCGTTTTCTTGGTAAGTCGGGTGTCGCTCGAGATACAGCGTGTAATTTTAAAGCGGCAGAAAAGAAAATACCGGTTTTTATAACAAACATACATTGTGACACGACGGAAGAAGATATTATTAACTACATCCGAAGCAAAACAGGGGAGACCGTGATGTTAGAAATAATCCGAATGAAAAAAGAAAGAGGTTACAAGGCATTCAAATTTTTCACGACGGAGGCCAACCTACCGCAATACTTGGATGAAGCTGTTTGGCCTACAGGAATAATCTTTAGACGTTTTGTAAGCTATAAGCAAAGACAATCAAACATTGATAACGGCGTTAACAAGCTTCATAATGGATAAAGGTTGTTGTCGGATAGCTAGTTTTAACTGCAAGAATGTTAAGCGATCTGTGGAAGACGTCAAAAATTTATGTAAATCGTGTGACATCGTCTGCCTCCAGGAAACGTGGCTCCTTCCTCACGACATCCCATTTATCGGCACGATCGACAGCAGGTTCGGATACACGGCGACGTCGGCCGTCGACACCAGTACGGGGATGGTTAGGGGCCGCCCCCATGGGGGCGTGTGTGTCCTTTACCGCTATAGTGCGTTCCAACAAGTGTCAGCGTTGCCGTGCAATAATGCTCGTATATGCGCTATTAAAATTACAAATAGTGATTGCGCAGTGATAGTGATGAGCGTGTATTTGCCTACGAACTCAGTCGAAAACTTACTCGAGTTTACGGATTGCTTGAGTGCCGTCAATGCTATTATTGAAGAGTATGGCATAGGGTCCGTTTACATACTAGGCGACTATAACTCAGATCCGGGTGGGTTGTTTTACGGTGAGCTAACTAGTATGTGTCACGAACAACAGTGGTCATGCGTGGATGTGGAAATGCTCGGGCTTGACTCAGGTACTTTTACATTTATTAGTGACGTTCACTGGACGACCAGCTGGCTTGATCACTGTGTGACGACTCACTCGGCGAAGCAGTCTGTTGTAAATGTGTATGTCAATTATGATACTCTTTGGTCCGACCACTTTCCCCTTGTAATAGAGTGTAACATGCACGTTCTCACCCCTAAAACTTCACATAAAATTTCCGATGAGAACAAAGATGTCAGATGGGGTATGAGAAGTGAAGATCAAGTGGGGAGGTACGCAGAGGAGTGTCATAGTAGGCTTAGGCTGATTGATTTTCCTTCGGAGTGTACAGATTGTGCTGACCGTTTTTGCTATAACTGTGACCACAGGCGTATTCTGGACGGGTTGTACTCCGACATTGTGTCCGCCCTCCGTGGCGCGGCGGCGGCGAGTAGGGGAAGTAGCGCTGTACGAAGAGGCGGTGGTGACTCACGCGTGGTCGGTTGGAACAGGCATGTCAGCGAGGCTCACAGGTTGGCTAGGTCGAAGTTCAAGGAATGGGTGTTCTGCGGTAGGCCAAAATCGGGCCTCATGTATCATGAAATGTGTGATAGCAGAAGGGCGTTCAAATCGAAATTAAAATGGTGTCAAATCAACCAGGATCAGATCAAAATGGACGCACTTGCTGTTAAGCATAGTAAAGGAGATTTTCGAGGCTTTTGGAAATTAACGGGGAAAGAAAATGCACGACCTAGCCTTCCAGTGAGCGTCGATGGTATGAATGAACCTAAAAAAATCGCAAATGTATTTAAAAATCATTTTTCTGTGAAATCTCTTTTGGGTTCGGCAACGCAGGTGATCGGCGCTGACATGGACGGGCAAAAGGTAGGGACTACCTTTCTGGCAAAAGATGTGAAAACGGCCATACAGTGCATCTCAAAGGGCAAATCCCCAGGCCACGACGGACTCAGCATCGAGCACCTGCAGCACGCTGGTCCGCATTTGTACAGAGTGTTGGCTATGTTTTACTCGCTATGCGTGAGCCACTCGTATTTACCTGCCGATTTCATGAAGACCGTAGTAGTGCCTGTAGTGAAGAATAAGACTGGTGACCTTGCCGACAAGAGTAACTACAGGCCTATATCTCTTGCTACGGTTATCGCGAAAGTGTTTGATGGTTTGCTTAACACACAGTTGAATAGACATGTAACATTGCACGATAACCAGTTCGGTTTTCGTCCTCGGCTCTCAACTGAAAGTGCTATACTGTGTCTTAAGCATACTGTCAAATACTACACGAAGCGTAAAACTCCAGTATATGCTTGCTTTCTCGACCTGTCAAAAGCTTTTGACTTGGTGTCGTACGATCTGCTTTGGGAGGAACTTCGAGTTATCGGTTTACCCCAGGAACTTATAATCATGTTCCAGTTTTGGTATGCGCACCAGTCAAACAGCGTCAGGTGGGCGGGCGTCGTGTCGGATTCATATCGCCTCGAGTGCGGTGTAAGGCAGGGCGGTTTAACCTCTCCGACCCTGTTTAACCTTTATATAAACGGTCTGATTGTGGCGCTCAGCAGTCAGCATGTCGGCTGCCATATTGACGGCGTTTGCGTCAACAATTTGAGTTACGCTGACGACATGGTGCTGCTGAGTGCTTCAGTTTGTGGTTTGAGGAGGTTGATAGGGATCTGCGAGGAGTACGCGTGTGGTCACGGTTTACTTTATAATGTAAAAAAGAGCCAGTTTATGGTATTGGAGGCTGACGGTAAATGCCCTTCAGACATACCCCCCGTTATGCTTAACGGAGTTCCTCTAGAGAGGGTAGACAAGTTCAAATACTTGGGACACGTGGTCACCGTCGACCTCAAGGACAATGAGGACATTGAGCGGGAGCGGAGGTCACTGTCGATCAGATCGAATATGATAGCCCGCAGGTTTGCACGCTGTTCGGCAGAGGTGAAGGTTACGCTTTTTAGAGAGTACTGCACATCCCTCTACACGTGCAGCCTGTGGGCTGACTACACTAAAAAGAAGTACAGTGACCTTCGAGTCCTGTATAATAACGCATTCAGGACGCTGTTGGGGCTGCCCCACTTCTGCAGTGCTTCAGGCATGTTTGCGGACGCTCACACCGCATGTTTTCACGCGACTATGAGATCGCGGGCAACCTCCTTGGTGCGCAGAGTTCGGGCCAGCTCAAACAGCGTCCTGGAAATGATCGCGCAGAGACTAGACTGTCCTTACCTTCGGCACTGTAGCGCAAGGCATGTGCCAGTACCGATGCCGAAGAGAAGGTTCTAAAAATTGGCGCTTTTAAGAATTTGGTTGTGTGATGTTATATGTACCTATTGATTACTTGTTTTGATTTTTGTGTTAATTGAATTATTTTATTACTCAGACTGACATTTTATGCTCAATTCTAATTATTTAATTTGACTGTATGAAAATTTAAATGTTCTTTTTATTTTTACAATTATTATTTAACTCCTATTTGATTTAATTTTTGACTGTATGTACATATTATGTTATTTTTAACAACCATTGACTGTAATTATTATTTTTGTTTTATATGGGTAATAGCCTGAAATAAAGTAATTTTGAATTTTGAATTTTTGAATTTGAAAGACCGAAACGCGGCGGTGATGGAGGGCCTGAGCGGTTTTTGTAGATAAAAAATAACAATATTGTAGTATTTGTAGTTATAGTTACAATTTTAAATTTATCCTCTTGTGAAGCCTTTAGTTTTAAGAAATATTGTTAAATCTCAGAAAAAAAAATATGTCATAAAAACCACAGGCCCCGGAGTCTGTGGAGTGTATTAAATCAATAAATAAATAAATAAAAAAAAAAAAAAAAAAAAAAAAAAAAAAAAAAAAAAAAAAAAAAAACCGTCAGGGTGCTGATTCCCTGATGGCTACGCTACGATATCTCTGCAAAGAGTACCTGTTCGTTGAACAAAAGTTATGAAAAGAACTCACCCAGATCCTCATTCTGCTCCGTAAAACCAAACTGACCGATCGCATTGTCCAGGAAAACTGCGAACACCAGCATCCGCCAAGCGACGCCGCCGCCGAAATCCGCCATTTTGTTTTCACTTGTACGCCGCCATTTTGTAAAGTCTCACATTTTTAGTTTATTTCACGGCATCCTTTGGTAATTTCGAGTACCTGAAACGATAATAATGTTCATCATATATGGGAAATATTCCGTCATCATTTAGGAACAACGCCTGCTTAAAAGAGACTGGAGGTTTCATGTTCGGCCATCGTAATCAACCTATTAAGTATATTTCCGCTGCTGGCTAAATTAGTCCCTATAAAATTACTGGGGTATTCTTTTTTTATTAAAATGTAATAGCTGGCTACATTTGGCCTCTAACTCAGCTGATGGAAAGCGACGTTGTAGCCGAGGATGGAGTATGACTTAAAAGAACCTATTCACTCTTGCCTTAAAGATATCCAGATTGTATTCATTGAAATGCTCCGGTACTCTCCTAACAAAACTCCGGGAAACCTTCGCTTCTAATCTTTCCCCCACAAACGACACCGGCTACGCAAATATCAATTCTAGCTCTCGAACCTTGAGCACAGATTAAGGAAGTAACCTAGAGTTTTCTTTTATGCTAAGCCAGTAGATACTGGATTGGAATTGAAGCGTACGGTGCTCTGCATAGCGATTTGTTTGAATGAATTTCTATGGCACTGCGATCACTTATATCGGCATTTTTTTCCATAAAATCAATCCGCCAACTCCGTACGCTTCGATTTCAATGCAACGAACGCATATCTTTTATCGGCTCTGTGATATCTATAGACACAATCAACATGAGTATTGTCCTAGGTATTTAGATATTAATTTTTTATTTCAGCAAAATCATAAATTGTAGGTACTTGTAATTACAATAAGCATGATGACTGGGTAAAAAAATCATTAATATATTTAGGTTATAAAAAATTTTGGACACGTATTTTTTTTTGTAAATCAAACAACAAATGACAAAAATAAACCTTGTCAAAGTTTAGGAGTGGGAGACGTGACCTCTCTCACAGAAGTGTATACATTTGAATGGCACTTTTGACGTCACGCGGAACTTTTATGGGCTATATCTTCAACAATTTTTGTTTGATTCACAAAAGAAAAAATACGTGTCTAATGTTTTTTGATAGTCTATCTGACGGATTAAATATTATTTTTTTTCATCATGCCTATTAGAGGTATGTCTATTTAGGTTACAGGTACATGTCACGCTGTTAAATATATATTACAGCATATCACACACGCACACACAACTTATTTATATTTTATAAATTTATTTACCTACTAGCTTTTACCCGCGGCTTCGCCCGCGTTGTATTTTGATTTTGGCTTATGTTTATGTCGGCTGCGAAACCTAACCTAACTGACAAATATCAAAATACCTTAGAGGAATGCTTTTGTTGGTTAAGTTACGGTTGGAGTGTATATACAACCCCCCCGTGTATTCCTGCCTTGTCTTGGGGGAGGTCTGAGGCAGCTGAAAAGGCGGCGCTCGAAGTCTCCCTCTTCTTTGGGTCTTTTCCCCCAAGGAAGCTTAGAGGCTGGCACTCGAGTTTCAGCCGCTTTTAACTAAAGCAGCTGAGAGGATGGCCGGTAGGTTGCATGCCTTATGACGAGTGTCGCAACTAGGCCGTTTTCTGACTTGTCGGTGTGGGAGCGGTGCGGGATCTGTAAGGTCTGTACCGAAACGATACCGCGTTGCCTTCACCTACTCACCTATCGGTATATTCTCGGTATAAAATTCTGCAGTACCGAAGATGTCGTCTTCTAGTGATGACAATATTTTGGCGTGTTATTATGTTTATCGCCTACGTATGACAAATTATTTTATTACACCGCAAGGAGCACTTCCATGGCAACACAATCATTGTGTATAACTTGGAAAAAAAAACGACTACATACCTAATAAATGTGTTCTATTAGATATCAAATCCTCTCTGTAACGTCCTTTCTCGAATATTCCGCCAATTTATAATTATACAATGCAGGATACTTTTCAATTTCTAGTACTAAAACGACGTGAATATCTCGCTCCGCCATCTTGTTTGCACGACCTCGCGCGGTAAATGTCGAGCGGCGCCTGGACACGCATCCCGAGACGCGGTAAAACGAAACGATCCCTCCCCGCTCCCGCACACACCGCGCCAATCAGAAGACGCGCATTAAAACATAGGCGCTCGGCAAGCTTTCGGTACTGTGTATACCGAGCGAAACGAATCCGCACCGCTCCCGCACCGACAAGTCAGAAAACGGCCTAAAGGCGGGCTGCAGTGCCGCTCTTGCGACGCTGCATCCGAGGATTTTTTTTTATTATATCGCGAAATATCCCTGACATGATCAGGGGTCTTAATTACAAATGAATAAAAACTAAGTATACCTATATTTCAATGTTTTTGGCTGTTTGCAGTTATAATAAACATTACAATGGTACAGCAAAGTTTATACCTACTTGTTCCTAATTAAGTATTGCTTTTTTACAAATATTTGTGCAAAAACTCGATAAAATTGTTTCTAAGGTTTTTTCGTGTTAGATTAATTCCAATTTTTTGTTCTAAATCAAATCTCTACTTTCCATAAACTGGGCATTCCAAGATTATGTGCAGTGGAGTCTCCTCTTTTGTGGGTTCACAGATGCACGATGGGCTTTCCCTCAACTTAAATCGATGTAAGTATTGGGAAAACTCACCATGCCCCGTCAGCACTTGATTTATGATTCCCACTGGTGCTATTTCTCTTACGATCTTGTATGCCGCCCTTGCATCCGGAAAATATGTTTTGGTTACCGCCGCTGTGTGTCCATCCTGATACCGCCGGTTCCACTCGTCAAGAGAGTCCTTTCGGATTTCTCGCTTGACGAATGAAACGGGGCAGTTATCCTAAATAGGTCTGCACTTCGAGTGCAGTGCTGCTTCCTTTGCTAGCTGGTCCGCTCTCTCATTTCCCTCCATCCCCGCGTGCGCTTTAATCCAATAAAGTTTCACTATTTTATTTTGTGCGTGTAGTAACTTTATGTTAGCTTTGAATTTACTGCTAAGGGATGGAGGGAAGATACGCCAACTACCGTTTCCAGTGCAGACCTGGAGTCACAAAAGATTTTTGCTTTTTCGGTAGCCTCAAGAAGTGCCAATAACTCGACCTGTTACACAGAGCACCAATCGGCCAATTTCAGCTTGCGGGTACTGATCTCAGCGGCATCATCCCAAATGGATAATGCCGCCCCAACTTTCCCTTTAATTTTACTGCCGTCTGTAATTATGTTAATTTCTCGGTTAAGATTTTGCTCTAGTGCTGCTCCGTCTGCCAGGCATATGAACTCCAGCTCCTCCTGCTGCGCTGGGTGTGGCTTCTTTTCTGTCTCTCTATCTCCAGTTACTTGCTGGGAATAACCTTTCTTAGTTTCATAAAGCAAGGTTGCTTCTTGGACTCTGATATGACAGCCGAGGATAAGGGGCCGCGGTGGGATATATGGAACTGGTGGTGTGGGTGCCGCCACCTACCCTACCTTCCGCTAGGCCGTCAACGTGTTGGCAGACGCAGTGGGGCTGCAGGGGAAGAGAGGTGTCGGTATCGCGATTGCCGTTCTCACTGCCCTCTGCAGTTGAAGAGGCAGGCGCTGGGCTACTATGACTGACCCACTGCACTGGGACCAGGGCGTTGGAATGCTGTCTGACGTTCAGTACTGGTTAGTCTCGAGTGGTGGATGACGATGTGTCTTGTGCTCCGAAACACTCCGTCACTATGGCGAGAGCGCAAGCTCCGTTATGGAGCCCGAGTCTGGGCTAGTGCTGTTGAGTGCCGCGATGGAGTGCGAAATATGTGGGAACGTCCTAAACTTGCCATGACAGGTTATTTCTGGCGCTTAGACGGCTGCTACCGCAGCCCACTCACTTAGTTTTTATCCTATCCTACGAGAACTGTTAAAGTTTTTGCGATAAAAAGTGGCCTATGTCACTTTTCGTCTTTCAAACTATATTCATGCAATATGCCAAGGCAAGTTGCTCCGTTGCTGAGAAAAATTTATCGTTAAGTCCTACGGAAACCACAATTTTTTCGGGATGGAAAGTATCCCATGTCACTTTCCGTCTTCCAAACTATGCCCACCCCAAATATCAAGTCGATCCGTTGCTCCATTGCTGAGAAACAGTTATTGTCCTATCCCATGGGAATCACGAATTTTCTCGAGATATAAAAAGTATCCTATTATCACTTTCTGTCTATTAAAAACCATAGGTATCCATACCAAAAATCAGGTCAATCTTTTGCTCCGTTGCTGCGTCAAAGAGGAACAAACCAACAAACTTTTCGGATTGATAATATTAAAGTATGATGATTCTGTACCATAAAGGTAGAATAAAAAAACATGTTGAACCTCTAATGATAGAATATTTAAAAATATTTTTAATGTCAGACAAAATGACGGCCTGGTATTAAACGTCATAGTAACATGTAGCATGCAGAGGGAAAATAACATTTTATCCAATTTTAATGTCAGTTGTCATTTTCAATCCATACTTTATTTCCTCTTCAAGGGGATATAATGGTAGAAAAACAATTTGTCGCCTTGCCACGCTACTTGTGATTTATAAAAGTCTGCAGACAATGTCACCTGTCATCTAATTACGTTTGGCTGTGACGTTTCGTTAGTCCATATTAGCGTCATAGAGGAATTAATCACTTAGCGTCTTTGTGATAGTGGCGACAGTTTCGCTTTCGAGGGTTTTTGTATTGTCCTACAGGAACTATGAAATTTTTCGGGATAAAAAGTATCCTAAAGCTCCTTCCGCCTTTTATACTATATCCATGCCAAAAATCAAGTCAATCCGTTGCTCCGTTGGCGCGTGATAGAGTAACAAACCAACAAACTTTTCGGATTTATAATATTAGTAAGGATATAACACATATATTTTACAACCCGGCAAATAAAAATTACAAAAATATTAGATTCTTAGTTTTTAAAGTACCTAGTTTTGTTTGTTAAATGTATGTAAAGTGAAAGTCATTTAAGTAAGTAAATAGAAAGGTGTACCTATGCTATGAATCAAGTGTGAAGTGTGCATAAACCTCAACAACACCAAAACGGTCAAAAGACCAGTAGATAATTTGTACCTTGCCATACAGGCTCCCATGAGACCTAGTGCGTGGTTCAAGTATTCTAATGGTACTTTAACGTTATCTCAACTACGATTTTTATAAGGCCCACTGTTTGTTAGTAGTTAATAATACCATACATTTAAATTGATGTTGGAACAAATAAAGAAATTTATTTATTACTAGCGGTCCCGGTGAACTTCATCTCACCATCTGTCAAGTGTCAATGACATTTTGTACATGCCGGAAAATTTTGTATGGGAAAATGAAATCCATGTTGTTGTTATTTTTCTCGCAACTGTTATAAAATTTCTCACCGTTTAAACCTCCCCTTAACTTCCACAAATATTTCAAGACCAAAATTTGCCAAATCGGTTCAGCCGTTCTCGAGTCTTAGCGAGACTAACAACCACGATTCATTTTTATATATAGATTTATTTATTTATATAGACCTAGTCAATAAGTGCATTCCATGGCATCCCCAAATTCTATCACAAAGCGACCGTGAAGCTTTATTTATGCACCACACTTTTCCGACAGGTTTTAAAATGAAATAGGTAGCCATCAGTTCACGCTACGTCTCACAAATGCACATGAAATCGAATCAATTCGTCCACTATCGTGCGTTGGACAATATTCGGCGCACAAACACTCGCTGGCGCGCCACGATACGTGCATTTACATACCGAGCTGTACTGTCGTTAATCTGCCGTGTGCGAGCAAAAATATTCCGTACTACAGTAGGGGCATTTCTTTGCCAACCGTGAAAGAAATGGCTAGTACTGTGTCGATCAATCGTTTTCACCACCCGGGTCGCGACCGACCCACTACTGAAACGACCCAGGTAAACCTAATCATTTGATCGACTTGATCATTTGATAGAGCTGACTGCGCGTTCGTACAGTTCGTGTACCTGATTCTATTTGACGACTTCATACTTACAAAGAAATAGATACCTATCCTATTTCACAAGATTTAAAGTCCAAGTTAATATGGCAACTATTCATCATAACGGGAGTGAGTCAATCAAACAGCGCGACCTACCTGGCCAAGTGACCAAGTGGCATGTAGTGATTGGGTCGGCGTAAGGTGAACGATTGAACCACTCTCCTGCGGTTCGCAACTCAATCAAAACGACCAGATCAATCGTGATCGACTCAGGAATAGAAATTGCCTCGTGCGCGGCGTATGAATCTTCTTCTTTTAGTTCTACTCCTATCGGAGATTGGACAAAATCAGGACAATTGTAATTTTTGAAGCTGCTGCTCTGAATAGTGAGGTGGTACTGCAGTCGAACCAGTCCCGCAGGTTCTTTACCCATGAGTGCCGCCTTCTACCATTACTTCTCTTCCCGGCAATCTTCCCCTGGATGATGAGCTGCGTATGAATGTGGTACCTTATAGGATGTATCAATTTGAGCAGTTTCAGAACGAGGAGCTTCTACTTATCTTGAGATGGACTGAGGGATCTTTTCTCCTCTTTTCGCTCAGGGTAAGGCGTGTCTCATGTTAAGGATCGCGTCTGCATTTGCGCTGCCTCTAGCCATGTTTAGGAGAGCGTCAGACTAGTGATCCGAAAGAAGCAGGTTCGAGTCCTGAGTATGCGACAAACTTTTGAAATGTTTATCACAAAAATAACTCTTTAAGATAAACCTAGTGAGGAAAGTATTAGAGAATTAAAAATCATTTTATACCCTTACTGGTGGTAAGGATTGTTAAGCCGGTTCCACACAAAAATGTAGGTCGCAGTAACAGCTCACCTGGCATCACTCAGGTAATTTAGGAGGAAAAACGCTTTTGTGGCGCTAAGCGCAAAATTATTGTGAAATTATGGTAAGTTCGCATTGTGAATGTACAATTTAGGGGCGTAATGAATGAAAGCTCACGGCAGGCGGGGCGTTTAGCTTGCGGCGGCCTTTTTGAACCAGCGACGGGAAAAGAGGGGTGCTGTTAGGCGAGTGAACTTTCTGGAGAGCTAAGTAAGTTAGTATAGGCCGGATGGTTAACCAAATGACTGTCAGTTGTTAACCAATATCTGTAGTAAATAATAAATAAATAACAATAATAAATATTTGAGGACATCTTACACACGGCCTCTGACCCCAAACTAAGCAAATCTTGTGATATGGCTGCCAGAGACTGATATACTACATGTAATATACTTATTTTCAAATACATACTTATATAGATACTCGTAGTAATTAAATAACACCGAGACACAGAGCAAACACTTACGTTCATCACATAAATATTTGCCCTGGGTGGGGATCGGAACCACGCCTATTTGACCCAGAAGTTAGGGTCACTAACCACTGAGCCACCGAGGCAGTCAAATCTTTATAGGCTTCCTAAACCTCCTAAAACAATAAAACAAAACCTCTCTTTTTTATTTGAAACCTAACATTATCAAAATAGGTACCTACCCATACTTAGCTATATTATTTCAATAAACTCTATGGTCTGATTGTCTGTATGGACTTTCGAAAAATGTAGATTTGAGTGGTTTTTTTTTTCATGTACTTAATCAGCACTTGAATCATTAGACTTATACGTCTTAGTTTTTACAGTTTTTAAATGACCTTATACTCGTAGTTATAAACCTTTACTCAAAGTTTGTCTAAAAATTTGACGTACAAACGTACAATATTTCTTATTAAGACACCAAAATCATAAAATGTTGTTACTATTTAAGAAAATTTTACCAAAAATGTACCACGAATTTTCTTGGTGTTCTACAAAACGCGAAAACACTGGTCGATTCACGATCCTCTTAAAAACTAAAACCACTGCAATTGAATTAAAATGCGCCATTGACAATAATGTTAATCTCATTTTTAATGTTTGCCAAAAGTGACTACAAAGACTAGTGTTTCCGTATCCTGTAAAAGCGTAGTTGAAATGGTCCGCAGTAAATTAGCAGTTGGTAAGCATAAATGGCTTTAAGTTATAACTTTAGAACCAGAACCTGAATTTAGAATACTGTACTGTACGAGCCTTTTTAATAGTCCACTGCAGGACGTAGGCCTACCCAAGAAGGGTGATTGGGCCATATCCACCACGCTGGCCCAGTGCGGGTTGGTGGATTCACATGCGGTATCAAATTTCTTCTTTGGACGTATGTAGGTTGCCTCACGATGTTTTCCTTCACCGAAAAGCCAGTGGTGTAATATTCCGTACATAAATTCCCAGGAATTCATTGGTGCGGGACCGGGATTTGAACCCATGACCTCAAGTTGTAAGGAGGGTGTCATTACCACAAGACTACTACGGCTTACCACCACTAGTACCTTACTGTTTTGCAGAAAAAAAAAAATAGCTGTTCGAAAATAACTTTACAAAGTATCAGCCGGAAGATACTAGTTTTGTTTTCATAATAGTTGTAAGTGATAACTATCACCTACTGCAAAACAGACAATGAAATTTAAAATTGTAATCTGAATAACTGCTTGGAAAACTCCCTGCTTACTTTGTATTTTTTTGTATACTGTACTTTGTCGGAAAAGTAGTGAAACAGTAACAGTAACGTAGTGGAGAGCGAACCAATTCAACATGACTCTACAAAAGCTAGTTTCCTCTAATTAGCTGTTTCGTTTTATTTTGACGTCTAGTACTAAAGTATAACGACATCGTCAAAGCATGGCTACTCGTATGTTTACTCCAGATGGAGCACATTAAAATACGCCGTCGAGATCTACAAGTACATTCATGACCAAATTATTACTTTGAAGACCATACATTAATAATCAAGAAATTGACAAAATAAAAGTAAATGTTTGTTAATTAATTAAAAATTTAATTTAATTTTAAAATATAGTTTTATAATCAATATGTAATTTTAATTTTAGTGTGTATGAAATTATGGATCTCATGTGACCGAAAATAAATATTTTTTGATTTAGATTTTTTGATTTGTTGAACTTGTGCATTGGGCATAATTATATATTTGAATGCCTCGGTGGCTCAGTGGTTAGTGACCCTAACTACTGGGTCAAATAGGCGTGGGTTCGATCCCCACCCAGGGCAAATATTTATGTGATGAACATGGGTGTTTGCTCTGTGTCTGGGTGTAGTTTAGTTACCATCTATATAAGTATGTATTTAAAAATATATAAGTAGTATATCAGTCTCTGACAGCCATATCACAAGCTTTGCTTAGTTTGGGGTCAGAGGCCGTGTGTAAGATGTCCCAAATATTTATTTTGTAAGATTACAGACATAATTAATATAAAATACTGTTAAAGTTCTAGTTAAGTTCTACTTATTTGTAATCTGTGGTGACGAGCATCTGTCTGATCTGGGTATATTTTAGAAAGGCTACTACTGGTAACACAGACAGATACTCGCCACTGACTTTGACAAGGAATCTGGCGGTATTATTATGTTATTATTATTCGATGTGTGTAATGATGGAAAAATGGAAAGTAAAGTGCAAAATATGTTTTAAATCCTTGTTTTAATTCTGAGTTTAGAGGATAAGACAACATCTCAGAACCGGGATAAAGAAAACACACCCACGTTTGTACCGAAATACGATATACTTACCTAATAAGGATTTTTTTTACCACTTTGACAAAACAACTTTAATGAGCGAAGGAGTCGTTTCCGAAGATATTTGAAGGCAAAAGAGATGAAGCTACTTTTAAAAGCATCCATGGATTCGTACGTTGAGGTACCGTTCGTCTTAAAACAACTTTAATGAGCGAAGGAGTCGTTTCCGAAGATATTTGAAGGCAAAAGAGATGAAGCTACTTTTAAAAGCATCCATGGATTCGTACGTTGAGGTACCGTTCGTCTTACGTATGTACCGTCGTGAATATGAAATTAGCAATCGTAGATCGAATCAAACTGAACGTTCCAAACGTAAGAGATAGTGAGAGAGACACGCAGTGAGTTGACTCGCAGAGTGTGGCAAGTGAGGGTGCTGAGAGAAGCCGTTCACCCTCGCGGGTGCCCTGGGTACTCGCACCCTCCCAACAATACCCCGCAGGTTGCTACCCGAGTCATCCAACCATGGAAGAGAGCAGAAACTCGAGTCCGTATCCTTACTCCGGCAAAAACGAGGGGATAAGATCAACTTCAGAAAAGAGAATAAGAATGAGTCATAGCTGGCACCGGTGCAAGTCGACGCAATGGATTGGAATGGGTCTGGTGATGGCCCATAGAGTAACGGTGCTCGTGATCTGAACACTAGTGCTTCGGCGGTCTGGCGGGCGCTGTGCCGCGGCTGCCTTGCGGACGCTGTGCTATCGCGACTAGCGCTGCAGACCGTGTGTTTGCCGCCCCGTGGGCACGGCATGTGCCCTCGAGGCTGCGGCGGGCGCCTTGCAAGCCATCTCGGCTGGCTGTGGGTGCAGATGGATGGAGCGGCCACAACCGCGGCTACAGTGGCCACTGCGGTCGTCATTGTCAGCGGTGTTGACAAATGGATATGTGAGTGGTTTGATTTTCTTAGATCAGCAACAAAATGCAGTTCAACAACAAAATCAGTTATTCAATACAGAAAGGATAGCTGACAGGTATTCGATTCACCAAACATTAGAATAGTGAATTATAAATTATTGAAATTTGCATGACCTGTAAATTGAAAACATGAATAAGGTCAGAGATTGTAAGCTGATAATAATTTTGGTAGCAATAGATACATAGATGCTCTGTCTGTCTCGCACAAAACATAGCATTCTAAGGCAGACAGACACAATATGACGTTATAATTTCGGGTAGTTTGCTGTGGTCTAGAAAGATTACAATGCCTGTAACTTTTGGGTGTTATTTTTTTCTAAATATATTTTATTTACTGTCATTGATTGATTCTAGGTTTAATGTTTCATGTGAGTATAAAAAAAAGAGAAACACAATATTCACTTGTGAATATATCCATGCGATGATGATACTAATGTGTTACATTTTTCTGTTACTAATAGTGCAATAGTAAGTTTTAGTCGCTTGTGCCTGCCTGCAACCCGTGGGTAGATGATGCCAGAGAATTATATCACGCAATCAGTACCATCATAATACATTACAACAAGTAAATGCAACAAGATGCCACTTGTGTCATATTATTAATACTAACTGTTTTAGATCTGATGCTTGATTGATTTTTTATTTTCAGCATAATCATGTAGGTCTACTGGATGTAGTCAACGACATTAATAAAACATTTTATTAATGTTGTTGGATATAGTGATATTTGCCAAATTGCCACAGAGGATCAAATGCCTACCGTGTGTTCATTGACTATGATTATGGACATTCTGAACCCGTTGCTTACAATTATTTTACTTAGGTAACAGAAACTGAGGTTTGTGAGATATTTATGATTACCTTTTAAATAATTCCGATTATCTGTAGGTCTTAAAAACACATACATTTCTAATTCGTACATCAATCGTTTGAGTGAATTACCTACTTATTGCAAAATATTTTAATCTCAAGTAGATTGACTGATTTAAATAATGGTTACTAGTTATGGCAGCATAATTATATTATTAGTTAGAGCCTAACTTATGAAAACATTTGTGATTTCAGTAGGTACTCGATTCATTATTGCCACATGATATGTAATATTTGCATACAGTTTTTGAATACCATATTATCTATGGTGGTACATAATAAGACTATATTTATTGCAGTTTTTTTTATGCATACTAGAAGGCCAGTAGCAATACAGGGTTTGAGACATTTTTCTTACCTATAGGAACTGGTTATGAAGATAATTGTATAGGCCGGGTGGCTGGCCCTGGTGTCTAGAGTTTTTAAGCTGTCTGAAGGCTAGACGGTTGAAACGATCGGGCCTACAATTTAGAGTGCCACGGTGGCGCTTGGCTGGAGGTGCCATCTGCGGTCACCCATCCTAGGGCTGACCGTACGGAATGTTGCTTAATATAAAGATAGAAACATTGTTGATATAATTAATATTATTTTGTCCACAAAAATGGCACAACTGAATCCAATCATTCGCGAGCTTCGTATGGTTGACTCGAATTGATGTATGTATACAATTTTTACACCATTGATTATTATTTTCAAAATATTTTTTGACAAAATTGAAATAAGACCCACCTCGTGAGTACCTATAACTTCTGCACTAAAAAAGTTTTTTTTTTTAAAAAAAATAAAAAAAAATTTAAAAAAAAGATCTGATCACAGTTATCGAAAATATTGATGAATAAAAAAAACAAATACATTAAGACGAACATAAAACCTACTCCTTCATTTTGGATATTGTTTGAAAGGTAGTCATACTCGTAACAAGACTTGAATCGAATTTCACAGATTCGAATAGGTTTGTCCTGATTAGAATCAATTGTTGTGCTTAGTTCTGAAATATGAGGGAATTTGACTTGTCGGCGCGTCGGAAATAGGGCACGTGTGAGTGAGAGGCAAGTTGAAAATGATAATGAAAATAATTTATTTATTTCTTTCAGTACAATACATGAAATATGTAGCCATGGCCATCAAACTAGGTGTGAGAACACCTAGTTTGTTAGATGCACACTGTTTATTATACCAGGTAATAGTGCGGGCGCAGCCGTGCATGCACATTGCACAATACAGCTATAGGTTTTCTTTTTATTGTGCTGCTACCGCAGCATAAATAGATTGGTAGTATCTTGTGATACAGATACCTGCTAGCTTGGCATGCGACCACGAAAAGCCACGAAAAGAACTCTTTGACTTGTAAAAAAATTGACAGATATATACTTCGCCATAACTATGTCTTATTCTGACACGAAATTGATCAAGCCAGCAAGGTTCATATTTGTGCCGTAATAATCGACGATTATGAGTAAGCATATACAAGTATCTCTTTCTTCGATGGAAATAATGGACTGTAACCATAAGTAGTACAATGCATATTGTATTACTTATTGAACTACTTTACTGCTATTGAACACCAATTTAATTTTATTTATTTATTCAATTAGTACCGCATTCACAAATTACACTAATGACAAATTGAAAATGATTAAGTAATTAATTATGAGTCCAAGAGTCATAGTTCGACGAAAATATTTGTAACATTCCTTTAGTTAGACTATAAGTAAACCAAGGGGCGCTCTGGGTTATCCGTAGTTAGTCTTATCAGACAATATTGTGCTAGCTAGATGAAGGGACACCCGACGTATTACAGATTATGAGTCTCGAAAATGATTGAATGTAAAAGAGGAAATACTTGAGCTGAGTATATGGCATCAACCCCATTAATGATTATGGTTAGCACGGAGATGATAATTATTTGTTTTGCAATAAAGAATAATATTATTTATCAATTCCAATTCAGTGTAGTATGAATGGTCGTACATTGTTGCCAAACACCTATTGATTTGAAATAAGCCCTAAAAGTAATGACCGTCATTTGCTTTATCGTTGAGTAATAGTAAATGTGTCTTGTGTACGCTAATAATTTTGTTTTACAGAGTCGATGAGAGACGGATATTATAACGGAGATCCCGAAGCGCGGGTTATGAGCAATCAGTGCACAAGCATAGATGGTTGTAGATCGTAACAGACTGTTATGAGCAATCAGTGCACAAGCATAGATGGTTGTAGATCGTAACAGACTGCAAGATAGATAAATAATATTTATTACAGATTTTGTGATATCAACTTTCAATCTTCTTGTTTTCCAAAAGTATCCCTGTTTGATTATTTATTTTACAGATACAGAGATTATGACGGAGATCCCGAAGCGCGGGTTATGAGCAATCAGTGCACAAGCATAGATGGTTGTAGATCGTAACAGAACAGACTGTTATGAGCAATCAGTGCACAAGCATAGATGGTTGTAGATCGTAACAGACTGTTATGAGCAATCAGTGCACAAGCATAGATGGTTGTAGATCGTAACAGACTGCAAGATAGATAAATAATATTTATTACAGATTTTGTGATATCATTTTCTATCTTCTTGTTTTCCAAAAGTATCCCTGTTTGATTATTTATTTTATTAGTACTCATTTACCAGTCTAATTTACTGTCGTCGGCTTAAATAATATTGTCTGTTTTGTGTATTTAAACTACGTATGATGAGAATTCATTAACCCATTGACATCTGTCTCCGTTGTTCACATATTTTCAAATTGATTAATGAATAAACGGAAAAAAAACTGCCGTTCGAGACACAGTTAAAACTGATTCGGACCGTAGAGTAAATCCTAATCTTTCACAAAGCAGAATTAAAAACATTGCCTACCTTGTTTCATTTTAAGTAATGTTTGTAATACGAATTACGATAATAATTCTATCATTACTTCGATGTCAATGTGTTCTTAAAATGTACCTACTAAAACTTGTTTGATTAATACATAAATAGATTGATAGATGCGTGAGTTATGAGCAATCAGTGCACTAGCATAGATGGTTGTAATCTTAACATACTGTGTAAAATAGATAAGATTTATTTTATTCCCTTTATTTATTATGATTTATTGTATTGCGATAGATGCGTAAGGTACGAGCAATCAGTGCACCGGCATAGATGGTTGCAGATCGTAACTGACTATGCATGATAGTGAATAAGTAATTACCTGCTGTACTTACTGTATTAATATTATGGTAATAATACGTAAAAAAGACAAATGTCGAGCCACCTTATACGACATGACATTTAATGAAAACCGTTATAGTAATACAACAATAAAGAACCAAGATGAACATTCCTATACAAAAGATAAGGTGGATGTCATGTCGTAAAGGGAAAAAAACAGCATAGAACCAATAAACGTAAGCACAGTATTATATATTTACTGTGACGTAAGAGAACTTGTCTCCAATGTTTTTAGTAAATCATTGAATGAATGAATGCCAATGAAAAATAATTTTATCGATTTGTACTAAATGCAATTATTATAACAGTTGTAATTCGGTCACATTAATTGTATGAATGATGAATAGCTTTCGAACGCATTAATATTAAGTAGTTGAAAAATTGTTTAAAGTTAAATTCTAGATTTATTAGTTTATCTTATGTCTAAGATAGCAGTTTATATTGCAATGTTTTCAAAATACGGGTAGTACATTAAACTTCAATTGAATAATTGCTAAAACTTAGAAACAGAAATGTTAAAAATTGCGAAATTAATTTATGCATTTCAACCGAAGGAAGACTGATGGTCGTAACTCAATCAATTTTGTTGGTATATTTACTGTGTGGTAATTGATTTTCAATAGTTTTGTAAGCATACATATTTTTGAATGTCATAAGTTTAGCACTACTTCATGTTCAGTCATTCAGTTTACCTCCAGTATATCTTTTTATTTTTATTTTCTTTTTCTTTTCTATTCCTTCCAAATAATGTTGCTAAATGTGAGGACACACAATTGTTATTAACGGATGGCCGAGATGTAAGATTACAGACATAATTAATATAAAATACTGTTAAAGTTCTAGTTAAGTTCTACTTATTTGTAATCTGTGGTGACGAGCATCTGTCTGATCTGGGTATATTTTAGAAAGGCTACTACTGGTAACACAGACAGATACTCGCCACTGACTTTGACAAGGAATCTGGCGGTATTATTATGTTATTATTATTCGATGTGTGTAATGATGGAAAAATGGAAAGTAAAGTGCAAAATATGTTTTAAATCCTTGTTTTAATTCTGAGTTTAGAGGATAAGACAACAATTTATTTACTTAATATATGGTAAATCTTAATGTAATTTTCATCCCAAATATAGGATTCTCCAGAACTGACGTACTAAACCGAAAGGAGGTAATTCAGACCATTATTATGAAAAATTTTTTTAACAGCTGTTTCATACATTTTGTAGATTCCGAGTTGAGGTGTTGTATGGAACAGCTGATTTTAGTTCTCGAATTTCGGGTTGGCCTAATAGTAAAAGTTGTTCATAACGATGGTCTTAATTACCCACTTTTACCTTAGTATAGGGGAAGCACAGTTTATGTTTCTGACATTTGTACGCCATGATGAGAAAATCGGCCAAGTGCAAGTCAGACTCGCGCACGAAGGGTTCCGTACCGTAGCGAAGCCCTTAAAAATTTATTTTATTCTGTTTTTAGTATTTGTTTTTATAGCGGCAACAAAAATACATCAACTGTGAAAATTTCGGCTGCCTAGCTATCATGGTTTATGAGATACAGCCCGGTGACAAACAGACAGATGGACATCGAAGTCTTAGTAATAGGGTCCCGTTTTTACCCTTTGGGTACGGAACCCTAAAAATCATGTACTTTCAACAGCTATATTACGACCAGCGACGATTTAGTATGTTGTACACAATTAGGTAGCATGTTTGCACAAATGAATAATTTTGAATCTTGAAAATTGGTTCAAAAATAAAGATGCTATGTTATACAATGTTCGAGTATCAGAGTGGAAAGTGTACCATTTAAATACAATCTTACAATAATCGGCCAAGTACGAGTCGGACTCGCGCACGGAGGGTTCCGTACTGTATGGGAGCACCCCTTAAACATTTATGTTATTTTAATTTTATTATTTATAATTGAAGTGAATATACTACTAAACTTTATGTGAAAATTTCAAGCATCTACCATTGTTGCCATTATTAATAATTATAGAGCGAAAAACGACTATAAAACCATGTTTGTTGTATAGGAGCCCCCTTAATTATTAATTTTATTCTGTTTTTAGTATTTGTTGTTATAGTGGCAATAGAAATACATCATCTGTGATAATTTCAGCTTTCTAGCTATAACAGTTCATGAGATACAGTCTGGAGACAGATAGACAGACGGACAGCAGAGTTTTTAGTTTTTAGCCTTTGGGTACGGAACCCTAAAAACTATAAGCTATACGCTAACTATAAGCTGAAAAACATGATCATATTACAGCGCCACTAGCCTAGTGGCTAGTGGCGCTATAATGATCATGTTTTTCAGCGAAATTAAAATGTTATTAAGTGATTTGTTATTGTACACTGTGAAAAAAAGATATTAAAAAATATATTATTTTGGTTATTATTGGAGTTATGCGTAGTTGTGAGGAGTAACACCAAGTCATCCAACTATAGGTAGAGTTTCTGTCTAAATAAATCAAGACGACATATTCCATCTCTAGATCTGTGTAGCCATTTCCTTTAATTAGCTGTTTCGCTTTATTTTGACGTCTAATACTCAAGTATAACGACATCGTCAAGACGCGGCCATGTTTCCGCAGATGGAACACATTTATACGGCATCGTTATGCGACAGCAACATTGTAGCCAAAATCTAAGGGCTCATTACGGCGCCCGCGTTTTAGGCTGACGGGTCAATAGTCGTGGCCTCAAATGTATTAATATTTGAGCTAGTGAGTAATAGAAGACGTTCGTATTAGCCGAGTGGCTGGTCTTGGCGTCAGAGTTTTAAAACCATCTGGAAGCACCTGATATGGCTAAATGGTTACAACGGAGAGATACGATGTAACGAGACAACCGAACCAAGGTAACGTTCAATTAAAAATGCCACCCCCGGTCATCCATCCCAAGACTGAGCGTGCCAAAATGTCAACTGGCCTTATTGGAAATTTATTGGGGAAGTCTATGTCTTACAATGGATGCACTATAACTGATGATGGTGTTATGTGATAGTGAAATTGTAGCCAAAATTTAAGGGATCATTATGGCAGTTGTGTTTTCGGCCTGACGGGTCATTGGTAGTGGGCAATATGGGGTCAGGCCCCAAATGTATTAAAATTTGAGGTAGTGAGCAATAGAAGACGTTCGTATAAGCTGAGTGGCTGGTCTTGGTGTCAGAGTTTTTAAACCCCCTGGAAGCACCTGGTGTGGCTAAATGGTTATAACGGAGAGATATGATTTAATGAGACAAACGCACCAAGGTAACGTTCTTTTAACAATTATTTTTTGCAAAAAATAGCACGACCTACTTCAATCGTGTACAGAATTCGCGAATCGCGAATATTTCGCACGGATCGCTGTAGCAATTTTCACAATATTGTTGATTTATCAAAAATGGCTCAGCTGATTTCGATAAAATTTAAATGGGACCAATTTCGAAGTATATTCTTTCCAATGAAAAAATAATTTTTGAAATCGGACTACTACGAAAAAAGTACCACGCATCACAGACAAAAAATACTACACGAGTCAAATTGAGTACCTCCTCCGTTTTGTCGGTCAAAAATGCCACCCGCAGTCATCCATCTGAAAACTGAGCGTGCAGAATTTTGCTTAAATTTTAACTGGCCTTATTGGAAATTTATTGGGGCAGCCTATGTCTTGCAATGGATGCACTAAGGCTGATGATGATGTTATGTGATAGTGAAATTGTAGCCAAAATCTAAGGGATCATTATGGCGGTTGTTTTTAGGCCTGACGGGTCTATGGTCGAAGAACTATGAGGTCAGGACACAAAATATAGTATAGTAGGTAATAGAGTAATGAGTAAGTTTGTATAGGACGAGTGGCTGGCCCTAGTGTCCTAGTGTGTGAGTCCCGTTTTTACCCTTTGGGTACGGAACCCTAAAAACGGCGTTAAGACGCCAAGTTTGAATTGCTCAGTGTGTATTTTAAAATAATATATTATGATAGATACACATGGCGCTGAGGGTGTCATCCGATTGGTATTATTGGAAATTCATTGGGGAGGCCTAGTCTTGCAATGGATGCACTATGGCTTAATGATGTTAAGCTATAGTGATATTCTACCCAAATTTAAGGGCTCAATGGCTAAACGGTTAAAACAACCGAGACGTATAATTTAAATGATCTAGTAGATGAATTAAAGTTACCGATGGTTATGGCTCAGCAAATTCGCAAGTTGAAATTGTAGAGAGTAGGCCACATTTGTATGAAGTTCGAAAAAGATGCAAGTCGCTACCGATCGGTCTTACTAGACTGCTTCGGTGGCTCAGTGACCCTAGCTTCTGGGTCAAAGAGGCGTGGGTTCGATCCCCACCCAGGACTCGTATTTATGTGATGAACATACAACCCGGCCACAATATCTGTGCACCTGACTTCGTGACGTCATATCGAATTATCGGGCCGTATATACATTACCGGACGTCTAGTATACCGTCCGGACGTAAATTATTATCGGGACGTGTATCGGCAACAAAGATGCTAACCGGTACTGTCGCACCGGGGAGTGCGCGGAGAGGTGACAGGGGAAGCGGGAGAGGCACCGCATTCCAGCGAGGTGCACAGATATTCTGACCGAGTTATAGGTGTTTGCTCTGTGTCTGGGTGATATTTAGTTACTATCTATATAAATATGTATTTAAAAATATGTATATGTAGTATATCAGTCTCTGGCAGCCATACCACAAGCTTTGCTTAGTTTGGGGTCAGAGGCCGTGTGTAAGATGTCCCTGAAATATTGATATTTATTTAAATCTAATAGAGAAGACTAGGTCAAGTAGTAGATGTGCCACGGCTGATAAAATAATGATATGTTACGCGACAGTGAAATCGCACCCAAAATCCAAGGGTTCATTACGGACGAACGCGTTTAGGTTCCACAGGAAGGGAGTCAATGGTCATAGAGCAATATGAGGTCAGGCATCAAATAATTAGGCTCCCATATAACAACCCTGATTTTTTAGCCTTTTTTCGCTCGATAATAATAACGGTTACAGGTAGATGCTTGAAATATATCCACAATATTTATTTAAATATTCACTTTAAAATAAATAAATAATTTTAAAATTTATAAATATCTGTGGGGGGGCTGCCATACAAGAAACGTGATTTTTTTGCTCGATATAAATAACAGCAACAGGAAAATGCTTGTAATATTCACAGAATATTGGGTATATATTTCCTTACAAAATATATAATTAAGATAAAATATATTAAGTGGGACTTCCATATGGTACGGAACCCTTCGTGCGTGAGTATGACTCGCACTTGTCCGTTTATTTGACATAAACTACCGCGTCGCAAAAAGTGTTCTTGATTCAAAACTTCTACGGCATTAAGTGCGTGCCGGTAATTTAACAACCTAACCTCTGAATAACAAGAATTATCCAAAAATACACAAACCGGCCTATTAAATTAATTTATTCAATGGTGAGGATTGAAGAACACATAAAACTCCTATCATACGGCTAGACAGACGCGACCAAAGCGCCCCTTATAAGGTGGACATTCCGCGCGTTAACCAAGCGTTTCGAATCCACATTCCTCATACGAACAGCCAGGATGTAGAACGCATTGCCTGAGTCTGTCTTCCCGCTAAAGTACCACTTGGGTGTCTTCAAATCCCGAGTAAATATTATCTTTTAGGTACTTAAGCGTGTTACACCCTAGACAGCATATTTTAAACTCAAATCATGATAAGGGTATGGGAATTTTATTACTTGTATTGTTTGGAACGATTATTTTTATTTACTTAATATCAGGCAGTGGTAGAGTGTGGTCCAACGCAAACCCACATAAATTAGAAAAAAAGAAAAATTAAATTATATTTGAATAATAAGGCAAGTAAGTGCTTTCATGAACTACAGCAAAATAAAAAAAAAACTAGATCTTCTACTATACAAAAAGCAACTAGATTATCCACAGACTACAGAAGGTCTAATTAATATAATTAGACACTCGTACATGTCTTCATACTCGTAGCTTTCATAACGTGTACGTTGTATATATTCGTATGTTCACAATTAATTAAATTTTTAATCATAATTGCATGACCTCACAAAACGCGGTCAAACCCAGCTAAAAAGTACATGATTATTCGAGATTTGGCACTACATTGTCTCAGTTGTTACAATATTTCATGTTTATTGTCCCTTACAACTGCACTCTGCTCATAATGTGCTCGTAGCGGTATCGGACGATCTTTTATGGACCAAATCTAGTGTTTTTTTGCATAAAACTGGACGAATTTATTGTAGGTAACTTTGTTACCGCGAAATTGCTGTCGGAGGCACGATTTGTTGAATATTTTAAAAATTGTAGCGAGGTAGGGTTTGGATGATTTTTTGGGTTAATTTCTGAGCTGAAATAGATATTACTTTGTTGTATTTACTAGGGAGTAAATTCATGTATTGCACACGAGAAGTTTAAGATAAGATAACGTTTATTTGCTCAAATAAGTTACATGTTTTGGAGTTAGTAAATGTTGATGATTCTTAGTGTTAGTAGGTACTTAGATTAAATTTAGAAACTTCCAGAGTGGAACCCTAAATCTCACACTAGGGTGGTCCTGTGTTGTGAGATTTAGTCTCTTCCGCTTTTAAATAAGACATCTCATAATTCGCCTAATTAGTAATTTACTTACATACGAGTACAAGTAATTTCCATTTTTCGATTCCGTAATGTGTGTGTAGGGTGCTTGTTGGTGAGTTTGTGAGTTTATACATATACCTACGAGCTTTTGCCCACGGCTTGGCCCGCGTGGTATTTCAATTTCTGTGCTATCCCATGGGAATAAGTTTCTTAATTTTTCTGGGATAAAAAGTAGCCTATGTCACTTTCCGTCTTTCAAACTATGTTTATGTCAAAAATCAAGTCAATCTGTTGTTCCGTAGCTGCGTGAAAGAGGAACAAAGTAATAAATCAACAAACACACTTTCGGATTTATAATATTGGTATGGATTTTGAATGTGTAGTTTTTTTTCTAACGTGATAGCCACACAGGAGGAAAGGTAGAAGTAAAGAAAGGAAGGAGAAGATCATAGAGGGCATTTTTAGATCAAATTAAAGAGAAAATAAATGTCATGTCGTACTTAGAGATGAAACACTAGCAAGAGACCGCGAGACGTGGTATTTGCTCTACCGACAAGAATTTTGAATTAATAATCACATATACAAAAATACAAAAATATTTATTTTCCATAAAAAATGTACAGATCCAGATTCACAATTATCCTCGCACTAGGGCTAGCCTGTATCGCGAGAAACTGAGGCCGATTACTTGAATATGGTAAAGAACTTGTACTAATAATTTAGACTACGCGATTACAAAGTTTATGAACAATGAAAGGTGACACTTCATCATATCAGCTATAGATATAAGCCTCTTATATGAATTTCCAACAAGAACGATTAGAATCGCTTGCATCCTGCGCGTACCTGAGATCTTAAATCGTTGGTAATGAATTTTGATGAGGAAATTGGGTAAGAATATGAATATGAAGTTAATTAAAGTTATGACGAAATAAAGCAAAGTCTAAACTTTGCTAAACATTGTTTGATTTCAAAACTTACGAAAACATTGTGTAAGCACTCAATATTTACACTTACACAATACACACAATGCTTACACAATATTTTCGTAATTTTTGAAATTGCGTAATTTACATGAACACTTTCGCAAACTTTTATTTCTTTGAACTCACTTAAAGAAAAGTTTTCTCGGTACTTGTGTAGGCCCAAATATAAGAGTGAAATGCTAGGTTCTTGAAACATTTCTCGTCGTTGGTGTTCCGTATACAGGATGTTTCTCTAGACGAGGGGCATATAACTAGGATGTCATTGTACCTACTCAAATTCCATCCATCCATCCATCAGCCGTCGGACCTCCAATGCTGGACTTAGGCCTTTAATAAAGATTTCCAATAAGCCCTGTTGGAAACGGCCTGCATCCAGCGGGTTCCTATGGTCTTAAGAATATATTTGTCGGCAGCATGAACTCGTATAACAGGGCGTAGCTTAAATGAAAGAAATCTTACCTACCTTGCCTTAAGAAAATATAGATTCGGTGATAAACAGTAGGTATATTGCTTACCCACTGTTATAATTTTGTTTTTATTTTTTTAATAAAATTATAATTTTTACCTAACACAGCCACGTAATAATAGCGCGTAAGTGTTTTCTGTGTCGCAAATTATGAAAAAAAAATTGTACATAATATATATTTAAAATTACGGTTATTTGAACTAACAATTAGCTAAATATAAACTAGGCCGCTATTTTAAGTAAAGAGGACTCAGTAAATGTGTGTCAAAATTCAAAATTCAATGTTTTTTTAACAGTTTTATTCACAAGAATCATTGATTTTGTAAAAGCAAATTAATATAAATCTTAAATATTCAGCAACAGTAAAATACCTACTCCGATGTTACGAGTATTATGGAGTGACGAGCGCCTAGTGTAACCACAATTATATCATCATATTACGTAGCCGGTAGATGTTCTACGCAGCGCTTGCTGATACGTGGTCTACACTCGAGAACTTGAACGAGAGTCGAGAACGGCTTCATCGGCCTTTCGATGAGAGATACTCTAATTAGGTTCCGTACCCAAAGGGTAAAAATGGGACCCTATTACTAAGGCTCCGCTGTCCCTCTGTCACCAGGCTGTATCTCAAAACCGTGATAGCTAGAATATGACGAATTCTTGTAGCCGCTATAACAAAAAATACTAAATACAGAAAAAATATATATATATACATATAAGGGTTTATTGTAAGGGAGCCCTTACAACAAACCTGAATTTTAAGCAGTTAATAACGGTTAGTTACGGTTAGTGGTTAGTTGCTACATATTAATAACGGTTACAGGTAGATGCTTGAAATTTTAAATTGTAAATTCCCTTCAAAAATAAATAATTATATTGAAATAAAATAATTTAAGGTGGCCTTCCATACGGTACGGAACCCATCGTGTGCGATTATTTACTATTGAAAATTGGAACGCGGAATTCGTAAAAAAATCAGTTGTGCCATACAAAATTGCTACTCAGAATCGCCAAAAATAGTGAAATACGAGTAAGTGTTTTTTTCCCTCGAAATTTGGATTGCCCTCATAGTAAAACTTGTTCATAATGATGGTATGAATAATAAGTACCTACATATTTTATGAATCACCCTGTTTATGAGAGGCTTTATCCCGCAGTCCTATGGCAATAAACAAATAAAATAAATAGGGGACATCTTACCCCAAACGGTCTCTGACCCCAAACTAAGCAAAGCTTGTGATATGGCTGCCAGGGACTGATAAACTACTTTTACATATTTTTTTAAATACATACTTATATAGATAGTAACTAAATAACACCCAGACACAGAGCAGACATCTATGTTCATCACATAAATACTTGCCCTGGGTGGGGATCGAACCCACGCCTCTTTGACCCAGTAGTTAGTGTCACTAACCACTGCGCCACCGAGGCAGTCAAAACTCTAATATTCTTTCTAAATATCGTTAGAGCAATCGCAAGGAGAAATTATAAAATATAAAATTTACAAATTCACAAGTTTGAAATTCTACCTTCCTCTTGAGCAAAATTGTATTTTCAAATATAAAATAAACATTTTACCTACTCCAAGTTCTAGTTTGGTCGACTAGTCTCCGATATTAGAGTGCTCAGAACTTTCCCGTCTTTCCCCAGTCAACACTGGAATGCATAAGTGTGTTAGTAAGAAACCTCAGAAGAATTACAAGTAATAGAAGTATTGCTAAATTTTACTCAAATAAAAACTTCGGTACAGCTGTCTTATTCATATCTGGTTATACAGGATACGCGAGAGTGAGTGGAACAAAAAAAACGCAATGTCTGTCGCATACGGCAAAATCACCAGTTGAAATGTCAAAATGGTTTAAAATTTGGTTAAACTTGGTATTTTGTCTTTATCGGAAATTTGAACCATCTTAGTTCAAGTAAGAAGCTTCAATTTTTTGTCATAAAATTAAATTTAGCTATTTAGACTACTCTGTCTTTTCTATTTCTTGATAAGTTAATTATCAGGCAAAATATGACCCTTCAAAATCACAAAAATAAACCACCATTATTACCGACGTCTTTAGAGACCTACCAGAAGAGACTTAATAATATCTAACAAAATAAAAAATGATAGAATCATGAACACATATTTTTTTTAAACTTTGACATAAAAAAATACTTGATTGAAATAGTTTTTGAAGAAGAAAACTGCGTAATACGAAACGTTGTCTCGCCAAGTTTTTTGTAGGTATAAACCGCTCTGAGCTGCAATTGTCCCTATCGCACGATGCAGGGGTAGGGTCGAAGTAAGGGAGGTTCAAACCTATACCAAAGAATATATAATAATACTACGTATAGAACGTCCACTCGTTACCCCCCACCCGTTTGAGTCTTCCTCACTTCCACCCCGCGTCCACGTACCGCATCGTGCACTCTGCGCGCGGGCTGCACTGGCCGGTGGATTTTCTAATAAAAACTACCTAGACTGTGACAATAGGGAAGATTTATACTGTGTATGGTTGATTATCAATGATACATAACATAACAAGGAATTTTAATGTTTCCCTAAGGATAACTAAAAGAAACTTATTTTACATTATTCGGTAACTTCCTTTTGATATTTTCTTTCAAATGAATTACATCGGATATTTTTTGCTAAAATACTTCCAAATTAAGTAATTAATATACTTTTTTAAGCACTAGATTTATATTCATTTTTGCAAATTGAATACGCAACTGTCTCACTCACGCGGCATGACGTCACGTCGTGGTGATCGCTGACAGCCATAGACGTTCCGCACACAAATGCACGTGTAGCGACCCTGCGTATGTGTGTTGTCTATGAGTAAGTACTGTGTTAGTGTGCGTAAGACAGCAGATTTTGTATGAAAAATCGCGGAGTGTCCAGGCTGTGCCTATACGTACACAAGCACTAGGGATGTAGTAATAGTCGATATTTTTGTCGATGCTCTAGTGATGTCCATCGATATCGATGTTTATTAAAAATATTAGTTATTTTTTCCAATCTTCTGATTTGACCGTTGTATGTTTGTTACTTTTGAAGAAAAGATTTTATGTATGGAATATAGGCGTGTAGTTGCTGCGACATTTTGCAGCGATTATACAGAATATCGTGTTGTATCCGCAGACATCTAAATGAGTTAGTTATGCCGTGTGTATGCCATATTTCATAGTTCATTTATTTGACAAATGGGTGTCAGAAACACTCTTTTGAATAGTCGACAAAAATCTACATAATGGTGAAAACTTAGAAAGAAACTAATTACTTACGATAAATATTAACTACAGCTAAACAATCAATCATTCTTTTAAACTTAATTCACATCAATAAATCCATCAATTAAATGACAATTATCACATTAGATTAGATAAATAATAAATACAAGTAAACACAACAAGGTGCCAATTGAATGAATGAAAAAAACCTACCAGATCCATTTAATTTGGTAGATTTTCGACGACACGCCACGACTCAGTGGTCTAAATATAAAATTTTGGCTTTAACAAATTTCATCATTACTGTAGGATTTAGTTGTGCTCGTTGCTATGACCATTTTTACAAGCTTTTATTTAACTTGCAATGGATGTGAGTACCTATGTATGTATGTAAGTACCAATGTAAGTTCCGGTGGAATCTTGCAAATAAAATTTGACGGAGCTGGTCTCATGATCGAGTCGCAAGGTGGCCATAGGAACTCCTGTACTAAACAAGATATTCAGGCCCATCCAGGATCTCAAAATCTTTTTTTTTTTTTGTATTACATTTTTTAATAATTTAATTACTGTAATACTTAGCCCAAGTAATCACGAAAAAAATTAATTCATATAATTATTCTGCCGAAAGTCTTTGTACTTTATGAAAGGTACTTTAGCTAGTAACCCTGTAGTGTAGTGTAGCTGACGTTACGTATGAAAGTTTCTTTGACGTTTGAGTGTATAATTTCGTTTCCACTCTACTTTGTACCGGCTGAACGAGATTTGGGAAAGACTGAACAGACGTAAAAGCTAAAATATTAAATACGGCATTTTAGGAAAGCTGTTAGATCAAATGATACACCGATGTTTATTTTAGTTCTTCGTGCAAAGGAGAAAACGCACGTTTATTGCTTTTTTAGGGTTTCGTACCCAAAGGGTAAAAACGGGACCCTATTACTAAGACTCCAATGTCCGTCTGTCTGTCTGTCACTAGGCTGTATCTCATGAACCGCGATAGCTAGACAGCTGCTACTTATATTTTGTGTTTAGTATAACAACAAATACTAAACACAAAATATAAGTAGTTTTTTTGCTCGCTATTAATAACAGCAAGAGAAATGGGGCTAAGTGGGCTCCAACACTGTACGGAACCCTTCGTGCGCGAGTACAACTCGCACTTGGCGGATTCTTATTATTATGGTTTTATTGTACAATGCCTACATTCCACATTGACGACGAAAACAGAGCTAAGTTACACAAAACGTCAAAACGTCCGATAACTTACAGTGGTACACAACCGTTTTCGCAAAAACCCTCCCCTGTTCGAATTTAATGCATTCCCGAGTAACATTTACATCAGGTAACTTATCTGCCATTCCCACGCCCAAAAATGTTGGTTATCCCCTAACATCCGAGTAGCCTTAAGGAAAATAGTTTTGCGCGTTCCCATATCATACTTTTCCCGACAAAAGTCGTAGAGCTATGGGGTGATATGGTTACTAGTAATGATATTTTCTATGAAAAATAATGTTTGCGATACAAATGTGGTGGCAATGAAAATAAATGGCAATGTGTAGGGTGCAAGTTTGAATAAGTGGTGGGTGGCCAATGGGGCCTAAAGTTCTCGAATAGAGGCCATGTACCGACAAACGCAGTGCATAAATTTAATTGATCTTATTTAAAATTCAAACACGATCCTATATGACTAGTAGGGAACATCCTACGGCTAAGTACGTCAATAAACTGATATAGATATTTTTCAATACAACTACTAGCTTTATTCAACATTCTAAGTACTTACAACTGACCTGTCATAGGTATATGCAATGCTTAATACCAAGACACAGTTTCTTCACTTAAACTCACTTGGATTTGTGCTAGTATTAGAATAAAATATATTTCTTTACCAAAACTTGCGCAAATGATACATAAAAATAACTCAAAATTAAATTCAAAATTTTGTCTCTGCAGGTAGGTACATTGATGACATATTTTGTGCTACACTACCCACCACAACTGCTGTAGTCATGACCACTATACATCGCGGCCCGCAACGCTTTGCGAGACAAATCCGCGCGCAGCTAGCGCATTAGCTTAAGAATGACCACATAAAGTAAAATGAATAAGTAATTTTTTTGAGTAAAAAAAAAAGTTTTCTCTAAAGCGCCGCATTCGAATGATAAACGTGATAATGTCATATACGTCACAAGCCGAACGCTTACGCTTGATTGTGCCTCAATATCGCTTGCTCCA
The DNA here is from genome assembly GCA_964007245.1 of Hypomecis atomaria. Classification (NCBI taxonomy): domain Eukaryota; kingdom Metazoa; phylum Arthropoda; class Insecta; order Lepidoptera; family Geometridae; genus Hypomecis; species Hypomecis atomaria. The sequence goes on along the minus strand of OZ023294.1, from coordinate 2,872,006 downwards.
CGCTCTCGCTTGCACACTCGGCTCAAGCGGCACGTGACAATGGGTCATACTTTTTCAGACGTGCAGAACCGTGTTCATCGATTTAAAATACGGTATCACGTCGGTGGAATTTGCTCCACTGACAAAAGCCAAGCTCTTAAATTATAAATTAATGAATCACGTCAAAAACTACGTTAATTAAAAAGTTTTCAACTAGTAATCAAATCGTCCATTATCTCCCAGGCTAACAATAATGCTGCTGGCCAAGCAATATCCCCGTCGTATACTCGGTCCTCACATTCAGTGCAATCTCCCGGGGCTTGGAGGAGTTACCTGCCTAAAGAGGTATTATTTTTTGGAAAATATTGGCTCATATAGTCAGATTTCAGATTTTCTCTCTTATATACGCTGTCTGGTAATCTTAAGTACTTTGTGTGAAAGACCCTTTTTCTTTCGTAAATTTAGTCAATTTTTTTTTTGTTTAACCGCTTAGCCGTAGTGTGCAAATATTACAGCGAACATTTGCATTATTATTTGACTGCCTCGGTGGCTCAGTGGTTAGGGACCCTTACTTCTGTATCCAAGAGTCGTGGTTTCGATCCCCACCCAGGGCAAACAATTATGTGATGATCATAATATTTTTATAAGTATGTATTATATTTAAAATTTGTATATGTAGTATATCAGTCTCTGGCAGCCATATCACAAGCTTTGTTTAGTTTGAGGTCAGAGACCGTGTGTATGTACATGCACATCCAGAGGCATATGTCTAACAGTCAACGTTCTATAGCTAAAATTTAACTGCCTCAGTGAGCCAGTAGTTAGTGACTCTGACTCCTGGACTCTGCTCTGTGTCTGGAAGGTATTATTAATTTAAGTATGTATAAAACAAATACGTTGTATATTACGTATAACAGTTCTTGGCAGCAATATCACAAAGTTTGCTTAGTTTGGGATCAGAGGCCGTGTGTAAGATGTTCCTCAATAGTTATTAATTATGACGTTAACGATGATTTTATGACTATAGCCTGTATGAGCCCAAAAGCTTGCAGTACGAAACTTCGACATTCAGCTCTCTAACATCGCGTTACTCCGAAAGTATTCACTCTAACGTACCGACGCTCTAAAGTTCTACACGCTGTAATACTCCCATCGAAATATTATTATGAAACTAGCTGCACCCACGGCTTTGACTACTGTCCCTGGGGAACCGTTTGTTTTCCGGGATGTAAAATAGCATTTTATATACAAATTTTCACGTTAATAATAGTATTACGGTGCAATGCATCTTTGCATGAAACCGTCGTGGTCCAGGGGGAGAACATTTACTTTACAATTGAGATATTTATTGTTGCTTAGCTTTAGTAGCCCGGTCCCGTAACGATGAGGTCTTGACGACACTGAATTTTATACCACTGGCTTTCGCTGAAAAAAATTTTGCGATCAAACCTGCGTACCTACGTTCGTACAAGACATTCAGTGGCGTATGTGAATTCATCAACCTGCATTGGGCCAGCGCAATAGAAATGGCCTTATAGCATATGCTCAGAGATCTATTAAAAAGACAGGTATAGTAAGCTATACAGTAAATTTCTTTACTCCTATACCGAAAAGTATGCTGTTTTGGGTTCCGTATCCAAAGGCTAAAAACGGGACCCTATTACTAAGACTCCGCTGTCCGTCTGTCCGTCCTTCTGTCCGTCAGTCTCCAGGCTGTATCTCATGAACCGTTATAGCTAGAAAGCTGAAATTTGCACAGATGATGTATTTCTGTTGTCGCTATAACAACAAATACTAAAAACAGAATAGTATTAATAATTAAGGGGGGCTCATATACAACAAACCTGATTTCTTAGCCGTTTTAATCTCTATATCAAAAATGGTAACAGGTTGATGCTTGAAATTTTCACAGAATATTTAGTTATATATTCAATTTAATAATAAATAATAAAATTAAATAAATATTTAAGGGCGGCTCCCATACAGTACGGAACCCTCCGTGCGCGAGTCCGACTCGTACTTTGCCGATTATTAAGTAATACTTACAAAACCATGTAAATTAAATTGACAGCATTTGGATTATCTTTAGACCAACAAGTGCCCGTTGATGACCCAGTTGCTTCTTATGTAGTAGTAGCTTAAGTACATAGTTTAATTCTATTTTATAGTGAAAAAAACACTATTAGTTATACATTTGGCCACCTACTTGATAGATGGAAATTAATGTTGTAGCCGAGGATAGATCATAATATAGACTTAGAATTTAAAAAAGTGTTATACTTAGATCAATTTATCGATTGATTTAAGCACGAAAAAGTAAATTGCATTTTTACTTAAGATATTTAAACTTTAAATGCAAATCTATCCAGTACTTATAAAAAATAATCGTTTCTAAAATACGATAAAAATTGAAATAGCTCCAACTTACTCGTATGAACTAAATATGGCAGAACTAAACTATCGTTAAGTAGGCAGCATATGGTTTTTATCGTCAACTTTATTTCAACAAAACCCAGCATCTAGCAAATGATCTGTGGGATAAGCGTTTAACGTAATAACAGACTGGTATTAGCTGATGGGCATAGTGCTCCAACAGCATCACTCAGATTCTAGTAAGTGTTTTATATAGGTACATTGTTTAGTAGGCCTTTGAAAATTTAATAATTTTTGTAGGTACTTTAGAGCAAAGTAGGTGTGTCGAGCGCTATTTATATATTCGTATTGTAAATGTTATGTTTAGTATATCACAGTGGTTGGATAATTTTAACAATTATACAATATAATTCATGACAGGACAGGATTATGTTGCCCAATCCATCCTTAGGCGTCCTTCAATAGTACCGTGATATTCACACAGTCTACCTCACTCGAATGAACCAAATAAGTAATTTTTATGTAAGTAAGCTCTATCTTCGTTTCAACAAGTTCAGTTTATTTGCCTGCAATATACGCAGTGATGTCGCAAAACAACTAGTATTGTACTATGTGGCGTGGATAGTTAGAAAAAACAAGGTATTTTTTACGATCTCGCTTCTGAATTGTTAGCTGATGGGCATAGTGCACCAACAGCATCACTAAGATTCTAGTAGGACACTGATAATACACCATTGGACAATAATACGGACCTCCAATATCTCTGCAGTCATTATAAAACTCAAAGTAGGTACTTACAAGGCTTGCTCCAACTACTGGCTTATCAAAGTTGTTTTACACTCACCCATAACTGATCACTATCACAGACTGGCACTCCAGCCCGTCGCCCAAACCATTTCTCTGTCTACCCTCATTCCATTTACTCCTCACAGTCGCAATACCGAAGTGTGTTGCGACTATGTGTAGGTACCCTCTTTAACAAGCGTAGCTAACACTAGGTACTTATAGCAAAACGTAGAAATAAAATCTAAATTTTAATTATTCTTTTGATTATAATAACAAGTTTAACTTTTGACAAAACCTCTACAGTCTTATGTCTTTTATTAATTTATTATTTCTATTTTACATTACTTTTTGTACTATAATTTGATTTAACCATAAATAAATGTTTATGACTGTGACGATATCTTTTTTCTATTTTACACCTCAGAACCTATTACTTTGATATAGGTACAGGTTTAACAGAGTGTACGCAATCTAGTACACAGATTGTCGGTCTTGTCGCGGAAAGCGATCTCTTAGAAGCAATCTAAGACTGGAAAAGTATAATTTATATTAGGTATCACACTGTATAATATCAGCCTTTTAATAATTCCTGTTGGACATAGGCCTGCCCTTGAAAGGCCCATATCCATCTCACTGGCCCAGTGTGGGCATCCATATTGTTATTGTAAAATAATTTAACTCAATAATTTTGAAAATAGTTTTGTACATGAGATGGTTAATTATTTTTCACTCAATGTATAGAGACTCAAAAGATTCAAATAAGTAAATGGGAAGTTTTTAAAACGTTCAGTACTATTTCCCACATATCAATGGTTCAAATCGGAAAACACTGAAAATTTCAATTCAGTCCATAATTAAAATGAAAAACTTTAAATCTCAAAACTGTCTAATGTCTATAAATAAATTTCTAAACTATTGAACGTTCTAAACCACCTAGTAGTTAACGTACTCGTAAAAAAGTGTAGGTGCCGCACAAAGGATAACCCTATAAAATATTAATCGTTTCCGAAAGGTCAAAATACTAATTTCAATTTACCTGACGTGTCTAATCATCATTAGTACTAAAAAAAGCCACGAAACTCACCGATAACACCCTTTCCAACCTCCACACACTCCAAAATTATCCAACAATAAAAACCACTCGATAAAATCTCAGAACCAATGTCATTAATTCACTTTTCAAAAGTCGCGTAAATATTACGGGAAAATGAGGGAGAAAGCGTCCTCCCCTCACTCCGGTCTAGTGCGCACTGAAATGATATAAACCTTCTTGCACCTACACGCTACCGTAGTATTATCCGACCTATTTGAATTTTCTCTGAAAGTTTCTCCCTCCTTCTCCTATTCAGGCTTTTGTATTTGGTTAGGGTATACCGTATAGGCGATGGAAGTTTTTCTACCTCGTTAGGAGCGTAAACAAGCGCTGAAATTTCTAGCTTAGTTTTCGTAATGTTTGATATCTAGGCAAGCTGGAATATCTAGGTGATGCACGCCAGTGCTTTAGCTTGTTTTTGCTGGAAAAAGAGGTCAAACTTAATTTCGGTTTTTTTTTTCGACTGCGAAACTTAACAAGATCTTGATCAGCATCGTTACAAAAAAGGTTACATTGATACAACCGCGTTCCCCCAAAACTGAATTGTATTTGTTTCTCCGAAAATTTAAATGACGCCGTTTTAAATATGGAACGATGTTATAACTTGATATGAGTATTCGAAAAATAACACATTTTGATCTCTATTTTGATGCATTTCAGTCAAGAAAGGAGTATTTTTATGTGAAAAGTTTATGATGCTACCAAAAAATGTGAGTGGAAATTCGTGTACGTTTGTCCATTATTTACGCTGTTGCTCTCAACTGAAATATGCACAATACCAGCTCTGCACAGATTTTCCGTTTTATTTTTATGAAAAATCTGTACTGATTTCCCGTACACGTGTTCAAAATTCTGTTTTTGGAATATGAAATAGAATATTAATAAAATCTAAGATTGTTTTTTGAGAAAACATTGGAGTTAACTAAAATATGACCAAGCCAAAATATCATTTTTTGTACTTATTTTTACAATTTTTTGTACTTACTTAGTTTAACAGTTTTTACTATCGAAGCAATTAAAATTGTAGAAAAATCCCGTAAGGACTTACATAAAGATTTGGTTTCAACAATGGGGATGGATCAGATTTTGTCGCGATTTCGGGTTGGTTTTGTAGAAAATTGTGAAATCGTTTGAAATAAAATATTTTAGAAGGGAAAAACGAAAAACAGTTATTGCCTAGGGGAAGTGTGTTAATCCAGGATATGAGTCCAAGCTTTAAACACTTCCAATAACTGACTCGAATCGAATTCAAACTAAATCTAAAAATGTATTCAGTGGTCTTTTGATACTTACATGGATGTAAAGTTGAAACCTCTTGCCATGCCATGTTTTATGAAATACTAGCAGCGCCCCGCGGTTTTACCCGCGTTGTGCCCGTTCCCGTGGGAATTTCGGGAATTTTTATACATATAAACCTTTCTCTTGAATCACTCTATCCATTAAAAAAAACCGCATCAAAATCCGTTGCGTAGTTTTAAAGATTTAAGCATACAGACAAACAAACAAACAAATAAATAAACAAACGAAAATAGCGACTTTATTTTATACTATGTAAGGATAAGGAAGCTGCAAGCAAAATTCATGTATTTTTATTGTCGGAAAATTAAATGTTATTAGTATGTAGCTGCCAAATGCTCCATTAAAAAATTAAATACACAACTAAAACAGAATCTTTCATAGCGTAGCATCTTTTAAAATTTCCTTCAGTATTTCAACGATCACGTCATTAGCGTAGGTAGGTACGTCAACTAAAGATTTGGCGCTGTCGATCGTCGGATGGAAGACTTATTTTCTGAAATTCTAAAAGGTCGCGCGTGATTAGATGCGCTGCTCCTGAAAACTAGTTGTACGAAGGCGCCCATAGAAAAACGCTGGTGCTCACGCGATCAGTCGAAAACTGATAACGTTTTGACTGTCTGAGATCGCACTTAAATTGAAATATAACCAAAACAGAAGCATTTGCGGCGTCTTTCTAAATCCCCTTCAGTTTTCTTGAAGCAATTTGTTTAAAAGCTCATAAAAATAACATTCAGGCCAATTTTACATGTATCAACGGCAATGCATCTAAACTTGTGGACAACGGACGCCTCAGCGTCACTGCCTGTTAAGGCAATTGTGAAGTGCCAACTTGGCTATAAAAAAATAATGAGCTGCTGGGAAAAAGGGGAAATTTCCTGTCGCGCGAGTACTAACCAAATTACAAAAAAAGTTTAGTTTGCCTGAAATTACACTAAAATTGAATTAAAACCAAAACCGAAGCTTCCACAACTTCTTACGAAATTTTTCTTCAGTACTCTCAAAGCAATTTGTTTAAAAGCTCATAAAAAGTAACATAGAGGTCAATTTTACACGAGGAACGACTATGCATCTAAGTAAACTGGTTTAATGGACAATCGGAGATTTTTGAAAAATCACTACTCACTACATAATCGTAGTATCACTACATAGTATAAAACAAAGTCGCTTGACGCTTCCCTGTCTGTCTGTCCCTATGTAATCTATTATTATTTAATTATTTAATATATTGCCTATGTGTTCATTTATTTATTAACTACCCAGAAAAATAACCAATTACTATTAACAAACAAATATTTCATGAGTCAATATATAATAATTGCCTATGTAGATATTATATCTATAAAACTACGCAACGGATTTTGATGCGGTTTTCTTTAATAGATAGAGTGATTTAAGAGAAAGATTTATACACTTGTGCGAACCCGGGGCGGGTCGCTAGTCACACCTAGTATAAAACAAAGTCGCTTCCCGCTGTCTGTCCTCTGTATGCTTATATATATCTTTAAGACTGCACAACGGATTTTGATGCGTTTTTTTAAATAGGTAGAGTGATTCAAGAGAAAGGTTTATATGTATAATACACTTGTGCGAACCCGGGGCGGGTCGCTAGTCACACCTAGTATAAAACAAAGTCGCTTCCCGCTGTCTGTCCTCTGTATGCTTATATATATCTTTAAGACTGCACAACGGATTTTGATGCGTTTTTTTAAATAGGTAGAGTGATTCAAGAGAAAGGTTTATATGTATAATACACTTGTGCGAACCCGGGGCGGGTCGCTAGTCACACCTAGTATGAAACAAAGTCGCTTCCCGCTGTCTGTCCCTGTGTATGCTTATATCTTTAAAACTGCGTAACGGATTTTGATGTAATTTTTTTAATAGATAGAGTGATTCAAGAGGAAGGCTTATATGTTTAATAAACCAGTGCAAAGCCGGGGCGGGTTGCTAGTAAACAATAATTTAAATTATTCGAATTGTGTACTTACGTAGATTGCAATTTACGTCCGAAATGTGCCATTTTTTGCAAAAAATAATTATAGTTGCATTAAATTCCACTGAAATTGAAATAAAACCAAAACAGGAGCTTTCGCAGCATCTTTCTAAATTTTCTTCAGTACTCTTAAAGCAATTTGTTTAAAAGCTCATAAAAAGTAACATTTATAGAGCGGAGTTTCCTCATGCTGCTAATCTTTAGAGATGTGCAGATTCCCTCAATTAGCCATCTTGGGTAATGAGCGCTAGCGAACCGTCAAATTGTGTGCCAAGTTAAAAATAATGAACTTGGGAGAGCATTGTGTATTTTGACTCTGGGTTCTGTAGGAAATTATTTAATCGTTGTAGGCATTAGTAGGCAATAAGGTTGCTTAGTATTGAAAATCGGCCAAGTACGAGTCGGACTCGCGCACGGAGGGTTCCGTATTGTATGGGAGCCCCCCTTAAAAATATATTTTATTTTAATTTTATTATTGAAGTGAATATACAACTAAATATTCTGTGAAAATTTCAAGCATCTACCTGTTACCATTATTAATATAGAGCGAAAAACGGCTAAAAAATCAGGTATGTTGTATGGGAGCCTCCCTTAATTATTAATTTTATTCTGTTTTTAGTATTTATTGTTATAGCGGCAACAGAAATACTTCATTTTTGAAAATTTCAGTTTTCTACCTATAACGGTTCATGAGATACAGCCTGGAGACGGACAGACGGACAGCGGAGTCTTAGTAATAGGGTCCCGTTTTTACCCTTTGGGTACGGAACTCTATAAAAGTAAATATGCCTAATATTGTAAGGTTCCTTTTGTATTTTCATAAGTATTTTTGTTTCTTTAGATTAGATTATAACTATTGTAAGGCTTGCTTAAATTTCTTTGCAAGTCGCAAGTGTAATTCTTCTTCTTATCTTAAGTTCCCACGTTGGGGCTCAGGGCTAATACAGTGCTTCTTGTTTGTTCTGAGTCTTGTTTTTCACTTTGCTCATTTTTATGAATAACTGTTAGGTACTGTAGGATCTTGAAATCACGAATCGACTCCTGACACAATGTTTTTAGGGTTCCGTACCCAAAGGGTAAAAACGGAACCCTATTACTAATACTCCGCTGTCCGTCTGTCTGTCTGTCTGTCCGTCTCCAGGCTGTATCTAATGAACCGTTATAGCTAGAAAGCTGAAATTTTCACAGATGATTTACTTATTTCTGTTGCCGCTATAACAACAAATGCTAAAAACAGAATAAAATAAATATTTAAGGGGGGCTCATACAACAAACCTCATTTTTTGCCGTTTATTAATAATGGTAACAGGTAGGTGCTTAAAATATTCACAGAATATTTAGTTGTATATTCACTTTAATAATAAATAATAAAATAAAATAAATATTTAAGGGAGGCCCTATACAGTGCGGAACCCTCCGTGCGCGAGTCGGACCCGTACTGGGCCGATTATTTGATAAAAGGCTTACGCTCGAAAGGCAAAACATTTTTTTCAGTCGCTGCTCTAGCCCACGAAGTATGTCACAGAGTTACCAGAGGGATAATGTGGTCGATCGAGAAATCTGAAAGAGATGCATCGATTTAACATTACACGAGTTAGAAAGAGACATGACATGACAAGTATCTCGATTCGGTAGTTGTTGTCGGATTTTTAGACAACGAACGTCAAATCCTAACACCTATTTGACAGTTTTGACAGCAGCTTGGAAGATTTTCCATGCATTTTTGTGGTTGAGAATTGCCCCAAGCTACAACAGCATCTACTCTCTGGATTAGCTCTATGGAGTATGTGAATCCACCAACCCACAGCAAATTAACTTGCAAAGCTTTTGTAATATTTGTCTACATAATGTTTAACATAAGTAAAACTATAAATAAATGTGTTGCCAAAATGTTTTGTGTTAGAATAATAATTATCTCGTTAATAAATGAGAACGTATATTCTAAGGGACTATTTCAATGATAGACTGTGACTCTTACTTGGTTATCAAGTATACAGCTAAGCAGTTATATGGTTCGGTGTCCTGGAGAAGACGTATTACTGAAGATAACAATTGTATGGATCACGACTGTCAATTTAAAATTAAAAGCGTAACACGATAAATTTTAGTATTGCGGATTCCGTAATGACTCAGTTCAAGTTAAAAATACCAAAAAATCGGAACGTATAAGCACCACGACTGCAACGAAAAATAAAGTAGGTACAACCCGGTCACAATATCTGTGCACCTGACTTCGTGACGTCATATCGAATTATCGGGACGTAGATACATCACCGGACGTCTAGTATACCGTCCGGACGTAAATTATTATCGGGACGTGTAACGGCAATGAAGATGCTAACCGTACTGTCGCACCGGGGAGTGCGCGGAGAGGTGACAGGGGAAGCGGGAGAGGCGCCGCATTCCAGCGAGGTGCACAGATATTCTGACCGGGTTGTAGAATTAGGAGAAGTTAGTAAGTTCGTATAGGTGGCTAGCCCTGGAGTCAGAGTTTTTAAGCCGCCTGAAGGCCTCAAAATTAAAGCAACGTGGGCAAGGTCAGGCTTCGGATGGGTGACCGCGGGTCGCAATTCTCTGAGCGCTACCGTGGCTCGGATGACACGTTAAATTGTAGGCCCTGGTTATATTAACTCTTTAGCCACGTCAGAATCAGGATTATTTCGACTGACAGACACGGTGCATATTTTTTTTCTTTTCAGTTAAATAAATGGGATTTGTGTTTTATTTTTATTCCCAATAATTTATTTACTAAATTTTCTGGTCGACTAAGCCATAATGTTATTTCAAACATGTTATTTTTAGCTAGATAATTTCTGTTACTCTTTTTAGACTGATTACAAATTTTAATACCGTATACTTTTTTCAGATTCCATGACTTCATTTCTGAAGGTACAAAAACTTAACTATAACTTATTGCTGGCCGTTTAAATCGCCCCTTTATTTTAACTTAGACACTTCTGTATATTACAATAATGCGTAGGTAAGTGCTTATCGCGATGTACTCCATAAAGTTGATATGCGGGTCCATTATCTGTCTGCGGAACCCTAACAAAGAGCGTCGACCTGCCAGTACCTACGTACTGAATTTCCCTAGTTTACACTTTATAATAGGGATGAGGATAATACGACTTAGACCGGATCATATTAACTTTTTTAGTCAATTTCAATATTGTTTAATTATTTTGAATCATATAGGATGATTGGCCAAGTGCAAGTCGGACTCGTGCGCGAAGGGTTCCGTACAGTATGGGAGCCTCATTCCTCTTGCATTTATTAAAAACGAGCAAAAAAACTCCTAAAAATCACGTTTTTTGTATGGGATCCCCCCTTAAACATTTATTTTATTTGTTGTTATAGCGGCAAAAGAAATACATCACCTGTGAAAATTTCAGCTGCCTAGCTATCATGGTTCATGAGATACAGCCCGGTGACAGACGGACAGACGGACATCGAAGTCTTAGTAATAGGGTCCCGTTTTTACCCTTTGGGTACGGAACCCTAAAAATGCTTTCTGGACAAAAGTTTCTTCTACAGATCTCTAATAAGATCAATCGAAAGCTAATTGCATCCTGCGCTATCCTGTAGTCTAGTTTTTTAACTGCCTTAAAATACATTATTATAAATATATAACTTTTAAAAAATACAAGCTTTTAAGATCCTGGATACTTATCATTTAGCAGCAGAGTGCTAGCCAACACAAGTAAAACGAGTTACTCCATCATCAGATCAGCTCCATGGTGCCATATTGTTGCATTGTCACGCGATATACCTACATAATTATGCGTACAAAATTTCAGCTCAATCGGTAACCGGGAAATAGGTCAAATTTAACTTGCAAGATTCCACCCGAACTTACATACATCTAGGTACATCCATTGCAAGTTAAATTAAAGCTTGTGAAAAGGAAATTCTCAAGGTTTTTTTTGTCATAATTATGTACATACACGCATATATATGTGTATTTATATATACTACGCAATTATTCCGCCATTTAAGGACCTCTTTTTAAAGATTATTTTTTATTAAGTAGATCTTATTTTAGAAATTTTATTAAATTGTAAATAATAAGTGTATAATTGTAATCGGCTGAGACATTTTTGAAAAATTAACAATAATTAAAAATTATTACTTGGATGACACATCAATTCGTGTGAACTATTCGAATTATGTACACGGAGGTTCTATGTTCGTCTGTATGTATTTTTTTTGTATGTTCATCGATAATTTCACCAATTGTGAATCGAATCAAAAAAATATTTTTTAGTTTGAAAGGGTATACTCCCGAGGTGGTTTCATTTAAATTTTACAGAAATCGGCTGAGCTGTTTTTAAAAAATAAACACTAATGTAAACAAATCGAGCGAAATATTCGAATTTTGTACACGGTGGAAGGCGGTTTTACGATTTTTTTGCGAAAAATAATTATGTCTTGCCAAATCCAGAAATATAAAACTAAGTACTTATTGTAGGTAGGTATTGCGCCGCACCTGCCGGTTTGACATCATCAGATGCACCGGTTGTGGCCATCTTAGTGCCATTTGTGGCCACTTTGAATTTTAAGGATTAAAAAGACATCTTTATGTTAAAATAGTATTTTTTTTTTTAAATTTCTAACATGTAGATTCAGACGAACAATATTTATGGTATTACATTGTTTATGATTATCATTTATGCAATAATTTTGTCACCAAAATGGGCATAACCGGGTCAGTTGCCACAACCGGTATAAGTGTTTTAAGAATACCGTCCAAAGTTGAATCCCTCATATCTATTGTAGTACAGCACAGTTGTTAAAGTAACTGTGGAATCTGCATCGAGTAATTGGGGTGGGAGCGATCTCACAGGTTTCATACCCGCCGACGAAATCGAATGACTCGAAACGAGTTCGAATTCAACTATCGATTTGTATTCGGTCTCAAACATGCATGGCTTTCAGAGCTATTTCGCGAATAGTCAAAGGTGGTCACACTTTGGAAATTCTGTATTGTGTATGAGCTTTTGAAAGTTCACTGTCGGACATAGGCCGAACTTAACTGCGTAAGTACGGCGTGGCAGTTCTGAAATATTACTACAACTAAATACAATACTACTTTATATGCTAAAACTACCTACACTACTACTACATAAAAAGCATTGGATCATCTACAGACCCTTAAAGGTCTAAACCGGTTACTATTTTTATTATTATTTTTTATTCTTTGACGATGCTATTGCTGAATAACAAAACTTGCTATTTATTCCCTAACTGTGATGTTAACAACCGTTTCTGCTGAATAACGTAATAAGCTATTTATTTTTTATCTGTGATGATTATTTATTTCTTATTCTTATATTTTGATGTCTGTTTTCGTTGACATTTGTTAGTTTATTGAAATCTTGGAGAAATGACAGGTGATTGAAATTGACTATGAATTTGTTACATATTTTTGTTTTTTTTACAATTGGTATTCAATTGTATTCATAAATTGATTCGTTCTTGATTCTATCCGTCATAAAATTAGAGTAAAAAGAAAGATAAAACATTGCATGGCGATGCAGAGCGTGTAAATATTTTTAAAAGCTCATTTTACTCTGAAAATTAGACATTTATGGACAAACTGTCATAAAATATTACTTAACAACCTTGATATAAGGTTCATTTGATTCACAAAACGACCACCATATTTCTAAAAACGGCGAATTTATGGAATTAAATGTTGCATAAGAATATTTTAAGTTTTCTTCAGAATATGCGATAGTGGCTCTTCTAGTAGCTTTCGTCTTGAGTTGGTGGCACTTTAACCCTGAAATAGACCGACATTTTACAACTAAACATTTGCATATCTCGGATCGGTTCCTGTACACGGAAGCCGCAGAATATTAATAATAATAATCATTTTGGCCAACGAAAAAAGAAGTTATAAGGTTCCGTGAATTAAAAGAAAACTTTGTGATAGCTACCTTTTTGCCGCCAGTACTAAAAGACGGACGAAACAGTGTGACGAAATCTGCATGAGTAATATCCAAGTAACAAAATCTGGTACTATAAAAGACCTGAGAACGTTTTGGAGCGTGCTAATTAGTGTTCATGATTGGCACTATAATAGTCTTGTAAACGTTTACAGAACCCCGAATAGGCCCTAGTATTATCACTGATTTATTCTATAATCATTACATAAAGGCTGTCACGGTGATAAATCAGCTCTGTAGTTGAGATGTAAAAATGATAAGAAACGCTTTTTAGTACTAAAATAGCTCTACTTGCAACGTTTTTGACATAAATTTGCTCTATAAAAGTAACCAAAAACCTATTTAAAGTGTTATTGTGCACCGAAAACGATTCCAATGATCTTTTTTATTACAATTGCTTGCAATTTGTGAGTTTTCTTCATGAAAACAAAAATCGGTAAGTTTATGTTTTACTCGTATGTCACTACAGCCATTGTTGATAAACGTGACACGTAATTAAAAGGACATAACTACAATACATGGACTATAAATCTGCAGTAACTTGCACTTGCGAAAATAATTGTGTCGCTAAAGTCATTATACTGATTTCAAATTTGAAAATGCGCCCTCATAATTTTCTTGTTTTAATTAATTTTTAATTATTAAAATAAGAACTTCTTCCGACTATGGCTGCTATAGCGCTTATTAGCTCCAGCCGTGCTGTTAATGAGCTACCATGACAAAAAACGTCAGCCATTTTTTTCAGCTAACACAAATTATAGCCCGGGAGGTAAGCGGAAAAAATGCAACTACTTCCCAAAAGCTGAATTTTTGGTATTACGCTATCAAGGTGGTGTACTAAAATACCACAGAGTCAGTCAGCTGGGACGTTTAGCGGTTGGAGGGAAAAACTGTATGAATTAATAAAAAAAACATGTAACTGAGCCTGTCAGTTAGGCTTTATTTAAAGCGGCGCTGCTAAGTCCTAACTGACAGAGATTGTAAGTAAAAAGGTCTGTCAAGTCAAATGTTTACCCGTGGTCCACCAGGTGGACAAAATAGGTGAACCACGGGAAAGAACCGCTTTAAAAGTTTCAGGTAATTTTTGGTAATTAAACTTTTTTAAATTATTTTTCTACCCGTACACCAACCTATTAGAAGTAGTTGCAAGATACTTATTTTTTATTTTAATAATTCTAACGGGTATCCTCATCAAACGCTAAGTATTCTAGCTGACTGACTCTCGGGTATTCTTGTACACCATCATACTCGTAACATACCGAAAATTCAGCTTTAGAAAGTACCTTCCTAGTTATATTTATTGCACTTACCTCCCGGGCTATTAGTTTTGTTATCTAAATATAAAGTCCAGTTATGAAGTACTTGTCATTTAAAATATACTAAAAAGCTAGTATAGATCTAATTAGTCCATTAATTGTAGATTTTAGTACATTTATAGTATGCTTTAGTTGTGTAGCAGTAACACAAACTCACTTATAGAACAATTTAAAATATAAGTTATTTAAAAGATGCGCCAGGAGTCCTTTTGGTACTATTTAGTACTATAGAAAAATGTTCATAGCTTTTACAGAACTAGCACCATAGACATATTTAGGGAGCTTTTAAAACGCTAAAACGTTACGAAATTGTTGTACAAGGTACTTTTACAGTGCAAATTTGTCTTGTAATAGAGTTTTTGACACTTCTACAGTACTAGTACTATAAAAGTAACTTTGACGCATTATTAGTGCCAAATAGATACATAAAAGTGTCCTTCAGGTTGTCTACAGTATTAAATAGCACTATAATCGCATATTTTACACCCATTATAGAGCAGCACTTTAAGTATTCTTTTGTATGGTCCTGTAGACGTTTTAAGAGCTAATTTATAGAACTTTAATGCTCTTTTATCTTATAGAACCAAACCGCTCTGTTGAAAACCTTTATAGTACAAGCAGTGATAACGGTTACCACTATAGGTCTACTATATTACTGTTTGGTGATAAAAAGCCCTGGTTATAGAAGCTTCAACTTACCCAGACTATATAGTCTGGGTAAGTTGAAACGGCAATGGGCAGGGCACATACTTACTTCGTAGAGCGAAAGACTGGTGGGACTGGACTAGGTGGACTGACGATTAATAAAGACATCAAGAACGCGCTGGATGCAGGCCGCTTCCAGGCTTCCAACCGGCCTTATTGGAAATCCACAAGGGAGGCCTATGTCCAGCAAGCTTGGCTTTTGTCTGTGGAACAACTTACTTAAGTTACGCAGTCTTCCGCAAGTGGTTTCAGCACGGGAAGCATGGCAAAGGGGCTAATAGTCTTTCCACCATTATATCCCCTCGAAGAGGAAATAAAGTATGGATTGACAATGACAACTGACATTAAGAGTGGATAAAATGGTTTTCTCCCCTTGCCGTGCTACCCGGGCTGGTGAAACTTTCACCTCCTTGCACGACATGACATTATTTTTAATTTGATCTAAAAATACCTACCTACTGTCCGTAGTCTTTCCCTTCCTTTCTTTCCTTCTATTAAGGTTTTCATTAGATTGTCGTGGCGTGGCCGTGGTGGTCTAGTGGTTGTAACGCTGGCCTGTCATTCTCGAGGTTGTGGGTCCAATCCCGGTCCCGTACCAATGAGTTCTTCGGAATTTTTGTACGGAATTTCAGGCTTTGCGGGGAAGGAAAACATCGTGAGGCAACCTGCTGGCTTAGCATACGACCCGTACGACATAAAAAAATATCTCGATTCCCAATGGCTTCTGCCAGATTTCTGTTTGAAAAAAATTCTATTGATCAACAAGGGAAAGAAGAAAAACCATTATATATGAGAATTATCACCAAAATAAGAATTTTGATGTTAAATCAAATTAAAATAATATAACAGAGGCCCTTAAATGTCAACATTTCAACGTGCTGATGCTATTTATTTATTTTTGTCCCGAACTTGGGGAATTTGTCTTTCATTTTTGGGGAGTTGTGGACATGAGCATAATTCCCCAAAAATTAAACTCACATTCCCCAAGTTGGTGACATAAAATATTCCGATTCCCCACTTAGAGTTTATTTGACTGAAACAGGTACTTTAAGCACATTTAACGCAAGTTTTACTTTTCGCGATGCTGAAATCGCAATCTTATGGACCTAGGGGGCGTCCCAGCGTACGAATTCTGTCACTGCGCGTTTGTTTTTTTATTCTTTGGATTTTTCGTATTCCCTACATTCAATCAATCCTCACACCAATCCCCA
Organism: Hypomecis atomaria; assembly: GCA_964007245.1. NCBI lineage: Eukaryota > Metazoa > Arthropoda > Insecta > Lepidoptera > Geometridae > Hypomecis > Hypomecis atomaria. Next base: position 2,855,306 of record OZ023294.1, on the reverse strand, counting down.
ATGGAAGCAGGATTCCCCACAAATGGGCAGCGGACGCGGCTGCCTCTGTCATGAAGTTTTAGGTAAAGGTGGAGATTGCACTCCAAATACCTATTTGAGTCAAATACCTACACATTGCTATCTCACTCTTCGGTGGTCGGAACTATCTTTCTAATAGGGTAGCCCTACATTTTTGCCTAAATATAGGACGCACAGATATTAATCACAATGTTGAGTAAACCGTTACATGAAAATACACAATTGGTATATGAACAATACAAAGTAAACTTTAGGACCTTGTTCTATAGGGCATCGCAGATTTACAAAAACTAATTCTTCAATAAATATGTAAGAATGCAATCTTGCAAGTCAATAAATGTGTACAACTAGCTACGCTCTGGATTTATAAAATATGCTTTATGATGAAATACTGCGCCTGTTATTGATGGCATATGTAATTCGACAGCGCGCAGAAGAGCATTACTTTAATAGGGTTCCGTTTTTACCCTTTGAGTACGGAACCCTAAAAAGGTAATCAAAAACAATGTAATTCAAATTATAATAGTTTATTAACAAACACACATAATCTACAATTATTTACAAAAAAAAAACAAATAATTCGTCCTGCAGGGTTGCTGACTTCAATCGTTTTCTTGATGCATAATTATTTTTGCCTTAAAGTGTAGGCTACAAATTCCTGGAACTCTTATAAAAATGGTATTTCAGTAGTACAATTGCTAAACACGAAGTTCTTTAAGATTTGTCTTAGGGAAACCTGAAAAAAGAACACAATGATACTATAGATGTTATAATAATTTAACCAGATGATAATATGATAGTAAAAAAAGGTCAATATAATGATTTTTTGTTATAAATAAAGATTCAAATATAGTAGATACCTAAAAACTATAGATTACAATTATAAAGATGTGAATCACATAGTGTTCTTGTTAATTTTAATTGTGTTTAAAAAATTGCACTAATTGTGACAAATATCAGCGCTCAATAATATACACACACACACACACAGTCTGTACGACAGTCTATAATATTTAGTTACGCATTGCATACACAATAAAGGTAATATTCTCAAAAAATATTTTATGGTTACCCTACTGCAGTTTTACGATTTCATTGATGATTCGGCCATGACAGCTAGTATTTTGGTGACGGGTGTTGCCGCATTAGGGAACTCCCAAAATTAGGGTATTCTTTTAATTCTCTCCAGTATTAGTAATTTGGAAAATTACAGCTGTACTTAATTTTTAACACAACACAAACTTAATGTTTATTTTTATTAATAACGTTATTATTTCTTAAATTTTCTATGATATGGATCTGATACTGGTACAGTTACTGGAAAACACTTTTGTAATCAGTTTGTGCATTCTGCTTTTATTATCAGTTTTACAATAATTCACATTTTATCCCCTTTTAAACTGCAAACCCTGTAATTTCATATAAATCATAGTTTGGGGTTGGATGAAGTTGTTAAACTCAAAACATTGAAATTAAACTTACCCATTTTCGGGAATTTTTAGGGTATATATGGAAATACCATACACCACACTAGAAAGAGAGTTCCGACCACAGAGAGTGAGATAGCAATGTGTAGGTATTTGACTCAAATAGGTATTAGGAGTGCACTCTCCACCTTTACCTAAAACTTCGTGGCCTCTGTGGATTCTAGTAATTTTGAATCTGTGATTCAAAATATATTTTTGAAACGTAACTACAGTTCGTTCACAGTTATTTTACCTCTGACATTTGTGCTATCTCTATCTAACCTGTGATGGTTCATAATGACTAAACAGAGACAGTAAAAGGCAGTTAGGAATGTTAGAGATAAAATAACTGTGAACGGACTGAACGTGAATAGTCAATAAGCCAATGTTGACTGACCTAATTATTGATGACGGATTAAGTTACTCTAACTCCTCTTTAATAAATTAAAATCCCACTGATTTTAATTAACCGTACCTCTATTGCCCTCTTTTACTATTGAAAATACAAAAGAGAAGTATGCGAATGCACATGCGATATAATGCAGACAAAATAAGCTGGATCTCAGTTATTACATGGTTTATCTGAATCACGTTTTTATCGTTTTTCTCAAATTGTCATAACTAGAATGTCATGTAATTTTTTAAAAAGTAAATGAAAGTAAAAAAATATCCTTATTAAAAACAAGCTTTCATTTAAATAGTTTAAAAAAAGAAGATGGACTTTAATAAACTAAGTAAAATTCTCCATTATTGGGTCAAAATTATCCCGATCCCCCATCCAAATTGATACCTTACCAAATTCCATTTGAAATCTAGGGATATTCTCCGTACGGAGCCTGGCTTTACCAAAACTACCTCGCAAAATCGGTACAACAAAATATCTATCTCCACAACAATCTCTAATAGAGGTAACTCCTTGCAATTTGGCTAATCCTCCATAATTCAGCAACGCTGATTGTTAATTTTAGTTTCTTTTACCTATTTCGTAGTGTTTCGTCCTCAAAAAGTTTGACGAGAAAATAATCGTGGTGAAATGTCAAAACTCGGCTAATTTCGCATGCACATGTTAGAGTTTGTCGACAAAAGTGCCACAAGTACGTAAATCGTTCGCGAGGATTCTTCATCACAGAGTAAAAATAGACGAATTAAGTACGTTGTCATGTTAGAGGAGGTAGACGTAACGAAATATTGCTTTTTTACTAGAAATAAAATCGTTCTCGTGGGTCGCATCTTAGACGGCCAGCATACGTCCGTAGAAGAAATTCGATGGCGTGTGTGAATCCACCAACCCGCACTGGGCCAGCGTGGTGGATACGGCCCAATCACCCTTCGTGGGTAGGCCTACGTCCTACAGTGGACTATTAAAAAGGTTGGTACAGTACAGGTACAGTCGGGTCGTACATGGTGTTCAAATATCTTTCCATCTCTATTTTAAATAATTGTTTAAAGTTTTCATATTTTCTTATTTCCTACACGATGTTTAACACCTCGAAACTACACAAGGGATTATAATTATTTTTCGCGAAAAATAGCTTGGCCGACTTCACCTGTGTACAGAATTCGCGAATATTTCGCTAGGATCGATTTTACATTTTTCACATTATTGTTGATTTATCAAAAATGGCTTAACCGATTTCAATAAAAATTAAGTGAGACAAATTTCGAAGTATACTCTTTCCAACAAAAAAAGAATTGATATTTTTGTGATAAACATTTCAAAAATTGACGCGCTCGCAGGATTTGAACCTGCATCCCTCTGGGATTCCGGCCCAGATGCTTTGTCCAAATTAAGCTAGAACGCTGTACTACGAACCCGCCAAATTAGTGAAGTGTTTATCATTTTACTACCAACTTCTACAGTGTTAAGAATGAAATAAAAAAAGAATTATTGAAATCGGACAACTACGAAAAAGTAATGCGTGGTTATACCTACATGAAATACACATACCTATAAATATAAATATACGCGTCGAATTGAGTACCTCCTCCGGTTTGGTTCGTCGGTCAAAAATGTGAAACTTCGTTGAGTGATGAAACAGTAAGAAAATTGATCGATGCTTTATGACCTTCACCGCAAGTTTGAAGTAGAACAAAGCCACTTGAACCTGTTCCAAGTTGCGAGCCCTTAATTTAAGCACCGACAAGTTATAACGATCACTACAATGTGTTCGGGGTGTAATAATTCGACTCGCAGGCCGCTTTTACACAGGCCACAAGCAGTTTGCGAAGGGATTCATAAGTATTAGTTGGTTTGAACACGACGTTCCGAATATGAAAATCAAATGACAGCTGTCACTTTTAATTTGACACCTGTCTCTTCCACAATATTCAAAGATGACGAGAAGAACCGTGCTTGTTAGCCCAGTGGTAGTACGCTCGCTTCACTATCACGGATTTTCATAACACAGACTTTTCAGTGAAGGAAAATCATCCATGAAACAACTTGCATTCGCCGGAAGAAAAATAAATAATCGACCAAGTACAAGTCGGACTCGCGCACGAAGGGTTCCGTACTGCATGGGATGTCCCTTAAATATTTATTTTAAATAAATTATTTAGTACTGAAGTGAATATACAGCTCAATATTCTGTGAATATTTTAACCATCTACCTGTTACCATTATTAATATCGAGCGAAAAACGGCTAAAAATTCAGGTTTGTTGTATGGAAGCCCCACTTAAATATATATTTTATTCTGTTTTTAGTATTTGTTGTTATAGCGGCAACAGTGATACATCATCTATGGAAAATTCAGCTTTGTAGCTATAACGGTTCATGAGGTATAGCCTGGAGACAGACAGACGGACAGCAGAGTCTTAGTAATAGGGTCCCATTTTTACCCTTTGGGTATAGAACCCTAAAAATGATGATGCATCTGAATCCAAAAATGGCCCAATCGCCCATCATGGGTAGATTAATAGTGAGAAAATTAAACGATAAGTACGTTATATGCTCGACCACAAGTTTGAAGGTGTAATAAATTCAACTTGCGGCCAATTTACGACGGGATCCCTCATATTCGATCCGTTTGAGTCCCTAACTTTCATACGTTATTCCTAAATTGAAAATCAAATGACAGCTGTCACTACTGTCACTTTGACACATGCTATTTTAAAGAATCATCAATAGGTATTTGCTCTGTGTCTGGTTATAATTAGTAATTTATCTATCTAAGTATGTATTTATAAATATGTATAGGAATCAGGTATGTAATATAACCTGATGTCAGAGTTATTAGGCCGCTTGAAAGCCTCTGACATGGCTAAACGGTTAAAACAACCGGGACCTACAATTTAACGTGTCATCCTAGCCACGGCAGTGCTCAGTCGAGATATGCTACTCGCGGTCACCCATCCAACTCACTCAACCGTGCGGAACGTTGCTTAATTTCAGTGATCGCTTACAAACACCTAGTCAAACTACGCTACGAACGCTAGTTTGAGGTTATAGACCATGGTGTAAGATGGTGTATTACTGAAGAAATAATACAGTATAGGCCGAATCATACAAGTCATACCCGTCGACTTGTATGATTCGGCTATATACTTACCTATAGTTTGAAAGAAAGGATTTCAATTATAGCTATCCACCTGCATTCGCTTCCAATCATTGTCGCAAACTAAAAGCTGCATGGCTGAGCTTTTAGTTTTCGACAATTCGTTTTTTTACGTATACGCATAGTTAAGAGATGTTCGTAATGAGAAGTACCTACTTCCTCTTGTCTTAAAAGCACAAATACCTCAAAAATAAAATTTTAATATTTTTATAAGCATTTTTAAGTCCACTGTTGGACATGAATGTAACCTTGAAGGGCGAGTGGGGCGGTCCACCACGCAGGCCCAGTGCAGGTTGATGGATTCATAATTAAATCGGCAAACAAATTAGTTTGCCAAATCTGCGATGGCAAATGGCGCATTTGGTACTTAGATTATTTTATGCATTAAAAAAAGTAGTAAGTACCACGCTGGCCCAGTCCGGGTTGGTGGATTCACATACGCCATCGAATTTCTTCTACGGACAAATGCAGGTTGCCTCACGATGTTTTCCTTCCCCGAAAAGCCAGTGGTGTGAAATTCCGTGCATAAATTTCGAAGAACTCATTGGTACGGGACCGGGATTTGAACCCACGACCTCGCGATTGTAAGGCCGATGTCATCACCACTAGACCACCACGGCTTCACAAATCTACAAATACATTTAATTCTATGTCTATCTCTAAATACAACACACTATATAGGTAGTTTACCTACACCGGTTCTCATCCGCGCCAGACCACAACACGAAATATTTATTTACCCAACCTACGGAACGCCAAATGAGGAAGTGTGGTGATAACAACTGAGGTTTATTTTAGAAACAAATGTTTTCTTTGACTGCCACGTGGGGAGCGGGATACGGAAGTACAGGCGCGAACACAAGTCTTATTCAGTATTTTTTTGATCGAGGGAAGCGAAGATGTAGACATGGCGATTTTACTTTTTAACCGACTTCCAAAAAGGAAGAGGTTCTATGTTCGTCTGTATGTATTTTTGGCCGACGAACCAAACCGGAGGAGATACTCAATTCGACGCGTTTATTTTTTTTTTTAAGTTTAACCACGCATAACTTTTTTATAGTAGTTCGAATTTAACAATTCTTTTTTTATTGGAAAGAATATATTTAGAAATTGGTCCCATTAAAATTTTATTGAAATCGGCCGAGCCATTTTTGATAAATCATTAATAATGTGAAAAATGCTACATCGATCCGTGCGAAATATTCTCGAACTCTGTACACGGGTGAAGTCGGTCATGCTATTTTGTGCAAAAAATAATTATTGATTATTGTATGTATCATCGGTAAAATTTAGCAAGGTTTCTATTACTTTAGCCCTTATTCTGAAGTCTATGCGTTCTGGCATTCGGCTTCGCTTTTCGTCCCGTTCGCTCACGTGGCGCGAGTACCTGACACGAGCAGGAGAAAAGAGAAGCCGAACGTACACAATACGGCAGCAGGGCCGACAAAACAATACAGGGTTATTCTAAATCTAATTGATTAGGAATTATTGAGTTTTGACACTAGTCGCAGAACAAAAGTTATTAGTTTTGATGTACAAAATAAGCCCCTAAAATGATGCTAATTGATTAGGAATAACCCTGTATAATAAAATCAGCACCTAAATAAAATTTTATTTTATTCCATTGAAGTATTTGTGACCCATTAATTTATGTCGACATAACCTATAACGATAAACATTTTATCAACGACTGTACATCGACAGCAAACGTGTCAATAAATTTTATTACGCAACCGACACCAAAGTCAACGTTTCAGGAAACTATTTATATTTTTCTAAGCTTTATAAAAACTAAATAACGAGTTGGTAAAAATGGATTTTACTAATTAGTAATCTTTCTGTCTCGGAAACTGAGTCATGGAAAACAAGCCATTAGCTCTATTGATCTTTCCTAATATAGAACATATCTTTAAAATAGTTAACAATAAAATACAAGGTGTTGTTTTTCAAAGTTTGAGGAATTTCAGAGATCTTTAGTGCACATCACTATAAACAAAATTTACTATAGTAGCGCTCAAAGCGTAGTTTGACTAGGTGTTCTTTAACGATCATCGAAGTTAAGCAAGGTTCAGCACGGTCAGTCTTCGGTAGGATGACCGCGGGTGGCATTTACAACTGAGCACTACCTTGGCTTCGATAGTCAAGATACCTTCAGGTGGCTTAAAACTCTGACACCAGGGCTAACCACCAGGCCTATACCTACGAAATTACTATCGGACCAACCAAGAAATTGGGAAAAAAATCAGCTGATGATCCATTTCATCAAATTTCGACAAAATGTATGGAACAATTGATTTTTTCCACTGAAACTTCTGAAACGTCTGAACGTCCTTACAACAACTTATGTGCCGATATTATACCGATAAAATAATTTTGTATTAACAGTGTTCGTTTTAACAGTGTTAGAAGAGCTAAGTATAACTCAATTACTTATAACATTTTATCCATATTACAAAATGGTTTAATATGGTCAAATAACTTAAACTTAATCATTACAATGTTGTATTTTACACAGTAATTTATTATTGAAATTAAGATTAGGGAATCACACGCAGTAACTATCCTTTGTGTGAATGCTAAAATGATATAGGTATTTTGAGTACCTAAAACTAGCGAGAGTTTGTGAGTATGTATTGATGTTTGTAACTCTTTCACGCAAAAACTACTGAACGGATTGAGATGAAACTTCGTCCACCACAGTAAAACTCGTAGTCACACTGTTTTTATACCCACTATGTATGCAATTTCTTTTACTTTTAAAAGAAACAAAACAACAAACATAGCTTCAGATTTATAATACTAGCAAGGATAACATCAACTGCAAACGAAATAACTCGCAGACATGGCTTTAAAAGGAAGTCTACCTAAACCTTTATTTACCCCAAAAATCTAGATACGACGCGATGCCAACTTAATAAAAATTTAATTTTTTGATACCATAATAAAAATATTACAGCCGGGAGAAGCAGGCAACCGTTATCGCATCCTAAGCCGTTTATGAGAACCGAAATTACTTTAGAAATTTTCTTTGAAGCTGTATTACAGTAGCCGATTTCGATACCCTGTAGATCAGAGCGCTTAGTCCAGGTTTTTCGTAGTTTACACAAGCTTTCGAGTTTGCATGTGATTCCATAGATTTTGGTTAGATCTTCCTCGTTTATGTAATGTAATTATAAGTACTCTAGTAACTTCTCCACCTATTCTCCCTCCACGTATTACACGATCCGATCAGCTTGATCGTGTCGTCTGGTGTAATAAGTACTTGACTCCGATAATTTTTATTGACACCCGACCTAGAAGACGAAAAGCAAAGATACGGGTTAGCAGTCTATCTCGGTTTCTCTATACTCATTAAGCCGGCGAGTGAAAGGGGTAGCAGAGATTTATGTTGGCTAATCTGAAAGATGTAAAATAATTTTCATAGCAGTCTCTTTTAATTGTAGCTATACTTTCGGACATATTTTAAACTAGTTGTTATTTTAATTTTTTGTATTAATTTCGTTGTAAGCTAGTGACTCTTAATAATGCGAAATTTTTAGACCCTGATTTACCTCGTACCTCGTTGAACCTCGTAGATTTTCTGTTTTTCATTCCTAATTTGGTTCGCTTTTCTATTAGTACGTAAAGAAGGATGCAACGAATGGACCTGTCGTTTTTTTTTTTTTTTTGCAAGTAGGTAGAAAACAAAACATCATTTATAATAATGATATGTGCTTCAAAAATTTAGTGATTTTTTGCTGTTTTTATATCACTAGTTAAAATTAATATTAGACCACCAGAAAAATTACAATGATTTTTTATTGTTTTAACATTATAGATTACATACATAAGAAGTGGCGGTATGACCTTAAAGGCTTTAGCCTGTCCAAAAATGGGCACATTATTTAAAAAAATCACTATTTTATTACTGTTGCTGTCAAAAAAAAAGGAAATGTCAAATTCAGTCGATCACAAGATGTATTCAGTATTGCAGATTTCGTTTTCGGTATTCCGACTTAGCAATTTTTTGGAGGGGTTGATATAATTATTTTCTTTTTCAACAGTTGGTACATGCTCCTTCCTTAACTCGTTTTAAGTGTTTCAACTAGTAATTTTACGAACTGAGGTGTCTTTTTACATATTTTATAGAAACATACATTTTTGTATACTAAAAGATTATCAAAAAGAAAGAATACTTACTTATATTTTTAGGTTTCACTCACTTTACTACTAACAAAAAGCTGCAGTTGAAATTATTCGAGATATTCCTGATTATTTTGATATTACTCGTAACAATCCAGGTGCTATTCGAATCTCGGCAGCAGGCTACAGCTACAAACAGCACTTGCAGCAGCTGCACGAAACCGGCTGTAGCTGCACAACTGAGGGGTTAATCCAGGTTTACACGTAAATTGAAACTACAGCTGTTTCGGTATGGCCCTATACATTTTTGTACAGCGCCCCTAGCAGAAACGAGGAAGAACTAACAAAAATCTATGGAGCCACACGCGAACGCGAAAGTTTGAGTAAACTTCGCAAAGCCTGGACTACGAGTAAGGGCTCTGGTTATCTATGTAGTAGTATGAATTTCTGCAAAAAAGATTCCGATTGCGGCTCCGGCAGCACGAGCCTCAGCTGCGAGTGTTGTTCACCTGTTTAGACAAGTCCGACGTGCTGCCTGTCGCAGCACGTGTAGCCAACCTCGGAATCACTCTCGACTGCGGAAGCAGGCAGTGGCTGCATTTCAGATGTGCGTTACCTGCAATCGCGACCTGCATCCGCAGGCTGCGGCCGAAGTTCGAATAGCAGCAAGTTGTGGTTCTTATACTATTGCTAATGAAGTGGATGAATACCGAAATTCGTTATCATTCATTTTTTCGTAGTACCAGTCGTCGTAGTTACCATTTAGCGCTTCTGGCGCGTTTTTGACGTGCTGATAGCGAATTTTTGCCAAAAGAAGTTGGCAGCACTGCTATGATCTATAATTCTATAAATCAAAGTAGGTACATATAGCTTGAAAATTGTTTTCGGTTTTTCTTATTTTAACTTTATTTTAAACAAACTTGTACATATCAGAACAGTTTTAGAAGCGTCATAAATTACTCTGGTGAAGATAACATTTTTATAAATGAGCTTGGGAGAAACTGAGTGTATTCGTACACAACAGGTATTCGTATGTATGAGCTGTCGACATCCTTCTAGTGAGGTTATGACGGTGTTTACATACTTGTCCCTGGGTTTTTATTTTCTGACAGGAGGTATGAAATGTAGAGTATGCACCACTAGGAACGAAGCCTTCTTGGTCTTAACCACTTGAACCCCTCCTTCATTTAAGACTCTATAACACTCTCGCTACGTTCGGGAGGTAATCCCTCGCTACGGCAAAGGTCCAATATGTCGACCGTGACACAACACAAGACTTCGTTCTCTAAGTGCATACTCTACTATTATGACGCAGACCAAATAAAAATATCAAAACAAATTGTGAACAAACAATTGAGGCCGGCAAAACTACACCTCGCCGTGTAGAGACACAAATAAACACACATACACGTACAACAAAACTACGCCTTGGCTCGTCAGTCGAACTATGGCGGCGCAACACCGACGCACTCACCACATGTATAAAAACCCGGCCTCACTTGTCTGTTCACGACGTTCTATCTTGATTTTTTTTATATGGTCTGAGGTCGCCCGTGACACTAACACGACTTCGTTCTCTATGTGCATAATCTACTATTATAATAAGTATTATCATGATCATTTGAGCCGTTGCATGTCTGTCGTTACATATTTGAACTGTAAATTAAACATAAACAGAAACAACTATACTCTACTTCCCAATAATTATTTTACGCAAAAAATAGCAAAACTGCCTTTCATCGTGTACAAAATGAGAATATTTCGCTCGAATTTGTTTACATTATTGATGATTTTTCAAAAAAGGCTAAGCCGATTTCTGTAAAATTTAACTGGGACCTCGGAAGTATATACTTTCGAACTAAAAAAAAATTTGATTAGGTTCACAATTGGTGGAATTATCGATGAACATACACAAAAAATAATATATACAGACGAACATAGAACCTCCTCCTTTTTGGAATTCGGTTAAAAAATACCTAAAAGAAGCGAAAACTGGAAAAACCAAGATAATAAAGGCGGGAAAGTAAAACTAAGTGTAAATGTATTCACAGGGCGTTCAAAAAATTTATGTTCGCGTCGTAACTCACGGAGGACCATTGAGTGAGCATAAAGGAAAACTTTCCCAAGTTACGGCGAACTCTCTTTGATCTTAGCAGAAATATTTTGGATCATTTTTGATGTTACTAAAAAGTTATGTACAGTACATTGTCTATGTAGTTGTGTAGGTGAATGCTTATGGCAGTTATTGCTTTTTTTGTGTTATGTCACAACCACAACTGTTGATTTTTGATAACATTTATATACTAACAAGGTTGTTTACAATGCGGGGTGCGTTCAGTTTGACCTGACCGCTGACCGCAGAACGCATCCGGTGTGTCAAATCCTTAAGAACCCAGGAAAGCGCTCGATGCAAGCTGCTTCCAACAGGTCCTTTTGGAGATCTGAGAGGCCTATGTTCAGCAGAAGACTGTTAAAAGGCCGACACAGTTCTTTCATTTCTGCATTCCTTCAAGTTATAAATTTAATTATTATATACAGGGTTATTCCTAATAAATTAGCATCCTTTTAGGGGCTTATTCTGTACATCAAACTAACAGCTTTTGTTCTGGGATTTTCGTCAAAACTCAAAAAAACCAGCTGTTCTATACATTTAGTCGCAGTTAAACGATAACTTTCTATGGAAGGAATAAGGAATTTTTAGTCTTGGCAAAAGTCACAGAACAAAAGGTGTTAGAATAGATGTACAGAATCAGCCCCTAAAAGGATGCTAATTGATTAGAAATAACCCTGTATATGTTCTGGGCGTTGTTATTGTCTTTGAGTGTGTTCAATGAGATACTTCGTTCTATGGCATCCATTACACATCAGGAAATAAAAAGCTATAATTAAGGGTAGTGAGGGTCTTATTTATTTATATCCATCACGTCTGTAGGCGTTGGTAATAATTATTATTCAAGGCCACAAACCCGATTAGTGGTTAAAATAAAACACTTGTTTACCAAATCGATCGATCAACTAAACAGAAAGTTCCATCGCTCATCTACCCGCAAAATAGAAAACATAACACACAATTAGCGGATGATTTTCCGCAGTTCGACGCGTATTCACAGGGGGATGCTAAATGATCGATGGGTCGGGCTGTGGGCGGCAGCGGCAACGGCAGTTCGCTCTATTTGCCACGAACACTGTACATGTGCTCGTATATTAAGTACGAGTATTAGCTCGTACTTGGATCAATTAATTTGCGATTGGCGGCTGTTTTTATTTTCATTGATTTTTACATTTGACAGTTCTTATGCCCCATCCACACTCTCCACGAGGCGAAACGAGGGAACGCGATCACGAGAGTGTGGATGGGGCGCTTGTGTCGCCTCGTCTTGCCTTTTCTTCGCGTCCGTCGCCTCGCACGTGAGCCTCGCCGAGGCGCTCGCGAGAGTGTGGAATGTGGATGGGGCTTATTATTAAATCGATGAAAACCGGCTCTACGAACGCAAAAGCATAACTCATTTTCTCGTTGCGCCTGCGCTGAGCACGCAAGAGAGAGCGCAGAACAAGCGATAGAGAGGCACGATCAGCCTTAGTGTTTTAGTGTTGATTCAACTCAAAGTGATTCAACGATGTTTTCTTATGACGTTATCACGTAAAATTATCGTCCATTAACCGACTTCACAGACCACCGTTTTTCTTGTCTTGTACTAATCTTTACTTATGTAGGTATCTGTTTTTTACATTTAGCTAACTAGTACTAAATAACTAGTAGTCGTAGTTAGATAATCCTGGGCTAATGTATTATCCCATCCAACTCTAACGCACAATTTTAGCTAACTAAGAACCTAGAAAGTGGACACTTCTAAATTAGTCTCATAACTCATTGTAGATATTATTACTAATAGCATCGCTTTAAAACTTACAAAACGTGAGATTCTCAGAAAAATGTTATTTCCGAGTAAACAGTTCCGAGCAAGTTCCTACGCTTGGTCGTTCGATTGTACAAACTACACTTGTAGTACATACACTCGAGTTACTCGTAACATTAAACAAACACTTTGCTAAATTTTAAGTTCAACTAAAAACAATAGTATCACTGGAATCACTATCGTTGGCAACAGGCATTACTTTCGTTTCGTAAAAGCCTAGCTTTTAAGTTTAAACGCTACAAAAACGATTGCGCCAAGCGTGCGCAGCGAAGCGGCAAACGATGCAGTTTGGACATCCTGTATAAACAACACAAAATTAATTTCAATTTGTACCGCTTTTTGTTTTGTTCCGAAGAAAAGTTTTTAGGAAAGGATCTTCGTGGTGAAAATAAAAGTTTGAACGTCTTAAATATGTGTAAAACTGACGTAGGTACTTTCACTGTTTTTTCAGTTTTTATAAGTTTTCAACACTTTCCTATATTTAGGACTCTCGTTTATAATCTCATTATAGAAATTCCAGCTAGTTTTTTTACAACTACGAGGACGAATATAACGTAGCAAACCTGTAAGCACTACCTGTTACACTAGGTACTGATAGTACCACGGATAAGCAGTGGTACAAATTGCGTGTTTCACAGAAAATCGTTAGTCTTGCACAAATACTACAAAATTGTAAAGCTTTGGAACTAACTGCACTCGTACTATAGAGTTGACGTCAAACAAACACTCAACTAAATATGAAGTTCAACTAAAAACAATAGTATCGCTTGACTCACAAGTTTGTTCGGAACAGACATTACTTTCGTTTCATAAAAGCCTGGCTTTTAACGTTACAAAAGAAGTGAGCAATTGCGCCAAACGTAAAGCAGCGAGGCGGCAAAGTCCGGTGTTACCAGATGCACGGTAATTACCGTAGAATCGCGGTAGTTTTGGCTAGCTCACAATCTGTACTGTACTGTACCAGCCTTTTTAATAGTCCACTGCAGGACGCAGGCCTACCCACGAAGGGTGATTGGGCCATATCCACCACGCTGACATATTATTATGCAGGTTGCCTCACGATGTTTTCCTTCACCGAAAAGCCAGTGGTGTGAAATTCCGTACATCGATTCAAAAGAATTCATTGGTACGAGACCGGGTTTGACCCCACGACCTCACGATTGTAAGGCGGGTGTCATTACCACTACCAGGGCTCACAATCCGATTACGTAATACTTCGTATGGTGACGCGATGACCGTGTTTCTTTTTTTACTTTTTAAAAGTTTAGTTGAAATCTTAAAAAGGGTTCGTGAAAATAACTGCTATATGTTTTCACATTTTTTAATATTATTTTTTAAAACACTTTTACATTGTTGTGGTGTATAAAGAGTTACAAGCGGTAGAATGTAAAATCAAAACATTGGATGATCGCTTTCGTCCGCGTACGTAACCAATGTTCGCTACTCCTACGAGGAATTTTCCTCTTTTTACGCAACTAGTTACATACAAAGAATTTAGTTATTTTTATAAAATTTCGCCAAACATCCATCATTCTGGGATCCGTGCATATTATTTATGTATTAGATTTTTTTTACTTTAAATTATGCAGAGAAAAAATAAGACGGTATCTACTATTTTTTATTTCATTGAAAAATTTACTAACCACAGACTCCAGGGTCTGTGCCCTTTGTTAACTAAAATAACAATTGTTTGATTATACTGTACGAAGAGAGTTAGTAGCTCTAGTAGAGTTGGTAAATCTTAGCCTAAGTTAGTTAGTTGATGCACTGCGTGAATGCCACGAGCAGACCAGCGACCCGCAAGCAGCACCCGATCACAAGTGTGACACATGTGCCAGCCACCGCTCTACCATTTTTGAGGGAAGAAAACGACCCGACACATGATGCCGCCACAAGTAGCTGCCTTTGATGGCGAGCATGTAATTTACTATTAATAAAAATAGTATAAAAACATTAGGTTGAAACAATATTTTTAAGTAACCTACGCGGTAATTTGAAATTGGAATCTGGCAACATTGCCACGAATGGTGCAGCTTGAACACCCTGTATAAACAACAGAAAATTAATTTCAATTTATAGCGCCGGTTTTATCACTATTCGGAAGGGAGGTTTTATCTTCGTAGTGAAAATAAAGGTTCTAACGTTATATGTGTCGCTAAACTAACGTACACTGTGTTCTAGTTTTATGGGTTGTTCAACATTTTAACCGACTTCCAAAAAGGAGGTGGCTCTATGTTCGTCTGTATTTTTTTTTGTGTATATTTATCGGCTTTTTCGCCAATTATGAACCGAATCAAAAAAATCTTATTTAGTTCGAAAGGATATATTACTTCCTATATTTATTTTCGAAAAATCAACAATAATGTTAAAATAATTAATTTTCGCAAAAAATGGCAAAACCGCCTTCCATCGTGTACAATTTTCTAATATTTCGCTCAAATTGTTTACATGATTGTTGATTTTTCAAAAACGGTTCAGCCGATTTCTTTATAATTTAAGTGGGTGGACCCATTTAAATTTTAGTCGGGAGTAGGTATTAAAAGGTAGGTAAAAATAATTTTTGGATTTAGTTCAGAATTGGCGAAATTATCGATGAACATACACAAAAAAAAAGATACATACAGAAGAACATAGAACTTCCTCCTTTTTGGAAGTCGGTTAATTATACACATCAATTCGAGCGAACTATTCGAATTTTGTACACTATGGAAGTCGCGGTTTAGCCAATAATAATTATGTCGGAGTGGTTTTTAGGGTTCCGTACCCAAAGGGAAAAACGGGACCCTATTACTAAGACTTATCTCATGACTGTATCTCATGAACAATGATAGCTAGGCAGCTGAAATTTTCACAGATGATGTATTTTTGTTGCCGCTATAACAACAAATAAATACTAAAAAGAAAATAAAATAAATATTTAAGGGGGGCTCCCATACAACAAACCTGATTTTTTAGACGTTTTTCGCTCTATATTAATAATAATGGTAACAGGTAGATGCTTGAAATTTTCACAGAATATTTAATTTTATATTCACATTAAAAATATATATTAAAATCAAAATAAAATAAATACTTAAGGGGGGCTCCCATACAATACGGAACCCTCCGTGCGCGAGTCCGACTCGTACTTGGCCGATTATTTTGTTCTATCTCTATTCATTGTTTGTGTGCGGATCTCCTTATTCTTGTTTCGATCTCGCAAAGAGACTCCGAACACAGCCCTATCTAAAGCACGTTTGTTGCATTCTAACAATTTTACAAGAAACAAAGCTAACAGACAGGAACGGCCTGCGGCCGCGGCCTCCCGCCTAGCGTTCGACCAGACACAGTGGCTGAAATTTTTAAATCAAGATCTGTGTTTGGTTGGTGGCTAACTTCTAAAGCTAGCTATCCATAGTGTTCTATTTCCAGAATCCTCGCCGTACTATCGAGAGGTCGTGAGTTCAAATCCAGTCTCAAAGGTGAGATTTTCACAGTACTGGTTTTTCCCTGAAGGAAAATAACGTGAGGAAACCTGCATACGTCTGTAGAAGAAGTTTGATAGCGTATAAGAATCCACCAATCGGCATTGGATCACACACTCTTCAAAATTAGACCTATGTTGAGTAGGTATTAGATTATTTATGAAGAACTTGTTCAGTACAGTAGATATACATATAGACAGACCGTCACACACGTCAAATTATAATGCAACTGTAACCAGACTTTTTAATTGTCCACTGCAGGACGTAGGCCTACCTACGAAGGGTGATAGGGCCATATCCACCACGCTGGCCCAGTGCGGGTTGGCGGATTCACATACGCCATCGAATTTCTTCTACGGACGTACTCGTATGCAGGTTGCCTCACGATGTTTTCCTTCACCGAAAAGCCAATGGTTTGAAATTCCGTACATAAATTCCAAGGAACTTATTGGTACGGTACCGGGATTTGAACTCACGACCTCACGATTGTAAGGCGGGTGTCATTACCACTAGACCTTCACGGCCCATATCATCATCACTACATAGTATAAAACAAAGTCGCTACCGCTGTCCCCACGTCCCCATGTATGCTTATTATCTTTAAAACTACACAACGGATTTTGATGCGGTTTTTTTAAATAGATAGAGTGATTCCAGAGGAAGGTTTATATGTATAATACACCTGTGCAAAGCCGGGGCGGGTCGCTAGTATGTATATACAGGAATATGGCAGGCCGGCTCAGGGAAGGAGTATGAAATTAAGCCAATAATGTACGACCGATAATTCACGACATGATACCTATTGTTCAGAATGATACTTTGTGTCCTAGCACCCTTAACATGGTGCCGATGCGTAGGGCACCGGTTATATATAGAGTCTTGCCTAACTGGGGAAACTCTTGGGGAAATCAACTCCAAACTCCGTAATACCATTTCACTATTTAATATCCATACATTTACGAGTACAAGGGCCGGCGGCGAGCGGATGACTGAGGAGGCGAGGAAGCGGCGGAGAGCGCTATCGCAACTCGCGGGCGCACGTTTCGCTGACGCTCGCATTCCTCACCCCTACATACATCCCCCCCCTTACAAAAAAATAACGCTGAAATATTAAACACAAATACCAAAAAAAAAAATGTATCTCTAAATATCTACCTTTAAACTATAAGCACTACTTCGGTATATCATTCCAAGCACTACTCCAATTTATCACTATACGTAAGCACTGATTCAATTTGAGAAAAAAATCTTGTCACACACATAATTATCATAAGTACATAATATTACTATCCCTACATTCTCCGCGTTATAATTTCATCACTATCACCTTATGTTATAATAACACCTGGGCCTGCTGATGGTGGTGATCCGGATTTGTCCCCGGATATCACCACTCCACTCAATTCTCTCCTCGCCCTCTTTTTCACGCTTTTCCAACACCGCCGACACGTGTTTTTCACGGGGTCACCACTTGCCGGTGCGTAGGGCACCGGTTATATATAGAGTCTTGCCTAACTGGGGAAACTCTTGGGGAAATCAACTCCAAACTCCGTAATACCATTTCACTATTTAATATCCATACATTTACGAGTACAAGGGCCGGCGGCGAGCGGATGACTGAGGAGGCGAGGAAGCGGCGGAGAGCGCTATCGCAACTCGGGCGCACGTTTCGCTGACGCTCGCATTCCTCACCCCTACACATGGCAAAGGGCGAAGTTCAAGCACAGTCAAATTATAACACCCCTCTTTTTCTTCTGCAAAAAAAATTTAATCCCGTTAAAATCGTGTCACTTTTATTCCCATTTGTAACAAAATCCCATAATAACGTCTGTTCTCATCTGCGCCAGACAGTCCTAAACAAACCATACGCGTCAGTTCCTTGTTTCCTTATCATTCTTCTCCATTAGAACAGTTAAAAGATTTATCCTTTATTTTACCGCGCGCCGGACAGGTAAAACATAACACGACCTGCTAAAACTACATTTTGTATGCCAGTAATAAAACTATATAACGTGAACAGAGATATAGTTCCATTTAGGTATCATTTTTCTGGCTGTATACTATACCGTGCCGTCTACTAGGAGGTAGATCCACTGTTGGACACTATAGGTATATCCTGAATCCTGTAGTCAACAAGTGCAAACTGCGTGGTGTAGGCATTAAGACCTTTACAGACACTGTCAGTGTGGTGTGTCGCGGTGACAATTTCAATTTGAGTGATACGGCGTCGCATTTAGTCTGCCCATGACCACGACCAATGCAACTTGGTCGAAACGTCGGGAGGAGAAAAAGAGGTACTTAATTAGCTCATATCTCAAGTTTTATTGCGTGATAAGTCCCTTGTAGTAGTATGATACTATAGGTATAGTCAACGTCCTATTTTATGAAATGTTTTTTTGAAGTGAAATAGTTACTCGTATATGACAAGAGTGCAAAGTTGCTTTTTAACCACGTGCTCAAATTTGATGACCGTGCAAACGAAGGATTCAAAAGAGCACAAGGCGAAAAATCTTTGCACTTGAATGCAACACGTAACTTTTCATCCCACCTCAGGGAGGAAATTACTAAAGTCGTCTACATATATCGTACTGTTTCAAATACTTCTCGGGTGATTGTTGAGGGAGAAATCTCATTTGCGCATTATTAACAGTTTCAGCCAATTCTGTTGGCGTCAAAGAAACTTCCTCGTCACTAGAATCACTAATAATCACTAATCATTTTAGGTTTTGACTTGTTTTTAAGTTTCTTGTTTTTAACATAAGGTTTTAACAATACGACGTGAAAAGAAAATGGCGCGCGCTAAGCAAATTAAAAAAAGTACACCAAGAAGGTTCCGAGTCTGAGTATTTAACAAATTAAAAAAGGTTGTAATATAAATTCGCCACCATGGAGGTAGAAGTAATTAGGTTTAATGATGTTTTGAATTCACAAATTTAGTTCACACAATGTTCGAATGTTCGCTCGAAGTGGTTCTATTTAAATTTTATCGAATTTATCTGAGCCGTATTTGATAAAACAACAATGAAGTACATATATGAATGTCACATCAATCCGTGCAATGTTTTCAAATTCTGTACACGGTGGAAGGGTTATGCCATTTTTAGCGAAAAATAATTACAACTTGTTATTATTTTTGCTTAAATAAAACAATGTCACATAAAAAAGCTAGTGCCAGACTACATTTATACGAGTTTGAGACACATATGGAGTCATGAACGATGCTCGAATAAATCTCCCCGGTTTTTACTTGACACATTTGCCGCAGTTTTTACACGAGCTTTAATTAAAAGACATCACTCGCTTTACTGCTCGCTAACTGGCGACGGCAACTTTGTACGACCTAAAACTAGGGAGGTGGGATTATTCGAATAATGTTAACATTTAAAGTCAAATTCATAAATAAAAACATTTCATATCTTTATAACATACCTCATTATACTTACTGATATTACATTTAGGTAACTACTCACTCGAACCCCGAGATTGCCTTGCCTTGCCTTGAGCTTGGTTTGGGGTTCATCGTCTAAGTTTAT
The DNA here is from genome assembly GCA_964007245.1 of Hypomecis atomaria. Lineage (NCBI taxonomy): Eukaryota > Metazoa > Arthropoda > Insecta > Lepidoptera > Geometridae > Hypomecis > Hypomecis atomaria. The sequence goes on along the minus strand of OZ023294.1, from coordinate 2,835,230 downwards.
ATTGTTTAGTAAATTCGTTTTTTCTTTGAGGTTGATATACGTTTTTATTTTTTAGTTTAAGTTTACCTCCATTTACAAAAATATCATCTACCTATGAGTATTGCTATGATTCTAAACTTTCTTTGATCAATTTGTTGCTCAAGGCAAATGCAATTTGTTGACTTTTTTGTAGAGGTGCCTTGTAAATATTTCGTTTTCATGAGTCGTAACCCGTGGTTCCGGTCGGATGACCCATTACCAGGTCCACGGGTAATTAAATTTACCCGTGGTCTTATGGCAGTAGGGATTGATAAAGTAAGTGATAAATATTCATCGATTGTTCAATATTAATTTACAAATTATTCAATTAAAAGAGCTATGGACTACAGATAATAGTCATAGTCATAGTCATTTATTGATAACACCACTGTTACAAGTCAAATTTTAAATACAAATAGCAATAATATATTTTATACATACAGAATACTTCAATGTCATATACATCGTATATGAAATTCATGATTAAAATTATAATGTCAAAGAGTATAGATTGAATGTCACAATAAATAATAAAACACATTATATCAAATAACAAATCAATCAAAACAAACTTAACATTACATCCAATAGCAAATTATTCAATTAAGTATACATGTTATTCTATATATTTAATATTTTATATATTTAATATTCGAATAAACATATTTATTCCATATTCGATTCTTCGAACTGTCAATCTCTATTTTTTCTCTGGCTCAAAGTTACATTACAAGTGTGGGTACAACTTTGTATGTGCCGTCAGAAAATATAATTAGGTTTCCTATACACCCTGATTAGATCTAGAATCTAGGCATCTAGGCGAGACGTAGGTCTCGCTTGATCTAGGTCTTGTCTAGGATATCTGGAATTGTGGGGATTGAGTTATTCGACCAATATGGCAGAACGTAATTTATTTTTGTCTGGACTGGTAAAGCTTTTTAGGAATATGTTATACTAGTTTTCGCGCCGTGCTTCGCCCGCGTGATATATTGATTTTTGTGCTATCCTATAGAAACCTAATTTTTTCGGATAAAAAGGAGCCTAAGTCACTTTCCGTCTTATGAACTATATCTACGCTAAAAATCAAGTCAACCCGTTGCTCCGTTGCGTGAAAGAGAACAAACCAAACAAACTCACTTTCGAATTTATAAAATTAGTGAGGATCGCCATTGTAGGGCGCTGCCTACGGCGTGCTACTGAACCTGCAGTTGAAAATGAACATTTCGGAGTAAATACAGTAATAAGTACCGAGAGACCCATGGTGGTCTAGTGGTAGTAACACTCACCTATCATTCGTGAGGTCGTGCGTTCAAATCCCGGTCCCGTACTAATGAGTTATAATAATAATAATACTTATGCCCCTCCGGCGCCAACTTAAGGTATCCTTTATAGGGTAGCCCATTTAGTGGACGGCAAGTCACCACCTGCTACGACATTTTGAAATGGGGCATATATAGCGGGTGCCGAACCTCATTCCATAGCCCACGTCTACAACGCTATCCTTTTTATACCTACTGCTGTTTTTATATTTCAAATTGTAAAAAGGGCCTCTCAATGTTGGCTTAGGCTCCATTGATGCCTAGTAAAGGACCAGGCCAAGCCTGTGAATTCTATTGAATAAAAAGAAATAATACTTAAAATTTCCTTTTCTTTAGTTCTTCGGAACTTATATAAGACTTTCACACCACTGATTTTTCGATGAAGGAAAACATCGTGAAGCAACCTGCTTACGTCCATAGAAGAAATTCGATGGCGTATGTGAATCCACCAACCCGCACTGGGCCAGCGAGGGGGGTAAGGCCTAACCACCCTTTGTGGGTAGGCCTACGTCCTGCAGTGGACTTTTGAAAAGGCTGGTACAGTACAGGTTGTTTGTTCGTATAGGCCGGGAGACTAGCCGTGGTGTCTGAGTTTTAAAGCCACAACACAACGATACAATTTAACGTGTTATCCGAGTAACGGCAGCGCTCAATTTTAAATACCACGCGACAGTGCGACGGTGACACCACGGTCTAGTGAGCATAGTCTCATACTTTTCAATAAATGTTTTCCACCTTAAACATTTTTCTAGGGTTCCGTACCCAAAGGCTAAAAACGAGACCCTATTACTAAGACTGCGCTGTCCGTCCGTCTGTCCGTCTGTCACCAGGCTATCTCATGAACGGTGATAGCTAGAACGTTGAAATTCACAGTCGACGTATTTCTGTTGCCGCTATAACAACAAATACTAAAACTAGAATCAAATAAATATTTAAGGGCTCCAAACAGGGATACAACATAATTTATTTTTTTTGCCGATTTTCGTTCGATATTAATAACGGCGACAGCCAGATGAAATTAAAAATTGAATAATTCACAGAATATTTTATTAAATATATAACTACTACAAAAGTAAAAAACTAAATTAAATTAAAACGACGTGATTTTTGCTTGATACAGGAATATGTTTGAAATATTCACATTATGTTCAAAAATAAATGATCAAATTAAAAATTTTAATACGGTAAAGGCTTCCATACGGTATGGAGCCCTTCGTGCGCGAGTCCGACTCGTACTTGGCCGATAATTTAATTTAGGTTTGCGTTTGACTAGATACTGCCTGATGTAAAGAAGATATGCTGTCTAGGGTACGCTTACATAGAAGAGATTTGAAGATGTTTAACAAGACATTTAAGACAAGACTCAGGTACAACAAAATTAAAAAACATCTTACACTCAGCTATAAAAGCACCGAAGAAATGCTTCGTCCAACAAACTAATAGGTATTCTTTTGGATTCATTTGACAAATTTCATACTGAAGACGTGACTTGAACTTTTAAATTGTTATTATTTCTGTGATCATACAACTCTTGCACATACTCGCCAGCAATCACACTATTAATAATTCACTCCTACTAACCCCCTGTTCTAAATCATCCCTGAAGAGAACTAGCTTCCACAAACACAGGGAATCCTACCGTGGAAGCTAGAGCTTCACAACTAGCTAAAAACGATTAAATATAAAAACTTTTATAATATATAACTTACCCTATTTGATGAATTTTATAATCAACCCTAAAATATGTACCTAATACAATTTGATTTTAATTTCATTTAATTAATAATAAATTTTAAGAATGCGTGTATTTAAATATCTTAAGTAATAAATAATCTGGTTTATTTAAGTAACTTTAGATTAAGGAACAACATTATGGTCACGAATTAAATTATTCTTATTCTTATTAAAGCTTCCCACATTTGGCTGTTCGTAATCCTACTACAGTTATGGTATGGTGCATTATAGTGGACACACACCTTAACGCTCAGGTCTGAATAGGCCTTAACATTGACCCACAAATCTGTAGCTACGAGTAAGAAGTGATTGGAATACATAAATATTTGTGCCATTTTTCATATTTTTAGTTCCGCAGCGCGTGCCCAGGGAAATCAAGATATTATAAATGGACAGCCTTTGACTACGAATCTGAAGTCCTAGACGCTGTTGTGAATGTTTACAAGAACTGAAAGAGACTGAAGTGGACCATTCTTTTGAATGTCGGTTTTATTATAAAAAATTGGTTCTCTGTAAAGCCGGTTTATGGACGATAGTTAACCGACTTCCAAAAAGAAGGAGGTTTTATGTTCGTGTATGTATATTTTTTTGTTTTGTGTATGTTCATCGATAATTTTGCCAATTGTGAACAGAGTCGAAAAATACCTTTCATAGTTTGAAAGGGTATACTCCCGAGGTGGTCCCATTTAAATTTTACAGAAATCGGCCCAGCCGATTTTGAAAAAACCAACAATAATGTAAGCAATTCGAGCGAAATATCCGAATTTCGTACACGATGGAAGGCGGTTTTGCCATTTTTTGCTAAAAATAATAATTATTTTGAATCAACAACTGAAACAAGCCGAACGCTTAGGCCAATATTCTGCCTGTTATCGTTTGTTCCACGCTCGGCTCAGATGGTACGTGACACTTTTTCGTGCATGTAGCCGGCGTTCATCGATATACCTATATGAAGTTATCGCGTCAAAAAGTAAGTTCGTTTAGGCCAGTGGCTAGCCCCGTCAGTTATAGGCTACCTGAAGTCCTCTGACACGACTAAACGGTTAAAGCAAACGGAACCTACAATTTAATGTGTCATCCGAGCCACGGTAGCGCTCAGTTGGAAATGCCACCCGCACGGTAGGACAAATTTTGTAGCACCTATCTTCTGAAAATCTCCAGGTTTTATAAATACTCTTATTTTGTGTTTCGTATTTTGTAATTATTTTTTTTTAGAACCATTCTTGTATTCAAAATAATATTGACAATAAAATGTACCGTACATTCCTTTACGGTACGGTAAGTAAGTTCGTGTAGGCCGGGTGGCTGGCTCTGGTGTCAGAGTTTTTAAGCCGCCTGAAGGCAACTGACATGTACGGTACAGTACATAGTACATACGTAAAGTTCACCGTTATAACCACAGCTTAGGCGGTAGGATATTTAGGCAGGCCTAATTATTATGTAGGCACCTCCGAACGTGACCAAATTTTACCAGCAAAGTAATACTATACCTACCTATTTTATAGTTGACTCAAGAGATCACTATAATTTCTATATTCAAAATAAAACTGACAATAAAATGTACCGTACATTCCTTTACGGTACGGTACTTACGGTACGGTACATACGTAAAGTTCGCCGTAGCCGCAGCCGCACTGATAGTGATTGAAGGTATAACATTCATTCTACGGCCAATTTCGCACATGACAAGTGTGCTATTATGCCCAATGAAAGCAATTCGATGCCATATATGGGGGAAAGGAAATTGAAGGCTGGGGTCAGGGTGTGGCCTTAGTGTCAGCGTGAAAATATTTTTAAGCAACGTTGATACAAGTAAGTTCAAAAAAGCCCATCGTTTTGTGAAGAGAGCTAAGCTTGAAGTCTCTCTACAAGATCGGAGATCTATATATAGACCAAAGTTACCAACAGCCTAGATAATTAGATAGAAATAGTAGATTATGTATCAAGGGAACTAAGTCGTATCTTACGTCACGGGTGACATATGACATACATACCGATTATAGGATATTATTAGACCCTGAGCATAGCGAGGGACTCTATAGTTAACTCCCGAGCGCAGCGAGCGTTTTTAAAGTTAATTATTTAGAGTCCTAAGTGAAGCGAGGAGTTCAAGTCGCGTCAAGATCAAGATAATAATGAATTGTTTTATGTTGAGATTGTACGACAAAGGCGTCATTTTTAAACAGGTGGTACTAAAAATAATTTAAAAAAAGCTTCTCGATAGTCAATCACCTGAAACAAGTAACAGGGCCTGTCAGTCAGTCACATGTTTAGGTGATTGACTATGTCCACAAAAATTATGTACCCACACCAATTTTCAACTTTCGAAAAAAGTTTCAAGATACTCATATTTTTTTTTTTAAATTCAAACGGGTCTCCCCACCAAACGCTAAGGAACCCAGCTGACTGACTCCGATTGTTGTACATCACCACGACCACGTCGTAATACCAACAATTCAAATTATTCCATGAATACCCAAAAATGCTCTTAGAAATTACTTGCATTATTTGCGCTTACCTCCCGGGCTAAAATTAGATCTACGAGGAATAACGTTGCCAATTAAATAACTTTATGAAAATATCGATTCCTAAGTTCCCACACATGCTCACGTAGCTTATTACAGCTACACATAGTCTTTGCTACCGTCAACAAAAACGCTATCCGCTCCGCTACCATCGCCGCTGGTACTAGCGCCACGCCCGCAGGCATTTGTTTGTACGATTGTCGAAGGAAATGAAACTACCCGCCGACAGACAGACCGCAGTTTAGTGAATCTACATGAAATTGAAATAGTTTTATGCTGGCCCTAGCATTTTACCGAGAAAAGGTTTTCTATTTATACTACATGTAGCGTTAACAGATTAAAGTGGCAGTGGGCAGAGTGCATACTACGTTAAGCAACTTTGGCACTATCAGTCTTCGGATGGGTATTGGGTGACCGTGGGTAGCATTTACAATTGAGCAATTAAATTCTGTATCCCATACTATACTCATGTTTAACCGCTTCGCTTCTTCCTTATCCTTACATAGTATAAAATAAAGTCGCTATTTTTGTCTGTTTGTTTGTCTTTATGCTTAAATCTTTAAAACTACGCAACGGATTTTGATGCGGTTTTTTTTAATGGATAGAGTGATTCAAGAGGAAGGTTCATATGTATAATACACCTGTGCGAAGCCGGGGCGGGTCGTCTAGTCCTTCATAATGCGAACCGCCAAGGATTGTAATGCCCTGCCTTCGTCATTATTTCCTGACAATTACAATTTGGATTTCTTCAAGTCAAGAGAAAAAAGGTATCTTCTAGGTCTACATACTCCATCTTCGTCTACAACTTCGCTTTCCATCAGGCGAGTTGGTTGCCAAATGTAGTCCTATAATAATAAAATAAAATAAAATAAAATAAAAAAATAAAAAGCCTTATATTTCCGATATCACAACACAATTGGCAATTAAAAATTTACAAAAATTATAAAATAAAGAGTGTCGTGTATATCAGGAACCCCTCTCAGGTGAAGGCCTCCTCCAAAGAATGCCATGATTCTCTATTTTGGGCTATTTCGTGCCATTTGGAGCCAGCGATTTTTTTGATGTCGTCCTCCCATCGTGTGTAGGGTCTTCCTTTGTAGCGCTTACCTGGTGGTCCTTTCCAAGTTGTTACAGTTTTGGTCCATCTGCCGTCTGTCAGGCGCGCTACATGCCCGGCCCATTTCCACTTTAATTTTTGGGCGTGGGATAGAGCATCTATTGCTTTGGTCTTGGACCTTATTTTTGAATGTCTTATCCTTTGAATTTTTTTGATATTTAACATACTGCGCTCCATCCCTCTTTGGCAAGTAGTTAATTTATTTTTGACTTTATTCGTAAACTTCCATGTTTGGCATGCATATGTGAGACAAGGGATAAGACATGAGTCCATGACTTTCTTTTTAAGCTTTACAGGCATGTCGCTTTTAAATACTTCTTTGTATCTCCAATAACTGTTCCATGTTCTGTTGACTCTTCTTTCTACCTCTAGCTCGTTGTTATTTCGGTTAAATCCAACTTGTTTCCCCAAATAAATGTATTGCTCTACATATTCAAGATCATCATTTCCCACTGTTATGATTGGTTTTGTGTGATTTGACATTACTTTTGTCTTCGAAATATTCATTTGTAGGCCTACTTGCATGCTAGCGTCGTGTAGAGTTTCAATCATATATTGCAGTTGCCTACTTGATTCCGATAGCAACACTAAATCATCCGCAAATCTTAAGTGGTTCAGATATTTACCTTTAATAAACAAGCCTTGTTTTTTCCAGTCTAATTTGCTGATGATAGACTCTAATATAGCTAGAAATATTCTCGGAGAGAGCGGGTCTCCTTGTCTTACGCCTCTACTCACTGGGAAGCTTGGGCCAATGGTTTCTAGCTTAACTCTAATGTAGTCCTATTCTACATAAAAAAAAAACATCTAGCCACGTCACAAGCCTATCCATATATTCGGCCCAAAAACTGACACCTGGGTCCAATTTTATAAAGCTACAAGTTACAATTCTATAGGCAAATTGACATTAATGACGCAGGCTCGACCAATCACGAATGCGGATTCCGTCAATGTTGCCAGTAATTTACCTGTAGCCTGTAACTTGTAGTTTTATAAAATAGGGCCCAGGGGTAGCCACTGGGCCTATTCAAACTTACTACATTCGATTAGGAAATTGAAAGTTTATTTTAGTTACTTGACATTACTTGTTCCTGTACACGTGGAGGTAAAGGTCATTTCTATTTCTAAGCGAGTAGTCCCTAAATAATCCCGACCCTCCAACCGCAAGGCAAGAATAACGTAGGTACAAATAAACTCACATTTTACTTATTTTTGGGGTTTTTTGGTTAGATATAAACCGACACAAACTTCTTGGCGGCTGTGAAGTTAGCTTTCTTCTTCTTTCTTTTCAGCCATAGGACGTCCACTGCTGGACATAGGCCTCCCCTAACGATCTCCAATAAGACCGGTTGCTAGCGGCTTGCATCCAGCGCGATCCTGCGGTCTTGATGAGGTCATCCGTCCACCTTGTGGGTGGACGTCCTACGCTGTGCTTGCCGGTACGTGGTTTCCACTCAAGAAATTTACGACCCCATCGGTCATCAGTCCTCCGTGCTATGTGCCCTGCCTATAGCCATTTCAATTTGCCAATCCGCTGGGCTGTCGGTCCGTAACTTTGGTACGTCTACGGATCTCCTCATTCCTGATTCGATCTCGCAGAGAGACTCCGAGCATAGCCCTCTCCATAGCTCGTTGGGCTACTTGGAGCCTACTAATAAAGGCCCATAGTAGGAGAGAGAAGTTAGCTACAAGCTGCGAAACGCCCAATCCTGACTGAAACCACGGTAATGATAGCTACAGTATTCCGTCTTCATACAAACGGTCGGAACGCGAATCATACCTACGCGCTTCGGAGCGAGGTATGCTCTTGGTATGCTAGTCAGCCGCGGCGCGCCGTAGTGATGAACGAACGGTTTGCTACTAGTAAACGTGATTTAGAAAGAAAGAAAGAACGTTTATTTCGTGACATACATGAACAATCACAGCTAATAACAAAAAGAAGAAAAAAACGAGCAAACGACAAACATGAGAAACAGTAGTTATGCAGCAAGTGTATGCGGTATGCTCGCGGTATGTCACGAAGACCGATCCCAACTCAGCGTGAAATGCTGATTGGGAACAATCAGCGCCGGCATTCTGCTGAGACCGGTACGTTTACGTTTTAATGGTTCTTCATTTTACTACGGAACCATAAAAACATCAAAAACGCAATATTATGTTTAGTATTGAAAATTTCCTTTTTCAAACACAACGGATTTCTTTTTGTAATAAATTTAATGATATTACTTCATAATAGGTTCAATATGATTCAAAACTGAAAGAAACTCAAGTAGGTAATGAGTAAGTAGATGAAAATAAAATACTGAAAGGCTGCCCCTAGCGCGTGAGACGTTCTGCGTGGCCACGTGGCGCTGTAGATATATTATTTCAAGGACATAGCCGAGTCACGTTTTTTTTGAACAGGATCGCTTACTACTTGCAAACCCACACGTTCGTTTACCACTACGGCGCGCCGCGACTGACTAGCATACCGCGAGCATACCCCGCTCCGAGGCGCGTAGAGTGCTTTTAAGGAAAGAAGTCCCACGGTAAGAAGTTAAACTAATTTTTACAGGTCGACATCTGAGGGAATTCTTTCGTAAAAAGAACTCTAGTACTTACCTATATCTGTCTAAGAAAAACTAGAGACCGTAGGTACCACGAAAGGAGTTCCCCGAAATAAATGAAACTAATTTTAACGGATCGGCCATGCGATTGTGGCGACGTGTCTGTGGGACTTCATTCGTGAAACGCACTCTAGGTATGATTCGCGTTCCGACCGTTTGTATGAAGACAGAATACTGTTAAATATTCATAACCGTGACCATACGATCGCGCTGAAAGCAAGCCGCTTCCGACCGGTCTTATTAAGTTGAATTAATCTCTTCCAGGTTTTTAGGGTCCGTACCCAAAGGGTAAAAACGGGACCCTATTACTAAGACTTCGATGTCCGTCTGTTCCTCTGTCCGTCTGTCTGTCACCGGGCTTTATTTCATGAACCGTGATCTAGCTAGGCAGCTGAAATTTTCACAGATGATGAATTTCTGTTGCCGCTATAACAACAAATACTAAAAATAGAATAAAATAAATATTTAAGGGGGGCTTCCATACAACAAACGTGATTTCTACCAGTTTTTTTGCTCGCTATTAATAACGGCAAGAGGATTGGGTCTCCCATACGGTACGGAACCCTTCGTGCGCGGGTCCGACTCGCACTTGGCCGATTTTATTACAGCTGTAATGATGATACTTTTCACACGATTTGCAGTAAATTCGCATTTTTAAAGGCCTAATAGAGCGGTCCCGCCGTGAAAGGTGGATAGTTAATTTCTACCATAACTCTACTCACTAACGTTGGACATTGCTATGTGAGACACAGTGTACGCTCTTAAGGCAGTAAGATATTTATAAAATAAAACTAGCTGACCCGGTGAACTTCATCTCACGATCTTTCAACTGTCAATGACAATTTTTACATTCAGGAACATTTTGTATTCGAGCAAGAGCCCGTGAACCCCAGACCCTCGTCATTTTATAAAAGCTGAAAGTTTGTCAGCGCATGCTCTCACCACAGGTAAGAACGATGGCCAATTATGTAGTTTTTTTTTTCGAATAGGTTTGCGTTTGACCACACACTGCCTGATGTTAAGCAGATATGCGGTCTGGGATGTAACACGCTTAAGTCATAAGTCATTTATTGGTAAAATGTCAATTTACACGTCAAATAATATACATTCATTACAATGATGTAATAGATTAACAATCGCAAAAAAAAAAGAAGTACAAATAATTGAATTTCAATAATAATTGCTAAATTAAATAATACAATGTCAGTCGAACCAAAAACAATTTAATAAAAAGAATACAAATGTCATAAATGAAGAACTGTGAATTAATACAAATTAGTTATGTCAAGCGTTTATAAAATTCCTCGTACCTATAGAAAGATTGCTCGACAAGCCACTTTTTTAATTTATTTTTAAAAGACAGTAGGCTTATCGCGGACCTTATTTCCAGCGGTAGAAGATACCTTACCTAGAAGATACCTATTTACTCGGGATTTGAAGACACCTACATTGTACTATAGCGGGAAGACAGACTCAGGCAAAGCGTTCCACATTCTGGCAGTTTTAGTTACGGTGGCTTTGGCTGTGAAACAGTACTAAAGGTGTGTAAAATACCGCATTTGGAAAAAATAAATTTATGTTTTTGTTATTTTACTCACAACTTTTATATTTTTTCACCGTTCAAACCTTCCCTTAGCTTCCACGGATATTTCAAGACTAACAACCACGTTTCAGTGAGACTAACAACCACAATTCATTTTTATTTACAGGGTGTCCCTGAACTCAACGTTCAAGCCGGTACGGGGCGAGAGGGGGGGTCACCTCAGTCCCGGGAAAAATATTTAAGCAAAATCCCAATCAGTTATTTGAATTTGAAAAGCCAAAATAAAAAAATATTAGGAAAATTAATACCTTGAACCATATTTTTAAGAACTGTGACCACACATTTTATAATTTGACGGTGATCCTTAGTAAACTTACTAATTAATCGCAGTCACAATTCAAGTATAAACGATTATTAAGTCCGTTAAAATTAGCATAGTTTTTTCAAACCATAATTTAAAAAAAATATCAACGTACTTTGACTCTCCATAAAAATAAAAATATGCTACTACCCTCGGAAAGTTACATTAAAAGATGGCCCATTTAGTTAAGATTTTAAAATGGTGCAACACTAGCTACTTTTCAATCTACACTACATAGTATACATTTTTTTTCAAAATGTCACCATTTTAAATATCGAATACTTAAGTCATCAATACTGGTTGGCGCTAAAATTTCAGAGAAATTTAACAGTGCAGCGGCCGAAAAAAGACACCTAGAGATAAAGAGATGTGATAGAGCGAGATAGCTATGATGCTATGTTACATGTGTAAGCGAGAAGGATAATGTAGCCGATAATTTAGTAATCATTTCTATTCTATTCATTACAGTTAGATCATTTTTGCAGTAACTAAAGTGCACAACCTCTTAACGAAAATTTCTTAAATCAAAATAAATAACTGTTGCTATGAGAACAACCCTAAAATCGAAAAAAATCGATTGTTTTATACAGTTTGTTGAAAGTTCATTATATCGCAACTACTTAAGGTTATGAAGTACATATTCAGTACCTAGTTTATGTGGCTACGCCAGACCGCACAACGTCTGAAAGGTGACTTTAGTTCTTCACGATGAACAATTTTACCATGAAACCAACCTTATTAGCGCAAAAAGCAGCTGTGCCATCTTCGAGCAAATATCTACAGAGCCACAGTCCCTAAGTGAAATAATCGGCCAAGTACGAGTCGGACTCGCGCACGGAGGGTTCCGTACTGTATGGGAGCCCCCTTAAATATTTATTTTATTTTGTTTTTAGTGTTTGTTGTTATAGCGGCAACAGAAATACATCATCTGTGAAAATTTCACCTGCCTAGCTATCACGGTTCATGAGATACAGCCCGGTGACAGACAGACAGACATACAGACGGACAGACGGACATCGAAGTGTTAGTAATAGGGTCCCGTTTTTCCCTTTGGGTACGGATCCCTAAAAATGAAGTAGTAAAAAAATGACCGAGCGCCGTCATACATACCGACTTAGATATTTACATTAAATAATTCAAAATAACCCGTTTTCGCTAATCTCGACGTTATGTCACCTAATTAGTGCACTTTGGCATTGCGCGGCATTGTAGTCGGCTTGCAATCGCCTTACGACTAACTAAAAAGCCTGCCCACTACGTAACTTGGGTAGAGTTTTGGATCGGACACTTTTTTTGCACGATTGTGACTTGACATTATAAATAATTCAAAGTTAGTGAATTATTTTTACGAATAGTGGGCTTTTTGCGACAAATTGCCTACTGTCTATAGTTATTCTGTGAAGATAATGAGGCTACTACATCAACGGGATTAACTGGCGTCCAGCATAGTTATGAGGGTAGGAACGCAGCTAAAAACGCCGGACATTCCGACGGCTAGCTTATTGGCTAGTTCTCGCTATTTTAGAATTACGAGTACCTACATAGTGCAAGGAAAACCGAGGATTCGATGCAGTAGAAACACCATTATTACAATAATAAAATTCTTAAATAACATTGTAACATTATTTAATTTATTATTCAAGTCAGTTGAAATTGTTATGTACGGAAATGACGCCGCTAAGTGTATGTATTGTACCAAAAGTTAATAAATTAATTAAAATAATTTGCAGATTTATTTCTTTCATTACAGTGTTCTTTACGCTTTAAAAATAACTAATCTAGACTTGTTCTTCGCTCCGACGGCTCAACCAGAATGGTCTCCAAAAACTGTGCAAGTCTCTGACCACGATATTATTTTAAAACATCTACCCACTTCCTCTATAATACTTCGCTATATTTAATAATTATTTTTAGAATATAGTAAATTAAATAATTTACTTTTTTCTCAGTATGACGTCAATCAATTATAATATGTAAAGCCAACTTTATAAGGAGAGCACGGATTTCAGAGACACAAGCTGAAAGCTTAGTTCGGCAATCCATATCTCATAAATATAGTAGCTAATAAATAAGTTCACTTAAGTTATAAATTATGTTGAATCACTACATAGTATAAAACAAAGTCGCTTCCGCTGTCCCCATGTCCCCATGTATGCTTGTATCTTTGAAACTACACAACGGTAATGCGGTTTTTTTAATTGATAGAGTGATTCAAGAGGAAGGTTTATATGTATAATAAACCTATGCGAAGCCTGGGCGGGTCACTATATAGTTTTATATATATTTTTTGTTTATTAGCAAATTGTAATTTATTTGTGTCAAGAAATCAATTTTATTTATTTAATAGCCAACCACAGCTTGTTTCTTGCTGCGTTTACTTTTTTAGAAGTGTCGTGTCCGTCCAAAAACCACACATAATTTAAAATATGCAATGTTTGCCCAAAACCCAACATTAGTAAGTCTAGTAAGTATAAGTTATGTGCTGACTAGTAGCGCCGCCGGGTGCCGCATACTTCTATATCAACCTTTAAAGTTAATTGTTGGGGACAGGCCTACTACCCTCGAAGGGTGATTGGGCCATATCCACCGCACTGGTTTAGTTTTGGATTGATAGATTCAACGACACCATCGTATTTCTTCTCCAGACGCACACAGACTTCTTCACGGTGTTCTTCTTAGCCGGAATGTCGGCAACATGAAAATCCGTGTATCAGGTATATTTCAAAGAATATTGCTTTTGCTAAAAGCTAAACACACCTACTTCTTTTTAATATGTGGCCTAATTTTCTTTCACTCTTCAATCATCATTCAATTTATCAACTGTCTTAAAAATATGTCGTATTCTGTCAATGATTGTTCTGTTATTTTGATATAGTCAATCATTTAAAAAAACCCTCATCAATTTGGAGAGAATTTGGAGCAAAAGCAAAGTATAAAAATAGTACAAGTAGACGAGTATGTAGCAGCTAAATTAGTCATCTTTGTAGTCATTATCATCTTTGCCATAAGTGTTAGTTTTCGCATTTCTTTTGCTAGTGAGATTTCTGTTCTCTTCTTCATTACATACATATACTTAACTAGCTTTTACCCGCAGCTTCGCCCGCGTTATATTTTGATTTTGGCTAATGTTTATGTCGGTTGCGAAACCTAACCTAAGCAACAAACATCAAAATACCTTAGAGGAATGCTTTTGTTGGTTAAGTTACGGTTGGAGTGTATATACAACCCCCCTGTGTATTCCCGCCTTGTCGTGGCGGGGGAGGTCTAAGGCAGCTGAAAAGGCGGCGCTCGAAGTCTCCCTCTTCTATGGGTATTTCCCCCAAGGCAGCTTAGAGGCCGGCACTCGTAGTGCAGCCGCTTTTAAATAAAGCAGCTGAGAGGATGGCCGGTAGGTTGCCTGCCTTATGAGGAGTGTTGCTTCTGAGGCGGGCTGCAGTGCCGCTCTTGCGACGCTGCAACCAAGGATTAGGGGCTGCGGTGGGATGAAACTGGTTGTGTGGGTGCCGCCACCTACCCTACCTTCCGCTAGGCCGTCAACCTGTTGGAAGAAGCAGTGGGGCTGCAGGGGAAGAGAAGTGTCGGTATCGCGATGGCCGTTCTCACAGCCCTCTGCAGTTGAAGAGGCAGGCGCTGGGCTACTATGTCTGACCCGTTGCACTGGGATCAGGACGTTGGAATGCTGTCCGACGCTCAGTGCTGGTTACTCCCGAGTGGTGGATGACGATGTGTCTTGTGCTCCGAAACACACCGTCATTATGGCGGGAGCGCAAGCTCCGTTATGGAGCCCGAGTCTGGGCTAGCACTGTTGAGTGCCGCGAAGGAGTGCGAAAAATGTAGGAACGTCCTAAACTTGAAATGACAGGTTATTTCTGGCGCTTAGACGGCTGCTACCGCGGCCCGCTCGCTTACTTTTCATCCTATCCTACGGGAACTGTTAAAGTTTTTGGGATAAAAAGTGGCCTTTGTCACTTTTCGTCTTTCAAACTATATTCATGCAATAAGTCAAGGCAATCCATTGCTCCGTTGCTGAGAAAAAGTTATTGTCTTATCCTACGGGAACCGCAATTTTTTCGGAAAGGAAAGTATCCTATGTCACTTTCCGTCTTCCAAACTATGCCCACCCCAAAAATCAAGTCAATCCGTTGCTCCATTGCTGAGAAACAGTTATTGTCCTATCCCATGGGAATCACGAATTTTCTCGGGATACAAATGTATCCTGTTATCACTTTCTGTCTTTTAAACCATAGGTATCCATACCAAAAATCAATTCATTCTTTTGCTCCGTTGCTGCGTCAAAGAGGAACAAACCAACAAACTTTTCTGTACCATAAAGGTAGAATAAAGAAACATGTTAAACCTCTAATGATAGAAGATTTAAAAATATTTTTAATGGCAGACAAAATGACGGCCTGTTATTAAACGTCAAAGTAAATGTAGCATGCAGAGGGAATTAAACATTTTATCCAATTTTAATGTCAGTTGTCATTTTCAATCCATACTTTATTTCCTCTTCAGGGGGATATAATGGTGGAAAAACAATTTGTCCCCTTGCCATGCTACCTGTGATTTATAAAAGTCTGCAGACAATGTCACTTGTCATCTAATTACGTTTCGCTGTGACGTTTCGTTAAGTGTCTTAGAGGAATTAATCACTTAGCGTCTTTGTGATAGTGGCGACAGTTTTGCTTTCGATAGTTTTTGTCCTGTCCTACAGGAACTATGCATTTTTTTGCTTAACGTCTAATGCTTAGCATCTAAAATTCGACGCGCTTGGTTTTGCTCTTGAGTCTCAGCAGTTCTTTGCGCTGCGTGATGCTCGGCATCTAAAAGTCGCTGCGCTTGACTTTCTCCTTAAGTCTCAGCAGCTCTCTGAGCTGCGTGACGCTCAGCATCTAAAATTCGACGTGCTTGGTTTTTTGCTCTTGAGTCTCAGCAGTTCTTTGCGCTGCGTGATGCTCAGCATCTAAAAGTCGCCGCGCTTGACTTTCAACTTCAGTCTCAGCAACTCTCTGAGCTGCGTGACGCTCAGCATCTAAAATTCGACGCGCTTGGTTTCGCTCTTGAGTCTCAGCAGCTCTTTGAGATGCGTGGCGCTCGGCATCTAATGTCAAACGCATAGTCTGCTCTTCAGACTCTTGGCTTCTAGCAATTTTCTTTACGCGAGCTCCGCTAGAACTACGCGCTAGATTCGATTTGCGTTTTGTAGGCATACCTATTAGAATGAAAACTACGTAATTAAACTGAAAAAATACATGTAACCTTCTCTAAATTTTACAGGAAAAGATTGATTGACTTTGACATTTGCAACTCTAGCAGCCTTGAATGGGCATTGGGCATAGAGAATGTAATTTGGAAAGTCAAGATGCAAATTACCATTTGTCATGGTAGAAAATAAGTTTTTTCTTCTAAGATTCTAGCCAAGGCGTTTTCATCCCCCGTTTTCAACCCTTTAAAACTATTTTTTCGAATCAAAAAGTAGCCTATGTCCTTTCTCAGGCTCTAGACTATCTGTGTACCAAATTTCATTCAAATCGGTTCAGTAGTTTTAGCGTGAAAGCGCGACAGACAGACAGACAGACAGACAGAGTTACTTTCGCATTTATAATATTAATATTAATATAAAAAAAATATAAAATATATATAATATATATATATAATAAATATATATATATATATATATGTATATATATAATATATTAGTATATTAGTATTATTAGTAAGGATTACATTACCTACCTCACAGATTACCTAATGATTGGTCCAATCATTAATCTAAGAACTACTCTTTGACTGTTTGAGAATCAAGGGTCTTTGGACCTACCTATGTAACGTAAATCCATTTTAAAGGGTTTTTTTTTTTTTTTTATTTCGTCTAAGATATTGCTATTATCAATGTTGTAATCTAACAGCCTTTAGCCTCTTAACCTGTAGATTATTTATCAATTGAGCCATAAGCCCTACTTCGAAGGTTAATTTCTGATTTTTTTCATCTCAATCTCTCGTGTTCTCTCATAATAAGCCCCATTCAGCCTCGTACCAAAGTCTACATACTTCAGGAAAAGCCATTAAATCATACCTTTGTAACAGCAGTATAAGTCACCTGTGCGAGCTACCGCCCTTTCCACTATGCCCATCACCTCAACCACGCCAGTGCCAGCGACTCTACCTTTCACAGCCAACGCTGCCACCTTGCTGCCCCATGCCCATCTTACGAAGCCTTGGCAACCTCGAAATGTGGCTGCATATTCTCTCCGTTACCATAGTCTCATCCCAAAGCCGTCATCACAAAATCTAAATCAGACACTTGCTAAGTAAGTAAGTTCTTAAAGCCCGGGTGGCTAGCCCTGGGCTAGACACTTGCTGAAGACCTTACATACTCACAGTTCCAGGGAAGCCGTTAAATGATGCCTTTATTACAGCAGGATGAGCCAGCTGTGCGATTTTCCACCCTGCCCTCCGCCGCCACCAGGCCGATGCCGGCAAGTATGCCCACCACAGTCACCGCCGTCTCCTAGCCGCCAAAAGCCCATCATGCGAGGCCTCCATTGGGCTCAAACCCAGAGGATCTTCTCACAAGCACTCACACTCTCGCTCCTGGGAGGTGCTGCTTTCTACTTCCTGGTCAAGAGACCGAGAGCGTATGCTTACGAGGACTATTATCTGTGAGTTTTACTTGATTGTATCTTGCCCTATTTTAATAGCAATATATAGAGGAGACCTGTATCCAGCTTTATACGTCCTATGGCTGAGAAGAAGAAAAAAATATACCTTGCCGCTGTACCCGCTACCACCAAGCCCTTGCTAGCAGGTGTGCCCACCATAGCCACTGCTGTCTTCATGCTGCCACAAGCCCACCATGCGAGGCCTCCACTGGGCGCAAACCTGGAGGATCTTCACGCAAACACTCACTCTCTCATTTCGGAGGAGCTGCTTTCTACTTCCTGGTAAAGTGACCGAAGGCGTTTGCTTACGAGGAATATTATCTGTGAATTTTACTGGTCCAATGTCCATATCCTGGCCTATTCTATTAGCAATCTATAGGGAAAACCTACATCTAGCAGTCTTATTCCTGAGAAGAAGATGAAAAAGATACCCTGCCGTTGTGGCCACCACAGCCACCAGACCCATTCCAGTAGGTCTGCCCATCGGAGCCACAGCTATCTCCATGCCGCCGCAAGCCTACCATGCGAGGTAAGTTTTCAATAAAAATACTTGCGGGATGCATTCAGCTGTTTAAAGCAATTTGTTTTAGACAACTCGTGTGAACTTTAAACTTTAAAACATTTCCTAATAAAAGATTAGCTTGTACTCTTAGCCTTTTTTGACCCAGGCTAATCCTTTATGGATATCACCAGCTTGGGGAGACCGATGGGTATATAGGAGTCCCCGCCGATCCTCCGATCGGCGGTATACCCACTAAAAGCTACGGACACGTTTGCGCACACCTCCGCGGCCGCGACAGCGTTGTCCCCATAATTTTACTCTTAGCCTGGATCTCGTACTATCGTTAGTTTGATGTATGTTTGTTGTCAGAAAATGGGAATAGTGTTTCATTTTATTTCAGGAAATCTGACTTTGAAGGCCACGCAGATGAAATGGCAAGAAGAGGATTATTTCAATCCATACCTCCAGGTTCTTTAAGAGATCATCAATCCAATGAAAAGTAAATTAAATGAATGGATTTACTCCAAAATAAATCGTTTCCATATTTAATTTACATTTCTTATAATTATGTACTCGGAGTTATTTGTAGAGGTGCTACCGCTCCGGAAAAAGGCGCTCTGGTACGTGCGTCATCCGGGCCTCGTCCGGGCCCGTCCCGTACCCGTCCCGTTCTAATCGTTTGTTGCTCGTGGTCCTACCACATACATGTACTACTAGTAGTACCACGCCCACGAGATTTATTCCCGTAGTACAAGAGTGCTTGGCATGCCCACGGGAAAAAAACTTGACATTATTTTCAGGGTTTTTAGCCCCATTTTGACCGTAATCAATGTTGACGTCAAAACAAACCAGTTTATTAGCAAATAATAACATTTATTTACTAATAACAAAAATAATCGGCCAAGTGCGAGTCGGACAAAGCGTTCCGTATCGTATGGAAGCTCCATTAACATACAGGGTTATTTCTAATCAATTAGCATCCTTTTAGGGGCTTATTTGATTTTCAGTATTATTTTATTTTTGACTTAATTATATTTTGACATTTATCATGGACATAGTATTCTTGACATTTATCATTGACATAGTATTCTTGACATTTATCATCGACATAGTAAGTATTCTTGACATTTAATGCATTTTGATGGCTTAATAAATTTTGTAACAATGGTAATTATTATTCAGACATGACTGTTGCTCTTGTGTGTTTGCTGTGTTTTGGTTGTTGAAATTTCAGATCTCATTTCTTGTTTTATTTTAGTGTTATGACTTAATTTGCTGCAAAAGTTGTTATCACCTGTACTTATATTCCCTTGTTTCTCTCATTTTTGCATACCGAAAGGTCGAATATGGCGTTCATTTTGTTGTATTTTTTACCATGCTGTTTTTTCTGTACCCATATGCGCAAAGAAATGTTTATGAATGATGAATTATTTTGTACATGAAAACTAACAACTTTTGTTCTGCAACTTTTGTCAAAACTCAAAAAAAATCAGCTGTTCCATACATTTTGTCGAGGGTGAACGATATTTTTCTATGGAACAACAACTTTTTTTTTTAGAATTATCAAAAGTCGTAGAACAAAAGTTTTTAGTTTTGATGTACAGAATAAGCCCCTAAAAGGATGCTTATTGATTAGAAATAACCCTGTATTTTAATTTAAATATTTATTTTTGACGAAAATATACAATATTCTGTGAATACTTCAACCATCTTCCTTTTGCCGTTAATAATGTCAAGCAAAAAAACACGTTTCTTGGATGGGAGCCCCTTTAAATATTTATTTTCTTTTAATGTAATTATTTATTAGTAAAGTGACTATTAAATTAAATATTCTGTGAATATTTCAAGCATCTACCTGTCACCGTTAATAATATTGATTGAAAAACGGCTAAAAAAATCAGGTTTGTTGTATGGGAGCCACCCTTAAATATTAATTTTATTCTGTTTTTAGTATTTGTTGTTATGGCGGCAACAAAAATACGTCATCTGTGAAAATTTTTAACGTTCTAGCTATCGCCGTTCATGATATAAAGCCTGGTGACAGACGGACGGCGAAGTCATAGTTATAGGGTTCCGTTTTTACCCTTTGGGTACGGAACCCTAAAAATATCCAGGATGTTACTACTGAAACAAATTAATAAATAAAACCTTACCCATCTTGACAGTCAGTAACCATACACAAATCGTGTCAAACAAAGTCCTCGACACACGGTCGCGAATCGAGCGCGTTTACTAAATTAATATTAATTAATAATAGGTTTTAATTGATCCCAAGGTTGCCACACGCAGGCTTCTTCAGTAAACTCAGAGTAGAGTAATAGGATAATATGTACAAAGTCTCCCTGTGATCCGTAATCAAACTAAAGATACTACGCTAAAGTTACTAGCTGTTTAACGAGTCGAGATATAGGCTGTAGATTCAGTCAAAGAGATGCCGGGATTGGCTTGGAGAGATGTGGGGCTTTACAGATCAAGAACAGTGTGAATTTGGTGCTACCGTTCTAACCATGGCATACTTTTTTGCCTGCCCGCTTTGTCCAAAACAATTCACACAATAAGACCTGAACCTGGCTACCGAGGACGCCGTAGAGGTAACCAGATTCTGTACAAAAATATCTAAAATTCATAAACCCATGTAAATATTGTATATGCTGTCAAAATTACCTTAATAGATGTAAAAAATAAATATAAAAAAGTCTAGCCGTTGACACGAAATAAATGAATAAGTAAATAAATATAAGGGGGACATCTAACACACGGTCTCTGACCCCAAACTAAGCATAGCTTGTGATATGGCTGCCAGAGACTGATATACTATAGGAACATATACATATTTTGTTCTGTCACAGAGCAAACACCTATGTTCAACACACAAATGTTTGCCCTGGGTGGGGATCGAACCCACGCCTCTTTGACCCAGAGGTCAGGGTCACTAACCACTGAGCCACCGAGGCAGTCAATGAGTTATAGAGATGTGTCGCGAGATCTACTGCTCAGAGAACTAGTAGTATATACTTAGGTGATGATAAAACCTACAAACCGTCGACACACGATCGCGGATCGAGCGGGTTTACAATGGGTTTCATCGGTCCCAAGGTTGCCACTACGAAATTAAAGTAACATTCGTATTCACGGCCGGGTGGCAAGTTTTACTGCTGCGTTTAAATCAATCCCCTAGAAAGTTGGGCGTAAAGTAAAACCGCGAAAACGGAACGCTTTAGTCGACGTTTCTTGTCAGCGTTTACAAGCTGCGTTTTATATTATTAACCGACTTCGAAAAAGTGGAGGTTCCCGGATTTCGGAGGTAAAATTCGGCTTTTGACCGACGAAACGGAGCAGGTACTCAATTCGACGCGTATATTTGTTTTTTTTATGTATAACGACGCATAACTTTATACGTAGTGGTCAGATTTCGATATTTCTTTTTTTTATTGGAAAGAGTATACTTTGAAATCGGTCCCATTTAAATTTTATCAAATCGGCTGAGCCATTTTCAATAAATCAACAATAATGTGAAAAATGTTACATAGATCCGAGCGAAATACCTATTCACGAATTCTGTACACAGTTGAAGTCGGTCATGCTATTTTTGAAAAAATAATTATGACTATCTCACGTTCAATCCTACTTCTTCATTATACTGTACGTGTGTATGTCACTGAACTCCTCCTAAACGACCTGGACCGATTTGAATGAATTTTTACGAATGTCGCCCTGGATGGTTTAGATTCACAAATCATCTCGACAGTGAAACGTAGTTTGCTGGGTCAGCTAGTAATATTATAAAGCGAAAATTTGTATGTATGGATGTTTTTTTCCTCTTTCACGTAAAAACTACTAAACGGATTGAGATGAAAGTTTTTCAATAGTAATGCTTATAAAATCAGAATAACACAGGCTATAATTTATAAACATATTGCGTCAAACGAAGTTCGCCAGGTCAGCTAGTTTGTTATATAGGTATACTTGAAATAACCATGTACAATACAATACCACACACCGTAAGCTAATAAACACACACTAAGATATGCATATATTTTTAGATGGGAAAAATAATTATCACTGTCCTCTTTTTTCTACGACCAGTTTTATTTTTTATAATCTTTATTAATATATTTGTATAATATTTAGTATAATATTATCTTTTATGTAAGTACATATTAATTTGTTGCTAAGAAGACTATATCTTCATCTCTATTGCTACAAGTGGAAACTTTAAGGTTTATTTGTTTAGATTATTTTTTCTATGGTTTATTAATTAAAGCTGTTTGTTTTCCAACATTGTAAAAATAAAAATAAAGTGATTTTTTTCAGCACATCTCAGTCTAGTGTAATTTAGTGGATACACAGCTTTCCTAGGTTTCAGTAACATCTCAGGATTTGTCATCAGAATTGCTGAGACAAAACCGCCCGTGAAGACAGCCACTAAATGTAAACAAATCAAGGCCGTTGGCTATTTTAGATTCGATAGGGGTGTTGCGGTTTCTTTGGAATTCGTAATAATGGTAGATTAGATTCAATGGTTTTCAATTTTGTATAGGTGCTGCTATTTACCTGTTTCGTCAAAATTGACGAATTCTTGTTCAAAATGGTTAGGTTAGGTTAGATAGAGGATTTGCTATGCCGTATGAGGATATATTATGTATGCTGTATGAATTTTTATGTTACGATTCCATCAAACTATAGTGGTGTTCAGCTAAGCCTCAAATTAAAATTCAAACATTTTACAATCGTTTATTTCGGCTGGTGCTTAACTTCCAATGGATGTACTTATATGGATGTAAGTTCGGGTGGAATCTTGCAAGTTAAATTTAAACTTCCCGGTTTCCGATTGAGCTGAAATTTTGCACGCATATGTAAATCGCGTAACAATTCAATAATATGTCATGGAGCTGATCTGATGATGGAGTCGGAAGGTGGCCATAGGAACACCTGTACTAAACAAGATAGACCCGTCGTATTTCGTTCAATTTACTTGTCTTGGCTAGCACTCTGCTTCATGATATCCAGGATCTCAAATGTTAGTATTTTTAAAATGTTATATTTTTATAATAATTTGAAAACACAAAACTTGTGGTTATTGTAATCAGTATTTGTATCGATTTTAACGTTTTTTTTTATTTGTCTTCAGAAGTGATCTTACCTAATATTTTTTTTATATTCGGGATGCACCTTCCGCTGGGTCGTTTAGGAATAAATTAAATGTTGGCTACATGAGCAACTATTTTATGACGTAAATGACTTTTTAAAATTATCTGAATTGTATTAAGATTTAGTGACTAATTTGGAAATTGTCAAGTATTATCTATTTTTATTTCGTGCTATATTGTATAGTGCCCTAATGTAATGTTTACTTTTTGACTTGTAACAAATGGTGTTATGAATAAATGACTATATCGAAATTGGTTCAGTGGTCTTTGAAAGATCACCAATAATCTAAAAGTGGTATACATCGATCGAAGCGAACTGTCGTAGGTAGGTAGATTGATTGAAATCGGTTGTGCCATTTTTCATGACAAGTACCTAAACCTTTAAGTATTACTTTGTAAAGAGTGTGTCATTTCTACCTATCTATCTATCTATCAGCCATAGGAAGTCCACTGCTGGACATAGGCCTCCCCATGTATTTCCAATAAGGCCGGTTGGAAGCGGTCTGCATCCAGCGCGTTCCTGCGATCTTTATTATATCGTCAGTCCGCCTAGTCGGTGGACGTTCTACGCTACGCTTGCTGGTCCGTGGTCTCCATTCGAGAACTTTACGGCCCCGGCCATCCGTTCTTCGAACTATAAGCCCTGCCCACTGCCACTTTAATTTGCTAATCCGCTGGGCTATGTCGGTAACTTTTGTTCGTCTGCGGATCTCCTCATTTCTGATTCGATCCCGCAGAGACACCGAGCATAGCCCTCTCCATAGCACGTTGGACTACCTTGAGCTTCATAAGGCCCACAGTAAAAGACCTGTATGCTGAATAACGTAATGTGCTACTTTTTTTATCTGTGATGATCATTTATTTTTTGTCCTTACTTTGATGTTTGTTTTCGTTGACATTACTTTATTAGACTGACATATATTTTTTCTTTAAGTTGTCTCCATGTTATTTCTTGTATTAAATATATTTTGTGAAATCTTGAAACGTATGTAAGTACTTATTTGAGATTAGATTTAAATTACTTAAACTGTATTTTAAACATTGTTATCTGACGATTCCAAGTGCAACTGTAATGTCTACGGAATAAAGGAACTTTGACTTTGACCACGTTTCAGTTCCATATGTCATCACTGGCAACACACAACTATCGAAAACTCTCGTCTTATTATCGTGAAAAATCTATTATCCAAAACTCTCATTCGTGTGTCATTTGTTTAGAAATAACTAGGTACATGTTCATTAGCTCTCGCGTTAATCCTCTAATACCAATTTACGTTATTGAATGAGCACAATCGAAAACTAGCCAAAGTTACCGTTGTCTAACAACCCTCGCAACAACGCATTCATTCATTATCCAACACAACGATAGGGCTGTCTAATTTATTTAAACTAGCGACCCGCCCTGGCTTCCTTCCTCTTGAATCATTCTATCTATTAAAACAAACCGCATCAAAATTCGTTGCGTAGTTTTAAAGGTATAAGCATACATAGGGACAAACAGCGGGAAGCGACTTTGTTTTATACTGTGTAGAGATTTTGGTTAAGAAAAATCGGTCAAGCTGAAAAATCGAGTAGTTTTAGACAACTCTACGCTTACTAATTATTATTTTTCACAAAAAATGTCACAACCGACTTCCACCGTGTACAAAATTCGAATACATCGCTCGAATCGATTTTTACAATGTTTAAATTATTGTCGATTTTTCAATACCGGCTCGGCTGATTTTAATAAAATTTAAATGGGACCACTTCTGGATACCCTTTTGAACTAAAAAAGATTTTTCAAATCGTTTCACAATTGGCGAATGTATCGATGTACATACTCAAAAAAACAGTCGAACATATAACCTCCTTCTTTTTGCAAGTCGGTTAAAATCTGGCTGAGAGCCGAAACACGAAATTTTTCATTAGCAATTCAGTCGCAGGTCTGTACCAGCCTTTTTAAGGTTTACTCACGAAGGGTGATTAGGCCATTTCCACCACGCTGGCCCAGTGGCGGGTTAGTGGATTCACACACGCCATCGAATTTCTTCTACGAACGTATGCAGGTTGCCTCACGATGTTTTCCTTCATCGAAAAGCCAGTGGTGTGAAATTCCGTACATAAATTCCAAGGAACTCTGCAGTCGCAGGTCTATGGACCAATAAAATTCCAGTTGAAATCAGCTTACATCCGAAGCTTCTCTGCAGTTTAAATCAGGTGGCTGGTCCACTTTGTGAGTTAGCCTCCTACGCTGCGCTTACTAGGGCGTAGACACTATTCAAGATCTTGGCGGTTAGAAATTTCTGTCTCAAAAAAGTTTACCACTACTTCAATTTCCACAAATTTCTTCACAGCTGTTAATTCAATTTTTCTCTTCTTTTTAATTTCAACAGTAAGAAGTCCATTGCTGGGTCTGGGTGTCCCTCTCTTATTGGAGATCTATTATATCTCTAGCTACTTTCATCTGACCCAGACCAGACCAAGGTCAGTTGAAAGTAGCTTACACCCAGCGCAACCTGCTAACCTTCCAACGGCTATCTACCTTGTGGGTGGACGTCCTACCTTGTGCTTGCCGGTACGTGATCTCCATTCGAAAACATTTCGACACCATCGCTCATCAGGCCTACCCAATATATCACGTACTCATTGTGCATGATATTGTTAAATAAGTTTAGTTGAATAAATACATTAAAAAAAATTGAGATTCAACCCTACCCAGTTGTATTTACAAGCATAATTGCGTAACAATTATCGGCCCTGTATCCGGTCGAATCCGCCACTCGCCGGTCCATACTAGTTATAACCAGATGCAGTGGCTTTACACGTTTGCCGCCAGTAGGCTGTCAAATTTTGCCGCCTGTGCTAAAATCTACGATCATAATAAATCTATTTTTATAGTGCTTCCCACACTGGGTTTATCTCAAAATGTTATTATCGTTAGTACACCGTATTTTCAATACTAATTGAATTCATTGTGTAGGTTACTTAGAAATCGATGTGCCAGTTCCTAGATTATTTTAATAGCTCTACATTTCAGATAATTAAGATTACACAAAGGTTTTGTGTATCGAAACGCTACACAATTCTTGTGCGAACTAGTAATTTTTGACGGACATGTTCTATAAAATCATTGAACCCCTGATATTGCAAAAAAACACACCTATTCGATCCTATTCCTATGCGATCTCGAAGAGTCAACACTTCCTGTAGATGCCTCGTTTAGAGGCGAAACACGTACTTATCGAAAACAGTGCAGTGCAGTGAGAATTATGGTGCTATTTTATTTATTAATTACGGGTAGCTATACCCGCCCCGGCTTCGCACAGGTGTATTTTCCTTTTAAACCTTCCTCTTGAATCACTCTATCTATTAAAAAGACCGCATCAAAATCAGTTGCGTAGTTTTAAAGATATAAGCATACATGGGAACAGACAGCCGGGAGCGACTTTGTTTTATACTATGTAGTTATTGTTTTTTTTTTAATTGTAATATTGTTTGTTTAGTTTTTAACGGATTAATTACAATTTATTTCGAATAGAGTGCAGTGAAAATGAGTGCGAATTATTAATAAGGTACCTATTTTTACTATTTGATTTAGTAATATTATTAAAATGTTTAAAATTGTTATAGTTGTTTAATTTTAAACGGATAAATTTAATTTATTTCGAATTTACTTAGTTTTCAAATACCAAATAATATTTAAATTATATTTTTATTTACACTTTTGTTTTTGACATTAAATTAATTGAATGGGGCCCTTATACTTATTTGCTTACAACACAAAAAAGGAGAAATACACTAAATATTTATTCAAAACAAAGATTTGAAGATGAAATTCCGCAAAGAAATTTCGCCCGATTCAATAAACTACAAATACTTTGTCAAACCTTTTGGAATCTTTAGCAAGAAAAAGCGATTTTTTTGCAATTTCCAAGTTGGTGTTATGGAAAAGTTAGTCATAATAATAAGTACAATGATATGTAAAAATATGTACGTATACCACATATTTCAGACTCGTAATTTGCCGCCCCCTAAAACGTGCCGCCCTAGGCTCTCTATTCCTATCAGCCTCCTGATAAATCTGCCACTGAACAGATGCGATCCAGTCACAACTCACAATTCCCGGCTCAAATCTGGTCATTTCGCATAATAACCGGTGCAAATTGTGTTTACATTTGCCGTGAAATTGTAATGTGATGTGTGTATTGTCTGTTCATATATTAGGTTGTAATTTTCTATTTCATAGACCTTTTAGGCTGCGATCCACTAACATACGCATTGTCAGTAGGTACATATTTCGTTAGGAGCGCAGTACCTAATACTGCTAATAGTAATTATTGGCTTTCGTGGTTAGGCCAATGTTTAGCAGTGGGCTATTAAAAGGTCAGTAGAGTGCAGTAATGCAGCTAATAAAATCTGTATAGTAAAATCTGAGTCTCATAAGAACTTATTTTCTTAGTATGCATGCTAGGTGGCAGCTGCCGAAATGGCTAAAAAATCATGAAGTATTGAACACTGAAGTATATGAATTATACCTATACCTACCAGAGTATGTACCTACTTTTTGTATGTTAATGCCTTAAAAACTTAATGCCAAAAAATTAAAAAGTAAATGCAAAAGAACTTATTTCGTAAAACAACCTTGGTATCCAAGGCCTTGTGTTTTATTACCAGTGCTACTTAGTACCAATCAACCAGTAGTAAGAACAATAAATGAATTACTTACTCTTCTTACCACTGCAGTTGAAAGTTTTTAGAACAGCAACAAAAAATTACCCGTGTTACTACCGTAAAATTAAAATAACAAAGCCAAACAAAATATGGCGGATTTGTATTTTTAACATAATTTAAGTTCGACAGCAGGGCATTACAACGGCTTTCAACCAACGTTCCTGCGGCCTTAATAAGATCTTCTATCCACCTTACTGATAAGCCTCCTACAGTACGCGTAATGGTTCCCTTTCAAAATCTTGGACAATAATTATTTTGTATCATCATCACTACATAGTATAAAACAAAGTCGCTTGCTGTCTGTCCTCATGTCGCCGCCCCCGGAGAACAAAATGACAATCGCTATTGTCTTGATTTTAATGTTATACCATATTCGACTTTAATGGAGCTTAATACATCTATACAATTTTTTTCATAATTTTTTTGTCGTTACTCATGAAGTTATAAAATAATGCAATAGTATTCGAAGTTTTTTATTACCTAAATAGTTTCGGGAATAAAATTGCCAGATAACAATAGTAAACATTTTCAACTAGTATCAAAATGATAATATCGATAGCCACAATATTTCCGTGCAAACGAGTCTATAAAAATAGTGCTATGGATGTTGTCATTTTATTCTAGTAAAAATATACCGTGTTTGGCAATATCGTGTTTACCAATAATTTGTTTCATTTTGAAGGCAAGAACAACAGTCCAAAGTTTTATTACCATACAAAAATGGAAAAATTATAACGAGGATACAGTGGTAAGTGATATTAAATTTCGACAATTGAGCTGTTAATAATCATTGAATAAAATTATTATACAATATTGCAATATTTGTTTTCGCTTAGATGAACCGAGAATAAAAAGACAACGGACATAGAAAAAAAATGACGTTGATCAATTTTTATCAATATCTTATTTTGTTAATATCTATTTAATTATACTACTGTTAATTACAATACTTTTACAAAAAAAATATTTAAAAATATCTTTCATATGAGCTCATTCACTTACAATACTGTTCAGTGAATCATCAGCAATCATCGAAAAACGGTTTTTTATTTTTCCTGGAAAGTTGTGATTTTGCGATTGCCATTTTGTTCTCCGGGGGCGGCGATGTATGCTTATATCTTTAAAGCCACGCAACGAATTTTGATGCGGTTTTTTTACAGATAGAGTAATTCAAGAGGAAGGTTTACATGTGTAATACACCTGTGCGAAGCCGCGGCAGGTCGCTAGTTTCCTATACAAATTTAAACTAATAAAATCAATACTTAATATAGTGAATATGATCTGCGAGAAACACCCATACAACTATGATATGCTGGCTCTTGTGTGTATATCCAAAATAACTCCGAATACAAGTCCAAACAATATCCACAAACACAGCAGCTACAGTTGCTTGCATTTCGCAGCATTACAATACCTGTTTTACATATAAATTGTCAGAATACAACCTGGGTAATTACGGCGGGAGGCGCCTACATAAATATTCTTTATGGCTGCCAAATTGGCGTAATAGCCGGACACGCCGCGATACCAGCCGCTGTTTAGTGCTACCAAAGAGAACAGGTGACTCTACTGCTTGGCACAACTAGTAGAACAAAGGGTAATGTTACTTTCGCGCGACATTACTAGTAGTGCTACAATATGCGTAAATTGCATAAACAATTTTTGGTTTATGCAATTTACAGCAATGAATAAAGTACTGTTATTTTCCTTATATGATCTCAAGAAATTTAAAATGAGACTAACTCAGAAAGATATGTTATAGAAGATTATAGTTTTGTTTGATGTAGAGAAATTTTAATAGTTTTTTTTAGGTTTAAGAAGTAAGATAGTGCCCTAAACAGATGATGCTACAAAATGTTACATGTAATAATTAATCTGATTGTTACCGGTTTCGTAATTTGGTGTTTAATTGTTCTCTTGTATTCAGCTTAAAATAACAATAAAAATGCATTGTGAAAAAAGTAACTTAGCGTATTTTTTACCCTATTTTATCCGTAGGAGTATCTGAAACCTATATCAGTGGTAGTGTTATGAACTCGTAATATCCGCAAAAGCGCGATACCCGCCGCTGTTTAGTGCTTTGGACTATGAGGTCGTCCACACGATGATGATGATGTTAGGACCGCTCACAAAGGAGTACTCCACCGGGCGAGGTGTTGTGCTCGATAGCTATCCGACAGTGTAATCTTAGGTCTTAATATGGTTCGGCCGTCGTTGAATATTTCGTTTACGGGATGCAGACTTCGGCTTCTGATTGGCTGAGGCGCGGCGACACGCCCCTGTGATTGGCTGGCGGACGAATTCGTAGCTTAGCTAGCGCCATTTTGTAGCGAATGTAGCGAAGTTAATCGCTAGAGTGCTCAAGAGAACATCATCTCAAGTCAGCCGTAGAAAGTCTACTGTTAGGCCTAAGGGCGGTCCTTTACCTTCCTTGTAGATTCTCGGTAAGAAAAAATGAACTTTATAGCTGATACGGCGCTTATTCGTCTCTGTTCAATGCATACTTCAGATCAACCATGCCATTCTACTAAGGATTCTAGAATATGACAGTTGTCACTTTGACACCTGTCACGCCATTCTGGTATGGATTCTAGAATATGACACCTGTCACTTTAACTCCTGTCATTTTTGAAATTAAAAATAATTTGTCCTGAAAAATTCTATAGATACTCGTATCTATATCAACTAATTGAAAATTAAACATTTCAGCAAATAATTTTTTCAATAAAACTAATAATAACAACGTTCCCTAGTATTGTATTCGATTAGTAATAGACCTGCGATTAGTAGCAAATAGTAGAAATGGGCAGTGCACTTATCCCGACCACCGGGCTAGTATGCGCGCCACGAATTATTTCGTTCATAGTGTCAAAACGAGACAGCGTTATGGCAAAGTATATATCTGTCACTTTTTCACACATCGAAATGAGTTCTTTTCGTGCCGTTTCGTGGTCGCATGCTTGACTAGCAGGGGCGATAGCTCGGTATGGATAAGTGAAAGTACGGAAAACGCCACTGGCCAGTGCGTTTATCTCTACTGGTAGTACTTAATCTACAAAAAACAAATAATGCACTTATCCCTACCGGGTGGATAGCTCGGTAGTGATAATAGAAATACAGAAATTTATTTGCAACAAAAATAAGAGGTACTACACAAAAACAACAAAACAAATCGTAAAAAACAAAAAAAAAAACAACAGTACCAGCCGAATAAGTCAGTGCATAATGACGAAAAATGCATGCAAATGATTATTAAAATAGACAGTTTTTATTTAAATTACATGTTTCTATAGATCCTACTTAGATAAGAAGTGTTATTAAGTTAATCGTTGACCAAACATAACCCGTGACCCAAATCCTTATCTATAGATTATTATCAACTGCCTTTTATGGATTAATCGGAGATACAAATACGAAAGCATACTCGATAGGTCCATTATCATTATCATATCATTGGACGGTTGATTCTAAAAATAGACTTTTATGGATAAGACCGATTGAAAGCGGCATGTAATGAATGAATGAATGAATGAATGAACTCTTTATTGTTAACAAAGAATACAGAAAAATACACAGAAAGGAAAAGAAAAATCGGTAAATTGTATTATCAGACAATTTAACGTTCTACGCTGTGCTTACCAGCTAGCTTAGCATACGACCACGAAACAAACTCTTTTCGACGTGTGAAAAAGTGACAGATACATACTTCACCATAACTCTATCTCGTTCTGACACGTTGAAAAAAATATTTCGTGGTGCGTATACTAGCCCGGCACTGTACGGCAGAACGTGGTCTCTAATCGATTAATTAATAAAAAACTTTTCTTAAATGCCTACCATACCCTTCCTAAGCGCCTTGCCTACAGCCACTCCAACTTAGATAGCCCAGTAAATCAGCTGGGCTATGTCAATAACTTTTAGTTTTCAACAGTTATCTACATTAATAATTCGATCTCGCAAAGACAGAACACAGCTCTTTCCATTGGTATTATACTACTATTGTGTTTTTAATAGTCAACTGATGTACATAGGTCTATTCACCTACCTAGGAAAGACGATTGATCCACCACACTTACACATACGCCATCAGCATTCTTCTACGAACGTATGCAGGTTAAGAAGAATAAGAATCCTTTATTGCAATGCTATATACAAAGATGTTTATTAGTTTAATTGGTATCAATAGTAGACCCTTAACGGGCTAACTTATATGTAGTGATAGTGATTGCACCACTATCACTACATATAAATAAATAAAGCCTTTATTTCCATTTTATCTTTTACATTTCATATTATATAACATCAATTTCGTTCTGTTCTGGACACCCAAATTTGAGCGAAGGCCTCCTCCATGCGTTGCCATAATTTTCTTTCTTGCGCCAGTCTCAATCACTACATATAGTGTAAAAAAAGTCGCTCCCCGCTGTCTGTCTTCATGTATGCTTATATCTTTAAAACTACGCAACGGACTTTGATGCGTATTTTTAATACATAGAGTGTTTCAACAGAAAGGTTTATCTTTTTCTTCTTCTTTTCAGCCATTAGACGTCCACTGCTGGACATAGGCCTAAAGACCTCCAATAAGACCGGTTGGTAGCGGCTTGCATCCAGCGCGATCCTGCGGTCTTAATAAGGTCGTCCGTCCACCTTGTGGGTGGACGTTCTACGCTGCGCTTGCCGGTACGTGATCTCCACTCGAGGACTTTTCGACTCCATCGGTCATCAGTCCTCCGCGCTATGTGCCCTGCCCATTGCCAATATCTGCTCAACATCAGGCAGTATTTTGTCAAACGCAAACCTATACGGAATAAAACAAAACGTCACAGAGTACACAAATAGGAATAAATCTGAAACTGCCTATTTTTAATTAGATCACCAACTAAGTACTGTTACTGTTTCAGCCTTTTTATTAGTCCACTGCAGGACGTAGGCCTACCCACGAAGGGTGATTGGGCCATATCCACCACGCTGGCCCAGTACGGGTTGGTGGATTCACACACGCCATCGAATTTCTTCTACGGACATATGCAGGTTGCCTCACGATGTTTTCCTTCACCGAAAAGCCAGTGGTGTGAAATTCCGTACATAAGTTCCAAAGAAACTCATTGGTACGGGACCGGGATTGAACCCGCGACCTCAAGAATGACTGAATGTAGGCCAGCGTTACAACCACTAGACTACCACGGCTTCTTTACCAACTAAGTACTCGTACATAAACTTATTTCTGTTTTTTTGCGATTTCTCAGGATTTGTATGGAACCCTCGGTGAGCGATCCTGACTCGCTATTGTCGGTTTTTTGTAATCTATGTCTACATCTACCATTTAATTATATAAAATTGAAACAAAAATCTCACAAACAAACATAACAAAGACAAACAAAATTATTTAGATGAGATTCATAAGTAATCATTATAAAAGAATAAGTATATGTACATACGAGTATAAAGTAAAAGATTGCCTAACGATATTTTTCGTCACCAATAAGCCAGGTCCAATCATTTCAAATCAATATTTATCACGTTTGAATGCATGCTAGGCTCAATTAGGCTACCACAGCTCCCTCAATATTTAATGTGTGCTTAATCACTAAATAAACAATTATTTTTCGCAAAAAATGGCAAACCCGCCTTCCATCGTGTACAAAATTCGAATATTTCGCTCGAATTGTTTACATTATTGTTGATTTACCAAAAACGGCTCAGCCGATTTCTGTAAAATTTAAATGGGACCACCTCGGGAGTATACCCTTTCGAACTAAAAACGATTTTTTCGATTCGGTTTACAATTGGCGAAATTATCAATGAACATATCGACTACGGAAATATGAATTAATGTAAGGGACATTTTGGTGATTTTGAGTTATATACATCGTTGGATTCAGAATTCCGAGCTCTATCGAATGGTATATATAACTTTTTAATATCTTGAAAAAAATGTCGCTTACCACAAAAAAAAGTGAGCAAAAATATCAAAAATAAGGGGTAAAAAGTACGTTAACAGACATAAAAAATGCAATATGCCTCATACGTTAAGTTTCTCATCCTACTAACCAATTGATTTCCCTTACGCTATTACAAGTTACGTTTTTCAAGTTCGATGTGCCTCTTACATCAATTTACAAAAATATACACTAACCCTTACGCTGACAAACAAATATTAATTGAAAATCAAACAAACTTAAACAGGCAGAGGTTTTTATAGGAAAGTGGTTTGATTACAGATTTATAATTTTTGCAGCCTCTACGGGACATGTCCTATAATAGTTGGCCTCTTACATTAATATTCGACTACGGAAATATGAATTAATGTAAGGGACAAAAGGCCATTTTTCAGGAGAGCCAAAAAATGATCGCAATTTTTTTTATTTCTTTATATCTTTTTTGTTTCTTGTCTGATTTAAATGACTTCTTGGGCGAAATTGCATAAAATTTTGAACTGTTTATGTTAAGGATATCATTATTTGAGATATCCCTGTAGTTTAGGAATTGACATGTCCCTTACATTATTTTTTTCTGTTAAAATGACCAAAATTTAAAAAAAAAGTTAAGGTAACGTACGTCTCATAATCAAATACGAGGTAAAATTGCAGTGAAGGACATCGCTTCAATAGGTTTTTTTAAATAAATAGCCCCAAAAGTTTTTCATAATCATTTATTTTCAATGTAATTATATTTAAAAATGTGTCACTCACGCTAAGTTAAAAAAAAAAACAACATAAACAACTTCTTATGTAATTAAAAGTCTTAAGCAATACTTTTAAGTAAGTAATATCACAATAAAATGCGTTAGAAAACTTTTTAAATAATGAAAAACCAACGTTCATTATCATAAAAAGACCGTGTAGGAACTTTAAATTCAGTCTTCCATAATATAACAATAAAAGCTTCCAAGAAAACTTAAACTACGTATAAATCTTTGCAAATTAAACAAAATCATAATATAGTTCTGAACCATGTAACAAGAGTAGTACTTATAAAAATTAAATTGGTTTCTTTTATGGCAACAGTTGTTTTAATTATTTGTGGAACTATGATTAAGTTTATCCTATTCGTTTGACAAAACAAGGAAAGGCATGATCATTATTTCAATTCACTAAATATGACTGCAACGTACTAGGCTTGTATAGGTATAATATGACTTTTCAAGACTTTCCTTGTGTTGTCATATTAAATTTACAAGATGATATTAACTTATGTATTTACGTATAATAACTAATAAAAACAAAATTCCCAGAAGATTTCACGCGGATTACCTAAATCTTCCGCATGATGGTGCAGTTTTAGACACTTCATTGGAAACAGACGAAGAAGATGAAGACGCACAGTAAATTTTAGGATTAACCACAAATGAATGAATAATAATTTAAATAATCAATAAATCATGAATAGATGATGATGAATAAGCATTTATTTTTTCTTCACTATAATTTAATCATGAAAGCATTGCTACAGAAATGTTGACTAAGATTTTCTCATTGTTTTGATACTCGTATTTATGTTAATTCTGGTAAACATTATCAACAAGTTATTATCACAGTTAAGATAATCTAGGCATAAGTATTTTATCATCTATTTTAATAGATTTTATTGTTTCTTTATGGAAGACTAATAGTAACTAACTAATAGGCATACAGTTGTTTTAATTATTTGTGGAACTATGATTAAGTTTATCCTATTCGTTTGACAAAACAAGGAAAGGCATGATCATTATTTCAATTCACTAACGTAAGCCTAGTACGTTGCAGTAATCTTATATATTTATAATCTTGTAAATTTAATATGACAACACAAGGAAAGTCTTGAAAAGTCATATTATACCTATACAAGCCTAGTACGTTGCAGTCATATTTAGTGAATTGAAATAATGATCATGCCTTTCCTTGTTTTGTCAAACGAATAGGATAAACTTAATCATAGTTCCACAAATAATTAAAACAACTGTGGCCATAAATGAAACCAATTTAATTTTTATAAGTACTATTCTTGTTACATGGTTCAGAACTATATTATGATTTTGTGTAATTTACAAAGATTTATACGTAGTTTAACTTTTTTTGGAAGCTTTTATTGTTATATTATGGAAGACTGAATATAAAAGTTCCTACACGGTCTTTTTAAGATAATGAACGTTAGTTTTTCATTATTTAAAAAGTTTTCTAACGCATTTTATTGTGATATTACTTACTTAAAAGTATTGCTTAAGACTTTTAGTTACTGTAATGTTGCAAACGGGGAAGCCGTTTGCAGCACCACAAGTTAAAAGAGAATTGGAGAGGAACCCGTAATGTTGCAAGCGGGGGAGCCGGTTGCAGCACCACAGGTTAAGAGACCTCAGGAGAAACCTAACCAACCTAAGAGTCCTACCTAGTGGATAGGATTCCTAACGGTTCGGAGATTAAAACAGAAAACTAACCTTAGTATTTACACATTTATTTACACTAACACACACTGCACTTATAGTCTATTAAATCTTGAAGAAACGGAGAGAGAGAGAGAGAGAGAATTTTGTAGAAGTCCTTGGAAAGTTAGCCAAAAAGGGAAAGGGTAGCACTCGTAGAACCACGCTGGAGGCTGGCCGAGGATTTTCTAGAGCCTGAGCTGGACCCGCCGATAGTGTGGCGCCAGCCAGGTAGCGCTAGGTGAGCGCTAGCGTGAAGACATCTGTCGACTGAGGTGGAGGCGCCGGCCCAAACCGGCCGACAGGCGCCGGCCCAAACTGGCCGACAGGGTTCTAAGTCAGCGCCAGCCCAGTGCTCCAGGGGTAAGGGGGTCAGTGGCCCCAAAACAAGAGATCCACCTGTAATCAAAGTCAAAGGGACCGGAGCCTCTCACCCTGACTGTCACGCGACGCTCATGCGGTTTGCAGGGCTCGTCCACGCAAACTCAAATTCACACTCATTACATTATAGAGGAAAAAAGATGTTTTCCAGATCACTTCCAACTCAAGACTGCCCAATTTTTCAAAACAAGGATCGCTAATCCTGTCAAAGAAAAACATTTCAAAAATTTGAATAATTTCATAACTAGAATTGTAAGTTGGCAGTGTTATCGTTGAAAGAGTCTGAATGTAGAGAAGCTAACAAAAAGGTTAGTTTCTCTACATTTCCCCCAAAACCCCAGAAAAATTTTCACTCATTGAAAATTTTGCAGGTTGAGAATAAGACCTTGACCATCCAGACAGATTCGCACACATCTTCCATACTCCCTCGCACGCACACTCAATCATATGACCATCCAGACAGATTCGCACACATCTTCCATACTCCCTCGCACGCACACTCAATCATAAGTTGGGGTTATGGTTCACAATCCATGATGACCATACTCCACAAGGAATTATCATTTGATTGTAACGAAGGCTTATTTTTTTAGAGTTAGGTGTCGTAACCCGCACCTTTTCGAAAACCCGATAAAAGTAAAGATAAATAATATTTACAAGTTAATATTTACACATATGGCCTAAGTAAGCCTTAAGACTTTTCAGAGATACGAGTATGAAGAGAAAAAGTAATTTTCTATTCAAATGAAGTTAATATTTAAATTGCAACGTGTGCAATTTGAAATATCAAAAGATAAAAGCACAATATAGGCTTTATTGGTATCTTAACCATTGTGCAAGCCTTTTATTATTAAAAAAAAAAAAAAAAAACAAGGGTATTACAAAAAATAAGCCAAAGGGTTTAGATTCTTTGTGAAGCATTAACAGGCACATTTGTACGTAAAAAAGAATTACACGAATACATAATCATAACATTATTATATACACCAAACAAAACGAAAACTATTACAACCTTCTTAAGAAAACAAAAACATAGATCAGCACTAGTTAAAAAATAATAAAAAAGAAAAATCATTATAATATATTATACAAGTTAGCATATAATATCTTTAACATGCCATCTACCTCTCGAACCGTTAGGGTCCTCCAAGACAAAGGCCAAAGAAGACAGTTTAAATGTACTGTAGAGTCAAGGGAATAGTAATGACTGAAGACATATGAGAGCAGAGAGAGACTCGCGGAATAATATACACATAATACCAGGTAGTACTAGAATATAATTTATATACTAGGCCAAGTGTTGATATGTACTACTATGTACTACGAAGAGTGTTCAGCTGTAAGTTAGGTAACTTACAAACTGTATGTGACGTACACTGAGAGGATACTCTCCTCCAGCTCGCCGTATAGTCTCCCAAACCCCAACTTGAAGGTGACCGTTAGGTTTTAACACCGTCAAGCGAAGAATGGGTGTAGGTTACAGAGGTAACCAGGTAGTAAGTGACTGTATGTAGGGGTGCGGTATTTATGTAGCCTGTGTACTGTAAAGTCAAGTATAGAGTAATGTATGGAGAATTGGAGTATGATAACCAAAAGAGAATCCAAAAATACCTAAGGTGTAAGCGATGGGTGGATACTTGTGAAAGTATCGATTTAGAATTTAGGAAATAAAAGAAACAAGTAACAGTAAAATAAGAAAATATAAGTAGTCAGGGGTGGATTAGTAAAAAGGTCGGGCGCCAAACTGTAATGTTGCAAACGGGGAAGCCGTTTGCAGCACCACAAGTTAAAAGAGAATTGGAGAGGAACCCGTAATGTTGCAAGCGGGGGAGCCGGTTGCAGCACCACAGGTTAAGAGACCTCAGGAGAAACCTAACCAACCTAAGAGTCCTACCTAGTGGATAGGATTCCTAACGGTTCGGAGATTAAAACAGAAAACTAACCTTAGTATTTACACATTTATTTACACTAACACACACTGCACTTATAGTCTATTAAATCTTGAAGAAACGGAGAGAGAGAGAGAGAGAGAATTTTGTAGAAGTCCTTGGAAAGTTAGCCAAAAAGGGAAAGGGTAGCACTCGTAGAACCACGCTGGAGGCTGGCCGAGGATTTTCTAGAGCCTGAGCTGGACCCGCCGATAGTGTGGCGCCAGCCAGGTAGCGCTAGGTGAGCGCTAGCGTGAAGACATCTGTCGACTGAGGTGGAGGCGCCGGCCCAAACCGGCCGACAGGCGCCGGCCCAAACTGGCCGACAGGGTTCTAAGTCAGCGCCAGCCCAGTGCTCCAGGGGTAAGGGGGTCAGTGGCCCCAAAACAAGAGATCCACCTGTAATCAAAGTCAAAGGGACCGGAGCCTCTCACCCTGACTGTCACGCGACGCTCATGCGGTTTGCAGGGCTCGTCCACGCAAACTCAAATTCACACTCATTACATTATAGAGGAAAAAAGATGTTTTCCAGATCACTTCCAACTCAAGACTGCCCAATTTTTCAAAACAAGGATCGCTAATCCTGTCAAAGAAAAACATTTCAAAAATTTGAATAATTTCATAACTAGAATTGTAAGTTGGCAGTGTTATCGTTGAAAGAGTCTGAATGTAGAGAAGCTAACAAAAAGGTTAGTTTCTCTACATTACATAAGAAGTTGTTTAAGTTGGTTTTTTTTAACTTAGCGTCAGTGACGCATTTTTAAATATAATTTCATTGAAAATAAATGATTGTGATCAACTTTTGGGGCTATTTATTTAAAAAAATCTATTGAAGCGATGTCCTTCACTGCAATTTTACCTCGTATTTGATTATGAGATGTACGTTACCTTAACTTTTTTTTAAAATTTCGGTCATTTTAACAGAAAAAAATAATGTAAAGGACATGTCAATTCCTAAACTACAGGGATATCTCAAATAATGATATCTTTAACATAAACAGTTCAAAATTTTATTCAATTTCGCCCTAGAAGTCATTTAAATCAGACAAGAAACAAAAAAGATATAAAGAAATAAAAAAAATTGCGATCGTTTTTTGGCTCTCCTGAAAAATGGTCTTTTGTCCCTTACATTAATTCATATTTCCGTAGTCGATACACAAAAAAAATACAAACACACGAATATGAACCTCCTCCATTTTGGAAGTCGGTTAAAAACTGCGCACTTATCTCTCATATCACATTCGCAGAAACGGTACCACAAAGCAAGCACTAGTCGATTCACCGGAGATTAGGCTGGCGCACACCGTCACGCATGGCCGCGCGGCTACATCCGATTAGCCCAGTGTGCCCCGTCCTAAACGCAGCAGGTTGCAGTAGCACCGGAATACGAAATGAAAATCCAATAATTTGATGTTAAGAGCAAAAGGTTAGCTCTCTTTATGTGTGTTTGTGTGTATGTTGGTATGTAGATATGTTTTAGAGCTATTAGAAAGAAATAATCGGCCAAGTACGAGTCGGACTCGCGCACGGAGGGTTCCGTACTGTATGGGAGCCCCCTTAATTTTTTTTTTTATTATTTATTGTTGAAGTGAATATAAAACTAAGTATTCTGTGAAAATTTCAAGCATCTACCTGTTACCATTATTAATATACAGCGAAAAACGTCTGAAAAATCAGGTTTGTTGTATGGGAGCCCCCTTAAATATTTATTTTATTTTGTTTTTAGTATTTGTTGTTATAGCGGCAACAGAAATACATCATCTGTGAAAATTTCAGCTGCCTAGCTATCATGGTTCATGAGATACAGCCCGGTGACAGACGGACAGACAGACAGACGGACATCGAAGTCTTAGTAATAGGCTCCCGTTTTTCCCTTTGGGTACGGAACCCTAAAAAACGAGAGAAAGAATGTTCAATGATTTGATGATAACGGTATAAGGTGTACATGTAGCTCTCTGTAATTGTGTTTGTTTGTTTATGCTGGTATGTAAGTATTTTTAGACCTATTAAAAAGCAAAAAAGGAGTGAATTCTCTCCCACATAGAAAATGTAGCTTGATTCGCCGGAGATTAAGCTGGTGCACACTGTCATGCATGGCCGCGCGCCTTTATCCTATTAGCCCAGTGTGCCCCGTCCTTACCGCAGCAGGTTGCACTTACACCTACGACAAGGATATTCAATTGTTAAGGGCATAGGAACCTGTTCTACTTATTTCATAGCCCTAATACTCGTATTATAGCGTACCATGGTGTAGGTCAACTTTTCTTAAACCACTTACTTAATTTTACCTATCTTCATCAACAACATTTACCGTGGGACCAATCCTAAAAAGTAAAGTTCGTATAGGCCGGGTGGCTAGCACAAGTGTCAGAGTTTTAGGCCGCCTCAAGGCCTCCGACATGGCTAAACGGTTAAAACCAACCCTGAAAGTACGATATTATAGACTGTTTCTTACAGTCAGACTAAGGCGATGGATAATTTTGTATGAAACTCGGTAGTTTCATACAAAATTATCTTAAACTTTTTCATAAATAATTAAATAGTATCAATGAATACCTACTATGAATAACTTTCTTTTTTGTACATTATAAGCTTTTAACCTATAATAGTTTATGTATATACTAGTAACCCCCACTAGGAATATTTATTTATAAATATTTATTGTATTCTAATTTCATAATAAATTTTTAAAGAAAACATTGTTATCTACTTTGTTTAGTAAATAAACTTATATTATATTTCAAATACAGTCTACTACTTTATATTTGAACATGGTCAACCTTAAAAACTAAACACACAACCCATCTCCGACCATACCCGGCGCAAAAGAGCCCAAAATGCTGGCCGCATTACCTCCCTGGACGGCGATGGCCATCCTTTGCGTTTGCGCCAAGTACGAGCCGGAGCGGGAGTCATTTGTCTTCTCCCTTAGCCTGCGCCCGATTTCCCCAATTAAAGCTTTAGCCTCACTACCCCAACAGCCCATTTTCTCCACAGCGATAGGCACGAACAAATAACTTGCCTCCAAAGGGGCATACTTCCGCCGCTTTTTATCAGCAGCGTCTTCCGCCGCAGCCGCCGGCGAGTGAACGGTGCGACTCAAGTGACTCGCGGCGACAGTGTTGACGCAAGTTGCGTCCCAAACCAGGCACCTACCACTCTTCCACGGTACCACTTCGCACCCCCACTTCGCACAAATGTATTAGACATAATACAAACCTTCCTCTTGAATCACTCTATCTATTACAAGAAACCGCGTCAAAATCCATTGCGTAGTTTTATAGATATAAGCATATCTACATAGGGACAGACACAGAGCGGGAAGCGACTTTGTTTTATACTATGTAGTGATAAAGTAATCCGCACAAATACCTATCAATTCATCAATGAAATCAAAATTTAAAAGCAAATATATCAGTGATGTACCTGTAGCCAACATTGGAATAGATTGCCTATTTAGTATCGATGGTATTCGATAGTGTCTGCACACAGTGTAACTCGCTCAGTATTCAAAGTTATTATTTGTTATATATACATATTTTCCGTACTCGTATTAATAAATAATTACTCCACAGATAACTGTTTTAGTGTGTTTGTTTAGTTTTTTTTTTTTTTGAAAAGATAAAATTTACTACACCTATTTAAATTTTGGTTAGCGACAATGAGATTTTTTTATTCCGTATACGTTTGCGTTTGACTACATACTGCCTGATGTTAAGAAGATATGCGGTCTAGGGTGTAGCACGCTTACTTAGCAGATACCTATTTACTCGGGATTTGATGACACCGTTGTACTTTAGCGGAAAGACAGACCCAGGCAAAGCGTTCCACATTCTGGCTGTTCGTATGAGGTTTCGAAAGACTTAGTTCTAACGCACGGAAAAAGGGTGGCGCTTTAGTCCCGTCTGTCTAGCCGTACGATAGAAGAAAAGGACAGGAAAAGAGGAAAGGTCTTCTCGGTCAACCAATTTTTAGTTTGGTAATATGACCAAAACTACGAGTACCGTCTTCAATAACATCCTTTTCAACAAACGTATTTAATTTTTCGAATTTAATATTTTATCGAACGGGAATGCACTCACGTTTATTTCCATAAATTAACTATGAAAATAAACGTGAGTGCATTCTTGTTATGTAAAATATTAAAATGTGTGAAAACCACGTTAGTTTCCATAGTATATAAACTTCTCACTCCACCTTCAATATTGATTTGTAAAAACTACTAGGTAAATATTCTTACAAATTTTGTGGAGTTGGTGGAAATGCTTTGCCTGAGTCTGCCTTTTCACTAAAGTACAACATAGGTGTCTTCCCGAGTAAAGAGGTATCTTCTAGGTAAGCGTGCTACACCTTTTTTAACCCCCGACGCAAAAGAGGGGTGTTATAAGTTTGACGTGTCTGTTTGTCTGTCTGTGTGTCTGTCTGTCTGTCTGTGGCATCATAGCGCCCGAACCACTGAACCGATTTCAGTTTAGTTTTTTTTGGATGAAAGGAGACTTAATCGAGAGTGTTCTTAGCTATGTTTAATAAAAATCGATTGAGCCGTTTAAGAGTTATGGTGGGTTAAAGTGGGGATGGAAGAACCAAAATTCTATAAATGTGCCCAAAATGGCTGTCAAATGAAAGATAAGATTTCGTACTTTTTTTAGGTAGGTTTTTGTGTCGGGGGTTTTTTAAATTTTTAATTTAAGTTTTTATTACGAGGTGACATGTTCGAAAGATACCTGACTCCTTTGGGGTGCAGTCGGACTATGTGGAATTGTACCCACTAAAGCCCTCTCGGAAGCCAGCCATTGTGCACTTTTGAGAGCTCCGGGATCTCCAGGGGGTGTTCCCAGCACTAGCTCGAGCGGTGTTCTACTCGAGCTTACCTAGACTTGTAAGGTATTCTACGACAACGGTGCCACACGCGTTGTTGTCCTCGGGCCCGTTTGAGTGAATGGCAAGAGCCCCATCTCTAACCATTCA
Source organism: Hypomecis atomaria (assembly GCA_964007245.1). Classification (NCBI taxonomy): domain Eukaryota; kingdom Metazoa; phylum Arthropoda; class Insecta; order Lepidoptera; family Geometridae; genus Hypomecis; species Hypomecis atomaria. Next base: position 2,791,305 of record OZ023294.1, on the reverse strand, counting down.
CTAGCTTAGAGGTCCCCTTTTAGTAGGCTCCTACTACAAGCAGGGGATACCGATTCTATTGCCCCGGCACTAGAGCCAAAACATGCTACACCCTAGACCGTATATCTGCTTAACTTCAGACAGTATGTAGTCAATCGCAAACCTCTATTCATTAAAAAATAAAAGAGCAAGGTGATCCGCTCAGACAGGCAATTTTTAGCTTCGCTATCCGCGATACGAGTTGCATAACTCGTAAAAATTGAATTTTATTGTCTAGTATTTAAAAGACATCCTTTTACTTTTTATAATCAAAGGTGACAACACCTTAGATGGCTGGCTAGCCCTAGTGTCCAGAGTTTGTCATTACTTTGCGTTGTCAATACACTTAGTTTTCAAGTTTCAAGTTTATAGGTTTAGCTGTTTGGGCTGTGGGACATCTGACAGTCAGTCACTCACGCCGAAGCCTTTTTAGGGTTCGATACCCAAAGGGTAAAACGGGACCCTATTGCTAAGACCCCGCTGTCCTTCTGTCCGTCTGTCTGTCTGTCACTAGGCTGTATCGCATGAACAGTTATAGCTAGAAAGCTGAAATTTTCTCAGACTATGTATTTGTTATGCTATTGCCGCTATAACAACAAATGCTAAAAACAGAATAAAATTATTTTTTTAAGAGGGCCTCCCATACAACAAACCTGAATTTTTAACCATTTCTCGCTCGATAATAATAATGGTAGATGCTTGAAATATTCTCAGAATATTTAGTTGTATTTTCAATTCAATAATAAATTCGGCGGAGCAGCACAAGCGGCGCAAATATGCTAACCTCGGTAGTGGTTACATATTTGAGCCATTTGGAGTTGAGACATTGGGTCCGTGGGGGCCGGGAGCTCATATCATTTTCAAAAGTCTTTCTGGGCGTCTGGTGGACGCGACGCGTGACCAAAATGCTGGTGTTTATTTGGCTCAACGCATAAGCATTGCCATTCAGCGTGGCAATGCAGCCAGCATGCTGGGCACGCTGCCAACTGGCAGTGGGTGCGAGCATTTGGATTATCTTTAGACCTTCAAAGGTCTGAGGATGATCCAATGCTTTTTGTGTAATAGTAGTGTAGTTTTGTTGTAGTTAATAAAGGCACTTTTGCCAGAAAAAAAAATAGATTGGATGCTATAATTAGAATAAAATTGATATTTTAGAAGGGCTCTCATACAGTACCGAACCTTTCGTGCGTGAGTCTTACTCGTACTTGGTTGATTATATTAATAAAGATTCCAGTATCAAGGAACTTTAAGAAAATCACAGGTGATCTATCCTACTGTCGCTTACCACTGCACTGTGTCGGTGAAGGCCAGTGTTCGACACGGCATAAATAAAGCATGAGCCGATGCACACCTGCTCCGCGCCGGCGGCTACACTGGATCGAATATACCCGCTTTTGGCGAAACTACCATTCAAATTACGAGGTACTCTTTGATAAACACATTGAACCTCTCAGCCAGTCTGCGAATGCTGTGAGAGAATCGGGTCAACTCTTTAACCTAGCGAGCCGAAAAATGGGGTGTTAAAAATTGTAGAGAAACTAACCTTTTTGTTAGCTTCTCTACATTCAGACTCTTTCAACGATAACACTGCCAACTTATAATTCTAGTTATGAAATTCAAATTTTTGAAATGTTTTTTTTTGACAGGATCAGCGATCTTTGTTTTGTAAAATTGGGCAGTCTTGAGTTGGAAGTGATCTGGAAGACACCCTTTTTTTTTATAAAAAAAATGTAATGAGTGTGAATTTGAGTTTGCGTGGACGAGCCCTGCAAACAACATGAGCGTCGCGTAACAGTCAGGGTGAGAGGCTCCGGTCCCTTTGACTTTGATTCCAGGAGGATCTCTTGTTTTGGGGCCACTGACCCCTACCCTGGAGCACTGGGCTGGCGCTCACTTCGAACCCTGTCGGCCAGTTTGGGCCGGCGCCTGTCGGCCGGTTTGGGCCGGCGCCTCCACCTCAGTCGACAGATGTCTCCACGCTAGCGCTCGCCTAGCGCTACCTTGCTGGCGCCACACTATCGGCGGGTCCAGCTATTGAAAATCCTCGGCCAGCCTCCAGCGTGGTTCTACGAGTGCTACCCTCTCCCTTTTTGGCTAACTTTCCAAGGACTCCTTCAAAATTCTCTCTCTCTCTCTCCGTTTCTTGAAGATTTAATTGACTATAAGTGCAGTGCGTGTTAGTGTAAATAAATGTGTAAATACTAAGGTTAGTTTTCTGTTTTAATCTCCGAACCGTTAGGGATCCTATTCTCTAGGCAGGACTCTTTGGTTAGGTTTCTCTGAAGTCTCGTAACTTGTGGTGTGGCAACCGGCTCCCCCGCTTGCCACATTACGGGTTCTCTAATCCTTTTTTAACTTGTGGTGCTGCAAACGGCTTCCCCGTTTGTAACATTACAAAATATGACTTATGTGGATAAATAGGGTCATAGGTATTAACCAAAACCTAAAACCTTTATTTAATTTTTTATTACGCAAAACCTTTTAAGGGCAGGTCTGTACTGATGTACTATCTAGACAAACAACATGTGTACTACGACAATTGGAAATTTGCTTCTCCATACATTTCGCCGCACGTTGACGAATTTTTAACCGACTTCCAAAAAGGAGGAGATTCTATGTTCGTGTGTATGTACATTTTTTTGTGCATGTTCATCGATAAAATAGCCAACTGTGGACCGAATCGAAAAATTCTTATAAGTTCAATAGGGTATACTCCTGAGGTGGTCCCACTTAAATTTTACAGAAATCGGCTGAGCCGTTTTTGAAAAAACCAACAATAATTTAAGCATTTCGAGCGAAATATTCGAATTTAGTACACGATGAACATCGATAATTTCGCCATTAGTAATTTTTCAAAAGACCTTGAACAAAAGTTGTTTGTCTAGATGTACTAGACTCGCCCATAAAAGGTTTTGCGTTTAATACCAATGACTCTTTATACAGGGTTATCCAGAACAGCTAGCTTCAGATACGAGCAGGAAAAGAGTTTTGTCGACGTGTGAAAAAGTGACAGATATATGCTTCACTATATTCTGTCTAGCTCTGACGTAACGATATAATTATTTTGTGGTCCGTATGCTAGCCCGGCTGGTGTATTAAGATGATAGAGGGTGATTAAGACCACGATTATGAACAACTTTTACTATACACCAACCCGAAATTCAAAAAATAAATCAGCGGTTTCATACATTTCGTCGATTCTGAGTTGCAGTTTTGTGTGGAACAGCTAATTTTTTTCCTCGAATTTTGGATTGGCGCCATAGTAAAAGTTGTTCATAATGATGGTCTATATTACCCTCTTTTTAGCATAGGGTAAGCAGATAACCCTGTATACATATTACTTGTAGTTCTTCGAACAGAGTACCTTGCGGCACAATTCTTTTAACTGAATTTCATAAGCCTACGATTGATTTAATTCATAGTCACAAATCTTAATTTATTAGGATTTAAATACTAAACAACCATTTCAAATATTATAGAAATTGGCTGATAAACTTAATAGCGAGACAGCTTTCCCCATTTTTATCCCAAGTATTTTGATCAGATGTCTAAGATGGAAGTGTGTTGGCTGTACCAAATAACTTGGCCTTTTTTTATAAAAAGTATTAAATTAAAAATCTTTCATCCTAAATAATCAAAGTTTATATTCTACGTTCATATAAAAGTTCCCGATGTGTCGTCGCGCTCTATTTCCCCTCCCGGCTGCAATCGACCGGCTCATTACCGCCGTAATCGCCTGCATTTAGCGAGCGTTGCCACGCGCGGCACGTTGTTGCTGATCGAGACTCTATTGTGACGTGACTCTTTAAACCACCTAGCTTTAGATTCGGCAGTAACTTCAACGTACACTCTAATCACGCCTTCTACTTGACGCGTACAGAGAGGATGCTTTAAACACTCGGTTGATTACCGTCGTAATCACCTGCATTTAGCGAGCGTTGTCACGTGTGGCACGTTGCTGTTGATCGAGACTCTATTGTGACGTGACTTTTTAAACCACCTAGCTTTAGATTCGGCAGTAACTTCAACGTACTCTCTAATCACACCGTCTACTTGACACGTGCAGAAAGGATTATTTAATCACTCGGTTGATTACCATCGTGATCACCTGCATTTAGCGATCGTTGCCACGCGCGGCACGTTGTTGCTGATCGAGGCTCTATTGTGATGTCACTCTTTAAACCACCTAGCCTTAGATTCGGCAGTAACTTCAACGTACACTCTAATCACACCGTATACTTGACACGTGTAGAAAGGATTATTTAATCACTCGGTTGATTACCATCGTAATCACCTGCATTTAGTTAGCGATGCCACGAGCTGCTCGCTGTTGTCGGCCGAGACTCATTATTGACGTTACTTTATAAACCACTTAGCCTTAGATTCGGCAGTAACTTCAACGTACACCCTAATCACGCCTTCTGCTTGACGCATGCAGAAAGGATGCTTTAAACACTCGGTTGATTACCATCGTAATCACCTGCATTTAGCGAGCGTTGCTACGCGCGGCACGTTGTTGCTGATCGAGGCTCTATTGTGACGTCACTCTTTAAACCACCTAGCCTTAGATTCGGCAGAAACTTCAGCGTACACTCTAATCACGCCTTTAACTTGACGCTTGCAGAAAGGATTATTTAATCACTCGGTTGATTACCATCGTGATCACCTGCATTCAGCGATCGTTGCCACGCGCGGCACGTTGTTGCTGATCGAGGCTCTATTGTGACGTCACTCTTTAAACCACCTAGCTTTAGATTCGGCAGTAACTTCAACGTACACTCTAATCACGCCTTCTACTTGACGCGTACAGAAAGCATTATTTAATCACTCGGTTGATTACCTCGCGCTTACACCTTTGTTTACCCAGCACATCCTCCGCAAAGATATTCATATTCATATTATTTTATTGGTATCAAAAATATGAAAGATACACGTCAAAAAATTATAATAATTACATTTGTTATTATTAAAATAATAATATCACTTATATAATATCATCTTTGCTTAGTAGCAAATAATTAAATTGTACTACTACTTGATACTCTGTGACTGTAATGATGATAATGTTAAAACTATGGAAGCTTACAATTATTGAAATTTTAAATATGCATAGTTTTTATTCGTAGGAATCACCGGTTCAGGCTTTTTTTTTCATCTCAGACCAAATAAAAAATCAAGACAGAATGTTGTGAACAAACAATTGAGGCCGGCAAAACTGCGTCTCGCCGTGTACAGACACAATTACTCACTCATACACGTACAACAAAACTACGCCTTGGCTTGACTAGTAAAACTGTGGCTATATACACAGACTATAAAAAAAACCGGCCTCACTTGTCTGTTCACGACATTCTGACTTGATATTTTATTTTTCATATCGAAAATGCGTAGCAATTGCGGTTCGTAGATCTGCTACATTTACTACGCAAACTCGATTGCTCAAGCATTGCTAAAGTCGTAGAGTCTTCGTACTACGCCGTAGCAAGCTACGAAAATAACTCTACGTCGTTATAATATCGTATAAACAGTTAACTGCATCTGGGCTGGGCGGCAAAATGTATCGATCAGCTGATTTCTTCCGCGATTTCGCAGTTGATTCCATAGAGAAAGTGGTTCATAATGATGAGCAAATTACTTATACATCTTTACTTTCGGAATAAACACTCTGTCCATACAAACACATTTCAAACTAATAACAAACGTCTATTGTCATCGTCTCAAAAATAGATTTGCATATTTGAATAGCATAACAATAATTTATACCACAATACAACATATTAAGATCAGCACACCTGCCGTGTATCTCAATCATGTCATTGTGCCATTGGCTGTGGCATCTTGTGCCATTTGTGCCGATTCTTTGTGCCGTATGGGCACAGACGGCGCGAAATTATTTCTCTTTGTTGGCTCGGATGGGACGTCGAGATAAATAATAGAAAGCAGATTTTCTTGTTGTGAAAATTCAGATTTTTCTTTCAATTGTGTTGTGAGGGTTTGGCTTAATCTGTGGTAACTTATTTGTGGCTTACCATATGGTTGTCTTCATTATCATCTCAGACATATAATGTTTTACGCCGGGTACAGAGATCTTTTCACTAAATAGTATAAAACAAAGTCGCTTCCCGCTGTCTGTCCCTATGTAAGCTTAAATCTTTAAAACCACGCAACGGATTTTGGAGCGGATTTTTTAAATAGATAAAATGATTTAAGAGGATGATTTATATGTATAATACACCTGTGCGAAGCCGGGGCGGGTCGCTAGTATCTTATAATAGGCGAGTAAGTTCGTATAGGCCGCGTGGCTAGGTTTAGAAATTGCATTTTGTGCGCTAGTGAAGAATACTCGTACGATACATTAATTAAATAATCTGCCAAGTACGAGTTGGACTCGGGCATGAAAAGTTCCGTACCGTATGGGAACCTCACGGCAAAAAAAAACACGTTTGTTGTATGGGAGTATTTGCGGCAATCGAAATACATCATCTGTGAAAATTTCAACTCTCTAGCTATAACGGTTCATGAGTTACAGCCTGGAGACAGACAGACGGACAGACAGACAGACGAAAAGCGGGGTCTTAGTAATAGGGTCCCGTTTTTACTCTTTGGGTACGGAACCCTAAAAAAGACTGAGTGTGACACGAAATGATAAGGATGATAAACCGACAGAAGCGCATTGATGATAATACTCGTATACAACTTGTGTTTTCTTCAAATCGGTGTTTTGTGTATTTTTTTCGTCGAATGCGATTTTCGTTTATAACAAAGTTATTCTAAAATTTGCTATTTGAAACGTGGATAATAAGAGTAGGTATACATTTTGCTGTGTAACAAATAAGACAGCACTACTCCTAACAAACACAAAATAACATTCTTTCTGCGTCCGACATCATACGAAACAGTCAGTACATAAAAGCCCAAGAAATCATCCGAAAGATATTTCCATTTGCGTTAAGGCCGCCATAACCGCTGTAGCTGGTACAGTTACAGTACTCACGCAATTAGCAGTTACAGCAGCGGCCTGATTCTGGCGCAATCGAGAATACAAACTCAAACTAATTCAGCTGGTAAGACGATAACGCCGGAAAAACTAAAACAAAAGTAAATAAAACAACATAATTATGTGATATTGTCCTGAAAACAACAAAACTACACTACTATTACACAAAAAGCATTGGATCATCCTCAGACCTTTGAAGGTCTAAAGATAATCCAAATGCTCAAGCCCACTGCCAGTTGGCAGCGATGTCAAGTGTCTGTCCTGATAGTGGTCATGTACCTTTTTTTTACCAGGCAAAATCGTTTTTGGTTACCACGACACCTCAAGGGCAGATGGGTGGTTATGCGGGAGTCTCCACCGACTGGTCGGTATACCCACTAAAAACTCTGAGTGTTTCACCACTGCGTCGGGGCTACGGGCACGCTTCCGCACTCCTCCGCGGCACCCGACAACGCTGGCCCAACTCGGGCCCCACCACGGAGCTTGCGCAGAAGTTGCGCATGTCGGAACACCAGACACATCGTCTTCTTCAGCCACCACCCGGAACTAACCTGTATGGGGTACAGACAGCACTGGTCATGTACCTAGACTAGACTAGACCTACACATGATATCTCTAGATGATGGGTGAGATTAGTCTCTAAAAATGGAAATTTACATTTGGTTAATTATATAAATGCATTTAATATAATGAATGTATATAATTACATTTGTTTAATTATAGTAGAGAATATTCTCAAATTAAATTTTACTATAACATTGAATATGTTTCCCTATAAATTAATTAAACATTAAATTAATTAAGCAAACCTGCTTAAATATATTCTCCTATTCATATAATTGCGTAAAAAAATTGTTTGAGTCGTTTAGGTAGGCTAAGAGCGGGATGATCCTGTGGTGGGATCTTGGACTAGAAGAGTTTTTAGAGATTCGTATTTTGTGTGCATGAACAATATTTAATGTTATTTAAAATGGATTTCACTGATTTATTGGTTGTGAATGTGTATAGTACTATGAGTACAAAAAAGATGTTTTTTTTTAGTTTTGAAAAATGCGATGACCGTAATAATCTCGACCGAGACAGAAGGGAGGCGCTGCGCCTTGAGAGCAGTTACGCTAATGTCGAGTTTGGACTTCGGACGAACTCAGCTTTATTACTCTCGTCTTATCTTGGCTGGGCTTTCCTTGGAGCTTGTTATGGTGTCTAAACTGCCAAGCTTCGTATTCCTTTATTTATCACATTATTATTATTATTAGATTTTTTTGACGTTTATATTTTTTATGTATAACTAGGCATAACTTTTTTCATAGTAGTCCGATTTCAATCTTTTTTTTTTATTGGAAACAGTATACTTCGAAATTGGTCCCATTTAAATTTTATCGAAATCGGCTAAACCATTTTTGATATATCAGCAATAATTTGAAAAATGCTACATCGATCCGTGCGAAATATTTGCGGATTCTGTGCACGGGTCTGTTTTTTGCAAAAAATAATTATTTATTATGGCGATTTGTTGTGACCAGACGAGAACACTCTCCGACTTTTAAACTATCCATCCATCCATCCGTCCATCAGCCATAGGACCTCCACTGCTGGACATAGGCCTCCCCTATGGATCTCCAAAAAGACCAGTTGGTCCTATGGTCTTAATAAGGTCATCCGTCCACCTTGTTTTTTTTTTAACGCAAATAAGTCCGCGCTTGACCACCAACTCGCCTGATGGTAAGTGACGTTGTGGTCGAAGATGAAGCAAGCAGATCTAGAAGACACCTATTCACTCTGACCCTGAAAAGCTTTAGATTATATATCTTAGGAAACAGGAAAGCAGGAAGACTGTTCCATTCCCTGGTGTTACGAATCAGAAATGTTGAGTCAAACCGCTTCGTACGTATCGAAGGAAAATCGAAAGTGTAGAGGTGGTAATGTGGCGTCTTCCTACCTTGTGGGTGGACGTCCTACACTGCGCTTGCTAGCGAGCTTTTCGACCGCATCGGTCATCGGTCCTCCGCGTATCCAACATCGTCCTACCAATGTACCATACTACATCTTTTTTCTGTTTGTTATTTTTTTTTCTGTCCGCGCATTTTTTTTCTGTCGTAATGTCACTTGCTGGTTCCAACAGAATATCAGCGCTGGTTGCTCGTAAGTGCAACCAGCATTACGCTGAGTTGGGACCAGTTTTTGTGTCAGAAATACTAGGTAAAATACTGTTGTTTTTTGTGTTTCATCATTTGTTTTGTCGTTATGAATTGTACCTCTTATTTTTGTTGCAAATAAAAATTTCTGTATTTCTGTATTACTAATTCCCTCTGCAGTCACGTAATATAAAAAAATGTAAGAACGAGATTAGGGCGGCCACAGACGCGCCCGTTACTCCGATCCGAGACCAGTTTTAATCTCCGCCGGTCCACGCTATGATTTATTGTGACCAGACAAACAAATGCGATGGACGAAGGTGCTAGACCGAGGCAAAAAGTTAAGAAAAACTAGTAGCACTGTACAAGATAATTATTTTTCGCAAATAATGGCACAACTGACTTTAATAGTCTCAGAGCAAATAAAAAAAACAAGACAGAACGTCGTGAACAGACAAGTGAGGCTGGTTTTTTTATACATGTGGTGAGTACGTCGGTGTTGCGCCGCCATAGCTCGACTGAGGTGGCAAGGCTTAGTTTCCTTGTACGTGTACGAGTATGTGTGTAATTGTGTCTGTACACGGCGAGGCTTTGTTTTGCCAGCCTCACTTGTTTTGTTCACAACATCCTGTCTTGATTTTTTGGTCTGCAGTTGTTAAATTATTGTTGTTTTTAACCGACTTCCAAAAAAGAGGAGGTTCTATGTTCGTGTGTATGTATTTTTTTTGTGTATGTTCATCGATAATTTCGCCAATTGTGAACCGAATCGAGATTTTTTTTTAGTTTGAAAGGGTAGCCCCATTTAAATTACATAGTAATCGGCGAAGCCGTTTTTGATAAATCAAAAATAATGTTAACAATTCGAGCGAAATTTTCGAATTTAGTACACGACGGAAGGCGGTTTTGCCATTTTTTGCGAAAAATAATTATTCAAAAATGGATCAGGCGATTTCGGCAAAATTTAAATCGGACTACCTCGAGAATTATCCTATCTACGATCTACCCAGCCAATAACCAAACCTAACCACTCAGACGACAGCTGATCAACCACCCGATTTTATTTTTAGGGTCCCACAATCCCATATATTTTTTAGCGTGACCTATTTCTCCTTGAGAAAGGGCCCGAGGTAAGCTGTCGATTGATCCGCGAACAAATCAGAGTCGGTCACCTCCCGACATCTGTCCACCGGCCCAGGAGCCGATGGGCCGCCGCGATACGACGCTGGGATTTGTGGACGGTTTATAGCTAGAGATTTTGTAACTAGTACTATATTGTATCCGATACTGGTACCGATGGTATTAGTATCAAGTAGCATCAAGTATGAGATACCTACAAATACTAGTTGTTAAACTTATATCTGTATAATACGGAGTGTGTTTCTAGATGACAGATGTATAATAGGATATCCATAGTGCTTATCATCAAGACCTAATTTTGCTATGGCCCAACCCTGCTATCACAAAAAAATATCTTCGCAAAGCCATTCGAAATTTTTTGTCTGAAATCCTAATCCTTTATTGATAATGGCCCGAGGTAAGCTGTCGATTGATCTGAGAACAAATCAGAGTTGGTCACTTCCCGACATCTGTCTAACGACCCAGGAGCCGATGAGTGGCCGCCGCGATACGATGCCGGGATTCATAGACGGTTTATAGCTTGAGATTTCGTTTGATGCCGGTACCAATACTTACTAGGATACCGATATCAATACTCTTAAAGTGTACCGATACCAATACTTACAGTATTGCTACTAACTAGTATTTATATCGTAGCCCAGTCTTAGTCTACGAGTATACCATCAATATGGAAAAAATGCCAAACCAAACCAAACCAAAAAATACGATACCTAAGTAACCTGTAGTGCTCCGTACGAGATCTCCCGATATTCAAAGTACGGACCACCCTCGATATTTATAGTGACTGAGCCCGTTATGAAATGTGATGATTTGTAACAAAACATATTGTTTTGCAGCTTTGCTTCTATGGTGTAGTTTGTGGTGTAAACCATAAAAAAAATTCCTATCGAAATAAAAAAACAGACCTCTAGGCATCTGTTTAATAGCTGATAATCGACTTAGGTAACAAACACTAAATAAAATACAATATTCAGAAACTCTTGAGACTGAACTCATTTGAGAAAATACTCGCAGATATCAATACTTGGTAATAACGATACTCGGTATTCGATATTTCTTTATTAGTATCCGGCACCCAGTAGAGAATCTCTCGATATTCAAAGTACGGCCACCCTCGATATTTATAGTGGCCGGGCCCCAGAGACCGGCGCTTTATGAGGCCCGTTATGAGAAGTGTTATGAAATGTGATGATTTCTGCCTGAATGAAATATTGGGAGAGAGGGAGTGTTCAATGTCACCTAAATTACTGATGCTTTTTAACCGACTTCCAAAAAGGAGGAGGTTCTATGTTGGTCTGTTTGTATCTTTTTTTTGTGTATGTTCATCGATAATTTCGCCAATTGTGAACCGAACCGAAAAAATATTTTTTTAGTTGGAAAGGCTGTACTCGCGAGATAGTTCCATTTAATTGTTACTGATATCGGCTGAGCCGTTTTTGATAAATCAACAATAATGTAAACAATTCTAGCGAAAAATTCGAATTTTGTTCACGATGGAAGGCGGTTTTGCCATTTTTTGTGAAAAATAATTATTAAGATATCCACTGTTGGAAATGTTATGAAATGTGATAATTTGTGTTAGCTGCGCTTATTAAAGAGGGTATCTACACATAGTCGCAACACACTTCGGTATTGCGACGGTGAGGAGTATATGGAATGAGGGTAGACAGAAAGATGGTTTGGGCGACGGGCTGGAGTGCCAGTCTGTGATAGTGATCGGTAGTGTAAGTGTGAGTGTGAAACCGTTTTTACCCTTTGGGTACGGAACCCTAAAAATTAATAGACTATAATGACTGCAGAGTGCCAGAATGAAATATTGGGAGAAAGGTGGGTGGTCAATGTCACCATATTACTAAACTTTCATCATTATTGTAGCAGTTGTAACACTCCCACTTTTGGACATAGGCCTTCTCTACATATTTATTGATACTGATTGGAAACGATATAAGCCGCTGGATGCTATCCAGCGCTGCTGTTCCTTCGGACTTAATTGAGTACTATATCGTCGGTCCACCTAGTCGGTGGACGTCCTATGCTGCGCTTACCGGTGCGTAGTCTTCATTCGAGAACTTCTACTACCTGTTACTACATGCTAATCAGCTGGATTCATCATCATCATCATTATCAGCCGTAGACGACCACTGCTGGACATAGGCCTCCCCTATCGATTTCCAATAAGCCTGGTTGGAAGCGGCCTGCATCCAGCGCGTTCCTGCGGTTTTAAGAAAATCCCATTAATTAACTACACGTAAGTAATCCGATATCTTCTACTTTCGTCTTCCCACTAAACGAAATCTTGCCATTAAATAAAATACAAGAACACTTTATTGACACCACTAAAAGGAAGAAAATGACAGAAAAATAATCGGCCAAGTACGAGCCGGACTCGCGCACGGAGGGTCCCGTACTGTATGAGAGCCCCCATATTATTAATCAATATGTATTTTAGTTTAATTTTATTATTTACTATTAAAGTGAATATACAACTAAATATTCTGTGAAAATTTCAAGCATCTACCTGTTACCATTATAAATATCGAGCGAAAAACGGCAAAAAAAAATCCGGTTTGATTTATGGGAGCCCCCCTAAAATATTAATTTTATTCTGTTATTAGTATTTGTTGTTATAGCGGCAACACAAATACATCATCTGTGAAAATTTCAGCTTTCTAGCTACAACGGTTTATGAGATACAGCCTGATGACAGACGGACAAACGGACAACGGAGTCTTAGTAATAAGGTCCCGTTTTCACCCTTTGGGTACGGAACCCTAAAAATGCACTAACTTGCACGCTCGGCTCAGACGGGATGTGACACTTTTTCGTGCGTACAGCCGACGTTCATCGATTTATAAGACCGTCAAAAAAACATGAAACTAACTAGCGCAAAAGGCGGTCTTATCGCTAAAAGCGAGAATAATAATATCGGTAACAACAATTCATCCGATTACCGAATACCTAATCCGGGCGGCAAACATAAATCTACCGTCTTCAGGTTTCAGCTGTTGATCGATGATTGTCAATACGAACTCCGCACATTTAAATATTCCAAAACGAAGACAAATAGCGCCAAACAACGCTCGCGTGACGGTAGTGATGTTCCAGTATCGATACTATTTTATCGACTTATCGATATAAAACTGTCGACGTTCATAGAAAATAACGTGGCAGCAATAAATTGTCTCTTTTATTTGCATTATATACAATTAAATGATTTTTTAATCTACCGTCTTTAACCTCAGGTTTCAGATGCTAGTCGATTGATTGTCAATACGAACTCCACACATTTAAATATTCCAAAACGAAGACAAATAACGCCTAACAGCGCTCGCGTGATGGTATTAAGGTGTTCATATCGATGTTATTTTATCGACTTATCGCTATAATACCATCTATAATTCCTCAAAGGCAAGGCGACAGGCAATCGTCTCTTCATTTTCAATATGATGCAAAAAATATATATCTTATCATCATGGTATATAGTATTCTATCGAATGTAATGGTACTTACGACGACCTTATTACTCGTATATTTGTATTAACAGCCAAATCATCTTCATTGCTACGGGCAAGTACATTTATAAACAGTACACAATACTTTATTATTATGTTAGTCATGATCGTCTCACAATCCAAATCAATCATTTCAATTTACTAAGCGGTCAAATCCAGATCACAAAAAACTGGGTCAAAACTGTTATTTTACGAAACGCAGACACAGACATATAGATACTAACTAAGTACTAACACTGCTTAGATCCTTAATTAAAAGGAATTTGCTAGTATTAGTTTTCGTATAGGAACTGAAATATAATGAATACTGAAGTCTTACCCATTCAAGTAGCCAAATCGAATTAATCAGGAATAGAAAACTAAATTCATGTTAGGTAATAACATTTCGGTAGTTAATCGTTCTCCGTTATAGGCGAGCTAATTAGGTAGGTAGTAATTTGGTTCGGACGTCGGTCTAAAGTTAATTAATCACGGTTGGTTAGGAGATAAAATCTAAACAATTTTATGAACCTTAATTATTGTTTGAATATTATACTTACTGAGGTTAAAGGGCACGTAGAATGACAGTATAGTAATAATAAAAATCTAATCACAGCAGTCGTATATCAGTTGTAAACAAAAAAGATACCTCCGATGTTTTATAATTAACTAGCAGCCCGCCTTGGCTTCGCACAGGTGTATTATACATAATTACAAACCTTTGTCTTGAATCATTTCTACTAAAAAAAAATGCATCAAAATCCGTTGCGTAGTTTTAAAGATACAAACATACATAGGGACAGACAGAGCGCGAAGCGACTTTTTTTTATGCCATTTAGTGATTATGAATTTCTTTTTGAATAAATAAATTTTATCTCTGGAAAATCTGATTAAGTAATCTTTGAATAGCTAAAATAATAGCTTTGTTATCAATTGTACCTTTTTTATCATTAGGGTTCCGTACCTCAAAAGGAAAAAACGGAACCCTTATAGGATCACTTTGTTGTCCGTCTGTCCGTCCGTCCGTCTGTCAAGACCCTTTTTCTCAGGAACGCGTAGAGGTATGAAGCTGAAATTTATATCAATTACTCAGGTCTACTGTCCCTTGAAGCTGTGAAAAAATCAAACTTCTAAGCCAACGCAATCAAAAGATACAGCCGTTTATGCCGCAAATTTTGAAACTCGCAAGTACTCGCAAGGGAATCAAAACCTAAAGGGTACTTCCAGTCGACCTAGAATCTTGAAATTTGGCATGAAGCAACGTTTTATAGCACACATAAAGGAAAAATTCCGAAAACCTTAAATTTTTAGTTACATTACAAAATATATATTTTTTAATAAATATAAACTTATTACTTTTTTTGTCGTAATGAACGAACTTTGTAAACCTTGCAGGTTTGTACGGAACCCTCGGTGCGCGAGTCCGACTCGCACTTGGCCGGTTTTTTTCTTGGAACATTATTCTTTCTAACTGGGCACACTAGTTTCTTAGACATTCTACCTCTATAATTATAGTAGATTATGATATGAATGTGGAAGATTCATGTATTAATGCAAGTAAAAAAACGATAGAAGCACGTTATTATTGCAAAAACAGAAAAATCAGCAAACTGCATTGCCATTTTTCATACAATTTATTTTTCACATTAGGTAAAAAAAATGGAGGGCTAAAAAACATTAATTTAATATTCTTGTAAAGCCAATAAAACAAGCTTTCAAATAGTGTATTCGTATGATCTTGGTAACATTTTACTCTGAATAATATACCACTTGTGGACGTCTTTTTTGTCAACTGTGTCGTTACTGTCAATCACCAGTTATTAGTGGTAAACATCATCATTTCGCCAATTTTAGGACACCTATTTGGAAAGAGGGAGGAAGCTTATGTCCTGCAGACCCTGCAGTAGACTAAAGGTTATGATGTTGATCATAATCATCATCGATTCAACCAGGCTCTTTGCTAAACAAGCTTAATTTCACTATCGCCATTTAGTTAGTCTTTGGTTAAAGTGTCAATATTACATTTTGTTTACAAAACAATTCACATGCAAATTTTTTAACATCTTAACGGTTAGCTTTGTGAATAAAGATAGATAGAATTAATTTTTCTGTTTTATTCACAAAACTGTTCTCATTATTGTTCACACCAGAAAGTAAAAAACAACATAATAAAACTCGGACAATACTCTTAGCTAAAAGCTTGTACCTGTATCAGTTTTGGTATAAGTAAATTTTATCGACAAAAAATAGAGAAGACATGTCCCAACCCTACCGCGCTAGAACCAATCCATCTGATCCTCCGTTGTCAATATGAGTTATTGGCTGCCTTTTTTCAATCAGCTAACATGATTTTCATTAGGAAATTGTGAAATACAATACCGTCACCGCTTTATGTCGTGTTTTTCAGACCGGTGACGAATACGATATAGTTTTTATGAGTTGTGCAAATTATTTTATCGATGTGTTAATTTTGATGTAAATATTAAGCTACAATTTTACTTACAACCCTCAAACATTTCTATAGAATTAGAATCGTATTATATATACACCAGTTTGTACAATAATATAAAGTACCGCAAAATATATCTCGTCATTTCATAATACATAATAGCAACTAATTTAAACAATTATTAAAATAATTAGCCATCTACTTTACAATTGAATACAAATACATTATGAGACCGGTTGGAAGCTGCTTACATCCAGCGCGTGAGGTCAATCCGTTCTCCTTGTGTGTGGACGTCCTACGCTGCGCTTGGTCTACTTACCGGTACTTGGTCACCACTCCAGAACTTTTCAACCCCACCGGGTTTAGTGCTCTGTCCCCCGTACCTGCCCACTGCCATTTCTATTTGCCAATCCGCTGGACTTTGTTCATCTGATCTCCTACTTTACCTACCTCTAAATATTATCCTATTTGAGTGTTTTTTTTCATGTAATCAATATTTCAACCGCTAGGGTTAAAAGTTCATTATATTCAGTATTTTTTCAGTTTATTAAAAGAATTTCAAGTTATAAGCCTCAAAAAAAGTCATATTTTCACGCAAAACTTGGCTGAAAACTTCTGAAAAGTACAGAAACTAAAAACTTTTCTGAAAAAAGTAAGGCGTATGAGAATGCAATATTTCTTACTCAAGCGATTGACACCAAGAACATAACATTTACGAGTAGGTAGTTACCATTTAGGGGTGAAAAGAGTTTACTCTCAGAACGTAAATTTTATCAAAAATGTAGGTACCTGAAATTCTCTCAATGTTTTACTAAAACGCGAAAATAGTGGTCCATTCACAGTCCTCTAACATAAATAATCGGCCAAGTACGAGTCGGACTCGCGCACGGAGGGTTCCGTATTGTATGGGAGTCCCCCTTAAATATTTATTTTATTTTATTTATTATTTATCATTCAAGGGAATATAAAATTAAATATTCTGTGAAAATTTCAAGCATCTACCTGGTACCATTATTAAAATAGAGCGAAAAACGTCTAAAAGTTCAGGTTTGTTGTATGGAGCCCCCCTTAAACATTTATTTTATTTTGTTTTTAGTATTTGTTGTTATAGCGGCAACCGAAATACATCATCTGTGAAAATTTCAGCTGCCTGGCTATCATGGTTTATGAGATACAGCCCGGTGACAGACAGACAGACGGGCAGACGGACATCGAAGTCTTAGTAATAGGGTCCCGTTTTTCCCTTTGGGTACGGAACCCTAAAAACTTCATCACCGCAGACGTCACCCATCAGCCGTTAGCGAATCTGCATTTGACCCGCCATTTTCCCCCATAACCAAGAAACTGAAAAAGGCAAAAGTTTCCATTGAGTAAGCCCGATTGTCTAAGTTAGGAAGTTGGGGATTTAAAGAAACGAGAATATTATAATTAAGTGGGGAGCCATCAATCATCCGCGCCATCTGTCGGCCGCCGGAGAGTTGAGGAGCCACATTTATAGGGGGCTTACCTGAGGGCGATTATCCTCGAGCAAATATCTACAGAGCCACAGTCCCTAAGTGAAAGTAGTAAAAAAAAGGTCCGAGCGCCATCACACAGGTTTTTTTATCGGGCAAAAGTGCCTTTATTAGCTACAACAAAACTACACTACTACTACATAAAAAGCATTGGATCATCCACAGACCTTTGAAGGTCTAAAGATAATCCAAATGCTCAAGCCCACTGCCAGTTGACAGCGTGCTGGCTGCATTGCCACGCTGAATGGCAATGCTTATGCGTTGAGCCAAATAAACACCAGCATTTTGGTCACGCGTCGCGTCCACCAGACGCTCAGACAATCAACGTCATACATACCAACTTAGATATTTAC
Source organism: Hypomecis atomaria (assembly GCA_964007245.1). NCBI lineage: Eukaryota > Metazoa > Arthropoda > Insecta > Lepidoptera > Geometridae > Hypomecis > Hypomecis atomaria. The sequence goes on along the minus strand of OZ023294.1, from coordinate 2,773,211 downwards.
ATTAAATAATTCACAATGACCCGTTTTCTCGAATCTCGAAGTTACGTCACCTATTAGGTAGTGCTTGTAACCGAGCACTTTAGCATCGCGCGGCGTTGTAGCCGGCTTGCAATCGCCTTACGACTAACTAAAAAGCCTGCCCACTACGTAGCTTGGGCAGAGTTTTGGTTCGGACACTTTTTTGCACGATTGTGACTCTAGAGATATTTGCTCGAAGGCGATTACAATACAAAGTACGCTGCACGACACTTCGATATTGGTGGGACGTACCTACCGATTTTCATGTGTCGGGTCGGATCATCGACTTGGCATTTTTTTTGACGTAATAACGTCTTATAAATCTATGAACGCCGGCTGCACGCACGAAAAAGTGTCACATTCCTTAAGTGATAAACGGCCTCTAAGCGCATTTTAAGACTTTATTACGTAAAATTATCATCCGTAAACCGACTTTACAGACAAGCAATGTTTTATTATAGAACAGTTTTAATGGGCATTTTTGCTATATTAATGTAAACTTAATGTAAAACTCAAATACTTACTTACAAAGATAAATATTTAAAAACTTCTGAATTGATGAAAAAAGCGGGATTCTTTCGTCGAAAACCGTTATGTATAAGTAGGGCAGGCTGAGAAGGCCCACTTTTTTACAAAATCAAATAAGTCTTTATTTTATCATCTCAACACAATAAAAACGTGGTTTTGAACCCTTCGTTCTCTTACTAATATTCAAATAAATATATTTTTTAAGTTGTGTAGATAATTTGCATATTTTTTACCTTTCTTAAAAACCCTTCTTTTGGGCCTTACTAAACGTGGCATGTCTAATAAGGCCCTGATAATAATAGAATTATTTATCACGAAAATAAGAACTTGAGATTTAAAATTTACAAAAATATGTAAATTGCAAGATTTTTCGACTTGGACAAAAGTGAATCCTAACTGATATCAACAATAGTTCATAAGAAAAAAAAAAATTTCTGCTAGGTAGCAAAACAACCCGTACTCAGCCCTTTTTAACTTTTTACGGGAATTATTTTGATACAGTATATGTTTTTTTAAAGTTGATGTTATGATTAGGAATTTAATTTCAAGATTTTAATTTTTTAAAAATAAATACTTCCATACTTTGGGCCTTGATAGACAACACTGGGTTAAAAGGCCCAGCTATAGGGGTAGCAAAACAACCCGTACTCAGCCCTTTTTAACTTTTTACGGGAATTATTTTGATACAGTATATGTTTTTTTAAAGTTAATGTTATGATTAGGAATTTAATTTCAAGATTTTAATTTTTTAAAAATAAATATTTCCATACTTTGGGCCTTGATAGACAACACTGGGTTAAAAGGCCCAGCTATAGGGTTAGAAGGCCCAAATTATCTTTTCGGGATAAGACATGATATTTGTTGACCTGAAACGAAATATTTTCTAATAAAATACTCATAAAATGAAATTTCGATCACAGAAAAAACAATAAGAGCATAGGCATGTTGTGTACCTACCTACTTCATTTCAACAAAAAAGGAAGATAAAAAATTACGCTTCTTGGAAAAATATATTATTTCAACGACTATTTGAGAAAAACAAGAAGAAAATAAAGACATTTTTTTTGTCAAGGCCCAATCAAGCCTTGTAAGGCCCAAAAAAGTAACTACTTGGGCCTTCCAAAACGACTTGGGCTTTGAAACCCAAACTAACCATTTTCGTAATAAATTTGATAAAAAAATCACAATCTAAAACTAAATAGTGTTAGGTAATGATTAAATAAACACTTTAAACTAAAAATCTGCTTAAAAATCTTGGGATAGACAACAGAAAACATACTTTTTGTGTCCGAGAAAAATAGCAAGATAGGTGACGACGTCCAAGCTCGGCGAGAAAAGTGGCGACACTGCCAAAATGGCGGTCGCCAGCGGAACGCTGCAGGCGCATTCTGCGTTCCTATTGGTCCGTTACTCACGTGACTAGAGACCAGTGCGCTATGAATGTATTTAATATGTTTTTTGAAACTTGGGCCTTACAACACAGCGGGCCTTCTCAGTCGGCCCTACTATATTTTTGCTATGTCCCGCTTTCAATGATAGAATCCCGCCTTTTTCACACAAAAACGTCAAAGTCCTGACTTGCCGAAAAAACAACTGGCAACGCTGAAGCTCCTACTTCAGACTAGATTGTCGTGGACTATACAGAGCCCACCTTACACGTTAAAGACCAAACAACCAAAGTTACTTTATACATACAAAATGAATCTCGCGAACACCCCCTTTTAACCGACGAAACGGAGGAGGTACTCCAGTCGACGCGTATTATATTTCTATGTATATATGAAAGAGCATAACTTTTTACAGAGAAGTCTGATTTATATAATTCCTTTTTATTAAGAAGGGTACGTGTAAATGAATAATTGGTAAGAAGTATACACATTTCATAGAAATTAAATAGTTAGTTTTTGGGAAAACTACGATAAATTAATTACCTACACAATCATTGAAATCCAAAAAGGCCAAAATGGCACTCGAATGGCCAAAACCGGTACTTCTACCCTAAAATATGAAACCAACACATTCTATAAATAGAGGTCTCACTCACCGCGGCAACTCCACAGATGTATTCAGCAATTCATTTTACTTGCTGAAATTCAGCGCACACCTGAACGATCGAGATTATTTCTGTCTCACTCACTCTTACGCCATTTCTCGTATGAGAAAGAGAGACGGAAATAATTACTACCTACTATTAGTAATAGCCTAAAATGATTATTTTTATTTTATTTCGTATCGAAAAAAAATAATTATAATAATAGTTGAAATATCTTAATGAGTCTTTATTTAAAAGACTTGACAAAAATTTATTTAAAAAAGTACTGAGCATAATCTTCCGGTTTCCACCATCGAGCTATATTACTACGTATAATATTTCCTCAAAGGTTTCCACTTTGTATTGTTTTAATTAACTTAACCATTCGGATTTCGCTACGTTTTTCATTAGTATTTCACCCAAACAATTTATTTTTAACAAACCTAATACGACAAAAAGTAAAAGGACTACTATAAGGGCTACTATAAGTAGGTATACCTTTTACCTATAATATAACTCAGTACGTTTGAAGTTGCCGTGGGGTGCCGGCAGAGTAGAATAGCACCCCCCTCTAGTCCCAGGTGTCGTAGGAGCCGACTGAGGTACAGCGGAACCGACTAATGGCGGTATAACCATTCAAATAAAAACGTAGCTAAAATAGCACAGGGCAGGGATGGGGAGCAGCATCCCTGTCGCGAAGCTACGTTTCTGCGATCGCCACCACGCCTGCCCAGCGCGGCGATTATGGGCAAAAACCCCGATATGGAAAACACAAATAGACCAGGCCCCCAGTCCCCAGCAGCTCCGCTAGCCCGGGGCTACGGTAGCGGCCCCGGTAACGGCGGAGAAGGGGGTGCTAAGAATCGCTGGCAGACGCCCGGCTACCACTCCCGTAAACGACGACTGGCCCTGGTAACACACAACGTGCGCACGTTGAGGACTGACGAGAAGATTGCTGAGCTGGAAGAAGAGTTGAGTAGGTTGCGTTGGGATATTGTGGGGTTGTCTGAAGTCCGTAGAGAGGGGGAGGACACGATAACCTTAAAATCCGGCAACCTGCTTTACTACCGGGAAGGTGACCAACGGTCCCAAGGTGGTGTTGGCTTTCTCGTTCACAAGTCCCTCACCAACAACATTATTACCATCGAAAGTGTGTCGAGCAGGGTGGTATACCTAATACTCAGAATATCCAAGAGGTATTCGCTGAAGGTCATTCAGGTATACGCACCGACATCGTCACACCCAGATGATGAGGTGGAGACTATGTATGAGGACGTAAGTCGGGCCATTCATATGTCTAAGACCCACTTCACTGTTGTTATGGGGGACTTCAACGCAAAGTTGGGCAGAAAAAACGACGATGAGCTGAGGGTGGGGCAATTTGGATATGGGCAACGGAACCCTAGGGGCCAGAGGCTGGCTGACTTTCTGGAGAGAGAGGAACTCTTTATGATGAACTCTTTCTTCCAGAAGCCGCCTCACAGGAAATGGACCTGGATGAGCCCTGATGGGTCCACGAAAAACGAGATAGACTTCATCATGACCACCGAGAGACGAATATTTAATGATGTCTCCGTGATCCACAGGGTGAAAACCGGCAGCGATCACAGAATTGTACGAGGCACATTAGATATTAATGTTAAGCTCGAAAGGTCCCGCCTGATGAAGTCCACGCTCCGACCTACTCGTGAACATATCCAAAACCCCGAGGACTTTCAGCTCGAGCTCTCGAATCGTTTTGCTTGCCTAGAGAACCTTGCGTCGGTGGACGAGATCAACAACGGGCTCGTAGAAACTGTCCAAACGGTGGGTGCTAAGTTCTTTAGACCCCACCGTTCAAATAAACCGCAGAAATTCTCCGATCACACTGTAAATCTCATGGCCGAACGACGCTCGTTAAGATTGCAGTCTTCCGATGATGCAAAGTCATATAGGTGTCTCAATAGACAAATTTCGAAATCCTTGCGGATCCGTCTTTTTAATACTAAACATATTAAAAAGACAATAGAGCGGAACAAAGGCTCCAAAGTGTTCGCAAGAGATTTGTCTATTGGACAAAGCCAATTGACAAAGCTGAAGAGAGAAGATGGAAGTTTAGCGTCGACCAAGGCAGAGGTATTAGAGGAGATCGAAAGGTTTTATGGACAGTTATACGCTTCGGTCGCTAAGCCTGTTAGCAGCGCGGCCAAAGATCCAAGAGCCAAGCTGACCCGACACTTCACCGAAGATATCCCAGACATCAGCCTGTACGAGATTAGAATGGCCCTGAATCAGCTTAAGAACAACAAGGCGCCGGGTGATGACGGTATCACATCAGAGCTCCTGAGAGCGGGTGGAACACCGGTACTAAAAGTCCTCCAGAAGCTTTTTAACACCGTCGTCCTCGAGGGCATCACGCCAGAAGCATGGAACAGAAGCGTGGTGGTGTTGTTTTTCAAGAAAGGTGACAACACCTTATTAAGAACTACAGACCCATCTCGCTTCTGAGCCATGTTTATAAGCTGTTTTCAAGGGTCATTACGAATCGTCTCGAGCGCAGGCTTGATGACTTCCAGCCTTCCGAACAAGCCGGTTTCCGAAAGGGCTTTAGTACCATGGACCACATTCATACGCTACGGCAGGTTATACAGAAGACCGAAGAGTATAACTTGCCACTTTGCTTAGCGTTTGTGGATTATGAGAAAGCCTTTGATTCGGTCGAGACTTGGGCTGTGCTCGAGTCTCTCCAACGATGCCGTATTGACTATCGGTACATCGAAGTGTTGAAGTGCTTGTATAATAACGCCACTATGTCGGTCCGAGTACAGGAAGAGAGCTCCAAGGCGATCCCTTTAAAAAGAGGCGTAAGACAGGGAGACGTAATTTCTCCGAAACTGTTTACGGCTACTTTGGAGAACGCCTTCAAGCTCCTGGAATGGGAAGGATTCGGCATCAATGTCAATGGCGAATACCTCACTCACCTTCGGTTTGCCGACGATATATTAGTCATGGCAAAATCGATGGAAGAGCTCAGCACGATGCTCGAAGGCCTCAATCGGGTTTCTCAACAGGTGGGTCTTAAAATGAACATGGACAAGACGAAAGTTATGTGTAATTCCCATGTTGTACCCACCCCGATCTCTGTTGGGAACTCGGTTCTTGAAGTCGTTGACTCGTACGTCTACCTAGGACAAGTAGTCCAGTTAGGTAGGTCCGACTTCAAGAAAGAGGCCAATCGCCGAATCCAACTCGGCTGGGCAGCGTTCGGAAAATTGCGTAGCGTCTTCTCGTCCGACATACCTCAGTGCCTCAAGTCGAAAGTTTTCGACCAGTGTGTGTTGCCAGTGATGACTTATGGCACAGAAACGTGGTCTCTCACTATGGGCCTTATTGGTAAGCTCCAAGTAGCCCAACGAGCTATGGAGAGGGCTATGCTCGGAGTCTCTCTGCGAGATCGAATCAGAAATGAGGAGATCCGTAGAAGAACCAAAGTTACCGACATAGCCCAACGGATTGGCAAGTTGAAATGGCAATGGGCAGGCCACATAGCGCGGAGGACTGATGACCGATGGGGTCGAAAAGTTCTCGAGTGGAGACCACGTACCGGCAAGCGCAGCGTAGGACGTCCACCCACAAGGTGGACGGATGACCTCATTAAGACCGCGGGATCGCGCTGGATGCAAGCCGCTTCCAACCGGTCTTATTGGAGATCCATAGGGGAGGCCTATGTCCAGCAGTGGACTTCTTATGGCTGATGGATGGATGGACGTTTGAAGTAGGCATACAAATCGTTTTCGTGTATTGGTTTGTGGAAAACCTCATAGAAAGTCTATAGGTACGAGATAAATCTAAAGTAGGTACATACGAGTAGTTAGTTATCTTTTTACAGAATGTATTTAATTCTTCTTCGTCGTGTCGATGATCCTCAACACCATACCCCCGCCGGGGGTAGCCTGGTAGAGGTCCCGCATTGTGCATGCATTCGGACACTGAGAGCATGAAAGAAGGTGCTGCATAGTCTGCGCAGGCGCTCCGCAGTCGCACTGCACCGTTGCAGTGTCCGAGTATCCCCACTTGGCCATGTTGGTCCTGCACCGGCCCACTTGTGTCCGCAGTCGGTTAAGAGACTTCCATGTGGGCCACGGGAGATCACTGCCCGCTGCGAGGGTTTCGGAATGTGTTAAATGAGGAGTTTTTATTGCCTATACACCTATAGTTGAGTACATACTCGTTCAAAAACTTCAAAATCAAGTTTATAAAGTAAGTCACTACGAAAAACATCAGAGTTAACTAACCTTTTTAATAGTCCACTGCTGAACATAAGCCTGCTCATTGAGGGCGATTATGCCTTATCCAACACGCTGGCCCAGTGCGAGTTGGTAATTCACACACTTACGCCAACGATATTTAATATTATGAATTTTATTATTGTTATGCAGAATTTATTCAATAGTAGCTCCATAATATTTTCCCTGATAAAAATATCTACCCTACGTCACTCTCCGATCTTAGAAGTAGGTATATCCAAGCCAAAAATGAAGTCAATCTGTTGCTCTACTCATATTGGCTATGTTGGCTACAAATAGTCTTGGTTAAAATTACTTACCACAGACTCCAGGGTCTGTGACCTTTGTTAACTAAAAATTACAACTATGTGATAATACTTACAAAGAGAGTTAGTACATAGTTAAATCTTAGCCTAAGTTATTTAGTCGGTGCATTGCGTGAATGCCACGAGCTGACTGATATTTATCGTCCAATATCAATCCAAGACTGATCCGCACATTGCTTGATGTGTTGGAACCAAAACCATGTGTAACCAATATAGACAATGCGTGGCCAAGGCTTTACGTGAAAGAGTAAAAAACAAACCAATAAACCAACTAACACACTTTTTGATTGTATATATCTCGATAATTTAGACAGTACTTTTCCAAAGATATTATTGAAATAATTCGTTACAAATTAATCCGTTCGTCATAATCCGTCAAATCACAATCACGCAAAACAAACATCGCAAATATTCAGAACACCTAAAACATTCAAAATTGAGAATTATAAATTATTCTAGTCGTTACCTACAATTGTTTCGAAAGATCCCTTAATAATAATTTATTTTGCCTTACAAAGGGCACGAACTCGGGATGGCAGGGAAATTCGTCAAGACTCGAAAATAACTTGATTTCGTTTAATCTTATTTTCGGAATTAATTACTGCCCTAACAGCTTGGAACGGCTTCTTTTATTTCATTAAAATATGAATTGGGTTTCGAATATGATTGCGCTGCTCTTCGTGATTTTACCTGGCGCTTTTCTCCGAGTTTCCGGAAAAGTTTTTGTTGAATTAGAGTAGAGTGGACAGTTCCGTAGTTAGTATAAGGCTACTTAGACCTTCTACTTGATAGACCCATCCATAATAGAATCCATGGATTTCCAATAAGGCCGGTTGGAAGCGGCCTGTATCCAGCGCGTTCCTGTGATCCTTATTATATCGTCAGTCCACCTAGTCGGCCGACGTCCTACGCTGCGCTTGCTGGTCCGTGGTCTCCATTCGAGAACTGTACGGCCCCATCGGTCATCCGTTCTTCTACGCGCCCTCATATGTGTGATAAACTACGCGCCCTCATCAATACACTGTATGCTTAAATCTTTAAAACTACGCAACGGATTTTGATGCGGTTTTTTTTAAATGGATAGAGTGATTCAAGAGGAAGGTTTATATGTATAATACACATGTGCGAAGCCGGGGCGGGTCGCTAGTATGTGTGATAAACTACGCGCCCTCATATGTGTGATAGACGCCCCTATTTATAAATTGCAAACCAAGTCTATTTTACACACTACTTAATCGGACCTTTCATTTAGAAAATAATATAATGATGATGTTACAACCGTATTCAACTTCCTTGGTTACAAACAAAACAGAACCACAGATTATATCCACAGAGACACAAACCCACACGTGAAACATAATAAATCCTCTTTTTAACCGACTTCCAAAAAGGAGGACGTTATATGTTCGTCTGTAAGTATGATTTTTTTGTGTATGTTCATCGATAATTTCGCCAATTTACATGATAACGTCATATATATTATTTTTAATCATATTATTTCTAATCAATTAGCATCCTTTTAGGGACTTATTCTTTACATCAAATCAAACAACTTCTGTTTTGCGACATTTGTCAAAACTAAAAAAAAAATTGTTACTTTTTAAATACTCTAATTTACAGAATAAGCCCCTAAAAGGATGCTAATTGATTAGAAATAACTCTGTATTATAATAAGAGGGGTTAGTCCAGCTTTACACGTAAATTGAAACTACAGCTGTTTCCGTGTGGCTCCATACATTTTTTTTAAGCGCCTCTGGCGGAAACGAGGAAGAACTAACCAAAATATATGGAGCTATACGCGAACGTGAAAGTTTGAGTAAACTACGCAAAACCTGTACTACTGGCTCATAAGAAAACATTGTTGAATCAACAACTGAAACTAGCCGCTTGCACGCTCGGCTCAGGCGGACCGTGACACTTTTTCAAGCGTGCAGCCGGCATCTTTATAAGATGTTATCACTTCAAAAACTGCTGTTGACCCTTACCGATTACGAAATCAAAATTGTAATTATGATACTACAAAGAAACTTATAAAACTACATATCAGGATATTATCCACGAGTAACGTATAAAACCTCATTTCTAAGCCATGCGGTCAACAAAAAAAAAGCAGGAAAACCCACCACTGGCCGAAAACAAAAATATTCATAAAACACTCATAACAAAGAGTCTATAAAGAGTTTATGGCCCGCCACAATTTGCCCTATAAGGTGCAAGCTATAACTCCACACCTTGTTTAAATAAGCTGCCCAAATGACGCAAAAAAAGCTTTGTTCTATTAAAAAAAGTTCTGCTGCTCTGTACTTACCGAATACCGCATCAAAATCGGACCTTTCAGGCTTTAAGTTAGAAAGTATTATGTTGATGCTGCAAACAAACTTACACAAACACGGATCATATCCACAAGACACAAACCTCCACGTGAAACGTATAAAACCTCATTTCTAAGCCATGCGGTCAACAAAAAAAAAAAAAAACACCACTGGCCGAAAACAAAAATATTCATAAAACACTCACAGTAAAGAGTCTTTAAAAAGAGTTTTAAGGCCGTCACAATTTTTCAAGTTGCCCTATAAGGTGCAAGCTGTAACTCCACCCCTTGCTTAAATAATCTGCCCCCAGATGGCGCGGGAATTTCCTTGTTTTATTAAAAAAAAGTCCTGTTGACCTACGGAAAGTTTAGGACGTTTTAGTGGCACTGTTCTAAACGAGCAGGATTTAATGGTAATGAAATACAAATGGCTGGGCGAGGCGACTTTTTAACGCCTAGAATCATAAGAGTGAATACTATATTTTTAGAGAGGTTATAGCTTTTTAACCGACTTCCAAAAAGGAGGAGGTTCTATGTTCGTGAGTGTGTATTTTTTTGTGTATGTTCATCAATAATTTAGCCAATTGTGAACCGAATCGAAAAAATATTTTTTAGTGTGAAAGGTGGTGGTCCCATTAAAATTTTACAGAAATCGGCTGAGCCATTTTTGATAAATCAACAATAATGTAAACAATTTGAGCGAAATATTCGAATTTTGTACTCGATGGAAGGCGGTTTTGCCATTTTTTTGCGAAAAATAATTATTTATTACTTGCTCCTATTAGTAGAATATGTATCCTATTAGTAATAATGCGATAAAAAAGTATTGATTTTTTTTTCTGTCTATAAGACAACTTTTTTCACTCTGTAGTGTCTCGGCTCTTTAGCAATAGTAGGACTTTTTCGCAGAGTCCGCCTATATAGCAAGCTCAGGCCAAATGAAAAAAAAAGACAGAACGTCGTGAACAAACAAGTGAGGCCGGCATAAACTGTGCCTAGCCGTGTACACGTACAAAGAAACTAAGCCTAGGCTCGTCAGTCGAACTATGGCGGCGCAACACCGACGCACTCACACATGTATACAAAACCGGCCTCACTTGTCTGTTCACACCGTCCCGTCTTGATTTTTTTATTTGGTCTGAGATAGTATTGTAGGTGTTTACTATTTTATCAGTCATTCAGACACCAAGCTAGAAAGCGCGTACACTACCGTTTTCTGGATGGAAGGACAATGTTTCCACAGTAATTTCAAGGCAAACAGTCTATACTCAAGACATGTATTTGGATATACTTGTCATCATTTATTTATACACTTGTTCTATTAATCTTTGAAGTTAAAAACAACTTATTGTAAACTTAATTAATTAGGGCAGGCAAGCATTTATTTACACATTTAGCGTCATCTAACAAATTTCGTCAGTTAACATGCTTCTTTTGCTTCCTCCTCAATGTGAAAACGATATAAGTCTATGACAAACGCCTAGTTTTTTCCTCAGTCTTTAATTTCGCAGCCTGAAGAAAAATCTTACAGCCTAAGAAAAAGTGCCTAATGCGTTTTCATAAATATTACTTTACCAGGAGTCTGACGCCCCGGGGACGACACCAGACAGAATTACTTACTCTTTATGACAATATTAAACAAATGGCAGAAATATTACTTTATAGGTATAGTTAATATACAGATCTTAACACAGTAGAGAGCGCATGTTTTTGCCTGCCACGGCGCATTTATAAATGACGTAAAAATAAAATTAAAAGATATTGCAAAGTGGGCTCAGACTATGTACAGTAAGCCCAGAAGAAGATTTAAAATATGGTAAACAAATTCACAGAAAAAACAACGGTATTTAATTCTTAATTAAAATGGAATTTCGTATTTTCTAACATTATTTTTGTTTAAGGCCGCCATGACGCCGCACCGCCATATTTTAAAGCATGTCAAAAGACAAGAAGATCCGAAAATATGAAATTCCTTTAAATTGTGATTTTTTTGAAATATGCGTGCCAGCATGCTGGGCACGCTGCCGACTGGCAGTGGGCTTGAGCATTTTTTATTATCTTTAGACCTTCAAAGGTCTGAGGATGATCCAATGCTTTTTGTGTAATAGTAGTGTAGTTTTTTGTAGTTAATATAGGCACTTTTACCGGATTAAAAATTTTTTTTCGAAAGAATTTGATATGAAAATCATATTAAGCAAATAATTAAATACTGTACCAGATATTGGCGTAAGATCGATATATTTTTGCATTATGTCTTTTAACAAAAATGACTACCAATTTTTTTTAAAATTAAAGATAATAATAAATCCATTAATATATAATACCTGTGTACCTGTGTAAATTTCGTCGAGAAGTCAGCGGCCGGATAGACGAAAGCAGAATCGTCTATAAATTTGAAGCAGAGACTTTCGCTTCGGTAAAAAATACAATTTCGAGGAATACAGGTAAGCTGCAAGCTTGAATCTTTTATAAAACCTTTCTTTTAGCGTATGTACGTTGGAATGTGTATGAAAACACATAATTAGCCTTCTGAATAGCTGTCGAGGAGAGAGTGAAGTGGCCCAAATACGGGGAGATGGCTTTTTACATACTCGTGTGTACTTGTGAGCTCTTGGCGTGTAGTACCTTTGACTTAGCATGAGTAAAACATTCCAATAAATTTTATTTATTTCGTTGCTGTATTTATTAATATTCTACATCTAAAGTTTTTTTTTTTTATTTCGTATAGGTTTGCGTTACATACTGCCTGATATTTAGCAGATATGCGGTCTAGGGTGTAACACGCTTAGACTTACGTAGAAGATACCTATTTACTCGGATTTTAAGACCCAAGGCCGCGCCTCGCAAGTTGGCGGATGTGAAGTTAGCTACAAATTGCGCAATATCCAATCCTGACTGAAACTTACATAAAGCCGCACGTTGATTGGCTATTGCGTAGCTTGTAGCTAACTTCACATCCGCCAACTTGTCTGGCGTGGCCTATACCTACTTTAGCGGGAAAACAGACTCAGGCAAAGCGCTCCACATTCTGGCTGTTTATATGAACCGATTTCAAAAAGGAGGATCTCATTTTGATTGTATGCTTTTTAGGGTTCCGTACCCAAAGGGTAAAAACGGGACCCTAAAACTAAGACTCCGCTGTCCTTCCGTCTGTGCATCTGTCCGTCTGTATGTCTGTCACCAGGCTGTATCTCATGAACTGTGATAGCTAGAACGTTGAAATTTTCACATATGACGTATTTCTGTTGCCGCTATAACAACAAATACAAAACAAAAAAAATAAATATTTAAGGGGGGCTCAAATACAACAAACCTGAATTTTTAGCCGCTTTTTTTTCGATATTGATAACGATGACAGGTGGATGCTTGAAATATTCACAGGATATCTATTTAAATATTCACTTTAAAAATAATTGATTAAATTAAAATAAACATTTAACAAACCCATACAACAAACGTGTTTTTTTTCTCGAAAATAATAACGGCAACAGGAAGATGCTTGAAATATTCACAGAATATTAAGTTGTATATTCCTTTAAAAAATATTGTAATATAGGTTATATTAACATAAAATATATTTAGGAGAGCTCCATACGGTACGGAACCCTTGGTGCGCGAGCCCTACTCGCACTTGACCGATTTTTGTAATTGTTTTTCTACCCGTACACAAATTTTCAGGTTTAAGAAATAGTCGCATTATATATATTTCACATATATTTTTTCTACATTTTATATTTTTCATATTTTTTATACATTTTTTCAAAAATTCAAACGGGTATCCAAAATTACCTTTGAGCATATTTTGCTCGAAGGGGTATCCCCACCAAGATTAGATTTAGACCTGAAAAGAGAATATGCCGAGGCGCCAAGGGATTAAAATAAGACACTAGAGTCTGACTGAATCTCACTATATTCTATTAATTTAATACGAATAACAACAGCTTATATACTAAATTATATCTACACATAGTGATCTATCTATGTCACGTAAAACATCTAGATCACGAACTAGTTATACTTATCTAAAACATTCCATCGAGCTGCAACAGAGAACATCTCAAAAACAAACCGCCGTCCAACATTACACACTACTACATAAATTGAGTTCTCACATGTAGTCACTGTCATAGGACATTCACCGCTAAAATTGGGTACATCAGCCATGTGAGGACCCATCAGTAACCCTCATACGGAAAATGGTCGCCGTAGCCGAAATCTGCGTGGAAGCCGTCATCATCATCATCCCCACCAAATGCTAAGGAACCCAGCCCAGCTGACTGACTCCGGGGTATTATTGTACACCACCGTGATAACGTAATACCAAAACTTTAGCTTTACATGAGTACCTCCCGGACTAATACAACTTAACGATAAGAATAGTATTGTATTTCGCAATTAAAAAGTTAGTCGTATACAGGGTTATCTGCTTGCCCTGTACCAAGTCGAAAGGAGCTGATTAAGACCATTATTATGAAAGATATGGACAAAATGTATGTAACAGCTGATTTTTTACCGACTTCCTACAAGGAGGAGGTACTATGTTCGTCTGTATGTACTTTTTATTTTAATTATTTTTTGTGTGTATGTTCATCGATATTTTCGCCAATTATGAACCGATTTCAAAAAATATTTTTAGGGCGAAAGAGTATTTTCCGATGTGGTCCCATTTAAATTCTATTGAAATCTAAATTCTACTGAAATATATAAAGTTTATGATAAATCTACATAAAAGTACATGAATGTCACATCAATTCGTGCAAATTATTCGAATTCTGTACACGGTGGAAGTCGGTGTTGCGATTTTTTGCGAAAAATAATTATTTCCTCGAATTCCGGGTTATCCCCATAGTAACAGTTTTTCATAATGATGATCTGAATCATCTTCTTTCAGCTTAGTACACCAGTTCTGGATAACCCTGTATATTCAGTATTACAATCGCAAAATGGTGCTTAAATTTTCCTCAACATGTTACAATAACGTTCCTTTTAAGCGCTACAAAACTAGAAACCTCTACATCAACGTCAAAGGGACAATAAAAATAAAAGCTGCAATAAAAACAGTTTCCAGCGTTTTAATCTCTAAGATTAACGCTTAGTGTGCGGCGAACCTTCAATTATAGCGTTACAAGGTGAGGCAGAGGCCGACTCAGGACGGGGGCTTAAATTATTGACTGCCTTACTGTCCTAGTTAGAAACCTTGACTCCTGGGCTGGGTCAAAAGGTCAAAGGGTTCGATTCTCACCTAAAGCAAGTGTTTATGTAATGAACAAACATAGGTGTTTGCAATGTGTCTGGTTGTCAATATTCAAAGTAGTTTTCGAAGAAAAGTGACGGTTGAGCCGTGCGTGGGCCGTCTGTCACATCTCTCTTGTTAAAGTCTGCCAAAAATATTACTGGCAGGTGAAACAAAAAGAATATTACCTAGAAACCTAACAATTTAATCATGTAAAAAAAAATTTGTTTGTTAAGTCTGTTTACGGACGATAATTTTACCTGATAACGTCATAAGACAATAACATTATCGAATCAACTGATACAAGCTGAACGCTTAAGCCGATCGTGCCTCTCCATCTCTTGTTCCACGTTCTCGCTTGCATGCTCGGCTCATGGGGAACGTGACACTTTTTCGAGCGTGCAGCTGGAGTTCATCGATTTATAAGACGTTATGACGGTAATAAAATAAATGATCCCCTACAATGTCATCCTGAGTACGTCCCCAATTTAGAAACTCTTACGGAACTCAGTGTGCGTCAAGCCTTAGGCTCTTATCTTGTGAATATTTAAGGTAGTTTTCAGAGAAAAATGGCGGCAAAGTGACGTTAGGGCAGCACGTGGCCAATTTTGTCACATCTTTAGCGTTAGATTACACCAAAATTAATACTGGCATGTAAAACACAAATAATACTAGCTGGATAGCAATTTAACTAATTCAGAAATAAAATATATGATCCCCTACAATGTCATCCTGAGTACGTCCTTAATATAGAAGCTCTTACGGCGCTCAGTTTGCGGCGAGCCCTAGACTCTTATCTTGTGAATATTTAAGGTAGTTTTCAGAGAAAAATGGCGGCAAAGTGACGGTAGGGCCGCACGTGGGCTATTTTGTCACATCTTTAGCGTCGTTAATTATTCTGTACCTAGATATTACTTGAGTGGGCGGCGGGAAATCTCGTAGGTGGGCTTTACACCTTACCTATGTGTTATATTAAGGGGACGAGATGGGCAAACGACATGATTTCCCACTCATTTTTTGATCGTTCTTCAAGATCAGGGAGGTTTAAAATGAGTAAATCTTGGTTAATCATATCTTCAGTAAGCGGATAAAATCCAAAATACTTATTATTAATATTTGGAACTACTTTAAAATATTATTGAAAAGTATCACTACAGCATTTTTGTAATTATTTTTTATCCTTATTTTCATGGATCGGAGAGGTTCATTTTGAATGAAACTTGAAATAAGTGGTTTGAGATATTAGAACCTTTTTCCTGGTGGATACATTTGTTTCTAAATGTTATAGTTTAATAAAGTTTATAGATAAATAATGATAACGCCTGCTGAAAACTATTCATTCAGAAATACCGTTGCTCGCATATTATAATAAGGCGTTAGCAGATAGACAGCGTTGTCAATGAGACGTTGCCACTTCGCCACGGCGGCCATCCGTGGCGAAGTGGCAACGTCTCCTTGACACCGCACAATTTCTATCTCGACATGATTCTTGTAGCTTGCCGCTCGCTCGAGGCAGTAGTCTTGGACCTACCGATATTTCGGTAGTTTTACCGATTTGGCATCTGTCCTACAGTCCTACTGAAATGAATCAATTTTTTTAAGATTTCTGAGCATGCTAATTTTTCTAACTTTTCCACCAAATTTCTAGGTTTCAACAAAGAAAAGTTGTATTTTGGGACAAATTTTCCCGATTTTCTACCATATTCCAAGTTTTCAGCGAATCGAGACTTTAACAAAGTTATGATTGTGGGTTACTAGTATTTATAGTACCTACAGGTATTATTATTATGTACTTACCAATAACCAGCTAAAATAAAAAATATTTCCTAATGTCTACGGGTAAGTCATTGTTTTCAAAAAAGCTACAAACTGATAGTTAGCCTTATTTTAATATAACAAAATATAAATAAGTATCTGATTCGACCCTTAGTTCAAGACTTCAATCTTTTAAAAAAGCAGTTTTTTTTCGCAAGGTATCACCAGAATGTTCTATAGTAATGAAATGTTCAGTCCAAAACCTTTACATTTTAAGTGTTTCACTTTACAAACAAAATCTCGGATGTTATTTATTTAAAAAAATATCTTATATCCACAAATGTTTTATTTTACAAACCATTATTTTATAACCAATTATAAATCAAACATTTCACTTAGACAATATCTCGAATGATATTTTGTTTTTTATTTGTATATTTTTCATGTCAGAACATCAGATGTTAAACATACGAAAACCATATTTTTGCATGGTTTCGTTTAAAAAATGAACTAATAGTAAATATAGACTACCGAATATGGGCCGATTTGGTTCTGGCACTCGCCGGTCGCTGCCGTGGCACGTTAATTGTTCTACCAAATAAAACCATGTCTTACAAAAATTTGCTTACCACGAGAATATTTTGGTTTATTTTTTTCGAAAAAAGCCACAGCAGCGACATATTTTTAAACATATTATATGTTAGGTAAGTATTTTAAATCTAAATGGAATTGTCTGTCAAACGACACTTTATAAAATAAAATGTGTCAAGTGTTGGTTTATTATCAAACATTTATTAGTTAGCAAAAAAAACAAAATAATTGTTTGTAAAATGATACGTTATAAAATGTAACTTTTTCAAGTAATTATTTTGAGATATAACAAAGTTTTTAATTTTTTTTTTATTATCATTTAACTACTCATGGGTTTGTCAAACGTTGGTTATCACATGCCAGTTTATATAAAAAAGTTTGTTAAATGACCGCATACCAATTTTGTCGTATGTGACAGACATTGCGGTTTTTTTTGTTCCACTCACTCTCGCGTATGTTGTATAACCAGATATGAATAAGACAGCTGTAACGTAGTTTTTATTTGAGTAAAATTTAGCAACACTTCTTTAGAAGCTAAGACAATCTGTCTGTGACGTCATGTCAACGTAGTCAGAGCGCTGCCTACTTGATTCAAGACGAATCGAACAGATGGCGTGCATGGTAAAGTAACTATAGTAACTATTATTTATTTTGTGCCAAAATCGTCGAGAATGTTTGTGGGGGACCTGCGCCTTAAATTTGTACCCTGCGTGTCGTTCTAAAATTTTAATATTTGAAGTGACTCATAAAAAGACGCTCTCTATTTATATTAAATATCTACGTTTTATTAGGTGTTTGTCAGCGATCACCGAAATTAAGCAAAGTTCCGCACGGTCAGTATTTGGATGGGTGACCACGGGTGGCATTTTCCAACTGAGCGCTACCGTGGTTCTGATGACACTTCTTGATTTAAAGTTTCTATTATGTCGCCATTTGTTTCGGCTGTTGATAAATCTAGGTATCCTAGACTCCTTATATGTTGTTCGGAGTCCTCAGAATGTAAGATTACATTTAGGATCGAGTCATTAGAATTCCCTTTCGTAAATAGTCTTTTCGGTCGCATAGTAATATTATTTGTATAGCTGACGTTCATAATTGATTGACGTCATATGTGGTCAAAAATAATTGATGTGGCCGAGGTTCGATCCGGGATTCGTCAGATTCGCAGCCGCTTGTGTTACGGCTTACGGCGGCGCCACTGGGCTGTATGACGAGGGCGTCGAAATAGTTGAGAATGGCCTCAAGTGAAAACAGCGCTATCTCTCTGGTTAGTGATAAAATATATCTGTGGTTCCTAAAAAGAAGGATATCGGCAGCTCATACATACGAATACCTGTAGTACACGAATAAACTCATTTTCTCCCAAGTTTATTTCTAAAAATGTTATGTTCGTCAGAGTAATTTATGACGCTTCTAAAACTGTTCTGATATCTACAAGTTCGTTTTTAATGAAGTTTTAAAATGTTTGGCCACACAAGCATTGGTAGGGGATTTAGATAGTAAAAACAATAAAAAATCGTTGTAATTTTTCTGGTGGTCTAATTATAATTTTATTTAGTGATATGAAAACAGCAAAAAATCACTATGTTTTTGAAGCACATATACCTATAATTATTAGAAAAGAGGTTTGTTCCATGTATTCAAAAAAAAAAACTGTTTTGACAGGTCGAGTCACTGCATTCTTCTTTCCATTTCAGGTTATTTTCACACCAATTTCTTCTTGTAGATAAAAAAGATACATATTAATATAATAAAACCTTCATAGTTTCGAAGGCGCCATCTTGCTCACACTCCGCGGGACTTCGATTAAGAGTCCAGAAGCCGAGTCGTTATTTTCACTTTCCCCTTTATAGCCACGATAAATAACATTAGGTTTATGATGCGTATAAAAAAAATACTAAAATATACCGCGCACACGGCACGGGGCTGAATTTTTAATTTAGCCGCGTTACCAAAGAGTGTTTCGATGTATGATTGTGCCGTACATCATGCTTTTGAAGTTATTATTTTGTAATGTTTCTTTTATGACGGGAAATTACTTTTCTGGTCGTGCGGGACTTCTTTTTTTAGCAGAGTTATAAAAAAGTGGAGGGAAAATGACTGGAAAAGTTACTAGCGTATAGGGTGTGAGAAAAAAAATGTGCTATACATACTTAGGTAGCCATTTATACGTTGTTATGATTTCATCATATTTAGACTCTAGATAATAGTAAAAACCTGCAAAATACTGATAGAAGTGATAGAAAATAGATAATAGTTCTTTTGATTTACACTTATTTTTTTTTAGGTTTTTTTTTAATTTGTTGAGGTTTGTACATATAGCATAGTAGTTGTAATATATAGGTAGTCATAGAATAATAACGCCGAGAAACCGAGAACAAGCACGCTAAGTGAAGCAAGAAATAACAGGCTCGAAAAGCTTGGTACGCGAACGGCGCGCGGCAGTACTCACAGTCGTACCGTGATAAAAACAGCTCCCGTAATTTATATTTTAAAATGACGGTTTGTGTGGTAAACGGGTGCCACAATGAATCGGCAAAACCAAACAAACAATGCAACATCACATTCCACATGTAAGTATTACAAATTATCTAATAATTTGATGTAAAACGCCTTCCAATGTAAATATAAATTCACAAAATTTCGACAGACGCCATAAGGACTAAAAGTTGCAAGTAAAGGGTAAATTTTTCCTCCACATTTTGATATTGAAATTAGTAATGAAATATACTTCCATTGCCTTGACACGGGATTATCAGTACATATTATTATGTTTTCATACACCCTACTTGATAAGTACCAAAGCGAGACATTATCATCATAATTAATTAGATGGTTATGACCTTAGGTTATGACAGAGCGACAGTGTCTTGATTTGGAACGTCATAATACGTCGCTTCTTTACATGGAACAGATGCGGTTATCGTAAAGAGATATCGTACTATAATCAAGTAGGCCATTATAGTCCAGGAGGCAAGCGACAAAAATGACGACTAACCCATCTGAAAAGTCAGGCTACAAGTTTCGGGTGATTGGCTGCATTTATTTTTTTATCCAGTGGGATGTGGAAGTATAAATGACTGATCTTGACTCCAAAATTTCATCGAAGCGACCATTATTTAAGAAGCAGTTACAGTTTCAAGGTTATTGAAATATTGGTCTTAGTGGGGTATCCGTCCATTTCACATATTTATTTTTCATTAGTGGAGCGATGTTAAAAAAATATTAAAATAAGCTAATAACATAATGCGTTTTAATTTGGTAATATTTTCCTCATTCTATAGGTTATAGGCCGAGTCATATAAGTCGGCGGATGTGAAATAAGTTTACAAGCTGTGCAATATCCAATCAATACGCAGCTTTATGTGAGCCTCAGTCAGGATTGGATAATATTGCGTAGCTTGTAGCTAACTTCACATCCGCTGACTTGTAGGATTCGGCCTATACTTCATTTTTATTAGTTCATAGGGTTATCAACTAACTCTGTACTAAGCCGAAAGGATTCAGTCTATTTTTTTGTATAACATTTATGGTACATTTTGTTCAAAATGATGACCTCACCTCTTTTCGGCTTAGTACACAACAACTTTTTTTTTTAATTAAACTGGGTATTACATGAAAGGGCTTTTCGTGTGGAAAACAGTTCGTAGTAACAAAGTAAAACTAAAAACACAATAATTAAATTGGTCAAAATTTTATTCTAACTAAACGGTTTTATGTACTAAAAGATAAAAAATAATAACTCAACAATAAAATCGTGAGGTCTTCGCCTGAAAGATTTCATTATGTATGATGCGCCCCACGATTTTATTTTAGAATTATTATTTTTTATCTTTTAGTACTTAAAACCGTTTAGTTAAAAAAATATCCATTTCACAAACTGTGTTCCACACGAAAAGCCCTCATATAATACCCATACTAATGGAATTTAAAAAAAAAAAGTTATTAACAGAAATGTTTGGAGCCAGACTTAAAGGCACAAGTATAAGTTATGCAAAATCTGTACTAAAGGCTCTGATCAAATTTCCCAACTTTTTGGGGTAATCTGATTCTGATAGTAACATTACTTGTTTCGTAGTGTGCGTGTTGCCGCGCGTAAATACGTATGACTCGCGCATACATCAATCGTGTTGATGCTTCACTCTCGAGATTTTTTTGACATGAAATTATCATTCTCGGCGTTATTATTCTATGTAGGTAGTTAAGTTTATGAAATGTTTTATAAGTTTTGTCTGAAATAAACTTTTATATTAAATTTGATTTACTTAAGCATCTCATCAAAAATTCAACAGTAGTTTTTGGCGCGAAATGTTGTCTGACTATTAACGCCTAGGCCGTGCGTAGTAGTCAGGCAAAAAAAACGTATACGCAAATAGAGACAGAAGATATTAGTTTCGTCCTGTTCACACTTTAATACTTGCACATCTCGCCCTCTCTTACTTGTGTACTTAGTTATTATTATTTAGCGCCATGTCTAGTTAATACTTTGACTTTGATATGTATAAAAAGGAGGTATGCTATTTCACGGTAGCGCTTATAGCTTGCTTATAGTGTAGTTTGACAAGGTGTTTGCTAGCGATCATCGAAGTTAAGCAACGTGTAGTAAATTATTTAATGAATGTTTAATTATTTTCTTTGACATCGAATTAAATTTTTATTCGTTTTTTTTTTTTTATTGAAATGTAATAGTTTTAATAAGATTAATTATCTTGAAATCTATTAAGTGATTAATTATTTGTATTGATTAAGAGTATTTGACCTGTAACTAATTGTTACCAATAAATGAGTATGAGTATGTAGCACGGTCAGTCTTCGGATGGGTGACCGCGGGTGGCATTTACAACTGAGCGCTACCGTGGATCGGAAGACACGTTAAATTGTAGGCTCCGGTTGTTTTAACCGTTTAGCTATGTCAGAGGTTTTTATGCGGCTTTTAACTCTGACACCAGGGCTAGCCACCCGACCTATACGAACTTACTTATTGTACTTAATGTCACAGTGAGTAGCTTGAATAGGGTCCTTTAGTAATGTTAGGTTTGAACAGTGACAACAACGCGCGAGCCGAGCGAGCGAAGCGAGCGTGCCGCGGCAGCGGCCGGCGAAGCGCCAGAGACAATCTGTCCTTATTACGAGTTTGTTTTATTACATTATCCAAGTCTTCGAAGATATTATATAAAATAGCTAGTTAATGTAATTAATTTTGTGTCAATTATCACTTTATCTAAATTGAGTAGATATTATACATAATGACCAGTCATTATGTATAATATCCAGATTTATTACTTTGGCTGTAACATATATACGTCCCGATAATTCGATATGACGTCACGAAGTCAGGTGCACAGAATTTGTGACCGGGTTGTAAATAAAAATGTCGTTACTTAAATTTATTATTCGGGTTGAAAATTCTGACACCACGCTGTTGCAAATTGCAAACACTTGCAATGAATGTACCTATGTACTCGTAAGTATGTAAGTTCGGGTGGAATCTTGCAAATTAGATTTAACCAACTTCCCGGTTTCCGATTGAGCTGAAATTTTGCACGCATATGTATATCGCGTGACAATGAATAATATAGTACCATGGAGCTGATCTGATGATGGAGTCGAAAGGTGGCCATAGGAACTCCTGTACTAAACAAGATAGACTCGCCGTGGTTGGGCTCGTTTTACTTGTCTTGGCTAGCACTCTGCTGCTACATTATATGCAGGATCTCAAAAGCTTGTACATAATAGTACATTATGGTTCAAGTGTGTAATGATGGTGATTACCGCTGAGGCGTTATTGAGGCCCGACCCGCAGGCGAGGGTCTTAAGAGAGCCGAGGACGGTAATCATCAATACACACGTGTAGCATACGACGTTTTTCAACACACTTGTGAATAAAATAATACTAAAAAAATATTTTCAACAGTGAAAACGAGTTGTGAAAAATGTCATACCTCAGTAAAGCAGTGGAGACTTTACTACAGGCCTCTATGGAGTTTTGATAACAAAATGGAACAACATGATGCGTCACATTATATCATTTGCCTACACTCATGCATGTAGGTAAATAAGCTCATAATCAACGAAATATCACAATTTTTCATTAATTATCACTGAGAAAACACAAACATAACAAAATAATACAAAGAGGCAACATATGATTTTTCCGCGTTCCCGCCAAAACTCGCGGGAAAAATTAAACAGTTTTCCTATGCGCGCGCAATAGCAATCGGCCATAGACTAAAAGAATGAGGTTTTATAGGTACATTAATATATTTGTACCACAGACTGTGATTTGTAATTACTATTAAACACACAGAGATACCAGAGGGATAATGTGGTCGATCGAGAAAAGAAAGAAAGAGACATGAAAAATATCTCGATTCAGCGGCTAGTTACCGTGATTTTCTCTCAGTCGTGTCAAATTCCAATTCATATTTGACAGCCATGGGCCAGATTCTCCATACATTTTTGTGGTTGAGAATTATTGCCTCAAGCTACAACAGCGCTAGAGTCTGGCCAACGAAAGCTGTCCAAGAAAAAAGGCGGGAATTTTAAAAAATCAAGAGCTGTTAGCTTGTTTTCTAATACCGCTCAGCACGTAGTTTATAGAACTACGTGCATGCTAAATTTCATGGAGATCAGCTGAGCGGTACTAGAAAACAAGCTAACAGCTCTTGATTTTTTAAAATTCCCGCCTTTTTTCTTGAACAGCTTTTATTGGCCAGACTCTATCTCTCTAGTTGTAATAGCTCTGTGATTGAACACGATCTTTTTTGTATCGAAACTTTTTTAAGAACAAAGCAACTCAACCACAAAAATAAAATAAAAAACTCTAAAACTCACTGCTGAATAATGGTAATGAAAAAGTCACAGTTTGATTACAGGTCTCATTATGTGCCTAATTGCGGTGAAATTAGAGCCACTTTATGAGCAAGTGTGTTGAAAAAAAAGTTAAATTTTCATAATGATTTACGTTGATCGACGTCAGTTAGCATCATAGTACTTTTTAACTTTCTAAAATATATAAAGACGTTATTTTGTAGTCGTAAATATTGTTCACATTTGGGTACTTCTTCGTAGACAAAATTTTGGACTTCTATGGGTTTATTTCTGAAACCGACTAACAAAACGGCGTGTATTTTTTTTTCTATACAGTTTAGCTTTAACTCTAACTGGGACAAGTACTGTTTTTCAAATAATTGCAGTCTAATTATAAATTAAAAATATTTGAAGTTTGTTCTTCTGATTCATATGCCGCGTCCGCTTGCCATTTTTCGAAAGAAAATGATCGATATCGCATTTTTCCTTTGGTAAATCATTATGAATTATGATTATATCAAAAGGAATTTGTAGTGTAATGAAATACGGACTATCGCAGAATGAGAGTTTATTATACGAAACCTTAATAGTACATACATACAATGATGGAGGTAGTTTTGTATTTGATCTACCCCCGTAATACCGTAATATTACAAACACTACATAATTCCTCCTTCTATCTTAAACAATAAAAATATTCAAAACTACTAACCAATTTGATGATAGGTATAAAGTTGGTAACCATTAATAAACAAAACAACAACAAAAAAATAGAAACTGAAAGAAGGCGAGACTCGATAGCTGAGGGTGCTTTTGTAAAATTAAAACCGCCCCCCGACCGCCTAAGCAATAGCAATCGTAATAGCAATCGTTTATGACTTCATTTTAGACATTTGGCACCGCCTATGTGACGTTAGCCATCAAAATTGTTCATTCAACGATTGCTTTCGCAATCCGCGCAAAGCAATTGATGGCTAACGTCACATAGGCGGTGCCAAATGTCTAAAATGAAGTCATAAACGATTGCTATTACGATTGCTATTGCTTAGGCGGTCGGGGGGCTGATAACACCTTAATTAAAACTTATAACTAATTTCACGGCGGGCTCGGCGTTGACGCATATCGACCTTGACCGTGGGGTCCGGCGTGGCCGGGACCGGCGAGACAGCTGATCGCGCGCTCGCACAACCGCTCCACTCATAACTACCACCTACCGCTCGCTTATCTTCGCTTATAGTTCCGCTTTCACCACCTGATGAACGAGGCGACTGCACTAATGGTGTTGACCTTCCATCATTTGTGCTTTTGTCTAAATTATCATCATTTGGTGGTGCTTGTGCTACACATGCTAAAGAATGCCGTGTTTTACGTGAATTCTTGTGTAATAATTGATCTACGTGCTTCCTAACCACTTTATTATTGTCCGTTTTAACTACGAATGAAACGGGACCTGTCTGACCCATAACTGTCCCTTCTTTCCACTTGAGATTTTTATCAGTGTAATTACGCACGAGCACCGCGTCCCCGGGCGTGATATCGCGAACCACCCCTCCGCGGCGCTCCTCCTGCGCACTCTGCTTCTCGCGTACTACCTCGCCTGTACTGGGTCGTAGCAGGTCTAGTCTACCTCGTAAACGACGTCCTAATAGTGCCATTGCTGGCTCCTTCTGCGTTGTGCAATGTTCTGTATTTCTGTATGTAAACAAGAATTTGCACAAGGCAGTGTCATAATCCTCATTTTCTAATGTGGCTTTCTTAAGCACCCGTTTCACAGACCGTACTGCATTTTCTGCTGCACCATTACTGGATGGGTGAAATGGGGCAACCAAAATGCGCTTTATTCCATTTTTTTTAAGGTAGTATAGGTACTGCTGAGAGCTAAAAGGAGGCCCATTGTCACTTACGATACATTTTGGTAGTCCAAAACGAGAAAATAACTTTCTGAAGGCCGCTATTACTGCCACTGCAGAAGTTGTTGGGACGCGTTCTACTTCTAACCATTTACTGTGCGCATCTAGTATCACTAAGTAATATTTGTTTTTGTACGGGCCTAAAAAATCAACATTGAGACGTGTCCAAGGTTCCGAAGGCCACGGCCAAGAATGCAGAGGCGCAGGGGGAGGCTGGTCTCGCTGCGACGAACACGCACTACAATCGCGGCAAATCTTTTCAATATCGGCGTCTAAGCCCTCCCACCAAAGATAATTTCTAGAAACCTGTTTCATTTTCACGACGCCTAAATGCCCGCTATGTAACTCACGAAGCACTGTGGCCCTGAGGCTAGTCGGTATGACTACGCGATAACCCCACACTAAACAACCTTGTTCTATGAACATGTTGTCTTTTTTCTGGTAAAAAGCTCTGTCTCTTTCATCTCGAGAATTTTCCGGCCAACCAAATTTAATGTAACCTATAATCTTATTTAATTGTGGATCTTTTATGGTTTCGGCCTTTACTTCGTTAAATGTAACCGGCATTTTATCTTCTATAAAATTTAAATAACTTCCTTCTAACATTTCGCCATCATGCCCGTTTTTTACGGGCTGTTCTAGCGGCAAACGCGATAAAGCGTCCGCAAATGCATTCCGCGAAGACGGAATGAATTCAATATCGAAATTGTATGCGGCCAATCGTACTGCATATCTTTGCAAGCGACTTGCAGCCGTTTGCGGAATACCTTTATTTTTCCCAAAAATATAGCTCAACGCCCTATGATCACTGCGCAACAAAAAATGCCTCCCATATAAATACTGATGGTGTTTCGTTACTCCAAAAACGATCGCTAGTGCTTCCTTATCTATCTGAGAATAATTAAGCTCGTGCGGGTTGAGCGTGCGCGACGCGCAGCTGACTACGCGCTCACTGCCGTCAGGATAGCGGTGCCAGAGGACGCTGCCTAAACCGTACGCGGAGCTGTCTACCGAGAGGATCAGAGGAAGGCTCGGGTCGTAGTGCGCCAATACCGGACCGCTACTCAAAACATTTTTTATCTCATTAAAAGCTAATTCACAATGTTCGTTCCAATGCCAACGAGTATTTTTCTTGAGCAAATCATATAATGGTTTTAAAATATCACTAATGTTGGCACAAAACTTAGCATAAAAATTTACGAGCCCTAAAAAGCTTTTTAATTGAGAGACGTCTTTCGGCGTCGGTGCCGCTACTATAGCTTCGATTTTCTTATCATCAGCGTGCAAACCGTCCTTATCTATGCGATATCCTAAGTAGGTAACGCTTGGTTTAAAAAATTCACATTTGGAAAGGTTAACTTTTAAACCTGCCTCTCTCAATCGGCTCAAAACGGCTCGCAAGTTTTCAAGATTACTAGCCTTATCTATACCAGCGCAACAAATATCATCTTGAAACACCACCGTAAAAGGCAGCCCACTAAGTATTTCTTCGATCATTTTTTGAAAATTTTCAGGTATGCATTTAATACCGAAAGGTACGCGTTTGTAAACAAATGTTCCAACATGTGTGGTGATTGCCGTCATCGGTTGTGACTCATCAGTCAAAAGTACCTGCTGATAAGCATGGGATAAATCTAATTTCGAAAATAGTACCCCACCAGCGAGTGTAGCAAAAATTTCCTCTATACGCGGAAGTGGGTAATGAAAATCTTTCAACTTCGGGTTTATAGTTATTTTGTAATCGCCACATATGCGGATATCACCATTTTTTTTAACGACTACTACTATAGGTGTCCCGTAATCAGAGCGATCAACCTTATAAACCACCCCTTCTCGCTGCAGTCGGTCAAGCTCGGCCTCGACGGGCGCGCGCATGGCCAACGGCAGCGGCCGCGCTTTCACAAACACTGGCGACTCGTCAGCCAACTGCAATTGCATACGAGTCGTACACGTCCCTAGCCCATCAGCAAATACTTCAGGATATTCTTTACGTAACATCTCGACAGATCCATCACAAATATCCGTTAAACTATAACAATTATTGACACTGACGCCTAGCATTCTTATCCACATTCTGCCCATCAAAGGGGGGCCTCCGTTTTCTATGACAAATAGTTGCAATATTTTTGAATGTGACAAGTATGTGACTTTGACTTCAACATAACCTATAGGCTTAATAACATCGCCGGTATAGGACCTCAATGTCAATGCTTTCTTTTGTAAAGGTAAATTATGAAACAATTTATCATAATACGCTTTAGAAATAGCAGAAAATTTGCAACCGGTGTCCACTTCAAACCGTAAATAATGATTTTCAACTTTCACAGTTATATAATACGGGTCATCTTCATTTTCACACGATAAATTGTAAAAGTGCATACCATCATCGTCGGAGTCTGAGTCAACTAAAAAAAACTGACCTTTAGCCGTCTTCGATGAGCCCGCTCCGCGCCCTTCGTACTTACTGCACATCACCCTTAAGTGACCTCTGTCACCGCACCGATCACAAATGAAAAACTTGTACCGGCACTTGGCCGATACGTGCCCGTCTCTGCCGCACCGTGGACACGGGCGGCGCGTCGCGGCCGGCGCCCCCTGCGCTGCCGCCGACGCCGCTGGCTGAGCGCGGCGCGGCCCGCGCGCCGCCGCCGAGCCCAGGCGATGCAGGCCCTCCGCGGCGGGCGCGCCGCCTCCGGCGCCCGCGCTGCCGCTCGCCGCCGCCGCCGCCGCGTGCCTGTCGGCCGCCTCCAGCGCCAGCGCGAGCTCGACAGCTCTCTTGTAATCCAATTCACGTTCAGCAAACAGCCTGGATCTCATATCCTCTTGATGGAGCCCTGACACGAATTGGTCCCTCAAATTGACCTCAAGCGACGCTCCAAAATTGCAAGTTTTCGCTAAGTGTTTTAAACTTTGAAGGTATTCGTTAATGGCTTCTCCATCAGCTTGCTTTCTTTGCCGAAATACATGACGTTCTGCGATCTCCGACCTTTGTGGTTCTAGATGTTGCTTCACTATTGCCTCGAGCTCATCGAATGTTTTCGATTCCGGTAATGCAGGTGCACACAAATCGCACATAAGCTCGTAACACGAAGTTCCAACATGCGTGATCAGCGTGGCCACGTGCAAATTCTCCGCGATGGCGTTTAAAGCAATAAATTGCTTTATCCGCCTGCAATAGGCATCCCAATTATGGGACCCGATCTCAAACACTTCAATTTTGCCTATAGGCATTGTCACAATAAATTCACTATAACTTCCTTGTACTACCACGTAAGTTCGAAAATAATAACTGCGCCAAGTGTAGTGTAATGAAATACGGACTATCGCAGAATGAGAGTTTATTATACGAAACCTTAATAGTACATACATACAATGATGGAGGTAGTTTTGTATTTGATCTACCCCCGTAATACCGTAATATTACAAACACTACAGAATTGAATTGTTCTTTTACAAAAAAAATGTGTATCTGTTATAACTACCTTAGTATGTTTATAAATAGCGAAATAAGAAGTGTCCGGCACATAATACTGATTAATGTGGCGTATGTTGCCCTTGACCGTGCTTGATCGGGTGATGATGATGAGAGTCTGACTTCCCGCGCGGGGGGAAGCCAGTCGTGCAACAGAGGAGCTAGAAGGTGGATATGCGGCTGGTTCGCTTGGATCCCGGAGTTACAACGATAAATATCTGATTCATCTGTGCTTAGTTCAGGTGGCATTATGATTACAATGCCTACTTTATAAAATTTAGTTTATTGTTTTACAACTTCAATCCGTATTTCCTGTAATGCTTTTGGGTTTTAGATTCAAGTAGAAAAATGACAACACTGAAGTCAGTATGTATGATGAGTTATGCATGTATGATGGCAAAATCCTGAATCATCTGTGCCTGATTCATATGGTCAAAACACCATATAAATCAAAAAATTCATACTGGAAAAGCTTCGGATACAGCCAAACAAGACCTCGATGATGACAACTTTTGAATTGAGACTTCGTCAATCGATGAATAAATTATTACTCCAAACTCACCAGAAATGTCCTATCGACCCTTCATCAGAAAACCGTGGATGATTGCTCAGATTCTGACGATGAGGGTATTTTTGTGTTTAAAAAGCTTCAATTAAATAAACCTACAAAAGAGTCTCACGCCACTAGTGAAGATATGATTACATCTTCTTTTAAACAATCAAGATCTCGTCAACAAGAAAAAATGTTTTGAGGATGACATTGAAAGTCGGTACCTAGCTCGGGCCCTTGCAAAAAGCTAAATAAATTTTTCTTGTAGTACTTAACTGTGACTTCATTATTTATAGTTAACGGTTCTAAGAAAAATACTTATGTTTCTTTGATAGTTACCAAGAAAGATTACTGTCAGAAATTCCATTTAGTTAATATAGTGTAATAAATACACTTATTATGATTTTTTTATTATGGAAGGTTATATGCAAGCTTCCTATGTCATATTAAGTATAATAAAAAGGATTCATGAATTGTATACATGGAAAAAAATAAACAGAGAATATAATATATTGTATCGATTACTATACCAACTTTCAAGGACAATACCTTACCTATTATCAGAGTTACAAATATTAGCAATAGTTAATGTAAGTATGTTATTTTAAAATGTTTTCGTTTTCCAAGTTAATATAAGAATTATAATTTAATACTGTTTTAGATTTCAAAATTATATTACATTAAATATTGTTAATTCATCAATTTTTTTCCGTGTTATGATTGTTGTTTTCATATATACAAATGTTTTTCCATAATACACAGCCAAATTACATAGTTTTTCAGTTTTAGTTCTGATTAATCTGTAATCAATTCTGATTCATCTGGGCACAAAATATTTGAACGTAGATATCTTGAAAACCACTTTATAAAAACAAGTCCCTCATTGAAATATATGTATGTTCTTTAGTTACCTTTTTTACATATGAGCATGTGTGACAGAGCTGAAAGTGAAACAAAATTTTGACCAGATGAATCAGTCAAAGAATGAAATTTCGAAGAAGTACCCATTTCCCGCCTTATTGCGTATAGAAAAGGCTCCCCAAGTGCCTATAAAATTAACCATCTGTGGCGAAACTAATCACTGGTAACATAGATACAACCTCCTTAGTAACGAACGACAAAAAGCCGGCAGAAAAAAAAGTTTTAAAAAGTTTTCATCTTTTCCGAGAAAACAAAACGTTCCAAACTCAAAAATCCTTAATACTTTTTTAATTGGCAGCGATTTCACGCATCTGGGCTTAGAGCTTCACCTACTTTTTGAACTCTTCCAACTTAATTATGAAAGACAATTAGGAATCTTGTGCAAATATACCTGTAACGAAACGCATACGATTTTCAACTTTATGTCCTAAATAATTAAGACTAGATAAAGCGTACAGATTGTTGTGAAAGCACGTAATCATCGTATTAAGAAATTTCAACCATAATAGCTTTTGCTTTTAAGAAATTATTTCCTATGATTTTAGGAGTAATTGAGGGAGTAAAATAAAGATGTCTGGAGTTTTCGGAATGCAGACGCGATATTTTTGATAATAAATTAAGGAGTTACTAGCGGCCCGTCCCGACTTCGTTCGGACAGAACAAAATCTTTGAAATTATGAGTATTTTGCAAGGTTTTATTTAGTTTCACCTGTCCCGTTGTCTGTCTGTAATCAAATCTTGCAAGTTAAAGATCCTTTTCCCGGTTACGGATTGAGCTGAAATTTTGCACACATGTGTAAATCGCGTGACAATGCAATATTATGATGACAAGGTGCTGATCTGATGATGGAGCTGGAAAGTGGCCAAAGGAACTTAGCGATGAAACGACACAACTTCATCGAGTTCGGGTTCATTAGAATGGTCTTGGCGAGTAGTTTGTCTTTCAATGGTAACCAGGGTCTGATGATGGAGATGTAAGGTGGTCATAGGAACTCTGTAATTAAAGGACGCAACCCTATCGAGTTTCGGCTCGTTTGATTCGTCTTGACGAGTACTTGTGCAGTTAAAGCTTGTTTAAAAAAAAATTTTTTTTTCAATACGAGTATTATTATACTTACTAGTTTTCGCTATAACAAGCATGCTTTATACATATTAACCGTATTTTTGAATCACTCTTACTACTGATAGAAAGAAGATATTGTTTTATATTAGTAGACTTTTGTCCGCGGGTTCGCCCGCTTGATATTTTGATTTATATGCTGTCCCATAGGAACCTAGAATTTATTTTTCCTGATATCAAATGGCCTGTAACGCTATGTCTCTCTCCAATCTTTAAGCTATAAAAATCAAAACTATTCGTTACTTTGTTGTTGCGTGAAAGAGTAACAAACCAAAAAAACACACTTTCGGATTTTTAATATTATGTAAGGAAGTCATTGTAGAGAGGAGATATTATTAAAATTAAATTCGCTTCTGGGTCTTCGCCGTCTTGACATCTTCACATTCAATCTAGTATTTTAGAATAAGTAGGTACTTCTTATGTTGACTAGGTATACGGACTGTACCTACACCTAAACTTTGAACTTTATATATGTATTTATCGGCGCGTCCGCCAGACTGGTCCGATAATCTTCTTCATCCATTGAGGGATCGTTATAAATAAATAGGCAGCGAGTTATCAGAATTAATTGTATTCTCCTTGGATAATTTAAGTAATTACAGTCACACGTTTTATATCTCAATTATTTCAACCTCAAATATATTCCCGCCGTTTTCTACATTTTTTCTCCAATATTAAAACAAATGACAATCATATTCCATCTGAACTGTCAACCGACCATGAATATTGCTATGGCGCCTTTTTACAGCGACGTGCAGTACGCGAGCAAAGAGTTCCGTCGGCCGCCGAGAGCAACCTCTTTATAATCAATCTTTGCATGGAGTTCCGCTCGCCCATTGCACGTGCTGTTTACAATGCTCCGGCGCCGTCATATTTATATGTTTTTTTTTTTGAGTTTATATAATATCACTAATTTCAGATATTCGATAATCAGTATTTCTTTATAAAATTTAGGACTACTCCAGAATGTCACCACTAGACAACTTTTTGTATGGTACCCACAACACGGGCCTCGAGCCTAGTGTGGGACCAAAGGATACTTCGCTTGTGAATCCTGAATCTAATTATCTTGTCAAATTTCAACTGTTATTCATGTATTCGTGTATTTCAATTTTAGTAAATAAATAAATATCTTATCTTATCTTATATCTATAGGTACAGGGTCTGATATCTGCTTACCGTACCTAAACCAGGCCGAAGTGATTCAATATAATAGTGGGCATGAATAACTCTAGAAAAATCAGATAGGTATTCCATACCAAAATTGCAACTCGGAATCGACAAAATGTTTGTTTTTTTTTAAATTTCTGGGTTGCCCCATAGCAAAAGTGGTTCATAGTGATGGTGTAAATAACCTCTTTTCGGCTATACACCAGTTCTGGATAACCCTGTATTCGTGTATAACTTTCCGGCGACTTAAAAACTTTAATATCAGAGCTAGCTACACTGCCTATAAATAGTAACTAATTAATTATGATCCCATCTATTTGAAAAGGACGACTACAAGTGCACCCAAAGGTAGTGTTTTTTTAAGAAACTTTTAGCGGGCAGTAATGAGTTTTTAATCTCCTTAAGTGCGCCGAAATTTGCCGCGCACTTTTTGAATTTGGAACCTGTTAGTTTCTAAAACTGTAACAATAAATTGTCATTATTGCGAAAATGTCTCATATTTAAATATAAGTTTTTAGTAGTTTTATTATTACTATTTAATTTCAATTTAGTTGTTGCTCTATGTTTTATTAAATTTTTGTATAGGTATACTACATTCTGGCAAATAAAGAAATTCTTTCTTTCTTTCTAAAAAAATAATTGCATTAAAATATGAGGCGCCTTTTATTTTCTCATAGAGGGGGGTGATAAAATGTAGAGTGTATCGCTCAGGCACAAAATATATTTTTGGCTCGGGCGACGTACGAGTTCTTTAAGCCCGATTACAGAGGCGCCAGCGTAAATTAAATAGCAACGTAAAAGGCGTTCTCTCTATCGAATGCCTAAAGTGAAAAAGAAACAGAACTATTCTATTTAGTTAATATAATTACGATGGCGCCTCTGTAATCGGGCTTTTTGAATCCCTCACTACGTTCAGGATTCTACTAAAGATTCTACTCTAGAATCCCTCACTTCGCTCTGGATTCAAAAAGTGCGCTCGCCGTAAAAATATTATTTTGCTCCCTTATGATACAATCTGCTATTTCTCCACAATAGGAAGACATCCTTATCAAGGAATGTTATCAACCGTGTTAATGAAGCCTCCCCTACCAACGGATCAAATAGCATCGAGGCCGCGGCAATCAAAGATAGTAATCAGTTCGCATAAATTTAACTTTGTTTGATACTGCCTCGGGCGTAACGTAACTATTCCTATATGTTAACGGACACACTTGCGCGACTAGGGAATGCAATCTCGTTCTCGCGAGATCTCGTTTTAGCGACATCTCGGCATTTTTTTAGCGAGATTGATTTCGGCCGAAAAATAGGCGAGATCTCGTGCGTTTACCGAGATTATATTTTTAACCATAATGAATATTGAAGATCTCGCCTGAGCCCCAATCTCGCGAGATTGCATTCCCTAACTGCGACCGAAGCGTCTCTTTATTCTCTTCAGGGGCTCTATTTTTTTGCTTTCAAACGGCTCGATCGTATACGAAACTTTGAGCTTTAATAGCTAGACAGTTGAAATTTTCACAGATGCTGTATTTCTGTTGCCGCTATAACAACAAATCCTGAAAACAAAATAAAATAAATATTTAAGGGGGGCTCCCATATAACAAACCTGAATTTTCAGCCATTGTTCGCTCGCTATTAAAAACGGTAACAGATACACGCTTAAAATATTCACAGAATATTTAATTGTCGGTTTACTTCAATAATTAATTATTAAATTAAAAAAATATTTAAGGGGGCTCCCATACAGTACGGAACCCTTCGTGCGCGAGCTAGTTTGACTCGCACTTGGCTGATAATTAACAATAACGTGAAACTCTACAGTCGCGTAGGTGTAGCACACACATTGAACTAAATTATAAATACGGAAGTTCACATCCAAATACTTAGGTATAATTAAGGATGAAATCAAAAACTTCACTGTAACATTATATTATCATCAGCAGAAATATTTTATGAAATCGTAACTCTGATGGATCTAAAATTAGTACATTAATTAACACAAGTTCTTATTTCAAGCTTTTAAGATACTTTCAAAGTTGTGTTGTGTATATGGTGTACCCACGTACCTACATATTTTAAGAATCCTTGCGAAAATTAGTAATTATTATAAATCCTAAAGTGCGTTCGTTGGGTTGCTTGTATCTACGAGTATATTTTTTAGTTTTTAGTTTAAGAAAAACTGATACATCCTACCTTGAGTAGGATAGTCTATGATCCTACTAAAATATTAGTAAAAAGTACTCATTAATTTTGTTTTTGTTTTAGTTACCTACGTAGGTAGGTATTGTACATATGATGAGTAATTATTTTTCGCAAAAAATCGCAACACCGACTTACACCGTGTACAGAGTTCTAATAGTTTGCACAACTCGATGTGACATCCATGTACATTATCGTTGATTTATCAAAAACGGCTCAGCTGATTTCAATAAAATTTAAATAGGTGGTCTTGGGGTGGTCCCATTGGTGCCCCTCTCGGGAGTACACCATTTCGAACAAAAAAAGATTTTTGAAGTCTGTTCACAACTGGCGAGAATTTCGATGAACATACAAAAAAAACATACAGACGAGCATAGTACCTCCTCCGTTTTGGAAGCCGGTAAAAAAGCTAACTTTTTTCAGATTCAGATATCATTATTGTTAAACTGTGTTACAATATAAAGGTCTTAATAATAGCTTATAGTAGTAGTATTATAGTATTTTGCGAACAATCGTGGCGTTTTTTATTTGCATTGCATGGAATTGTTTCATGATGATGAATTATTTTACTTACCTAGACCCCCGTGAATTCGCTGCACTTTACAAAGCAATCTTTAAGATTAAGTTGATAGCTAAGAATTTTTTTTATTAGACACTTTCCCTGCTGTAATGTACGCGCATCGAGCATTTAACCGGCCAATCAGAGCGCAGCGACCGGCGCAGCGTTTTGGCGAGCAAATAACAATACCGCTCTATTCTGTTTAAATGCTCGATGTGTACGCATATTATGTTCTTTATACGCATTTTTAGGGTTCCCGAGAGTCCCAAACAATATTGGCCTGAACCATGTTTTCATATTCTTCGCTAAATCTTTACGGCTACATTTCCTTATATCTGCAGCTATTTAGGGTAAACGACTGGCACAAATTTAATTTTATCTGATTGTGGCACCCCGGGGGGGCGGAATCTTATGTGGGTTATGATTATCTGGTATTCTTGTTAAGTTTCTCAACAATGGTATTGTACATTGTACATTAGGAAGGAAAATCAGAGATTTTAATCTTAACGCATATGCAGCCATTTTCTAATAACAAATAATATTTTGTGGGGCACCGCACAAATTAAGATTTATTTGCATAACTTTGAAAATATGTAACTAATTATTTATATTTTTCTGGGGCGCCCAAAAGCCGGCAACTGCCTCTCATGCTGACCACAGGTACAGTATTACAAGAAGAACGATTTTCTTCCTCTCTTCCATTTATCCTTCGTTCCCTGTATCCTGTGTAGCTACCCTAGAAACTACTTTGCTGACCCTAGAAAAAAAAACGACATAACTATATATTTTTTGGGGGTATGTACTTATTTTCATCTACCATAAAACGCTATAAAAACACAACTTTCCAAAACATGATCGAAATATCGTATCATTTTACGACCACGATTATCATTCCGTTCTTCCGTAACACAATCTACCCCGCGAGGGTGCCACGATCGCTTTTTTGAGACAAAAAAGAAACGAACAGTAGAAAAAATTTGGTTGTATTCTTTAGCTGAGGGGAGAGATAAATTGGTGTTGTATTCTCTAGGGGTTCTGTAAACGCTGCGACAAAACGTGCCGGGTCAGGCGCTGGGTTCTCGGTGTCGGTTACTGACGCGGTAACGTATATAGCTTTTATAGTAGTCTCTGAGGTATGAAGAATTTTGCAGCCCTGGGGCCTTATTGTGTAAGCGCTCTGACGTTCGGCTTCGCTTTTTCTCCCGCTCGCTCTCGTGGCGTGAGTAACTGGCGCAAGCAAGAGATAAAGCGAAGCCGAATGTCAGAGCGCTTACACATTAATGCCCCTGGTAGCGTGGAGTCTTGTGCGATTCGCCCCGCGGTGCGAACCGCTTGCGGGCCGAAACGTCGCAGTACCTACCCGTGGGTGGGTGAATGTGCATCGCGTCGTGGGTTCAAACTCTGATTAGATAATATAGACCCAATTTCATCGTACGATGTTTGTTAGTTCTTAATGCGGCATTAGCTGATGGGTTTTAATTAATAGAAACAAAAGAGTTAAAACACAAGCAAAAATATATTTTGATTTGAAATTTCTTTTAATTATGAGCGTGACTATATTTCCCCGCTGACCACCATTGCCCTGTCTCTCCCTTAATGGGTCTTAATTAATAGAAACAAAAGAGTTAAAACACAAGCAAAAATATATTTTGATTTGAAATTTCTTTTATGAGCGTGACCATGTTTCCCCGCTGACCACCGTTGCCCTGTTTTCCCCCCTAAGATCTGTCATCTGGCAGCCTGTCAACTGTTAACGGACCTCAAAAGCAGTGATTAGATTTAACGTCATGTCAATAGAACTAACAAAGCATTAGCGCATGGTGGGACACTCGATAACGTAGACAGTCTGTTAATAGCTCTAACACGGCATCAAATATTTGACATCGCTCGGTGAAATTAGGCCTAATAAATGATTAATTATTTTTCACCGTCAAGTGTAACAGCTGACTTCAAAAATCATGTCTTCGTATTTTTATAAATTTTAGTTCCTATGTACATATCTACTGTGTCGTATCAGCTTATGCTGCCAATACTATAATACTACTTATAGCAACTGTTTCAAAAAATAAAATACCTAAATAACATACACAGTGTCGATTTCGAGTTGCGGTTTTGTATGGGACAGCTGATTTTTTCGAATTCCGGATTGTCTTTATTAACTACAACAAGATACAATACTACTTTATATGCTAAAACTATCTACACTACTACTACATAGAAAGCAATTGGATCAACCACAGACACTTGAGGTCTAAAGATAAGACATACACATTGTTGGTAATATAGGTTTGGTTAAAATTTAAATGAGACCACCTCGGGAGTATAAACCTTTCAAAATAAAAAGATTTTTTTAAATCGGTTCACAATAGGTTTGTTAACTAAAAAAATATAATTAGTCCGTCAAATAGATTGTCAAAAAATATTAGACAGGTATTTTTTCTTTCGTCAATTTAACAAAAAATGAAGATATAGCCTGTTAAAGTTCCGCGTGACGTCACTAACCGGTACCAAATGTAACGGTACATTTGGTACCGTCAGGAGCCCCCACTTTCAAACTTTTAAAAGATTTATCTTTGTCACTGATTGTTTTATTGACAAAAGAAAAAATATATGTCCAACATTTTTAAAAATCTTACTGGCGGACTAATTGTAATAATGATTTTTATACCCAGTATAAGCCAATAGGGATGATTGGCCAAAATATGATGATGCGATGAACATACTCAAAAAAAATAGAAACAGACGAAACTAGTACCTCCTCCTTTTTAGAAGTCGGTAAAAACATCTTGTTTGAGGCAACCTGCATACGTCCGTAGAAGAAATTCGATGGCGTTAGGGAATTCACCAAAAGAGCATGGTGGATATGATCTAATCACCCTTCGTACATAGACATAATGACTGGGTAAAAAAAACGTTATTATAACTAGTCCGTGAGTTAGATTACCAAAAAATATTGGACACGCATTTTTTCTTTTGTTTATCAAACAACAAGTGACAAAGATATACCTTGTCAAAGTTGTGGGAGTGGGGCCTTGTGACGTGACCTCTCTTACAGAAGTCTTTACATTTGTATGGCACTTGTGACGTCACGCGGAACTTTGGCGGACTATATCTTCATCAATTTTTGTTTAATTGACAAAAGAAAAAATATGTGTCTAATATTTTTTGATAGTCTATCTGAAGGACTAATTATATTTTTTAGTCATCATGACTATTATTATTATTATCATGTCTGAAAGGAGGGGAGGGAGGCCTTTGCCCAGCAGTGGGACAATACAGGCTCAAAATAATAATAATAATAATAATAATGACTATTATGTCTAGTAGAGCACCATAGTACAGTTTCCGAATTAAAACCCTCCCCCTTTTTGGTAGTCGGTTGTAAACTACCAGACGCGTCGTAACTCAGCAATATATTTCGCCCGAACCGAAAACCAAATTAACCAAAAATGTTAAAATTACTACGAAGAAATAAAAACTCCGGGTAAAATTGTTTTTATTTGTGTTTTATGATTAATGCCGCTTGTTTCCAGTTTGGGGGGAGAGGGAGGATTTGGGGGTGGGGTTAATGTTTGTGTTCGCACTTTTACACGTACCGATTTATGAAGTTTAAAGAATAAACTAAGCTCTAAGTAAATGGTGATTGGTTTAACCTTTGATGCTAAAAGAAAACCGCCTTACCACAAAAGATTTAAACACTGTTTAATCGTGCAATTTGTACTGTTAAACATTGTCTAAAACGTGCGTAAAACTTTTGTGGTAGGACTGCGAGTGTTCAAACCACAAATCAGGGAACAAGGCATTTTGGGAATATAACCGAACTAGGTACTCGTACGTCTTGCCACTCTTACTCGTACTCTTGAGACTCGAATGATAGTGGATATTACTAAAATAGGATTCAAGCTGCCCGCCTGCTTGCTATATCTCCCTTGTTCCCTGATCTGTGGTTCAAATCGTAACGAGTACCTACAGGGCAGGTCTAGTGCTCAGGGTAGTGTTGAGGGGATGGCTGCGCATGGTGACCGCAGTCATCCCCTCCACACTTCGCTCAGCGCTACACTTATATACTCGTACCTATGCCGCGACCTGTACTACTGTTACCTTACTAGGTAAATATGGTAACTTATATTGCTAAGAAGAGTATTTAATTTTTTTTGACTAAATACTGCCTGATGTTCAGCATATAGTTATGCGGTCTATTGGTGAGCATTTATCCATTGTGGCAGGTACCTATTTAATTTTTTTTGGAAGCAAAATAAGAGCATTTCTAGGAGGCGTTTAAACACAAGC
Organism: Hypomecis atomaria; assembly: GCA_964007245.1. Taxonomy (NCBI): domain Eukaryota; kingdom Metazoa; phylum Arthropoda; class Insecta; order Lepidoptera; family Geometridae; genus Hypomecis; species Hypomecis atomaria. Next base: position 2,733,154 of record OZ023294.1, on the reverse strand, counting down.
TATAAATTCTTCTCTTAATTATTAATTATAATTAAATCTTCCCACAAAAGTTTTACGTACGCTTTAGACATCGTTTTACAGTAAAAATTGCACGGTTAAACAGTGTTTAAAGCGTGTTTCAGTCTTTTGTTGTTTTTGGATGGCTTATCAGGTACTCTCCAGTAATAATAATGATTGCTTTAGACTTTCGGGTGATGCCTCAGAAAACACCTTATCCAAAAGTTAGCAAACTTGTTAAAAACACATAAAAGTGAGATGACGAGGCGAGTTTAACATCTGTTTTGATTACGCCCCTGCAGAATACGCTTCAATTTACTCGCTGTCGTAAAATAGAAACAACTTTCAATATCAACAAACGGGGTGGGAGCCACTGACTGAAAAAATAACCTAGCATTCGACGTCTCTAAGAAAAGCCTAAAATTTGACTAGATAGCATCTTAACATTTTATTGTACACCGTTCAGAGCAATAAAGAATATCTTTATCAGAAATAACGCAGCTTCAGTGAAATGATAGTCAAGTTGAAATTGAAGTGGGCAGGACTCACAGTGCCTAGTACTGAATTACTGATGACCATAAGGTAGTAATACCGTAAGTACTCGTAAGTAAGTTCGTATAGGCTGGGTGGCTAGCCCTAGTGTCAGAGTTTTTAGGCCGCCTGAAGGCCTCTGACATGACTAAACGGTCAAAACAACTGTAACCTACAATTTATCGTGACATCCGAACCACGGTAGCGCTCAGTTGGAAAATGCCACCTGCTGTCACCCATCCAAATACTGACCGTGCGGAACGTTGCTTAATTTCAGTGATCGCTGACAAAGACCTAGTCAAACTACGCTGCGAGCGCTAATAACCGATGAGGCTGAAAAGTTGTCAAGGCGTTGGAAGCCACCCTCCCGTCTCCCGTCAGCCAATCACAAATCGAAGTCTGCAACGAGTCTGCTAGTCACTACGAACGAAATAATTCGTGGCGCGCATACTAGCCCGGATTTCAGCCCGGAGAGAAAACTTCTTTGCATCGGAGGATCTTTAGGAGATGAGGGTGTTGGTTGTGGATAGTGATGTCCACAGTAAGTGTCCTTTAAAGAATGATGAGCAATCTTGTCCCATACAGGTTTCCTGGCGATGTTTTCATTCACGAAAACCTATAAAAATCTTTCATGATTCTAAAGAAGTCGTTGACGTGGAACCGGGATTTTATTCAAGTTGCAAAAGAGACGACTGCTAAAGGTATACCTATTATCAGAGAAAATTCTAACCAAGATTATATATGCGTCGTTTGAAAGCTTGCTTTATGGCCTTCACAAAAATATTTATTTTTTAATTTTTATAAGTACCCTCCATTTATTTTTAATGGAAATACTGCTTTGATTTTTTCTGTTTTAGCCGTATAAATCCTTACATAGTATAAAATAAAGTCGCTATTTTCGTTTGTTTGTTTATTTGTTTGTCTGTATGCTTAATCTTTAAAACTACGCAACGGATTTTGATGCGGTTTTTTTAAATGGATAGAGTGATTCAAGAGGAAGGTTTATATGTATAAAAATTCCCGAAATTCCCACGGGAACGGGCACAACGCGGGTAAAACCGCGGGGCGCTGCTAGTGTGCTAATAAATGTTCTTTTACTTGCATTTTTACCTTATTCATCCATAGTTATGTCATATTTTGCTAAAATTCATAAAAAGTTGGTTCATCCAGTTAGAGCAATATTTCAATAATATAAATTAAAAAATTTAAAAACCCCCGACACATTGACAACCATTTTGGGCACATTATGTAGAATTTTGGTTCTTCCACCCCCACTTTAACCCACCATAACTCTTAAACGGCTCAATCGATTTTTATAAAACATAGCTAAGAACACTCTCGATTAAGTCTCCTTTCATCCAAAAAAAACTAAACTGAAATCGGTTCAGTGGTTCGGGCGCTATGATGCCACAGACATCCAGACACACAGACAGACAAACAGACACGTCAAACTTATAACACCCCTCTTTTGCGTCGGGGGTTAAAAACATCATTAAGAATTGGGTCATTAAGTCGGTGCAATATTTATTCAGATTGAGCAATATTTCAAAAAGTCTAATTGATAAAAATGCTTCTATTTTAGCTATTTCAATCGAAGTTGCCAGAAATAATCTACTTATTCTGTAAAATATTTAATTATCCTAGCAAATTCAAAATTAATTTAAAAAAAATCGGAGCGCTCTTTTTGATTTTAACTGATTTAATGTAATAGACTCAAAAAAGATGTACTTTCTCGAAATGTAACGCATGTTGTGGGTAGATTTTTTTGTTATTATTATACCAGCCTCCATACATTTTGTGGACGTGTCCTTTTTGCTCCTACCTACCTATCTGTAGTGGATCGAGAATGAACCATCATTCTCGAACGCGCCTTTTCTGTTTCGCGATAGTCTAACTGACTATAAAATCTGTACTTAAACTTCAGACAGCGAGTTAATGCGACATCGAACGACAAATCCCTATTTGATGTGCTTTTAATATTTTCTGTAAGCTATTAAGCTTTTAACAAGTTAACGAGGTTATGGCCGCCATCTTGATTTAGTAGCTGTCAAATGACGCCACGCCTTGTAATTGTTTAAAATGGCGTTGATTGGGACGACGTTGAGATGAGATTAAAATATTGTTTAGCTTAGCTTTTGATGGCCATTTCAAGTTTTATTACTTTGCAACAAGATGTTGGGACGTTTTATTGTCATTTGCTTACTTACCTTCCTGTTTTAGTGGAAACATAGGTAGGTCGAATAAAACATCTTATTTAGCTGTGTGTAAGTATGTTAGCTATCGCCCGCGACACACAAGTTGGCAGAAATGAAGTTAGCTACAAGCTGCGCCATATCCAATCCTGACTGAAGCTCACACAAAGCCGCGCGTTGATTGGATATTGCGCAGCTTTGTAGCTAACTTCATTTCCGCCAACTTGTGTGACGCGGCCTACACCTCTTCTATATCTCTTGTGTCAACATAATTATGTATTGTACACTCGACTCGTGGTCACAGACGCCACAAACTTTGGTTCGGCCTTTAACTACTTAAGTACAATAATTAATTTAATCGTAGTTTAAAATCGTATTTAAAGAGAAAGAAAATTAGATTTAGATTCATTTTAGTGTCATCTTGTAAAGCCTTTAGTTATAAGCAATATTGTTTAAATCATTTAAAAAAAAATGTTAATCTTAAAAAGCACAGACCCTGGAGTCTATGGAGTGTAACATTCAAATAATAATTAAAAAAAAAAAAAAAAAAAAACCTTACAATGTTACTTAAACTCGGTCTGCATTTAATTTCAACATCATTATTGGAACCTTTTTAGTGATTAGCGCAGGTGATTAGTGTAAGTGGTAAGTGATTAGTAGTCAGTCACACACTCGCATTAATCAATCGATGTCGACAGGTGTTTACTACTAATCAATCAACACTTGCACTAATCACTTATCAAAGTGTAAACAGAGGGATAAGTCTAGGTTTACTTACATGTAAATTGAATCTACAGTGGTTTCCGTATCGCTCTATACGTTTTGAACAGCGCCCCTGGCGGAAACGAGGAAAAACTAACCAAAGTGTATGGAGCCACACGCGAACGCGAAAGTTTAAGTAAACTACGCAAAACCTGAACTAAAGGCTCTGGACTATTGGTAGTCTTCGAGCAAATATCTAAAGAGTCGCAGGCGCTAAGTAAAAGTAGTAAAAAAAATGTCCGAGCGCCCTCATACATACCTAACTTCCGACTTAGATATTTCAATGACCCGTTTTCTCGAATCTCGACGTTATGTCACCTAATTAGTGCTTGTAAACGAGAACTTTGGCATCGCGCTGCGTTGTAGTCGGCTTGCAATCGTCTTACGACTAACTAAAAAGCCCGCCCACTACGTAGCTTGGGCAGGGTTTTGGCTGAGACACTTTTTTTGCACGATTGTGACTCTGTAGATATTTGCTCGAAGCCTATAGTGTAGCAATTATATATGTAATTTTAGACTTATATTAACTTTGCAGTGACGGTAGCTACTTGTCCTACTATTCTAAGGGTGGGTTGCACCAAATTACTTTAACGATAATCAAACCTTAACCAGTCGTATAATCTCTGGTTACGTTGACTATTTTTGACGTATCTAGGAATTTTAACGATAACTAAACCCTAACCAGTCGTAACGTTACGTCAAAAATATTAGACCTATCCAGAGATTTTTCGACTGGTCAGGCTTTAGTTATTAATAAAGTAATTTGGTGCAACCTACCCTAAATATTTTCTACTGTTCTTAGAGTGAGTGAGTTGCCATAGCAATCTTGTGGTAAACAAAACAACTCTATTGCTTTGATGCTGCTACACAGAGTGCTTATACTTACAATACCTACTTACCTGAGGCATTAAAATATATTGAAGTGAATATCACAATATTTATTTGATCAAAAGTTTATAGGTAAAGTGCAAAATGTCAAAAAGCAAAGTTGCTGGAGTGTGGGAGGACAAAGAAGTGCTGTTTGATTTGCCTTTCACGTAAGTTGAAATTGTTAAGAGTCATTTACGTAATAAATACCCAATGAGTACGTATCTAAGTAGGTATACCTAATTGTATTGTACAAAGTCTAACAAAATTGTGGTTTTTAATTTTGTATAGTACTTAATATCTTCCCTAATAATAAATAATTTTTATTCGACCAAAACAATGCTCACATAATACATAGTTTTTTCAGTAAGGATAATTACATACATTGGTATACAACAATATACTACGAGCAACACCTTACGAATTGTCAAAATGACAATAATTATTCATTATATACTCAACAGAATTATTAGGCATAATATTACAATAAATTAATTAAAATTTGGTAAGTACATTACATTAAAATTAAAAATACAATGTTAAAAAATTAAGATGTCAGAAATACCTACTATTGAAATGTCTGCAATAGCATCGTCAAAAATAACAGTTTAAAATAACTTAAATTACATGTCAAAAATTGCGTAATAGTACTCTAAAGTTTCTTAGCTAGAATAATTTTATTGAACAATTTAAAAGGTACTCGTATCTGTTACGAGTACTGTACCTACTAGGCCGGAGCCTGTGCGCTCACAGCGCCCCCCCTTATTTGCACTTTCGGCTAAAACAATTTTAAAATTCTAAGTATCAAAAATAAAACGAATAAATAAAATATACTTAGATTAATAATTGGTTAGATTAATTATTTGACGGAGCGAGACCAATAATTAATCTAAGAAAATATATACATTTCAGTAACCATCCATCCATCCATCAGCCATAGGACGTCCACTGCTGAACATAGGCCTCCCCTATGAATCTCCAATAAGACCGGTTGGTAGCGGCCTGCATCCAGCGTAATCCTGCGGACTTAATGAGGTCATCCGTTCACCTTGTGGGTGGACGTCAGTAACCAATTTAAATTAATTTAGAATGACGGTATAATTTTCATAAATTACTAATTACTAAAATTTTCTAAACCATTCAAAGGTCAAGCATGCTTATTATTGTTACAATAAGTAGGTATATTTATAAAAATAAATGAATGAACTAATTTCAAAGTCAAAACCTCGGTAGTGGTTACATATTTGAGCCATTTTGAGTTGAGACATTGGGTCCATGGGGGCCGGGAGCTCATATTATTTTCAAAAGTCTTTCTGAGAGCGTCTGGTGGATGCGACGCGTGACCAAAATGCTGGTGTTCATTTGGCTCAACGCATAAGCATTGCCATTCAGCGTGGCAATGCTGCCAGCATGCTGGGCACGCTGCCAACTGGCAGTGGGTGCGAGCATTTGGATTATCTTTAGACCTTCAAAGGTATGTGAATGATCCAATGCTTTTTATGTAGTAGAGGTGTAGTTTTGTTATTGTATTTTGTTGTAGTTAATAAAGGCACTTTTGCCCATACACTTTAGTAAAAAAATTTTTTAAAGACAATTTTCTAATTAGGTATGTGTTTTAGGTAATTGCTCATTTGCTCAACCTGCTCCTTGATTGTCGTGGGTAGTTTCCGAGTAGCAGGTAGGCAGGGATATTGGTTTACCAATTTCTCATAGTCCTAATTATTCTTCAAACAATAACATGAAATAAGAAAAAAAAGAATAAAATAATTGATATAATACTGCTTCCTTCAGATATTTAAAGCTGCGTCCCGGCGAGAAGATATTCGACAGGATAGAGCCAGTGGAAGACACGAAGGGGAACAGTGGTACCAAGGGACGTATGGTGGTCACCAGCCTTAGGATCATCTGGCACTCTATAACCTCACCTAGGATAAATCTATGTGAGTGCAATTTATGAATATTTTATTAAATTATTTTCATTTTAGAGTACATCCCACACTAGGTTTATCTCAAAGAGTTATTTTTATGAAAAACATTTCGAAAATTCGACGCAAAGTCAGGACTGCGAATTAGCTCAGTTGGGACAGCGTCGGGCTAGTGATCCGAAGAGGCAGGTTCGAGTCCTAAGATTTTTTTTTTTTGAAATGTTAAACACAAAAATAACTCTTTAATGAATGTTTAGTTGTAATAAAAATAAAAGTAGGCTTCTAATAGTCTCTCACTATGGACTATTAAATTCAAAGTAACAATAACAAGCTATGGTGAGGATTACGCTCGGAGATTCTCTGCGAGATCGAATAAGATATGAGGGGATTCGAAGAAGAACCAAAGTTACTGACTGAAAAATATAGCTCTGCGGATTGGCAAGTTGAAATGGCTGTAAGGCTCATAGCACGGCGGACTAATGATCGATGGGTTTAAAGCGTTCTAGAGTGGAGACCACGAACCGGTTACCGCAGAGTAGGACATCCACCCTCAAGGTAGACAGATGATTTCATTAATACTGCAGGACATCGCTGAATGCAAGCCCCTTTCAACCGCTCTAATTGGTTTAGATCTATACGGGTCCTGAACATCCTAGGCCTGATGAATGGATAGATAAAATGTACAGGAAAAAGTAGGTATCACTTTACATTACAGGTAACACTTTATGCCTAGGATTGCCATCTCTAAAATTTGGCAACCAGGACAAGTCACGTGAACACCCCGGATTTTAGAGCCCAGAACTCGGACATGTGAATAGATTTTTGTATTTTTGTTTTTGTATTTTGGTTAAAAAAAATGTAATCTTAAAGAGCACAGACCCCGGAGTCTGTGGAGTGTAATAATTAAAAAAAATGTATTTTGATTTTTTTAACAGTGGCAACTGCGACCGGTGTGTGTGAATCAATGGCAACTCTATTTGTGCCAAGCACCAATACACAGGGTCTTAAACATGACCATAACCAATTCTAATCTTCCAGCAATCGGTCTGAGCTGCGTGATCTCAACATCAACAAAGGTAGTGAACTCGGGTCTGCGCGGCAGCACGCAGGCGCTGTGCGTGCTCGCCGGACATAAGGCCAACCGGTACGAGTTCGTGTTCACCAACCTGGCGCCCAACTGCGTGCGACACTACACGGCCGTCGTCGGCGTCCATAAGTAAGATACCCTCACTATAAGCTCTGACAAGACCTCGCTTTACACTCTTATAAGTCTTCACCGAGTCTTCAAGTTACAAGACGTCACTCTACGCCATCGCAAGATTTCACCTTACGCAGTCGCAAGACTTCACTTGACGCTCTCACAAGACTTCACTTTACGCAGACCTAGCTTTACGTTCTCATCTATATCTACGCTCTGAAGATCTTTGTAGAGTCTTCTGTCCTACATTTTAGTGTCAGCCCGTGAAACCCACACGAAGCAGTTTGCTGCTATAACAGTAAATTCTTTGGCATCATTAGAATCTAAATCATAGGAGGATTTGAGCGTGATGTCAACATCAAAGGTAGTGAACTCGGGTCTGCGCTGAGCGGCAGCACGCAGGCGCTGTCGCCAGCCACAAGGCCAACTGCGTGCGGCACTACACGGCCGTCGTCGGCGTACATAAGTAAGATACCCTCACTACAGGCTTTGACAAGACCACACATTAGGCTTTTGCAAAATTCCACATTACGTTGTCGCACCGCACTTTACACTCTCTTAACCTTCCTATATCCGCGTCAAATTTTGTAACACCTGTACCCGCGCACGGTCTCACAGACCGTAACTTCGGGACCCTATTTTTTTTATTGTTAGCAGAAGAATCTAATAGGTAACATTTTTTCCGGTAGCTAGAAGATTTAATAACAAAATTCATTCAATTACCTAATTGTACAAATAATTAATTATTTTATTGACTATGAGACTTCGCGTAACAGCCAACAAAAATATTTTTTTTTGTTTAAGTGTAGAAAAAAGTATCTAAAATATGTACTCCTAAAAAACCAGTTAAGTACCTACATACTTTATTAGTTTTGTAGCTAGCAAGATTTTAGACCACAAAAAATCCTAATTAACTTATAATACATACAAACATTTAATACAATTTTTTTGTTACCTACATGCGTCGGTCTCACGGACCGATTGGAGCCAAATACACCCACATGCCGTAGGTACTTGCACAAGCTCGTTCAACGTACTGAAATGAAGCTAGCAGCAAATGAGGCAGCTAGCAAAAAGCTCAAAGTCTGTGCATTGTTTGAATATAAAATAATATTTCGTCGGAAGGTTAAGACCTCACTTTTTACACTTACAGATAATTACAGATGAGATGTCATGTGATCCGGCCACCACCCGCCGCCATGACGAGTTCAGGATATCAGATATTCTATAACTGAACGTTCGAGCGGCTAGGAAGTTGTATATTTTTTTTAACGCGACTAAGTCCGCTTGACCTAACCACCAACTCGCTTGATGGTAAGCGACGTTGTGGTTGAAGATGAAGCACACAGACCTAGATACCTATTCACTCTGATCTTGAAAAGCTTTTAGATTATATCGCTTAGGAAATAGGAAAGCAGGAAGACCGTTCCATTCCCTAACGGTACGAATCAGAAATGTTGAGTCAAACCGCTTCGCTTCGTACGTACCGAAGGAAAATCGACACGACTTTATACTTCCTAAACAGCAAGATTTTTTATTCAGTGCACAAATTTTTATCGCGCAATAGATATCAATAATAAAACATATTTCGCTCATAAAAAGAACAACTTTTTTTCATATTTTTTTTTGTCAAACTATCCCTAAAATAATTAAATTGCATGCATCTTACACTCCAGAGAATAACTACTACCTAAAACGTATAGCTAGCTCTCTCAAGGTCAGTGCTACCGGTAAATGGCCTCTCACCGTAGGTAAATAGTCGGCGCGGCGTACAACTCGCCCCCCTCGGTTCTTAGTAGACAATACCTACGTCTCGCGACGCAGCCGTAGGTATTCAGACGTAGGGTGACATTGATTACCCCGTTTATCTGTATACTTTCTCTTGAAGTTAATTCAATATTTTTGTACTAAAGTGAGTGAAAGTAAAGAAGAGGTTTAATTGTTTGTTTATTATACTTTCCGTATGCAAAGTATGTGCACTGGAAATAAAATCACCCTGTATAGTCGTTCGAAAGTCAAGTCAGGGGATCTAACTTTCAGATTCTCCGGTCGCGGTCTGAAATGTGCTACTGGCCACACTGGACTGACTCGCCAGACACAGTGACGGCTACTGAAGGTTCTTCTTACAAACTATCACTCCGGAGGACGATTTTAAAAAAATACCTAACTATTAGAGGACATTTTACACAAGGTCTCTGGCCCCAAACTAAGCAAAGCTTGTAATATGGCTGCCAGAGACTGTTATACTACATATACATATTTTAAATACATACTTATATATAAATAGTACCTAAATAACACCCAGACACAGAGCAAACACCTATGTTCATCACATAAATGTTTGCCCTGGGTGGGGATCGAACCCACGCCTCCTTGATCCAGAAGTCAGGGTCACTAACCACTGAGCCACCAAGGCAGTCAACATCTAAGTACACTTGCAGCGTGGAATGTTCGTGGCATGGTGTTTGCTTTTAATTCTTGTTTCAGGGCGTACGCCGGGTCGAGACTCTACAGGGACATCAAGTTGCGAGGAGCCATTATCCACAACAAGCAGCTTCGAATGCTCCCTCTTGAAAAGGTACACATACAGTAAATGCACCGGTTGTGGCCACTGCCTCGGTTTTGGCCATTCAATGTGAAAATTATAATTAATAAATCCCTTCGAGCAAAATCTATAGAGTCACAATCATGCAATAAAAGTGTCCGAGCCAAAACCCTGCCCAAGCTACGTAGTGGGTAGGCTTTTTAGTTAGTCGTAAGGCGATTGCAAGCGGACTACAAAGCCGCGCGATGCTGAAGTGCTCGGTTACAAGCACTAATTAGGTAACATAACGTCGAGATTCGAGAAAACGGGTCATTGTGAATTATAATGTAAATAACTAAATTCGGTTGGTATGTATAACAGCGCTCGGTCATTTTTTACTACTCTCATTTAGGGACTGTGGTGTAGATATTTGCTCGAAGAAAAATCCCTAATAATGTTGTTAATGTGAATACCTATAGGCATGTAGTCATTTATAGTAGTTTGTCCACGTAGTCGGTTAACGTATCTACTACGCAGCGCTCTACATGGTCTCCATTCGAGAACTGCGGGCTCCATCGGCCGTCGCGTTGTGTCCTGCCCACTGCCACTTTAAACTAGCTAATCCGTGGAGCTAATTAGCACCTTTTTAGTTCAAAATGGCCCAACGTGCTATGGAAAGGGCTATTCTCGGAGTTCTGTAGGTGATCGAGATTAGGAGCCCAATATTTGAAACGTTAGTATTATTTCTAGCGTTCGCAGAGAATCGCATGCTTATGTTGTCCCATTCACACCAGTACAGAATTTCAATGCTCGATCCTTCTCGGTCTCGTGACTATTTAGGCATTATGTCGTTCTAATAATGGTTCAATCATAAAGCCCGGAATGAAGAAGCTTAAATTTATCGACACTACGATTTAGCAACTTGACGTGGCAGTGGGCAGGGAACATCATTCGTAGAACGGACAGCTCGTACAACACTTTTCTTTTATTTGGTCTAAGGTTGGATTTTGGAAGTCGGCTTGTTTGTTTCTTTTTTAGGGTTCCGTGTCCAAATGGTCAAAACGAGACCCTATTACTAATACTCTGTGCGTCTGTCTGTCTGTCACCAGGCTATATATCTCATGAACCGTGATAGCTAGAAAGTTGAAATTTTTACATATGATGTATATTTCTGTGGCCGCTATAACAAAATATACCTACCAACTAAAATCAGAATAAAATAAATATTTAAAGGGGGCTTCCATACAAAGAACGAGTTTTTTTTGCTTGATATTAATAACGGCAACAGGCAGACGCTTGAAATATCCACAGAATATTTAGTAGTAAAGGCAACCATGCGGTACGGAACCATTCATGCGTGAGTCCGACTCGCACTTGGCCGATTATTTAATAATGGATATTGTACCTATTTTTATTTCAGATTAGTCTACAAGAGCAAGGGATATGGAACCTGTCCAGCGATTCGGGCAACTTGGGTACTCTCTTAGTGTCGAACGTGCGCGTCGTTTGGTACGCGGACATAAACGAAGCCTTCAACGTCTCTATGCCGTACATTACCATAGAAAATGTAAGTAATTAATCAATTATCCGATTCATTAACATAATTTAACAAAATATATTTTTGTATCATAAAATCTAGGGATTTGATTATTACACGAAATAGTCAAAGATCTAGGGGCTAAATAACGTTAACTGCAATGCCAAAAAAAGTAGACAGTGTTGTCATTGAAAAATAAACTGCAAGTAGGGTAATTTTAAAATGGTAGGTTTACGCCGAATCAAACTTAATGGCGTCTATGAAGTTAGTTTTAAGCTCCGCGAATTCCCACTCCACTACGCCGCTACCTTATGAATTTTCTACGATTCAACGTCTCGGGTTCACGGCCGCCATTAAGTTTGGTTCGGCCTGTATTATTATAAATTAAAGGTAAAAATGTCAGGTTTAATCATAATATTTTGTCCTTAATTCTGATAGTTTAGAGCCCTTAGTCCAAGTTTCTTAACTTAGTCTAGTTTTGCGTAATTTACACAAACTTTCGCGTTAGCGTTACTTATATTTTGGTTAGTTCTTCCTCGTTTCCGCCAGGGGCGCTGTACAAAAATGTTTAGAACGATTCGGAAACAGTTGTAGTTTCAATTTACGTGTAAACTTGGACTTAACCCTCAGTTGATCTTTGAAAAATTGTGTCTATCCTTCTATGGACATAAAATTATTTATTCTGAATCGAATGAATTTATTTCAGATTTCCATACGTGACTCTAAGTTTGGCGAAGCACTAGTTTTCGTCGTTCGTCAATCATGCGGAGGGTACGTTTTGGGATTCCGAGCTGATCCTCATGACCGGTTAAGGCCACTATTGTCAGAGCTGCAAATATTACACCAAGCTTACACTGAAAAACCTATATTCGGGATCGAGATGAATTGGGACAACGAGGTACCTACCAAAAATAAAATACGATTTTGTTTATAGATTTTTTTTAGTTTTTTTTTTTCATCAGTGTTTTTGGATAATATTTCGGAGAATAAGGGACAAAGGAGGAGATTCCCACTCTGGGTGGTTCTTGGTGTAAAGAATGTCTATCGCCATTCAGCGCGGTAGGTGATGCTGCTAGCATTATAGGCATCTTTGCACCAGGAACCATCAGGGGCGAGTTATATGTGTTATGTTTGTTCAAGGAACTTATACCCGACCGAGGTCGGGTATAAGTTCCTTGTGTTTGTTAGTAATGTTTGAATTCGAAATTTTGTTGTTTTATTTTAGACAGGTGGTCATGTATTTGATGAATAACTTGAATTATTTTCAAAAATAAAAAAAAGAAACAAAAAATAAAATTGTTTTGTATCAAAATAAATTCAATAGTAATTAGACTCTTCCCATCTTATGAATAAATACCGTGTTTTGTTTTTAGACTTCAAAGCCAGTTTTTGATGACATTGAAGAGTTGGAAGAAGTTGGTGAACCTCGGGGAGAAATGGGACCGAATTTATACTTGGCCTCACAATTGGCTCAAAATAAAGGCGAAGCTGAAACACAACCAGTGTATAGTCCTTATTTAGGACTAGCAATTGAACCGCTAAAAGAAGGATTCACATTGAAAAGTATGTTCGAAGTGCAAACTGCATCTTAATTTTATATTAAATTGATAAACATTTTCCGCCTTTTAATTCAAGCACAACATATTTAAACTTTGGTGTAAAATCATGTTTTGGGATCGTAAAACACAAACAGAAAATTACAATTTTTAATCCTAGTAGGATTATGATGATTTGAACATGGTAGCATTTTCAGACAAAAACTGGTTGTGGGACTTTTTGGCGGGAAGTCGAAAGAAGCGGGCGTTTTTAATATTCAATTATTCATAAATTTTAATTTTGCAATTCTCTGAGATTTGTGTTGGGTGTTGCGGCGCAACAATAACGTCATGAGCGTTGCTAGTGACGGGGAGGACCCCGTCATTACAGCAGAGAGAAAGAAGAGAAAACTTGCAAAATCCTCAACGAACAATGATGGCTACAAAGTATTTCAGAAGCCCCTCTACAAGAGGCTATTCCCCGAAAATCACAGTGGGGACTGCGTGGTTTACGTTGAATCCACAGAAGAAGAAAAGGTTGGTAATAAAAACCCCATAATATTGACAAATCTTTTCATTGAAAATGTTAAAGGCATTGTAGGTGTCCACCGAATAAATGCCTATAAGGTTGGCGTCACTTTCAAAAAGCCAGCTCCAGCTAACAATTTTTTAAAGATGGATAGCTTCCTGAACAGATATAAGCTGAAAGCTTTCATTCCTGCTTACATGACTGAAGTTATAGGAGTCATCAGGCATATTCCGCTGACAATGTCTAATGAAGAAATTTACAAAAATATTACTTGTGATGCTGATGTTGTCTCAATCAAACGCTTTATGCGAAAAGTAGACGGAAATTTGACTCCTCTTGGAACAGTGGCTGTCACTTTTGCAGCCACCACATTACCTCAGTATGTATACATCAAGCTATTCAGATACCAGGTTCATAAATACTTTCCACCACTCATGCAATGCTACCGTTGCCTCCGATTCAACCACTCAGCTAAGAACTGCAGAGCAGAGCAGATGTGTTCATCCTGTGCAGGACGGCATTCCTACAAGGAATGTGATGTGGAAGAAATAATGTGTGTCAATTGTTCTGGCCCTCACCTTGCCGTGTCGAAAGACTGCCCTGTTAAGCAGAAAAAAATAGAAGAGAAGAAAATTAAACAACAACAAAAAATGTCTTATGCCAATGCGGTAAGTCTGCCACAAATCTCTGATAGAACATCCTTCCCAGCTCTAACACCAAAGCCGAGACAAAAAACCTTCCAAGATCTCAATGCCAAAGAAATTGTTGATAACGATGTAATTATAAATGCCCTTGTGAAGTCCGTTGTTGCCCTTGCAAATAGCAAGAATGAACCCATTACAAATAAAAGAATTAAAGAAATTTTGTTGTCAAATTTAATTTAATTTAATTTCATTATATGGACACATATATTCGTATAGCACAATTCAATATTCAAAGTTTACATAGTAAAAAAACGCTATTGTTAAAGTTTTTAACTGAACAAAATGTAGATATATGTTTACTAAATGAAACGTGGCTTAAGAAAAACAGTAAAATTCCAAATTTTCCATCCTATAATTTGATTCACAAACTGTCTGTAAACGAACATAATGGGGTAGCTATATTAATTAAACAAAATTTTAAATATGAAGTTGTTCATACCTCATATTACGAATCAATTCAGAACATTTGCATTGCACTTGATACATCATTAGGTAAATTACATGTGTTGTGTATTTATTGTCCCCCAAACAGCGAATTTACTAAATTTAATACTAATAAATTAAAAAAAGTATTCACTGAAACTCCTAAGCCATGTCTCATAATGGGAGATTTCAATGCCCATCACATTTTATTTGGTTGTCTAAAAAATAATAGTAGAGGTAATTCTTTGTACAATCTCATAGATGAGTTTGACTTGTGTGTTTTAAATGATGGTAATCATACTACAATTAAATATCCAAACAAGAATTCTTCAGCAATTGATTTAGCCTTAGTTAGTTGCTCGTTAGCTCCTCTCTGTGAATGGCAAGTCCATGATGATGCAATGGGTAGTTATCATTTTCCGACTCTACTGGATGTAAATGTGAAGCCATCGGTGTATGATGTTCGTCCTGTAGAAGAAAAATATTTGTACAACAAATCAGACTGGTCTAAATTTAAAACTTTATCTGAAACCTGCTTTTCGCAATTAGATTTGGAAAATACAGATCTAGATGAATTATACAATAGTTTTATAAATATCTTGTATCAAATCAGAGATGAATGTATTCCTAAGCAGAAATCTAATCACACTCCAAAAATTCTGAGAAAACCAGCTCCATGGTGGAACACACTATGTGAGGATGCAGTTCAAAAGTCGAAAGAAGCTCTTAAGACATATCATCACTCTCCAACAATTTCCAATTTTATTAATTACAAGCGTCTTGATGCTAAAAAGAAAAAGATATTAATTGAGGAACGGGGAAAATCATGGCATGAATTGTGTACTTCTTTCAACAGAATGACACCAGTTACTAGAATATGGAATTATGTTAAAAAATTTAAAAGGATTAACAGTAATTGTAGTAACAAAACTCTAAATGACGAATGGGTACCAAGTTTTCTAGAAAAATTAGCAGATTCAACATCAACCGATTTTACCACTTTAAATATTTTAGACAGGTCTGACAATAGCGTTTCCTTCTTAAATGAGCCTTATACACTGAATGAGCTTCGCATTTCTTTAGATAGTCGTAGAGATACTACACCAGGTATGGATAACATTCCATATAAACTTATTAAAAATTTACATTCAAATGCTCTGAACATTTTATTGGCAATTTATAACAGACTTTGGAATGCATCAGTTATTCCTGAATCTTGGAAGACTCAATGTGTAATACCAATTTTAAAACCTAATAAGCCTGCAAATAATCCGTCATCGTACAGACCCATATCTTTGTCATCCTGTCTGGGTAAACTTTTTGAAAACATGTTAAAATTACGTTTAGATTATTTTGTTGAAACCAACTCTAAAATACCTAACACACAATTTGGATTCAGAAAGGGTAAAAGTTGCTCTGAAAGTTTTGTATCATTAATCTCAACATTAAAAAAAGCAAAGCTCAGCCACTCTAATGTAATCTGCGTCTTTCTTGATGTAAAAGGTGCTTTCGATAATGTCAACATTAAGAGCCTTCTTCTAGTTTTGAATGAGTTAGGTCTGCCAACAAAATTATTGAAATGGATATTTAATTTTCTGAATAACAGAACCTTGTATGTTAAATTTAATAATAAGCTACATGGACCAAAATCCGTCAGTAAAGGAACTATGCAAGGAGCTATCTTATCTTCTCTCTTGTATATTCTATATACATCTCAAATTTTAAAGTATGTTAACACATCACATGTTAAAATTTTACAATTTGCCGATGACTTACTTTTATACTCTGAAAGTCAAAATTTAAATATGGCTGTAAATCACTTGAATTCTGCACTGCTGCAGCTACACCATTATTACAACAATGTATTAAAATTAGATATTAGTTCTGATAAAAGTTCTGTTATTGTTTTTAGTAAAGATCCTTTTGCACAATCTTTTGTTAAAATTAAATACAATAATGAAATCATTCCTGTAAGTAATCAACATAAATTTTTAGGAGTAATAATAGATAACAAGTTAAAATTTGAAGAGCATATTAAGTATATCTGCAGCAATGCAATGAAAAGTATTAATGTTTTAAGATGTTTAGCTGGTACTTTTTGGGGCTCTGATCCTAAAACCTTGATCATGCTGTATAAAAGTATAGTAAGAAGTCATTTTGATTATAGTAGTTTAGCTTATATGAATGCAAGTAGCACCTTATTACGAAAACTCGATGTAATACAAAATATGGCTTTAAGAATTATTAGCGGAGCTATGCGTTCCACTCCTATTAATTCTATGGAAATTGAAAACTGTATACCTCCATTAATCCTGAGACGTTTACTTTTGGCTGATAGATTCTGTTTGAAAGAGTTGACTTCCAATAATGTTATAGTGCTGAATAATGTTTTATGTCATCCACAGATATCACAATCAGTTCAAACATCTAGCTTATCAGCCACATCTCTTGTTTCGGGAGTTTTGCCTGAAATCACAACAATAATGTCATTTTTAAAAAATATCAGTAAAAACATTTGTTCTCATGATATCTGGCCAACATATAAATGTCCATATAATGCCTTGATTAATTGCTTAAGTATAGATTGTCATTTAGATGTAATAAATAACAAATTTGATTTTCTAGAATTTATAGAGAATAAACCAGACTTTTATATTTTATATACAGATGGTTCTAAAAGTGATGAAGGGGTTAAAGCCGCATATTATGATCCACAAATGAATAAAACCCACTGTATAAAGTTAGATAATAATTGCAGTGTGTTTACTGCAGAAGCGTATGCAATTTTAACCGCTTTAACATTTGTAAATAACTCTGTAAAAAAAAATGTAAATATACTAATAGTAAGTGATTCTAAAAGTGTTCTGTCTGTTTTGAACAACAGTAATTTCTCATATAAGTTAAATTATATTATATATAGTATTAGAGAACTTATAGAAATGATTAGTAAATCAAAACATGTAGAATTGGTATGGGTTCCTTCACATTGTGGCATCCATGGCAATGAAATAGTAGATTTGGCTACTCGGCAAGAGCATGATCTAGATCACACAGATATATTAAAAGTACCTTTCACAGATTACTATTGTGCAATTAATAAGGATTTACTCAGAATTTGGAAAGAATATTGGCACGTTACAACAGAATATAAGGGAAGGTGGTATGCAGAAATACAGAAAGACTTACCTACTACTCCTTGGTACAACAAATTTGAATATTGTGGCAGAAAGTTTATAACAGTTATAAATCGCCTGAGATTTGGACATTGCTTGGTTCCAGCTCATTTACACAAAATTAATATAGTCCCAGAAGATAACTGTACGTATTGTTCCCAACCGCATGCTGATATAAACCATATAATTTTTCAATGTCCCCAATTCCATTTACAACGATTAATTTTAGCCAGTGACATTAGTGACATAGCAGCTCGTAACTCAATTAGTGTTCCCCGCCGTATTGAGGATTTACTAAAAAGTGAAGTTTTTTACAAACCTATTTATAAGTATATTTTAAATACTGTTGAAAAGATTTAGTTAAGTTTAATTTTTTATTTCTCTTCTATGTTTGTAAATTTTTTATTATTTAAGACTTCGACTGAAGGACTCTGTATCCATGGTCATGAATAAATTATTTAAAAAAAAAAAAAAAAAACTGGTTGTCACAAATGTCATTATCAATTTTTGACGTAAATCAGAGTTACCAGCAGTTTAGAATTTGCATAGATTTCGGCAAAAGATATCATCGAATTCTGTAAATACGATGATTTTAATTCAAAACTTCGAAATACAGAAAATATCTAGTCTTGAAAAGCGAGTTATTCTAGGTATAGGGTGTATTTCGCAATCATGAGTCGCAGATGTGAAGTTAGCTACAAGGTGAGTGGCAACCAAGGAATTTAGAAACTACGTAGGTACTACATAATTTAATACGTAGGTAGTATCTATAGTAGTCTGTGGTAATTTATAATTTCCTTGGTGGCAACAGCAGTTCAGTTTTGTGTTTTGAAATATATTAATATTAAAGTAAGTTTTGGTGATTGCGCATAGGTACTTCGCAATTCGCAATTATTATTGTCCTTGTTGATAATTTATTTCAATTTAGAAGTGTTTATTGTAATTAAATTAGTTCGCTAACAAAGTGTTATATTTGAAATACTGGACTAACTGTCGCCTTCTGCTTAACATCGTATAAATACCACTTACTTTACTGCGAAAACTACTTGCTGTGTAAACTTTTCAATAAGGTTTCCTACTCCTCAGGACAACTACTGCGAAACAGTAGACACTATGAATAAAGAAAACAAAAGCGCCGCTGGACTGGTAAATAATCTACATTCATTTCTAACTAAGCAAGCCAAGCCACATCTTGAACCTTGTCTACATTTGCTAAAGTTTTGTCAAATAACAATCCCATCTTAGACCCTACTATTCATGATGACTATTCACGATACAAAATTAGCTTGCTATCTTTTGGTCTTCATTCTTCTCTTTGCTATGGAAGAACCAAGGCAAAAGAGACTTTGATAGTCAAAAACTGTATAATGTACTACTGCATTATTTATTTGTTTATAGGTGAGCAGTGTATACTGACTGATGTGTCTATATCAAGCAGAGTCGACTAAAATTATTATTTATCTGTCAAGGAAATTGTTTCCAAAGATCCAGTCTATTCTTAAATGTGTTTATAGTCTTTGCTGAGATTACATCCTTAGGCAACCAGTTCCAGTTGTAAACCACTCTGTTGCAGAGGATGTGGTGTGCAGTGTTGGTTTGTGATGGTGTTGGCTGCAAGAGGAAAGTATGGCGTCTGCTGTCGCATATGTTTTCCTTCAAGGTGTACATATCGTGAATATCCGGAAGATTATAAAAGCCATTGAGAATTTTGAAGGTCTCAATCAGGTATCCACGCAATCGTCGTTCTTCAAGGGTCGTGAGACGAAGAGCTTTTAACCTATCTTCATAGGTTTTGCGTGGCAGAGCATATGGTATCCTGGTGGCTTTTTTTTGTGCACTTTCAAGCAAATCAATATCTTTCCTTAAATAAGAACTCCACACCTGGAACCCATATTCTAGTAGAGGCCTTATATAGGTTTTGTAAATCTTAGCAAAAACATCAATTGTTACTTACTGTCTGAAACGACTTGTGTATGACATAGATAAATGAGTTAGCCCATTTGACTATCATAGCTCTTCCCAATTCAAATCTGCAGTCATGATGACTCCTAAATCCCTCTATTGGTCTACAGATGCTAAAGCAACTCCATCAAATGTGTATGTCTCACTGGGGTTGGTTCTACCGATATGTAATACACTACATTTGGTTGTGTTCAACTTTATTATCCAGTCCCTGGTCCAGTTCTGAATATGATCCAGATCTTCCTGAAGTTTTCCAGACTTTATCAATGCATTGGCAAATAACTTCCCATTGTCTGCGAAAAAGGCTGATTGATATTCTATGAGCTCTATCAGATCAGTTATAAAGATTATTTAATTTTGCATGTGTAACATTTAACATTATTTGGGTAAAATATTCCAGCGACGGTCGGCCATCGCAGAGCGGATACGCCTTAGAGAGGAGTGGTCAGAGCTTAAAGGGCGTGAGTCTCACAACAATGCAAGAGAAAAGAATATACTGACTAAGAAACAAACCAACATGAAGACAGCTAGTTCTGTGAAGGATGCAACTAGCACTAGCAGAAAGGTACATTCTTGTTTTTAGGGTTTAGTACCCAAAATTGTAAAAATTAAAAATGGTCCCTATTACTAAGACTCCGCTGTCCGTCTGTCTGTCTGTCACCAGGCTGTATCTCAAGAACTGTGATAGCTATAATGTTGAAATTTTCACAGATGATGTATTTTTGTTGCTGCTATAACAACAAATACTAAAAATAGAAAAAACATAAATTTTTAAGGGGGCTCCCATACAACAGACCTGAATTTTTAACCTTTTTTCGCTCGATATTAATAATGGTGACAGGTAGATGCTTGAAATATTCACAGAATATTTAGTTAAACATTGACTTAAAAAATACCTAAATAGTTAAATTAAAATAAAATAAATATTTACGGGGGCTCCCATACAAGAAACATGATTTTTTTGACAGCAACAGGAAGATGCTTGAAATATTCCCAGAATGTTAAGATGTTTATTCCCTTCAAAAGTAAATAATTAAAATAAAACATACTAAGGCTTCCATATGGTACGGAACCCAGTGCGAATCGATTGGCCGATTATTTTTATAATGATCTAGCATCCCATTACTCTCTGTGAAATTGAATCAGAAATAAGGTGTTTGTAGAAGAACCAAAGTTACTGACATAGCTCAGCTGATTGGCAAGTTGAAATGGCAGTGGGCAGGGCACATAGCATGGAAGACTGACAACCAATGGGGTCGAAAATTTCTCAAGTGGAGACCAGATATCAAGTCCACCTCACCAGTTGACAGATGACCTTTTTTACAAGCTTTTATTTAGTTTCACCTGTCCCATTGTCTGTCGGTCTGTAATGAAATCTGTCAAGTTAAATTTGATCCACTTCCAGGTTACTGATTGAGCTGATATTTTGCATACATGTGTAAATCGCGTAATAATGCAATATTATGATGACATGGTGCTGATCTGATGATGGAGCTGGAAGGTGGCCAAAGCAACTTAGGAATGAAACCTCATCGAGTTTGGGTTCATTTGAATGGCCTTGGCGAGTAGTTTGTCTTTCAATGGTAACCAGGGTCTGATGATGGAGCTGGAAGGTGGTCATAGGAACTCTGTAATGAAACGACGCAACCCTATCGAGTTTCGGCTCGTTTGATTCGTCTTGGCGAGTACTTGTTCAGTAAAAGCTTTTTTTTAATTAATATAATACTTGCTAAGATCATTCTAGATGCAAGCTGCTTCCAGCCGGTCTTATTGGATATCCCTAAGGGAGACCTTTCTCCAACAATGGACTTCCTATGGCTAAAACGACGACGAAGAAAATGAGACCTATTTCAGTATCAAGTAAAAAGGCTTGCTAAGAATAAGTAAAATAAAAATAGCCTTTATTCTCTAATATCTAACCTTATAAAACATTGTTCTTATATCTACATATTTCTTAAATACTAGGTTGTCCACCCTGAAAATGGACCTCCTTTAGATGTTGCCAGTGCTCCCTATCTCTGGCTTTCTTTCGCCTTTCTTGCTAAGAATACAAAATAAAAATAAGATTATTTATTTGAAAATTTATTTTGACATGTTCCAGCCCAGCGCTAGAAACACCAATCAAACGGAGAACGTCCTGTGCGGTGTGGTGGCACTGGTGGAGGTTGGGGCGGAGCCCCGCGCCCTGCCACTGCGGGCTGCGCTGGCGGCCCTCGGCGCCTCCGTGCTGCCTGCGTGGAGCCCCCTCGTCACACACCTCGTCTGGAGCCAGGGTAAAAATCACTACATAGTATAAAACAAAGTCGATTCCCGCTGTCTGTCCCCATGTATGCTTATATCTTTAAAACTACGTAACGGATTTTGATGCGTTTTTTTTTTCTTGTGTGTTCGTCAGACTTCTCCTCCAACACAAGTCGGAGACGTTTTTTTTAATAGATGGAGTGTTTCAAGGGGAGGGTTTATATGTATAATACACTTGTGCGAAGCTGGGGCGGGTCGCTAGTGTATACTAAGCGCCACACAAATCGACGTATGAGAAGTTAGCCGCAGATGACACTTCGCCGTGATTCGCCAATTATTGCGCATGTGTGCACAATACCGACGCCGCGTGTCGTAGTGGTGATCACGGGCGTAGGGAGTGCGCGGGAGGCATGAGGTTGGCGGGCGGGTGTGCCCTGGCGTCTCGTCTCTCTGACTCCTGCGCATACCTATACTTCGGCTTTTGCGCAGCGTTCTGCGCATTACTTCCCATCCACCCACTTGTGTGGCGCTTAGTATACCTACATATGGTTTTGTGGGGTGATAGCAGTAGTGGTTGGATAAATGACTGCCTGGCTCAGTGGTTAGTGATCCTCACTTCTGGATCAAAGAGGCGTGGGTTCGATCCCCACCCAGAGCTAGCATTTATGTGATGAACATAGGTGTTTGCTCTGTGTCTGCATGTTGTTTAGGTACTATCTATATATGTATTTAAAAGTATGTATGTGTAATATATCAGAGCTTGCTTAGTTTGGGGTCAGAGACCGCGTGTATTATGTCCCAAAAAAAGGCCTTTAGCTGCTGCGGGCTGCGCTGGCGGCCCTTGGTGCTTCTGTGCTGTCTTCCCGCTTGTTACACACCTTGTATGGAGCCATAAAAAAAAAAATCTAGCTACCACGGTTCCTAAGATACAACCTGACGACAGACAGACAGATGCTCGGACGGAGAGACAGCAGAGTCTTAGTAATAGGGTTCCGTTTTTACCCTTTGGGTTAAGAAGCCTGATTTTTTCTTAAACCTTGTCAAAGTTTGGGAGTGGGGGTTTTTAACGTCGCTTCTACGTGAAAAAAATAGCTAGTCGTTTAGTCGTTTTTAGACGTTTTTCGCTCTATATTAATAATGGTACTTACCAGGTAGATGCTTGAAATTTTCACAGAATATTTAGTTTTATATTCCCTTCAATAATAAATAATACAATTAATATAAAATAAATATTTAAAGGGGGCTCTCATACAGTACGGAACCCTTCGCGCGCGAGTCCTACTCGTACTTGGCCGATTATTTAGTCACCTAGCCTATTATGTACCTTCCAGGTGGGTGCCGATCAACACGCGCTCGAGCCCGGGCGCTGGCCTGCCGCCTGGTATCCCCACTATGGGTGGAAGCGTGCGCGGCCGCCGCGCGCAGGCTGCCAGAGCAGGCCTTCCCCGCAGCCGCCAGACCTTCAGACCTACCCTCGCCCAAGACTCTCACTCGACTCCTGGTGAGTATTACCATACATTCTCCGTCACCCCCTGGTGTCCCCACTATGGGGAGTATTACCATACATTCTTCATCACCCCCTGGTGTCCCCACCATGGGAGTATTACCATACATTCTTCATCACCCCCTGGTGTCCCCACTATGAAAGTATTATCATACAATGACATTCTCCATCACCCCCTGGTGTCCCCACTATGGGGAGTATTACCATACATTCTCCATCACCCTCTAGTGTCCCTCCTATGGGTGCAACCTTCAGTCCTACCGTCAGCGAAGACACTTACTCGAGTAATATTAGTACTAGTACAGATCGCGCCATGTAAAAAGAGCTGGAGCTTCAAACTGCGCGCAGGAAATTTAACTCCTATTGCACAGTTAATAAGAGTTATATATCCTAGTACACACTGCGTTAACTGCTTTAACTGCGTTATTATGTGTGCAATACGACTTAAATATCCTTGTGCGCAACTTGCCACTCCAACATATTTACGTATAATTAAACCTTACATCCACCATTGCAGTTACCTGTATTAAAGGTTGGTTGCCTGGAAGAAATCGCTGTAGGCTATAAGGCCGCCCATTATTCTACCGGACTGTTACTGTTTTTTATTTAAGTTTTTTCCTTTTCGGTGCAATAATAAAGATGTTTTATTGTAGCTGGAGAATGTCTACTACTGGATATAAGTCTATAGATTTCAGATTGCCGGCCTAGTATAGCTCGAATCGTACAACTTGGCGGTTGTGATGTTAGCTACAAGCTGCGGATGGCCCAATCCTGACTGAAGCTCACTAAAAAACTGCGCGAGGATTGAGTTATCTGCAGCTTGTAGCTAACATCACAGCCTCCAAGATGCTACATTCGGCATATACCTGGTTACTACTAAACCCAAGCAAAGAATATATAATAATACTACATATAGAACGGCCACTCGTTACCCCCCACCTGTTTGAGTCTTCCTCCCTTCCACTTCCACCCCGCGTCCACGGATAGAACTTGCACTCTTCGTGCGGGCTGCACTAGCCGGTGGATTTTCTAATAAAATCTACCTAGACCGTGACAGTAGGGAAGACTTGTACTTTGTAAGGTTGAATATGAATGATACGTAACAAAACAAGAAATTTTAATGATTCCCTAAGGATAAATAATAGGAACTTATTTTATAACATATTTGCTCGTAAAGTGGCTGTAATTACACCAATTTCAATATCGTAATGTATTTCATTACGCACTTGTGCGTTATTGTAATGTAAAACGCACGCCGCCACCGACTGAACTCTGTGGTCTCGTTTCTCCTATTTTCACTCAAGAGAGTGAGAGACATTACGGCACTTGTCCGGTAATGTAATGTAAACGCACGATGCTTCGACTGATGCACGAATTTCACTCAAAGTCAGAGTTTTATTAATTTCCTCGCAATTATGTTATAAAACGTCGAATGACATACGTGCGCTTTGACAATTACAGCCTCTGCTTCCTTACAGTCCTCGCCTACAGCTCGGGCTAGCAATATCGACTCTGCTGGAATTTTCAACTTACCGCACTTATATCATAATGTACTATTACATTATTTGGTAACTTCCTCTTGATATTTTCTTTCGAATGAAGTAGATCGGTTACTTTTTGTTAAAATGCTTTCAAATTAAGTAATTGTTAGACTTTTTAAAGCACTAAACTGTCGCTGACAGCCATAGACGTTCCGCACACAAATGCGCGTGTAGTGACCGTGCGTATGTGTGTTGTCTGTGAGTAAGTACTGTGTAGTGTGCGTAAGACAGCAGATTTTGTATGAAAAATCGCGGAGTGTCCGGGCTGTGACCCAAGTTATGAGAACCTGAACCCACTTCGAGAAGGTAGGTAGTGCCCTTGCGCTTCGCTTGGCTCGTCTTGGTACCTCCAGATACTACATTAAATCTTCCAACTTTATGAGTTTATAGACCTTATTAAAAACTTCATCTTAAAATTATTTCGAGCTCTGTAAAACTATAGCTCTTTAAATAAATCTTTATTGTACACCAAAATTACAGTAATATAGATACAATAGTAACTACACAAAAAAATGTTGTACAAGGGCGGCCTTATCGCCTTTGGCGATTTCTTCCAGGCAACCTTTGGATGGACTGGACACGAAAAATAGAAATACGGTCGGTGGTGTATAAATACTGTGAAATAAATAATGAGAGAGAGAATAAAAAATACTCTTTGGGTTTTAAAAGAAAATTTAAAATTCTAAACTGGCACACAGGCACGCTCCAACAATGCGGGGCGACAGAGGGCCTTCAAAAAGAGACTTCGTCGATTCGCCCCGCGGGCCGAACAGCTTGCGAGGCGAAACTACGAAAGAGCCGCACACGGCTAGCTCAGAGCCCATTGACCCTAGAAACATATTTCTTCACCAATTATATCTACGGAAGCTTTGTTACACCTAAGCATATCTTGGCACGCTCTTGACAACTTTTTAATTTACTTGAGATTTTTTATAATTACAGAAAAGAGCAGAAGCCGAGAACATTCCCCTCACTGACCTGCTGTCGGACAGCACCGACGAAAAACAACAAAACCTTCGGCTGAGGATGTCCAGCGAAACTGAACACGACACCAGCGCTGACACGTCCCGAGATATATCGCGGGACGAATCGAACGATACCACTGGTGAGTTACTAATACACATAACACAGGTCTAAAAAAAACTTATTTTGTTGCCCTGGCGCCTGGATATTTTTGCGGATTTTGGTATTCTCAAATCCACAGTTTTCGAATATATTCAGGAAAGCTCTGGTTATTAAGATTTTGGCTTTTTTATATTTGTAAAATTGCACTTTCTTAACAGTTTCATTCAGTCATCTAGATAAATTTTCTGAAAATCTAGGGTAATTATAGTGAGGGACAGGGAGAGCGCTTCCACCTGGATCTAAAAGAGATGATAGAAAGGTATTAGGGTAAATAAGACCATCACATAATGGCATATTACTGCTGGTCTTAAAAATGAAATTGTCCCCTAAGAAAAATATAGAAAAGAATCTACCTAAAAGGGTTTTTTTCTGAAGTTTACATTAAATTCTATGATTTTTTTTACTTTTATACACGTTAATTGGATATTAAAACATAATATAAAAAAAATATTGAGAATACATTTATGCAGTTGTTATGTTTTTCTCATTTGTACTGACTAAAAAAACGAAGATAAAAACCCAGAGGCAATTTTTAATAATCGGCCAAGTGCGAGATATACTCGCGCACGAAGGGTTCCGTACCGAAAAATTACGTTTGTTGTATGGGGGCCGCCCTTAAACATTTATTTTATTCTGTTTTTAGTATTTGTTGTTATAGCGGCAACACAAATACATCATATGTGAAAATTTCTGTTATCTAGCTATTACGGTTCATGAGATACAGCCCCGTGACAGACAGACAGACGGACATCGGAGTCTTAGTAATAGGGTCCCGTTTTTACCCTTTGGGTACGGAACCCTTAAATATTTATTTTATTTTGTTCTATACCCCCCTTAAATATTTTGTTCTAGCCCCCCTTAAATATTTATTTTATTTTGTTTTTAGTATTTGTTGTTATAGCGGCAACAGAAATACACCATCTGTGAAAATTTCAGCTGCCTAGCTATCATGGTTTATGAGATACAGCCCGGTGACAGACGGACAGACAGACATACAGACGGACATCGAAGTCTTAGTAATAGGGTCCCGTTTTTCTCTTTGGGTACGGAACCCTAAAAACCAACTGTAGAATCGAACAAACGTCAAATCGTTTTTTTTTTTCACCTCCTTTATCAAGGGTGGTAAGGTAGGGCCTCGGGTTTAAAAGACGGAAAGTGACACAGTCTTCTTTTTATCCCGGATAAATACGAGTAAAGGGCTCCCATGGGATAGCACAAAAATCAAAATATCATGCGGGCGAAGCCGCGGGTAAAAACTAGTTCTAAATGAAGTAAACTCGTATAGAGGCCTAAATT
This sequence comes from Hypomecis atomaria, assembly GCA_964007245.1. NCBI lineage: Eukaryota > Metazoa > Arthropoda > Insecta > Lepidoptera > Geometridae > Hypomecis > Hypomecis atomaria. The sequence continues at coordinate 2,705,588 of OZ023294.1, read as the reverse complement.
ATTGTTATACAATGTGAATAAAAAAATAACATAGAAAATATTTTTCTACGAACTAAATACCAAAACAAACAAAACAATATAACAAAATGGCGATTTCTGCAGCCCATTTGTTTCCTCCGTTACATTTTTATGCATATTTCAAAGGATTTTGAGTCGTGATATAGTCTGGGCCTACGATAAAATAATATCTTCTTTCCCTAAAACAAAAGCGAGTGTGAACTTTTTTCGTTGACATCGCCTTGGTATTAAAACGGTTTTATTTCCCAGAAAAAAAAGTAACGAAAAAATCTTTTGAAAGAAGTCTTATGAAATACAATAACATTACAATAATTTTACAGATATCTGTACAGGTATCTGAAATACAATGTTCAGAAGAAAATACCAAATAAAAATAAAACGTAATTTTAGATCGCGTCTTGATGTATCTTTTGAGCTATAATTTGATTTGGGCAAGTATAATTATAATTCCATAAAACGCATTCATTGACAACACACATGTTTGATAATGCTGAAAAAGCAAAAACAAATTGAAATATTAGTGAATAATTTCTAACACGTATTTTTGGCGTATTTTTGCCTAATATTACAAGCCAACTTCCGTAATACGCAGTTACAGTCATGGGCCTGCATATTTGGAATATCAACGTGACTCTAATAAATAAAATAAATATTAGGGGACATCTTACACACGGCCTCTGACCCCAAACTAAGCAAACCTTGTGATATGGCTGCCAGAGACTGATATACTACATACACTTATCTTTAAATACATACTTATATAGATAGTAACTAAATAATAGGTAAAATTATTTGATATAAACAATTTGCGAAAAGAAAAGCCTGCTAGCAATGAGTTCTACTTCGTATTGCCTGCTAGACATAGGTTTCCCCTTTGTTTTCCCGCAATATGCCTGGTTTGAAGCAGCTTTCATCTAGCGCGTGTGTTAAAAGTATATCGTCGGTCCACCTAGCTGTTGCCCTAAGTTGATGATTATGGTAAAAAGAAAAAGTGTGATACAGGGCTGTATGTACGAGGAGTTCTTCGTGGACCAACTGCTTTCGCACAACTAGTTGAACATCCAAAATACGTATTCCTAATGGCACACTACGCACAACTAAGAAAAAAAAAGCTATTCTTTGTGACACAACTGCAATCATAATAGATACTATTATTTTTAAAAACCTCTTCTGATGTTAGTAATGATCATCGACGATGATTAGGGTCGACAGAGGCTGATCATCAGCCTCTGTCGACCCTACTCATCGTCGAGTTGGTGGTCACTGCTGGGTATAGGCCTCTTCTCCCTTGTGCCAGTTTTCCCTTGGCTAGTTGGTAAGGATACTAGCCACTTTCTTAAGTAATATCTTTGCATAAATATAATTATAAACATCATCAGCCTTTTTAGTAGTCCTCTGCAGGGCGTAGGCCTACCCACGAAGGGTTGATTGAGACATGTCCACCATGCTGGCCCAGTGCGGGTCGGTGGATACAGAGCTATCTGCTTACCCTGTACTGAGCCGAAAGCGGGTGAAAGACCATTATTATGAACAACTCTTACTATGGGCCCCGAAATTCGAGAAATAAAATCAGCTGTTTCCTCAGACCAAATAAAAAAAATAAAGACAATGTTTTGGACTATGAGGTCGTCCACACGATGATGATGATGTTAGGATAACCGCTCACAAAGGAGTACTCCACCGAGCGAGGTGATGTGCTCGGGGATAGCTATCCGACAGTGTATCATTTGGTCTTAGTATGGTTCGGCCGTCGCTGAATATTTCGTTTGCGCGATGCAGGCTTCGGCTTCTGATTGGCTGAGGCGCGGTGATACGCCCCTGTGATTGGCGGGCGGAAGAATTCGTGGCTTAGCTAGCGCCATCTTGTAGCGAATGTAGCGAAGTTGGTCGCTACAATGTTGTGAACAGACAAGTGAAGCCGGCAAAACTTCGCCTCGCCGCGTACAGACACAATTACACACACATACACGTACTACAGTTCCACATATCCCTACTGGTAGAGAAGAATGGATTTTTTTCCACCTATTACTACCTAGGGGCACAGCCCGGACACTCCGCGATTTTTCATACAAAATCTGCTGTCTTACGCTCACTCTACACAACTACTTACTCACAGACAACACACATACGCACGGTCGCTACACGTGCATTTGTGTGCGGAACGTCTATGGCTGTCAGCGATCACCACAACGTGACGTCATGCCGCGTGAGTGAGACAGTTGCGTACTCAATTTGCAAAAATGAATACAAATCTAGTGCTTAAAAAAGTATAACAATTACATTATTTGGAAGCATTTTAACGAAAAGTAACCGATCTAATTCATTTTAAAGTAAATATCAAGAGAAAGTTACCAAAAATGTAAAATAAGTTCCTATTATTTATCCTTAGGGGAACATTAAACTTTCTTGTTTTGTTACGTATCATTGATATTCAACCATACACAGTACAAGTCTTCCCTATTGTCACAGTCTAGGTAGATTTTATTAGAAAATCCACCGGCTTGTGCAGCCCGCGCGCAGATACCGAGTTCTGTCCGTGGACGCGGGGTGGAAGTGAGGAAGACTCAAACGGGTGGGGGGTAACGAGTGGCCGTTCTATACGTAGTATTATTATATATTCTTTGCTAGGGGGGATACTTTTCCACTTATATGCACTAGGCTGTTATAATCAATCCAGAAATAAGTATCATCACATCGAAAATGTATAAGTGCTTCATTAAGTGTTTTATTTATTATTCTAACTGAAACTGAAGGAACTCTTTCATCATGTAATCTAAGAAATTTACATTTATTACAACGAAACTACTCCTTGGTTTGTCAGTCGAACTATGGCGGCGCAACACCGATGCACTCACTCCCACATGTATAAAAAAACCGGTTTCACTTGTCTATTCACGACTTTCTTTCTTCTTTTATTTGATTTACTGTTTTCCCAGCCAAGTCAAATCACGAGCTTGAATTACAAAAGTACTCGTAAATCCCTATAGAATGTTGTATGTAGGTATGTTGTTGTAGATGAAATTTTAGGATTTTTACAAAACACTTGTCCCCCGTGTAGATCTGAATTCTTTTGGTGGCGACACTTTGGCTCCCATTTCACATGTTTTTAATGAGATTCCTGTTTACCTGTGTACCCACTGCGTCAAAGTTGGAATTAACTAAAAAAATATCGATTTTAGTTTCACTTTTTGGCTGCTATCTTTAGTTTCGATTAAAGTTTAAGTTAAATTAAAGGATAATAATTATTTTTCGCAAAAAATAGCATGACCGACTTCACCCGTGTACAGAATTCGCGAATATTTCGCACGGATCGATGTAGCATTTTCCACATTATTGATGATTTATCAAAAACGGCTCTGCCGATTTCGATAAAATTTAAATGGGACCAATTTCGAAGTATACTCTATCCAATAAAAAAAGAATTATTGAAATCGGACTACTATTAAAAAAGTTATAAGTGGTTACACATAAAAAAACAAAAAACAAAATATACGCGTCGAATTGAATGGTGAGTTGAGTGGACCTCCTCCGGTGGTTCGTCGGTCAAAAATAGTGATATTTAGGTGTAAATAGATGTATAGGCCGAATCATACAAGTCGGCGGATGTGACGTTCTCAACACAAGCCGCGCAATATCCAATCCTGACTGAAGGTTACATAAAGCTGTGCGTCGATCGGATAGTGCGCAGCTTGTATCCAACTTCACATCCGCCAACTTGTATGATTTGTCTCATTTCCTGTAATTTGTGCCTGGCATCGTTGCTCGCGATAAGATAACCGATTTTGATTTTCTTTTTTTTGTTCTAAAGGTGAATTGAAAGGGTGTTCCTAAATATGTTTCATTATGGAAACTAACGTGGTTATCACATATTTTAATATTTTATATCACGGTAATGTACTCACGTTTATTTTTCATAGTCATTATATAGTACGGCTATAGTTTCGATCGCATTCGGCGATCTTTCTCAATGTTATTTTTAAACTTTCGCGATTTGAACACATTATCATACTACTACACGGGACTTATCGCGCAATAAAACTTGAGATATGAGCTAATTAAGTACCTCTTCTTCTCTTAAGGACTACTCCATCAAAACAGTGTATACTCCCTTTATCCAAACTGTTGAGCCAAGTTAGAACGCCGAAAGATGTCATTCAGACTCCTGGTGTGTACAAGGTGGATTAGCTGCGGTAGTTCCTATATAGGTCAAACGAAGCGTACTATTGCTGAACGGATCAAAGAACATATCGCAGCGGTCAAAAACCGCCAGATAGAGAAGTCTGCCTGCTGCTTGAGGGAGGAACTGGTCATTGGATCGAGCTCCGCGACCCGAAAGTTCTCTCTACTGATCGTCACTATTTCTCAAGAATAGTTCGTGAAGCCGTAGAAATTAAAAAACATCGTAATTTCAACCGAGAGGATGGTTTCAAACTATCAGTGTCGTGGAATCCTGTAGTCAACAAGTGCAAACTGCGTGGTGTAGGCATTAAGACCTTTACAGACACTGTCAGTGTGGTGTGTCGCGGCGACAATTTCAATTTGAGTGATACGGCGTCGCATTTAGTCTGCCCGTGACCGCGACCAATGCAACTTGGTCGAAACGTCGGGAGGAGAAAAAGAGGTACTTAATTAGCACATATCTCAAGTTTTATTGCGCGGTAAGTCCCGTGTAGTAGTATGATGATCTTTCCCAAGTCTCGCAATGCACTCAATGTATAATATAAATATAATAATGACTATGAATTTAATAGCGTGTACTTTACTACTACTGTACTACTGTATTTTAATTCCAGGTAGTAAAAGTAGCGAAAAGCGTCGAAAGCCATTAGACCAAAAAGAAGCGCCCCCTGCCAAGGCGCGGCGGAAACTGTTCACGCCAAAGGAAGCGGAAGAAGAGGACAGCGACTGTTCTGGTTAGTTGTCATCATATCAGTCGTAAAACATGGACTACGATAGAGTTATTCCTAATCAATTAGCATCCTTTTAGGGGCTTATTCTGTACATCAAAACTAACAACTTTTGTTCTGCGACTTTTGTCAGAACTCACAAGTTGGCAGCGTGCCCCGCATGCTGCCAACTTATTAGCTTCTTTGTTGATTTTTTAAAGTTGTATGAGTTAAAATTTAAAGCCTGTTAGTTTCTTATGACCACAATAAAAAATCGGCCAAGTGCGAGTCGGACTCGCGCACGAAGTGTTCCGTACCGTATGGAAGCCCCCTAAGTATATTTTATTTTAATTATTTATTTTGGAAGTGAATATTTAACTAAATATTCTGTGAATATTTCAAACATCTTCCTGATGCCATTATCAACATAAAGCAAAAAAATCACGTTTCTTGTATGGGAACCCATAAATATTTATTTATTTTCATTTAATTATTTATTTTTGAAGTGACATTTCAAGCATCTACCTGTCACCGTTATTAATATCTAGCGAAAAACGGCTAAAATTTCAGGTTTGTGGTATGGATCCTTAAATATTTATTGTTTTCTGTATTTAATATTTGTTGTTATCTGTATATCTCTATTAGCCTTTTTAATAGTCTACTGCAGTATGTAGGCCTACCCACGAAGGGTGATTGGGCCATATCCACCACGCTGACCCAGTGCGGGTTGGTGGATTCACACACGCCATCGAATTTCTTCTACGGACGCATGCAGGTTGCCTCACGATGTTTTCCTTCGCCGAAAAACCAATGGTGTTAAATTCCGTACATAAATTCCGAAGAAATCACTGGTACGGGGTACCGGGATTTGAACCCACGACCTCACGATTGTAAGGCTGGTGTCACTACCACTAGACCTCCACGGCTATTAAAATATAAATATTTGTTTTCAGAGGAAAACGTCGCAATACCAAGGCCCCGGAAGCCTTCATACAAGCCCACCACAAAGAGACCTAAAAATCCTATACAAGTGGACAAGAACAAGAGTCCCATGCCCCAAGTGAACAAGAAGCAGCTGGCGCGCGCCGAGCGACTCGCACAGAGAATAGTCGCCGGGTGCGTAGCGCACGCGCCGCCACGCGCGGATAGGCCTAGGATCGTGAGTGGACTCATTTATTTATCTATTTAAAGCAACTTGCTTTTAATCGTGACTTCGTCCGCGTGATACTTATAGATATCCTTATTACAAGCTTTTATTTAATTGAATTAACTTACAATGGATGTTGCTACCTACCTATATGTAAGTTCGGGTGGAATCTTGCAAGTTAAATTTGACATATTTCCCGGTTTCCGATTGAGCTGAAATTTTGCTCGCATATGTATATCGCGTGACAATGCAATAATATGGTACCATGGAGCTGATCTGATGAAGGATTTTAGTATTTTATTTAATAGTTTATTTTACAATTTTTTTTTTTTTTTACAAATTCATTATGACACTAAGAGTATACACACTTAAAGGAGATATTGCAATAACATATAGAAATTGGGCCACCAAAGGGTACAGTATTTCATAATTTGCTTCGTTTCTTTCGGATAATTAATTTCCCGTTATTTTTTACAATAACAGTGTCCATTAAAAGTAATTTCGTGTATTCGGATTGAAAATTACATTGACATTGTTTAAAAATAAGGCGGCCATACTCTTCTTCTTTTATATTTTGGTGTCGCATGGTTTATGCATTTGCTAGTGTTACCTATAAGTATTGAACCTTTTTTTGTATTTTATCAAAATAGTTACAGCGCGGACATTGACTTCTAAGTCACGTCATAGTCCGAAAAAGTCGCGGTCAAGTTAGACCTCAGTAAAGCATTGGAAAACTAATTATCACTGATGGAAACATATTTCACAAAATAATAAAATGCGACATGATTTTCCCGCGTTCCCGCCAAAAACCACGCGGCCATACTCGACTTTAAAACATTAATAACATGTCACAAATAATAAAAATAGACTAAAGGCCTGTTAAAAACCGATTTCTATATTATCCTGGATTCTTATAACAACGAAAAGAACACGTTTCATTGCAATTCGTTGGATGATTTTTATTGTTAACTATGACAGGATTTAAACACCTCGTAATCAAAATATTTTATTCAGTATTTTCCGATCTTAGTAAATGGCTACAAACATTTTTCTATTCCTCGATCTATTTTCACATCATTGATCCTCCTTAGTTTCTCCTTCTTTTTTCCGCTTTCCCGCCAAAAAGTATTCATCCTTCATTTTCCTTTTTTTTTAATTACATCGATCTAACTTGTCCCGTGAGTTTGATTACTAAAGAGGTTTCTATGTGTTACGCGATCTTTATTCACCATTATAATAATACAGCAATGTGAATGCGGGGCAAGTTACTTCGAAATAATTCACAGCTGTTTAGATCCATTTATACAGAAATATTGGTTACTTTTAAGAGAATATAAACAACATTACACTATAAATGAATAGTTTCTTCTGTTTTGGTTTCACAAAATTAATATAACGACAAAATGTTCTTGATTATTTACGATAAACAGGAAAATAAAAACAAACCTCTTCAACGTTTGCCTTCGACTTTCTCGGTGACCTGCGACTTCACCAAGTTACAACTTAATCCTCCTGAGGGCTAGCGGAGTGGATATGACTCGTAGGCCTAGCCTATGTTCAGCAGTATACTTTTAAAAATTACAGATACGTGAAAGATACATACAAATACAGTGTATCTCTCAGAGATCTAATAATACTGAAACCACTTATATGTGGTACCTACGTTATTATGAACAACTGAAGATTGCTGTTGGTCCCATAATAAAAAAAATGTTCATTATCATCAACGTACGCATGTCTTATAGTACGAGTAAGTACGTGTACTTTGCAGAGTAACACACAAAAGAGAAACTGAACATCCAGTATTTACATAGGATTTAAATTAATTTATATGTTTATACTCATCATTTTCAATTACTTTTACTACGGGTTCAACTTTCATATTGAGAAAAATAAAACAGCTATTGCATATTTATATTGATAGTCGACAAAATATGTGGAACCATTGATTTGTTTATTAGCTTAATTATTATAGCTATCATAACTCAGCATAATTATGATGTTCATACGCAAGGTAGCCACAAAGATATTATGACCACAGATATTGATGTATGTTGGAGAACTGTTGAAGTCCTATTGCTGACATCTTGATGATGTAGCCAATTTCTTTTCGTTTCTTGCTAAAATTCCATTTAGTGTGGTACATATCGTGTAGGCCAACCTGAAAATTAAGTAAGTAGGTACTTACAACATTTTATAGCATGGCCAAAACAACCGACAATTCGTACCTATTTCATAGATACATAGCAACAATTATACTCTGCAATTAAGAGAGATGAAAATCGATTAAATTATGATTAGCTATCTAAAGATACATAGGTGGAGTCGTCATGATAATCATATTATTGTAGGCATATGATCAACATCAACGACATAGATTTGAAGAAAATCTGATTGAGATCGGCTTATCGGTTTCCCTAGATAGTCCATCATAGAAGCCATGGCAGTCGATGGTGACAGAGTTATGACATCATTGTCATCAATATGAAACAAGCAACATTTTAAGCTAAGCCTCGTGGCAGGATGCATTTGCAAAGCATCTTATAAATTAATTATTGTCGGTCATGTTAGCTCAATGAAATTAATTTAATCGCCGACGTTATAGCGACCCACCTTGAGAAGCTCAGATGTGATTCTGTTAAAGAAGGTTTCCTTTTTTTTTTGTTGTGTATCTAAGGAAACCGTACGTAACAGTCTTGTCAAATAATTACGATACAAATTATTCTGTCTGAATGCTTTAAAATTCTTTAAATAAAAAATAAATGTTATTTATTTTATTCATCATTTTATATTCTCAATGATCCTCATCAAATTCCTCGCAACAATTTAATTATTTCCCAGTGACTTAATATAAAATTATACTTATTAGTGTGGATAAAACTTACCTGTACTTTAAAAATAAATATGTGTAAGAACTAAATCACAGTTTTCTCAAAAACCCAAAGTAATATTATTCTTCTTCTTTTTTATGTTGGCGTCACATGGCTTATGCATTTGTCAGTGTCAAGTATAAGGTTTTAATATTTTTCAAGACATTGATGAAATTGTGAAACACCTTCACAGAGGCCACAGACAAGAATTGAAAATGAAATTGAATTGATATTTTATCAAAATAGTCATATACGAGTAGGCGTAGTCATAATCCAAAAAAGTCACGGTCAAGTCAAAGTCATACCTCATTATAGCTGTGGAGACGTATCTACTCTCTTACTAGAGGCGTCTATGGAGTTTTGGTAACACTACGGAACCACACGATACACCACAATAAAGCACTTGTCTATACTCAGGCACGTAACTCAGCTCATAATTAACGAAATACCACAATTTATCACTAATTATCACTGATAGAAACACAGGTTGAACGAAAAAATACAATGCAGCGACATGATTTTTCCAGAACGCCCCTAGGAAGTTTCCAAAATAAAAAATGTTCAAGCCTGAAATATTGAAGTATCATAGGTACATAAACTTCATTGCACCTGAAAAAATACGCCAAAATGAAACAAAAGAAACGCATAAAATCTTGATCGAAGTATAAAGTAGGTACCTATAAACGTATCAATTTGATGTATCATTAACGTCTGAAAAGTTTTGCTAACAAAACTAAATTCTTTAGTGCATTTTTTTCATGTAGGCTATTAATTCTATGTAGGTTATATCAAAAAGGTTATATGTGACCAAAATGGCAGTAATTCAATAACTGAGCAAAAATCAAATTGGAAAATGTGAAATTACTCATAAATTAAGCATTTAATGCGGTTGTTTTACTCTGCGCATTTATTTATCATAGTTTATCAGATTTTTTGAGCTACTGTACCTAGTTTTAGCCCTTTTTGCAATAACTCCTTTAGGAGAAATCCATCAAAAGTCCTGCAGAGCCTACACTGAGAAATCATCTCGTGTCGTAGGTGTCTGCGTTACTTCTTAAATGAGCAATATTGGTCGTGTGTTCTTGGGACATCATCTTCATTATTTTCTTGGTAAGTGCAAATGTATAAACTGATATTAGATTATTCTTTTAATTTATTAGAGTCGAAAGATGGCCATAGGATCTGTACTAAACAAGATAGACCCGAAGTGTTTGGGCTCATTTTACGTGTCTCAGCTAGCACTCTGCTGCTACATGATATCCAAGATCTCAAAAGCTTGTATTTTTTAAAGTTATATTTTTATAATAATCCTTACTAATATTATAAATCCGAAAAGTTTGTTGGTTTGTTGGTTTGTTACTCCATCGGGCTTAGCATAAGGACCATAAAATAACACTATCGACGTGTCAGAGTGTGACAGAGTTATGATGAAGTATATATCTGTCACCTTTGCACACGTCGGTAAACTCTTGTCGTGGGCTTGTATGCTAAGCTAGCATGACGCACCAACGGAGCAACGGATTGACTTGATTTTTGGCATGGACATAGTTTAAAAGGCGGAAGGAGCTTTAGGATACTTTTTATCCCGAAAAATTGCATAGTTCCTGTAGGACAGGACAAAAACCATCGAAAGCGAAACTGTCGCCACTATCACAAAGACGCTAAGTGATTAATTCCTCTATGACGCTAATATGGACTAACGAAACGTCACAGCCAAACGTAATTGGATGACAGGTGACATTGTCTGCAGACTTTTATAAATCACAAGTAGCATGGCAAGGGGACAAATTGTTTTTCCACCATTATATCCCCTTGAAGAGGAAATAAAGTATGGATTGAAAATGACAACTGACATTAAAATTGGATAAAATGTTATTTTACCTCTGCATGCTACATGTTACTATGACGTTTAATACTAGGCCGTCATTTTGTCTGACATTTAAAATATTTTTAAATCTTCTATCATTAGAGGTTTAACATGTTTCTTTATTCTACCTTTATGGTATACATCATACTTTAATATTATCAATCCGAAAAGTTTGTTGGTTTGTTCCTCTTTGACGCAGCAACGGAGCAAAAGATTGACCTGATTTTTGGTATGGATACCTTTGGTTTAAAAGACAAAGTGATAATAGGATACTTTTTTATGTCGAGAAAATTCGTGATTCCCATGGGATAGGACAATAACTGTTTCTCAGCAATGGAGCAACGGATTGACTTGATATTTGGGGTGGGTATAGTTTGGAAGACGGAAAGTGACATAGGATACTTTCCATCGCGAAAAAATTGTGGTTCCCGTAGGACTTAACAATAAATTTTTCTCAGCAACGGAGCAACTTGCCTTGGCTTATTGCATGAATATAGTTTGAAAGACGAAAAGTGACATAATAGGCCACTTTTTATCGCAAAAACTTTAACAGTTCCCGTAGGATAGGATAAAAACTAAGTGAGCGGGCTGCGGTAGCAGCCGTCTAAGCGCCAGAAATAACCTGTCATGGCAAGTTTAGGACGTTCCTACATTTTTCGCACTCCTTCGCGGCACTCAACAGAGCTAGCCCAGACTCGGGCTCCATAACGGAGCTTGCGCTCTCGCCATAATGACGGAGTGTTTCGGAGCACAAGACACATCGTCATCCACCACTCTGGACTAACCAGTACTGAACGTCAGACAGCATTCCAACGCCCTGGTTCCAGTGCAGCGGGTCAGTCATAGTAGCCCGGCGCCTGCCTCTTCAACTGCAGAGGGCAGTGAGAACGGCCATCGCGATACCGACACCTCTCTTCCCCTGCAGCCCCACTGCGTCTGCCAACACGTTGACGGCCTAGCGGAAGGTAGGGTAGGTGGCGGCACCCACACCACCAGTTCCATATATCCCTCCGCGGCCCCTAATCCGCGGCAGTCATATCAGAGTCCAGGAAGCAGCCTTGCTTTATGAAACTGAGAAGGGTTATTCCCAGCAAGTAACTGGAGATAGAGAGACAGAAAAGAAGCCACACCCAGCGCAGCAGGAGGAGCTGGAGTTCATATGCCTGGCAGACGGAGCAGCACTAGAGCAAAATCTTAACCGAGAAATTAACATATTTACAGACGGCAGCAAAGTTAAAGGGAAAGTTGGGGCGGCATTATCCATTTGGGATGATGCCACTGAGATCAGTACCCGCAAGCTGAAATTGGCCGATTGGTGCTCCGTGTACCAGGCCGAGTTATTGACACTTCTTGATGCTACCGAAAAAGTAAAAATCTTTTGTGACTCCAGGTCTGCACTGGAAACGGTAGTTGGCGTATCTTCCCTCCATCCCTTAGCAGTAAATTCAAAGCTAACATAAAGTTGCTACACGCACAAAATAAAATAGTGAAACTTTATTGGATTAAAGCACACGCGGGGATGGAGGGAAATGAGAGAGCGGACCAGCTAGCAAAGGAAGCAGCACTGCACTCGAAGTGCAGACCTATTTACGATAACTGCCCCGTTTCATTCGTCAAGCGAGAAATCCGAAAGGACTCTCTTGACGAGTGGAACCGGCGTTATCAGGATGGCCACACAGCGGCGGTAACCAAAACATATTTTCCGGATGCAAGGGCGGCATACAAGATCGTAAGAGAAATAGCACCAGTGGGAATCATAACTCAAGTGCTGACGGGGCATGGTGGGTTTTCCCAATACTTACATCGATTTAAGTTGAGGGAAAGCCCATCGTGCATCTGTGAACCCACAAAAGAGGAGACTCATGTGCAATGGCACATAATCTTGGAATGCCCAGTTTATGGAAAGCAGAGATTTTATTTAGAACAAAAAATTGGAATTAATCTAACACGTAAAAACCTTAGAAACGAATTTATCGATTTTTGCACAAATATTTGTAAAAAAGCAATTATTAGGAACAAGTAGGTATAAACTTTGCTGTACCATTGTAATGTTTATTATAACTGCAAACAGCCAAAAACATTGAAATATAGGTATAGTTTTTATTCATTTGTAATTAAGACCCCTGACCCTTGCATATACACTCCAACCTTGCATTCCTTTAAGGTATTTTGATATTTGTCGGTTAGGTTATTAGGTTTCGCAGCCGACATAAACATAAGCCAAAATCAAAATATAACGCGGGCGAAGCCGCGGGTAAAAGCTAGTAATATTATAAATACGAAAGTATAATTTTGTTGGTTTGTTATTCTTTCATGCAGCAAAAAAATAACGGATATACTTGATTTTAGGTGTGGAATGTGGATATAGTCCAAATGTCGGAGATCATATAGGCTTCTTTTTATCCCGGAAAAATAAAAGGTTCTTATGGATGACACAAAAACAAAATATAACGCGGGTGAAGCTGCGGGCAAAGCTAATAATATGTAATATTTCCATACGATTCGTAAGTAACATGTTTTGTATAGTTATACACAATACGACCCTATAAGGGTATGGCAACTTTGTTGTTTGTATTGGAATGGTTTATTATTGTTATATTATCGTTATAATTATTTTTTGGAAAAAAAAAATGATGACCGACTTCACCCGTGTACAGAATTTGCGAATATTACGCACGGATCGATGTAGCATTTTTCACATTATTATTGATTTATCAAAAATGGCTCAGCCGATTTTCAATAAAATTTAAATGGGACCAATTTCGAAGTATACTCTTTCTATTAAAAAAAGAATTATAGAAATCGGACTACTATGAAAAAAGTTAAGCGTGGTTATACTTACATTAAAAAAAATATACGCGTCGAATTGATTACCTCCTCCGGTTATTTTTTTCATTCATGTGTTAATGTGTGTAATTTGGATAATAGGATTCCCCTTTGTTATAAGGTGTTAACGGGGATGTCGCGTACGGAGCGAAAGATGGTTTCCGAAGCGGTGTGGGGCCTTAAAGGCCGCCTGCAGGCCTCTGTCGACAAGAGGACCACTCACGTGCTAGTCGGCACGTTTATACACAACGACGAGTTCAACAAGACTATGACAGGTAAGCATTCATCTATTCGGAAGACACTGTTCATCTAGATTCTAGCTAAATTTGGGTTCCCCTCGTAGCTCGCACAACACTCCCAAGCGAAACCACTTAGTTTATTTGCTAAGAACACTGTGTCTGGCAGAATTCGTACACTAATTTTATTTCCGTAACGATAGTCGATAATTCACTCACGGCACTCGCGAGGATAGTTCACAATTAATATCTGTGTCGCATTGACAAATTACTGGGTACTGACCCACGTGTCACTCGCGGGGTCTATATATAACTTTGCCGTTCAGGCCAGTCTTCGTGCTGTTTTGAGGGTAGCAATTTGCAAACTAACGGGTCTTTCATTAAGCGTGTCCTATCTTTAAATTTAAATAAAACAAAGTGTGTGTGAGATATTATCGAAATTATTTATTTATTTGAAAGATGTAGTGATGCCATTATGTGTGGAATATGACATCATTCAAATGTCCGCCACGGCTTGTCTGGGTGGAGCGCATGCGAGATTTCCAATTTTTTATGACTTTTGCGCATAAATCAGGCTGAATTTGACCTATGGCATAGGGTATGTTGGCTTTGAGGGCCGCTGTGGTTTGTGGTTTATTCGCATAGACCTGCGACTTAAGAAAACCCCACAAGAAAAAGTCAAGCGGGGTTAAGTCACAAGATCTCGGTGGCCAGTTCACATCATCTCCACTTGAGATGCCCATGCCCTCAAATCTCTCATGCAGAATATTCAATGTGGCATGAGCTGTGTGGCACGTAGCGCCGTGTTGTTGGTGTTCAGATGATCCAGTTTATGCCAAAAAAAGGTTATCATCGACCTATAGCGCTCGCCGTTGACAGTGATGACCTGGCCAACGATCTTCTCGAAGAAATATGGCCCGATGACGCCGCCAGCCCAAAACCCACACCTTTTATTATTTGCACGTGTTGTTGAATGCTATAGCTATCCATGATGATTTGGCAAAACAGAATGAATAAATGACAACCAATTTGACAGATGTAGCTTCAACAAGATGGCCGCTACCAACTGTCAAAGTTCGGATATGCCTATTGGAAGACCTTACAAAGTGCTAATACAAATAATGCAAAGTGTCGTAGAGTGGATTGATATAGACGTGTGCAAAGTCGTATCAGCGAACTCCCTTTTCCTTCCTTCCCAAGTCTGCTCAAAATCTATCTTACCAAATACAGGTTTATCCAGAAAGAACTAAGCCGAAAGGAGGTTATTCAGACCATCATTAAGAAAATCTTTGTCTACGGGACCAACTCGGAATTCGAGAAAAAAATTAGCGGTTGCGTACATTTTATAAAATTCGAGTTGCAATTTTGTATGGAATTCTTCTTTTTTTTTCGTTTTTTCTGGATACATTAGTTTTGGATAACCCTCTATGACTAGTAAATTAGGGATCTTGAATTTGTACACATGCTTAGCAAATAATATATCTTTGTCAAGAGGGCCACTCACGTGCTAATCGGCACGTTTATACACACCAGACTATGACAGGTACATAGTATAATACAACTAGTTTGTTGGGGATCTTAAAGGCCGCCTGCAGGCCGCTGTGGACAAAAGGGCCACTCACGTGCTAGTTGGCACGTTTATATACCTATTCAGGTCATAAGTATTGTCACACAGTAAAAACTTTTCTTTTAGAATGCTGGCCACAAAAAAGTTTATTGAATTCGAATTTCGAATTGTTCATGAAAATAAAAATGTATACTTTTTAGAATTTTACTCATTTTTAAATATGGAGTGGACGCTTAAAGAAGACCGTGTTGCAGTAATTGCGTTGCATCGTTGCGGTTACGCGCCAATTCAAATTTTTGACATACTGAAAAATTTGAAAATAACCAAAAGATTCGTTTATCGTACCATCAAACGATACAATGAAGACTCTAGTGTAGATGACAGGTCAATAAGTGGTCGCCCTCGGTCTGTTAGGACTCCAGCAGTGATAAAAGCTGTGAAGGCGCGAATTCAAAGAAATCACAAACGTAAGCAGAAACTGTTGGCCCTTCAGATGGGGTTAAGCATAACCACGATGAAAAGGGTGTTAAATGAAGACTTAGGGCTTTGGGCATATCGAAGAAAAATAGAACATCGTTTAAATGCTCGTCTAATGGACCTGAGACTGAAGAGATGCCGCGCTTTGTTGAAGCGGTACGCGGGAAAAAAATATCGGGAAATTCTTTTTTCCGATAAAAAAAATTTTACCGTAGAAGAGAGCTACAACAAACAAAATGATAAAGTGTACGCACACAGTAGTGAAAAAGCGAGCAACCGTATTCCGCGTGTCCAACGAGGTCATTTTCCATCCTCGCTCATGGTATGGTTGGGAGTCTCTTACTGGGGCTTAACAGAGGTACATTTTTGTGAGAAAGGTGTAAAAACGAATGCAGTTGTGTATCAAAATACAGTCCTGACGAACCTTGTGGAACCTGTTTCTCATACCATGTTCAATAACAGGCACTGGGTATTCCAATAAGATTCGGCGCCAGCTCTTAGAGCGAAGAGCACACAAGACTGGCTGGCGAAGCGTGAAATCGACTTCATCCGGCACGAAGACTGGCCCTCCTCCAGTCCAGATTTGAGTCCGTTAGATTACAAGATATGGCAACACTTGGAGGAAAAGGCGTGCTCAAAGCCTCATCCCAATTTGGAGTCACTCAAGACATCCTTGATTAAGGCAGCCGCCGATATTGACATGGACCTCGTTCGTGCTGCGATAGACGACTGGCCGCGCAGATTGAAGGCCTGTATTCAAAATCACGGAGGTCATTTTGAATAAACTTTATTGTCATAGGAATCTATGTTTTGTTAAGTTCATTTTGGTATATAAATGGTTACATAATGAATAAACTTGTTTCAAGTATTTTATATTAAACATGTGACAGAATTTATGACCTGACTGTGTACAACGACGAGTTTAATAAGACTATGAATGAATGAATGAACACTTCATTGTTAACACAGAATACAGAAAGGGGAAAAAAGTAACTTAAAACTAGTGCAACAAAGGGCGGCCTTATTTCTTACAGCAATCTCTTCAAGGCTATGACAGGTAGATGTTAATGTTTTCAGTTTTCAGTAGGCCCAATTTTAAAGACGCCATCGTAATTACAATAGCAATTTAGAATATTTCTGTTCCTTTTGAAGTCACTTCTAATGCAACTTCCAAGAAGGTTGCGTTAACCCTTTCACTGCTGAAAACACACACGTCTGTGTTTTCGATTCTCACGCCCCGCGGCTACTACACACACCATGCGTGTGCGGTAGCGTCTTCCCGCGCCTTGCGTGTGCGTTTTAGAATTAGCAGGCACCTTAAAAAAAGTACCTCAGCAGTGAAAGTGTTAAACGCTTAACGCTACCATTGACGGGGTATGAAAGCACTGTTGCGTCGAAGTTTCACTCCTTCCGCGCGGAGGGACTCCACTAGCATTTTTGTTCACTATATGCATTCCTTGGAAGGAACACTTTTTACGTTGCTATTAAATTTACGATGACGCTTTTATAATTGGGGGCTACTGTCCCACTAATAATTAATACCGAAATACAATGTTGCCGCTAATTTGGTCGATATTGTAGAACGAGTAACGAATTTGTAATGGAGATTGGCAAGACGTGATGACATTAGGTGCCGCAGTTCTACAACTGGCGGCCTAGGTTAGAAAATTGGCAAAATCTAGGCCAACCGAGAATAGGACAAGTTGTTGAAATTTTTTTTTACTGTTTTTATTTAATTTCGATGCTTATTTTAGTCCACAGATAAATAATGACAAGAAAATCTTAGGCATCCTATAACCAGAGCCCTTAGTCCAGGTTTTGCGTAGTTTACTCGCTTTTGACTCCATACATTTTGGTTAGTTCTTCGTCATTACCGCCAGGGGCGCTGGGCGCTGTACAAAAATATATAGAGCCATACGGAAACAACTGTAGTTTTAATTTATGTGTAAATCGCTGAGGACTAACAAATATGAATGTACTTGTTAGTCTCATTTTTTAACACCCACATTTGTTTTTTTCAGAAAAATTTGAAATGGATAGCACAAACAAATAAATCAATCTGTAAGGTTTTAAAAATACTTAGGTATTTAATGTGATTGGTATAAGAATTGATTATTTATTTGTGTGCTATTTGTATAAACATACTGTACAAAGTGAAATAATAAACCAGCGTCTTCAAGGATATGGAGTTTTACTATAAATCATTTTTTTTCGTTTTCAGTGGCACCTACAATACCTGCGACGTATAACAAGCCTAACCCAAAGCATCGTACATTGAGCGCTTTAAGCGGCGCGGCGCGCGGCTGCCGCGTGCTGAGCGCGCAATGGGCGCTCGACTCCAAGTCCCAAGGGAAATGGATCCACCATTGCAGCTACGAGGTGCCGCATCTCAGGAAAATAGCCGAGGTAAATAAGTCTGCAACCATACTCTGTAACACACACACACATACCACAGTCATACACACATACCACAGTCATACACACATACCACCGTCACACACACATACCACAGTCACACACACACACACATATACTCTCACATCTTCGAAGTATTAGTAACTTATTGAATTGTTAATTATGAAATTGTCCCAACATTTTACGATTCACATCTTTTCACGCATTCGTGTTTCCTCAAAAGTCAATAGGACACATTGTTTTACCCATTTATTGGTACTATTGGGCCTATTGTTTTGTTTAAAAAGTTACAATTGATCATCGAATGTGCTAGAAACGTACGATGGTATGTAACCAAATATAAAAAGAACACTAATTATAAAGAAAACCCAAAGCATCGTACATTGAGCGTTTTAAGGTGGTGAGATGGGCAAATTGAGTGATTTTGTACTCATTTCCTGACCTTTGTTGAAAGTGTGGCAGATATTAAATTAGTAAATCTTGTTAAACATATCTTCAGTTAGCAAATAAAGTCCAAAATGCTTATTATTAACATTTGCAACTACTTTAAAATACCATTGAAAAGTATTACTACACCAGTTTTGTAATCATTTTTTATCCTGATTTTTCATGGATCGGAGAGGTTCATTTTGAATTAAACTTAAAATAAGTTGTTTGAGATATTAACACCTTTCTTCTTAAAACAACATTTCTTTCGAAATGTTATCGTTTAATAAAATGTACAGATAAATACTGATAACGCCTGCTGAAAACATTTCATTCAGAAATCGCGTTGCTCGCATAATTATGACAGGCGTTTTTATTGCATTTGTAGGCGACGTTGCCGGTCTTCAGCGGCGTTGCCTAACTTCACCGTACGACGAGAATTTCTATATTCTTGTTCTACATTGTTAATTTATAAGGTTTCATGTTCGGCACGCGGTTTACTCGCGGAATTACTAATTATCATAATATCTAAGTCCGGGTTCCCTATCAAAAATGCCCCATTCTCAAAATCAAGTAGTCAAAGTGCTGATTTTTTTTCATTAGGAATTTTAAAATAAACAAAGGTACGTACATTTTATACATAACCTCTTATAGGCGAGTTAAATACATCAAGAAGAATAACTTTTACAATGGGACTAACCCAAACTCAAGAAAAAGTCAGCTGATCCATAGAAAAAGTCCATTGTACTTATTGTAGGTACTCGTAGTAACTAATCGACAAGATATATGGGACAGCTGATTTGCTGATTCTGGGTTGGTTGGTCCCATAATTGGACCTTGATGTAGATACTAATTTCGCCTTTATAAGGTTCCTCCTTACCGATGATATATAATTTTTTTTACAAACTCCCTTTTTGAAATTATTAATTTATATTTTACTAAATATTCACATATTAGTTTAAATTGTTCAATATATCCTCAATTTTCAATCTGCGCTACGCCATAGTTATGCCTATAGGTATATACTACCGTCCTTTAACTAAAATGCCGTTAACTGACATTTTGTCATTTTCACTTTTCTGTGGTCATTGTAATCAGAAAAATTATCCGCATTAAAGGATTTTATATAAAATATTAACTTGTCAGCATACAAATGGAATTGGTATACAACGGCAGCTATAAATTAGTCTAGCAAATATTTTAAATATTGTTCAAGACTATTGCTGCTATGCAACATAACTTATCTAAAATGCCGCTATCTATTTTCGCACGCGTACCAGTTCTGCTGATGCTGCTCAAGCAGCGGCGCGGCGTGGCGCCTGTATCACGGTGCGGGTGAAAGTGTTTGAAGGTTTAAATGGGACAGGCGCGTGGACAGTTGCGGATTCCCGCCAATTTCGTTATCATGGCTAACAGCATTTCCAGTTTTCTAACTACTAATATCAATAGAGCGCTTTTTGGCGTGAAACGTCTTGTAACTGTGACTATAAAACTGAAATTGAAATATATTTATTTGACAAAAAAAATTACAAAGCTGTTGGATGATATGCAATAAGGGAAATTACAAACAAGAGTTTACTTTTCAGTGGGTTCCAAACTCGACTAGGCCTGTTTTTTGGTAACCCGTGAAGTGGAGAATGGCCAAAGTATATATTGTGCGCGCTCTCGTTTACAGTAGATAGGTATATAGTATAATTATAGTTAAAAGTTTTGGATACAATAATTATATAAATTAGATAAAATAACATTATAATAATATGTTACACAGTTAGACAACTGTAAAACATCAGTTGAAATTTTATGCTTACTAAGTTATAATTCTTCATACTACAATAGTTAGAATACAGTTATTAGTGACAAATCAGACATGAGAATCAATCTAACTACTTAAAGTTCGTCAGATTATTGCCAAAATAAGGTAGCTAAAATGTGGAATAGGTAAATAGAAAAAAATCTTTTAAAATTCAAGTAGCATTCAATCAAGGGTCGCCAGCTGCCCTTGGCATTAAACCTATAAAATTATAACCAATATCACGAACTAGGTGATACAATATAAAAGAAAACTGACAAAATTTATAATGTCAGCCTTAACATGTCAAAAAGCCAAATAGAAATACAAATATTGCATACGGTTGGAAAGAACATTTCAAAAGTCATAAAATAGTATCAATAAAAAACCATATGAGGAGAGACTAATACGAGACGTATTCACGTACAATACACGGCTGCGTCCACGTCTCAGCCACACCTGTTTTTTTTGTTTTGATTCAGCATAGTGTGTCTGTGTTCTGTAAGACCACTGAGACAAATAGACATTGAAGAGCGTATCGAGCGAATAAAGTGACACGGAAAGGGGCGAGGGGAGCGGGTCTTCGTCTGATTACATTAGTAATAAAAAAATCACAGAAAAATATAAAGTCAACTGTTTTATATGATTTGCCAATTTCGAGATACTACTTAATAAATTAAACAAAATTTTAAAATTACTATTTATAAAAAACTCGTCAAAACACAAGAAGAGTTGTTTTTATTGTTGTATTTGTTTTAAATTAGAATAATTGAGTCGAGAGTAAATTAGAGTAGAGATCCTTTAACAGTCACAGACCGCCTTGAACTGCTGGGGCTAACACTTACTCCCACATTGAACTACGACACGTACCTAGAATCTAGGACCAAATTGGCTGGTATGAAGCTGGGTATCCTGAACAAGGTTAGGCGGTATTTCACACCGCGAAATTTGCTTACTCTGTATCAAACACAAGTCCGTTCATGTCTGGAATGCTGCTGCCATCTTTGGGTGGCTCGGCAAAGTATCAGCTCGAGGCCTGTCGGTCGGTTGGGACCGGTGGACTGGCGTGCTGTTTGGCTTATAGGTGATGAAAAGTAAGTTGCAAAAAAATTTCATAGCTTGGAGCATCGCCGTAGGGTTGCGAGTCAGTCCATTTTCTATAGGATTCATTTCGGAGAGTGTGCATCTGAGCTGCACGACCTTATCTTACCATGTCCCCTTTTTACTACAGAACAAGTAGAAAGACGTCTCACTACCACCCCTACACTGTCGATTTTCCTTCGATACGTACGAAGCGGTTTGACTCAACATTTCTGATTCGTACCGCCGCGCCAGGTAATGGAACAGTCTTCCTGCTTTCCTGTTTCCTAAGAGATATAATCTAAAGCTTTTTAAGGTCAGAGTGAATAGGTAGGTATCTTCTAGGTCTGCGTGCTTCATCTTCGACCACAACGTCGCTTACCATCAGGCGAGTTGGTGGTCTAGCGCGGACTTATTCACGATAAAAAAATCTTTATTAATTATGAAATGTGATGCATAGTTAAAATGCCGTAATCATTACAGGTTTTGTAAAGAACTGCATTTAAGCAATGTAATAAACATAAAAATATGCTACTGCAAAAGATCCATTGAGTTATTATTTAAATTTACTTGTCTTGATTGCCGTTATACTGACTTTAGCATATTTAGCGGCTTTTAAAGTTTTTACTAGTACCAAAATAATTTTATTTCAGTCTGGAATATAACTGTAAAATTCTGTCAAATCTATTAGCAAAAATGCCGTTAAAGTATGTATTACGGTACACGGTATAGTTTTGTTTTTAGGACTTGAAATTTTAAGGATTACTGTCAGAAAATAACAAATATTTATTTTCTATAATTTACGTAAACAATTTTGACTGCTAGCTGCATTGACTGAAAGAACTTTTTAAGTTGTATTTTTTGGTATTTAAAAGTTTTGCAAGAAACTTGTAGTTAGGAAGTAGCATATTTTTTTTTAAATTACGAGGGGTGATCCAAAAGTAATGATAATCAATAACAAACACAATGAATAAAATAAAAAAATAAATTTATTTCTCAACATAGTCTCCTAGCAAGTCTATACATTTAGTCCATCTCTTTTCTAAACCTAAAATTCCCTTAGAAAAAAAATCTTTATCTTGACTCTCAAAAAAGTCCTCAACCGCGGCCATCACGTCGCTATCATCGTCAAATTTCTTGCCTCGGAGATGTTCCTTGAGTCGTGGAAAGAGATAAAAGTCACTGGGGGCTAGATATGGTGAATAGGGGGGGTGATCCACCAGCTCAAAGCCCGCTTCCTGAATGGCAGCCATGGCAATTGCAGCTTTGTGAACCGGTGCGTTGTCTTGATGGAACAGCACTCCAGCCCGCAGTTTGCCTCGCTTTTTCTCCTTAATAGCCTCCCGCAATTTTCTTATTTGTTCTGCATAGTAGGAGCCTGTAATAGTGGCCCCCTTTTCCAAGTAGTCCACCATGATTATTCCTTCAGCGTCCCAAAAAACAGACGCCATAACCTTCCCTGCTGAGCTTGACACTTTGAATTTCTTCGGCGTCGGTTCATCGGATCGTTTCCATGTCATCGATTGTTGTTTTGTTTCAGGATCAAAATGGTGGATCCAGGTCTCGTCCATGGACACAAAACGTGACAAAAAATTATCCTTGTCTGCCTGGAAATTTTCGAGATTTGCTCTTGACATGTCGACTCAAGGATTCTTTGAATGCTGCCATATGAGATCCCTGTGACCTCAGCTACATGCCTGATAGTCACTCTTCGATCTTCCAATACAACTTCTTCAACTTTTTTCACATTTTCTTCAGTGAGGGACGTCGATGGGCGTCATTCGCGGTGTTCATCTTCCGTCGATGTTCTTCCCAGCTTAAACTCCTTAGCCCAGCGTGCAACTGTGGAATATGGAGGAGAAGAGTCCCCTAATGTTTCCACCAAGTCGCTATGTATGTCTTTGGTAGACATTTTTTTCAAGCAGAGGTATTTAATGACAGCTCTGATTTCGTGTTTTTCCATTTTGATGTTCACTCCTTGACAGCCCGTATTCAAATGAATGTAGCTCCCGGGAATCGTGGCCTATTTATATGATTTTTTTTTCCTGAACTAGTTGGTAATTGAGCAACTGATATTTTTTTTGTATTTTTGTGTGCAGTAGAAATAACTGATTATCATTACTTTTGGATCACCCCTCGTATGTCACCCTTATGTCATCTCAAAATATGATTTTACATAACTGCACTTTAGTTAAAGAACGGCAGTATAGGTTCATACATTAGACTTCATGTCAACTTAGTCAACGCGCTGCCTACTTGGTTCACGCCGAATCGAACAGATGGCGCGTGTCTAAACTGTTGTTTATTTTGTGTCAAAATTGGCGAAAATTACTGTCGGGTACCGTCCCCTTAAGCGGCGCGGCGCGCGGCTGCCGCGTGCTGAGCGCGCAATGGGCGCTCGATTCCAAATCCCAAGGGAAATGGATCCACCATTGTGGGTACGAGGTGCCGCATCTCAGGAAAATAGCCGAGTACCGCACACACACACACACACACGCAAGCACGCACGCACGGTAGTTTATCAGTAAAAAGCAAAAAACCCAAAAAATATTTGTATTTCGCGCTCTGACCGAGAAGATCAGCCTTAAAGCTCTAACTTGTCTAAATAGAACAACCTGGACCCACAATTTAACGTATCATCCCACGGCACCCATGGCAACGCTCACTTATAAATACCACCCGCGATCATCCATCCGAAAGCTGGCTGCTCAGTCAACAATTTTTTTTTTTTATCTTTTCCAGAAAGCGCGTCTAGAGCGTTCAGCGTGGGGCCTGCTCGGGGCAGAGTACGCGTACGACGTATTTTGCGGCATGCGCGTACGCGTCTCGAGTGACGTCACTATGCGCCAGGAGGCCATTTTGTTGCTTCGACTGTGCGGCGCTGTTGTGCAGGAAAATGGAGGTGATTTTTAAAGTATAGGTTTTGAAGGCTTGTTTTCAAAATAAAACCTTTTCTATCGATTTGAAAAAAAAGGAAAGTTGGACAATTGGACATTTTTAGTTTCAACTCTGGTTCAAAAAGCTGGACGTAATAAAAAGGAAAGCGGGTTACTCAGTTATGATTTGTATATAATAATATAATTTACGATTGATTTTCGTTTTTTTTGTTATGTCATATTATGACGTAACAAAAAAAAACATGTAAAAGCCGAATCATATAAGTCGACTGATATGAAGTTAACTACTTTATTCCGTACCCAAAGGGTAAAAACCGGACCCTATTACTAAGACTCCGCTGTCCATCTGTCTCCAGGCTGTATCTCATGAACCGTTATAGCTAGAAAGCTGAAATTTTCACAGATGATGTATTTCTGTTGCCGCTATAACAACCTACTAAAAACAGAATAATATTAATAATTAAGGGGGGCTCCCAAACAACAAACCTGATTTTCAGCCGTTTTTCGCTCTGTATCAATAATGGTAACAGGTTGATGCTTGAAATTTTTACAGAATATTTAGTTATATATTCACTTCAATAGTAAATAATTAAGGGGGGCTCCCATACAGTACGGAACCCTCCGGGAGTGCGGGAGTCCGGCTCGTACTTGGCCGATTATTGGATATTGTCAAGTGAAACAAATTTGTATTTTTTCGCAAAAAAATAAATAACGCTCATATTACTAAATGAATGAATGAACTTAATTTTTCTCAGATAACTGCAACTCTCGACCGCGAACTCAAAATGGTGCTCTAACACAAAATGGCGGCCCCACACAAGATGGCGGCCGCAGAGACGCCTCTCAATTCTACGTGACGCAGCGTCCTGAATGCGAATATGACGTCAGGATCGGGGGCGGGGAGGGTGACGTCACATCCCTGTGGGTGTTCGACAGCGTGGCGGCCGGACGCATGCGCAATACCAGGAAATATATTGTCTGTGATGAGATCTCGCAGAGGATGGAAGTCCTAGGATGTTGATTAAAAATAAATTTAAAAAATACCTGGCGTATTAAAAAATTATATTGTTTATTTCCAATCTTATAAGTTATGTACATCTTGGTTACAATCAAAATATAAAGTAACTAGGCATATAATAATATTTATTACCAATCTAATGAATTATTATGTACAATTTGGCTAGAGTCAAAATATAAAGTAACTACCTATATTCTACAGTAGGTAAAACAGGTAGAACTATGTGAAAAGGATGGAGTTTTTGTGCTGTTGAATGTTATGTTGACAATAATACCTGGCGAATAAAAATTTTGAACTATGTTCCATTGTACATAATATTATTACAAACTAAATAAAAAGTGAATAGGTATATTGTAAGTTGGTTAGTTAAAATAGCCAGATGTATACTGCTGCAATCCACACTAGGGTGACCTGTGCCGTGGGCTGCACGCGGCCTTAAACAAAATGGCGGCCTTACATAAAATGGCCGATTGCCACAAGATGGCGGCCGCAAGGACCTCTCGCCATACTCGACGATAGATTGTAATGTGATTGTGTAGTATGTAGATCTCGCAAAGAATGTAGTTTCTAGACTGTTGAATATTATTTTGACAATAGTGGGCATATACACCCTTATTAGCATTTCAAAGGCATTATAAACATTTAATTCCACTTTTAATGACAGTTGTCAATACATATTTTGTCAATGAATCAAATTAAAAAGCAAGGTTCAAAATACAGGGTTACCTAGAACCGATGTACTAAGCACTAAATAGGTGATTCAAACCATCATTATGAACAACTATTACTATGGGGCCAACCTGCCGTTCGAGAAAAAAATGGGCTGTTTAATTGATTTCATAGATTCTAAGTTGCAGTTTTGTATGGACAAAGAATATATAATAATACTACGTATAGAACGGCCACTCGTTACCCCCCACCCGTTTGAGTCTTCCTCACTTCCACCCCGCGTCCACAGACAGAACTTGCTCTCTGCGCGCGGGCTGCACTGGCCGGTGGATTTTCTATTAAAAACTACCTAGACTGTGACAATAGGGAAGACTTGTACGGTGTATGGTTGAATATCAATGATACGTAACAAAACAAGAAATTGTAATGTTCCCCTAAGGATAACTAAAAGAAACTTATTTTACATTATTCGGTAACTTCCTCTTGATATTTTCTTTCAAATGAATTACATCGGTTAATTTTTGCTAAAATACTTCCAAATTAAGTAATTAATATACTTTTTTAAGCACTAGATTTATATTCATTTTTGCAAACTGAATACGCAACTGTCTCACTCACGCGGCATGACGTCACGTTGTGGTGATCGCTGACAGCCATAGACGTTCCGCACACAGACGCACGTGTAGCGACCGTGCGTATGTAAGTACTGTGTTAGTGTGCGTAAGACAGCAGATTTTGTATGAAAAATCGCGGAGTGTCCGGGCTGTGGTATGGAACACCTGTTTTTTTGCAAATTTTGGTTTGGGTTGGCCGCACAGTAAAAGTTGTTCATAATTATGGTCTTATCGAGCCCTTTTGGCTTAGCACAGGGTAAGCTGATAACCCAGTATGTTAGACGGCGTTGAAGTTAGTCCGCCATATTGCTAAGATGCCAATGTGACATTTGTACAGTTATTGTGTTATGTCGTTGATTTACATAGCAGTTGTGCATCACATTATGTGCCCTGCCCACTGCTACTCTAAGTTGCTAATCCGCCTAGTGTAGGCCGCGTCACACAAGTTGGCGGAAATGAAGTTACAAGCTACAAGCTGCGTAATATCCAATCAACGCGCGGCTTTATGTGAGCTTCAGTCAGGATTGGATATTGCGCAGCTTGTAGCTAACTTCACATCCGCCGACTTGTGTGACGGCCGGCCTGTATCAGTTATTATCAAGCTTTGCGCTATCGCTGTCTTTTTCTAATATTAACACAAATGTGAGATAGCGAGTGTTGTCAATTACAGGCCGAATCAAACATTGGCGGCAGTGAAGTAAAGTTAAGTACAAGCTGCGGGAAACCCAATCCTCGCGTGAGTTTCAGTCAAGTTTTTCAGTTTCAGGTTAGATCTCTTTCTTACATTTCTATTAGTAAAAGACGGCAATAGAAGTATAGTTTAGTCACTATTATTAACCCATTCAGCGCCGAGCCCGCCCTTCGGCGGGCATTTTTTTTTTAACTTTCACGCCGAGACTGCCCATGGGCGGTTGATTTTAAACTGTAATAATAACTGCGGCATCTGGGTAATATCGTTACTTTTCAGAAAGGCAGTCAATGGGTTAAACAATACTAATGAATTTCACTGAAATGTAGTAAAAAATTACACGGAATCTGAATATGAATATTTTTTGATTTTGTTTTAACTAAAGATAAAAATATTTTTTGTTTTGTACAAATCGTTGTTACTTATTTAATTACGAATATGAATCGAGTGTTTTTTATTTACGAATATATTTTGTTTTTAATGCTCGCTCGTTTTATTTAGTAGGCACCTAGTATTACTAAACTAGTGAAGGCCAGTTTTTGGATGGTTGAAACCGGGACATATTGAACTGAACCGTCCCTCGGGTGACAGAACTAAGTAAGAATTTTTGTTCTCACTTGTTCGACGGTCGAACAGAAATATAATACGGGTTGCACTCCGGGAGTACCGGCAGAAGTGAAAACTTGAACATACATTTAAGTGGTAAAATACACTATCACATGTATTTTTGACCGACGAACCACCGGAGGAGGTACTCAATTCGACGCGTATATTTATATTTTTTTTATGTATAACCACGCATAACTTTTTTCGCAGCAGTCCGATTTCAATAATTCTTTTTTTATTAGAAAAAGTATACTTCGAAATTGATCCCATTTAAATTTTATCGGAATCGGCTGAGCCATTTTTGATAAATCAACAATAATGTGAAAAATGCTACATCGATCTGTGCGAAATATTCGTGAATTCTGTACACGGGCGAAGTCGGTCATGCTATTTTTTGCAAAAACTAATTATTATATGTTTAAGTTTAAACTTCTGCCGAAGTACTATCACACATTACCGTCTTTACCATAAGGGCACACGGGGCCTGTGCCCAGGGCCCCCATCCTCAGAGGGCCCCGAGAAACAGACAACTTCTCTCACACATTTATGTTTTCTCAAAATAGTTTGGATGGACATATTACACTTAAAATAAAACCGGGACAAGTGCAAGTCTGGCTCGCTCACCAAGAACTCCGTACTAATCTTAAAAAAATTGTCAAATTTTCCCGTTCGCTATGTTTGCGTATATTAGCAAGGCAATGATCTACTTTTCCCAATTTGAAAGCTTTAAAAAATACCGAAAAATTTTCGCGCTCGCTGCGCTCGCGTATATTGTCAATGTCTATTTTACTCGTGTCTGTTTTAAAATTGTTGAAAAGTCGAATAGATTTCGCGCTCTTTCTTCTTTGCTTTCTTTCTCGACAGACTTCCGTATCTTTTACTCGTACTTATCCAAGTAGAAATTTAAAATATCCAATTAAAACGATTCAATGAAAAAAAATTAAGCTAAAGTTGCGTAATTCCCGTCAACTAACTACTATAATTTGATGATCTCTCTCCCCCCAAGGGATCAATGGCTGGATCCACCCTTGGTTACGTTTTTTTCCTTTTGAAGTACGAAACCCTAAAAATATCTCTATAAGAAATAATCGAAATGATTCTTATGCTACTTTGATGATAATAATGATACTAGGTACTTTAGTATAATTCGCTTTAACTTTCTAAAAAGGGCCCCTAATTCTTGTGTGCCCAGGGGCCCCAGGTAAGTTTAAGACGGCCCTGCTATCACATCATGTTATAGTGTATTTTACAAAGTACCTACTCATTTAAGCGGTATTGAAATATCACAGACTATAATTATGTATGTATTACTATACTCGTATTACTATGTATGTAGGCGAATAACGCCTTTTGTTGCAATGCAACATTATTATAATTTATCAGGCTATAAGTAGGACAATCGATCCATTCATGAATTTCATTGAACTTGGATTGCCTACAACTTTGTTGAAATTTCGTTGGAATTTCTACTCAATTTTTGATTATTATTTTTTTTGCCAAAAATGGCATCTGATCCATCCATCCATCCATCAGCCATAAGAAGTCCACTTCTGGACATAGGCCTCCCCCTATGGATCTCCAAGACCGGTTGGAAGCGGCTTGCATCCAGCGCGATCCTGCGTCTGACGTTTTAATGAGGTCATCCGTCCACCTTGTGGGTGGACGTCCTACGCTGCGCTTGCCGGTACGTGGTCTCCACTCGAGAACTTTCCGACCCCATGGGTCATCATCGGGCATCTGATAGTTCGCACGAATTAATCAATCCATCCAAAACTTAATTTTGGAATGGATTTTACAATTGCAGATTTTTAAAAAAATGGCTCAACCAATTTCGTTAAAAATTAAATGGGACCACCTCGGGAGTATACCTACTCGTTCGAAATAAAAAAGTTTTTTTTTTAAATCGTGTTAAAATTTATTGGCGAAAATATCTATGATTACACAAAATAAAAATATGCACATGTAAGTCCCCACCCACAGACGAACATAGTACCTCCTTCTTTTTGGCAGTCGGTAAAAATAATGCGTCTATCATCATTTCAGTCGTTCAGTCCGAATCTAAATTAATGACGTCAGTGAACATTAGTCAAGTCAGTAACTTTATCAAAGTCAAAGCCAAATTTTTTATTGCAGTTTGCATGTTACATTGGTGGTATAAATATAAATAATCATGGCTCAATACAAACTTGCCTATTCAAGGCGTGCAACGTAACTGGCAGCTCTATTAATTATTATCAAATCGAATTAATATTACAAAAATAAATGTCTAAGCAATCAATATATAAATAAATGTCTTTATACAGGGTTATATCTAATCAATTTGCATCCTTTTAGGGGCTTATTCTGTACATCAAAACCACAGATTAAGAATACTAACTACGAGGTACCGGCATCGATAGTTAGTGTTTAGCACATTTTTTTTCTTTTTATGGAGTTGCAATCTAAGTATTCTTCATCTGTGATCAAAACTAATAACTTTTGTTCTGCGACTATTGTCAAAACTGATAATAAAATTGTTGTTCTATAGAAAAATATCGTTCACCCGCGGCTAAATGTTGTAGCTGTTTTTTTTAGTTTTTACTAAGTCGTAGAACAACATTTGTAAGTGTTGATGTACAGAATAAGCCCCTAAGAGGATGCTAATTGATTAGCCCCCTTAGCCCCATTTCAAGCGTCTACCTATTGCCCTTATTAATATTGCGGAACGGCAAAAAAATCACGTATGTTGTATGGGAGCCCCCCATAAATATATATTTAATTGGTTTTTAGTATTTGTTGTTATAGCGGCAACTGAAATAGGTACCTACATCATCTGTGAAACAACTGTCTAGCTATCACGATCATGAGGTACTGCCTGGTGACAGACAGACGGACGGACAACGGAGTCTTAGTAATAAAAACGGGACCCCCGTTTTTACCCTTTGGGTACGGAACCCTAAAAAGCGCTAAATCAGAGAATATCCGAAATTACCTCGTTTTCTCTCGCTTACATTTCACACACAATGGTGGTACAAAGTGCGAGTTGTGACCGATAGATGGCGCCCTGTGGAGGGAAATTATCGGCTGACCGAATGAACAATAATGCAATGTCATTCACTTTTAAGGTATTCATATTATTACCATTTAGGGTAAACGTATGTATAAGGTACAAAAATTAAGAGATAACAATATATGTATTCTTTATTTGTTTTCACAATTTTTGTGTACGTTTCAGTGTACCTATGTTACAACTGTTCTAAAAACAAATATAACCGTATGAGTGAGAGTCAGGCTCGCTCATCGAAGGTTCCGTACAAATCCTGAAAAATCGTGAAAACCGCAAAGTTTAGTAACCTTACGGCGCTGCGGAGCAGTCATTGATTGTTTACGCGATAACGTTAGTTGTTCTTTAAAAGGCACTTTTTTTTAAATTAAAATAATTAGAAACTTGTTTTAGCTTATGCCAGTAAAGCTCTTTCATATTATGATACGATTAACTAACTCCCTATTGATATTTGGGCCCTTATATTTTGCATTTAGGCCCTATAGTTTCGTGATCTAACAAAAAATGTGCAGTTTTCAGATTTATTCCTATGATATGAGTACAACACGATGCTGCATGCAAAATTTAATAGGGTATTCTATAGGTTTTGATTCTCATGTAAGTGTCGAAATATGCGGTTTTTTGAGACATAAGCTCTAATTTTTTTCACGATAACAGAGAAGTTTGATTTTTTCACAACTGCAAGAGACCATAAAATATGTATACGTAAATGGTTAACTTTTCGCGCGAAAAATGTTTAAAAATCGTAAATTGCGACAAAAATGCAACAGTAGATTTTTTTTAACAACGTATGTACATAGTTGTTTTTAAACTATCGCGATTTGAATATAATAATAATGTGTTCTACCCGTGACCACGATCAATGCAACTCGGTCGAAACTTCGGGATGATGAGGTATTTATCTTGTAATTTTAATGACGTTGTTCGTTTAAAAATATAGGTACTCGTAAGTATCCGTTGTGTAGTTTCAGTAGTACTTAACCTTTTATAAACACTATTTTTAAATGGTAGGCTCCGTCTTACAGTTTAGTGGCTAAGATGATGATGATAGGGTTTATGCAAGAGACGGAATCCAATGTTTGCAAAGAAGAAAGAAAGAGATTATATCCCAATACTTGTGATACCCTTTGATCTTTGAATATTTGCGATTATCGCTATTATGACAGCTACGATCTCAATAGACAGCTCCGCAATAGCTTTGCTGAGCAGATGAAGTTACATAACAAGCTTTGCCCAACGCTGCAAAACATTGAAAGTACAGAAGAAGCTCTATTTACCACCTTTTTTATACGCGACGGTTGGTCAATTATACCCTATACGAAAGGATATGTAATGTTGTAACTTATAACTGTTGGAGTACTACTATTATACAGGGTTATTCCTAATCAATTAGCATCATTTTAGGGGCTTATTCTGTACATCAAAACTAACAACTTTTGTTCTGCTACTTTTGTCAAAACTTTAAAAAAATTGTTGTTCCATTGAAAAATATCGTTCACCCACGACAAAATGTATGGAATCAGCAGATTTTTTTTTTTTTGAGTTTTGACAAAAGTCGCAGAACAAAATTTGTTAGTTTTGATGTACAGAATAAGCCCCTAAAATGATGCTTATTGATTAGGAATAACCCTGTATAGACGAATATTAATAAATGACACTGATCGCAAGAGATGCAAGCCTCTAACTATCGATCTTAGAGGAGACAACAGTAAGATCTGA
The DNA here is from genome assembly GCA_964007245.1 of Hypomecis atomaria. Lineage (NCBI taxonomy): Eukaryota > Metazoa > Arthropoda > Insecta > Lepidoptera > Geometridae > Hypomecis > Hypomecis atomaria. The sequence goes on along the minus strand of OZ023294.1, from coordinate 2,672,730 downwards.
CTAAAATATTGTGGTCTTTGTCGGTTCCATTTTTGCTCGAAAAACTTGAGTCCGCTTCCCGATTGAGATTTATACCAACCAAAAATAATCGGCCAAGCACGAGTCGGACTCACGCACGAAGGGGAACTGTATGGGAAATAATTATTTTATTTTAATTTAGTTATTTATTAAAGCGAATATACAACTAATAATTGAATAGAAGTAAATATTTCAAGGATTTACTTGTTAACATTATTAACATCGAACGTAAAACGGCTAAAAATCAGGTTTGTTGCGTGGGAGCCTCCCTTAAATATTAATGTTATTCGGTTTTTAGTACTTGTTGTTATAGCGGCAACAAAAATACATCATCTGTGAAAATTTCAGCTTTCTAGCTACAGCCTGGTGACAGACAGACGGACAGCGGAGTCTTAGTAATAGGATCCCGTTTTTACCCTTCGGGTACAGAACAGAACCCTAAAAAAAACAACTGGTTCCTAAATTTTATCATTATCGGTTTTGAAAAACTCTGAAGAAGTGTAGGTTAATGTGGTTATAACGGCGTTGTATGAACGTTACCTTCTGCTCTGTATGTTTTGTGGCAACGCTTTAGCTGCAAGCTTAGCTCGCGAGGGTAGGGGAGCCTTGACACGGAACCGCCAGACCGTGCCGTTTCACTTTTAATCACAATTAAATAATTATCATCACAGAAGCTTTGTTTACATTTCTTTTACGAAGAATCTGACGTTATGGATTTCACGCTTCGAAAATGTGAGCTAATTTTTTTCCACAATAAAAGTAAAACTGTAATTTTATACTACGTAGTAGGTACGGTTGTACCTAATGATTTATTAGTTGCTGCAGCTTTCTTGATTTTTTTTCTGAAGATTCGCGTTGTAGCGATGAGTGTGGTGTGGCCTTGGTGTAAGTAAGTAGAAATGACCTTAAAATTACAATCTTTTGAATTTTTATTGCAAATAGAACATAACTTAAACTCGGTTTATAATTCATTTTAACATAATTTAACATTTATTAAACATTTCTCCAAATGACATCACAGAAAAAAAAAATACTTACTTTTACGTTTTGTCGATAGAGAAATTTCTTGAATCTCATCAATGATTACATAATTTTGACTGATTACATTAAAATGGCATTATAATCAGGACCCAGGTTTGTTAAAAAAAATTTTTCAGAAAGTATCTTCAATGGTTACATATTTTGACTGATTACATTAAAATGACACGCCTATCCAATCTAGTTGCTATTATCACGCTGCACTGTCACCCGATCTCAAGCAGCTGTTGCAGCTGAAACAGAAAAGGATTTTACTTATTTTTATTATATTTAAATGAGGAGATGAGCAATGCCAAGCTCAATCCTGACTGTAGCTTACATAACAGCTATAGGCCGCGCCACATAAGTTGGCGGATGTGAAGTTAGCTACAATCTGCGCAATATCCAATACGGACGTGACGTGAAAGCCGCACGTTGATTGGCTATTGCGCAGCTTGTAGCTAACTTCTCATCCGACAACTTGTCTGGCGCGGCCTCTACGCGAGGATTGGGTTTTGCACAGCTTGTAGCCAACTTCACAGTCGCCAAGAAGATTGATTCGACCTACATCTACATGGTGTTATAGGCCGAATCATACAAGTCGGCGGATATGAAGTTAGCTACAAGCGCCGTAATATCCAATCAACGCGCAGCTTTATGTGAGCTTCAGTCAGGATCGGATATTACGCAGCGTATGATTCGGCCTAATAGTTGAGATTGCTCCTTCTATTTGTTATTTATTTTATTGGCATGTTTCCACGCATTAATTTACTAAGTTATTATTAAAACTGAAAGTTTGCAAAATGGACTTGATCAAAGCAATCCTTACATAGTATAAAATAAAGTCGCTATTTTTGTCTGTTTGTTGGTCTGCATGCTTAAATCTTTAAACTACGCAACGGGTTTTTTTTAATGGATAGAGTGATTCAAGAGGAAGGTTTATATGTATATTTATATGTATAATACACCTGTGCGAAGCCGGGGCGGGTCGTCTAGTTATTAATAAAAACTAAATACTAGGTTTGAAAATATTGCTTTTTAACAATTAAATTAGGTACAGATAATACGATTTAAAAATTTAGCGGCAATATTAAATTGACGTGTCATCTTTTCTTTGAACTTGGTACACGAAAATTTTCTTATGACTTTCGATGTAGTTTTAAGTTTATTTTTCTGAAATCATAGACTTTGTTTAATATTTAAAGTTAAAGTTTTGTCTCTAATCAGTGTTAAAGGCTAGTTTAATGGATCGAGGTATGATTATTGTAATCTCAGTGATGGTTCTCGTCAAATGCGTCTGTTAACATTGACCATCCATCATAAAATCAATGCTATGCGCCTCATATAAAATTTCGATAAGAAATTAATATACTATAAGATTTGAAAAAGGTGTGGCATTGCTATAAGTTAAATACGAAAAATCTTTTGTTAATGATTAGCTGGCAGGAAGCTCTGCGCTGGATAGGTTACCCTACAATTTTGCTAAACGACATAAATTCCTTGTGGAGACTCTTAAAGCAGAGTAGGCCTGCTGGCTCTCTCAGAGGTGCCATCGAATACAACGATGTACAGATTGATAAGTAATATATTATACACATACAAGATAATGAACAGGTCAGATAGTTTCTACTTCGTTCCATTAATGAGATTCTAAAACTTTCAGTGTCGCCCATGTACCTATATATATTTTTTTAAACTGTCATAATAGTTACACCGCTGACATATAATTAACTATTCGCATCGATGTTCCTATCCATGGACTCGTCCAACATGATATAATAATAAAACAAAACATAGCAATTAAAAAAAATCAAATAAAATTAATAATTAAATAAAAAATAAATAAAACCATGCTCAAAAACCTATTTTGTGTCTCCGGCAGAAAACGACAAATATAATCTACCCGCAAATTGTCTACTGCACTAAAAACGTCGCGTCGATCAGCGAACTGTTAAGTCATACTCGTACCTAAACAAAGTAGATAACAATGTTTTCAAAGTAATATTTGTTATTTTTAATCCGCTGTATAGGGGCTTCGTTACTAAACAATATCAGTGAATCACTCACATTATAAAATATATTAATTAAAAATAAATAATCAAATTAAAAATCGAATTAATAAAATTTACTTGTACTTTAATTTTTTTACAAATAGGAAATGCTATGTATACGTGTTTATGCTCAATTCAAATATTTAAACGGTTAACGTTGAAGCTCACCCCATACTCGTACCTTTAGTGAATGCCGCCGGAGCGCGGAGGGTTGACATTGAAAGCGTCAGGCGTGGCGGCCCAACGGACGAGCTGCACAGGTGGTCGGAAGTGCCTCGTAGGTACATCTCAGCCAAACTGGATCGGAGACGGACCTTGACAGCTTTGCTGGGAATAAATCTACAGAACACACATCCTACTAATATTATAAACGTGAAAGTTTGTATGGATGTTTGTTACTCTTTCACGCAAAAACTACTGAACGGATTGAGATGAAACTTTTCAATTATATAGCTTATATATCAGAATAACACATAGGCTACAAATTATATATGATATTTCGTAAATTTTCCATATTATAACAATAAGTGTTAAGTAGGAAAAATTCTGCCATATGCGAGCTATTCTAGCGTGCGCATAGAAAAATGTGGTCATTTTTCTATGAGCGTGCGCTCCAAGAAATGTCAAAAAAGAACTGTCAAATCGAACAAATGTCACATCGAATTTTTTTGTTCTTTTATTTTCCATCTCCTTTATTAAGGGTGTTAAGTGTTAAGGTAGGGCCTCGAAATATCATGCGGGCGAAGCCGCGGGCAAAAACTAGTAACTACATAAGATAATATGCGAGAGAAAGGAGTTGATGTTGAGATGAAGTTTGATAGACGATAGAGTGGCGAAAAGAAACGTGCTGTGCCGACCCAACCTAGTGGGATAAGGGCAGGATGATGATGATGACACATAGCTACACACAGAATATATACAATGTTAACTTTTTAAAGTGTCCGGTAATGAATGAAGAACCTGAATGTAGAAAGTCAAAAAATGTACCTATAATAATAATATTCCGCTTTTTTTTTTCTTTTTTATTTATTTCCAGTACAAGATGAAACTAAATTTAAAAATTAATCCTACCAAAAAAGTTCAAAAAACCACAGTAGGTTTGACTAGGTAGGTACATTACTACATTCACATCCGCTTAAAATGGCTTAGCCGACTTCACCGTGTACAGAATTCGTATAGTCACACGAATCAATGTATCATCAATGTAGTATTTTTAGGGTTCCGTACCCAAAGGGAAAAACGGGACCCTATTACTAAGACTTCGATGTCCCGTCTGTCTGTCCGTCTGTCACCGGGCTGTATCTCATGAACCATGATAGCTAAGCAGCTGAAATTTTTACAGATGATGTATTTCGGTTGCCGCTATAACAACAAATATTAAAGGGGGCTCCCATACAACAAACCTGAATTTTCAGACGTTTTTCGCTCTATATTAATAATGGTACCAGGTAGATGCTTGAAATTTTCACAGAATATTTAGTTTTGTAATCCCTTCAATAAAAAATCATAAAATTAAAATAATATAAATATTTAAGGGGGGCTCCCATACAGTACAGAACCCTTCGTGCGCGAGTCCGACTCGTACTTGGCCGATTGTTTACTCATTGTTGATTTTTCAAAAACGACTCGGCCGATTTCGTTAAAATTGAAATGTGATCACTGAAGTATGATCTATCAAACAAAAAATAATCACCAAAATCGGTTCACAATTGGCGGAGTAATCACGTAAGATACCTACATACAAAAAAACATGCAGTCGAATCGAGAAACTTATTTTTTGAATTCGGTTATTAACCTGGGGCCTTATTGTGTAAGTGCTCTGACGTTCGGCTTCGCTTTTTCCGCTGCTCTCGCCAGTTACTAACGTCACGAGAGCGGGCGGGAGGAAAAGCGAAGCCGAACGTCAGAGCGCTTATACACAATGGGGCCCCAGGTCTTTTGTACATCACAGACATCCTCCCTTACTTTTATTGTGACCCTAGATACATTAAATTACATTTATCTGACGATCTCTGGTAGTTTAACTAGGTCTTACTTGTTCCAGTGGCTCTAGCACGACCGCTCTGCAATCTCTAAAATCAAAACAAAATCAAAAGATTCAAAGCGTTTACATTCAGACAAAGGAATTGTAATTCTTTCTACACAAAGGATAGTTTTAAAATATAATAAAAAGCCCGAGGATCGGTTAACATAACAGATAATAAAACAATTTTATTTCATAATTTCTAAGTGTCTTTTCAATATTTTTGTACCTGCAAGCTTGTCGATGGCAGAAACAAAAGGTTTTATGGGTTGCTAAACCCGAAAATATCTTTTGGGCCGTCCTTGGCGGTTTCTGAGAAGTGATCCCTTGCTCAGGGCCGAATCAGCCGAATGCCGCTTTGTAAATGTGGATTTACAATTTTACATCCTTCCTTTGGGTTACCTTTGCTTGTTACTTGAAATGCACGAAGTTTTTTTTGAACACTTTCCTCTGCATTGTTGTGTTTGCCTTGTGGGTACATTCGTATTTAGAAATGGATAGAAGTTTCCAGAATATTCTGGATGACTCTTTTAAAAAAATGATTCCATTTATTTTCAATTTTTAGGGTTCCGTACCAAAAAAAAAAAAAAACGGGACCCTTCGATGTCCGTCTGTCACCGGGCTGTATCTCATGAACCGTGATAGCTAGGCAGCTGAAATTTTCTGTTGCCGCTATAACAAAAAATAATAAAAACGGAATACATTAAATATTTAAGGGGGGCTCCCATACAACAAACGTGATTTTTAGTAATTTTTTGCTCGGTATTAATAACGACAAGAGGAATGTGGCTCACGCTTCGTGCGCGAGTCCGACTCGCAGTTGGCAGATTCTTTTTATGCAGAAGTCTAGACGATTACAGTATCGGCTTATTTCTTCTGTGATATCGGTCATTAACACGGTAAACTTCTACCTATTCATAAAATAAAAGCTAGCCCCTATTTCGAGCTCTGTAACTGCAGAAATATCGTTCATAAAATATACATTCAAGTGGTGTGCATTAACTGTTACAAATTATTCATTTTACCAAAATTACCATAACAAGCTTAGCTAATTAAATAAACAAACACGACAAGAAATGCTTTTTAGATTAGCATAAATCTGCATCACACATTAATGTGACTAAAACTATTCCATTCAAACAAAATCATCAAAAATATAACGCGAAACTAATACTATTTTGCTAAAGTAAAAGTATCTAGTTTTTTTTTTCGCGATAGCTTTATGAAATAATGAAAGCCTATTGTATTCCAATCAAAAAGATTGTCGTTCGATCTGAATCTGTTCATTCACCAGAATTTAGATTAGGTTTGCGAACGAACAAACAAATAACCTAAAAAATAAATAAATGCACTCAAATTCACTTCATTGAAATCATTGAATACACATTCCTTAGATTTAACAATCATTTTTACCGGGAATATTGTAACTTTTACCAAGACTTGAGGCCGGTTAAAAGTTAATCGGTTTTAAAATCGTTCCCTCGAACTTTTCCATAGAGAAAAACCATATTTTTACCGTTTAAATTCGGTTATTTTCAAACCGGTTTCTTCGAGCAAGAGCATGCAAAATTGAGAAGAAATGTCTTCCTTTTGCAAGACTCCAACCGCCTTACCACAAAAGATTTAAACACGCTTTAAACACTCTTTGACGGTGAAATTTGTAATGTTAAACATTGTCTAAAGCGTGCGTAAATCTTTTGTGGTTAGACGGCAAGTTTTGTCTCCTTGGTCCCATAAATCTACTCATTTGTTAAATACTACGAGCAGTATGTATTTTAAAGTCGTAAACGAATACCTACTAGCCTGTTACAGCATACGGTACACTAATCATCCCAGTCCGCAAAACTAAAGTTGCTTAGAACTCTGTCAAAATACTACGTAGCATCCTTCAATCGATTAACAAAGAGTATGCCTGAAATGCTGAAAACGACAAAGTCCATTTTAGTAATTTCTTAAACTTGACCGTGCGTATTGAAACGTTAGGAGTGGTTAGTAAAACAATGTATCGTAAACAAGATAGACAAGAGTAGTAATTGTAACATTGCAATTTGACTAAAGTTTTGAGTTTTTAAAACATAATATACCTAGGTAGGTACTTAAAAAGGAAACTAACAATCCAAAGATCTCAATGCAACGTTACTAAATCTGATTATAGATCTTATTTGGAAAAATAGTTTTTGTTTTAATCATTAGATACCTAAGTAGAGAAACATACTTCGGGTACGGTAATGCCCCGCCAAGTCAATTTATATCCGGATACCGCAGTATTCATTATTGTCCTCAGGAGAAATCTATATTTAGGTCACCTATTTACAATTCATTACGTGTATTAACATATATTATAATTTTCCGCTTTGTTACATATTCAAATGCAATAAAACATAAAAAGGATAACAAAGCTAAATGGCGTCAATTCTGAGTAATTCTGACACCCTATTTTCGGAATTGGATACCAATAATAATTTAAAAACACTAAAACTCAAGCTTTTTGTCAATACATATAATAATTATTTTAACGTTTTTATAGTTTTTCCTTTATGTTACTTTCTTTTTTTTTGCACTTTGCCATTACCCAAATTTTAATTACATATTTTAAGACAAAATAGCGTCTCCTAAAAGTTGTCCAAGTAACAAAATAGTTTATAGACCATATAAAGATGATTATAATTTTCAATACATAATTCTGTAAATCACATACCTAAAGCAAAACGGTAAATTACAAATTAATTTAAAACTAAAATCATTATTCACTTTACAATTACAACCTTTTAAAACGTTCTGTTTGCGTCATTATTTTGTAATTATACTTATTTAAACTCCTACCGTCTTACCACAAAAGTTTTACACACGCTTTAGACAATGTTTACCTGTACAAATTGCACGGTTAAACAGTGTTTAAAACGTGTTTAAATCTTTTGTGAGGCGGCTCAGCGGCTAATTCTTACCTATTTGTGTAAGATTAGATCAATGAACACAACTTGCCGTCGACACGAAATGCAAACACCATTAGGTACGCGTCGATCTGATAACTTCGCTCCGCTCGGTCAATTATTTAAACAACTATGGCTACAATAATAAAAGTAGGTTGGTTTGTTTGTTTTAAAGCCAAACTAGGTATGCGAGTACCGCAATTCGTGAGAGCCCAATGACAGCTGTGGCGATTTAAATCATAACGGTTATGTTCACGATTTCTCAAGTTGGCATGAATCATCTTTCCGCTTGATTCACGCTGCATATCTACTACGGACTATGCATATAGGTGTCCACTATCTACAGATAAGAACATGGGCTTAGAAAACTGGCCACATGTGATTTAAACTTCAGATTACATTATTTTTCTTACATATTGGTATTTCACGCATTTGCCCGATTGTTTGTGAGGTATGATTAACTAGACGACCCGCCCCGGCTTCGCACAGGTGTATTATACATATAAACTTTCCTCTTGAATCACTCTATCCATTAAAAAAAACCGCATCAAAATCCGTTGCGTAGTTTTAAAGATTTAAGCATACAGACAAACAAACAGACAAAAATAGCGACTTTATTTTATACTATGTAAGGAATTTGTTTTTTTAAGTGTCTTAGTCCCTCACACCAAATGAAAAAATCAAGACAGAATGCTGTGAACAAACAAATGAGGCCGGCAAAACTATGCCTCGCTGTGTACAGACACAACACACACATGTACAGGTACAAAGAAACTATGCCGTGGCTCGTCAGTTGAAATATGGCGGCGCAACACCGACGCACTCACACATGTATAAAAAACCGGCCACACTTGTCTTTTCACGACGTTCCGTCTTGATTTTTTTATTTGGTCTGAGCCTAGTCAGAATCAAATTTATTGGCGACTTTAAACACGACAGTCGTTGCGCAAAAGCAAATTCAGCATCAGCGGCGGCAAGGAGTAGGGATATGCGCAGCTTGTAGCTAACTTCAGAAATGCCATTATGTTTGATTCAGCCTATACTATAACTAGTGAGTAAAGTGTCTTAAACTTGTTTTAGCCCCTACCAGAAGTGTTATTAAAATCACCTAACAACACACAAGGTATAGGGGATAAATATGTCCTAGAGGTGTCAACTAGGATTCGAAGATATTCCGTAGAAAAGTAGACCTATCTAGACACATAAGTAGACACATATCCATTAAATTATACCCAGCAAACAGACAAACGATAACTACCTATTAAACATTGTAACAATTCATGAACAAACAAAAATAATAACACAAATAAAACAAGACATGTTATAGATATCAAAAATGGTGTAACAAAATCACAGCATTACATAAACGAAAAACATCATAAGTTTTAGTTGTTGCATCAATATAGGTAAGTAGGCTCGTATACACATTGTATTAATTATAAATTATTATTGTTTAAATTATAATAACTTAGATTTAAGTACCTAAATACAAGTTAATAGGTAACTAAGATGTGTGATATAAATGATTGATTTGTAAAAAATACTCACAAACAGAAAGTGGACAGCTGTACTAAAAACTAAAACAACTACCTAGATACCTAATAATTCTAGTTATAAGTGGGAATACCTACTTGTTTACGACTTAGTATGTTATCTATCAGTTTAAATAAAAAGCTGTTTAAATACGATGAAACTAAGTAATTAACATACCGTTATAGATACGCTATTTTTAGAATTGCCCTTAACAAATTCCTATAAAAATGTACCGCCTTTTCGTAAATACATAAATACGACGAAAATACCTAAATCTTTATCAGTGCCATAGGTATTTAAAGATGACGAATTGGTACTATGTTAATTCCAGAATGTAGATTAATTAATGAAGTTTTTTGCCTGGTAATTACGCTGGTGTCATATCCATAACAAGGAAAGTCTTTAGTTTGAGTACCGATGAATGACGTAAATTTCTTTATACCCCAAAAAATGCCGTAGGTACCTGAACTAACCCCGGGCAAAATGCGGCGTGCAACTACCTAATACGAGTACAAAAGAAGGAATCGCAATCCTTTGAAGTTACACAGGCCTTGTGGGATGCAACATGCAACCCTGTGGCATGGAACTCATCACACTTTTCACTTGGGGTTTTTCAGAATTTTATTTTAGTTTTTCTCAGGATTTCTGCCGAACTTTAGAAATCTCAGGTTGCAAATTACAATACTGACCAAATTATGAAGCTTTCTTGTATTTGGAAATAATTAATAAAATAATTTAGTAAAAAATAACGGATTATCTGAAATATTCGGACATCCGGATAATTCGAAGTTTACTACTCGTTATCCGGATAATCAATCCGAACGGATTCCTAGTCGCAATTTAGACTACTTTAATAAGTGCTTCACAGGGAAACCTTATAGGTACATGTGCGTTGGCTACCTACTTTTACACCAAACACCACCCAGACTCCACTGAGACCCAACATAGCATACCTAGTTGCTCTACCTTTCTTTATCCGAACTACTACTTAGTTAAAACCCGAGAACTTCAAATACATATTTATTCCTAAAGATTTATTTATTAACACCGAACCTTTCTCCTCAATTGATACTCAACTGTAGTAAGTTTGACCAGTAAGATAGTGTAAACGCACATGTGGCTATTCCAAAAGAATGTGATACAAAAATAATGTTAGGTAGATGAAAGAAAAACACAAAATAATTTTGAATAGAGCACTATTTCAATAAACAAGATAGTATAGCTATAGACGCACGTGTGGCCATTCCAAAAAAATGCGATACAAAAACAATGTTACTTATTCCCACAAAATACAAAAAAAATGTTTGAATAGAACACGTTCCGAAATCAACGGTAGTTATGTAGTTCCACGAAATTTAAGAATGGGTCATAAAGTGCAGATGTTTCATTACCCTCAACTGTCGCTTATAGAGGTTTAGACAACAAGTACTCTCAGATATAGAGGTCCATGAGGGAAAAACGACTCTCTCTTATAGAGGTTTTGGTCTCTCACTTATAGAGGTATTTGAGGGGTAAAATGACGGGACCTGGCAATTACTCTCACTTATAGAGGTTTCTCACTTATCCAGTTCTCAGTTAGCCAGGTTTGACTGTATTGCACAAAAGAGCAATCTTCAAAGATACAAATTGAGAAAAATCTCGAATACCTAGTAGTAGGTTTCACTTTAGAATCAAAATAAGAGTATTTCTCCGGATTGTTTTATCCGTCTGGTAACACACACGAGGTCTCTGTACCTGTGAATAACTATTTTTCGCAAAAATGGCAAAACCGCCTTCCAACGTGAACAAAAGTCGAATTCGCTCGAATTGTTTACATTATTGTAGATTTTTCAAAAACGATCCAGCCGATTTCTTTAAAATTTAAATGGGACCACCTCGAGAGTATACCCTTTCGAACTAAAAAATATTTTTTCAATTCGGTTCACAATTGGCAAAATTATCAATGTAGAATAAACACACGAAAAAACCATACAGACGAATATAAAACCTCCTTCTCTTTGGAACTTTAACCGACGTTAAAAAGCTTTTGGCGAAAATGCAGAACCCGTCCGCAAAAGGAACCTAAATCGTTTTAATAATGCTTCAAGTAAATTAGCAACTTCGTGCGACGAGAATTATGTAATTTATAATAATAATGTAATAACCAAATCAAATGTAACTGTTCTGAAAAATTATTGTCGAAACACCGTAATGTCGTTGACACGGTTTTTTAGTTTGTGTGTCTTGCTCGTCTTTTTTCGTGTGTTTATTCAACACGATGGCGATTCTGCGGTATCATTTCTTAACTAAATTGAACGGCATTTAGGTATTTGAAGTTAGTGCCATTATTTATTCAAATAGGTATCTACCTACCTCTGCAATAAAATAGAAGTGGAAAATTTAGCTCCAGTTTTATTTTTTAATTTAGGTGCCTATCTTATTCAATTGTACTTAGATAGCTACCAATTTCTCAATAAAGTTAGGTATTTGGGACAACAACAGTTAAACTTTAATTACCTACGAGGGCTAAGACTGCGATTTCTGAAAGGTACCTACCTACCTTACAAAAATTAAAAATACCTATTACTTAGTAAGTGCAACAGAATTCGTTTCGAACATTTATGTCGTTAATAACTTAGGGCGTCTAGCAACTCCCAATACTGTTTTTATTTAGTTTTTTTTTTGCAAGTAGGTAGGTAGGTAATTAATATGCCTAGGTGCAGAGAATCAGCACCGTATTTAAAACAAGGAAGGTAACGAATAATCCAAAAAAACTACTTCATTTTATGTACTGAATACGAGTACCCTAAAAGGTACAAGACCGTTTTCGGACAGAATACCTTAGAAATGAATGAACCAATCAGCAAAGATACAAGGTACAAATAGCTATTACTAAATCAGCTGTTCTAGACATGAATTCTAAATTCAAAAACGAGTTTCGAACTTGGTTTTGACGAATTTCTCGCTTCACATTCTCCGAGCGAATGTGATGTCCTTCATTGGTTCGATACATGGTCGATGGTCGCTATATGTAGTTATAGGTATACTTAGCACGGTATGTACCAGATTTACGTGAAACCGGTCTGTGCAATGGGCCGTCTACACGGTTCACCCGACCGACCCAGCGGTAACTTTCTTACGAAATGATTCACTTACCCGACGACTTTCTAGTGATCTATTATCTCTCAGACAACATAAAGGAGGTTACCATTAGCTTACCTCTTATGATTATGACAATTAAAGTTATAGTCTTCAGTGTTCTGCACGTGTTCGGAAGGTAACAGTGACCACAGGCAGGCCGGGATTGGTGCAATTTGATACACAAGTCACAAGGGTTACACCGAATCGCGCCCTATGCATGGTGACCGGAGTCCGGAGCGCAGTGAACGACCCGCGGCGGCCGGCTAACGGGACCGCGCGCCGTGGATGCTGAGCCTCCGAGTAGCGGTGCCGGGCCCGCTTGGATAGGCCGGGACTGGTGCAATATCGCACTACAACCGAATATAGCGCCAGTCACCGCCCAGCCACACGGGCCGAGAACAAAGGACGCGCCGCTCCTGTGCCGCGCCCGCGACGCTGCCACTCACGAATCGACACGCGAGCCCGACGGAATGTCGCGCGCAATTTACGAAACAGCGCGAACGAGCGCCCCGCGCGGCGGTCGGCGACGGAATGGGGCGCGAGGCGCGGGGAGCGACGCTCGCGCAGCTGTCGCGCCGTCTTCCCCCCCGCGAGCCTCCCGCGCCCCGCACACCCGCACGCCCTTTATCGTTCTGGGAAGTGGTTCCTGAACTTCCCGACTTGGGTTAACAGCGCGGAGAAACACCACATATTCGGGAAAATTTATGAATCATTTTGAAAGTTGCAATCCTTGACACCGTGATGTATATAATGACGCATAGTTCTAGCTTTTGACGCGCTTTGGTCTCGAAGTTCGTGGCGATGTTGGTTATCCTTGTATATAGGTCGTGTTAAACATGAATGGAATAAATTACCTACTTTTGTATTAATAGGTGTAAAAAGCATACATAAACTGTATGGAAAAATACAACGCAATTTACATTACATTGATAAAAATTCTCTATTAAAAGTCATACCTAGGCCAATGTCATAGATAGGTCATAATGTCAACAAAGCCAGTTCTACTTACAAAGCTGCATTGTTAATCAGGCTATATTTTCTACATTCATAAAAATATAATAACCTAATTTTGTTACCAATTTTGAACAATATTAGATTTTATTAAATCAACAAGAGAAGAACCAGTTTGCACCAGATCAGAAAAAAATAATTTGAGGAGAGTCTTACCACTTACCTGGTAGCATTTCGATACAAAACGATCGAGTCGTCCATTCCTGCTACCTGCGTATGCGCAGTTTGAAATGGCGGGATTCAGCATCAACCAGCTAACTTACCAATACATGCAGCATAATGTTTCGAACAGAATTTTCGAAAGATAACTGTCAGTTTTGAGTAGAAAACACTTCAGTGGCTCCCTCAATCAGTTGCACAGAAAGATGGTCCCACTCTTCGAAAAATCCCACGATTATGTCGCCACGAGCCATGTGGCAATAATTCACACTAGGACACGAGAGGAAAAAATACACATGACATTGTGATGACACAGTTCATTGATTACGTAATTACCATTTGATAGATATTACTAATTTATCGTGTTGTATTTTTTTTCCTTTTTTTTTGTGGTATCTATGAATGAATATTTAGATAATTTTAAATACGTCATTGATTTGATGTAAAATAACGTAACATAAATTAAGTATACGGTAGTTTTGGATTGGTTTTTAGTACCTACATGTTTTCAGAAACTCTTGTTTGCACGATTTTATAAATTATGTAGGTACATATTACTTATCCTTGATGAGATAGAGAGAAATATCGAACAAATTACAAAATCTAATGAATCAAGTTAATTTGTTTCATCAAACAGAATACACAATTGCAGTTCCACAAAAATAGGACAGAATCCTTAGACCTTTGGGACCTTCATTGTTACATGTTTTTGTAAATGCACCCTCAAAAAAGTGCAAAACGGAAAATCCCGGGTCCAAACCCGACATTGAACCCAGTAGTCACAGATGAATTTATTTATTGCAGTTATTTTATCCCGCCACTCAGGAATGTATTAATACTGTGAGCACAGATACCTATTCTAAATGATAGACCTTAGGGATCATCTATTACGAAGAGGTGTTCTCGAAAAACCTCGAAATATTTAGGTATTACCATTACCGAGAAAGGGAAAAAGTTATGATTTGTACTTATTTTTTCATTTGCAAATTGAGCGCACCAATGTCTGATCCGAAAATCACGATTTTCTCTCCCGACACCCAATTTTTCTAAATTTTAAATTGCCATAGAAAATTACACGTAATCTTGGGTAGGGGAGGATTGTCTCAGAAAATGTTGCAAGAAGAAGGTTTGAAAGATTGCTAAAAATTGCGTTGTTTAATGAACAACTCGTTAGACTGATGACATAATTATGTACCTATTCATATTATGGACTAACGTGAAAACCTCAAATCGAGGTGAAACCGAGGCAAACGTGTTACCAAAATCATGCCAAAATACATGAATGCCTAATACCAACCACGGTTTTGTGAATCACACACACGCAAGTTTCACTACTACCTAATGCAATAGTACCTACCTACCTATTTCACTAATACCAATGACTTAATCTTATCGTCACACTTATCCATAAAATAATATTGCTTAGCCACTTCAAGCAGGAGATTGACTTTGGTAGCTTTCTCACTAAGACATTTTCTTGCAGATTTTAGACTTAATTAAAGGTTATATGGGACTTATGGGACACTGTTTTAATGATCATTGACGGGAAACCCCGGATACCCTTAAAGGAACTTTTGAGAAAACTGGCTAAGCCATCTTTAAACAACGTTTTTTTAGTCAATAGTCAATCGTTTATTGCAACATATGTTACGTTTTACTACAGATCCAAACTCATATACAATAGGTACCTATGTAATTATAAATATCAACGTTCTAAACAATAAGAAACGTCTCGTTGATTAACTATTGTATCATTTGTGTTTCTATAAATGCTAATCCGATCTTGAAAACGTATAAAGCTTTAAGTAAAAAGCTCATTGTCGATAAAAAAAATTATTACGAATAGCCTGATATTTTTCGCGATTCAGGATTGTTTTCAATGTAAAAGTCATAATGAATAGAATGATATCTTAGATTCTTATGTCTCCGTCTTCTAAAAAAAACACTACAGTACCTGTGCACGTACCTACCAAATTACTATACCTGTACCTCGATTACTTTCTACACATTGAATTTTATTTTGGCAAAAAATGATCATTAAGTATGGTTCTAACACCAATTTTCCTAAAATCAATGTTTAGGAGGTTTTGTACCAACGATTCATCCGTATCAGGTAGAATAGAACAAAACAATTCTCTAAGTACGTTTTACAATAAGTGAGCTTACTTAATGATCTTTAATATTTGAAGAAGATTAAAATAGATATTTCTATGAATTGTTATCTCCTAAATTACTTACAGATACGGATTATAAAACTATACGTTATTTTATTACGTGCGCCTGCTACCTTTTACGACCATTTAGAAATGCTGTTAGCGTCGTAAGTGTTATTGGCTGGCTAAAGCGCATCAATTATAATACAGTTATATACTGTACCTTTGTAAGTATTATTTTTAGTTTGCGTTCAGCACGGTTAGTCTTCGGATGGGTGACCGTGGGTGGCACTAGGCCGTTTTAACAGTTTAGCCAAGGCAGGAGGCTTTAAAACTCTGTCACTAGGGTTAGCCACCCGGCCTATACGAAATTACTTACTTATTTTTAGTTTATAAGGTGACCTTATTGTAGCAGAATTTGGTTAAAACTTTCCAACTCAATCAAATCAATAAAAATTTTTCACCACAATATCTTTCAGCAAATGGACAAAATTTAAAAATGAATTTACCTTTAAGGGTTCCTGCACTTTGCAAAGCAAACCTGTATATAGGAGGCCTGTGTTCATCAGTGAACGTCCTATGGCTGATATGATGATGATAGTGATGAGTTGATGAACCACCTACTTGGTGAATGAATACCTTGCAAAAGTGTCATGTACTGGTACATACAGACGGTATGTGCAATCTACAAACACGATTTTTAATTCTCTTTTTTATTTACATAATTAAAATAACATTGAATGATTTTTCTAAACTCCCTAATATGTATTTACATAATATGCACAAAATATAAAACCTTACTTTAATAAGTATACATTTATGTACAAAATAAAAAAGCGTCTGTAATCGAAAAAAATGATAAATCATCATCATCACTTTCAGCGTTACCTACTGCTGAGAATAGGCCTCTCTCTTATACGCCATTCATCTCGTCTCATTTCTGTGCCAATCTTGTCCAGCGTGTGAACACGAAAAGCCACGAAAATAACTCTTTTTGACGTGTGAAAAAGTGACAGATATATACTATGCCATAACGCTGTTTCGTTCTGACACGTCGAAAGAAATATTGCGTGGTGCGCATCCTAGCCCGGCAGATTGAACAAACGATTCTTGCAATATCGTCTACCCATCCAACACAAGCTGGTGGACGCTCCACGCTATGTTGCTAAAACCAATGGACAAAAATCATAATTTTTCATTTAAAGCATTGTGTATTGAGTGAATAATATATATTCAGGCAGGTAACAATGTAGGGACAAAGACTATAGACAACAATAAACTTTTATTTTGCATAGATTCGGACCTAAGACCAAAAGGTGCCGGTTTTTTGTCCACAAATCGCGAAATTAGTTCGATTTTGGCACAAAAATAAAACCTTGCTAAAAAAATCACGAAACTAGCCTTTATTCCGTATGCTTTAAGATTTAAAATTCATAAATCAAGAATGAATTAAGAAACACGGGCCTCGAAAGCGTTTCCAGGAAAAATATAAAACTGTTCTTTAGAATTTTTGTGTACAAAGCTTGTAGAAACTATTGTTATATTCAATGGCAGGATTATGTCAGAGCGACCAACTTATGCTTAAGTTAACGAGGGTGCCACATTCGAATTTTCACTGCTTAAATTAATAGACCCGTAGAAAATATTTTAGTTCCATAATTTAGACAATTATTTCACATTTTTGGGCGCATTGTAAGAGCAAAATTGCGGATGTTTGATTAACTTGACACCCGTAACATTGTAACTGATATTTAAACTATGCTTGTGCCTATTTTATTTGTTTCCTGTAGGAGTTTGCCAAAACTGTATTTTCGGGGAAATTAGAGTTTGATACTTACAACTCTCGATTAATCGAAGCTTTTTTCAAAAACGAGAAATTGGTTGGTAGGTACCTACCTATGGTCACGGTAATGATATTCATTACTGTGCTATGGTTGGCACAGAATTTTATAGATCGAATTCATCGAATCAAACCATTGGCGGCAGTGGGTGGACACGAG
The DNA here is from genome assembly GCA_964007245.1 of Hypomecis atomaria. Lineage (NCBI taxonomy): Eukaryota > Metazoa > Arthropoda > Insecta > Lepidoptera > Geometridae > Hypomecis > Hypomecis atomaria. Next base: position 2,654,715 of record OZ023294.1, on the reverse strand, counting down.
GCAAGCCGTTTTAAAGTAGCAAGTAGTAGTAGTTAGTTGCAAAAAAACTACATAGCCTGGAGCATCGCCGTAGGGTTGCGAGTCTGTCCATTTTCTATAGGATTCATTTCGGAGAGTGTGCATCTGAGCTGCACGACCTTGTAGGACAAGGTCCCTTTTTTACTACAGGACAAGTAGGAGGACGCCACATTACCACCCCTTTACTGTCGATTTTCCTTCGATACCTACGTAGGTACGAAGCGGTTTGACTCAACATTTCTGATTCGTACCGCCAGGGAATGGAATAGTCTTCCTGCTTTCCTGTTTCCGAAGAGATAATAATCTAAAGTTTTTCAAGGTCAGAGTGAATAGGTATCTTCTGGGTCTGTGTGCTTCATCTTCGACCACAACGTCGCTTACCACCGCTTACCTCTTATTCGCGATATAAAAAATAGTAAATTCATAGCAGATTTGATTTGAGTAGCTTGTATAGGCCGTGTCACACAAGTTGGTGGATGTGAAGTTAGCTACAAGCTGCGCAATATCCAATCAACGTGCGGCAATAAGTGAGCTTCAGTCAGGATTCTATTCTAGTTATTGCGCAGCTTGTAGCTAACTTCACATCCGCCAACTTGTGTGGCGCGGCCTATAGCTAACTTCACAAATGCCATTAAGCCGCCATCCAATCTCAAAATACCTGTATAGAGCCCTAGTTAAACAGTTTTTTCCATAAAACCTTAAAGTTGTCTAATTAAAAAGAAAAAAAACAATATTTTCAAAACTATACGGTAAGGGATTCAATAACTCGAAACACAATTTAAAAAACTTCGCTCGATAGAAATTAAATGCGAAGATACCGCATTTTAGAACAAAATCATGATTTCTAAGAAAGTTTATTGCATTTTTGGGCACTTTTCTACACGTTTACAATTTTTGTTTGAATCTGTTATTTATGCACATGTCACAAAAATCGGGCGAAACCGAGGGCGTATTGGTCTTCATCCGCTCATATAAAAAAATACTCTGATACTATGGCGTCTTAAGTTTTATTCGGTGTATAGGTACTTCGTGTGTTGGTGTCCTGTAGATCGAATCCAACATCTTAGCGGCTCTGATGTTAGCTACAAGATGCGGATAACTAATCCATAAGTAACCATCGCTGCATCGGCGAGCTTCAGTCGGGATCGGGATATCCGCAGCTTGTAGCTAACGTCACATCCGCCTATATGTTTGATTCCGCCTATCCATACTTATAAGAAAGAAAACTTCCATAGGTAGGTACAGGTATTATAGCGGCACGCAAGAGTAGTGCTGAGGGCAGTGTGGAGGGGATGGCTGCGCATGGTGCCGCCATACTAAACCCATGCGCAGCCATCCCCTCCACATTTCGCTCAGCGCTACACTTTTACCTAGGTAAGTGCAGTAAGTACAGGTGTAGTAAGTACAGGTCGCGGCATATACCTACCTAGGTAGGTACCTAAATCAGAAGATGAAATTCGATGATCTAGGTACAATTTATACCATACCTACCTGATATGTAGATAAGTACCTGCCTATACATTTATCTACAAACAGGATATTACGTATACCTACGCGTACATTTCTTTGGAAGCGATGTAGGCAGAAGGCTTATGTACAGCCGTTGGCGCCCTATGCTGCAGTCAAAGCAGTGATAAAACAATTCCGGCAGTCTAGCAGCTAGGTATTTTGTCTGCGTGTTTCATTTCTCGAGAGCCATCATGCTGACGCGGCGCACACGTAGTCTAAACATCCTTTTTGCAGTAGGGTGGCTCTATACTGCAGGTACCTACTTTATAATCCGCGCCACACAAGTCGGCGGATGGGAAGTTATGCGCAGAACGCTGCGCAAAAGACAAAATGTAGGTATGCGCTCCCGCGGCGAGAGACTCGCGCCGGGGCACACCCGCCCGCCAACCTCATGCCTCCCGCGCGTTCTCTACGCCCGTGCTCACCACTACGCCACTTTCGTAGGCATTGTGCAAATGCGCAATAATTAGCAACTCACGGCAAAGTGTCATCTGCGGCTAACTTCTTATCCGCTGACTTGTGTGGCGATACTTTTTTTTTTTTTTTTTTTTTTTACCAGGGGAAATCTTTTATAGATACCACCGCACCTCGAGGGCAGGCGGGTGGTTATGTGGGAGTCCTGCCAACTGGACAGTATACCCACCAAAACCCCTGGGTGTTCCACCACTGCGCCTGGTGTCGGGGCTACGGGCACGCTTGCGCACTCCTCCGCGGCACCCGACAGCGCTGGCCCAACTTGGGCCCCACCACGGAGCTTCGGCTCCCGACAGAATAACGATGTGCCGAACACCAGACACATCGTCATCCACCACCTGGGACCAACCAGCACTGGGCGTCAGACAGCACCCGTGTCCGACAGCCCTGGTCCCGATGCAACGGGTCAATTAAAGTGGCCCCGCGCCTGCCACTACGGCTGCAGAGGATAGGGAGAACGGCCGTCGCGATACCGACACTCCTCTTCCCCTGCAGCCCCACCGCCTCCGCCAACACGTTGGCGGCACCCGTTAGGGCCGCTGGCAGGACGGATAGACAGCGGCACACTCGCCGCCCGTCCATCCCGTCGCCGCCCCCGCCTCGATGGGCTCGGCCGCGCGGTATCGCGAAGAGCGCGACACCGCAGTCCACCTCAGTCGACTTACGACCTACTGGCCAGCCTCCGCACGGGCTTGTCGAGGCCCAAGACCCGGAGAGGCCGGCCCCACCTCGGGTTCCTCTTCGTTCACCAGGCTGGCGAGACCTGGCTACTAAGCCCCCCCGCCACGACAAGGCGGGAACCCACTCGGGGGGGTGCGATACCTATACCAACCTTTTTACTTTTTACCAAGGTTGGTATAGGTAATAATCGGCCAAGTACGAGTCGGACTCGCGCACGGAGGGTTCCGTTCTGTATAGGAGCCCCCCTTAAATATTTATTTTATTTTAATTTTATTATTTATTATTGAAGTGAATATAAAACTAAATATTCTGTGAAAATTTCAAGCATCTACCTGATACCATTATTAATACAGAGCGAAAAACGTCTAAAAATTCAGGTTTGATGGATGGGAGCCCCCCTTAAATATTTATTTTATTTTGTTTTTAGTATTTTTAGGGTTCCGTACCTCAAAAGGAAAAAACGGAACCCTTATAGGATCACTTTGTTGTCCGTCTGTCCGTGCGTCCGTCTGTCAAGACCCTTTTTCTCAGGAGCGCGTGGAGGTATGAAGCTGAAATTTATATCAATTACTCAGGTCTACTGTCCCTTGAAGCTGTGAAAAAATCAAACTTCTAAGCCAACGCAATCAAAAGCCGTTTATGCCGCAAATTTTCGACACTTGCAAGGGAATCAAAACCTACAGGGTGCTTCCCGTGAACTCAGAATCTTGAAATTTGGTACGAAGCAACGTCTTATAGCATAGATAAAGGAAAAATTACGAAAACCATAAATTTTTAGTTACATCACATAATATATATTTTTTTAATAATTTTAACCTTACTACCCATTTCCTCATAAACGCGTAGAAGTATTAAATTGAAATTCATACCAAATACTCAGGTCTAAAATACCTTTAAGCTGTAACAAAATCAAACTTCTATGTCAACGCAATCAAAAGAAACAGCAATTTAAGCTGCATATTTTGAAACTCGTAAGTACTCGCAAGGGAATCAAAACCTAAAGGGTACTTCCAGTCGACCTAGAATCTTGAAATTTGGCATGAAGCAACGTTTTATAGCACACATAAACTAAAAATTCCGAAAACCTTAAATTTTTAGTTACATTACAAAATATATATTTTTTAATAAATATAAACTTATTACTTTTTTTGAAGAACTTTGAACTTAGAACTTTGTAAACCTTGCAGGTTTGTACGGAACCCTCGGTGCGCGAGTCCGACTCGCACTTGGCCGGTTTTTTTGTTATAGCGGCAACAGAAATACATCATCTGTGAAAATTTCAGCTGCCTAGCTATCATGGTTCATGAGATAGAGCCCTGTGACAGACAGACAGACGGACAGACGGACATCGAAGTCTTAGTAATAGGGTCCCGTTTTTCCCTTTGGGTACGGAACCCTAAAAACGGAACTTTATTACTAAGCCTCCGCCCGTCCGTCTGTCCGTCTGTCTCTCACCACTTCACCAGGCTGTATCTCAAGAACCGCGATAGCTAGAACGTTGAAATTTTCACAGATGATGTATTTCTGTTGCCGCTATAACAACAAATACATACAAAAAACAGTAAAAAATAATTAAGGGAGGCTCCCATACAACAAACCTGATTTTTTGCCGTTTTTCGCTCGATATGAATATATCGGTGACAAGTAGATGCCTAAAATATTCACAGAATATTTAGTTTAATGTACACTTCAAAAATAAATAGTTAAATTAAATTAATTAATCTGCCAATAGTCTTCCATGAAGCGTGGTAGCTTAATGAGCAGTTCGTTCGTGCGGTCGTGGGTTCGAATCCTAGTCCCATACAGATGACTGTTTTGGAATTTGTCATATTTTCATACCACTAGTTTGTTTTTTAACCCCCGACGCAAAATAGGAGTGTTATAAGTTTGACGTGTCTGTTTGCCTGTCTGTGTGTCTGTCTGTCTGTCTGTGGCATCATAGCGCCCGAACCACTGAACCGATTTCAGTTTAGTTTTTTTTGGATGAAAGGAGACTTAATCGAGAGTATTCTTAGCTATGTTTTATAAAAATCGATTGAGCCGTTTAAGAGTAATGGTGGGTTAAAGTGGGGATGGAAGAACCAAAATTTTACAAATATGCCCAAAATGGTTGTCAATGTGTCGGGGGCTTTTTAAAATTTTAAATTTATAAATGTTATTATTAACGAAGCGTGTAATATTCTAGAGCCCCTGAAATTGAATCAAAGCAAAAATATGGCCACCCTAGCCTGTGGAACACGTCAGCAGATTTTAATACGTGGTATGATTTTATCAATGAAGGAACTACTGAAAGTAGGTAGGTAAGTACCTATTTCAATACCTGTACATAAATATAGGTCTCTGCCCGCCGTTATTCTTATCGCCCGTCGCGGGTACTGGGTAGGTATATGTTCAGCAGTAGACTAGTAAACGATCGGTACAGGATTCACAGCTTATATAGGCCGCGTCATGCAAGTTGGCGGATGTGAAGTTAGCTACAAGCTGCGCAATATCCAATCCTGACTGAAACTCACATAAAGCCGCGTGCTATTTGGATATTGCGCAGCTTGTAGCTAACTTTATTTCCGCCAACTTGTGTGGCGCGGCCTATACAGAGTGTGATTAGCATGAGCATTGAGCAACTTTGATTATGGGCAAAGAAGATAAATAATAATAAAAATGGAATTAAGAAAACAACACGAGTCCCATATAGAGTGCGAGTCGGACTCGCGCACGAAGGGTTCCGTACCTTATGGGAGGCCCCATTCCTCTTGCTGTTATTAATAGCAAGCAAAAAACTCCTAAAAATCACGTTTGTTGTATTTGTTGTTATAGCGGCAACAGAAATACATCATCTGTGAAAATTTCAGCTGCCTAGCTATCACGGTTCATGCGATACAGCCCGGTGACAGACAGACAGACAGACGGACATCGAAGTCTTAGTAATAGGGTCCCGTTTTTACCCTTTGGGTACGGAACCCTAAAAACTGCAACTCATAGTCAATCTTTCTAATTTCAATTTTTTTCTCGACCACCACTGCGATACGAAGAACGAACGTTTATTTGTTGCAAAGTTGGTGGATTCATTAGGCTTTTGAATTTCTTTTGCAGACTGATGCAGGTTTTCTTACGATATTTTTCTTCACCGTTAAATCGGGAAAGGAAAATCCGTATATCACTACATAGTATAAAACAAAGTCGCTTCCGCTGTCCCCATGTCCCCATGTATGCTTATTCATGTTATGCGTATTATTATCTTTAAAACTACACAACGGATTTTGATGCGTTTTTTTTTTAAATAGATAGAGTGATTCAAGAGGAATTTTTACATGTATAATAAACCTGTGCGAAGCCGGGGCGGGTCGCTAGTTATACAATATTTTGTAATTCAAAAGAACTCATTGGTTTGGAAACCGGGATTTGAACTCACGACCGCACCGTACCAACATCAGGCGAGCGTTCAGTCACTAGCTCACCAGGGATTTAAAAAAAACGGCTTTAATAAAATATGCATAAATCTATTCTTTTATTCGCTAACATTTTCGCGCCAAACCAAACTTAAGTCAGTACTCAGTTTCTAAACCAAAAACGAGCTACCTACCTACATTGTCCACAGAACAAAAATCCAAACGAAACACCTCAATTCATCACGCTGTCATCTTAAAATCACACAAAAATCAATCATGCCAACATAAAACGAAAAAAGAACAAAAGCATAGAGCTTTGTTTTTTTTTACAAAAGGTGGCAAAGGTGGTGCGACATAATGCCAGCACGCGCCTGCCAGCTGCGAGTGCATCTGCTGCACCCCCGCGCCCTCTGGTGCCCGGTCATCCTGTCTTGTCACATCTGGGCCAATAAGTAGATAAATATTTATTGACAAACTTGGATGAGTCCGATAGCAATGAGGTTTCTAAATGACATGTGAATTTGATTTATTTCGTTCGTTTTTCGAATAGAAATTAGAAATTACATATTTGGTGCAATATAATTTTGATCTAAAGGTATTTTTATTATTCTATAATTATAAGTTCGCATAAGCCGTGTTGCTAGCCCTGGTGTCACAGTTATGCTGCCTCAAGATCTCTGACATGGCTAAATGATTCAAACTTCCGGGAACTACAATTTAAAGTGTCATCTGATTCTGTAAACATGGAGGCAAATGGAAGAAAAAAGGGTTTATACCTATTTTTTACTTTTATTTTTATAGCTATTTTTACATAAGTTCCTGATTAACAATATATATACGTAGGTAGGTACGTACCGATTAGGTAGGTGCTCATGGATTCACTCGCCGTAAAATTATTTATGTTAATTAGGTAAAATAAGGTTTCATTAATCGTAAATTTTATGGATATTACTACTTACTTTCTAATTTTCTAGAACTGCTGTAAGTTAATAATTGATTTAGTTGTGGACCTATGGAACTAATACTATCGTTAAGTAGGTTGTACAACACACTACTTGCATTTAAATCATTAAAAATGCTTATGGCACTGAAACGTGGTCTCTAACTATGGGCCTTATTAATAAACTCCAAGTTGCACGAGCTATGGAGAGGGCTATGCTCGGAGTCTCTCTGCGAGGTCGAATCAGGAATGAGGAGATACAAGAACCAAAGTTACAGACATAGCCTAGCGGATTGGCAAGTTAAAGTGGCAATGGGCAGGGCACATAGCACGGAGGACTGATGATTGATGGGGTCGAAAATTTCTCGAGTGGAGACCACGCACCGGCAAGCGCAGCGTAGGACGGCAGTGGACGTCCTATGGCTGATGGATGAATGGAAAACATTTAATGACCAGATTTAGGTTTAGACCTAGTATTTTATACCTAACCCTTCAAACAAAATACTTACAGACGGATACTTTAAGGACCACCTACTGGATAGCACCCTTCTTTTTACGTTGGAGGCTAACACCATGGAGCTTGATTACTATCGTACAGAAAACACATTTTTCAAATCCAACTGTTCCCTTCACTTCGCAAGAACATAACAAGTTAATTTTTACAATGCTACCATAATGGCACGCGTCCGCATAACTTGCGATTTCCACCACAAACTAAAGGATACTTATATTTCCACTGATGTTACAACGAAAAGGTATTTCTTTTTTTTTACCACAGAGTGACAAACAAGTAGCTCGGCTGATGGTAAGTGGCTTTCACAGAGTTCAACACCGTGTGGTTTTTTAAAAGAGTTCAAAAGAGAAGAGACCGTCGTTAACTAGTGATACGCGAAACGAAAATAGTAATTTCATGGAGATCAGCTGAGCGGTACTAGAAAACAAGCTAATAGCTCTTGATTTTTTTAAAATTCCCGCCTTTTTTCTTGGACAGCTTTCGTTGGCCAGACTCTTGGTACATAGGTACCATTACTTCTCCAAACTCAATTTTATTGTAACAACTAGATTTTACCCGCGGCTTCGCCCGCATGATATTTCGAGGCCCTACCTTACCACTCTTAATAAAGGAGGTGGAAAATAAAAAAAAAAAACAAAAAAATCGATTTGACATTTGTTCGATTTGACATTTCTTGGACGCTAGAATAGCTCGCAGATGGCATAATTTTTCCTACTTACTTACCACTTATTGTTACAATATGGAAAAAATTACGCAATATCATTATAATTTATAGCCTATGTGTTATTCTGATGTATAAGCTATATAATTAAAAAGTTGAAACTTTGCAATTATATAGCTTATATCTCAATCCGTTCAGTGGTTTTGCGTGAAAGAGTAACAAACATCCATACATACATATACGTAGTATCTATAGTAGTCTGTGCATCCATCCACCCTTACAAACTTTCACGTTTATAATATTAGTAGGATAATTTAGCTGTCATAACAGGTGGCCAATCAGTATCAGTACCCACGATATCAAAAAGCTAGTAAGTATAATCATCGGACACATAAATCAGGAATAAAGTCCGTCACTAGCACTCCGAGCCTCCACAGGTACAATCTGCGCGGCAGCTGCCTCGACAGATGTGTAAGTACTCACATACCTGTCTACAGCTTTATATGTGTACTGCAGTGGTTCTTAAACTTTTAGCCCCGAAGGACCGTTTCGCAACAATCTTCCCATAGCCAGTGGAGTAGCTACAAGCTGCGCAAAACTTAATTTTGACTGAAGCTCACAGAGCAACTGCGCGAGGTTTGGGTTTTGCACAGTATGTAGCTGACTTCGCAGCCGCCAGGAAGTGATTCGGCCTATAAAATGAGTTTATTGGATACGTAAAGAAAACTACAGTAGTTTCCGTCTGACTCCATACATTTTTTATAAAATGTATAAAGCCACACGAAAATGATATTTATACCTACAGTTTTCGTTTACTAAGCAAACTTATGCTAAGGTCTCAGGTTTATTGGTTTGGAGGTACCTCGTACGCCTTCAGACTTGAGCCGCACGTTGTTGCGTTGTTACTTAGTATAGGCCGGCCGCACATTATGATTTTAATTTTTTTGTGACTGAAACTGCGTTTTATTATGAAATTTTGTATTATAAGAATTCTGCCGTTCTGAAATTCCATTAAAAAAGGATTCTTTCAGAAAAAAATCAGCTGGCTTTAAGATAGCTCGGCGCGGATTATTTAGAATGCTTTCAGGAAACACTAGTGGTCCGCGGACCACCGGTTAAAAACCTCTGTTCTACAAGCATCTGTTATCCAGGATTGAGGATTACGCTGGAACAATTAAAAATTAGATTTTTGAATGGCTACATACTTTCGCTGCCTTAGATCCTTTTCAACTGACGTCGAAAAATGGGGTTTTCAATTGGATGGCCCATTTCAAGAAGTCCCTTAGTCCATTTAGGGACTTAACGCATTATCAACGCTAAAATAAACAAAATCCCATTGTCTATGGTTTAGTATAATATTTCCGAGAAATTAGTGAAGGAATAATGCTTAAAAATCTATATTTATATATATATTTCCGAAAGCAAATAAGTATAGCAGCGCAGCGCAAGTTTAATGTAAAAAAAATATGTATAAAAACGCTAATTAGTTAATGATTTTGTTTTCAGCTAAAAAATTAATTTTACTGAACCCTCAATAAGCCAGCGTATTGAACATGACCCAATCGCATTTTGTGAGTAGGTTCGCCTATGTTCAGCAGTGGACTATTAAAAGACCGGTAAGTACAGTAGGTACAGCCGAGTTACTTTGGAGTTTTGTTACAAGTGAGTTATAATTGTCAAAGAAAGTAAAAGACAATACGTGGACTAACTACTTCAAAGTAACTAAGTACGTTTATTAATAACTAGCGACCCGCCCCGGCTTCGCAAAAGTTTATTATACATGTAAACCTTCCTCTTGAATCACTATCTATTAAAAAAACCTCATCAAAATCCGTTGTGTAGTTTAAGATATAAGCATACATAAGGACTTGGGGACAGCGGAAGCGACTTTGTTTTATACTATGAAGTGATGATAGTAAGTAAGTTCGTATAGGCCGGGTGGCTAGCCCTGGTGTCAGAGTTTTTAGGCCGCCTGAAGGCCTCTGACATGGCTAAACGGTTAAAACAACCGGGACCTACAATTTAACGTGTCATCCGAGCCACGGTAGCGCTCAGTTGGAAAATGCCACCCGCGGTCACCCATCCAAATACTGATCGTGCGGAACGTTGCTTAATTTCGGTGATCGCTGACAAACACCTAGTCAAACTACGCTACGAGCGCTATAGCGTGATGATAGTGAAACCGCCAAAGTTTATTTTACCTTTAGTTGCCATAATGGAAGTTTAGTTCAGCATTTAGCGAGGTCGGGTCCTGGCTGGCGCATGGCGGGCTGGCACGTGGGCCGCGACGTAACGGTCGGCCCGGTTGGGACCGGTCTCCGATACCCCGTGAATTATAACATGCCGACGTTACCGTAATGCTGGATGATAAGAGATTCCTTGATTAGCTCGGCTTTAGCTTTTACAGGAACTGGAATTAAGCTGTCGCGATCCGCTTTGGGTACGCGATTAATTTTCTGATTTCAAAGCAAGAGTTTGAGGACACTAAACAAGAGTCAAAAGAAAATGATCTTTAGTTACTTTAGTTAGACAATCTTTAGTGTCCTTTTTAGGGTTCCGTACCCAAAGGGGAAAACGGGACCCTATTACTAAGACTTCGATGTCCGTCTGTCTGTCTGTCACCGGGCTGTATCTCATGAACCATGATAGCTAGGCAGCTGAATTTTCACAGATGATGTATTTCTGTTGCCGCTATAACAACAAATACTAAAAAGAGAATAAAATAAATATTTAAGGGGGGCTCCCATACAACAAACCTGATTTTTAGACGTTTTTCGCTCTACATTAAAAATGGTAACAGGTAGATGCTTGAAATTTTCACAGAATATTTAGTTTTATATTCACTTTAATAATAAATCCTTACTAATATTATAAATGCGAAAGTAACTCTGTCTGTCTGTCTGTCTGTCGCGCTTTCACGCTAAAACTACTGAACCGATTTGAATGAAATTTGGTACACAGATAGTCTAGAGCCTGAGAAAGGACATAGGCTACTTTTTGATTCGAAAAAATAGTTTTAAAGGGTTGAAAAGGGGGGATGAAAACGCATTGGCTAGAATCTTAGAAGAAAAAACTTATATTCTACCATGACAAATGGTAATTTGCATCTTGACTTTCCAAATTACATTCTCTATGCCCAATGCCAATTCAAGGCTGCTCAAGTTGCAAATGTCAAAGTCATTCAACCTTTTCCTGTAAACTTTAGAGAAGGTTACATGTATTTTTTCAGTTTAATTACGTAGTTTTCATTCTAATCGGTATGCCTACAAAACGCAAATCGAATCTAACGCGTAGTTCTAGCGGAGCTCGCGTAAAGAAAATTGCTAGAAGCCAAGAGTCTGAAGAGCACACTTTAACGCGTTTGACATTAGATGCCGAGCGCCACGCATCTCAAAGAGCTGCTGAGACTCAAGAGCAAAACCAAGCGCGTCGAATTTTAGATGCTGAGCGTCACGCTGCTCAGAGAGCTGCTGAGACTGAAGTTGAAAGTCAAGCGCGGCGACATTTAGATGCTGAGCATCACGCAGCGCAAAGAACTGCTGAGACTCAAGAGCAAAAAACCAAGCGCCTCGAATTTAAGATGCTGAGCGTCACGCAGCTCAGAGAGATGCTGAGACTTAAGGAGAAAGTCAAGCGCGGCAACTTTTATATGCCGAGCATCACGCAGCGCAAAGAACTGCTGAGACTCAAGAGCAAAACCTAGCGCGTCGAATTTTAGATACTAAGCGTTAGACGTTAAGCAAAAAATTGCATGGTTCCTGTAGGACAGGACAAAAACTCTCGAAAGCAAAACTGTCGCCACTATCACAAAGACGCTAAGTGATTAATTCCTCTATGACGCTAATATGGATTAATGAAACGTCACAGCGAAACGTAATTAGATGACAGGTGACATTGTCTGCAGACATTTATAAATCACAGGTAGCATGGCAAGGGGACAAATAGTTTTTCCACCTTTTATATCCCCTTGAAGAGGAAATAAAGTATGTATTGAAAATGACAACTGACATTAAAATTAGATAAAATGTTTTTTTCCCTCTGCATGCCACATGTTACTATGACGTTTAATACCAGGCCGTCATTTTGTCTGACATTAAAAATATTTTTAAATCTACTATCATTACAGGTTTAACATGTTTCTTTATTCTACCTTTATGGTACAGAATCATCATACCTACTTTAATATTATCAATCCGAAAAGTTTGTAGGTTTGTTTCTCTTTGACGCAGCAACGGAGCAAACGATTGACTTGATTTTTGGTATGGATACCAATGGTTTAAAAGACAGAAAGTGATAATAGGATACTTTTTTATCCCGAGAAAATTCGTGATTCCCATGGGATAGGACAATAACTGTTTCTCAGCAATGGAGCAACGGATTGACTTGATTTTTGGGGTGGGCATAGTTTGGAAGACGGAAAGTGACATAGGATACTTTTCATTCCGAAAAAATTGCGGTTCCCGTAGGATAAGACAATAACTTTTTCTCAGCAACGGATTGCCTTGGCTTATTGCATGAATATAGTTTGAAAGACGAAAAGTGACATAGGCCACTTTTTATCCCAAACACTTTAAGAGTCCCCGTAGGATAGGATAAAAACTAAGCGAGCGGGCCGCGGTAGCAGCCGTCTAAGCGCCAGAAATAACCTGTCATTTCAAGTTTAGGACGTTCCTACATTTTTCGCACTCCTTCGCGGCACTCAACAGCGCTAGCCCAGACTCGGGCTCCATAACGGAGCTTGCGCTCCCGCAATAATGACGGAGTGTTTCGGAGCACAAAACACATCGTCATCCACCACTCGGGACTAACCAGCACTGAGCGTCGGACAGCATTCCAACGCCCTGGTCCCAGTGCAACGAGTCAGTCATAGTAGCCCAGCGCCTGCCTTTTCAACTGCAGAGGGCAGTGAGAACGGCCATCGCGATACCGACACTTCTCTTCCCCTGCAGCCCCACTGCGTCTGCCAACAGGTTGACGGCCTAGCGGAAGGTAGGGTAGGTGGCGGCACCCACACAACCAGTTCCATCCCACCGCAGCCCCTAATCCTCGGCTGCAGCGTCGCAAGAGCGGCACTGCAGCCCGCCTCAGAAGCAACACTCTTCATAAGGCAGGCAACCTACCGGCCATCCTCTCAGCTGCTTTAGTTAAAAGCGGCTGAACAACGAGTGCCGGCCTCTAAGCAGCCTTGGGGGAAAGACCCAAAGAAGAGGGAGACTTCGAGCGCCGCCTTTTCAGCTGCCTTAGACCTCCCCCGCCACGACAAGGCGGGAATACACAGGGGAGTTGTATATACACTCCAACCGTAACTTAACCAACAAAAGCATACTTCTAAGGAATTCTGATGTTTGTCGCTTAGGTTAGGTTTCGCAGCCGACATAAACATAAGCCAAAATCAAAATATAACGCGGGCGAAGCCGCGGGTAAAAGCTAGTTTATTTATATGTATATCGGTGTGTACTGGCTTCGATAAAATGAACATAAGTAAGTAGAAGCTTGTTTACTTGAACACATTTAGTTTTGAAGACTGTTCAGAGTTCAGATGTTTAGCTTTGTACTGTTGAAATATTTACACAATAATATTTTAACTAATTATAAAACCCCCGACACAAAAATATTTGACAACAAACTTTCAATTGACAACCATTTTGGGCACATTTGTAGAATTTTGGTTCTTCCATCCCCACTTTAACCCACCATAACTCTTAAACGGCTCAATCGATTTTTATAAAACATAGCTAAGAACACTCTCGATTAAGTCTCCTTTCATCCAAAAAAAAACTAAACTGAAATCGGTTCAGTGGTTCGGGCGCTGTGATGCCACAGACAGACAGACAGACACACAGACAGACAGACAGACAGACAAACAGACACGTCAATCTTATAACACCCCTCTTTTTCGTCAGGGGTTAAAAAAAGCTCAATTTGGGCTTTGAAATTCCTGGAACTACCTAATTAAAAATTGTAAAAAAAAAAAAAAAAACTTCATTAGGGTTAAATAAAAATGACGTTAACGATGTCAAAAGTCTATAAACTTTTCAAGAGAGCAAGACAAAATAGTAAGATATTGTTTTCCTCATATTTTCGGCTAATAATCGGGTAATAAGAGTGTGATTAGCGTTTGAGGTCCCTTTTACTATAATAAACAAATTCATTGTAGAAAACCGAATACTAGCGAAGTATACATACGTGAGTAGTACCATCAATGGAACTAATCAATGGTACTACTGACAGAAAACCAGAAGTTTATATTGTTATGAATTGGGTTTAAGTCCAATTCATAATATAAACTTGCCTACTAATCATAATATTGTTTAGCTCATATTCAGAGCACAATGCTGAATGAAGTGACTCAAGTGTGGTAAGTGTCGTCTCAGTACAGGACTCCTAGTCGGAGTCAAATTTCAAAAAGTTTGACGACAGCCGCTCTAGCGCAGAGTAAAAAAAAGATCACTTGTTTTGGTTTATGAAACAGGGAGATAACTCACGCAGTAAGATTAGTTTTATTCTGAACAGAATTTGAAAAATTATAGAGCATGAAACTGCTCTATCTACTAAACTATACCAGCCTTTTTAATAGTCCACTGCAGGACGTAGGCCTACCCACGAAGGGTGATTGGGCCATTTCCACCACGCTGGCCCAGTGCGGGTTGGGGGATTCACATGCGCCATCGAATTTCTTCTACGGACGTATGCAGGTTGCCTCACGATGTTTTCCTTCACCGAAAAGCCAGTGGTGTGATATTCCGTACATAAATTCAAAGGAATTCATTGGTACGGGACCGGGATTTGAACCCACGACCTCACGATTGTAAGGCGGGTGTCATTACCTCAAGACCACCACGGCTTCACTGCTCTATCATTTTTATTTATTTTTAGGGACTTTCATGAGTAACAAGGCAAATTGTCAAAACTTATTGTCTTCAATGAGTTTTTCTTTTCACCAAAAGTAGGTATATTTATTTCTTTAAATTACCCCTCACTGGTCTGCCGGGCTAGGATGCGCGCCACGACATATTTCTTTCGACGTGTCAGAACAGCGTTATGGCAAAGTACATATCTGTCACTTTTTCACACGTCAAAAAATTTTTTTCGTGGCTTTTCGTGGTCGCATGCTGAACTAGCTGGTACGAGTATTATGATCATCTAATTAAGCATATTTTATTCAAAATAGTGCCCTGTCACCTGTGATGTGACCTGTTACAGTCTCGTCTGACTTGTAACTGTGGGTATTTAGTAAACGGCTAATAATTGTTCCAATCTAAAAAAAACCGGCCAAGTGCGAGTCGGACTCGCGCACCGAGGGTTCCGTACAAACCTGCAAGGTTTACAAAGTTCGTTCATTACGACAAAAAAAGTAATAAATTTATATTTATTAAAAAATATATATTTTGTAATGTAACTAAAAATTTAAGGTTTTCGGAATTTTTCCTATATGTGTGCTATAAAACGTTGCTTCATGCCAAATTTCAAGATTCTAGGTCGACTGGAAGTACCCTTTAGGTTTTGATTCCCTTGCGAGTACTTGCGAGTTTCAAAATTTGCGGCATAAACGGCTGTATCTTTTGATTGCGTTGGCTTAGAAGTTTGATTTTTTCACAGCTTCAAGGGACAGTAGACCTGAGTAATTGATATAAATTTCAGCTTCATACCTCCACGCGTTCCTGAGAAAAAGGGTCTTGACAGACGGACGGACGGACAGACGGACAACAAAGTGATCCTATAAGGGTTCCGTTTTTTCCTTTTGAGGTACGGAACCCTAAAAACACCTTTTCTGATCTGATATGCTGATCCTACTTACTCAATTTTTTAACATAGAGAAAAAAAAACAGAAAACGCTAGTCATACTGTTAAGCAATGTAGCATAGTAAGGAGTTGGGAGTTTTATTTATTTTATAGATATATAGATAGGTAAACGCTGTATTGTTCACACAATTAACAATATTAAACAGTAGTACAATATTTTAAACACAGATCAGGGAACAAGGTTGTTCCCTTGTTCCCTGATCTGTGATTTTAAATCAGTGTAACAACGGGCAGCCTTATTGTTTACTTATTGATCTTGCAACTATGAGTTTATAACCCACAAATCCCACAGCAAAACCTTATTGGCCGCAACGATGACTTTCCAAATAGCATAAGTACCTCAGACGCTACCAAGTTGAGCGTGTGATTGGGACTAATCAATCAGTGGATATCACAAATATTCGGCCGAGATGACTGCCTGAGCCCCGGGCGGTTGCTGTACCGACCAGTGTTACCACTTTTAGGGATTTACCCCATTTTATGGCAAAAATGCATTTTTTTAATGCAGAATAGGATTACATTTGCCACCAACACGCCTGATGGAAAGCGAAGTTGTAGCCAAAGATGGAGTATGTAGACCTAGAATATCCCTATTCACTCTTGACTTTAACGTTTTTTGTACCGGTTATAGCTTGAATCAAACTTAATGGCGCCCGGGCAGTTGCGCAGAACCCCACTCACTCCTCACCAAAAAAAAACCGGCCAAGTGCGAGTCGGACTCGCGCACCGAGGGTTCCGTACAAACCTGCAAGGTTTACAAAGTTCGTTCATTACGACAAAAAAAGTAATAAGTTTATATTTATTAAAAAATATATATTTTGTAATGTAACTAAAAATTTAAGGTTTTCGGAATTTTTCCTTTATGTGTGCTATAAAACGTTGCTTCATGCCAAATTTCAAGATTCTAGGTCGACTGGAAGTACCCTTTAGGTTTTGATTCCCTTGCGAGTACTTGCGAGTTTCAAAATATGCAGCTTAAATTGCTGTTTCTTTTGATTGCGTTGACATAGAAGTTTGATTTTGTTACAGCTTAAAGGTATTATAAACCTGAGTATTTGGTATGAATTTCAATTTAATACCTCTACGCGTTTATGAGGAAATGGGTAGTAAGGTTAAAATTATTAAAAAAATATATATTATGTGATGTAACTAAAAATTTATGGTTTTCGTAATTTTTCCTTTATCTATGCTATAAGACGTTGCTTCGTACCAAATTTCAAGATTCTGAGTTTACGGGAAGCACCCTGTAGGTTTTGATTCCCTTGCAAGTGTCGAAAATTTGCGGCATAAACGGCTGTATCTTTTGATTGCGTTGGCTTAGAAGTTTGATTTTTTCACAGCTTCAAGGGACAGTAGACTTGAGTAATTGATATAAATTTCAGCTTCATACCTCCACGCGTTCCTGAGAAAAAGACGGACGGACGGACAGACGGACAACAAAGTGATCCTATAAGGGTTCCGTTTTTTCCTTTTGAGGTACGGAACCCTAAAAAAACCCTAAGTACCTACCTATAGTACGATACAAACTTAATAGTGTCTGTGAACACAAGGAGAAGCGTTGCGCAGTAGGAAATTCATGTATATCCTTACTAATATTATAAATGCGAAAGTAACTCTGTCTGTCTGTCTGTCTGTCTGTCTGTCGCGCTTTCACGCTAAAACTACTGAACCGATTTGAATGAAATTTGGTACACAGATAGTCTAGAGCCTGAGAAAGGACATAGGCTACTTTTTGATTCGAAAAAATAGTTTTAAAGGGTTGAAAAGGGGGGATGAAAACGCATTGGCTAGAATCTTAGAAGAAAAAACTTATATTCTACCATGACAAATGGTAATTTGCATCTTGACTTTCCAAATTACATTCTCTATGCCCAATGCCAATTCAAGGCTGCTCAAGTTGCAAATGTCAAAGTCATTCAACCTTTTCCTGTAAACTTTAGAGAAGGTTACATGTATTTTTTCAGTTTAATTACGTAGTTTTCATTCTAATCGGTATGCCTACAAAACGCAAATCGAATCTAACGCGTAGTTCTAGCGGAGCTCGCGTAAAGAAAATTGCTAGAAGCCAAGAGTCTGAAGAGCACACTTTAACGCGTTTGACATTAGATGCCGAGCGCCACGCATCTCAAAGAGCTGCTGAGACTCAAGAGCAAAACCAAGCGCGTCGAATTTTAGATGCTGAGCGTCACGCTGCTCAGAGAGCTGCTGAGACTGAAGTTGAAAGTCAAGCGCGGCGACATTTAGATGCTGAGCATCACGCAGCGCAAAGAACTGCTGAGACTCAAGAGCAAAAAACCAAGCGCCTCGAATTTAAGATGCTGAGCGTCACGCAGCTCAGAGAGATGCTGAGACTTAAGGAGAAAGTCAAGCGCGGCAACTTTTATATGCCGAGCATCACGCAGCGCAAAGAACTGCTGAGACTCAAGAGCAAAACCTAGCGCGTCGAATTTTAGATACTAAGCGTTAGACGTTAAGCAAAAAATTGCATGGTTCCTGTAGGACAGGACAAAAACTCTCGAAAGCAAAACTGTCGCCACTATCACAAAGACGCTAAGTGATTAATTCCTCTATGACGCTAATATGGATTAATGAAACGTCACAGCGAAACGTAATTAGATGACAGGTGACATTGTCTGCAGACATTTATAAATCACAGGTAGCATGGCAAGGGGACAAATAGTTTTTCCACCTTTTATATCCCCTTGAAGAGGAAATAAAGTATGGATTGAAAATGACAACTGACATTAAAATTAGATAAAATGTTTTTTTCCCTCTGCATGCCACATGTTACTATGACGTTTAATACCAGGCCGTCATTTTGTCTGACATTAAAAATATTTTTAAATCTACTATCATTACAGGTTTAACATGTTTCTTTATTCTACCTTTATGGTACAGAATCATCATACCTACTTTAATATTATCAATCCGAAAAGTTTGTAGGTTTGTTTCTCTTTGACGCAGCAACGGAGCAAAAGATTGACTTGATTTTTGGTATGGATACCAATGGTTTAAAAGACAGAAAGTGATAATAGGATACTTTTTTATCCCGAGAAAATTCGTGATTCCCATGGGATAGGACAATAACTGTTTCTCAGCAATGGAGCAACGGATTGACTTGATTTTTGGGGTGGGCATAGTTTGGAAGACGGAAAGTGACATAGGATACTTTTCATTCCGAAAAAATTGCGGTTCCCGTAGGATAAGACAATAACTTTTTCTCAGCAACGGATTGCCTTGGCTTATTGCATGAATATAGTTTGAAAGACGAAAAGTGACATAGGCCACTTTTTATCCCAAACACTTTAAGAGTCCCCGTAGGATAGGATAAAAACTAAGCGAGCGGGCCGCGGTAGCAGCCGTCTAAGCGCCAGAAATAACCTGTCATTTCAAGTTTAGGACGTTCCTACATTTTTCGCACTCCTTCGCGGCACTCAACAGCGCTAGCCCAGACTCGGGCTCCATAACGGAGCTTGCGCTCCCGCAATAATGACGGAGTGTTTCGGAGCACAAAACACATCGTCATCCACCACTCGGGACTAACCAGCACTGAGCGTCGGACAGCATTCCAACGCCCTGGTCCCAGTGCAACGAGTCAGTCATAGTAGCCCAGCGCCTGCCTTTTCAACTGCAGAGGGCAGTGAGAACGGCCATCGCGATACCGACACTTCTCTTCCCCTGCAGCCCCACTGCGTCTGCCAACAGGTTGACGGCCTAGCGGAAGGTAGGGTAGGTGGCGGCACCCACACAACCAGTTCCATCCCACCGCAGCCCCTAATCCTCGGCTGCAGCGTCGCAAGAGCGGCACTGCAGCCCGCCTCAGAAGCAACACTCTTCATAAGGCAGGCAACCTACCGGCCATCCTCTCAGCTGCTTTAGTTAAAAGCGGCTGAACAACGAGTGCCGGCCTCTAAGCAGCCTTGGGGGAAAGACCCAAAGAAGAGGGAGACTTCGAGCGCCGCCTTTTCAGCTGCCTTAGACCTCCCCCGCCACGACAAGGCGGGAATACACAGGGGAGTTGTATATACACTCCAACCGTAACTTAACCAACAAAAGCATACTTCTAAGGAATTCTGATGTTTGTCGCTTAGGTTAGGTTTCGCAGCCGACATAAACATAAGCCAAAATCAAAATATAACGCGGGCGAAGCCGCGGGTAAAAGCTAGTGTATATATATGTGTATGTAGGAGTGACAAGTAGGGGTTTACGTAGCTTACAGCAACTTTAACGTTTGATTCAATTTTCTAGTTTCTACCTATAATTATTCAACCTGATATGTACTTATTATAAAGAATACCTACCTTATAACTTCGTTGTGTCCATCCGAATGCCAGAACAAAGACTTATAACTTCACATTTATGAAACAAATGGCATGAGATTTAAAATTGTAGATAGAGTAGGTAATAGTAATATACCTATCTCAATTTTAAATACATAAAAACTTCAAAACGGTGTATTTAGGGGTAAGGTATTTTTCAGCCATTTATGTTTTTCTAGCACTTAACCATCTAAAAACATCACAAAAATGGTTTTTATCATTATCATGATCATCGTCACCATCCACAGAAGCCTATCATGTCACGACACGCACTTGACAACTTATTTCACATAATTTTCAAAAAAATAGGGTAAACCAAAAATCTGAAGTGGAAACACTGGTGCTGCATGTTGTGGCAATATTGTTCCGTTATACTTACTCGTATGGAAGCAATTTGGACAAAAAGTTTGGTAATGTGGCCGAGAATGTACCGACTCGTAGTACGCGCGTCATAAGCTCATGACAATATTATTAGATACTAGCGGTCCCGGTGAACTTCGTCTCACCATCTGTCAAGTGTCAATGACATTTTGTACATCCCGGAAAATTTTGTACTTATGGGAAAATGAAATCCATGTTGTTGTTATTTTTCTCGCAGCTGTTATAAAATTTCTCACCGTTTAAACCTTCCCTTAACTTCCACAAATATTTCAAGACCAAAATTTGCCAAATCGGTTCAGCCGTTCTCGAGTTTTAGCGAGACTAACAACCACGATTCATTTTTATATATATAAGATAGATAGATAGACTAGCGAACCGCCCCGGCTTCGCACAGGTGTAGGTATTACACCTACACCACCTGTGAGTGATTCAAGAGGAAGGTTTATGATATAAACCTTCCTCTTGAATCACTCTATCTATTTAAAAAAAAACCGCATCAAAATCCGTTGCGTAGTTTTAAAGATATAAGCATACATGGGGACAGACACCGGAAAGCGACTTTGTTTTATACTATGTAGTGATAGTGATGAAAAATTCAAGATATTAGGCATAAGGAAATAGCTCGTGATATGAATTACGAACAGATAATTTATCATTCTTGATGATCTTCTCGATGTTCTAGGCCGAATCATACAACTTGGCGGTTGTGATGTTAGCTACACTACAAGCTGAGGATAATCCATTCCTCAAGCAGCTGTCAAGTGAGCTTCAGTCAGGATTGGGATATACGCAGCTTTATATTAAGTACAATGTATAAGTATCTTCAAATCAGGAAAATAGGTATCTTCTAGGTAAGCGTGTTACATCCTAGACCGCATATCTGCTTAACTAGGCAATAAGTCCGATAGCAGAGGCGCCATCGTAATTATATTAGCTACATAGTATAGTTCTGTTTCTTTTTCATTTTAGGCATTCGATACAGAGAACGCTTTTTACCTGTAATCGGGCTTAGTGTGTAGTCAAACGCAAACCTATATGAAATAAAACAAAGCTTGTAACTAACATCACATCCGCCAAGTTGTATACAAAAAAATAAAAAAATACAAAATAATTTATTGTTTAAAATACAAGTTACATAATTATTAAAGAAACCCTGCCTGCTGCTTTAGCGTTAACTGTGTTGCAGCAGTCAGTCTCTTCCCCAATTAGTGGGTACTTAAAACAATAAAGTAAGCAATAAACAAAAAGGCATTATTACACTATTTATAGCAAACTAGCTTTTACCCGCGGCTTCGCCCGCGTTATATTTTGATTTTGGCTTATGTTTATGTCGGCTGCGAAACCTAACCTAAGCGACAAACATCAGAATTCCTTAGAAGTATGCTTTTGTTGGTTAAGTTACGGTTGGAGTGTATATACAACTCCCCTGTGTATTCCCGCCTTGTCGTGGCGGGGGAGGTCTAAGGCAGCTGAAAAGGCGGCGCTCGAAGTCTCCCTCTTCTTTGGGTCTTTCCCCCAAGGCTGCTTAGAGGCCGGCACTCGTTGTTCAGCCGCTTTTAACTAAAGCAGCTGAGAGGATGGCCGGTAGGTTGCCTGCCTTATGAAGAGTGTTGCTTCTGAGGCGGGCTGCAGTGCCGCTCTTGCGACGCTGCAGCCGAGGATTAGGGGCTGCGGTGGGATGGAACTGGTTGTGTGGGTGCCGCCACCTACCCTACCTTCCGCTAGGCCGTCAACCTGTTGGCAGACGCAGTGGGGCTGCAGGGGAAGAGAAGTGTCGGTATCGCGATGGCCGTTCTCACTGCCCTCTGCAGTTGAAAAGGCAGGCGCTGGGCTACTATGACTGACTCGTTGCACTGGGACCAGGGCGTTGGAATGCTGTCCGACGCTCAGTGCTGGTTAGTCCCGAGTGGTGGATGACGATGTGTTTTGTGCTCCGAAACACTCCGTCATTATTGCGGGAGCGCAAGCTCCGTTATGGAGCCCGAGTCTGGGCTAGCGCTGTTGAGTGCCGCGAAGGAGTGCGAAAAATGTAGGAACGTCCTAAACTTGAAATGACAGGTTATTTCTGGCGCTTAGACGGCTGCTACCGCGGCCCGCTCGCTTAGTTTTTATCCTATCCTACGGGGACTCTTAAAGTGTTTGGGATAAAAAGTGGCCTATGTCACTTTTCGTCTTTCAAACTATATTCATGCAATAAGCCAAGGCAATCCGTTGCTGAGAAAAAGTTATTGTCTTATCCTACGGGAACCGCAATTTTTTCGGAATGAAAAGTATCCTATGTCACTTTCCGTCTTCCAAACTATGCCCACCCCAAAAATCAAGTCAATCCGTTGCTCCATTGCTGAGAAACAGTTATTGTCCTATCCCATGGGAATCACGAATTTTCTCGGGATAAAAAAGTATCCTATTATCACTTTCTGTTTTTTAAACCATTGGTATCCATACCAAAAATCAAGTCAATCGTTTGCTCCGTTGCTGCGTCAAAGAGAAACAAACCTACAAACTTTTCGGATTGATAATATTAAAGTAGGTATGATGATTCTGTACCATAAAGGTAGAATAAAGAAACATGTTAAACCTCTAATGATAGTAGATTTAAAAATATTTTTAATGTCAGACAAAATGACGGCCTGGTATTAAACGTCATAGTAACATGTGGCATGCAGAGGGAAAAAAACATTTTATCTAATTTTAATGTCAGTTGTCATTTTCAATCCATACTTTATTTCCTCTTCAAGGGGATATAAAAGGTGGAAAAACTATTTGTCCCCTTGCCATGCTACCTGTGATTTATAAATGTCTGCAGACAATGTCACCTGTCATCTAATTACGTTTCGCTGTGACGTTTCATTAATCCATATTAGCGTCATAGAGGAATTAATCACTTAGCGTCTTTGTGATAGTGGCGACAGTTTTGCTTTCGAGAGTTTTTGTCCTGTCCTACAGGAACCATGCAATTTTTTGCTTAACGTCTAACGCTTAGTATCTAAAATTCGACGCGCTAGGTTTTGCTCTTGAGTCTCAGCAGTTCTTTGCGCTGCGTGATGCTCGGCATATAAAAGTTGCCGCGCTTGACTTTCTCCTTAAGTCTCAGCATCTCTCTGAGCTGCGTGACGCTCAGCATCTTAAATTCGAGGCGCTTGGTTTTTTGCTCTTGAGTCTCAGCAGTTCTTTGCGCTGCGTGATGCTCAGCATCTAAATGTCGCCGCGCTTGACTTTCAACTTCAGTCTCAGCAGCTCTCTGAGCAGCGTGACGCTCAGCATCTAAAATTCGACGCGCTTGGTTTTGCTCTTGAGTCTCAGCAGCTCTTTGAGATGCGTGGCGCTCGGCATCTAATGTCAAACGCGTTAAAGTGTGCTCTTCAGACTCTTGGCTTCTAGCAATTTTCTTTACGCGAGCTCCGCTAGAACTACGCGTTAGATTCGATTTGCGTTTTGTAGGCATACCGATTAGAATGAAAACTACGTAATTAAACTGAAAAAATACATGTAACCTTCTCTAAAGTTTACAGGAAAAGGTTGAATGACTTTGACATTTGCAACTTGAGCAGCCTTGAATTGGCATTGGGCATAGAGAATGTAATTTGGAAAGTCAAGATGCAAATTACCATTTGTCATGGTAATTGGCATTGGGCATAGAGAATGTAATTTGGAAAGTCAAGATGCAAATTACCATTTGTCATGGTAGAATATAAGTTTTTTCTTCTAAGATTCTAGCCAATGCGTTTTCATCCCCCCTTTTCAACCCTTTAAAACTATTTTTTCGAATCAAAAAGTAGCCTATGTCCTTTCTCAGGCTCTAGACTATCTGTGTACCAAATTTCATTCAAATCGGTTCAGTAGTTTTAGCGTGAAAGCGCGACAGACAGACAGACAGACAGACAGACAGAGTTACTTTCGCATTTATAATATTAGTAAGGATTACCACTAAGTAAGGCTATCGTATCGTATATGCCGTGGCGCCAGAAATTTTAGGCCGCCTGAAGGCCTCTGACATGGTTACACGGTTAAAACAACCGGGACCTACAATTTAACGTGTCATCCGAGCCACGGTAGCGCTCAGTTGGAAAATGCCACCCGCGGTCACCCATCCCAATACTGACCGTGCCGACCGTGCGGATTTATAATACTACTGCCGAAGACTGATGGTGGGGGTAATGTTCTTAGAATACTTTTGGATTCAAGTGGCCCCCTCGTCAAGAGGAAATATGAAATGTAGGATTTTAATTATAATTCTAATGTATGAGGTGTCATTAAATAAATATAAACCCTGTCATTCTAAAGTTTACATTTCGTTGTAATTTTTTTTTTTCATAAGCTGAAATCTCATTCAATATTTCATCATCGGATTTGAAATAGGTAAGTTCACAATTTGAGTAAGATCTCTATGGTTAAACTGATGTAGGTAATTATGCTTTTTTTATCTGTACAAGTGTATAAATAAACACCCGTTTGAGTTAGAGATTACACTGAATAGATTGAATTAAATTACTATTATGCACGGTGTAATGTAGGGGTCGCTAGCTATCATAATTTGGGGTCAGCTTATCTAAGGTCGATAAAACTTTTATAAAACCATGTCAAAATATGTCAACGAAGATATTTTAACTAAAGGAACTTCAAGGAATACAAGCAAATAAGACGAATTTCCCGTTCATGTTCATGTTTGACACGGCTTAACGGTTAAAACAACCGGTACCTACAATCTAACGTGTCATCCGAGCCACGGTAGCGCTCAGTGGAAAATGCCACCCGCAGCCCGCAGCCATCATTTCAAATCGAGATTTATAGAAACTGTCTTTGGCCGCAGCCCCCCCCCTCCCCACCAGAAACCTGACCATGCTAAGTATTGTTAAACTTTTAACACTTAGGTACTGTACTGTACCCAGGAAGAGTGATTGGGCCATATCCACCACGCTGGCCCAGTGCGGGTTGGTGGAATCACATACGCCATCGAATTTTAACAGTTAGGTACCTGAGCCGTTTCAAACCATAGGTAATACATATCCGAGTCCTCAAATAATTACCTAAGTGACGTACCAACTGTAAGGTAGGTACAAATTAGAAAGAATAGAATAAGTGCCCTTTCCCCGGAAACGGATCATAAAGGCCCCACTTTTTATCATTCATACGAGAGTCAGAAAAAGCGCAGGTACGCCAGTTACTATTGTCGCCCTTTAAATCATTTTTGTCTACAATTACTTGTAAGAAGTTGTAAGCCGAGCGTTCTGGAACTCATCCAGCGATGTCTTTGCGTATTTGCCGCCAGTAGGCTTTTGAATTTTTGCATACCCCAAAATATACCGCTCTCTGATTCTAAGCGGTAAAATATAAAATGTTGTTTTTCTCTAGACCTAATAATATTTAAGTAGTCATAAAAAATAATCTTTTAAATGTTTGACAATGATAAAATGAATCGGTCCGAAATTGCCGCCCCCTAAAATCTACCGCTCTAGGCTCTAGCCAACTCAACCTTCTGGTAGATCCGACACTGAACTCAGCTTGATATTACCTGAAGAATGTTATTTAAAAACAAATTATGTATGAAATCGGCTAAATACTGTAGAATATTAGATTAGAAATAGTGATTAGAAATAGTGAAGTACGCGTAAAGCCAGAAGTAAAAAAAAAAACACCTTTATGGTCGTAAATTCTCAATTTGGTTCGATTTTTAATGTTGTCAGATTTGTTAGCACAGAGTTTTGGTAATTGCTTGTCTCCGTTTCACTGTCAATTTTTTTTTTGTTTTGACAAAAGTCCCAGAACAAAAGTTGGTAGTTTTCATGTACAGAACAAGCCCCTAAAAGGATGCTAATTGATTAGGAATAACCCTGTATAATAATATGAGCTTGTAGCTAACTTCACATCCGCCAACTTGTGTGACGTGGCCTATAAGTCGGAATAAAAAATAAAAGAGATTAAACCATGTCTAGGCAGGCTCGATTGAAGAGCCTCCGCTCGGGTAGCCATCCACAATAGACCGCGCCAGTCTTAACTACAGATTTCTTTAGTTTGAAACCCTGGAATTTCAGGGTCCAGTGCACGAAATGAGAAAACGGATTTCTTCTACCGAGAATTTTATTTTAACTATAGTTAGCTACAATCTGTGCAATATCCAGTCAACGCGCTGCTTTATGTGCATTTTATGTGAGCTTCAGTCAGGATTGGATATTGCGCAACTTGTGTTGCGCAATTTCACATCCGCCGACTTGTATGATTCGGCCTTATGTCTTAGCTAGAATCTAGAATATTTATTTTTAGAATGTAAATAATTTCATTTACATAATATAATATACACAAATACAATACATTGTTAGATTTAGCGTAAATTAGTAGGTAGGTAGGTGCAATAGTACAATATTCTCAAGTAGGTATTACTTTTTAGGTACGAGTACCTACCTAAAAAGTTATACCTACTTGAGAATATTGTACTATTGCAGCGCCCTAACGGGGTCTATGTTTTGTACTTCAATTAATTTAAGAACTGTTGTAATGTAGGGATAAACATTAGTATTAATATAGTGTAATCGGGCTTATTAAGCCCGATTTCTCTATACTAATACTAATGTCCAGAGGCGCCAGCGTAAATTTAATAGCAACGTAAAATGCGTTCTCTCTATCGCATACCTAAAGTCAACGATGTTTTAATTAAATATAGGTAACATCATTGCCTAAAGTGAAAAAGAAACAGAACTATGCTATTTAGCTCATGTAATTACGATGGCGCCTCTGTATTCGGGCTTATTGTGCAAATAAAGAAATATGTTAGTGGTCGTAATGTGTATAGTTAGTGGTACACTCAAAACACATTTTTGAGAAAAAAAATCCAAAAAAAATTGTACGGAACCCAGCACATTTTAGCCGACTCCCTCTTCACCCAAATCCCAGGTAAGATCTCGGTACACGGTACGTATCCCGGTATTATCCGCGACTCGCACAAAGACCCGCGACTGGCGCGTATTCTGTGTCCGATTGAATGCGCGCGCGCAGGTGTGCGCGCTTCCTTGAGCAGATGGGAGGCAACATGCTCGAAAGTAGACTCGACTCGATTGAAATGAAATATTATGTATTGAACTCGATTTTGAAGGTACCTCTTAACTAGCTAAGGCACTTGAAAAATGTTTAAATCCTTAAAATTCCTAAGTATTTATATAAGAGCCGTGGTGGTCTAGTGGTAATGACTCCCGCCTTGCAACCGTGAGGTCGTGGGTTCAATTCAAACCCGTTCTCATACCAATAAATTCCTTGGAACTAATGTACGGAATTTCACACCTCTGGCTTTTCGGTGAAGGAAAACATCGTGAGGCAGCCTGCATATGTCCAAGGAAGAAATTCCATGCCGTGTGTGAATTCACCAACCCGCACTGGGCCAGCGTGGTGGATATGGCCCAATCACCTTTCGTGGGTAGGCCTACGTCTTGCAGTGGACTATTAAAAAGGCTGGTACAGTAAGTATTTATATAATATTTTGAGGGCACCAATTTTTCTAAACACCAACCGCGTTACAACAAAAGAATACAACATGCTTTAAACATTGTTTAACCGTGCAATTTGTTCTGTTGAACGGTGTCTAAAGCGTGCTTGAAACTTTTGTTGTTGTTTTGTTTGAAACCAGCTAAATTATGTCCTTAAATTAAAACGCACGATAAAAATATTTTAGTTAAAACCTTGTTTAGGAACTAATCTCATATTGCCAAAGTTGATAACTTGATGTAAGTGGAATATCCAATAAAAAATGTGAATGATACGCATTACCTTTTTTAGCTTACGGAAGGGTTTATTATGACGAAATATGGTAATTCAGACCATCTATATGGATAACTTTTACTATGGGCTCAACTCTGAATGTAAAAAAACAGCTGTTTCATATCCAGTTTGGTCCCTTGTAAAAAGTGGTTTACAAAGTAAACTAAATATTTCCTTTGGCTCTCTGAATATCCGTTGAATAACAACTCATAAAACCTTTTAAGGGCGGGTCTAGTGCATCTAGACAAACAACTTTTGTTTTCTAGGACTTTTGGAAAATCCAGAAGAAATAATCAGCTTTTTCATACAAAAAGTTCGTCAACGCGCGGCAAAATGTATGGAGAAGCAAATTTTATTAATTTTAAAGTCGTAGTGCAAACGTTGTTAGTCTAGATGTACTAGACCCGCCCTTAAAAGGTTTTGCGTTTAATACCTATGACCCTGTAAGTCAAACGTAAGTTAAAATCTTGGTTAATAGCAAAATCATTCTACTCACTAAAAGAATTTTTTAACGATTAGCACCTTTTTAAGTACTTAAATGATGTTTACAATTGTAATAAAATAATAATTTAGAAATTGTAAATATTAGATGTTATGTTATGTACTTACTTTAAATATATTTTGTTTGTGTGTGTATTATGTAGCTATAGGATACCTACAAAAAATACATACCCACCTATTGTATAAGATATTGCACGCCCGAAAAGGGTAAGACTGTGATACTTTTCTTATCATTTTTAACAACTTATGTACCAGTTTTTAGCAATAAACGATATTCTATTCTATTCTATCCTGTATAGTCAAATGTATGTATAAAACAGCGCCCCTACCGGACATAACCGGAAACATTGCAATACCCATATTCCCAAATACAATTCGTAAGTATTTTGACAAAAGAGGTCGTAGTATCGAATTTCGAACAAAATATGACAGACATATTTCACCCATTCACAAACAAATACTTCAATTACGTTGTAATCAACCGACTTGTTTGCAATAAATCGAGCCCAGTCACAGAATAAATAATAGTAGAGGGAGTGTATAATTTATTTATTTTAGTTTCATTGCCAAGGTTGCAAGGGTGTGGTGGCCTTGGAAACCGCTTTCGCTAAAAACATAGGGTGAAAAGGGGCGCATATTTTTTCAAACGACTTCCAAAGAGGAAGGTGAGGTTCTCAAGTCAGCTCAATTTTTTTATTTTGGGCCATTTTACTAGTTTTCTATTCTATTTGTCAGCCAGTTCAGGTAGGTAGATATGATACGATTATTTTTTTTAATCAGTAGGTAAATTCTCGAAATCGGTACCATAAAATTTGCATTGATAAGTATTTAATTTCAGTAACTAGGTGTATTAACTTATACTTAGTTTTTAAGCATTTCCAGATGAAAATTGCAGTGCCTACAAAAATGAAATAGCAAAAATAAACATTTTTGAACATTTTCAATCGGCAAGAGAGGCTTGCATGCACTAAAATGTACAATGTGTTTTGCAAAGCTCAGGCATTTAAATAGGTATATTGTATATACTCATCATTACCACTTTTACTGTGGACTGTGGGAACAACCCTGAAATCTCGAAAACAATTTATTTGTTGCTATTAAATTCACGATGACGCCTTTATAATTGGGCCTATTATGGACCTATATTTACTTAAAAAAGACACAGGCAAATATGTCCCTATTTACTACTATTTTATAATTATATCTAAGGTATACTGGGTTATCCCGAACTGGTGTGCTAAGCCAAAAGGAGGTGATCTGGACCACCAATAAGAACAATTTTTTGGTACCAACCCGGAATTTGGGAAAAAAATATCAGCAATGTATGCAACATTTTGTAAATTCCGAGTTGCAATTTTGGAACAACTGATTTTTCTTTCTTGATTTCTGGGTTAGCCCCACAGTAAAAGTTGTTCAATACAATGGTCTTATAATCACCCTCTTCTGGCTTAGTATACCAGTTCTGAATAACCCTATTCTACCCTTACCCTTAGGTGTAAGTGCCTGGGTACTTCCAGGGTTACCCTGTATTCTAAAGGTGGGCATACACGATGCGATGATTTGATCAAATTTTCGCTTCATTCCAACTGGGAGCTCATTCAATTAATTCAAAGGTAGGAGGTGTACCATTTTGTTTCCTCAATAACTACTAACCAGCTATAGTTAACTACCTATATTTGGCCTCCACTGGACTAATCTGATGAATTGATGCGATCATCGCGTTCTGTGCACCCAGTTTCAGGTAGTAGTACAAATCGTTAACTACCAATTCCTACCTTTGAATTAACTGAATGAGCTCCCAGTTGGCATGAAGCGAAAATTTAATCAAATCATCGCATCGTGTATGCCCACCTTTACGCGATGGTACGAGTACGAGTACGTATTTGCTTATACGGTAGGTACTTACCTATACCTAAGTCCTAAGTAGAATATGTACTTCGTTTATCGAGCAACACTTCATGGTGTCAAGTAGGTATTGTACCACCTAAGTGATGAAAGCTCAGCACAACGGCCGATGCGTCAGCAGCCACTTCTCCAGAAACGAATGGCTGTAACTGAAAGCAAATAGGTATGTAGTTATTATTTAGTCTGCCTGCCTTGTAATGGAATACTTCGCCTACGCGAACGCGATACATTGTGCTTAGTGCTTACTCCTAACTCTTAGAACCATTAGATATCATTATCAACTTAGGTCTTATTGTAATTAATTTATTTTATGGTAGTATATTAATTTTGGGTACATGGTGTGTCGTATACCTACACCACGTCCGGCGCAGCGAAATCAGAAGTAAGGAGCAAGGATATATGACTGAAGCTTACATAAAGCTGTGTGTTGATTGGATATTGCGCAGCTTGTGACTTTCTTCACATCTGCCGACTTGTATGATTCGACCTACACCTAAATGAATGATTTAGCGAAAAGGCTGACTTGACTATCGCCACACCAATCGACGGATGAGAAGTTAGCCGCAGATGACACTTCGTTGTGATTAACTAAGTATTGCGAATGTGTGCATAATGCCGACACCGCGTGGCGTAGTGTTGAGCACGGGCGTTGGGGTTGGCGGGCGGGTGTGCCCCGGCGCGAGTCTCTGTGACTCCTGCGCATAGGTACCTATATTTTGGCTTTTGCGCAGCGTTCTGCGCATAACTTCCCATCCGCCGATTTGTGTGACGCTTATCTACAAAGATACAAACTGCTAAAAACATGCAATGCTCCTCAATTGTCCAGATTCCAATGTGTTTATGTAACAGGATGCAAAGGGCCAGATTTCGTAAGAACCGCCCCGACGGGTTATGATGTAAATGGGAACCTCGCGTCCCAACCGTCTCGATCGCGTATGCAAATCGCGGATTGGCGCAAGGGAGCGTTTCCGGGCCGCTGCCATTCATCCTATACG
The DNA here is from genome assembly GCA_964007245.1 of Hypomecis atomaria. Taxonomy (NCBI): domain Eukaryota; kingdom Metazoa; phylum Arthropoda; class Insecta; order Lepidoptera; family Geometridae; genus Hypomecis; species Hypomecis atomaria. The sequence goes on along the minus strand of OZ023294.1, from coordinate 2,622,882 downwards.
TTTAACCGACAGAAAACCTATAGTTATGTATGAATTTGAATGATTTGCTTGTTGAGCTTTAAATTGATTTTCTGATCCTATCCTGTTAATATTATAAATAAGAAAGTTTGTACGCTTATTAATCACGCAAAAAGGTTGAGGGTAAGTAAAATTTGTAATCTGCGTCATTCCACACTATTATAACCATTGCAGTGTTTTTTTAACTAAGCCAAGATCTTTAAAGAAAAAACAAAATTATTGAAACTGCTAAATTCATTGCTTATTCTTGCCAACACGGCAACGATTTGAACTATTCTCTTCTATGTGCATGCGTTAGTGGCGCCATGACATGCGCCACACATGTTCAAGTCATAGTAATTAAAAATGTCTGAGTAAGTTTTTTTTTGTTTCTTGCCCAAGATTGTTTTCAATCGTGTGGAATATAAGACAACGAGAAGGTTATTTCTTTAAATATCCAGTAATTGTAACTATTACTATAAATGTACTCATGCATCTCTGCAGCCTTCGCGGGAAGGCCTATGTCCAGCAGTGGTCGATTAAACTCGCCGGTACAGTATAGTATACATCTATACGACCATTATTATCTCTTCTAATAGGTATTTAAAAATCTAGTATCAGTGTTTATTACGGAATTCCTCCGAAACAGCTTCACCGATTTTTATGTATTTTTTAAGCATAATTTTGTTTGGTCTGAGAATAGGTTGTATCGTATGCTATTTTTTACACCCTTAGGATTTTATATGGCAAAACGTTTCCCGGATCAGCTAGTATATGTACAAATAATATTATAGTTATAAGTATAGGATATTATAATATTATGATCATGAAATGGCGGACTCATCGCAAATACCGTTTCTTCCGGCTTACGAATGAAATTTACTGGGAAAAATAATGGCAATAATATGGCGTAAACTTTACCTGTCCATCTTTAAATGCAAAATTATTGTCCTATTCTAAACCTATTGTATAGAATTAGGACCGAGGGACTCAGGTACCCAACCTAACGGCAGTGTCGGAGCCCTAGCTACATAATAATGAGTCGCCAAGCCGCGGCACCCTCGGGCTCCCTCCAAGGCCAGGGTTCCAAGGCCGCGTCAGGTGGTGGAGGGCACACGTGCGGCAATAATTTAATGTAACGGTAGACTGTTTGTTTGTCACTTGAAAAGAATCGGTTGCAGATTTGGCGGTTGGATTTATTTATTATCTAACCTATGACCCACTTCGACTTCCTGTGTTGTAACTAGGGTACACTCTAGTAGAAAGACACTCAGATAAAGCATTCCATATTCTGGATGTTATATTACTATGTTCTTTGACTCTCTTTCCCAAAATAAACCATGAGAGTCACAATAGCTTGTATTTTAGCTGTTATAATTGACTTAGTAGGAGGACCCTAGAGAGTAAGGTAGCTGGAATCTGGATTATTAATAATATTGTCATTACACAATAATTATTTAGTAGGTACCTAGTTTTTGCATAGACCTGTGTCCTTAGCATACAAGACCACGACAAGAGTTTATCGATGTGTGCAAAGGTGACAGATATATGCTTCATCATAACTCTGTCACGTTCTGACACGTCGATAGAGTCTGGCCAACGAAAGCTGTGTGCGAAGTTCTATAAACTACGCGCATGCTAAATTTCATGGAGATCAGCTGAGCGGTACTAAACAAGCTAACAGCTCTTGATTTTTTAAAATTCCCGCCTTTTTTCTTGGACAGCTTTCGTTGGCCAGACTCTAGTATAATTTTATGGTCCGTATGCTAAGCCCGCTGGTCAGAAGATAGGTAGTCAAAACTTCTGAAACCTACAAGAGAAGGAAGGGATTGTGTATATTACCATACCATGCAGTTCTCTATTACTTTCTTTATGCATATAGGAAAGTACGTTTTTTCCTGACTAACCCAAGATATCGTAGCCTAATTTTACACAATCAAAAACGTAGTGTAAATAGGTACCTACTATTTATTTTCTGGGGCACGACTAGCTATGCGTAGTTTTATTATATCTTCTTTGGCTATGGTACGGCACGGTAATGATAACTACATTACCGTGGGTACGGTAGACTGGGTCACTAAGCAATTCACCACTATTATAAGCCCGATTACAGAGGCGCCAGCGTAATTATATTAGTTAAATAGCATAGTTCTGTTTCTTTTTCACTTTAGGCATTCGATAGAGAGAACGCTTTTACGTTGCTATTAAATTTACGCTGGCGCCTCTGTAATCGGGCTTTGAATCTACCTAACCTACCTAATAGAAATTTTAATCTCATCGTAATATTATTTATGCAGTCCAAATCAAGCCTCTTTTCGTGTACCTACTATAGGTACTCGTACGTACAGCAGAAATATGTAATAGCACTACAGTACCCTATCGTCTTACAATATAAACCGGTTACGGAATTCTAAGAGGGGAACTGAAGCCCTCCATCCTTCGCCAAGGCCTGGCTTTTGTCTCGGTACACGTGGAGCTTGCATACACCTGGATGCTTAGGTATTTATGGTTATGAAAAATAACCGTTACATGTCATTATGCCACACAGAATCCTTTCAAGAGGGCTGGTATAACCTTGAACTTGAGTGTAGCAATTATTTTTTTATTGTGAAATGTCGTTATGGTCTAGTGGAATCTCAACGATATTTTTGCCTACAGCTTTTTAGGGTTCCGTACCCAAAGGGTAAAAACGGGACCCTATTACTGAGACTCTGCTCTCCGTCCGTCTGTTTGTCTGTCACCAGGCTGTACCTATCTCATGAACCGTGATAGCTAGACAGTTGACATTTTTATAGATGCTGTATTTCTGTTGCTGCTATAGCAACAAATACTAAAAACAAAACAAAATGAATATTTAAGGGGAGCTCTCATACAACAAACCTGAATTTTTAGACGTTTTTTTCTCGATGTTAATAGCGGTAAAAGGTAGACGCTTGAAATATTCACAGAATATTTAATTGTATGTTTATTTCAATAATTAATTACCTATTAAATTAAAATAAAACAAATATTTAAGGGGGGCTCCCAAACCGTACGGAACTCTTCGTGCGCGAGTTCGACTCGCACTTGGCCGATTATTATAGTACTAGCTTTTGCCTGTGGCTTTGACTGTGTTTTGACGTGCTGTTTTGTTTTTTGTGGGGTGGCACAAAAATCAGAACATTACCTACACGGAACCTTTTATTTTTCCGGGATAAAAAGTAAATATCCTGTCACACTCTCCAACCCACAGATCTGTGTGATCTGTGCTCCAACCTTTGAACTATATCCATGCCAAAAATCAAGTCTGTCCTTTGCTCTGTTGTTGCGTGAAAGCGTCTAATCAACACACTTTCGGATTTTTAATACCTACTAGTAAAAAAATATTTTGGGAAAATTAACTTTGGTTAATGCAGGCAAAGATATTCTTAAAAATTACATAGCAATAACTCATACTCAGGTATATGGGGGTTATTTCTAATCAAATAGCATCCTTTTATGGGCTTATTCTGTACATCAAAACTAACAACTTTTGTTATGCGACTTTTGCCAAAACTCAAAAAAAAATTGTTGTTCCATAGAAAAATATAGTTCACCATCGACAAAATGTATGGAACAGCTGATTTTTTTTTTTCGAGTTCTGACAAAAGTCGCAGAACAAAAGTTGTTAGTTTGATGTACAGAATAAGCCCCTAAAATGATGCTAATTGATTATAAATAAACCTGTATAGGCCGCGCCACACAAGTGTGCGGATGTGAACTTAGCTACAAGCTGCGCAAATAGCCAATCAACTTTGCTAAAGCAAAATCCAATAAAGCAATATTGCGCAGCTTGTAGCTAACTTCACATCCGTCAACCTAATGCATTTACCAACAGCCTGTATTCATAATATCTGAGCCCTAATGTATTTTCATTTTTACAAGCTTTTATTTAGTTTCACCTGTCCCGTTGTCTGTAATCAAATCTTGCAAGTTAAAGATCCACTTCCCGGTATTAGTATTTGCGTGAAAGAGTAACAAACATCCATACATACCTACTCACAAACTTTCGCGTTTATAACATTAATAGGATTATTTAGGTACATAGAGCCATTACATACATAAACAGATTTCTGTTAGTTCATACCTACATAAAACTAGGCTATTCAGTTTAAAACTACAATTAAAACAAAAATCGTGTGTGTTACCACCATTTATTGGGATTTTACTAAAAAAATTGAATAAAAAATATTGTATTTCATCAACATGTTACTTTAGAAATGAATATTATACAGTTGTAGAAAACATTATTCTCGGCAGTCGCCCTAACGTGCGGTTAACAATTATTATATTTATCATTACACTATGTTATTCTGAGCGACGCTTGGTTTGCTTTCACGGATTACCAACTATAGATAACGCATAGCGTCTTGTATAGTCACCAGTTCTAGAATGTCGCGAGCGTTTCCTTCTGATTTGCTATTTCAAGGCTTCAGTGAACCAATCAGTGAATTTTGCTGTGTTATTGGCTGATTGTATTTACTACGTGATCTATAGTAGGTAATGTTGTTAGGTTATATATAACGCCGTCCGTCTACGGATATTGTCGTGAGTGAGGCGAGACTAGCCGATTATTTTTGGAATGAATTGATGCGAACACAGACTACATCTCTAGAAAACGTTGTATAAACCTTTCAACAGTAAAAAATCTGCAGAAAAGCGAGATGCAGCTAAAAGTTAAAACATTTGAGTATCTACTATTAAAATTGCTGCGTGAAACTTAATTTGACAGATCTAAATTGTAGTCATCCCTTTCTCACAAATTGGAATAAAAAGAGATGGAGATCATTTTAGTCTCGTCAGATTATAAGATCGACACTTTATACTCCATTAATATGTTTATTAGGTTTATAAAACGTTTATGTGAATAGTTTTTTTTTTCGAATTAGTGTATTGCTAATACATTTTGAGAACTTTTACCGTAATACAATACCGTAATTCACCAAATTTACGGTAGTTTCGCTTAATATTTCTATAATAAAACAAAAGTACCGTATTCCTCATACGGCAATTTTGCTTACTTATCGCACGGGTAAAAAAAACAACTAGAGGACTTTATAACCAGTAACTATATTTAGTATTTACCAATTATAAATTCCGTGTACTTTACAATACGTGCAGACGAGAACCTTCTTAGTGCGAGACGAATCAACAGATTGCATAGATTACCCTTGTAGATATCGCATTTCAACTGGTTACGTTGACCGCGTCCAGTATTGCACTATTGAAAAAAAAAATACTAAGTCAAGAGCCTCGGTTGGCTCAATGCGGAATCTATACGAGGATAATCCGTGCGAGATTGATACAATCTACAAAATTATGCGATATATTCGTCACACGACACAATTTTTCAACATTACACTTACTCTTTTACAAAACTGTTATTAGATAATTAATTATTATTTGAGACTAAATAGACGAGTTTTTAGGGAAACGTTTAGTTTGTTCGTGATAATTAACCAAATATACAGTACAGAGCTATTCAGCTATCTCATTAAAAATAATACATATTTTCAGCTAATTTCTATTTCATGGTGTTTAACACAAAACCGAAACTAGACAAAATCTCTCATTGACAAACTAACAAACACTATTACTAAACAAAAATCAAAATGCTCCAATTGCATACAAATTAAGCATATTTTGATTTCAACATCATGATCATTATCAGCCGTAGTATAATTTGCTGATAGGTTTGATTATAAGTATTTTTTACATTTTTTAACACTGATTCCAACATGGTTTCTCCAAAAACTCGTCTAAGCTATACAGGTCGTATCTCCGCAGTGGGTAAAGCAGTCAGGCCGGTGCCGGCAGTGAGGAGAACAGTCCCCCGTTTGTGTAGTAGGTTGGTCTGTGTTCGCGCGCGGGCGGCGGGCGGCGGACGGCGCTCGCTGTCAGTCTCACTCGCTGCTCTTAAACTAATCTTCTTCTTCACCACTTTCAGATTCTGGAAATAACACAAAAAAATCATTTTTTTTTTAAACTTTTATAACTGACATTATAAAATTCATCAAGTTTTTGAAGCTGCATCAAATCAATGAAACCAAAGTAAATTAAAGCCAAAATTTAAAAAAAGCTAAGTCCACAATGCAATAAAAAGTGGTCCTAAAATGGTAAATTTTTAACGGACTTCAAAAAGGAGGTTTGTTATAGGCATGATGAGTGGGTAACAAAATCATTATTGTAATAATAATTAGTCCGCGAGTTAGATTATCAAAAAATATTGGACACGTATTTTTTCTTTTGTCAATCAAACAATAAATGACAAAGATAAACTTTGTCAAAGTTTGGGAGTGGGGGTCGTGACGTCACCTCTCAGAAGTCTATACATTTGTATGGCACTTGTGACGTCACGCGAAACTTTAACGAGCTATATCTTCATAATTTTTTTTAAATGACAACAGGAACTAACAGGGACTAATATTTATTAATTTTTTTGTCATCATGCCCATTCGATTGCATCTTTTTTTTTCGATTATTCCGCCGATTATGAATTGAATTTGACAATTCTTTTATTTTGGTAGATCATACTTCAGAGATTTTTGAGAATTCAACAATAATCTCAAAATGGCATACATCGAAACGATCGAACTTGTGGAAATAAAAAAGTACATAACTAATAATGTACCTACTTGTTTTAGAAAAATATGTTAAGTGGCGAGTTAATACAAAATGGAGTAATGTAACGTCCAATTTGCAGTAACCACTTGTTATTCTAGCAAACCGTGACATCGAATCGTTCATAGAGAATCGATCGGGCTTTTGGAATGCATTCATATTATCAGCCATAGAATGTCCTCCTGCTGGACATGTCTCCCAATTAGGCGCCCTATTGGGTATTAATATAACTAGTCGTTCTCCGAGCAGTAGACTTCGCGACACATCTCTTCAACTGAATCTTCATAAAACTTTATCCGGACTAGCTATTGACCGATTTGGTTTGTATTTGCTAATCTTGTTAGGATTTAGATACTAAACAATCTCGCCAAATATTATCAAAAACGGCTGATGAATAGCGTGACAGCAAATTTCCCCTCTTTTTGGGGGACACATCGGGATACTCGTGGCACAGTGGGTGGACACTTGTGGCACAGTGGGTGGACACTCGTGTCACAGGGGGGTAACCATTCGTGGCACAGTGGGTGGACTCTCGTGGCACAGTGGGTGGACACTCTTAGCACAGTGGGTGGACATTCATGGCACAGTGGGTAAACACTCATGGGACATTCGGCGGACACTTATGGCACAGTGTGCGGACACTCGAGGCTTACCTTCTTCTGCGCTCTGCAGCCACTCGACAAACTTCTTCATCTGGTCGAGGAACATGAGCTTGCCCTTGGTGGAGTTGGGGTCGCGGTACCACTTGAGGATGGCCTCCTCCGAGAGGACGTTGGTCTTGTACAGCATTAGCACCAGCTTGCTGAACGCGCGCATGAACGACATGTTCTCGTAGCAGTACTCTTGCACCTGGGGAATGAAACGGTACCATTAGTTTAGGCAGACAACATAAGAAAAGGAAACTTGTATACATACAAAGAAGAAATTTGACAGGGTATGTGACTCATTGACTCAATGTGAATTATATTTCTTGGTGTTAGTGAACATGAGACGAATGAATGGTTGCACAGTAGCAAGAAACCATGAAGCTAACTTCACAAACGCTGAGAACTTTGGGTCTATATCTTTAGTTTACGTTTTCCCTTACCGCGTCCCGCTCACTTGTTTGGCGTATAAGATAATTATGTGAAATCAAGATTAACCTTAGTGACTAGTACCGGAGGCCTGGTAGCTATACAACTAGTCCTTTTAAAAATCCTGGTCACCACATCTTAGACTTATGACATCCTGTAGCTAACATATTTTTAACAGAGTTCTATGTTCGTCTGTATGTAGATTTTTGTGTACATTCATCAAATAATTTCACCAATTCTGAACCGAATCGAAAAATCGTTTTTAGCTCGAAAGGGTATTCCCGAGGTGGTACCATTTAAATTTTACAGAAATCGGCTGAGCCATTTTTGAAAAATCAACAATAATGTTAACAATTCGTGCGAAATATTCGAATTTTGCACACTATGAAAGGCGATTTTGCCATTTTTGCGAATAATTATAAACCAGTTACAAGCTGTTTGTGTTGTCAGTGTTTCTGATGACTATGACTTAAACAGCGCATGTCATGTGTTCACGTGTCATCAAGTGATCTAAATGTTTAAAAAAAATGTGTGGTGCGGCCAGTGAGCACGCTGCAATGCGTGCGGCGCGCGGAAGTCCGCACGTTGCTGTAGCACAACCTCGACACCGGAGCGTTCATACGGACTCGACCCGGCTCTAATGGGGTGCATATGATAATATTATAAGTATAATTCTGCATTCGTGCATTCTGCACGATCGGGATAAACCGCCAACCGTCGAGCCAACAGTCAGGACAACCATTTTTTGTATTGGTTCTACACGGTCGATGGTTGACTCAACTTGTCAGTTCTCCAGTATTCAAAGCGATGACACTTTGCTTTTCAAAGCAACAGAAGATCGGTTTAGCAATAACTTTTATGTGTATGAATGATGAAGAAAATGTATGAAACATGATAATTGAGTTTTTGTTTCTGAACTTTGTATAAATCATATCCAATGCCCCAAAGACATGGTAAATCAATGTAAAAAGATAGAAATTTTGAAGAATAAGAAGACCTTTATATGGGTTGCGCTAAGGTAGTGTTACTGGTGTTAAAAAAAAAAAGAAAAAAAAAAAGGTAGTGTTACTGGCCGTTTGTCAACCTCAAAAAAATCTGTATTTTATTGAAAAATAGGGGAAACTTTAATCAATTAATAAAAGGCCGTATTTTTATATTCACGTCATTTTCTCGTATATTTTGTTGTACGAAAATACGGCTTTAGCCATATCAGGAACATAACTGCGCGAAGGCAACTTTTCTATTACACCTTTTTTTTTTTTTTTTTTTACCAGGGGAAATCTTTTATAGATACCACCACACCTCGAGGGCAGGCGGGTGGTTATGTGGGAGTCCTGCTGACTGGACAGTGTACCCACCAAAACCCCTGGGTGTTCCACCACTGCGCTTGGTGTCGGGGCTACGGGCACGCTTGCGCACTCCTCCGCGGCACCCGACAGCGCTGGCCCAACTTGGGCCCCACCACGGAGCTTCGGCTCCCGCCAGAATGACGATGTGCCGAACACCAGACACATCGTCATCCACCACCTGGGACCAACCAGCACTGGGCGTCAGACAGCACCCGTGTCCGACAGCCCTGGTCCCGATGCAACGGGTCAATTAAAGTGGCCCCGCGCCTGCCACTACGGCTGCAGAGGATAGGGAGAACGGCCGTCGCGATACCGACACTCCTCTTCCCCTGCAGCCCCACCGCCTCCGCCAACACGTTGGCGGCACCCGTTAGGGCCGCTGGCAGGACGGATAGACAGCGGCACACTCGCCGCCCGTCCATCCCGTCGCCGCCCCCGCCTCGATGGGCTCGGCCGCAGTATCGCGACGAGCGCGACACCGCAGTCCACCTCAGTCGACTAGCGACCTACTGGCCAGCCTCCGCACGGGCTTGTCGAGGCCCAAGACCCGGAGAGGCCGGCCCCACCTCGGGTTCCTCTTGGTTCACCAGGCTGGCGAGACCTGGCTACTAAGCCCCCCCGCCACGACAAGGCGGGAACCCACTCGGGGGGGTTTCTATTACACCTGACCTAGGCTCTTTCTACAAAACTATTTCGCTAATTCTAGTAATCTTTCTCTGTTCGCCTGCTCTGTTAGCTTCCGTATTTTTTGTATATTTTTTTCTGTGAAATAAATTATCTATAACTTTTATTCACACGGTGTCTCAGACATCACAAAAATGTTTCTTTTTTTTATTCCATATAGGTTTGCGTTTGACTACATACTGCCTGATGTTGAGCAGATATGCGGTCTAGGATGTAGCACGCTTACCTAGAAGATACCTATTTACTCGGGATTTGAAGACACCCACGTCGTACTTTAGCGGGAAGACAGACCCAGGCAAAGCGTTCCACGTTCTGGCTGTTGAAAATCAAGTTTTTTTTCCGTATTTCAGTTAGAAAGGTACCTTGGAAAGGAGCGCGATCTCCGCCTTAGCCGACTGCGCGAAAGCGGCGAGCAGCGGCGTGTAGTGGCGCAGGTGCTTGGCCGCCTGCTCCGCCAGCAGCTCCTCCTTCTTGTTCCACTCGCCGCGAGACATCACGCACTGCCAGATCTGCCAGTGTGGGACAAGCGAGATTTGTACTATATATACAGACTTGGGGTACTGTTGGTATATGGGGTAGGAAGTAGCTGTCGTTAAGGAAAAGTACCATAAAGAAAAGGAAGGCAAAGTGGTGCTGATATAATAAATTCATATTGCAAAAATAGAAGACGCTGGTTCCCGTAGCACAGCCACTGGCTAAGTTCGGGAATCAAAAGCTTCATTTACTTATTTAATTTACATTTTATTTCATTAAAAACTTTTGTATGTCTCAAAGAATTATATTTTGTGATAAACATTTTAAAAATTAATTGCAAATGCATTATTTGAACCTTGTATTTCGGATCACGGCCCGACGCGCTTTGAATGGTAATTGAAGTACTTTTTGATTGGTTATTTAAAACTCACTCACTCAGTCCCATCATAAAAGTTGTTTATAGCGATGAATACAGGTACCACTCTAGTCCCAAAACTATTGCAATCGTTCAATCTATCAAATATCAGCCTGTATAATGTAAATTACCAAAAACAATAAAATTGTTTAACAAAATATATTATTTATCTCAACGCTTCGAGCAAATATCACAATTGTGCAAAAAGAAGTGTCCGAGGCAAAACTCTGCCCAAGCTATGTAGTAGGCAGGCTTTTTAGTTAATCGTAAGGCGAATGCAAGCCGACTACAACGCCGCGCGATGCCAAAGTGCTCGGTTACAAGCACTAATTAGGTGATATAACGTCGAGATTCGAAAAAACGGGTCATTGTGAATTATTTAATGTAAATATCTAAGTCGGTATTGTAACACTTTTTTTTTGTTGTTCATGTAACGAAACTTACTTGTCGCAGACGGAGTCCCTTGATTGAATCTGTGGACCCATACACATGGTTTTGTTTTATTCCTCCGCAGTTTGTAAACTGGTTGTTGCATTTAATACACTAAAACATTCTAAAAAACATTGTTCATCACTGTTTGTACAACTCCATTTATATCGTATTTGTATGGGCTGACACAAGCGGTGACACTTCTCTGACTTTGACGTTCGCGAGTTTTTTTTTATTATGGTGTTGCCAAGTTAAATTGTCTGTGGTCGACCATCAAACGATCGATTAGGCTGTGGGTTTGACGTTTGGCTGGCAGGATGAGGGGAGCTTTTTTGGTTTTATTATGGTTTTGGACCACAAACAAACAGGATCTATTGCCAATTCTATGAAGCCGATGACCTCTGGTTAACCCGGAAAAGCCGCCATTTGAAGGCAATTGCGTAAAAATGACTCGCCGTCGCAGGAGTTGTCGAAGAAAGGGCTTCAAGCCGAGAAGTTGGGTGTCGTGTCGACGCAAAAAGAAGTTCCATATCGGACCTTACTGCCGTGTACGGAGCTGCGGCCGCCATCGCTCAAATCCTCCTGATAAAGCGGGAGGTGATTTGACCCGGTGATTTGGTCCGGTGATGTGATGCGGCAACCGGCGTAGGCACGTGCCGCACTCGCAGAACGTTCTGACAGTACCGCCAAGACCTGCCCGGCAAACTTAAGTACCTACCTTCGCCCTCCTGAAGTATGTAATCTTTTCATATTTTTCAAAAGAGAATTTTCTGCTCTGCACGCTGCGACTGGGCCGGCTTACGAATCGGTGCCTGTCGTTTGTTTTTTTTTTCCCTTAACTTCAATCCAAACCAAGGTGTACCTGCAAACTGGGGCTGCCACGCACAACGGTGAAACATCTCAACCTACCTTTAAATCACTCCCCGTCTGGGCTTTTTATGGCATCGCTTTGAAATGTTATAGCTGATATAAAACGTCTATCCTGTTTCTGTACCGGGTCTGAAGCTTCAACCATAGTATAAGTGTTTAAGCGATGTGTACTGTGTGTGTCTAAACTTTAGCGAGTCATTCCGAGACTGTAAATTGATTGTACGAGAAAGGATCCTAGGATTCCTTTTCCCGGAATGAGTCGGGTAATGTAATTTAGTATCAACGGAGTAAGTTACTTTACTTTATACCTAATGTAAATATTAATATTTCACCTCGCAGTATTAATATTTAATGTTCTTGTCTGATTGAGTGGTGATAGCGTGTAACTTAAATTAAATCCAATTTAAATCTGGATTTATGCAACTATATTGGTGTTATTTGATATTGTAGTCTGATTGTATTGTGAACGTCTGAGAATTCCTCTTCTAGGAAAACCATTTTGATGAGATTACCCTGTTTAGATATCTGATTAATTTGTAGCGGCTTGTACTTAATTGCGTTGTCTTGAATAGTTTTATTGTAATGTTTCTTTATGAATAGTTTCTACAACGTGGTGTATGAGAACTTAAAAGTGTTCCGCCGCCTTTTTAGTGTTTTTTTTTTCGAATTGCCAGTTCTCGGACCATTTATCAATCGGACGGCAGTTTAAACTTCTAAATTAGTGATTTTAACCTTTCCGGAGCCATCGAGGCCGTTTGTTAATACAACCGTGCCCACTAAAATTTTTGTCGCCCATTTATATTTTTTTTGTCGCCCGTTTATTATTATTTTTGTTTTCAATGCCAATCGATGGGAAATGATCCGAGCTGTCGAAATATACATTTTGGACTAGATTTTTTTTTACTTTAGAAACGTCTCAACTTTTGTTTTTAATTTTTTGTAATTTTGATTCTTTTATTGTAAACCGGGAACAAAGCCCATTCGGCTTTAGCTCTCTGAGGCAATCCGACAATTCGCGCCAGGCCTATATTTTTTTTCCTTTCATCGTGTACTTTTTGCTTGTTTTTATAAAATAAAACGGAACTGTCAGAAAAAATTGAAAATTTTGATTTATACCCCCCCCCCCCTTACAATTGGCGCCCAACGTGGGGCCTAGCGTGAATTGCCTCCTCAAAATTGGTCTCTCGCTCAATTTTGGACTCGTTTTGCCTCTTACACTTTTTGAATTTCTTTGAACTGTTTCTGAATCTGAATTTGCGGCATTCTATTTTTATGTCTTGCTGTGTACTGATATTAGTCTGATAGGATTTTTTTTATATACTTATATTAAGTGGATAGGAAGAACTTTGTGATACGTCAAAATGGAAGAAAGGCCTATTTGTTTCAACGCGTTGCATAAAGACGAGCTGGAATATGAAGTTATAATTAGAGGTGCAAAACCTACTGAAACCGTTGTTGCGTTGAAAGCCCAGGTTCGTGCTCTGAATAGAGATATGCCGACAGATGACATTGCAGAAGTAGATCTAGATGTTCGCTCTGAAATTGTGGCGTTGCAGGATAAACTGCGAAGTTTGGAGGATCTGGTTCGCGGAACAACGCAGCAGCGTTGCTCGTTGAAAATTTTGAATCGGATACAGGCGCTGGCTCACCATTTGTTTCATAGATTGGGTAGACTTAATTTCGCCGGAGATTCCGAGTTGCAAATCGCTTTAGACCAGCTGGACGCCCGTTTAACACCTGTGCTAGGTAAACTGGATAACTTATTCAGTGTTTTCAAGAGTAGTTTAAAGGAGACTGCGTCTCCTCCCTCTTCGCCTTCTGTCGCGGTCGATGGTGCCGCAGGCGTAGTTAGACCTGCTGTTGCGGAGTATGGAGTAGTTGAGAAATGCTTTGGAGTACACACCCTCAACGTCAAATTCAACGGGAGAACTTGCGTGAAGACTTTTCTGGAGAGGTTGGAAGAGTTGAGCGCTGCTCGTCGTATTTCTGAAGCGAGACTTTTTGAATCGGCAGTAGAGTTGTTCGTAGACGAGGCTTTATTTTGGTTCCGTGCGGTTAGGGAAGAGGTGACAACCTGGGCCGAACTGAAACAGCGTTTGCTAAAATCTTACTTGCCGGCTAGTTATAATAGTGATCTGATGGCGGAGATTCGTGGTCGGACCCAAGGTGCGAACGAGAGTATCACTAACTATCTAGCGATGATGAGTGGCTATTTCCGGCGACTGACTATTGTGATACCTGATACGGAGAAGCTAAGCATCGTTCTCTCTAATTTGCGACCCTTTTATACCTCGCAGTTAGCCTTGACGCCTGTAGACTGTTGGAAGGATCTTGAAGATAAATGTATGTTGTTGGAGGCTGCACGAAAGCAAGCCAACAAATTTGCAGAACCTCCAAAAGTCAGTGATGAAACTGTAGCGCCGGACCTCGCTTATAAAATGTCTCGTTCTTCTCGAGTCCAGACTGTAAATCCTGTTGTAGATGAATACTGTGTGCGTTGTCGTGTTAACGGTCATACTCTTAAATCTTGCAAGGCTCCGCATTATCCGATATGTTTTCGTTGCGGCGAGAAGGATGTTACGATCCTTACTTGTCCCACGTGTTCTCCTAGACGTTCCACATCGGTCCCTACTAGTCCAAAAAACTCCAATGCGTGAATCAACGACCGGGCACAGGTGGGGTTGTGGTCCCTTCCGCCGTTTCGAAAGTCTTGAAAAACAAAACTAACGAAAATAAGGCTGAATGTAAACCTGTTACTACTCAAGAAGAATGGCGGGATTGGTTAAGCTTTGTTCGAGACTTCCATAACCCTTCTAAAGTACCGATGGTTCACGAAGTTTCTGGTGGAGAGGAGTGCCCGCACCTCTCTATTTCTGTGTATGAATTAGAGTTCAGAGGTTTACTAGACTCTGGCTCGGAGATTTCTATTCTTGGAGGGAATGTACTCTCACGTCTTCAAGATTTGGTTACTGTACATCCGTCTTCGGATTCTCACCGAATTTTAACTGCTAACGGTTCATCTTCCCCCGTTAAAGGTTACGTATTTCTACCTGTCGCTGCACTTGGAAAGTCGTCTATCGTAAAATTTCACGTTATACCGGAGGTTTCTACCGAACTCTTACTCGGAATCAACTTCTGGAAGGAGTTTAATATAGCTCCGGATGTTTTGTCTTTGTTACCCAAAACTCAAAATTTTCTCTCGGAGGAGCGGGTGGGAGCGATCACCTCATCTGATAGTTTTATGCGTGATTTGGAGTCTCTAACTGAACCCGAGAGGCGCGAAGCGGAGGACGTTATCCGCCAATTTGAGGATATTTCAGCAGAACGAAAGGGCTTAGGCCGAACCCATTTGGTGACACATAAAATCGACACCGGCGAACACCCTCCAATTAAGCAACGATACTATCCTATGTCCCCTGATAGATTGGTGGAGCTGAATAAGCACTTAGACCAAATGTTAAGCGACGACGTAGTCGAGCCCAGCAGTAGTGCATGGAATCACCCTGTGACGTTGGCCCCTAAGGCCGATGGCTCTCTCCGTTTCTGTTTGGACAGCCGAAAGCTTAACGAAATTTCTAAACATGATGCTTATCCCTTACCTTACATCAATCAGATTCTAGATCAGTTGAGAGACGCTAAGTATTTATCTTCTATCGACTTAAAATCGGCTTATTTTCAAGTGCCTTTGGATTCCTTGGAATCTCGAGAGAAAACCGCTTTTACTGTTCCCTCTCGTGGGCTTTTCCACTTCAAGGTCATGTGTTTTGGCTTGACTTCAGCCCCGGCTACCCAACAACGTCTGATGGATCGTTTGTTTGGGCCTGAGTTTGGAGGCCATGTATTTATCTACTTAGATGACATCATTTGTGTGAATTCTGACTTCCGGGAGCACCTTCAGCTTCTGCGGAGAGTTAAGGAAAAACTGGAGGGGGCGAACCTCACTATAAATATGGCTAAATGCCAGTTTCTGCGTAAACAGTTGAAATATTTAGGACATGTGGTCGACGAATATGGTCTAAGAACTGACCCTGATAAAGTGAAAGCTGTGGTCGATTTTCCCACTCCAACGTGTCGGAAGGATGTAAAAAGATTCCTTGGTACCGCGTCATACTATCGGCGTTTCATACCAAACTTTAGTCATAGGGCAGGGCCTTTAAACGCTCTTACATCGACCCGTAAAGGCGCCCCTCCCTTTAAATGGTGTCCGAAAGCAGAGGCTGCTTTTATCGATTTAAAACGTGCATTGTCGAGCTCTCCTGTTTTAGTTACCCCGGATTTCACTAAAGAGTTTTCTGTTCACTGCGATGCCAGCGAATTCGGTGTGGGAGGGACCCTGGTGCAAACTATTGATGGCGAGGAACACCCCCTCGCGTATTATAGTCGCTCCTTGTCGCGAGCGGAACGAAATTATTCCGCCACCGAGCGTGAAGCGCTCGCCGTAGTGTATACCGTGGAACATTTCCGTCCTTACCTGGAAGGAAACAAACAGTTTCGTATTATCACGGATCACGCAAGTTTGAAATGGTTTCTGAATCTGAAGAATCCTACTGGACGGTTAGCCAGGTGGGGCTGTAGATTGTCTCCCTATAATTTTGTTATCGTGCATCGTAAAGGTTCTGAGAACGTTGTACCGGACGCCCTCTCGCGTTCGGTGCAGGTAAACACTCTCACTTCCTCTACCATGTCCGATCCGTGGTTGACAAATATTCTCACACGCTGTCGGAATAGACCGCAGACGTGTCCTAATTTTCAAATAATTGAAGGAAAGCTGTACCGGTATACTAAAGGAAAAAATATGTTATCGAGTGATTTTGACTGGAAAGAAGTTGTTCCTGCGGAAGAACGGCGATCCCGCATTCTAGAATGCCATGATTCCGCGCTGGGTTCTCATTTTGGAGTCGAGAAGACGTATCGACGACTATGTCTCCGCTTCTACTGGCCGGGGATGCATCAGGATGTTGTGAAGCATGTTGGAGAATGTGCGACTTGCAAGGCATTCAAACACCCTAATCGACCGACAATAGGGCTCCTGGGAAATCCGAAAGTTTGCCGACGGCCGTGGCAATGCATTAGTATCGATCTGGTAGGTCCGCTGCCAAAGTCTTCGCAGCAAAATGAATATCTCCTTGTAGTGGTATGTTGCTTCTCCAAATACTGCCTATTATTTCCACTCCGGCGAGCCACGAGTGCCGCAGTGGCGCAGCGTTTGGAAGAGCGTGTATTTCTTGTACATGGTGTTCCCCAGACAGTGATCGTAGATAATGGACCCCAGTTCATAGGAAGGGAGGTGAAAGCTTTGTTCCACAAGTATGCTGTGCCTCAGGTACATTACACTCCAACTTACTGCCCACAGGTGAACACGGTGGAGCGCTATAACCGGACTCTAGTGACTGCTATTGCCTCGCTGGTCGGTGAAGACCAACGTAAATGGGATGCTAATCTCAGCCAAATCCAGTTTGCTGTGAACACAGCTGTAAGCGATTCTACTTCGTACACCCCGTTCATGATCGTTCATGGTAGAGAGGCTGTCGCTAATGGTGATATCTATGGGGATTGTGAGGATCTGGAGGAAATTGTCGTTCGTGGTCCTGATGCTTACGTGGATAAGTTAGGCACGTTGAAGAACGTGTTCCAGCGTGTTGTTGTGGCGTTGAAACGGTCCCACTCTCGGAATGCAAAGTACTACAATCGTCATAGGCGGGATGTCGAGTTCCATGAAGGTGATGTTGTTTGGCGACGCACGCACGTCCGTAGCGATGCCGCCCGACGCTTTACCTACAAATTAGCACCCCGCTTTGAGAGGTGTACTGTAGTCAGGAAAAAGTCCAAGCTAGTTTACCTTCTAGAAGATGGTAATGGGAAATGTTTCGAATGCCACGTCAAAGACATTAAAGGAGGTGATTGATTTTTTTTCCTTGCAGGATAGGTTGTTAGATTTCTGGATACTGAGTTAGTCGCTGGGGGCCAGCGGAATTTCTTCCGTACCCGTCTGAAATTCTGCGTGACGTGGGGGGTACTGTAACACTTTTTTTTTGTTGTTCATGTAACGAAACTTACTTGTCGCAGACGGAGTCCCTTGATTGAATCTGTGGACCCATACACATGGTTTTGTTTTATTCCTCCGCAGTTTGTAAACTGGTTGTTGCATTTAATACACTAAAACATTCTAAAAAACATTGTTCATCACTGTTTGTACAACTCCATTTATATCGTATTTGTATGGGCTGACACAAGCGGTGACACTTCTCTGACTTTGACGTTCGCGAGTTTTTTTTTATTATGGTGTTGCCAAGTTAAATTGTCTGTGGTCGACCATCAAACGATCGATTAGGCTGTGGGTTTGACGTTTGGCTGGCAGGATGAGGGGAGCTTTTTTGGTTTTATTATGGTTTTGGACCACAAACAAACAGGATCTATTGCCAATTCTATGAAGCCGATGACCTCTGGTTAACCCGGAAAAGCCGCCATTTGAAGGCAATTGCGTAAAAATGACTCGCCGTCGCAGGAGTTGTCGAAGAAAGGGCTTCAAGCCGAGAAGTTGGGTGTCGTGTCGACGCAAAAAGAAGTTCCATATCGGACCTTACTGCCGTGTACGGAGCTGCGGCCGCCATCGCTCAAATCCTCCTGATAAAGCGGGAGGTGATTTGACCCGGTGATTTGGTCCGGTGATGTGATGCGGCAACCGGCGTAGGCACGTGCCGCACTCGCAGAACGTTCTGACAGTACCGCCAAGACCTGCCCGGCAAACTTAAGTACCTACCTTCGCCCTCCTGAAGTATGTAATCTTTTCATATTTTTCAAAAGAGAATTTTCTGCTCTGCACGCTGCGACTGGGCCGGCTTACGAATCGGTGCCTGTCGTTTGTTTTTTTTTTCCCTTAACTTCAATCCAAACCAAGGTGTACCTGCAAACTGGGGCTGCCACGCACAACGGTGAAACATCTCAACCTACCTTTAAATCACTCCCCGTCTGGGCTTTTTATGGCATCGCTTTGAAATGTTATAGCTGATATAAAACGTCTATCCTGTTTCTGTACCGGGTCTGAAGCTTCAACCATAGTATAAGTGTTTAAGCGATGTGTACTGTGTGTGTCTAAACTTTAGCGAGTCATTCCGAGACTGTAAATTGATTGTACGAGAAAGGATCCTAGGATTCCTTTTCCCGGAATGAGTCGGGTAATGTAATTTAGTATCAACGGAGTAAGTTACTTTACTTTATACCTAATGTAAATATTAATATTTCACCTCGCAGTATTAATATTTAATGTTCTTGTCTGATTGAGTGGTGATAGCGTGTAACTTAAATTAAATCCAATTTAAATCTGGATTTATGCAACTATATTGGTGTTATTTGATATTGTAGTCTGATTGTATTGTGAACGTCTGAGAATTCCTCTTCTAGGAAAACCATTTTGATGAGATTACCCTGTTTAGATATCTGATTAATTTGTAGCGGCTTGTACTTAATTGCGTTGTCTTGAATAGTTTTATTGTAATGTTTCTTTATGAATAGTTTCTACAACGTGGTGTATGAGAACTTAAAAGTGTTCCGCCGCCTTTTTAGTGTTTTTTTTTTCGAATTGCCAGTTCTCGGACCATTTATCAATCGGACGGCAGTTTAAACTTCTAAATTAGTGATTTTAACCTTTCCGGAGCCATCGAGGCCGTTTGTTAATACAACCGTGCCCACTAAAATTTTTGTCGCCCATTTATATTTTTTTTGTCGCCCGTTTATTATTATTTTTGTTTTCAATGCCAATCGATGGGAAATGATCCGAGCTGTCGAAATATACATTTTGGACTAGATTTTTTTTACTTTAGAAACGTCTCAACTTTTGTTTTTAATTTTTTGTAATTTTGATTCTTTTATTGTAAACCGGGAACAAAGCCCATTCGGCTTTAGCTCTCTGAGGCAATCCGACAATTCGCGCCAGGCCTATATTTTTTTTCCTTTCATCGTGTACTTTTTGCTTGTTTTTATAAAATAAAACGGAACTGTCAGAAAAAATTGAAAATTTTGATTTATACCCCCCCCCCCTTACAGTATGTATGACAGCGCTCGGACATTTTTGTACTACTTTCACTTAGAGACTGTGGAATTTGTAGTCATAAAATGTTATGACCTAAAACGCACAGCGCCATCTAGCGGAAAGTGAGGAAGTGGCGCGGCCCCTCGCGATTTTTTTTGCATTTCCGACGCGACCTACTAAAATCGCGATTTTTAGAAATAATGTATAGAGTCGTAATGGACTAGCCCTACTATTTCTATATTTGTCTTTCTAGCTACCTATCAGTATATGTTAAAGCGGGATGACACGATCCCGTCAACTCTTATTAGATTATAAACAAAAGAGGACGCGCGTGTCCAGATTCTGGGCGCCTGGGCGCAGTGCCACTTTCTAACAAAATTTTCCCGGCCAGATTCTAGTCGCGCGCCACCGAAGGGGTTATGGTAGTTTTCCTTGGTAGGACAGTATAATCAGATTGCCAGATCGTCACGGCGCGCGCGCGGGCCGAGCGCGGCGCCGGTTGGCCGAAGGACTCGGCCGCGCGGCGCCTGCACGCCCCGCACACGCGCTACGACTCGTCATCAAGTCTCATCATGTAAACACTTTGTGGGACTAAATATTAAAGATATAAGATATCCATCCATCCATCCATCAGCCGTAAGACGTCCACTGCTGGACATAGGCCTCCCCAATGGATTTCCAATAAGGCCGGTTGGAAGCGGCCTGCATCCAGCGCGTTCCTGCGATCTTTATTATATCGTCAGTCCACCTAGTCGGTGGACGTCCTACGCTGCGCTTGCTGGTCCGTGGTCTCCATTCGAGAACTTTACTGCCCCAACTTTACTGTATAAGATATACCAAATATTAAATACATACTTATATAGATATATAAGTATGTATTTAATATTTGGTATATCTATTTAAAAAAAAAAGTATATGTAGTATATCAGTCTCTGGCAGCCATATCACAAGCTTTGCTTAGTTTGGGGTCAGAGACCGTGTGTAAGATGTCCCATATTTATTTATTTATTATTATTTATTTATTTAATGAGACGGAGTGACTCACGATGCCGACGATCTCGTGGTCGGGTATGGAATGCTTGACGGCCATGTCGCGCAGCTCCGTGATGAGGTCGCGCACGGGGCGCTCGTCCGCCAGCTCGTCCAGCAGGGCGTTGGTCAGTTCGCGGCGAGCCTCCTGCAAACGATATACTCATTTAATGGTGAGCCAATAAGGTTGAAAATACTGTGAGAAGATTTAGCTGTTTACAGGACGGATATTCTTCCTGTCTTCAATTTTAAATACAATACTACAACCCGGTCACAATATCTGTGCACCTGACTTCGTGACGTCATATCGAATTATCGGGACGTATATACATTACCGGACGTCTAGTATACCGTCCGGACGTAAATTATTATCGGGACGTGTATCGGCAACGAAGATGCTAACCGTACTGTCGCACCGGGGAGTGCGCGGAGAGGTGACAGGGGAAGCGGGAGAGGCGCCGCATTCCAGCGAGGTGCACAGATATTCTGACCGGGTTATACTTTATAAATTAAAACAACATACACTACTACTACATAAAAAGCAATTGGATCATCCACAAACCCTTGAAGATCTAAAGATAATACAAATGCTTTAAGCCCATTGACAGTTAGCAGCGTGCCCAGCATGCTGGCAGCCATTGCTAAGCTGAATGGCAATGCTTATACATTACTTCCAAATAAACACCAGTATTTTGGTCATGCGTCGCGTTCACCATACACTCAGAGACTTGAAAAAAAGATGAGCTCCCGGCCCACAGACCCAATGTTTCAAGTCTAAACGGCTTTTTATGCAGTAGTAGTGTATGTAGTTATTGGCTTATAAAGTTGTAAAATTAAAATAAACGGTAAAATAATTGTAAAATTAATTCTGGATGAAGTTTTTGACGTGATTACATCTTATAAATCGATGAACGCCAGCTGCACGCACGAAAAAATGTCACGTTCCTTCTGAGACGAGCGTGCAAGCGAGAGCGTAGAATAAGCAATAGAAAGGCACGATCGGCCTAAGCGTTCGGCGTGTTTCAGTAGTTGATTTAACAGTGTTTTTCTCCGAAAGCAATCCCGCGTCGATAGCGGCTCTGTAAACGTTAAAATGTCTAATGGCGAGTTATATCGAACTGCAACAGAATACAGTCCGAGGAAACCACTAGTTAGGCAGTGGTCCCACCAACGGCGAGTAAACGATTAACTATCGACTATTTTCTCGCTCAAGAAACGTACAATAGATATAACATTCCGTGTAAATAAAAGAGATGCATATACAAATAGTTGATCGCTGACTGTTCACACTGCCGGCGACGACTCGCTTTACTAGTTTTACCGCTAAGCGACGAGCTTTCAAAAATAAACTCACTCAGCAATACTCGTTCAGCGATACTCGCCCGCTTCATCATTTCTATACAGTGCGGCATTGAAAGTAGACGTGCGATGGATACCAAGAAATCATTGCTACTCTCATTTTTGTCTAGCTCAGACGACGACGATGATGTATTTTACGATAGTGTTTTTGTAGTGGCAGTGGCAATACAGAGAAAACGCAAGAAATCGAGAGAGAAAAAAAGACGATTTTGGATGGAAAATTTTAATTATTTAAGAAAACAGTATAGTGAGTTCAGACTTTTTTATGAATTGCAAGATAATCAATTTCGTTCATATTTTAGAATGACAAGAGATGAGTTTGAATATTTGCACAGTTTAATAGAATGTGACATAAAGAAAAAAGATACAAATTATAGAGAAGCTATTAGTACAAGAGAGCGTCTTGCTATTACATTAAGGTAAGTTTGTCTTAAATTAATCAACAACAATTTCGAGCAACAAAACCTAATTATTATTTGTTGCATCGCTTGGAGTGGTTTGAGTGGCAGGCATTAAATCTTGGATAACTATTTCTTGTTGAGTTTGCTGCACACCAGAAACGCTGGGTTCAGTTTGCTGCCCAGCGGAAACGCTGGGTTCAGTTTGCTGCACACCAGAAACGCTAGGTCCAGGTGAGTATATAGAACCGTCTTCTGATACATAATTTGTCTGATTTGTAGAAGGAGTATTGTAACCATAATTATGTGAGTAGTAACCAGAATAGTTTGTATTGGCAATATTTTCTTCTGCATCCATTACCGATTGAAACAACTTTCTTTTTATTGCTCTTTGATGAAACTCCGGCATCTGTTTTGTACTTTGGTACATTGAATCGAAAAATGCTTTCAACGGATCACCTGATGTAAGTACTTCTTTACGTAAGTCGTCCCTCTGAGCAGTTCGTTTGTCTCGATTTTCATTAATTTCTTTTAAAAAATTGAGCAAAGAATCTTCTTCATCATGGACTATTTCATCAGTCTTCCTTTTTTTGGTACTTGTCTCTACTAGTGAATAGTCTCTACTATCTTCTGTACTAGCTGTTTCCTCCAAACTTATAGAAATATCAGGATTTGGTGAAACATTTGTATCCCTTTCCGTATTTGTCATATATGGAAGCAGAAATTCCATGTGACCCATGTATTTCCAGGGTTTTATGGTTTTTTGCGACTGTCCAGTTGTTGTCTTGCTAATTTTTTTAAGTTTTTCACGGTGAGTGTCTCGCAAATGTTTCCATTTTGTCTTTGCCAGTGAAACTGTAAATAAAACAAATTATTTTAAAAGTAATAATATAATCAAACAGTGTTATTCTATATCAGGTGTACAAAACGATGTAGGCTGAAACTAGGGTCAATTTAAATTTTTTTATGTATATTTTTAGTATTTTTGCATTTACAATGCTATTTTTACTTGAATTATTTAAATAATAGAAAAAAGCGACACACCTCCCAACTAGCTCAGGCTGGATGTTTTTTTATGTTTTTTATATGTTTTTTTATGTATTTAAAATTGACCTTCGTTTCAGCCCGTTTGTACACTTAATCAAGAATCACACTGTATGTTAATTTCATGTGTTTAACTATTAATAAAATACGTTTTTTCGGTAATTCTTACGTAAGCATTTACATTATTTTAATTTAACTAGGTATCGTTTCGGCCAGTGGTCGCAGCAGGCCGAAACATCAGCTAAAAAGGAAAAATAAATTAATATACGTCAGAATAACCGAAAAAACAGGTATGTCTCGTGAAAACTACAGATCTAAAATACATACATAGGTATTCATAAATATTTTTATTTGTTTTCAGATTTCTCATAACCGGAACTACATATAATGCACTGGCAAAAAGCTATAGAGTAGGCCGTTCTACGCTCTCGCAAATAATACCAGAAGTATGTGAATCGATATGGACCAGGTTACAGCCAAAAGTAATGAAGATTCCTACTGAATCTGAGTGGAAAGTTATAGCGAAAGACTTCGATGATTTGTGGAATTTTAAAAATTGCCTTGGTGCTATTGATGGCAAGCACGTGGTAATATTTTCACCCCCTAAATCAGGATCACAGTATTTTAACTACAAACACACATTTTCGATTGTACTGTTGGCAGTTGCTGATGCTCATGGGAGATTTATAATGATCGACGTTGGATCAATGGGCAGGTTCAGTGACGGAGGAATATTCACAGATAGTAACTTCTATAGTAAGTTGCAAAACAATGGATTGAGATTGCCCCTTGATGAACCTCTATACGAAGGAGGTTTGCCTCAGCCTTATGTTTTTATTGGTGACTGTGCATTTCCTTTGATGACACACTTATTAAAACCATACCCTGATCATGAAAGGTTAGATAATGACCAGACAGTATTCAATTATAGATTGAGCAGAGCACGCCGAATGATAGAATCTGCGTTTGGTATGTTGGTGCATAAGTGGCGTATCTTTTTTAGGCCATTAAATTTTAAAATATGTACAGCAAAAATAATTGTGAAGGCTGCGTGCGTTTTACATAATTATGTAATACATAATAAATTACAAAACAGCCTTCAAGAAATCGACAACGTACAGTCAGAATTTCCTTATAATTTTTCAAGTAATGGCTCAGAACAGTCCCCAGCTGATCTAGAAAATGCCTTTTTCGTGAGAGAATATTTCAAGGAATACTTTAATTCCGTTGGAACGGTTTCGTGGCAGAATAATCGTGTGCAACATATATTGGACTCTGATCGTATAACACACGGAATACTTTAATTCCGTTGGAACGGTTTCGTGGCAGAATAATCGTGTGCAACATATATTGGACTCTGATCGTATAACACACAGAATTCTAAACTAATAATTCAACGTTGAAAAGACAATGTAAAAGTAAACGAATATATATTGCTACAATGCAATGGGTGTGCGTTTCGATCGCTCGGCAACTAAAATAAAATGACTAGTTTAAAAAAATACAATTTTAACGCTCAAAAGCAAAAAATTGTAGGTACGTATGGTATAACGTGACCGCGCCGGTTTTAGTTGTGTCTGAGCAATCGAAATGCACACATACAACTGTCAATATGATTAAATAAAAAACTTACCACTCGCCATGTTCGTTTTTTTTAAAATCTCTTTCCACGCTTTGTCCTTCACATCTAATTGTTTATAAGAACTTAGTTTTGTGTCCCATAGACAAGGATATTGTCGGACACATTCAATAAAAAACTCCTCCATAGTGTCTTGGAACTTGCAACTAAAGTTGTTTCTAAACACGTGTGACGCGTACGCAGGTTTGCACAGGACTGAGCAAGCGAGTGGCGCGAGTAATCGCTCGTCGCACTTACACACTCGCTTATAGCCCGGCGACAAAACTATCGAAACTACACTCGCTTCCCGCTAATCGCCAACTCGTTTATAGTTTCTAGTTCTACTCGTTTCTCGTTCATCGTCGCCAGTCGGACCACTGCCTTACTCTAGCAAACCGTGACATCGAACCGTTCATCATGAATCGTTCGGGCTTTTGGAATGCATATTGTACTTTATGAATTTCAAACTATTGCGATTACGCAACTAGATTCAGTAGTAAATGAAGACTCTGAGACATGAGTATAATTATGTACGAGAAGAACGTCAAATAAGTGCTCTCGTAAGTGTAATATGAGTGGAGCTAGGAGAATGAGAGGAATGTGTGGAGGAAAGAGTGAGACGAGTGTGAATGTGAGTGTGTCAGGAGTGTGCTCGAGCGATAAACGCGAGTTGGAGTGTTCGACAAGTAAAAAACGAGTATGGGTGTAATATATATAATTGTCTGTAAAAACACAACTCAACTATTTTGTAATGTAATGTTTCAACTCAGTACAATTTAATTATTTGCTACTAAGCAAAGATGATATTAATTAGATTATTTAAGTGATATTATTATTTTAATAATAACAATTGTAATTTTTATAATTTTTTTGACGTGTATCTTTTATATTTTTGATACCAATAAATAATATGAATATGAATATATATCGCCCTCCTTGACGTCTTGATCGTCCGTCAATGGCGATCCCTGGCTAGCTGTTAACGGTTAAGAGCTCTTACATGACTCGCATGGGTGTAATAGTGAGTGTGGGATGAGTAGGAGTATGGGTGTGCGACGATGGGATAAGATATTCATATATCAGTGGTGGTGATGGTGAGGAATAGTGGGGTTTTGCACAGCGTGTGGCTAACTCCACACACGTCATTATGTTTGATAAGAGTGGGCACTGAGTGTTACCTGCGAGGCTTGCGCGCGATGCAGCCGCAGCAGCTCCCCGAGCCCGCGCGACGCGAACGACGAAGCTAGCACGTCTTCACTCCGACGGTTCAGCGGCAAAAACTCCAGCAGTCTGTCGACAATACACATGCAGTCTTATTTTGAAGTAAAATCTTCTTTAGAGGCGTTGTGCACTTTTTGGGATTGGTAAAAAAATGTTAAACTCGCGTCAGGACCTGATAGAAAATTCGTAAGACTGAGGGAGAGTAGACCGCCCAGCGCGGCATAGGAGAGGAAGTAATATCCCTCAACGCGGCGAAAATGTACGTCGTCTGTTTAGTTTAAGCTACGCAGGGCACTTGCGCGATTGTGCGTGTGTGTCATTGTATTTTACCACATAATTGATGTTCAAGTTTTCACTTCTGCCGTGCCGGCACTCCCGGAGTGCAACTCGTTTTTTCCACTATTCTAGTTGGCAATCTTGATAAGTTTAAGCGTTCAGAATTTACTGGTTAATTACTAGGCGCGGATGGACTAAAAAATATTGAAATATGTTGTTTGTCCATTTTTAGGTTACAAAAGTTTATGTAATTTTTGACTTTTGACGAGCACAAACAAGCGCATTTTTTTTAAGTTGTGAGGTGAAAAATGTACACTGCATTCGATTTGATACTAAAGTCCTGGTAGTAGATACCACACGGGGACTGAAAATGAATATTCATTTTGTGACTCACAACTTAAAAAATGACGATCCTTTAGCCTCACCCTTAGTCATTAAAATATTCGGTAACTTATTACGGTATTTTTTGCTGATGGTTTGTTTACTTTTTTAGTCAGCTAAAAATGAATGGCCTTCATTTACTAAGTGCCTCTGCTAAATTAGGTAGGTAAGTAGGTATAGGCTGTATCACACAACTCCGCGGCTGTGATGTCAAGCTTGTAATAACCCAAACCTGACTGAAGTTCACTTAACAGCTGCCACAGCCGCCAAGTTGTGTGATTTAAGTTTTTAATACAACATAAAATATTTAAAAAAGTGAAATATAAATGTAGCGACATTAATGACCCTGTCGCGCACGAGGCACGAAGGGCCAGTACATGGCGCGATCCTCTCCCCACAATGAGAGTGACACAAGTTCATTTAGATAACTTGTCTCCTATCGTTGTAGGGGAATTTTAACCCTTAATCTATAATATAATAATTGGACAAGTGGCAGTTGGACTCGCGCACGAAGGGTTCTGTACCCTATTTAAACTCCCTTAGCCCAATTTCAAGCGTCTACCTGTTGCCATTATTAATATGTAGCAAAAAAAGGCAAAAAAAAAATACGTTTGTTGTTTGGGAGCCCCCCTTAAATATGTATTTTATTCTGTTATTAGTATTTGTTGTTATAGCGGCAACAGAATCAACGAAAGCGACTCATGTTGCGTTGCAAAGAAAATAAATTGTGTACTAGTCACATCACGGTACCCAAGAGATGGCACTAGAATATAGGGACGTCTTACTTAGGAGCATACTGGACAAGAGTTGCTGAAGACAGACAACAGTGGAGACGGAGGAGGCCAATGACAAAAGGCACACTGGGAAGTGGGACATTTAATAACAATAATAATGATAATACATTTGACCAAACCTCGCTCAGAATAAAAGGCTAATAATAAAAGGTACTTACTTGCCCTCTAGCTGGCCCTTCTTGAGCGCCGTGACGAGCGAAGCGACGCCGCGCTCCTGCTTCACGGTGCAGAACACTTCCAACACGAAGTCCAGCGCCAGGTTGTCCTTCAGCAGGTGCTCGTTCACCAGCACCAGCAGCACCGACGGCGGCACGCACCCGTTGCCTGTAACCATAAGAAACCGTCAATACAGATATTCAACAAGAAACCTCCGTCATTGTTTCCTAATCATTACAATCTGGATATTTTTAAGACAAGGGTGAATAGGTATCTTCTAGGTCTAGATACTCCATCTTCGGCTACAACTTAGTTTTCCATCAGGCGAGTTGGTGGCCAAATGTAGCCCTATTTATGCATAAAAAACAAATCTCGAAGCATCAATGACCTATACGGTATGATTAGTAGCAGAGCAGCGAGCGGTAAGAAACCAATGAAAAATAATTGTTATTCACCAAAAATGGTATAACCGACTCCAACCGTCTTCAGAATTCAAATAATAGAACCAATGTAGGTATCATCGATGTAGTAATTTGTACATTCATTATATTTACTATTAATATTTCAAAAATTGAGTGCCGATTTCGATAAAATTTAAATGGGAGGACCTCTGAAGTATGATCTACCAAAAAAACTATAATTATTAAAATTGGTCATAATCTGCGGAGTAAGCGGCGTAACATAACATACATACAAAAAAACAAATGTTTTTATGTGTTTTTTTTGTATATATTTTTAAGATTTTTTTTTGTTTGGTATTCAATTATATCGAAATCGGCAGAGTCGTTTTTGAAAAATCAACAATAATGTAAAAATTACTACACCGATGATACATCTATCCCTGGGAACTATTCGAATTCTGTATACGGATGAAAAAGGTATCCTTTTGGGCGAAGAATAATTATTCTCACTTGGTAGTTTCCTTAGTTTATATTAATCTATGAATGTAGTGTGGCTTTTTCGGCAAACAAGCAATTAAAAAGCCAGCTGCCTGTGACCGCACGTTAGTTTAGCACTCGTTCGACACCGGAGCGTTCATACGGACTCGACCCGGCTCTAATCGAGTGCCATGTACTATGATGATGATGATGATGATCCGCTTACAAAAGTCTAATAAGTGTTCAATATTATAGCGGGACTATAATCTTGACTTGTACTAAAACAAAGGTACAATAGTATGGTCTTTGTATAGACCGAATTATACAAGTAGGCGAAATATGAAGATGCGCGATATCCGATCCTGGCTGAAGCTCACATAAAGCAGCGCGTTGATTGGGTTTCGCGCAGGTTGTAGCTAACTTCACATCTGCAGACTTGTATGATCAGACTTATATTCATCATTACGATCAACCATGGGATCCACTTTGAAATCAGTTATTCCATTCAAAAACCTCGATAATGGCTGCACATTCAAATCACCTAGGATTCCCGAGACGGGGAAGGCATAGGAAACACTCATATAGATACAACTAACATCCAGGTCCAGAACAGATATTTAAATTCGTCTATCAAATAACTGTCTGGTCGGGAATAGAACTTGTAATCCGCCGCTTTGATAATGCTTAATCAGAATAAATATGATCTATTTCAACATACCGATCCACAGGGCAGTCATACGAGCCAGTTTGATGCGTTGTTCGGGGTCAAATCCTTTCAGATACACCAAAACCTAGCGGACAAACAAATTCTTCATATAGAAAATGTATAAAAATTACATTAATAAAAATAATCATCATCGTACAGCTGCAGGAAATTCATTGCTGATGTCTTAGTAAAATATGTATTTATATGTATAGAGCTCATTGTAATTTTATACAGCCTTGGCCAAAAGTATTAGATAGGTACCTTAACAATTACTATTGAATTACGTGTCCACATGTAGGGCTAGATATCGCGGCCAATGCCGCAGCCGTGTGGCTCGCGACTCCCGGCCTTGATCCAAGTTACACAGGAAATAGGTCAGCGGAACCAGGCCGCCTGAATAACTAACATAACCTCAATGCATAGATATTTTTTTAAGGGGACTCCAAGACAGCTAATATTAGGACTACAAGTGTCTTGCAGACTTGTATATTGTATTAAATATGGTTCAGACGCACTTCGTGGATAGGCCTGCGTTCAGCAATTAACTAATAAAAGGATGGTGCAGTTTGAAAATACTGCCAGATCAACTTTAAATTATAAAATACTAGCGACCCGCCCCGGCTTCGCACAGGCAGGTGTATTACACATATAAACCTTCCTCTTGAATCACTTTCTTTAAAAAAAACCGCATCAAAATTCGTTGCGTAGTTTTAAAGATTTAAGCATACATAGGGATATAGGGACAGAGAAAGCGACTTTGTTTTATACTATGTAGTGATGTGGCGGCTACAACCACAATGGTTAAGTACAAAAACCATTACATAAAATATTACAGCAAGTAAAATGTTTAAAATAGTATGCAACAGAAAGTAATTGTTTACTTACACATTAAAATTTAAAATTATTGGAGGCACATTTTTTTAGAGACAGTGACAGAGATAAATTAGAAAATATATTTCATAAAACAGTTTAAAAAATGTGTATAAATGAACTTACCTTTTTCATTTCTTCTTCAAACATCTTCTCCAGGTATTTGTACCGACGCATCAGCTTCACAAACACCTGCCGAACGAAACTCGATCAAAAAGGGCACGATTTCGATTACCATAAAGTACACATTTGTATGAAATGTCAGAAGTAATTGAACGAGAAAGGGTTTCTCAACATTTGTGTTCAGGACTCTAGCCATGTTTTTCATCATTTGAAAATTTCAATTGTAGTAATGACTAGATTGATTCTATGCAGAATTGTATCTTATTACCTTTAATGGGGTATATAGTTATAAACAAAGCTTGAAAACGGTAATAGTAATAACCATGCAACATGGCAAATAAACAAATTGTGTCTCCACCAATATGTACCCTCAAACAGGAAGCCAAGTTTGCATTGATATTAACAACTGATATTGAAAGTTCCTAAAATGGTTTAACCTTTTTGCCATGGTAAAGATGCTGATGACAGAAATCATTCTATTAATTCCAGAAAGCTGCAATACCAAAGGTGTTTGAATGAGTGCATTGCCTACTCATCAGGGTGAAGTTTTTATAGCTCTGCAAATAGGAATGAGCATTCCACATTCATGGTTTGAATTTAACCAATTTCAAATTGATCAAACCAAATTTTCTCGCAATCTCTCACTGAGATAAACACATTTTTATACTACGCGCCACACAAGTTGACGGATGTGAAGTTAGCCACTAGCTGCGCAATAGCGAATCCTGACGAGACGTGACGTTGATTGGTTATTGCGCAGCTAGTGGCTAACTTCACATCCATCAACTTTTGTGGCGCGGAGTATACCAATTACTGCTATAGTTCGGCCGTTCAGAGAATGCGTTCCTGACACGTCATCTTGAAATAATGTTTTTGGCCGATATCTCGGAAACTATGTACTTAAGGGCAAAAAACATTAAGATCATTATTGTAGAAAATAAAATTTCGCATCTTTTGTTTCCATTAAACTTTTTTGTAAAACTTACCGTTTACGATTTATGGACCATTTTAATGAAATTTCATTAAATGGACCTTAAGCCCGATTACAGAGGCGCCATCGTAATTATATTAGCTAAATAGCATAGTTCTGTTTCTTTTTCACCTTAGGCATTCGATAGAGAGAACGCTTTTTACGTTGCTAATAAATTTACGCTGGCGCCTCTGTAATCGGGCTTATTAAAACATTCAATGGTCCATAAATCGTAAACGGTAAGTTTTACAAAAAAGTTTATTGGAAACAAAAGATGCGAAATTTTATTTTCTACAATAATGATCTTGAATGTTTTTTGCCCATAAGTACATAGTTTCCGAGATATCGGCCAAATACATTTTTTCAAGATGACGTGTCAGGAACGCATTCTCTGAACGGCCGAACTATAGTTTACTGAATTTACGAACAGTACATTGTGAACTCGTTCCAAGCCTTGATGCCCTAAAATATATGCTAAAACAGAGTATTCACAGGATTTTCTTGTAGTTTTCTATTATTTCGGCGCAGCTACTTATCTTGAATAGTATTAAAAACCAAAATAGGCTATAACAGTGGGCTAAAATACGTCCCTAGTTCAATATATTATTTATATATTTTTATTTATTTAAGTATACATTGCCTTATAATGTTTAGTTACAATTATAATTATGATAATGTAACATTATACACATTGTAACCCTGTTTATAGGGTGTTGCAAATGGTACATTATAGATATATACTAAAATATAGACGGTACTGACCTGTTCGAAGTTCCGCATGGTTTCCATGTCTTCGTTCGCCGAGAAGATACACATGTTCGTTTTCGGCGATTCGCCGTCCATCGACACCCCGCCGCCGGGCACTGACACACAAACAAACATGTGTTATACGTGTGTGTGGGGCAAATTATACTAGCTTTTCATTTGTGTGTGATCAGATATGAACGAACGAGTGTGTCAACACGATTGGTCAGGACTCTAGCCTAAGTTTTTCATCATGTATTTTTAGGTATGGATTTCAAATAAGAATTTTTTGCGATAGATACTTCAACTTTTTATTCATGAAATCGTTTAATCAGCAACACTAGACGTGAGTGGATCCAATCATACTACGCTTCATAGATGGCTTTAGCTTGAGTAGACGTGATAATTAAAGTTTATCAGAATCTGATGCTGGCGCCGATAATATGGATCCGTCGCGCAGTGTAATTGGCAAAGGATCCAGTCACGTCTAAAATAGCGATACATGGGTTTGGTTCCATCGCGTCTAGTGTCGCTATCTAAGGATCCAGCCGCTTCTATCGCCGCCGCCCAAACAACCACCCCGTCTTCCTTCTTACTGGGGGGAGGTATCAGGCTCGAGGGAGATCCACATTTATGAGGCTGGACGCAACAGAACTGTCATTAGGAGACGTTTATAAGACTATCGGGACCTAGGCGCCTCTTCTTGCGGCGGCGTTGCGTGGCGGGTCGCTCTCTTCCCTAAAATGTGGTCGAGGAGGACGATGGCACGTGCGTCAACTAGTGAACAGGTGCTGCTTGCGGGGGAGGACTGCTTGCTGCGTATACGTAACGTATATTAGTAAAATATAAAATAAGTATTGTCTTCTTAGAAAAAAAAGTCGAAACATTGTTAATAAAAGGTACAGGCCGCAGAGTCTGTAGAGTGTAAAACACAAAGTATATTAAAAAAAATCGTGTACCCAAAGCGCCTACAAAGGCGAACTCCATCTAGGAGCGTCGCCCGCAACTAGATCTAAAGGTCTAGTGTCGCCGGCTAGGGATCCACCAGCGTCTAGTGTCACCTGATAGGGATCCACTAGCATCTAGTGTTGCCGAAATGCCGAGTAGACATCGTCTGCCGCTAGCTGTGGGGAGGAGGGAGCGGTACTCACGCAGAAGGCCGCCCGCGATGAGCACGTCGAAGATGACCTCGCCATAGCGCCGGTAGTCGAGCTTGGATCCGGCCGCGTCTAGATACTTGTAGGCCGCGTCCAGGTCGCCGCCGGCGCGCTCGAGCCCCTGCACGAGAGCGTCGCGGAACCCGTTAGGGTCGTACTTCTCTTTCTCATCTGGAAGCAAACGGTACAGCGTGTTAGTCAATCGAAAGTTCTAGACTGACCACATACGACCACTGCAGCACTGGACCACAGACACACACACTTACTTTTTAGGGTTCCGTACCCAAAGGGTAAAAACGGGGCCTTATTACTAAGACTTTGATGTCAGTCTGTCAGTCTGTCTGTCACCGGGCTGTATCTCATGAACCATGATAGCTAGGCAACTGAAATTTTCACAGATGATGTATTTCCGTTGCCGCTATAACAACAAATACTAAAAACAGAATAAAATAAATATTTAAGGGGGGGCTCCCATACAACAAACGTGATTTTTTAGTAGTTTTTCGCTCCCTATTAATAATGGCAAGAGGAATGGGGGTCCCATACGGTACGGAACCCTTCGTGCGCGAATCCGACTCGCACTTGGCCGATTATTCTTAGTAGCTGCTGCAGTGGTGGCGTCTGTGGTTCGTGTGCGGTAGTACTATAATGAATACTATAATTTTAGTATCTGTTGTGAAAAACTAGAACCAAAATAGGCTAAATATTATGTAGTAGCGTCTGAGCTTTATCTATACAAAATAGTATAACAAGTGCTTACTAAAAGCAAATCTTTAAAAATGAGATAGCGCTGTCAACACGTGATTCTCAATGTTTATATTACTTTGTATCATCTAAATTCATTGGCATATTAAATCCAATTCGTAATTGTGTCAGCATGGTTAATCTGGTACAATCGGTCTTTGAAGGTATGCCTATGTTCAACAGTGAACTATTAATAATGATACGAAAATATTCTGCTGCCTGTGTTTGCTGTGCATTATTGTTGAAATAGATTAGTAATGTATTTGTACATAGCAGTCGTAACTCGCAACACTTCTTCCGCGACGTAACGTAACGAGGAAACAGTATTACTTTATCAGTTGGCACGAGCCATAAAAGTTATTGTGGACAAACAGACAGATAGATGCCGAGATAATGCCACGATCTTTATGCCAGGGCCACACATTGGCTACAAATTATTACAGTCTTGGTTCCAACACTCCAACGTGCGGATCGCTCCAGCCAGGCTAGGATGCGCACCACGTAATATTTCTTTCGACATGTCAGAACGAGACAGCGTTATGGCAAAGTATATATCTGTCACTTTTTCACACGTCGAAAAGAGTTTTTTTGTGGTCGTATGCTGGACTAGGTCGACTGATATTAAACCCGATTACAGAGGCGCCAGCGTAATTATATTAGCTAAATAGTATAGTTGTTTCTTTTTCACTTTAGGCATTAGATAGAGAGAACGCTTTTTACGTTGCTAATAAATGTACGCTGGCGCTTCTGTAATCGGGCTTATTGATCGTCCAATATCAATCCAAGACCGATACACACATTGCGCATTCGTGTGTTGGAACCAAGACTGTAATTTGTATCCAACATAGCCAATGTGTGTCCCTGGCTTTAGATGTAATTGAAAATGCAAATCATGGTATCTGTGGCATTGAGAAGGATCAATTATATTCAACTAAAGTCTGTCTTAAATATTATCTAGCATATTTCGTTTCAAGGTCTACAACTAAATAAACAAAGATTTTTTTTTCTCTTATCATCATCAACTCTTGACCCCACTGCTGGCCACAGGCCTTTCTTTGTTTATGTCACTGACATTTGTCCCTTGCCAATTACATTTATTTGCAGCATACTGCACATTTAATGCCATCAATCCAATGCATTCTCAACCAGCCTGGATTTTAATGTCCCAATCTGGGCCACTTTTGGCCATTGTTTTTCTCAATACAAGGATAAAATTTAAAATGAGACCACGTAACAAGATGACTGACCGTGTAAAGGACGCTATACAGTCAGTAAACAAAAAAATTAACAACTGTGATAAAAATAAATTGAAAAGGTTGGTTCAATAAGAAGATTCACATACACAGAGTAATCACGACATGAGTAAAATAGTGCCTATACCACTGCAAAGCAACTTGACTTTTGTTTACTACACTGGAGAGCGACCGAGCTTTGTTCAGAGCAAAAGATAAATCGAAATTCGCGTTTTTTTTAAATATCACCTAAACCGATTAACTTACAAAGAAAATCCCTATCAAAAGCTCTACCAAAAAAAAACTACTGTTCT
Organism: Hypomecis atomaria; assembly: GCA_964007245.1. Taxonomy (NCBI): domain Eukaryota; kingdom Metazoa; phylum Arthropoda; class Insecta; order Lepidoptera; family Geometridae; genus Hypomecis; species Hypomecis atomaria. The sequence goes on along the minus strand of OZ023294.1, from coordinate 2,586,909 downwards.
ACCAAAGCCTCGACAAAAGATGAGCAAATTTTTTCTTCGCGGTTTAGTGTGGGTCCATAGTAAAAGTTGGTCATAGCGACGAGCAGAACTACATCCAAGAGTTTTACTAATGAATTCGCTGTCACCTTTTTTATGCCTTCCATCAACATCTGTCAAGAGCCGTTTCGGAGATCCGTATTTTAAAAAAAACAATAAATATAAAAGATATGCTCGTAAGATTAAAACTGAATTGCTCGTTAAAGGTATAATATACAAACATTGACCCTGTCCAGTCAGTTCCTCGTTATCAGAATCGAATCATTCTCGACTTATCTGTCCAAAACAAACCCGCCCGGTGCGGTGGGTAGTTAGTTATACGCCGAGATAGCTATACGATTGTTTTGTAGGCATCGTGCGTCAGTAGTGACGCCGCCGGTCATGAGGTGCCCTTGGCGACGTATGTGCACTGATTTAGCTATCGAGTGCTATCGACTCGCAAATTATGTACAAAGTAAGGCTGAATCAAAATTCTGGCACATGCGTCACACTCGTGATCGGGTGCTGCATGCGGGTCGCCGGTTTGCTCGCGGCATTTACGCAATGCACTGAAACTACTAACTTGGACTAAGATTTAAACTAACCCATCTCTATTGTACAGTCGTATTCTTTCAATTGTAACTTGTTAACAAAGGGCACAGACCCTGGAGTCTGTGGATCATTAATTTAAATTAAAAAAAAAAAAACAATTTCGTGGCGGATGTGATGTTAGCTACAAGCTGAGGATAACCCATCGCAGCTACACGAAAAAATTGACCGTGACCGGCCAGTTCCTCGTAATCAGAATCGAATCATTCTCGAATCACTAACTCATCCATCCATCAGCCATAGGACGTCCACAGCTGGACATAGTCCTCCCCTATGGATCTTCAATAAAACCTGTTGGAAGCGGCTCGCATCCAGCGCGATTCTGAGTTCTTAATAAGGTCATCCGTCCACCTTGTGGGTGGACGTCCTACGCTGCGCTTGCCGGTACGTGGTCTCCACTCGAGAACAAACACGCTTGGTATAGGCCGCGCCACAGTTGGCGGATGTGAAGTTAGCTACATGCTGCGCAATATCCAATCCTGACAGAATCTCACATAAAGCCGCACGTTGATTGGTTATTGCATAGCTTGTAGCTAACTTAACATCCGCCAACTTGTGTGGCGCGGCCTTTATTGTTAATACTCCGAGATAGCTATTGTTTTGCAGATCGTACGTCAGTTGTGACGGGCGGCGCCGGTCATGAGGTACCCTTGGCGACGTATGTGCACTGATTTAGCTATCAACTCGCTAATTATGTACATACAGAACTGTACTGTATACGCCGAATCATACAACTTGGCGGCTGTGACTGCGGATAGCCCAATCTTCGCGCTGCTGTTGAATGAGCTTCAGTTAGGCTTAGGCTATCCATCCGCAGCTTGTAGCTAACGTCAGACCCGCCAAGTTGTATAATACGACCTATATCGGCGATTTAATAGTTCACGTAACTGTATAAGCTATGTAGCTTTGTAAAACCACTCGTACCTATACACATGTATAGGTAAAACTCGTACAACACATGTATAGGTAAACTCAAAGTCAGTTTTACAAAGTGTAATGCAATCATTATGAACAACTTTTACAGTAGAATAAATTGCGAAATCACTAAAAAATAGATTAGTCGACAAACTCACTCAACAAAATGAGTGTTATAGGCCGAATAATACAAGTCCGTGCAAGTGAAGTTAGCTCCAAGCTACGCGAAACACAATCAACGCGCAGCTTTATCTGAGCTTCAGTTAAAATTGGATATTGCGCAGCTTGTAGCTAACTTCACATCCGCCAACTTGTATGATTCAGCCTATACCGCCGATTTATTTTAGCGATTCGGTTAGTGTTACAGTAAGTTATTGATAATGATGAAGCATACACACATCTCTGAGAATAACTGCACTATGCAAACTATACACTATACCTAATAACTTCAAGTTTATACGTTCCTAAAAACAATGTAACCTAGATAAAATGACTTGAAACATCTTTGGCGTCTAATCCGACACGAAGACGTTCAATATCAATACAACTACGCATCGAGGTATAAGTCGTTATAATTGCATTAGATTCAAGTAGGTACCAGCTTAGGTACAGGTACCAGTCGAAAACATCGACTCATAACAGAGTTATTTCCGAGGACGCGCGTAGGACAGGGACTGAAGGCGATTACATACTAAGTATTCACCGGTATTTAACATTGGTAACTTCTAATAGTAATTAAAAACAGAAAAAGATATATGCTTTGCCACCTTGTACGACATGACAATTAATCAATAGATGATGATATAAAAGAGAGATAACTATTTTTCACAAAAAATGTCAAAACCGCCTTCCATCGTGTACAAAATTCGAATATTTCGCTCGAATTGTTTACACTATTTCTGATTTTTTTCAAAAAACGGCTCAGCCGATTTCTGTGAAATTTATATGGGACCACCCTTTCGAACTAAAAAATATTTTTTTGATTCGGTTCACAATTGGCAGAATTATCGATGTACATACACAAAAAAAACATACAGACGAAGATAGAACCTCCTTCTTTTTTGGAAGTCGGTGAAAAAGAGAAAACCAGAAGGCTTTCTTAGATAAAATTGAAGAGAAGGTAGATTGTGATGTCATACAGAGGTGGAAATCTTATTTCTCGCGTGGTCCAATATAATTTCTTAGTTCTCTTTTGGTATAAGCGCTTTACATAATGTTTAAAGCCAGACGAAAACGACCAGACCAGTGATAATCGTCTTGTGATAATCTCACACGTAAAGTTACGGTACCGTTATAACTCAAATTACCGGTTATTCACGTTATAACCCAACTTTCCGGTTATTCAATCCCTAGCATGGCGTTACGTAGCCAGCCTCGAAGGGCGGTCGGACTGATTTCATCGGGATAACTTTATTTGCGTCAAGTTTGTTACACAACTGGCTGGATTTGTATTGATACCAGCGGTAACTAGATTTCGTAACTGATGGAAGTTTCCATGGAACTTCGGAAGCTTGGAATTTAAGAGATAGTATTTCAAAGACAGGGAAGATTGGCGAAAGGAGAGGGTTATAGTTCGGCCGTTCAGAGAATGCGTTCCTGACACGTCATCTTGAAAAAATGTTTTTGGCCGATATCTCGGAAACTATGTACTTAAGGGTAAAAAACATTAAGATCATTATTGTAGAAAATAAAATTTCGCATCTTTTGTTTCCAGTAAACTTTTTTGTAAAACTTACCGTTTACGATTTATGGCCCATTTAATGAAATTTCATTAAATGGACCTTAAAACATTAAATGGTCCATAAATCGTAAACGGTAAGTTTTACAAAAAAGTTTACTGGAAACAAAAGATGCTAAATTTTATTTTCTACAATAATGATCTTAATGTTTTTTACCCTTAAGTACATAGTTTCCGAGATATCGGCCAAAAACATTTTTTCAAGATGACGTGTCAGGAACGCATTCTCTGAATGCCCTGCAATGGGCAGAACTAAGCTGTTAATGATGATGATGATTTTAAAGTAACAGAATTAAAAGATGCAAGCTGTTTACGATCGGCTTTTGAAAATCTATAAGGGAATCCTATGTCCATCAAAGGGCGTCTTACGACTGAAATGATGATGAAAAACTATTTTTTATTCAAGACAGGTAAAACTTGATCTTTTCAATGAAAAAGTTGTCGCTATTGATGATTATGTTTATATTTAGATATAGATTAGTAGCTTCGCCATTATTCCTTCTTCTTTACTTGATTTTTAGGGTTCCGTACCCAAAGGGAAAAACGGGACCCTATTACTAAGACTTCGATGTCCGTCTGTCTGTCTGTCACCGGGCTGTATCTCATGAACCATGATAGCTAGGCAGCTGAAATTTTCACAGATGATGTATTTCGGTTGCCGCTATAACAACAAATACTAAAAACAAAATAAAATAAATATTTCAGTGGGGCTCCCATACAACAAACCTGAATTTTTAGACGTTTTTTGCTCTATATTAATAATGGTACCAGGTAGAGGCTTGAAATTTTCACAGAATATTTAGTTTTATATTACCTTCAATAATAAATAATAAAATTAAAACAAAATAAATATTTAAGGGGGGCTCCCATACAGTACGGAACCCTCCGTGCGCGAGTCAGACTCGTACTTGGCCGATTTATTTATTTATTTTAGTGATCGAGCGTTTTGTTGATTTCGTAAGAGGGTTATAAAAAGTTCTACCTTGTGCGAGCTAACAGATAACATTGCAAATTAAGTAGTAAGTGTCGACTTCCCTCAGTTGGACAGTTGTCGCCATCCGAAGCGTGACCGCGCGTTTCCTTATTGTTTATTAGCAACAATAACAAACGCTTTTTGCACGTTGTTTACTTTTAATTAATTTCGCGCTAGTAAGAATTCTCAGAAGCCTCCTAAAAGGAGTTTCTCAATTTAATTGCGTCTTTTTTCTTGTGTTACTTTACCGGGTATAGTTGTTATTCGCCAAAAATGGTACAGGCGACTTCAACCGTGTACAGAATACAAATAGTTCACACGCATAGATTCTAATAACCATTTCATCATAATTAGTCAAAATATCCGAAGCGTTCAGAAAAACCTTGATTTTCTTAAGGTCTTTATAGATAGACTTGATTTTCTGCCAGATGTTATTGTGCTGACAGAATGTAGACTTAACGATAGTTTCAATCCCACTATTCTACCTGGCTATGCCTGTCATTACTCAAAAGAATATCTGAACCAAAATGACGGGATTGTAATCTACGTTAAAGACAATTTAGCCGTGGTCATCGAAGAACCTAGTTTTCTTGACGCGAACTGCTTACTTGTGAAGGTTGGAAGTTCACTCACTATCGTAGCAATTTACCGCTCTCCTTCGTTCCGTAATACTGAGAGGTTCATGCAATCTTTAGAAAATATAATAAGCAAAATAAAAGGACCTGCAGTGTTAACAGGAGACTTCAATATAGACCTTAGGTCCACCTCCAACGATAATAAGGCATCTGATTATTTAGACATTACATCACACTATGGTTTTATTCCGGGACATACTTTGCCCACGCGAGAAAGCCTCACTTGTCTCGACCATTCCTTGATCAGAAGTAAAACTCCCGCCAGAATTTTTGTTTGTGATTCAGATATTACAGATCATCACACAGTTCTCACAGTTCTAAATTCATCTTCTAAAAGTACACCAAAGTCAAAATTTTTCGATAAAATCAACTTTTATACACTAACGTCGAACCTAGAAAAAACAGATTGGGATACACTGTATAGTGAAACAGACGTAACTGCTGCCACAACTTTTTTTATTAACACTGTGAGTGACTGCCTCAAAAACAATACATCTCAGGTTAAGGTCCGTAGTGCTGAGTTTCTTTGTAAGCCCTGGATGACGAAAGGTCTACTAAGGTGCCTCAGAAAACGAGACGATTTACATTTGGAAGCAAAATCTAGTAAAAATGACATGACTCTCCAAAACAGGTACAAAACTTATCGTAACTACTGTGACACACTCCTCAAAAATCTTAAACAACAGCATGAACGCGAATCTATTGAAAAATCTAGCGGGAATAGTAAAAAACTATGGAAAACTATTGAAAATATCTGCAGTATTAAAACGTCCCAGAATGAATCATCTGAATTGTTAACAATCCAGCCAACTCAGACAGACTCACTTAATGAGGTCAACAAATTTTTTGCGGAAGTAGGAAAGGATTTAGCAGACGAAATATTAGAGAGTTTAAACACAACTGAGGAACAACTTGTTGAAAATGTCTCATCTTCAACAATATCTCCTTCTGGTTCCTTTTTTCTCTCACCGACTAATAGAATTGAGATACTGAAAATACTTTCCAACTTAAAATCAACCTCATCCGCAGGCTGGGATGGCATCAGTAATAAAATACTAAAAGCTGCTAAGCATGTACTCGCCGAACCAATCGCTCATATTTGTAATCTCAGCATTATATCAGGCATAGTTCCAGAAATGCTTAAAACCGCAGTAGTCATTCCTATTTTCAAAGCTGGTGACAAAACAGCAAAGTCAAATTATAGACCCATTTCACTTCTGCCAACTCTTTCTAAGGTTTTGGAAAAAGTTGTAAATGCGAGGCTCCTAGATTACTTAGAAACTAATAACTTATTATCACCAAACCAATACGGTTTTAGGCGTAGCAGATCGACAGAAGATGCCGTGGTAAATCTAGTGGACTCTGTCATGAATGATACTAATAATGGTAAAAAATGCCTTACTGTATTCTTAGATTTAGCCAAGGCTTTCGACACAGTGTCGCGGCCAATCCTACTCAAAAAACTCGAAAAGCTAGGTATACGTGGACTGCCACTTCAATGGTTTAGATCATATCTAAGTGATCGCAAACAGAGAGTTCGGATCGGCGACAACTACAGTGAATATACTAGTATTGAGTTTGGTGTGCCACAAGGCAGTGTGCTGGGGCCAACCTTGTTTTTAGCGTATATTAATGACCTATGCAACCTTAATTTGAGCCAAACCCGTGTCTTGGCTTTTGCTGACGACACTGTTTTGACATTTTACGGTAGGAATTGGAAGGAAGCCAAAGAAATCGCACAAAAAAGTATTTCAATTGTGGCCAGCTGGTTGCAAATGAACCTCCTCACACTAAATGCAAACAAAACTAAGAGTATGGCATTCCGGATCTCTGAAAGATCTGCACCCAAATCCAAGATCCACTTACAACTGCACCAATGTGGCAATGCATGCAATGTATTACCATGTTCTTGCGCTGAAATTGAAGAAGTTGATAATATAAGATATTTAGGACTAGTCGTTGACCACAATTTCAATTGGTCCCAACAAATTAATGCACTATGCAGTCGCATAAGAAAACTACTGCATATCTTTAAAAAGCTAGGGGCAGTTGCAGACAGTAAAACGACTAGAATTGTTTATTTAGCAATATGCCAGTCAGTGGTGAGCTACGGGATCGTATGCTGGGGCTCGGCAGCTAAAACATTGCTCCTAAAGCTTGAAAGAGCTCAACGAGCCGTCCTTAAAGTTGCTTACCGTAAGCCCTATAGGCATCCTAGCGACAGCTTGTATCAAGAAGTAAATCACATTAATGTAAGAGGCTTGTACATCACGGCTACAATATTAAGATTCCATAAAACTGCCTTATTAACTATCTGTGATGCAAAAAAGCAATCACGTCGTAATACCTGGAAACTACCAACCGTCAAAACCCAGTATGCTTCACGATCGTTTGCGTTCAGAGGTGCTTTTTTGTATCAAATCCTAGACAAGAAGTTGAGTATCTTAAATAATTCTCGGTATGTTTGCAAAAAGAAACTATACAATTTTTTAAAGACCCTGGGCTACACAGATACCGAAAACTTAATTATACCCCCATTTTGACACAATCTAGTTTTGCCAATATTTCGGTCAATTGTAATACCTCGCAACTTTTGTTTATCTCGTTCAAGTACTCGTTATCTTTTGTAGTTGTTCTATAGTGAAATGCAATGTAACTTAGCGATCGCTTGGCGGCTGGTATGAAGATAGAAACTATAGGTAGTTAGAATAATCCTCTCTCACACGCGCACCTCGGCATTAACCTTCATACACAAACACACACGTCTAGCGCTGCAAACCTTGACTCTCATGAGATCTCGTGTATTGCAGTGCTAGTCACACACACACACACACACACACACACACAAGCGCGCAGACGCGCGCGCACACACGTCAGTAAGTTGGTAAGGTAGTTTATATTATTATTAACAATATTAGAAATAATAGATAGTATTGTAAACTGTTTTCTGAGAACTATGTATATATTACCATAACTATAAATGTTTATAACTTTATACATACATAAATCATTTATACATATATATAACGAAAGACACTAGATTTCGCGACACAGGTCCGCCTAGTGCGAAATCTAGGGTTCAATATAAAAGTATTTATTATCGCTAATCTTAATATAATTTTCATAAAAACAAACAAACAAATTTTTTCTAATGTCTGAATTGTGCTCTTTGCTGATATTGTGAATGAAAATGATCGAGTTAGCTGTTAAAATTATTTGACAAGAAACAAGACAATTATATACAACATGAAAGATCCACTTAAGGTCATTCATTAATGTCAGTCCTGTTGGTATGGTATTACCTAACTGCAATTCAGACAAACATTTTTTTATTTTTTTATTTTTTTGGTATTAAATGATATAATAGGTATTTTCCCATTTTAGATTTTATATACCTGCACCGAAATATTTTTGTATAATGTAAAAAAATAAAAACAAGGCAACTAAGTTTATTATAACTGGTATGTAATACTGTAAGAATATAATTAATAAGTATATGTATTTTTTGTAAGAAATAAATAAATAGATGTAGAGGTTTTTACATTATTGATTTTTCAAAAAACGATGATTACGATAAAATTAATGGGACCGGACCACCTCTACAATATGATCTACGAAACAAAAAAAGAATCATCAAAATCGGTTTATAAATGGCGAAGTAATCGTGTGACATACTCGTACATACAAAAAAAAACAGACAGTCGAACGACTACCTCCTTTTTTGAAGTCGGTTATGAGAACTCTTAAAATGAGTATTTTACAAGTCAGAACAACATAACGGCAAAACTCGATGCCGTTATGTTGTTTTAATCTGAACTGTTAACTGATTGATACTAACTCAAAGCCCAACAAAACAGAACTACAGGAAGGAATTTTTGTTATATCAAAAGACACACACCTACTATAAAAAAATATATGTATGTGACAATGGCATTGATTTAAATCTTGTTACAATTTGATATCAATGATAAAAGTATTATCACTATCATACTCCTGTAGATAACTAGATAGCTCATTACATTTAAAATACACATGTACCCATTTAGTACATTGATAATTAGTTAGATGAATTTTAAAGAAAAATAGGAAATAATGATAGTATTTATTTGCTAGGCAGACTTTGTACCACACTTCAAAATAAGCATATAATTATGTATGTATATGGCAATGGAATGCAAATAATCAGCCAAGAGTCGGGCTCGCGTACGAAGGGATGGGAGCCCCCTTAAATATTTACTTTATTTATTATTGAAATGAATATACAACTAAATAGTCTGTGAATATTTCAAGCATCTACCTGTTATCATTATTAATATCAAGCGAAAAACGACAAAAAAATCAGGAGTTGTTTGGGAGGCCCCCTTAAATATTAATTTTAAACTGTTTTTAGCTTTTTTTTTAAACTTACTAGCTTTTGCCCGCGGCTTCGCCCGCGTATTTCGATTTTTGTGTCATCCCACAGGAACCTTTTATTTTTTCAGTGTTTTATTTCATAGAAAATATCAGATTACCCTTATTTTTCAAATGTCAATTATTGTATTACATTTGGAAAATAATTTCCTACCTAAACTGTAGGTCATAAGAAAAAATAGCGAAATCATTTTATAAAACTAATGTCCAAGTACCAAATATATAAAGTTCCATACATTTTCTCATTGATTTTTTTACCCGAATGCCGATGAAGGGTATAGGTTTTGTTTAACAGATGTTGCGACTGAATTAATTCATTCCATTGGTCAAAGATGGAATGTAGCATCAATATTATAACGATGTTTGTAACTACATTATTATTCAAACCAGTTTAAACTACCAACAATAGGTGAATCACCAAAATTATTAGACTTTGTTTTGAGAATTCTAGAAAATACATAACCTAATTTGAGTTTTACCATGTGGAGTGGTCCCCAGTTATATTTCAATCCAATCAAGTCAAACAAAATCATTTTAGCATTAGTCCCCAGTTATATTTCAATCCATTTCCTTAGGTCCCCAGTTTCCATTTCATTAGGTCCCCAGTTATATTTCAATCCAATCAAGTCAAACAAAATCATTTTAGCATTAGCATTAAATCAACATGTTCTGTGTAAATTAACATTGTTTACCAATGTACTCGTAGATGATAACAAGTTACAAGAATTGTACATAAATATAATTTTACACAAAATTGTACAGTCGACCTATGACTAGTGGTCCTTGATATAGCCATAGAGGTAAACAGGAAAATGACAAGGAATTATTATTGTTACATGGATTTTCTTAACTTATTTCTTACATTGTAATATATTAAGCCCGATTGCAGAGGCGCCATCGTAATTATATTAGCTAAATAGCATAGTTCTGTTTCTTTTTCACTTTAGGCATTCAATAGAGAGGACGCTTTTTAAGTTGCTATTAAATATACGCTGGCGCCTCTGTAATCGGGCTTAATATGTGGTTAGGTATAATGCCTACATACTGTTTTTTTTTTACAATGGGACCCACACCAGAATTTCACATAAGTTAATTTGTTTATGTTACTTTAAGCCAATAATCGACCAAGTGCAAGTTGGACTCGCTAACAAAGGGTTCCTTTTATATTTTAGTTAATTATTTTAAAGTGAACAATTAATTAAATATTCTGTGAATATTTCAACCTGTTACCGTTATTAATATCTAGCGAAAAAACATCTAGAAATTCAGGTTTGTTGTATTTTTTTTCGTTTTTTAGTATTTGTTGTTATAGCGGCGACAGAAATAGGTACATCATCTGTGAAAATTTCAACAGCCCTACTTAAATATTTGTTTTTATTTTTCATTTTTAGTATATTTGTTGTTATAGCGGCAACAGAAATATGTCATCTATGAAAATTTCAACATTCTAGCTATCACAGTTCATGAGAAAATTCAGCAAAATATATATTTTGACTTTGAGCTGTATCTCAAAGTCAAAGTCAAAATATATATTTTGCAGAATTACCACTGACACTACCTACTGACATACAGACGGACATCTGGGTAATAGGGTCCAGTTTTTACCCTTTGGGTATGGAACCCTAAGAAGGTAGAAAAAAAATTCAGCTAATCTGCCTATTTATCTAAGGTGACATCAGAAATCGCTAATTTGCAATCTGTGGTCATAACTTATACCCATTTGTATATCAAAGCCAATCTTTCTAGGTTATTGACCACCACATTGAATAGCTGTAAAGTACAGTTAGTACAATGAGTGTGTTTTTGCCCGTTTTTGTCACAGAATCGGGGGCACATTTGTATACTGTTTGGTATTTACAGTAATATTCATTGACATGGTTTAAATTGTGCAATCATGGAGCAGTGTGCTCGATTTTGTTGTAAATAATTAAAATTTTAATAACCTAAAACGGTAAGATAGAATGAATGGAAAGCAATCTGACTTGATTAAGAGTTATCTGCATCTATTTACATAAGAATGTAAAGTTATTACAACAACAAAGTTGTGATGTGTTGTCAAACATTAAATTAGCGCAGAATTGTTAAGAATTTTGTTCTGTTTGCATGGCATTTTTTGAGAACAATAAATGGTATTTTATTTATTTGCCATTAGATTGGGTAATTGAGAATGTCTGGTCCTAAAAGGGAATCAATTCATGTTTTTTTAATGCATTTAATTGTAAAGACAGGTGCACATGTTCCAACATAGCAACACAGAATTAAACTTTCATCGAAGCACTTGGGAACAAGGATAACAGATATGTTGACAGCGCTATAGCATAATTTATGAGCGTGACCTACTTATTTAACACCATTTAGCGGCCAAGAGAAAACTGTATAATGTCTCCTCACCTTCTACATGGTCAAGGTGAAGTGGTGAAATCATTTTAACATGTTTACACAAACAATTTAAAAACACTTACCTCTTTTTCTGGTCTTGATCCGTTGACCCGATAATACTGGTTTTTCTACCTTCTGACTCATACAATATATCGCTGAAAAAGAAAAACACGTGGCAATTAATAAAAGAAAGGTGCCCGTTATAAGGTCATCGGCCGCGCGCGCCACGCAACCCCGGCGGGACACGGCCCTTCGGCCCGCAATGGCGTCCGCACGCGCTCCACTTACTCCGAGTGTGGTAGAACCTCAACGCGGGGCTCCGGAACTTAGATTCCTCAGGCCAACAAAGGATCACCTGCTTATGACTCAGCGAGAACTTACGAGAAGCGGATTTTCACGATCACAATTTTCAGGGCACGAAATCGAGTATGCGCAAAACTATGTACTTCGCACAGATACTTACGTATTGACAGGTTATGTAGGAGCCTTTTACTCCTTTTGCGAGTTCTCTAGGACTGCGCCTGTTCAGAAAAGAAAGAAACGCTGCGATGGTCTCTATTCCCCTGTGGCTAGAGACAACGTGTATGGAGTCGCCGGATGTCCGGTGCGGCAGAAGCGATCGATTCAAATCTTCTCGTGCGAAATTTACTTCTGATGTTTTCTTAACTTTTCAGAAACAATGATCCAAGATTTCTTTTTTTAACAAAAGAAACTCTAACAAAAACTCAAATTGTGAAGTTATAAGCTAGCAGGGCAGACGAACAAGATAGAAAGAAAATTATACAAAATTATATTATCTCACACAAACGCTTCTAATTTAATATTCAATAATGATAAATAAATTTTTAAACACCACACAATAATTTTTGATCAATTTACAAGCACTTCAGTAAAAAATCACAAAATGAATGTAAAGTATTTGACTAAAAATGGCAGTAAAACAAAACACCATAGACAGTTTTTTTTATTCACACACATGTCATGCACAGTTGTCAAGCATCCACATCAAGCCTTCAACACACAGCTTCAACACCTTAGATTATGTCAAAACTTTGTCAATACACACCACAGGTTTTTCATGCGTTTTTCATAATACACGAATACGCTGCTTTTTAGGGTTCCGTACCCTGAGGGTAAAAACGGGACCCTATTACTAAGACTCCGATGTCAGTCTGTTTATCTGTCACCAGGCTGTATCTCATCCATACGTGGTAGTATCCTTTAGTTTGTGATCTCATCTCATGAACGTGATAGCTAGACAGCTGTTTTCACACATGCATAATTTCTGTTGCCGCCACAGAGCTATAACAACAAGAGGTAATAAGCTGTTGTCGAATGGTGATTTCGCTGTGTTACCCTTTGTCATAACATCCCGATAATTATGGGGATTGCGTAATTGACATCTGTAGAATTCTAAACCATTTCTGAATAATTATGGCTTTAATCGACAAAAAATACGGCGTACAAGAATATGAATATTAAGTAATGACAGCTAGTTTCAGATCTGGCATAAGCGATGTAACAAGCTATGTTTTCTAAAGTAGGTTGCATATCACCACATTCTCCCCTGGTTAAGATGTATCGTAGTCCTGGAGATATGCAGGAGGGCGCCGCACTCTTGATGATCGATGAGATGTTTCTGGAGATTGTTCTGGGGTAGCATATTGCTCATCATCTCCCAAGTCTTCGAAATCTGGATCCTCCGTATCAGATTGCTCATACCCAGTGGGTGCTAAATGCCGATTGGAGACAACAAGCTCTCGGCCATTTTGTAATCTCACATGCGAGTGCATGGGATTTGTCTCGACTAGTTCGACTTCCTCTACAATTGGATCATATTTACTTCTCTTTACGTTGTTCTTCAAAAGTGCTCTTTCCGCCTGCGTGAGCCACGTCGGCATTGACTCTCCGTTCGCGGATCTGCGCGGATGAGTAAACATTCGCTCATGAGGAGTGCAACCGGTGGCTGTGCACAATAACGATCTTATAGAATGCAGTGACTGTGCGAGAACAGTTTCCCAGCGACTGATTGGCAGATCTAATGTTTTTAACGAAAGCTGCACTGTCTTCCAAATAATACCGTTGTACCTCTCAGTTTGGCCATTGCCTTGAGGATTATATGGTGTGGTATAGCTTGTAGCTACACCCATCCCGTGCAGAAAATCTTTGAGGTCAGCAGATACAAATGCAGTTCCTCTGTCTGAATGTACATAGCTCGGTATACCAAATACTGAGAATAACTCTGTCAACTTCTTTTTAACAGTTTCTGAACTTAGGTCCGAGCAGGGAAACGCGAAAGGAAATCTGGAGTATTCGTCTATGATAGTGAGCATGTAGCGATTGCTAGTATCACATGGTAGTGGTCCCTTGAAGTCAATTGATATTCTTTCAAATGGAGCAGTTGCCTTTATTAAAGTACCCTTCGTTCTAATAAATCTAGGTTTTATTTCAGCGCAGACCTTGCATGACCCTGTGATTCGCCTGATGTCTTCGACTGAATATGGCAAATTTTTCGCTCGAACCCAGTGAACCATGCGTGTTATACCGGGGTGGCATAGATTTTTATGCAGTTGAAAAATTTTGTTGTTTATTGTTTGTGTTGTTGCCGTTACATGCGCTCTAGAAAGGGCATCAGCTACTATGTTATCTTTGCCTGGACGATATATGATATCGAAATTATAACTTGATAATTCTAAGCGCCATCGTTGAATTTTATCATTTTTTATTTTGGAACTATGTTTTTGATCAAACATTTATGTTTGATCAAAAACCACTGACTTCTGATCAGTAATAAGTCGAAATGTTTTGCCCATAAGAAATTGTCTCCACTTCCTTATGCTTTCCACGATAGCTGCAGCTTCTTTTTCTATTGCTGATTGATTGCGTTCAGCAGTGCTCAAAGTTCTCGAGAAAAATGCTACTGGTCTGCTTTCTTGGGTAAGAGTAGCTGCAATAGCGTGATCAGATGCATCGGTTTCTACGGTTAGTTGAATGTTTGGGTCAATAACGTTGATTGCTGATTTAGCTATTTCGGTTTTTAAAGATTGAAACGCTTGTACTGCTTCAGTAGATAGCGGGAATTTCTCTGATTTTGCAAGAAACTTTATCTTGTCTGAGAATTTTGGGATCCATTTTGAATAATGTGCAAAAACGCCCATAGTCCTTCTGAGTGAGGATAGATTATCTGGTACCGGCATGTCCAGTAGAGGGCGCAGGCGTTCAGGATCCGGCCTAACAACGTTATTGCATATGTTGTAGCCTAGTAAGTTTATATTCGTTTTGGAAAATTCGCTTTTCTGAATGTTCAAAGTCAGATTGTAGCGAGTTGCAATCTCTTGAAAAGAATGTAATCTCTCATCATGCTCAGCTTGATCTTGACCACATATTGTTATATCATCTAAGTAAGCGTATACTCCTTGCAGATGTTCTTTTTCTATGATAGTATTGATAGCTCGTTGGAAAGCAGCCACTCCATTGGTAACACCAAACGGTATACGCCGAAATTGATATAAATTTCCGCAGGCCTCAAAAGCTGTATATGGTTTTTCGTGCTCTAAAATTGGTATCTGATGATAAGCACTGCGTAAATCTATTTTGCTAAAAATTTTATGTTTAGCTACCTTCGCGATAAGTCCATCTATTGACGGTAACGGATAAGCATCAAGTTCCGTGAATCTGTTTATTGTTTGTGAGTAATCGATGACCATCCTCTTCTTGTGATGCTCGCTAGACGTCACAAGAACTTGTGCTCTCCATGGTGATAGACTCGGTTCGATTATCTTGTCATCTAAAAGTTTTTGTATTTCAGCTTTGATAAATATAGTATCTAAATCAGAGTATTTTCGGGACTTCACAGCAATTGGCTTCGCAAATGGTAGCAAATTAGTAAACAAGCTGACTGGTTTGATGTTTGCTTCGGATATAGCGCATAGTTTGAGTGTTGGTTTAGAACCACCGAATTCCATTTCTAAAGCCTTATGATTCTGCAAAACATCATGTCCAAGTATAGTATCTGAGCAAAGTCCATCCATAATCATGAGAGTAACATCAATATTTTGATTTTGTATATTTAGTGTCAGTTTGCATGATCCAATCACTTGCGTACATAGATTTGTTGTTGCCATTGTAATCCTCTGCTTGCAGGGATAGACATTCAAATTGCATAAGTTAACAAGACGTCGATCGATAAAACTTGCTGTGCTACCAGTGTCGATAAGTGCCTTCGCTGTAGTTTTGCCGTTTATGGTAACTGGTAGTGTCGCTTTGTTAAGATCTGTTGCTGACAATATGCAGGAAAGATATGGTGAAGTAGACATTGCATGAGTAGCGTTTTCTTCTGGAGCCTCACTTGCTGCTACTTGAGGATTTCGACTAAGGCACACTTTCGAGAAGTGCCCCTGCTTTCCACATTTCGTGCATATAGTATTGGAAGCAGGACATTCGCTCCGAGAGTGGCGACGATTTCCACAGAAATAGCATGTTTCTTGTTTTTTATTAGAATTCGTAGCGCAATTCATTATAGGCGTTGGTTCTCGTCGGTAATTTTCATTATTAATTTGCGCCATTTCTAGAGCTCGTGCTTGCTTATAAGCTTCATCAAGAGTAAGAGTACTGTTTTCTAGGAGTCGCTGACGTACTGCTGATGACGATAGCCCTGAGATGAAGGCGTCTCGAATGTACTCACTTTCATTTTGTTCAGCGTTTACCGATTTGAAGTCGCAGTTCTTCGATAAGAGTTTTAACTTTTGTATGTATTGATCAATAGATTCTCCAGGATTTTGTTGACTTTTGGCTAATCGGTAACGGGCGTATATCTCGTTTACTGGTTTCAAAAATAATGCGTCTAATTTTAGTATAGCTGCGTCATAATCTTTTGTATCTTTGATGTGCGAGTAGATGATCGGGGATAAGTAATTGACTAATAATTGATATTTGCAGTCATTACTTATCTTTTCTTTGTCTTGTATAGCTTGAATGAAATTATTAAAAGTTGCCTTCCAATGAATCCATAGATTCGATTGGTCCAAACTTGCTGAGGGATCGGCTTCGAATCTTTCTGGTCTTAGATATTTATCCATTTTTAATTTTGTCGATTAAATTGTAGAATTCTAAACCATTTCTGAATAATTATGGCTTTAATCGACAAAAAATACGGCGTACAAGAATATGAATATTAAGTAATGACAGCTAGTTTCAGATCTGGCATAAGCGATGTAACAAGCTATGTTTTCTAAAGTAGGTTGCATATCACCACACTTTATTTTACACCACTGAGTAGTGAGTAAGTCTTCTCTTTGTTTTGCGAACTGTTTTGAGCCATTATTGGTAGGAAAATCCATAGATAAATCGATGTTTTAGACCTGAAGGCTTCTGACATGGACAAACGGTTAAAAGAACCAGGACCTACAATTTAACTTATCATCCGAGCCTGCTACCGTGGCTCGTAATTTTGTAAAAACGAATTATTACCAGTATGTCGACCGTCGGTTATGGCGAGATTTAGTAAAATATATCCAATTTTGATGAATAATAATTTAATGTGATTTTTAAGTTTTAGCTTTGACTCTTTGAGCAGTAATAAAAAAATCATTAAAAATATTAAAAACATTTATTAAAAGCAACGTTTTGATAGTAGGCATGAACTGTAGTTCGGTCTTGGCTATACATTTCACATATGTTTTTTGTTGAATTTGGTATCCGTCATTCATTTCACCATCTTTTTTAACAATCTTTTATTTAGTTTCACCTGTCCCGTTGTAAGTCTGTAATCAAATCTTGCAAGTTTTTGATCCACTTTCTGGATTCCGATTTTAGTTGAAATGTTGTGTACCTACATGTGTAAATTGCGTTGAAATGTAATGAACATATACGGGAGTGCTTTCTTGCCAACCAATTTGCACGCCCTGTAGCAGCAACCCACTTATTTTTCGTCTCACCATTAGATGGAAACCTGCAGAATATCAACAGCAACGGTTAGTCATATAATTTCGAATAAAGATATCTGTCGATATTATTTCAGTATTTACGCAAGTTAATGATAATATCTTACATGATATGCCATATTTTGCCAAAATTAAGCTGGCCATAAACCCTTAGCGTGTGCATAGTGTAAGGTTTTCAGTATTTTATCATATTTTTTTACTATGTCGATTTTGGTTGAAATTGGATCTGGTACACCGGGCAACACCAGACATGACAGGGGCTCGGAAAAAAGAGTTTGAAAAAAGAGAAGGAAAGGATTTTACATTTTAGAGCAGTAGGATATTATCTGGATTGTTAACGAAGAATTATACAACAATTATTGAAGTTACATCACCTTGTTTTAATAGTTACAAAGCCAACTACGCCACACATGCGGAGATATTGGATTTGAGGTCAATGATTCTACATCTCAGAAGTGACATCGTAAGTACACGCCTGCACCTGATTTTGTAGCTAAATAATATATTATCATGGTGATTTTAGCCTCGAACTCTGTTTAAACAGAATATTATTCGAAGCTAAAACCTTTACACCAGTTTACGACACGTCGTCTCGTAACCTCCAAGATAGAATACATAGATTATTGTCATGTAGGTACCTAGATGCATTAATTCCATGAGAAATACCTACTGAGAAAGTATTTCGACATAATCATACATTTATGTTGTTTTCATTTCATATCCTCATTCATTTTATCATTTTATTTTATATGACGCATTCATACGTTTGAATATTGAAAAATAAAATTTGTGAATTAGTAATCTGACAAATTCTGATAACAATCGTTTGTATTAGCCATGTATGTAATGACCATTCTACAAAGTCTGATAATAATATTGCTCGGATTCATTCCATTGATGCGTATCAGAATCGTGGAGCAAAAATGAACCTTATTCGTATGAGCGAATGAAAGGAATACACTGGTTCCACGTTCATACAAATAGTACAAATCATGGATGTATTACATAAACATCCTTGGTACAAATAGAGCAAAAATCTTTTGTAATGGCGGACGTGGAAAAAAAAAAATATATAAATTAATTAAATGTTGTTTACCTACCAATTTTACAATAGTAGGTTAAAAATGATTAACAATCAACATTCTTGACATGAGTTTTTATGACCGATATGTAGTAAAGTTCTTAACATAATAATAACAATACAAAGTTCATAGTTATGTGTCCGAAGGATATCAGTATTGCTGACAACCAACACTGGTTGAGGTATTGTGATACTACTTAGTATCATTATTATCATATTGGTATTGCCTAGTCCTGTGAAATGTTGGCATTAACCCATAGTTGGTTGACATGTTTTCTTCATAATAATTATGTTACCAAACGGAGACTAATACTCTGACCAATTAGAATTTTCTAATTATTTGCACTGCAGAAATCTTAAAATTGATTGGTTTAATAGTGAGAAGTGCTGAAATTACATTTAGAAGCACTTCATGATGCATGTAGATATTCCTTAAGTTAACCTTATATAATGGCGGGCATATGAAGTGTCCGTGGTCGTGTGGTAGATGTATTCCCAAAGTTTTAGATACTTCAAGTCCATACATATATAATAAAAGAAGAAAAACATACACTACGTTTAGCCAGACTGGGGTTTTATAAGGGGGGAATTACAATCCTGTTTTTTTCGTGTAACATGCACCATTCTCGAGATAAAAGTAGGATTTAATCTCCCTCAAATATTTCTCTTTACTCAAGCACAATACTAATGCAAGCAATTTCATGGTATGAGTTCCAGGTGATGGGTTCGAAGACAACGAAGTATGGCGCGTGAAAGCTCCTAGGAACCGATCGCGCTCCAGGCGTCACGCACGGCCGCAGCCGAGGCCACAGTCGAGCACTCGACGGAGTCGCAGCTGCAGCCGCAAGCCTGGGTTCGTTCGTGTTGGCGCTCGAGCTGCAGCAAGACGAGGCGGATACAGCCACGGCCGCAGCCAGAGCCAAGGCCGCAGCTGGAGCCACGGCTGCAGCCAAGACCGCATCCGCAGCTGGAGCCACAGGCGCAGCCGAGACTACGACGAGAGCCGAGGCCGCAGCTGGAGCCACGGCTGCAGCCAAGACCGCATCCGGAGCTAGGGCCGCAGCTGGAGCCACAGGCGCAGCCGAGACTACGACGAGAGCCGAGACCGCAGCTGGGGCCACGGCTGAAGCCAAGACCGCATCCGGAGCTGAGGCCGCAGCTGGAGCCACAGGCGCAGCCGAGACTACAACGGGAGCCGAGGCCGCAGCTGGAGCCACGGCTGCAGCCAAGACCGCACACGGAGCCGAGGCCTCAGCTGGAGCCACAGGCGCAGCCGAGTCTACAACGGGATCCGAGGCCGCAGCTGGAGCCACGGCTGCAGTCAAGACAGCATCCGGAGCCAAGGCCGCTGCCGGAAGCACAGCCACAGCCGTGGCCACGGCCGCAGCCGAGTCCATGGTCGGAGCCGGAGCCAAAGCAGCAGCCGCAACCGCAGCAGCAGACGCAACCGCAGCCAGAGCTACAGCCGCAGTCGCGGCCAGGATCACTGCCGTAGCCCGGGGTCACAATCTCAGCCGCATCCGTTGCCAGCACTCCACCGACGACTGCCTGACCAACGTGGACGACAGACGCTCCAACGATCACCGATGCGGCCTGGAGTATATTGCTTGGAGATCCACGTACGCTGCCATCTCTAATTTATATCTGAGTTTTGCAGGAGAGGCTTGTATGTCCGGTTTGAAAGCTTTTCGCATTCCACGCAAAATGAATGTTAAGGTTCCAGTTATTATATGGTTCTCATAACATTTTATCGTTGATTTAGCTGTTGTGCACCGTTTTGATTAATCCATAGTTCGTATGCTGCGGTTCTGTCTCTTTTAAATCCAGCAAGTTTAATGAGTTCACCAATGCAGATTCAAACTGCTTACCACGGTCTGTCGCGAGCTACAGTTAGGTACTGATATATTGCCAGCAGTTCTCTGTCGTAAGGACTTCTTTCGTTGCGTTGGGCTCAGATCTCTACCAAAAGAAGTCAGAGGTTTTTGTTCTTTCCCAACGTGTTTTGAAACACTTCACTAATGGTCGAGTCTGAAGCTTCAGTGACTAAACTAGTATCATGCCGCAAGACGTAGGCGAAGGCGAAGTTCGAAGGCTCCAACGTGTCACCGATTAGCGTCACGGGTGGGAATCTTTTGCTGTCCCAGTCGACACGTCTTGTAGTAGAACTTGTGAGACTTTGCTGTGTCCCCAAGGAAGCGACGACAGAAGATAATAGACTTTCTTTGATATTTTCAGGAATGGCAAACTATCTGGTGGCTTCTACTTTGCCATCTAGCTGGTTAATGCTGGCTGCAGGTACCTACCACGCATACCAGAAAGCTGATATTTTCTGCACCGTAAACACTTTCCTGCTTGGCTTGATCAAAAACCGTTCCATATTCTTTCGGGCGAGTGGAAAGCAGTTGTAGGTGCTGGAAATACCCATCTTCGATAAATCCGCTGGATTTAAGAAGATGTTAAGAGTATTAACAAAATCGCTGGAGAGAGTATTAACAAAATCAATTGTCGAGAAAATTTTACAGCCATATAATATTATGTCATAAGTGTATTAAGTCATAAAATATGCTGAATTGGATATCTATGCGGTGCTGTACTGTCGTTCAGAGTCCTGTAGTCGCCACCCGGACGTCAAACTTCAACTTTTTAGGAACCAGATGCTGGGAATGTGACTATGTGTTCTATGTGACATCTGTTCCAGCTTGCAGTGTAGGTACAGTTGAATTCTTGCTTAGCTATTTTGAAGTTTCAGGCACTAGACGTCTTGTGCACCGAAAACAAGTTGGTTGGGCACATTATTGATGAAATGGACTGTTACGTGGGTGACAATCTGAAGAGTGTCTGGTGGACGAAAGATCTCCACGTATTCTCGAAGTATTTCTTAGTACTTATTTGGATTGGCCGACGCGGACGAGTGCATGAAACGACATCTAAAGAAAAAGCGGGTTCAAAACTGGTGGTCAACAAAAAAAAAAAAAAACAAAGATGTTGTATGGTTATCGATGAGACGGCGATTGCAGCAGTCGACCATTAGACCATAATGTGATAAAAAGTCTGTCCTGATTATAGCCTTGCTAACATCGGCCGCGATAGAACGCCAAAAAAGAGCGCGGTGGAGATACAATTATGTCACGGTCAATGACCCATTAATTGCAAAAGTTCGTAGGTAATCCTCAATCATCTGCTCCTGAAGTCCTACATGGGAAAACACAGAAGTCGCTTCTAGTGTCGACCAAGAGCTACATTTTCGTTTTTCAGTGAGTGATGTACAGGCGACCTTAAGAAGATAGGCAATCGTCCATCATCATACTTGCTTTGGTAAGAGCAGTTCAAAACTGGAGGTACTTGGATTGTGACCGAGTGTGAGAGTCGTCTTTTGTTCACCTCTATTTATAGGACGAAACCTTTATCAGAATTTGTAAACGAAGCTTTTACTTGATGGCTTAATTCTGCGTTTTCCTTGTGAGATTTTCAGAAACTATCTGGGCACGGAGTCTCTAGAAGCAACCTAGGTTGATGGAACTAGGTCGCTCGCTCACTTTGTTGACCAGATCCACGGGCGCTTCTAATGTGGACTTTGGCTGGGACACAAGGACTGTTTGACAGCTTTCTGGTAAATGGCTCGTTCGGATGAAGTCATCTTGTATGTTTTGCCGGTTAGGGGACAAAGGTAGCGTGGTAACAGCGTAGGCCTAACTTTTGTGCATCAACAGCCGAGTGACTTCCTTTATTTCTCTAGAAGCTGAGAGTTATTTCATCAGAAGCTTATTCTTATTCGATGTGGGGGCGATAAGTCCTGCACTGACGTCCCGCATGGGGTGTTTTGTGCATTTCCCCCTCCAGCGTCTATCCGAGTTAGCCCAGCTCCTTAAAGTAACGGAGCGTGGCTCTGGGCCGCTGGCATAACTGCTCCAGTAGCTTAGATGGTGAATAAGATGATGGCGATGTGGATGACAAAGCTAATGATAATGCCAATGCAGAAGCGTCATGCAACCCGTTAGCTATTCTAGTGTCTTCTTTCATCAGAAGCTTTTAACTATTCAGTTTTTAACAGCATAATGGTGATCCCGCTGAGCACTGACAGAGAAGAATTTTGTTGCGTCGTCTTTGTACTCTATTTTCTTATTATTTAATTTGCTAAATTTGAGATTTCAATAGTTACTAATGACTAGATGGTGTTGTGCGTTAACGAGTAATTTTAATATGTTGATCTTTGCATGTCCATTGTCAGATTTGTAACTTGGCGTTGATTTGTCATTGAAGATTCCCACATTTTGACACTTTATTTGACGTTATTTTTGTTAATGGTTTGCGCATCTTTTGACTAGTAAAATTGTTATCAATGTTACACTTCGATAATTCATCAACTGCGCAATCGTACGCATGTGATACTTTTATAAACTTGACGTATAAATTGCCATTTTGCCGAAAACTGCTCGCGGCTGAAATGAAAGGGTAAACGGCCTCGTTGCTGCAGTCGCATGGCCGGTCTATCTAGATTGGCTTTACTTTTGGTCACGGGATTTCTTATTCGGGATTATTTTAAAGTTAATATGACAAAACTGAACAAAAAGTGAAGTAACGATGAATTTTTGTATTTCTCTCGTGACAGAAACAATGAAGACAATTGTTTTTACCACTATATTTTAGAACTTGAATATGCGTCACATTACATTGCAACGTTTATTGATTTTTATTTATGACTCTATGTGCGTGTAGTTGTGGTAATGCTACAGTATCGTTGTCGCTTAATATTCAATGTTCATAGACATTTGAGTGCTCACAATATTTATGCACGAGATTGTAATGGTATACACTGCGTTTCTATAAAATTACTAGATATAGTATTTTCTCTAAATTTATTAATGGATGAGGACATTATAGTAATCGTTATTATATTTAATTATATATCTGGCTGATCCGATGAATTTCATCTCACCATCTGTCTACTGTCAATAACAACTTTCAAATACAGGAATGTTTTGAATGGGAAAATGAAATTGGTATTTTTATTGTTTTTCTCGCAACATGGTATTTACATGGTTGTACGCAGCTATGGGAGTTGTAGTGAAATCAACTATCGTGATTTATTTATCTATATAGATAAGAGATTTACTTAATGACGTTAAATGTAATCTTGTCTAGTCTATCTTAGTATTCGGACATTTACCGGTAACATTTGTAATATTTACATGCTATTAAGAGTGGCCTCTTTTGCATAGTTGGACGTAATTATAGTCTTTATGGGTGTGTTGGTTTTGTTGTGTGTATTGTTGCAGTTTGTCATTGTTTTCAAAATTATCAAAAAAGATGTTCATAATTTATGAAACAGTTTTGTTTTTCTATATTTATTGAATTATTTGAAAATTTATTGTTTATTATTAAATGCTTAAAGCTACAAACTTTGGGCTTGAATAATATTTGCGATATACCAATGATATCAATAATCTATAATTGTGTTAATTTTAATAAAACATAATACATATACTTTGGTTTGAACAATGTTCAAATAATTCACCGATTGCAACTATGACTATGTGTAATTTTATTCTGTTACAGGGACTGATATTAGGATAGTTTTAAGCGATACAAGGATAGTTTTTAAGAGATACAAGGATAGTTTTTTAAGAGATACAAGGATAGTTTTTAAGAGATACAAGGATAGTTTTTAAGAGATACAAGGATAGTTTTTAAGAGTTACAAGGATAGTTTTTAAGAGATACAAGGATAGTTTTTAAGAGATACAAGGATAGTTTTTAAGAGATACAAGGATAGTTTTAAGAGATACAAGGATAGTTTTTAAGAGATACAAGGATAGTTTTTAAGAGTTACAAGGATAGTTTTTAAGAGATACAAGGATAGTTTTTAAGAGATACAAGGATAGTTTTTAAGAGTTACAAGGATAGTTTTTAAGAGATACAAGGATAGTTTTTAAGAGATACAAGGATAGTTTTTAAGAGATACAATGATAGTTTTTAAGAGTTACAAGGATAAATTGATAGTTTTAAGAGTTTGGCTGTAAAGATAAATACTTGATTATAAATAACTGTATTATAATTGCTACAAATCTTCAAACATTGTTCTTCGTTTAGAATCTATGTGTATGAATTGTTGTATAACAGTGTTCCAGTGCTTGATATTACTAATCTTTGATTTGTATAATATAACCTAACTTACCTTGCCTTGCCGAATGTAAGGTTTTGCCTGGTTCCACCTGGTGCATGTATGAGGACATACATGTCATCAAGATGGTCGAATGTAAGGTTTTCAGTATTTTATCATATTTTTTTACTATGTCGATTTTGGTTGAAATTGGATCTGGTAGACCGGGCAACACCAGACATGACAGGGGCTCGGAAAAAAGAGTTTGAAAAAAGAGAAGGAAAGGATTTTACATTTTAGAGCAGTAGGATATTATCTGGATTGTTAACGAAGAATTATACAACAATTATTGAAGTTACATCACCTTGTTTTAATAGTTACAAAGCCAACTACGCCACACATGCGGAGATATTGGATTTGAGGTCAATGATTCTACATCAGCGTCAAGTATAAAAATAAAATAGGGAGATTTTAAGGGAGATTTTCTTACAATGGCAGCACGTTTATTGTGAAACTAATAATGCACAAAGAAATTAAGATAAATTTTGATAAAATACTACAAAAGAATTAGAATACGATTGTGTAGTGATTGATCCGAACAAAAATATATAAAAAGGGATGTTTACAGTGTAATTACATAGTGATTACGGCGAAAATGTTACACTTACAGATGAAGTGATATCATTCCGCTATCTCGTACACTATTGCTTTTGCAGCCGATTACGCTACAGTACCCCATCGTTTTCCTGGCGTTTATCTCAGGCACATGTAAGTTTGTTCTTAATGTTATACTAAAACCACACTTAAACACTCTTTTTTTTGATGAAAATGCGTATGACTACCTAAGATGCAAAAACCGAAGCTATTTGTTATGGTACGCTCGTGTCAAAAGTGACGTTGTTTACGCTAAAACACTACAACACCCAAAAAAATCGAAATTTCTTTACGACTCTTTCTAACACGTGCCGTTTTAGATCAATGCATCTCATTCACAGCGTCTCGGCCGACCACGTTATCCCTCTGGTTACTCTGTGGTTGCCGCTATAACAACAAATTAACTAATACTAAAAATGGAATAAAATAAACATGTTAGGGGGACTACCATACAACAAACGTGATTTTTAGGAGTTTTTTGTTATCCATTAATTACGGCAAGAGGAATGGGGCTAAGGAGGCATAAACACAGTACGGAACCTTCGTGGGAGAGACCGACTCGCACTTGGCCGATTATATTAGGGTTCCTTTTTGCCCAAAAAGATTGCTCAGTGCTGAATATACAATCGTTTTTTGACGCTAATTCTTTGGAATTGGATAATTTTAAGATTTTTCAAGCGCAAGTTTAAAGCCTAGAATGCACCAGAAATAATATGATTTCGGACCGAATCTGACCCTGAAAACTGAAAACGGACCGGATCTTTTGACACAAGGCATGACAGTGACAGCTACTTGATTTTTCAAGCTGTCACTTTAGCCAATTCTAGGTTATGTTGTGGACTTTTATCTATATTTAAAAATAAAACTTGGTTACTACATTATTTCAGATAAAATTGTGCCAACTGTGGAGCACACATAACATACAACCCTTTCTATTTAACTGCCATCAATGAGCAAGTCGTTTTGTTAACAGATCTTTACAAGACTAAGCCATGGCTAATTCACTTCTATCAAAGGTAATTTTAAGCAAACTAGTTGTTACCATCCAAATATAAACTATAGCCAGACAAGAGCTCTTCTCTATCCATCTACTGAACCTACCGAGTGTACAGTTTATGTAAAACTTATCAGAAAAATATTTGCTTTTCTAGATGGGAGCTCTGCGCCTAGCCCCCACTACAATATATAGCC
The DNA here is from genome assembly GCA_964007245.1 of Hypomecis atomaria. Classification (NCBI taxonomy): domain Eukaryota; kingdom Metazoa; phylum Arthropoda; class Insecta; order Lepidoptera; family Geometridae; genus Hypomecis; species Hypomecis atomaria. Next base: position 2,560,268 of record OZ023294.1, on the reverse strand, counting down.
AGTCGTCTCGTACCACCACATCGAAGCACTGGGACCCTAAGTTCAAAAAGCTACGTGCTCAGAAGTTCCTTAAGGTTGACCTTCCCGATTTGAATGAAGATTTTGACAAAATGTCTTCCGAGAAAATCAGGCAGAAAATGCGGGAACGGGGTCTGATGCCGGCGAGGCCGTGGATGGAGAGACCTTTCTTTATCTCCGCTACTGGTATGAACCATATGAAATGCAGTGTATAGGGCGAATCAAACTTCTTGGTATTATTGGAATGTAAATTCTAATTTTATTTAAAATTTTTTGTAAAACTTTTAATCACTATTTAATATTTATATTTCATTCATTTATTTATTTGTATGCCACACTCAGCAAGGACATGAACAACCTTCACGATCACTACATAGTATAAAACAACTTCGCTTCCCGCTGTCTGTCCCCATGTATGCTTATATCTTTAAAACTACACAACAGGATTTTGATGCGGTTTTTTTTAATAGATTGAGTGTTCAAGAAGAAGGTTTATATGTATAATACACCTGTGCAAAGCTGGGATGGGTTGCTAGTATGTAATAATTCCAACTTGTATGCTATTTTGTGTGAAGAGTACTTACCATGTTCTGACAAATAAAGTATCTGAATCTTGGCATCTGTGAACCTACAAGCTGTGCAAATCCTCACTTATTATCATCGCTGCCATATGAATTTACTAATGTGCAATCACTCGCCTCTTGTTCACGTCGTTATTTGAAGTTTGATCTGGCCAATACTCTTAATAACATTATTTGATATGTTATAAACTTTCTCAGAATTTATTTAAATAAATACTACAAGTAACAAAATATCTCACTAGGAATAACAGCTCTATAATATAGTACAATTTATTGTTAGTTGATTTGCCCTTTTCTTATTTGATTTGGCGCTACAGGTCCTGCGCCAATGTCCTGCAAGGGCTGCTTTGTGCATTCCCTCCAGCCACTTTTAGGCTTGGTTGCACCAAGTTACTTTAGCAATGACAAACATGTTAAAGTAATGGTTAGGGAAAATAATGTGTTGCACCATTTGACAATTTGTAAGATGACGTCATAACTTTAACTGTAACCGTAACCGCCCACGATTCACTGGTTAATGTTATTGTTAACGTTAATTGTCTGTCAGAATTGTATAGTCCTGATAACTTTAACTATTCCAAGGAATACGCTGGTGCAACACATTTCGCAGTCACCGTTATTGTTATTGTTAAATTTGACAATAATCTTAACTATAACTACCAATATGGTGCAACCGAGCCTTAATGTCAGTTGTCATTGTCAATCCCTACTTTATTTCCTCTTCAAGGGATGTAAAGACTTTTTTTATTAATTTGTACTCATTGTATGTAAATTTGTAATAAAAATTGATATCAGAATAAGTTTAGTAAGTAACAATAAACCGTTCAAATTCTCTACGTTTGGTGGCAGTGAAACACAAGACATTGGCAAAATTGTGAAACACCTTCACAGAAGCCATAAACAAGAATTGAATTGAAATTGAATTGAGGGGATGTAATGGTGGAAAGACAATTTGTCCCTATGCCATGCTACCCATGCAGTTCCATTAAATAACGAAGTGTGGTTCTGGGCTGCTGGCGTAACTGCTTCAGTAGCTTGGATGGTATGTGACATATGAGGATAACGATGCTGATGACAAAGCAGAAGTGTCATGCAACCCATAACCAATTCTAACACAGATAGGTAGATATACTCTTTATTGATTCACATTCACACACACATAAAACAGAATAATTAAAAAAAATAGCTGCTGAAGCAACCTTATCACTGAAAGTGATTTTTTCCAAGCAACCTTAGGATGGAGAGAGATAGGTACAAAAGAAAAACACAGAAACACAGAAGAAACTAGTAAGGACTCAATCAAATCCGAATCACATTGTCTTATGTTTTTAGGTGGAGTTTTCGAGCCCTACGTCCCGCCAGAAGGCGACGGCAAGGCGTCCCTAGTGTCAACAACTCGCGCCAAGCAAGCCGTGGAACTCCTTGAGAAGAAGTCCAAATCCATGATGGCCATACGCAAAGTCAAAACATTCGATGAAGAGTTCGACACCAAAGAGTTTTGCGCCAAAGCACAAGAAATTTACATAAAAGCTCATGAGAGTCTGGCTAATCATGATAAACATGCACTTAGGTAGGTACCTATTAATTTAATTTGTAATTTTTTTGTCTCCTTTATTACATCTTTAGTATGTTTGCATGGAAGAAGATTGATTTATCCCTCCTGTCTTAATTAGGTCATATGTCTATTTAGTAAGTAGATTACAAATTGATGTAATTTGAAAAACTTCAACTATACTAACCAACTATGAACACCATCATGATGAAAAACTCTTACTATGGAGCCAACTCGAAATTAGAGTAAAAATGTCAACTGTTTCATACTAAAGTACTTGTAATCGTGTATGAAACGGATGTTTTTTCCTTCGAATTTCGGGTTGGCTCCACAGTTAAAGTAGTTCATAATGATGGTCTGAATCACTTCCTTCCGGTTTAGTACACCAGTTCTGGATAACCCTGTATAGGCAAGCGGCATAAGCATGTAATGATATCGTTGCAGACAATACGTGACGGAGAAGGCGTACCCCGAGTTCCGCCACAACTCTCACCTGAAGACCATCCGCTGGAAGTTCCTGGAGCCGCTGGAGGCGCCGCGCGTCGTGCACGCGCGCTGCACCGACGTCATCAGCAAGGAGAACATTTACGGGCAGGTTGGTTGCTCTTTATTGTTAGCTATGCTAGCGATGCGGCTCAGCTGTGGGCGTCTGAACGAGCGACGTGCCGAGGGCTGCGGGCGAGCTATGCTGGCCATGCGGTGGAGCCATCGAGACCTGGTACGATACACTTTGATAGACGTGCCCTAGTGTCTAAATTGTAACCTTGTAATATAATGGCAGTGGAAAATATAAAATGCTGAATAAATGACATTGTCGTTTATGTCTGAACACTATATGGGCTACTTATGGGCAAAGAATATATAATAATACTCTATGGGGTTGGTTGCTCTTTATGGAATGTTGATTATTATTTATCCCTAGTTCCGAGCTTTTACACTTTGGGTACGGAACCGTAAAAACGGATTCATGATTCATTTTAAAATTTCAACGTTCAGGCACGGTCAGTCGTCGGATAGATGACCGCGGGTGGCATTTACAACTGAACTTCACCATGGCTCAGATAGCACGTTGAATAGTACCTAGGCCCCGGTTGTATTAACAGTTTAGCCACGACAGCGGCTTTCAAGCGGCTTAAAAACTATGACACCAGGGTTACCCACCCGGCCTATACGAACTTTCTTTATGGCGTCTTTAAAGTTATCTACGTTGCGCAAACCTCCATTCTTCGCCACCGCTGATTTATAAATTTGCTACTGCGCAATGTCCCGCCTCTTGTTCACAGACACCAATAAGCTCGAATCGTGCTATAATAATATTTGATTTCCACGTTTTCATTCCAGATCACAGTGCGATTCCACACAAAACAGCAGCTGGCGGTGTACGACCGCTTCGGTCGCCTGCTACACGGGTCAGAAATACTCGCCAAAGACGTGCTCGAGTACATCGTGTTCGAGAAACATCTGTCCAACTTGTACGGAGTCTGGAGAGTCCACGCTAAGATCATACCGGACTGGGCGCCACCTAAAGATCCGTCTAAATTGACTACGATAATGCCGGAACCAGAGCCTGAGCAAATCGCTTTGGAAGCACCAACGGAGAAGGGGCAAGAAGTGCCGGCGATAGAAGCTAAATAAACGTGTTGCGTTGTAAATGTTGCAATGGTATACTCGTAGTCCGTTTTTAAAGCGCCAACGTACATTTATTAACCGCTTAAAAAGTATCTGTCACTTTTTTACCGTTTATGCTGAACCACTTAAAAAGTGATTGCCACTTTTTACCGTATGCTGAAAAGGGGTAGAAATATTTTATACCAGATTGCAGGACTTTTACTAGAAACCTACCCTGAAATAACTCATAAAGTCAGTAGCAGAACAGTTGATTGTAATTTGCTTTTACTCGTACTATGAACTCATTGTTGAATCACTATCACTACATAGTATAAAACAAAGTCGCTTCCCGCTGTCTGTCCCCATGTATGCTAATATCTTCAAAAACTACGCAACGGATTTCGATGCGGTTTTTTTAATAGATTAGGTGATTCAAGAGGAAGGTTTATATGTATAATATACACCTGTGCGAAGCCGGGCGAGTCGCTAGTGAAATTATAAATTGGTATAAAAATATTTTTTTTAAGAATATAAGCTTTTGAGATCTTGGATACCATGTAGCAGCAGAGTGCTAGCCAAGACAAGTAAAACGAGCTCAAACACGACAGGTCTGTCTTGCTTAGTACAGGAGTTCCTATGGCCATCTTCCGACTCCATCATCAGATCAGCTCCATGGTACCATATTATTGCATTATGTCACGCGATATCCTGCATATGCGTGCAATATTTCAGTTCAATCGGAAACCGGGAAGTTGGTCAAATTTAACTTGCAAGATTCCACCCGAACTTACATAAGTACTTCTTCAGGTACATACAAATACATACATAGGTATACGTCGCGCCATACGAGTTGGCGGACGTTAAGTTAGCTACAAGCTGCGCAATAGCCATTCAACGCGCGGCTTTATGTGAGCTTCAGTCAGGATTGGATATTGCGCAGCTTGTAGCTAACTTCACATCTGCCATCTTGTGTGGCGCGGTCCATTGCAAGTTAAATAAAAGTTTGTAAAAACGAATCATGTACCGACCTATGTGACCAACTCTGAAATAACAAAATAGAATCAGCTGTTGCTGTTTGGAGACTTTTTGACCTATTACGGGATTGGTCCGATAGTAAAAGTTCAGTTATCTACCTTCACTAAACGCTAAAATGGGACAGCAATATCGTAAGATTTTTAATTTTACGGTGACGCATTGAAAACGCTGTATTTGTATAGTTAATATAGGAAATAAAATTTTAGCTAATAGACTGTTTATATTTTTTTATTTAATACCCTTTGCTGCTCAAAGCTTTGAAATATTTTAGTGATTTGTGTATTAGTCTATTATAAACAGTAATTATTACTAAAATCAGTAGTAAGGCTTTGCTACAAAGCCGAGCCGAAACAGCTACTACATATACGTTCAGCATCATTCGGTTTGTGCCGATTGCCGATTGTCGGGTGGTCCCTTCGGGCCCAATCGGCACTATTCAGTTTTCATTCGATTCGCGTCTCGCGGCATTTGGTTTTGCCGATCGTGCCGACTCGCGGCCGCTCGGCCTATAGACATAAACTTTATAGCGAAAGTCTGTCTTTTTCTGCCGAACATTCGTAGAACGCCGTTTATCCGAACGCTGATTAACCGAAACGCCAATTATCCGAATCGGTCCTCCGAAGGGGAAGAGGCACAAGACCAAAGTGTACCATCTCACATCCATCAGCCATAGGACGTCCACTGCTGGACATAGGCCGATGGCCATAGGCTATGGATCTCCAAGACCAGTTGGTAGTTGCCGTCCAGCGCCTATATTATTCTATGTGTGACAGTTCGTTTTTCTTTATTACCAGTCTATGTCCGATTATCCGAATCGACCCTAGTCCCAATTAATTCAGATAATTCGGGTTCTACTGTATCTACACAATATAATAACATGTGTAGGAAGCATAGATCCTTCATAGAAAATGTTTTAACGCGCAGAAATACTCCAATGCAGTCCGATCGTACAATAGCTTGGATTCCTTCTAAATAATCAAACTTAGGTTTGCTTACTCCTTAGGTATAGGATCTAGTAAAAGAAATAAAACCAGGAAATGAATACTTATTTTTATTTATTTGCGATAAATCACTACTCTCAGAGCATGACCGCCTTTACAATAAATAGTTACCGGATTCGCAACCTGCTCTTACATCGTTATATTACATTGTAGCTTCTACACGATTGATCTTTGAAAAAGGATAGCTGGATATAAAGTTAATTGGTTTGAAAGAAACAAATTACTAAAAGCGTGCTAAAAGCTATTGCTTCTTTTCTACGCCAACAATATTTTTTAAATTTTGGCGTCGCGTAATTTATGCATTTGCGATTGTAAAGTATAAGATTAAATGCGACATGATTTTCTCAAATTACTCTTTAGTTATCCTTTTAGATCATGTGTAAGAAGCCTTTAGTGTTAGTACACTCACAAACATTCAACGTTTTCAGTAAGTAAATATTCAATACTTAATTTTTTACACATTACATTGTACAGTGCAAAATTGTCCTACATTTTAATAGCACTCACACTGCGCCGTTACGACTAGATTAAGAATTAAATCATTCAATACGCATTATTAAAATACGTGAAATTTCCGATTTTATATATTTTACAATGTCAAAATTAACATAATTGTACATTTAAACCTCTGCATGCGCCAACATTTGGAAATCTATAGGGATTAGGGTGAGCCTATGTCCAGAAGTGATCCAGTCTACGGCTGACAGCTCAGTGATTAATTACTAAAGTACAGTCATTTTAATGAGTCGTTAGTTATTGAAAATCTGAACGAGAGATCACTACAGCACTCTATAAGCTTAATCATTGCGAGCGTGACAGAAATATAAAAGATTTATGACCCAATGACCCAGTTTCAAATGACCGATCTATAGTAAGAAAATCGACCAATGATTCCAGAACCGTCATTGGTGGAAAGGCGCCATATTTGTTTGCAAAATAGTTTAAATAAAAGACAGAAAGAAAGAGAAAACGCTCTAAAGTTGATTCGCCATTCAAAAATAAGCCCCGCCTTGAAGCGTGTCCACCATTTTGCGGAGACGACAATGTGACATTTGATCAGTAGTTTAATTTGATCAGTAGTTTAAATGTCACTTATGCTAAGCTTTGAGTACATATTAATACATAAAGCAGTTTCTTTGCGTTTTTGCCGCCATTTTGCAAAGATTATACATTCGAATTTTAAAATGTTGGGCGTTTTCTCTTTCTTTATTTTTTCTGTGGTTCCTGCTAGGTTTGTATACATTTAGATGTTTGCGAGTTTTCTAGTCTATACATTGTTAGTGCAGTCTTATCAACTATGGAAGGCACCAAAGTTTTAGTACATAACAATTTTATAACATAACATATTATTTACACAAATGAAACACTGGGTTTTTATATTTATAGTATTTTCAGTCACTCCATCTTGATTAAAGGAATGATCCTAAAATGGCAACGTTTACATTATAAATATTGAGATTTTGTACAAGCGCCATTGAAGGTTTTTAATATTATAATAGTCAAACGACTTACATTTTTATCAAATCGACTTATGGTGTTAATTGTGGTGTACCATTTACTAAATTAAACAAAAGATTTAAATAATTTAATTATTAAAAAAGTTTTTGTTAACCCATTGAAATCCAATATGGGCTAAAAATGGATTACTATTAATCAATAATTTCAATTCTATCAAATAATTTTGATGAATGTACAGTACTCTTAATTATATAGCTTATTTTAATAAATGGTACAATATGTGGTCATATTACAATTCTTTGATATCTCGGTCACTTTCACTCTCACGATTTTTTGAATATGCGAGACAGTGACAGATAATAATCATTTCAACCACAGGTTTTCAAAATTAACACCACACATCTATCGATACTGCGTTAGTCCGCATCACTCCATCTCTTTTTCTCCTTCCTAAATTACTACATCCATCTCCGTCACTCATTCTAGGTACTTATAGGTATTAAAAGCGTTTTATGTCCAATACAATTCACAATCATACAATAATCCCCTTTATAGAGAAAATATTGTTACTATCGCCATCTCTGTCACACATTGCGATTGACTAAATTAATTCTCTTTCTAGCATAGTCTCATCATCACAACATATACTCTCAAGCAAATGTGTGTTCTATTAAGTTATAGTTAAGCTATACATTCGCATTCCCAGTTAAACTCTTTAACCAAAAGCGCGTTCGCAACACTTTAAACTCATTTTAAGTTTAGTTTAGTTCATTCGAGACATTTTCATCACAACCACAGATCTCGTAAAACGTGACATGATGTCATCAAGCAGAGATCTAATTTCACACAAAACTGCTTAAAATTACACAACACTGTGTCAGAGGCCTTCAGGTGGCTTAAAATCTGACACCAGGGCTACCCAGCCTGTACGAACTTGCTCCATCTTGTAGCTTAAACATGCATTTTGCAGAGTAAGAGTATCTCGCTCATACAAGTGTCGAGTCCATCCATTCGTAAGCCGTGGGACGTCCACTGCTGGACATAGGCCTCCCCTATGGATTTCCAAAAAAGCCGGTTGGAAGCGGCCTGCATCCAGCGCGTTCCTGCGATCTTAACTATATCGTCAGTCCACCTAGTCGGTGGACGTCCTACGCTGCGCTTGCTGGTCCGTGGTCTCCATTCGAGAACTTTACGGCCCCGGCCATCCGTTCTTCGAGCTGCGTGAAGTTTTGGGTAAGAGAAGACATCTCTATAGATCTTTTTTTCACAACTCGTGTGTATATTTTTGACGTGATAACGTCTTATAAATCGATGAGCGCCGGCTGTTCGCACGAAATAGTGTCACATTCCTCCTGAGCCGAGCGTGCAAGCGAGAGCGCGAAACAAGCGATAGAGAGGCACAATCGGCCTAAGCGTTCAGCTTATTTCCGTTGTTGATTTAACAATGTTTTCTTATAACGTTATCACGTAACATTATAGTCCGTAAACATACTTTACAGACAACCAATTTTTTCTTCACAACAACACTTGTGTGTGTGTATTGTTTCTTCATACGAGTGTGGGTGCAGGTCTGTGTGTAGGTTTGGGGGGCAGGGGTGGGGGCGTGCGCGGTGAGGGGGGGAGCACTGCCGACGGGGAGGGGGGCTCCTTGCACTGGCGCTGACGTTGAGTTTCGCGAAGGTTCTCCAGGAAATCTGCGGAAGAAAGTGACAAGTTAGTTGTGTTGTCATGGTTAACTAATTCAAATCAAAATCGTAACCAAGTCGCAATTATTGTCTAATTATTAAATAAATATACCGAATTACATATTGTCCTAGTTCATAAATGAAATTTTTGGAGTGTATTTAGATTTTTTTATACTATTGTGTGGAGAGCCGAATCAAGCTTAATGTCGTCTGCGGATACAATACAAGTGGTTACGCAGTTACAATATACGGTCAGTACTTGAATGGGTGACCGCGGGTGGCATTTTCCAACTGAGCGCTACCGTGGCTCGGATGACACGTTAAATTATAGGCCCCGGTTGTTTTAACCGTTTAGCCATGTCTGAGGCCTTCAGGCGGCCTAAAAACTCTCGACACCAGGGCGAGCCACCCGGCCTATACGAACTTACTTACTTTTTAGTTACAATATTACTGTAGGCAAGGAGGGCAATTGCCCAGTTTGCGCATAATTTCACAGATGGATTCGGAGTTAAACCAAAATAACGAGAATTTTTTACCCAATATATTACATAATACGTATAAAACAAATTAAATTAAATATGTCATACGTAATTTATGTAATTTTATTTGTAATTTATTAACTGTATCGATTTGCAGCCTACTACTGCAACTGCAGTTGGCGTGTTATTGTTATTAAAGAGTGATAATGATGATTAGGTACATGATGTAGAGCTACTAACCAGGCGGGTGGTGCTGTATGGAGGCGCCGTGTATGAGCGCGGCGCGCACCCTCCCCCCTCCGTTGAGTGCACCCCCCACTCCCACCGCTCCCATCCCCCCCACTCCCAGGCCGTTGGAGGTGATAGTCGGAGCACTTGTAGTACTATTGCTGCGGCTACTCGTGCTACTGTTTGTCTGAAATAGATACACATTCATTTAGTTTTTCAATGTTTATTACGTTATAACTATATGAATATTTAGGTCGCAAGTGAGACAACTAAATGGATATTGTGGTCACAAGTTTACGACTAAATGAATATTGTGAACAAGTCACACAAATAAATGAATATTATTGTTTGAAGTGAGACAACTGTATAAATACTGTGGTCTCATGTGAGACAACGAAATGAATATTGTACATGCAACAACATTTTATTGCAAGTTTTAACCCCATAATCCTTTTTTTTTAACCCCGTGGTTAAAAAAAAATCTATACAAGTTGTTTCTCTAGACAACGGACATTTTTTACGATACTTTTTAATGATATTATACATTTTGAATGATCTTTTACACCTTTTCCACTTTGTGAAAAAAAACTGCTGTTCCATAGAAATAGTTCAAAGTCGGGTTAGCTTTAAATGTAATTTTGTTTGAGACTATGACTCTTTATAATACAGGTTTACTGGTAATCAATTACCATCCTTTTAAAGGCATGTTCTGTACATCAAAACAAACATCTTTAGCTAACGGATTGCATGATGCTTCTGCATTATCATCAGCCTTGTCATCCACATCGCCATCATTTCATTCACCATCTAAGCTACTGGAGCAGTTATGCCAGCGGCCCAGAGCCACGCTCCGTTACTTTAAGGAGCTGGGCTGGCTCGGGTGACGCTGGAGGGGGAAATGCACAAAACACCCCATGCGGGACGTCAGTGCAGGACTTATCGCCCCCACATCGAATAAGAATTAGAAACATCTTTAGTTACCACCTCTATGATGGGGATTGCAAAAAGTATTCACCTGTGAGCCGTCGTCGGGTCGAAGCGCCACGTCACTCATGGAGTCTCCGTCAGAGTCGCCGGCACGAGCTTCGCGCTCCGCCCCGCATTCTGACACCTCTACCACTTGTAACCGACAACCGTCTAGGTCCTGGGAAAAGAAGAAACGCATTGTTACAAAGGTTACAATAATAAAATGTATGAAAATTTTGAAGGTTTGAAAAATTTGATTTATCAGAAAACCAGATATTCTCGGGGGCAGATAGAATTTAAAAACAGCTGGGTCTCTTTTCATTGAAAAACTGCATTTTCTGGGTGAAAAACTACAAAGAAGAGTCATATTTTTTTTATAGTAAATTTTCTTGATTATCGAAACTAACGATAGCCGAACCATGATACAGTTTGATGATTAATTACTAGTTTTGTTTGTGATTTAATTTGGTTTTTTAATGGTAGGTACCCTTAACTTATATGACTACGACAGAGCGGAAATACACTAAATATTTATTCAAAACAAGAATTTGAAGATGAACTTCCGCAAAGTAACGCCTGATTCAATAAACTATCTTAGTGTCAGTGACATTGACAGATGTACCGACCTGCATGCTTGTGTCGGGGTGCACGAGCGTGTCGCCGTGCAGCACGTGCCGCGCGCGCGGCAGGCGGTACCGCTGCAGCACGGGCCGCAGCACGTGCCGCAGCCGCCGCGAGCCGCGGCACCGCACGGCGACGCAGCGCCCGCTCAGCTCGAACCGCACCACGCACCGACGCTCCACCATCACTTCCCGTCCGCCGAGCACCGTCGACGGGGACTGGATGTCGATTGTTGAACATTCACCCTGCGAGACAAACGATAACGTTTTACATCCACTCGTACCTTAGTGGAAAATAGTAATGTTAATAGTCTAAAATAAACTCTGCAACTTAGAATCAAATTGCTATAATGCACTTTTGGCTAGGATTGTTTAATAGGCATGAGGACTGGGTAAAAAAAATCATTATTATAATAAGTCCATGAGTTAGATTATTACAAATATTGGAAAATTTTACTCTTATTTGAAATTGAATATGTTATTGACGTAATAATTCGTTTTGAATTATAAAACAATACCTGTTTCAAATTTCAAGATCGCCAATTTCCTAATAGCTACCAATATTTCTACATTGATCATGTAAAAAAACTCATGAATATTGCGGTTACTAATGTGATAATTTAATGAATATTGTGGTCACAATTGAATCAATCTAGTGAATATTATGGTCACAACTGAACAATCGAGTGGATATTGTGGTCACAACTGAGATAATTCAGTGAACATTACAGATACAATTTCTATTTCATTTATTTTGAATTGTCAGTTAACGATATTCAATTATTGAAAAGATGCATGAATCTCAATATAGTATCACCAAAAGACTTAAAATAATATAATAGAGATAGTTACCTGTGCGGGCTCCTTCAAGAGTACGTCGTAGGTGTTGCAAGTGAGGTTCCTCCTCTGCAGCAGGCGGTCGACCAGCCTCGCCACCGACACCGCAGCCTCCACGCCCACCACCGAGGTGGCGCCGTCTGGCAACACCACGCGGCACAGCAGCGGGCCTGGCGCCGCTTGACTCGACTTTACCACCTAAGGGCAAACATAATGATATTTTATTATTATCTTTTCACACTCTTTAACAGTGCTTATAACCTCCACTAGTATTCACTGTATTGGGGAGACATTAAGCGCTCATATAGACAAGAAAACCTAACACTCTGAATCAGGATTCCTCCATGCAAAGAAATGAAGAGAGAGTGAAGAGTTGTCGAACAGCATATCCTCGATATCGAGACGCTCGAGAGCTATGCTTCAAAAGTAATACAATTTAAGGGCTATGATCAGTAATCAAGTTTCAAGTTTCTTATACGTTATAGAATTGTAGATCCGAAACGGATGAACTGAAATGAAATCTAGTAATCTGTTACAAAATTTTGGTTTTCTAAAATCTGAAAAAAAAAAACCTTTCAAAATGTGCAATCTGAATTTTTAAGAAATTATAAGATTTAAAAATAATTTATTAGTCTCTTTTGATAGTCGCACATTGAAAACAAAAAAAAAAAACTAAATGAATCGATTTAGTAATGAAGAAACAGATTACTAGATTTCATTTCAACACCCAGAGTTTCTTTTCATGACGCAACTCAGCTGCAAATGCTGCAATTAAGAGTACATTGCAGTGATTTCACAAGCAAACATACGTGAAAGAATCACCCGTCGCTAGTAAAATAATAGAAAACTAGAAAATCATCGTGAGCGTCCAATCACCACCTTCGGTTCATTGTTTTAGTTCAGTTAAACATAATTACAATATTTGTTCCGCTCGTGTTTGCTTACAAACTGCAAGTAAATATTTCACTACTGATAACGTGATTTTCCTTCGATATCTATTCAAAACTGTACTGAAATAAAATCTAGCTAGAACCATGTCGCAACAAACTTCATGTTGCTTACTGAGGCATCAACACAAATGCAAACGTTAATATAATTGTGACATGGCATTTTTGCCAAATATTTCCAATGATTTTCATTCACGTGGCTATGTAAATGGTTTCTGTATTTATTTACCACAGTTTTCCCAACGTGGTATCAGATATTAGATAGTGTAGTACTGGTACATATGATAGTTGATTTATGACATTATCATAGTTTATTTTACTATTTTTGGAATGATTGACTTGGTGTGATCTAGTTATCATATTGTTTGTGCACAATAAAGATGATGTAATAATTACGAAAAGGTTTTAGAAAGACTGTTTAGAAACATTCAATGACGCTTCATTAATAATAAATTATAGGCTTTTGTTGATAGCGCAACGTACACAGTTTTCTAAATGAGGATAACTGAGCTCAAATAACATTAATTTAGTGGATACCCTTCGTGATGTTGCTGTAGCCGAATACTGGGAGAAACCAATTTAAAACTAAAGCACCTTCTCGATGAAGAAGTGACAAGAGTAGTGACTGAGTTTCTGATTAGTTATAGTCATAGATTATTTTGATAACATTAGAAATATACAGGACACTGATTTTGTTTTGATAAATAAATAAATATTTTGGGGACATCTTACACACGGCCTCTGAACACAAACTAAGCAAAGCTTGTGATATGGCTGCCAGAGACTGATAGATAGTAACTAAATAACACCGAGACACAGAGCAAACACCTATGTTCATCACATAAATACTTGCCCTGGGTGGGGATCGAACCCACGCCTCTTTGACCCAGAAGTTAGGGTCACTAACCACTGGGCTACCGAGGCTGTCATAAGAGAGGTTAATGAGCACGAGAGTTTTGGGTATTATAGTTACTATCAAATAAATCTCTATTTATATAAAATGAATTTCCCTTGAATTGATTGGCTGGACCGATTTCGCTAAATTTTTTTATGTGTTATTTCAAAGAATTGTTCATTGTGATGAACATTTCAAATTTAATTGCTGCGATCGCAGGATTTGAACCTGCATCTTTAGGGAGTGTTTGTTATTGTCAAGAGAAGGTTCTTATGAAAATAATAAAAATATCAATTTTATTTTAATTAAGTAAAACACGGGTGTTACTCACGTTTAATTTTAGTAGGAAACTGCTACTATAGTTTCGATCGCATTTGGCGATCTTTCTCAAGGTTGGAGTACTAGCACGCGGGCTCGTCTCACACAAAATGTTCCTACATGTAAAAGTTTCCGTATCTGGTCGTTGTTAGCGCTAGACGCCATCGAAATTAGTGTGACAGATGAAAGTGACATGAACTTCACCGGGGCAGCTTGTCATGAGAATAATGATATTCTAGAATATGTCCGTGGTCTAGTGAATCTCCCGGTAGACATGAGATCAGAGGCGTAGCTAGCGCCGTATCTGCTGTATCAATTATAAGGGGCCCGGGTCACGGGTCACCCTGACGTGCGCAAGCAAAAATTAATAAAACCTTCCTAATTTTTATTTATTTCAGAAATGACTTAAGTCGAAAAATGCAATTCATAGGGCACGGCATTCCAAGGCACGCTACGCCACTACATGAGATGTACTTACATCGGTAACGGGCGCGGGCTCCTGGTTGAGTCGGTCGCGCGAGGCGTGCCGCATCTTCCACGGCAGCAGGGACGAGCCGCCGCTGCGACGGCGCTCGGACGCGTTGCTTGCTGACTTCTTTAACTGTAACAAAGTATCATTTATGTAAGAACTTAAACAAAAAGTTTTACTTTCGGATTTATTGCAGACAGGAGCATGTCAGATTCAAATCACATCTTTCTGAACCTTTTCAAAACATACAGGTCAAAATAGAGTATAGGCCGCGCCACATAAGTTGGCGGAAATTAAGTTACCTACCAAGCTGCGCAATATCCAATCCTGACTGAAGCTCGCACAAAGCCACGCGTTGATTGGATATTGCGCAGCTAGTAGCTAATTTCATTTCCGCCAACTTGTGTGGCGCGGCCTATAATATAAAGTCATTATAAACTTAATTTTTTTTTGCTTTATCAAATTTAAATTTATCACATCCACTTAAATTATTTGAGACTGAGTTCTGCAATTCAAGACTTGGACGCAAGATGTAATGTATTATGAAGTCAATATTTCTATTTATTTTATGGAACAGTATTTGTAGGATGAGCAATAATTACCTTGCTAGGAGAAGTTTCGTTGTTATTGTCATGTTGTGCGTAAGGCGAGGGTAGTCCTCGTAGATCTGCGCGCGCGCACTCTGCGTGCTCCGGCGAGCGCAGGAAACGCGGGTAGCTGTCGAACTTCATCACGTTGAATATTTGTTTCTGGGCCTGTGAATCAATAAAATACATGTACTCGTATGTATAAATAGGTACATTAGGGTTATTTCTAATCAATCAGCATCCTTTTAGGGGCTTGTTCTGTACATCAAAACTAACAACTTTTGTCAAAACTTAAAAAAAACAGCTGTTCCATACATTTTGTCGAGGATGAACGATATTTTTCTATAGAACAAAAGTTGATAGTTTCGATGTACAAAATAATCCCATAAAATGATGCTAATTGATTAGAAATAATATAAAATATAAATGAAAGTATGAAAAAGGTAGACATTTCCACTTCACAGAATTACTCTAGTAGTGTTTTGTGTGGTGTTGAACACTCAGGGCTTTCTATGCAAAGATTTTAGCAAAATTTGACATGATGAATATTGTGGTCATAACTGAGATATTCTGTGAATATCGGGAAAACAGGCTAGTGAAAATTGTGGTTTCAAATGAGACACGGTGAATATAATATTGAGAGAAACAACCTAGTGAATATCATGGTTACAAGTGAGACACTTAGTGAATGTTAAAGGAGAGTCCAGTGAATATCAGGGATACAAAATGATTACTGTACAATGATCTTTGTGTTGTGTGTCTTGAGTACCTCTAAGTTTTTTCAAAATATAAGTCCAATAGCAAGTTTGTATGGTTATATAAGTATATAACCATACAAATCGGCGGATATGAAGTTATCTACAAGCTAACTTCGCATCCGCCAACTTGTATGCTTCGGCCTATATTTATCTTGGCAACCTCACCTGCAGGAAAAGGTCAGGCGGCGGGGGGTCGTGATACAGCACCAGGGCCGCGGCGCGTCGTGCAGCCGCGTCCACGTTCACCGGCTCAGGAGCCTTCTCGTCCAGGTGCCGCGACCAGATCTCGCTGGCGAGGGCCGCGCGACGGCTGCCGTCTTCTATCGAGCTGTACAGCTCGCACGCGCGCCAGAACCTGGGAATTAAGAAATATGTTAGCACAACATTTCAAAAAAAGTGTGGATGAATTGTGTGAAAGATGACATGCGAGAGAAAGGAGTTGATGATGAGATGACGAATGATAGAGTGAAGTGGCGAAAGGAAACGTGCTGTGCCGACCCCACCTAGTGGGATAAGGGCAAGACGATGATGAACATTTCATAAAACTAGATCTACTCTAGAGTACCATGCGTGCCTGGTGTATAGGCCGGGCGTTTGCGAAGTTAGCACACTAATCCTCTTGCGCCGGTGACATATGAATAAATTGGTACTGCGCAACCACTCACGCCGTGTTTACAGACGCCATAAAGTTCGATTCGGGCGAATCAAACCACGATAAAAAATTAATAAAATCTTGTAGTCACGAGATTTGTTCGTGCGTTGGTGAGAATTGGGACAAAAATATGGAGCTATGCAAAGGGTTGGTTGCTGCGGCCTAGTCTCTTTATTTCAACATTTCAGGCTCTGTGATTGGTCGAACACTAGGCTGCAGCCGTCTGCGTGATGCTACAATCAGTTATAAGATTTGAACATGAACAAAATGACTGACGTCACGTGGTATCCAGTAACTCTAAGGCCACAAGTGTCAAGTCCAGAACGCAGGGTAAGAAGAAAATCATATTGCGTTGAGTTTCCACAAACCCGATGCTTAGTGCTTACCGGAGGTTCTCCGACGCGAATTCCTTAGTGAGGAAGTGTGTAAAGGCGGCAGTTCCCGCAGGATCAGCCAGTAACTGTTCCAGGCCGAGCGACCAGCGCGCCACGCTCGAGCTGCCGCTGTTGGCGCCGGCTGCCACGGGCGACGAGCCCTCGCTCATTTGCTGCAACACCAAACACTTTCGGTCAACATTGTTTACGTAAATAATTATTTTTCGCAAAAAATAGTATGACCGACTTAAACCGTGTACAGAATTTGCGAATATTTCGCACGCATCGATGTAGCATTTTTCACATTATTGTCAATTTATCAAAAATGGCTTAGCCGATTTCGTTGAAATTTGAATGGAACCAATTTCGAAGTATACTTTTTCCAATAAAAAAAGAATTATCAAAATCGGACCACTATGTAAAAAGTTATGCGTGGCTATACATAAAAAAAAAAAAACAAAAAAAATATACGCGTCGAATTGATAAGCTTCTCCGTTTCGTCGGTAAATAATCGGCCCAGTACGAGTCGGAATCGCGCACGGAGGGTTCCGTACTGTATGGGAGCCCCCCTTAAATATTTATTTTATTTTAATTTTATTATTTATTACTGAAGTGAATATACAAATAAATATACTGTGAAAATTTCAAGCATCTACCTGTTACCATTATTAATATAGAGCGAAGAACGGCCAAAAAATCAGGTTTGTTGCATAGAATTATTCAATTAGTAATTTTAATCTGTTTTTAGTATTTGTTGTTATTGCGGCAACAGAAATACATCATCTGTGAAAATTTTAGTTTTCTAGCTATAACGGTTCATGAGATACAGCCTGGAGACAGACTGACAGATCGACGGACAGACGGAGAGCGGAGTCTTAGTAATAAAATCCCGTTTTTACCCTTTGGGTACGGAACCCTAAAAAGTAAGTTCGTATAGGCCGGGTGGCTCGCCCTGGTGTCAGAGTTTTTAGGCCGCCTGAAGGCCTCTGACATGGCTAAACGGTTAAAACAACCGGGGCCTACAATTTAACGTGTAAAGAAATTACCAACGCTTGTTACCTTACACGACTATTTAAAGGATACTCCGGTATATAAAAGTACACAGCTGGAAATGTTTTCTTTAAGCACTTGGGTGAGTAATATCGATCTGGGAAGTATTATTAAGTACATTGATACTATGACTCCATCCAAACGTAGTTATAACAGATCTGAAATTGTCTGGATATGCAACGAAATCTTAGCGAATTATAATGATTTTCATAAAATATTTACGGATGGGTCAAAAGAACTAAATAATAAAATTGGAGCGGCTTTCTTTGATCAAACTAA
This sequence comes from Hypomecis atomaria, assembly GCA_964007245.1. Lineage (NCBI taxonomy): Eukaryota > Metazoa > Arthropoda > Insecta > Lepidoptera > Geometridae > Hypomecis > Hypomecis atomaria. The sequence continues at coordinate 2,541,871 of OZ023294.1, read as the reverse complement.
TAATCACTATAAGAAATTTAAAGTAAATTGTAATGTTTCCATTATGTATGCAGAACTTATCGCCATATCAGAAGCTTTATCATATGTAGGATCCATTAATCATAGAAAATTTGTAATTTTGACTGATTCCAAAAGCGCACTCCAACACCTGGCTCGCTGCACTTCGACTTTTCGAGGTACACCGATCGCCTATGCAATAATAAATTCCATTCTGAAGATATGGTCCCAGGACAAGGTCATTTTACTTCAATGGATCCCCTCCCACGTAGGTATTTATGGGAATGATACAGCTGATAGATTAGCCAAAGAAGCATGCAGCGATGGAACCTGTTTTACTGTGCTCCCTACTCATAACGACTGTTTATACCTAGTCAAAGATATGTGTCGTAACCTATGGAAGGAGTACTTCGATGAACGATCTTTAGAAAAAGGTATATGGTTTAAAACTATTCAGCCGCAACCGCTAAACGCGCCGTGGATAGATAACTGTCGGCTCTGTAGGCAGGACCTAGTCTTATTATTACGGCTTCGTTCCGGACACATTCCATTGAATATGTTTGCCCACCTCATGCGCAAGACCGATTCGCCGCTCTGTTGCGACTGCTTGAGAATAGAAGATACCTACCATATTTTGATGGAATGCGTCCGGAACGAGGCGCCCAGACGCCTGTTATTCCAGGACAGTTCCATTGGTTTATGTAATTCGTATTTAGCTCAACCTACATCTGATGAGACAAAGAAGATACTAGCCATGGTGAAAGCAGGTCTAGCTAATAGGACTAATTTATTGTAAATATTTAAGATGTAATTGTTTTCCCTACTAGTGCGACATTTTCGCTATGCGAAAAAGCACTTAAATAAAGAATTAAAAAAAAAAAAAAAAATTTTACGTGTCATCCGAGCCACGGTAGCGCTCGGTTGGAAAGTGTCACCCATTCAAATAATGACCGTGCGGAACGTTGAATCATGAACTCTATAACTGGATAATGGTTGGAACAATGCAATAGACGTTTTTACGCTTATACTTACAGGGTTATTTCTAATCAATTAGCATCCTTTTAGGACTTTTTCTGTACATCAAAACTAACAACTTTTGTTCTACGACTATTGTCAGAACTCAAACAAAATCAGCTGCCCCACACATTTTGTCGCGGGTGAACGATATTTTTCTATGGAACAACAATATTTTTTTTGAAGTTTTGACAAAAGTCGCAGAACAAAATTTGTTAATTTAGATGTACAGAATAAGACCCTAAAATGATGTTAATTGATTAGAAATAACCCTGTATACCAGCGGTTCAGCAGTAATTTTCACATTATTGATAATTTTTCAAAAACGACTCTGATTTCAATAAAAGCCGGTCAAAAGCTAGTACAGTATAATAGAGAGAATGCGTACCTTGTTGTACATGTTGCGATGGTCGTGGTGCCGGTAGGAGCTGCCGGCGCCGCTGCCCGTCGTCCACCGCCGGAACGGAGACGACTGCTCGCTCTGTCGACAACACAACACGCAGGTTAATAACATCATCCATCATCATCACCTACTATACATGGGTCAATTACTATCGGTGGGCCATAAAACACGCGTGAGTAACATCGTCAAAGAGAAATACTCTACGAGTACTCTATACTCGTACGTGTTCATAACTTCTTCGAAAGGGAATCCAATACGAGTATGCGTGTTACTAACATAAATCGAAAGACAACAATAGGTACAACACATCATGTTAGGCAACATCATCATTTAAAAGTTATTGTCCGCAGCAAGATCCGATGATATCGTCTAAATCGCAACACTAAAATTAATTCTATGACACTAAAAGAGGGCTTGACTTGACTGCCTCGGTGACTCAGTGGTTAGTGACTCTAACTTCTGGGTCAAAGAGGCGTGGGTTCGATCCCCACCCAGGGCAAGTATTTATGTGATGCACATAGGTGTTTGCCCTGTGTCTGGGTGTTATTTAGTTACTCTCTATATAGGTATGTATTTAAAATATGTATATGTAGTATATCAGTCTATGGCAGCCATATCACAACCTTTGCTTAGTTTGGGGCCAGAGACCGTGTGTTAGATCTCCCCAATATTTATTATTTATTATTATTTAATAACTATCGGTGGGCCATAAAACAGGCGTGAGTAACATCGTCAAAGGGGAATACTCTGTACATGTTCATAACTTCTTCGAAGGGAAATCCTACATGCGTGTTACTAACATAAATCGAAAGACAACAATAGGTACAACATCATGTTAGGTAACATCATCATATCAAAGTTATTGTCCGCAGCAAGATCCGATGATGTCGTCTAAATCGCAACACTAGAATAGATGACACTAAAAGAGAGGAAGGATCGAAGTAGATGACACTAAAAGAGAGGAAGGATCGAAGTAGATGACACTCAAAGAGAGGAAGGATCGAAGTAGATGACACTAAAAGAGAGGAAGGATCGAAGTAGATGACACTAAAAGAGAGGAAGGATCGAAGTAGATGACACTAAAAGAGAGGAAGGATCGAAGTAGATGACACTAAAAGAGAGGAAGGATCGAAGTAGATGACACTAAAAGAGAGGAAGGATCGAAGTAGATGACACTAAAAGAGAGCAAGGATCGAAGTAGATGACACTAAAAGAGCACTGTCTGTAGAGAAAGCTGCTTAAGGTTATGGTAATAATGATTTTTTACTAAAGCACTACTGTTTATTTATGTTCAAAACAGTAGACATTGAACTTAACCAATATTTTTCTGCCTAGATAAGTACTTTTCTAAACTTATTAGGATTCCTTTTTTAGGATTCCGTACCCAAAGGGAAAAACGGGACCCTATTACTAAGACTTCGATGTCCGTCTGTCTGTCTGTCACCGGGCTATATCTCATGAACCATGACAGCTAGTCAGCTGAAATTTTCACAGATGATGTATTTCTGTTGCCGCTATAACAACAAATACTAAACAGAAAATAAAATAAATATTTAAGGGGGGCTCTCATACAACAAAGCTGATTTTTTAGACGTTTTTCGCTCCATATTAATAATGGTATCAGGTAGATGCTTAAAATTTTCACAGAATATTTAGTTTTATATTCATTTCAATAATAAATAACAAAACTAGAATAAAAAATATTTAAGGGGGGCTCCCATACAGTACGGAACCCTCCGTGTGCGAGTCCGACTCGTACTTGGCCGATTTCTTTTTCTTTTAGCTCTATTCATAGGTCTAGAACAAATTATATGAACGGTTTACAACCTCTAGTATCTACAGTATTGACTTCACTTTTAAAACAAACTAAATGAACACAGCAGTACATGACAAGCCTACACGACAGAACTTAACACAATGTGCGGTTCTACGTTACGAGTTAACATTTGCGATACAACGGAAACAAATCAATTAAATAGGTATATGTATTGAATTCTTCAGTTATAAATAGCACGATTAGGGAAGAATATAATAGGTTAACGTAGATGTCCTGAAGGTCACAACGTTACTAACGCGTCATAGTAAAAACCCAACGAGTATGGTTCACTCCTTCTTTGGCTATTTCTAATACAAGCATGTGCTGAATGCCTGCAGATAACTATAGGGCCGAAGCCATGCTGTTCTAGTGGGAGTAACACCCGCCTTACAATCGTGAGGTCGTGGGTTCAAATCCCGGTCCCGTACCAATAACTTATTTGGAAATTATGTGCGGAATTTCACATCACTGGCTTTTCGGTGAAGGAAAACATCTTGAGGCAACCTGCATACGTCAGTAGAAGAAAATCGATGGCGTATGTGAATCCACCGACCCACACTGGGCCAGCGTGGTGGATATGACCCAATCACCCTTCGTGGGTAGGCCATGGTCCTGCACGGGAAGCACGGCAAAGGGAAAAATTGTCTTTCCACCCATTATATCCCCTCGAAGAGGAAATAAAGTATGGATTGACAATGACAACTGACTTTAAAAGTGGATAAAATGGTTTTCTCCCTTTGCCGTGCTACCGGTGCTGTAGTGGACAATAGTCCACTACAGGACCAAGGCCATTTCAAAAAAGTTTTTTTTAATAAAAAAAGGCTGATAAGGTACAGTACATACAGTACTATAGGCCGAATCAAATAACTTGGCGGGTGTGATATTAGCCACAAGCTGCGCAAAACCCAATCCTGAATAAAGCTCACCTAAGAGCGAGGATTGGATTACGCGCAGCTTGTAGCTATCTTCACCACAACTGCCAATAAAGTAGTTTGATTCGGCCTATAGGTACCTACTTAGCACGTAATTTTAGGTGTAAGAATCTTACAATGATTTATCAGCATTTGTTTATGATCCTTTTGAGGTTTTTCCCCCGATGCTACCTAAGTACCTATAGTGTTTGCGTAGAAAATGAGTCAAAACGTTTAGGTAGAAAGCTTTAAATCACAATAAAACGGTGAACTAATATTGTATCAAAAAATACAATTACACATAAGGAAAAACGAGACTCGATTGCAAAATGAAGAGTAGGTTTATAATTTTCCGGATACAAAGTAATAAAAAATAAAAATATATTAATATCAAGAAAATAAATAATCATATAATTTTTTTGAGATTATAAGGATTTTACAGTCATAGGCTCCTGAACTAGTCAAGGAATGTGTCTCAGGAGACAGTGAAAAGGACTCGATGAACCCATTTTAATGATAACGCATATCAGTTTAATAAACCAATCCGTTTAAAGACCCAATAGAGCAGAAATTACTTACACTTTTCGAAACGAAATCAAAGTAAAATTCCAATGATGAACACATTACTACAACGTTTTATTTAAACACATACTACACAGTCTGTTAAGGAAACCACTGACCAACATAAATCACAATACGAAGATTCGCAAAACATTAAAATCACTGAATATAAAGCGGAGAATATTACAAACGCACACTGCATCCGAAGAGCGGAAATATTATAAAACGCACTGCTTCCCACTAAGGACAAATGGCGACTGATCTATTTAATATTTACTTGAAGTCGTCATGACTAAACATAAAGAAGCAGATACCGTCTGTCCGTGTGTTTGTCCATGTCGGAACAAGGTGGATTGTTGGAGACACGCTGTTTGCGTGGAAAGCCCTAATCATGTGGTTACAGCAGAAGCAATTTTGTTGATTGCGAACAATTTTGAATTGTTTACTTAGTTTAACAAATAAACTGAAGGTTACGAAGAACATGTGACTAGATCAAAGAGAAGGCAGATAGCATGTCGTATATAAAGAGTTCAAATCACTGGCAGAAAACCGTGAATTCGGGAAATTGCTTCATCAATAAGAACATCTTAAACAGTTAATTTTATTATGTACGATGACACCATCGTAACTGCTACATAATAACTAACTTATACGATAGTGTAGTTGTAGTACATATACCTACATTATAAATACATATATCATTGAGTTCATCTCAGTATGTAAGTGTTAATGGAATGAGGACATCTATAGAGGATAATAATACAATTTTTTAATCAGAAAAGATTAAAAACTTAATGATTAAAAATATTGAATACACCGAGTTTAAGTAGATAGTTATACTCGTATCTATTTAAATGACAATACAGGAGATTTGATTTTCAAATTAAATTATGATATAACACAACAGACATAAGGACTCAATGTAAATCGTCGACTCAGAGTAAGATAATGTGAAACATAACTAATAATTCCATGGAAATGAAATTAATGGTGTCAACGAAACATACCTAACTACATAGCTTACACATGAGATCGGCCTATTCACTACTGTTTATTGACGTAAAATGATTAATACTTACTTACAACACTTACTCATCGCCGTTGGAGATTCTGTCCTAAAGTATGTACATACGAGTATATGTATATTCATTCACAATTCTTTATTCATATCAAAAGAAAAATAAATGTGGTAAGAGTAGGTTTTGTAACAATCAACAAATGTGAATACTGCTTTTAAGTGTTACATACATACTCAGTCTCCATTTTCCTTGTCGTGGATTGTACTCGTATTTTTCATTCCTGAATCCCTGATTTAGGTCAGAGGATATAACAATTTATATTCGTTTGAATTGTCTGAATCATTTGTGATTATTTATAGGTAGCTCGCAATACAAATCATTGTTTATTTTAACTCACAGTGTAATCAATACAAAATGGTACTCAGTTTCAATGGATACATCATACAATGTTTGACGATAATTTAATTTTCAGTCATTGTTTACAAAGTTCATTCATTTTTAGAGAAAAGGGATTAAATTTATGAATTATGTTTTGATTTATGATTATTACCTGTTCAGTTTCTTCGACGTACCAAACAACCATTTTTAAAGACAAAATCACTAATCAGACATGATAATGTCAATTTTCTCTACAGACCACTTAAAACCACTAAAGAATCCGTAAATATGAACACTACTATTGAAAATAATTAATGTACAGAAGTAGACGACACAACACACATGGACAACGTAATCGAATAAAATGAAATAAAATTTAATAAAATCGAATAAATGATTGTCCCGTGCCAAGTCTGCGAGGAAACTGGGAGTACTCGTCGGCCGGTAGACCGACGCACACACACAATACCAAATTATAATAACAATAATGCACACTCCAAACAAACAGTTTCCGGCGAGTGTGGTGCAAGAACGAGATATTTAGTGTGCGAAACAATAACTGTGATACATTTCTTAGTAACTGATAAAAGAAACCGGAATTGGACTAATGACTTGAAGAGATAATGGAAAAAAGGTCATGCTCAGGTAGCATTCTTAAAGAACACTCAAACCTATTCTTATTACATGTATCACCAAAGCCTACTACTATACTTAGTAGAATTAAAGCTTTGATCAAATTTCACAGAATGTTGAGCACAAACGATGTACACTATATTGAACAGTTTTAGAGATAATATAGATAGGATAAAGGAAGAGGAAGAAAGTATTTTAGCAAAAATCTATTCACAATGAAATCGAAACCGGAAAATGAACCGCTATCGCTTGAAGGTTGCACTGGGAAAACGATTTGATGCAGATCAGATATATAAGATTCTAATCTTGTAAACAAACCTAGAAATTGAAGAATATTTTATTCAAGATATCTACGATGAAGTTGATGGCGAGATAGAAATTGCTCCTCGCGCACGAGGTGCACTGAAGAAAGACCCATATCAATTGAATCAATCATTGACAGAAATCGCTATCGCCTAAGGCTTCGCCACCAAGGAAAACATATCGATTCTTGAATCGAGGCAGGGGTGACGCGCCGCGAACACGAGTTGCCATAACCATAACAGGATAGTTTTATCACTTCTGGCGATCGTGCGCACCTCTCCTATATTGTCATGTTAACGACGGGGACAATTCATGGTTTATTCAGGCTTTAAATGGCTCAGGAGTTCCACTTGAATGAGAGAGTCTGGAAAACCCATAGCGCGTGCATATCGAATGACATTGACATCGAAAAACAATTTTAGCAAACGAAAAACGTGAGTAATGTCTCGGTTGGCGAAGCAATTGTTTAGTATTTGCCTATGCACTCTTCCAACTCCGTAAAGCAGTCAATGAGACGGCACTACTAACTGCGTACTATGGGCATGCTGCGTCAATTTTACGATACGGTGTCCTATTTTGGGGAAATTCAACTGACCGTCTCAGGGTGTTTAAAGCACAAAAGCGCTGCATACGATCGATCTGTGGGTTGAAAAGGCGAGATTCTTGTACTTTATTCGATTGAAGGTGCTGACTCTGCCTTGCTTATACATCAGTGAAGTTGCTTCATTCGTTAAATCCAACCTTCAGCTCTGGCCTGTGGGCACGGGCAGTAGACGGGAGGGTTATGTACATAGTTTACCATCGAAGACATCCTTCTTAAATAAAAGTGTGTTCTGCATGGCTCCAATGATCTACAATAAAATTCCAGAAGCTATACCTACGTAGTAAAACTGATGTAAATTTATTCAAAAATTTATTGAACAATTTATTAGTTAAAAAAGCTTATTATTGGCTTATTATAGTGTTAACATGTTTTTATCTGACAATAATTTAGGTGACACTCCATGATTTTTTTATTTTTTTCTGTAGGTGTAATTGACTTTGACATTTTGTACCTATTAACTTTGACATTTTAGAATTTTTTGTGATTATTTGATTTTGTATAACATCGAAAATACCTACATTCAGTTAGTCTCATTGACCATTGTTTTGTTTAAATATTCTTCCTTGTTATGATTTAATAGCTTCTACTTCGATTAATTCAAAATGTCTGTATACCAATGAAGGTGGAGGCTAGTGCACTACAATAATTTTCTTCTAACACCTGTGTATGTACACTTATTACCTAGTTTCACAGACTAATAAAATCATTGTATTATCATTGTATCAGTAAAAAGCTTCAATATACTTCAATGACGTGTACACTAAATTTCCCGTTCATTTAATTAAATTTTACAAAAACAACGCCTGCATTGATGAATGAAAAAACAGAAACGATACAATAGAGCATGAAAGAAAACTAGCTATTCTTGAACACAAACAAAAAACTAACTGCGCCTACGACTCTCAAAAAACGTGAGTGTATGATCTATTCTTAAAAACTGCATACCTCTATAGTGACGCAAGCGATTTATAACTGTTGAAAATCTATTTGAGGGCTGACGAGCCTGTCCGAAATATTCCATCAAGTGTTTGCAAAATAATTTAGAGAGAATTATCTTCAAGTCAGTTGGGATATATAAATATTAAGCTAATACTGAATATAAATATAATCTCGATTATAAATATGTTATTCTGGATACGGTGAGTCAAATTGTTGATCGTACGGCAAATGAAAACAACTGCCATGTGGTCTCTTCGATACACAAAAACATTTTCTTCCCAATTAGAACGGGAATAAATAAACAGATATTAATTAGTAAAATTAATAAACATAATATACGGCAGAGTATCAACATGGATATGGAATATAGGTCAGTGATACAGATCCAGTGCAAATATAATTTGTGGAGTGCGAATGTGACTCACGACGATAATGTAGTGAACTCTCGCATGAATGGCCGGTCATTTGTCTATCAATCACTATAATAATAATTAATACATCTACGCTTTACATGCCATTGGTATATAACTATGTTTACAGTTGAAAGCCTGATAACATCAATCAAAATCAAAGCAAGAAGTCATTTTGCTAACGACTTCTTGATTCACTAATACATTTTCATTTTGTTAAGCATTTTCATGTTTTTGTGTTGCATGATATCTACCTAGTATTTTATTTGATACTAGCTAGATAGCTGCCCGTCCCTGCTTCACCCTGGTTCGATTGGCTAAAGAAGATAAATAGTAAGGATCCCTAATTTAAAAACAAATAATAATATAGGCTAAGTTGACCGGGGATAGTGTAGCTTTCCAACAGTGAAAGAATTTTTCAAATCGATTCAGCAGTTTCGGAGCCTATTCGATGCAAACAAACAATCAAATCTTTATAATATTGGTATAGACAAAAATGTATTCCTTGGTCAACAGGGGTCCTTTTTATGATGTTTTTAGGGTTCCGTACCCAAAGGGTAAAAACGGGACCCTATTTTAAAGACTTCGATGTCCGTCTGTCCGTCACCGGGCAGTATCTCATGAACCAGATAGCTAGGCAGCTGAAATTTTCACAGATGATGTATTTCTATGGCCGCTATAACAACAAATACTAAAAACAGAATAAATTAAATATTGAAGGGGGGGTCTCATACAACAAACGTGATTTTAAGGAGTATTTTTGCTCGCTTTTAATAACGGCAACAGGAATGGGGCTCCCATACGGTACGGAACCCTTCGTGCGTGAGTCCGACTTTCACTTGGCCGATTATTTAAATATTTTTTAATCCGTTTCATGTCGCACAGATTAGCCAAAGATCGTAAACACTAAAACTAAAGTACATCTAAACTTGATAAACAGTTCCCAAAACCCACTTTCTTGTTACTTAATTGATAAATCATTTGAAATATGGACACGAGTGGAAGATCAGAATCAAGAAAAGATCAGAATTCAAAGTAAGATAACAAAACAATACGAACACAAGCCGACAAAAGATACGACAAGTAATTGAATACAAATTAACATACCGATAATGGTTATTCATAAACTGGCCATAAATAATAATACAAAGATAACGTTGCTGTCGTTATTGAGACAATAGACGAGATTTTGTATAATTTACGAGTGTTACATTGTTATAATAAATAAGAACTACAGGTTCATATAAGAGTAAATAAGTGACCACATAAAAACGACAACAAACCACAATATAGAGCTAATAAGTTTTATAATTATAAAACAAGAGATGCAGTCTTTGTGACAATTACACAACAAGCCTGCAAATCTAGAGTAAACAGGACAGGACCCTTCTAGGAAAGGATTATCTATGCATAATATCAGACCCAATGTGGTTAAATGCGAATATTCTAAATTTGCACTCGGAGGATGACGATTGACGCTATTTAGATTAAAACATGTACACTGGAAATGGTACGGATATCTGTTTGGCCGGATACCAGACACCAAATATCCGGCCCATCGTAAATCCGGATATCCGGCCATCTAGTGCTACGAAACACGTAAAGATGGCGCTGGATGCAGGCCGCTTCTAACCAGTTTTGGATTTTAGTTTTTTGATCGTCGTTGATTCTTTATTGAGGCGGTATTTATTTCAAAAAGAGGTGAAATTTGGGTGTGTACATTGTAGCAACCGTACGAAAGACCTAAACGAGGTCATATAGAACTGTGGGCTCAACTTTAATACAGGTGTGCAATATCAAGAAGAAACGTGAAACATTGATTTCTTAAGAAGATCTTAAAATGATAGCGGAATGATCATACGTAGAGTTTATGTTTACAATAAGGCCAATGGCCTCCGCTTACATATAGTAGAGTCTAGCCGGGCTAGGATGCGCGCCACGCAATATTTCTTTCGACGTCAGAACGAGACCGAGTTATGGCAAAGTATATATCTGTCACTTTTTCACACATCGAAAAGAGTTCTTATCGTGGTCGCATGCTTGGCCTACTAGTCGAATAGATCGTAATGTAAATGTCAGGCACATTTCTAGTGAGTTTAATTTCTATTTTTTCACGACATATAAGCGTTACTTATTTATTTACCTGCTTTTGACCTCCGCTTCCCGCGTGGTATTTAAATTTTTGAGCTATACCATGGGAACATTTTATTTTTCTGGGATAAAAAGTAGCTTAAGTCAATTTCCGTCTTTCTAACTATGCCAAAAATAAAATCAATCCTCCGTTGCTGCGTAAAAGAGGAACACACTTCCTGTTTTATAATATTAGTAATGATTAAATTCCATTGGTTGCCGCAGCGTGAACCATGCGGCACTTGGATGAGCTTGGTTGAAAATATGGATGATTTCTGAAAAAGGCATGAGACTTATGTCCAGTAGTTGAGGAGGAATAAACTAGTTTATTGAATCAGGCGTTACTTTGCGGAAGTTCATCTTCAAATTCTTGTTTTGAATAAATATTTAGTGTATTTCCGCTCTGTCTCTTCTTGCGAGTGAGCTCGAAGAGTCAACACGTCCTGAAGATGCCTCGTTTAGAGGTGAAACACGTGTCGAATAGAGTACAGTAAGAATAAGGGTGCTATTTATTGACTAAGTATTTTTTCAATTATTTTATACCATTTTTTATAAATAAATTATATTTGTAATTTTAACATATTAATTAAATATTTTTTTTTTCAGGTTTACTACATTTTTTAAATAGATTACTCATTACTATTTTTGTTACAGGTTTAATAATTTTTTTTTTTTTTTTTTTTTATTATTTTAAACGGATTAATTAAAAATTTTGTTTCAGGTTCATTCATATTTTGTAAACATACCTAAGCCTAACTTTTCTAACCTGACCTAACGATAGTCGAACCATGCTACAGTTTGATGATTAATTACTAATTTTGTTTGTGATTTAATTTGAATTTTGAATAGTACCCTTAACTTATATGACTACGACAGAGCGGAAATACACTAAATATTTATTCAAAACAAGAATTTGAGGAATAAACTGCCAATGACGATGTACTTGTACTAAACCCCGAGCCAATTGTAGGCTTGTAGAAAATAGAGAATGACAGAAATGCCTATACGTATACAATATTGTAAACACTTGAGATCGTCCTACGCACGGACTTGTTTTCCCCATTGTATTCGATCCACCATAATCGCCGAGATATTCAGCATGATAAGTATAGCAATTTTGCTTTCATCTACCACTTGATGATAAGCGCAAACATTTGTGAGTTATGAGAGATAATCTAAAAGCAATTAGTCGGTTATTGTTCCTATTTCGAACGAGGAAACGAGAACAAGGAAGGGGGATTTCAAGCCATCAATTCAAACCGAAATGATGGCATTAAGCTTTTGAGAGCACTTATTACTAAAAATGATAAGGAATAGGAAATGTGTTGAAGCAGAAAATGTAATATGTAATCCTTGAGTGATCATTGATAGTAAATGAAATGATAAATCTTGCTAGGTATGATATAACATACACATAAAGATTAAAGGCAACGATTCTGAAAAATAATCAAACCTAAAAAGCTTCAAAGCTCAGACACCATATTGTAGGTATAATTTGTAATCGGCAAAAAATAAATGTATTGATGGATAAATTAATTTATAGGGGTCATTATATTCAATCTATTTACTAGTGACTTTGCACAAAAAGTTTACAGAGTTTTTAACACACATATTTTATTAATTGGTTTTATAAATTATGCTTGCGGCAGCTTGATACAGGAATAGCGCTAATTAAGGTCGAATGAGATGTTAAATTGTGGGTAGGTAATTATGTTTATCCGCAAATCTATTTCAGAGAGATAGTTCTAATGGAGGTCTAAATGAATCAGGGCAAGCCACTTGAACTCGAGCTAGCTTATTATGTTTTAACCGACTTCCAAAAAAGGGGAGGTTCTATGTTCGTCTGTATGTATTTTTTTTTGTGTATGTTCATCGATATTTTCATCAATATTGAAAAAAAAAATTCACAAAATGAAAAAATTAGTTCGTAGTAATGTTGAAAAATCAACAATAATGGAAAAAAAATAAACTCATCGATTCGAGCAAACTATTCGAATTTTGTACACGATGGAGTCGGTTTTGCCATTTTTTGCGAACAATAATTATGAATTATGAAGTAAGTATAAAAATCTTCATTATCACGTCAAATATACTTTGAAACATTGATGTGAACAAATATAGTCATTCAATTCCAAACCCAGATTATTAATACCTTTGACCTCAAGCAAGACGCGAAAATCTCGCTATTTTACTCATACCCATATTGTACGCATGGAATATCCCGATAATGGGATCAGCCGCGTTAGAAACACATCCAACTTCATCCATGTCTAAATATTTTCCAGATTACTAAGAGTTAGGAACGCGAAAATCGACAAAGATATACACAGATCGTAAAGATAATGTAAACACAGTAAATTACCAAGGAATGCACTTCAACAAAGATAAATCTACTCACAATCGTCCGCAGTTTAGCGACGAACCTCTCCAAAGCGTCGGTAGGCATCACTTCAACAGCGACGCACCCAACGTCTTAGTCACTAACACAAAATGAAAGTCTAAAACGGATTTCACGTGCAATATTATTTTATATTTTCGCCGATTGGTTCGGCCGGTTGCGTTTCGTCCGTCCTCGTGTAGAGGCGCGAGAGAACTGATACGTTCAGGGAGAGGATCGGAACAGGTTGCGCGAGGCTCGTAGGTGTTCAATTAGGTGTTATCAGGTGCGTTATCAGTGCAGCGGCACGAGCCGGTGGCGTGTCAGCCCTCGCTACTACCCCCGTCCACTTGAGAGGTCACGCCCAGACGCGAGATGATGTAAAGTTACGACTAGAAATTATTGTTACGACTCTATGTCGTCATTAGACGTCTGGCATGCATATTTAATTAACTAGAAATAGATATTGAAACAATGTTTTTATAGACGATGACGTGCGACAGAATTTTATGGCTATAAATAATACAAAGAATGGTGAGGAACAGCGAGAATGCGTTGGCGCATGTTTACAATCACAACTTACAACTGAACAGGTTTTGAACTCCCACGCCACCGGTAAAAGCCGAAAGAAAGGTGAAAAGTCAGAGACTCGCACAGACATACCTAACTACGAACAATTCCACGATGCATTGTTTGAATACCCTACTGAAAGTTGTAGGCTTTGCAAAAAATATAACAACGGCAAATTCCGTTGCTGATTAACATGACATTTTTATCGAAGATTAGATGGAAAGAAAGTATTTGATTTGTGATACTGACAAAACGAGATTTATTTGCGGAATTAGGATATTTATTTATGCTGATGGTGACGATAAAATAAAGGAAGATGACAAACAAGTTTAAGATGCTATCACTGCAGTTGAAACACCTACAAAGAAATAAATCTTAAACAAAGCATTAAGCAGCCAGATGTTATGGTAAGTAATATATTTTTAGAGTAAAATATATACCTGTAATATATTTTAGACTGTAAACACATAAAAAAGTACCCTACAAACTGTAGAATTTGAAAAAGGAATTCATAGAAACATTTGATTTCGGAAATTGAAACCGAGGCAGTTTATGCACGAGAACGTAATAGGTCAGCAGTAAACACAATTTAGTTTCTAAAACCAAACGGGACAGTAGTCCACCTATCTGGAATTCTTAAAAATAGCCTAACGTCAGTCATATTTAGATTCACATTCCCGGCAACAAGGAAGCTTTCAAACATTATTCAAGGGTGAACTAGAGCAGTGTGAGTCAATGTTCAGTTCGTTCAACTACATCATCAGGTCACACGGATAGTTCATCGATAAAGGAACCGAGGCCAGGTAATTCAGTGCAGTGCGTCGGAATAAAAACAAACTTATCTATATTTAATTATTGCTGGTTTTGTTCTCTTTAATCCACGAATTGGCAGGTTATGGCTGAGATTACAAGTGTTATCGTATTTGTTTCTGTGATAAGTTTCAGGACCTGTCGCGTTGTACCTAATTGATTTGATAGCAACAAGGAATAATAGCAATAAGGTTGAAAGGCCAGAAGCGATGAATAATATTTACATTATACATAATTTTCTGTCTCACAGTAGAGTTCATAAATAATTACGTTATGTCTATGGAGCATAAAATTATCAAAAAACTTTTTACGTATTATCATTTATGTTTATAAAGTGACTGAAACCTACACCTACTAGTATTAAAAATTCAAAATAACGTTTTACGTATTATCATTTATGTTTATAAAGTGACTGAAACCTACACCTACTAGTATTTCTAGAAAAATTGTGTCAATAACGACTTATATCGATAAAACCCTCTACTTAACAGCATCTGTCGCGTTCCAAACCTAAAAACGGACAGTGAAGTAGACCACGAGATAAATCACCTCTACTACGTCTATAAATAAAACACACGCATAAATACAACGCTGGAAAATAAATGATAAGCGGAGATAAAATCACAGATTTCTATTATTACCTCTCTTATTTGCATTTCTTGTTTACTCGGAAGATAAAAGCATTAAATTCTGGATATTACCACTATAGAGAGGTCGGGGAATTCAGATTTTTTAAACGAAATTGTAGTTCATTGCGCAATTAGTAGGAAAAGTCCCAGTTACTCATCGGGTAGAGTTTTGCAAATTAATATATTTTGTGTAATCGTAATGTCGGAATAATTTTGGTAGGTCTTCTGATGTCTTTGACGCTTTAGGACGAGATAATTAACCGTTTCATTTATTAATTGTTGCATTATTATTAATATTACATGCATAGTAATGTTAATAATAATGCAACAATTATTTTTTCTCGTAATGCTTTCTATACGAGTATGGAGTATTTTTAAGGATCTGCTTTCTGTTAAAATCAATGAAGTATTTTGAATGATTTGATATTGTTTGAGAGCCTGATACTGAACTGTGTAGAGATTAATTAGGCCTCCCACTAAATGTTGTGTGCATGTATTGTGACATATTTTAAAAGCATATTGTAGGTATTTACTCCAAATTTAATTTCATTGTATGGCCGATGACGTTACCCACATTTTCAAGCAACTCCGAGTATTTTATACTTATCGAGTAAGTCCATCCACTTCCTCATTACGAGTATCTCGACAATCTGACAATAAAAAAGGTGTCGTAATTCAAGAAAACGCAAATTCATCTCAATACCAACAAACAGTAAAGCTACACAAACTACCTAAATTGCTGGTGTTAAGCGCTAATCGGTCGGTGTTTTTTGTAAGCTTGTGTATATTTACTTGCATTACTTTCTAGGACGCATGTTTTCATTCGTGTCAAGGTGAATTAGAAGAATTTATGATGCAAGATTGTGGCATATTGGGTTTGGGAGACAGGGAGATACTTAATGTGGATAACTGAGAGATGTACATTTTTAGGGTTCCGTACCCAAAGGGAAAAACGGGACCCTATTACTAAGACTTCGATGTCCGTCTGTCCGTCTGTCTGTCCGTCTGTTTGTCACCGGGCTGTATCTCATGAACCATGATAGCTAGGCAGCTGAAATTTTCACAGATGATGTATTTCTGTTGCCGCTATAACAACAAATACTAAAAACAAAATAAATATTTAAGGGGGGCTCCCATACAACAATCCTGAATTTTTAGACGTTTTTCGCTCTATATTAATAATGGTAATAGGTAGATGCTTGAAATTTTCACTGAATATTTAGTTTTATATTAACTTCAATAATAAATAATAAAATTAAAATAAAATAAATATTTGAGGGGGGAATACAGTACGGAACCCTTCGTGCGCGAGTCCTACTCGTACTTGGCCGATTATTCTGCTAAATAAACCGCCCAATTTTAAGCGGCGCAGTAAAGATTGACTTTACGTAGAATTGAATTCAATACCAACGTAGCCCAACGGATTAGCATGTGAAAATGGCCGCTACCATATTAAATAAAATAATTATTATTCGCAAAAAATAGCAAAACCGCCTTCCATCGTGTACAAAACTCGAATTTTTAGCTAGAATTGTTTACATTATTGTTGATTTATCAAAAACGGCTCAGCCGATATCTGTAAAATTTAAATGGAACCACTTCGGGCGTATACCCTTTCGAACTCAAAAATAATTTTTCGATTCGGTTCACAATTGGCGAAATTATCGATGAACATACACAAAAAAAAGATACATACAGACGAACATAGAACCTCCTCCTTTTTGGAAGTCGGTTAAAAATCTAAATTGATTTGCGGTCGGAAAATACATATTAACTGTAGGTCGTTATTAAAGAAAATAATAGCGAAATCATTTTACAATACAAATGTTGCTAATATTCTGTTACTTTTATTTATTTTTGTGGTGTCAACAAAGTGTCATTGTATTATGTGTGTAGTAAAGATTTTCCCAACATCCTTACTTCATCAGGATACAATTTCATTAACACGTCATCAAAAGTATTTAATATGTTTCTTAGTAATTACCTACTATATTTTATAACACGTAATTTAAATTATTTTCTTCTTCACAAGAGCTAGAGAGAGGGTGTCGTTCATAAAAATACGATTTACTCGTAATAATAGTGACCTTAATTCGTTCGGTTCAACCACAACGATTCATGGAAATGATTGAAATAAAGTCACGTACACAAAGGTACCCGGTGCCAAGAGCTGAGAACTAGGAAAGAAACACTAGCCGTCTTACCACAAAATATTTACGCACGCTTTAGACAATGTTTGACAGTACAAATTGCACGGTTAATCAGTGTTTAAAGCGTGTTTACAACTTTTGTGGTAAGGCGGTTAGTGTTTGTATCTTAATTTTTTATGTTAAACTACGAGTATAATCATCGTCATGAATCATAGTCCCTCTTGATCATAGCTCTTGATCGCCCATTGCTGAACATAGGCATTTCTTATTGTACGTCCTTTCGATCCTGTGCCTATAATTTTCTGGTTGGATCCACAATTTTCAAACTATCGTCGTCTCACTGAGATAAAACCACGAGATGTTAAAATCAACCAAATTAAAACAAACCAGACGGGTTGGTCAAAACAAACCAACCTGTAAGTAACTAATCTAAGACCTGTTATTCAGCCTAAGTACTGTACTGTACCAGCCTTTTTAATAGTCCACTGAAGGACGTAGGCCTACCCACGAAGGGTAATTGGGCCATATCCACCACGCTGGCCCAGTGCGGGTTGGTGGATATACATACGCCATGGAATTTCTTCCACGATGTTTTCCTTTACCGAAAAGCCAGTGGTGTGAAATTCCATACATAAGTTCCAAAGAAACTCATTGGTACGGGCCCGGTATTGAACCCACGACCTCAAGAATGACGGGCCAGCGTTACAACCACTAGCTAGACCACCACGGCTCGCAGCCTAAGTACCTACGAGATTTTAATTGAATTTTTCATTATTCACCAGTTACGGACGAAAATTTGGCGAAATGTTACATAGGTAAGTATACTTACTTACTAACTATTGTAGTTTTTATTGAATTACAGTTTATTATAGGCCTAGATAGAAAGATATACTCTTCACCTATTGGAAGTCAATCAACACTGCTTGGCGACAGTTTTCTCGCCAATTGGCTCGCCAGCCGTGCTTGCTCTATCACAGAGCTATAATTTCCCTATGACATGATGACATCCGTTACCAGCAACTCAGCATAATGTTAGGCTTTGAACAGATGTGAAAGTAACGCACCAATCATTGATCTGCCATCGTTACAAATAAACGGATAAACCAAATAGTGATAATAATCTTTGTGTGACTAGATACGAGTAGATGTATTTTCTTCTAGTATTTCGCCACTACGACCCCCCATACTCGTATACCTAGCACAGTGTTATGTAGATTACGTAGTTCCTGATAAAGTAACGTAACAAAGATACCTGTCGCACTCGATCAAATCTTATCGAACCGCCATATCACCGCGAGAGGTCCAAACTTTCACCGTCCCGATACAAAACAGAAAACAGTAATTTCACTCGCGATTACTTTTATTACACTTTCTGTAATTGTGTGACGCGGTGTGCCTCGTCGCCGGGCCTCGTACAACTGAGTGTGCTCGTACAATGGCTGCTACGTCACCATGGGATCGGATCGAACACACCACGCAAATGCGACGACCGCGATCAAAGGGTATTTCTAGTAGTTTCCGCAATTGTAATTTGGGATGGTGGAAAAATCATCATTATAATCAATTAATCATATTATTTGTAGGAACTCCACTGCCGGAAATAGGTTTCTAACTCTCTACTATGCACTTCCATTAAGGCTAGTTGGAAGAGGCTTGCATTCAGCGTGTTTCTGCAAACTTAATTGATCTGACCGTCGCCGTCGGACCACTTCATCGGTGACGTTCACGTTGTATTTGCCGGTACGTGATGCTCATTTGAGAACTTTACGACTCCATCGGCTATTCAATCTGATTCATTCATTCATTCATTCATTCATCTGATTTTATTCATTTATACTCTTGTTTGTGATCTCTTTCCGTTCAGTGGTTGCCTGGTAGAGATCGCTGTCAGCGATAAGGCCGCCATTTGTGGCACTAATTTAAGATAAGTTGTCTACTTTGTACAATAATAGTATTAGTGCACACAATAAAGAGTTCTATCTATCTATCTATCAATCTGCAAACTATGTAGGTACCTATATATTGCCAACTTAAACTTGCTATTCTGTTGTGATATACGGGTAACTTTGGTTCATCAATGGATCTCCTCATTCCTCATTGAAAGGTGGTCCATCGAAATGACCCGTCTTTAAGGCGAATAATTATTTTTAGCAAAAATAGCAAAACCTCCTTCCATCGTGTACAAAATTCGAATATTTCGCTCGAATTGTTTGCATTATTGTTGATTTTTTAAAAACGGCTTAGCCGATTTCTGTAAAATTTAAATGGTAACTCCTTGGGAGTATATTTAATAGTTAAGTTATATTTAAAATTATTGAATGTTTGATCCCAACAAAACTGTTGGTTCCAACTTTTTATGTAGGTATACTTTACCATCTCTGTACACAGTTTTTACAATAAAATATATTCTATTCTATTCTTTCGAACTATAAAAGAATTTTTCGATTCGGTTCACAATTGGCGAAATTATCGATGAACATATTGTACATACACAAAATAAAAAAATACATACTAACGATCATAGAACCTCCTCCTTTTTGGAAGTCAGTTAAAAATGACAGCGTTTTTAGGGTTCCGTACCTCAAAAGGAAAAAACGGAACCCTTATAGGATCACTTTGTTGTCCGTCTGTCCGTCCGTCCGTCTGTCAAGACCCTTTTTCTCAGGAACGCGTGGAGGTATGAAGCTGAAATTTATATCAATTACTCAGGTCTACTGTCCCTTGAAGCTGTGAAAAAATCAAACTTCTAAGCCAACGCAATCAAAAGATACAGCCGTTTATGCCGCAAATTTTCGACACTTGCAAGTACTCGCAAGGGAATCAAAACCTAAAGGGTACTTCCAGTCGACCTAGAATCTTGAAATTTGGCATGAAGCAACGTTTTATAGCACACATAAAGGAAAAATTCCGAAAACCTTAAATTTTTAGTTATATTACAAAATATATATTTTTTAATAAATATAAACTTATTACTTTTTTTGTCGTAATGAACGAACTTTGTAAACCTTGCAGGTTTGTACGGAACCCTCGGTGCGCGAGTCCGACTCGCACTTGGCCGGTTTTTTTACACTGCAATGTAAAGGTACACATAACGTGTGTAGTGTACACTGTACATAAGTGCAAAAACGCTACTAAGTTACAGTGTTAGTTTACACTACAGTGCAGTTACTAGTTTGTTTTGCGACATACTATACCTTAACACCGGGTGCTCTGATAAAACCACAGGATAATACTGAGTCTACAATGTCCTACGTCACCACGGGATCGTATCGAACAGACTACGCAAATGCGATTAATATTTTGAGATACTCGTAAGTCGATAAATAATGTAACAGATCGTGACATTCTTTAATTTATTGTCAACTTCGATGACTTTACTTGCGCAACAATGTCATTACAAAATTGTGATCATTTGTGAACTGCACCAACCTAAAGTTTGTGCTGTTTTAATATTGGTGTACCTATTACTCTTAGCTGGTAATAGAACTTATATATATTTTTTGTACTTTATCATGTTCGTGACGTCACGTCATACAAAAATTAGGATTGCTAGCAAGTTATTCTTAAATATCGAACAACCAATATGCTAAAGTAAAATTAAAATATATATATATATATATTTAATCATTTATTGCAACATACGAGTATGCGGTTTGTAACATGTTCTGTACAGTTATACAAACCGCATACTCGTATGTACGAGTAAAATGATTGGAATATCATTTATCCATTCTTTTTTACTTTGACCTATTCTTTACCAACTAGGTGTAAATGTATTTAGTATTTACATGTCACATGTTAAAATTATGAACTACAATAGGTATATTTCAAATCCTAGAACGAATTTTAAAAAAAGCATATTGCTCCTATTGCCCCATTTTCTCTATGGATGACAATTCTGATTCTTTGTGCAAAGTAGAGGCCAGCATTTTGGTCATTTTTCGTTTTCCGTTCTTTGATTAGGTTAGGTTTGGAGAATCTACTAGCCTATCAGAATATCTATTAATTAATTAAATTGTCGCATGTTTACACCCAGTCCGTCACCCATGTCGGAATTAACCTAGCTCTATACTTATTCCGAGTTAAACTTGGGAATTCCCACACAATTTAGTTCGAAACAATAAACGACCAGCCGGTAATTAAACACAAATAGATTTAATTGCAAAAGAAAAACGTGGGCTTTGCCAGTTGAAGAAGAATAACTGGAATATTTTCTAAGTTTTTTTTCAAAATAATTACAGTACCTAAAACCATACGTTTGTCTAGGTAGTAATTTAAAAATTCTCAAAAACCATTCAGACATTGTACGTGAATAGTAATGAGTAAAGTTGGCGTAATGTGAGAAACGCATTTAAAAATAAAAAATCAGTAAAAGTTAAAGTTCATTTTCTTAAACGTCAAAGTACTTTTCAAATTATTTAAAAAACTACAAAGTTACCTCACTATTCGTGGGTGTACCTATTATTGAAAGGCCAGTATAGTACATGTCACTAAGCGCTAGTAAATACCCAATTTGTTTTTAAACATGAGTAAATAAACTGGTTTCATTTCAAGTACCAAACCAGTATGCCCGAATCCAGCTACAATATCGCATTATTTCATGTGAAATCAAGAGTCAAATGCAATAATAATTTAGATCCAACAACAAGCGCTCAAAGACAGGCGACGGTGCATAAAAGCATTATTGTCGAAAATTGCAAACAACTATCAATTTTATATATAACCCCCTCGTTATATCAGCCAAAGGACGTCCAATGACGGGCATAGGCTTCCCCTATAGACCACCAATAAGACCGGTCGAAAGAGGTTTGCATTCAAAGATCACCTAGAGTATACGAATTCTAGCCATTTTATCTGACGTGACCAAGTAGAGTAACTCGTTTTAGCATAAACTGCTTTTAGATATTACATACTGTATTGACCTCTTAGTCCGGGAGGTAAGCGCAAAAAATGCAACTACTTTCTAAAAGCTCAATACATATTTAGTATTCGGTAGTCATGATGGTGTACAACAATACCCCGGAGTCAGTCAGCTGGGATGCTTAGCGTTTGGTGGGGATACCCAATTGAATTTTCAAAAATATAAATGAGTATCTTGCAGGTAATTCTAAAAGCTGAAAATTGGTGTACAGGTAGATAAGTAATTTAAAGAGTTCTACCACAGCCAATCACCCAAAACATGTAACAGAGCTTTTCAGTCAGGCTTTAAAGCGGCGCTACTTTAAAACCTGACTGACAGGCCTTGTTACTTGTTTCAGGTAATTTGCTGGGGTTAAACTTTTTTTTTAGTTATTTTCCTACCCGCACGCCAATTTTCAGCTTTTAACAGTAGTTGCAAGATACTCATTTTTTTTTAAATTCAAACTGGTATTCCTACCAAACGCTAAGCATCCCAGCTGACTGAATTCGAGGTGTTGCTGTACCACCATAACTACCTAATACCAAAAGATCAGCTTTTAGAAAGTAGTTGCATTTTTTGCGCTTCCCTCTCGGGCTATCTAGGCAAAGAAAAACAAAGCTATAATCACGTAGTTTAGCCCGCGATCCCCCGACACGCATGCGTCATAATGAAATCATTTTATTATGATAGCTCTGGCGCCGCATTTATCCCGACGGCTACGCACGTGACGTCACATTACGCGTTTGCGTTTTATAATTCGGCCATTAATTTATTTCGCGAATAGTTTTTTTATTACATTTTTTGCGGATAAGTAGAACAGGCTACGGTACGCAAATAAAGTGGTAACTATGTGTTATAGACGCTTTAGTAAATACAGGATTACCCAGAACTGGTGTTCTAGGCCAAAAGGAGGTGATTCAGACCACCATTATGGACAACATTTGCTATGAGGCCAACCCGGATCACGCGTTAAAAATAAAAATTTGTCGATTCCTAGTTGAAACTTTGTATGGAATACAGGTGTTTTTTTTATATAACCGAGCATAGTAAAAGCGGCATAAAACCCAGATTTCTGAAACATAAACCAAGTTTACTAGTGGTTTAGAAATCCTAAGCTCATGATATCCATTTGTACCGACCATAATTATTTTTCGCAAAAAATAGCACAACCGACTTCGTCCTCGTCGTTTCAGCTATTGGACATCCACTGCTGGACATGGGCCTCCCCTATAGATCTCCAATAAGACCGGTTAGAAGCGGCTCGCATCCAGCAACTTCAATCGTGTACTATTGATATTATTATGTTATGCGAAGTGACATTAGATTCACGTAGTTCTAAATTTGTAGAATTCATATTACTACTAATAAGTGAAATTATAAAATTCCTTATCATAATCATTCATTGTTATGCGTCACCTGACAGATTCAGACTAAAGATGATTTTGCAAAGTGGGCTCAGACTTTGTTTGAGCCCAAAAAAAGCTTTAAAATATGGTAACCAAATTCATAGAAAAACAACGGTATTTGATGCTTAATTACAATGGAATTTCGTATTTTCTAAAGTGACTTTTGTTCAAGGCCGCCATATTACACAAGCAATGTCAAAAGACAATAAGGTCCGAAAATATGAAATTCCTTTAAATGAAGATTGTTATGAAAGAAATTGATAAGAAAATCATTTTCCATAACAAATAAAGCAAATAATTAAATACTGTACCAGGTTATGGCCTAAGTTCAATATACATATTTTAGCATTATCTCATTTGTGCCTTTTATAACTAACAATTTGTACTGTATGGGAGTATAAACAAACGAATTGAATTTTCATTATACATGTCAAGGCTACATCACAAAGCCAATGAATAAACGGACAATTAAACTCTCGTTCAGTTCCGAGAAACGTTATCAAATATTGGCGATAAACGTACTATCATCTAATTCAAATACACCCGTACTTGAGTGGGTGACGTAACACCTAACTCCCACGCGTTACGTATTTGTATAGATAGCACTAGTTTTACATCATTTAGATTGAAAAAGTAACGAATTATGAGGTTATTGTTCTATGCAGGTGTTTTACTTCGTAAAGTTTGTTGCTACACAGAGAAAGTGTAGAGGTACATACTAAATATAAAAATATAGAGTTCGTAAAATGATAAAAAGTGAAAGTTTTAAAAGTTAATTATTTTTGGACAAGATTTATGGAACAAATAATGTTGTTTTGGTTTTTAGGGTTGGCCCCTGTCCCCTTTTGGTCCAAAGTAGTTCATAATGAGGACCCGTGGTGGTCTAGTGGTTATGTTCGTGAGGATGTGGGTTCAAATCCCGGTCCCGTACAAATTAGTTCTATAGAATTTATGTACGAAATTTCACACTGGCTTTTCGGTGAAGGAAAACAACGTGAGGCAACCTGCGTACTACCGTAGAAGAAATTCGACTGCGTATGTGAATCCACCAGCCCGAACTGGGCCAGCGTGGTGGCTATGGCCCAATCACGCCTTGTGGGTTGATCCTACGGCACCATACGTCCTACAGTGTACTATTAAAAAGGCCGTTACATTACAGTTCATAATGATGAGTGTATTAATTTGTGTAGCGCATTATTTCTATAATCGGAGCCCATAAGCAGCAGTTTGTCTGACCCTAGAACTAAACGCATTTGACACAAGTGACACACTTTATTAAAAGGATTACTGCTATCATAAGCAGATATCAAATTGACACATTATTTTTTTGGGATTTTCCCAACAGATACACGCACTAAGTCGGGCTCTTGCTACGAAATTTCCCGCCAGCTACGAGTGACGTAGCGCTACGAGCCGCCTACGCGCCTCGTAGGCGTTCGATAGTAACAGTCCATCTAGTTTTATAGGGTTGTCTATGATATGGGTTTTTTGGAAGCTCCTGTATCCGGATCATTCTATATCTGATAGTTACTGATAAATCTGATAGTCTCATAACATGTAATTGCATAATAATTACTGTTCAAAAGTTTATTTTTATATCTTGACACGCTATAGAATCACGGCATAGATTGGAATTTCACAACACTGGCTTTTTGGTAAAGGAAAACATCGTGAGGCAACTTGCATAAATCCGTAGAAGATATTCGATGGCGTATGTGAATCCATCAACCCGCACTGGGCCAGCGTAGTGGATATGACCCTATCACTCTTAGTGGGTAGGCCTACGTCCTGCAGTGGACTGTTAAAAAGGCTGATACAGTATAGCATCAGATATCCACCCATAAGTCGAATAGACGACCTGTCAAAGAAAGTTTGTATGAAAAAAATGATGAAAACTTACCCCCTTTTCTCAGCGGTCGGGTAAAAATCTGCCGACTAGCGCAACTCCGACTTACTTTTTACAAAAATAGACATGTAATACAGTTATTGACCTCGTGGCAGTGAATTTAGTGCGACACTTCCAAGGGTGTTCCTGGATATGAAAATATTTTCTTTCCTGTAGTTAAAAATAGTTTAAATACTATTAAGACTAACAGACATGATCAAATATTTGGCGCGTCATCTCGAAAACAACTCCCAAAGGTGGGGTCGTCGGTCTGTTCAGTAAACTGCGGGATTTCAGCTGGAAAATTGTCTGACATTGACATAGATAGATATGCGAGCCATTTTATAATCAAATGGAAATATCCATAAGGAAATGATTTTAATTTGACCGACCACGGAAGAAAGTAAGGTTAGATATAAAAATTGAAGTACTTTTATTTGCTCAAAAAAATTAATAGGAGCTCTGATTTTCCAGAAGTCATGGCGCGTCGGACGATTTTTTTTAACACGCTTTTATTAGGTCGACCTGTATGTAACTATGTAATGGAATCTAAGGTAACTAATGTAACCATCATCCAAGGGTCGTAGCGTAATGAAAATTGGCTGCTGTATGTAGTTCTGATGACAATACAATCATATGGTACTGTCGAACTTATCTGATGATGGAGCAGAAAGATATGAACTGGAACTTCAAGATGGAAAATCGTATCATAGCTGTTTTGGATTTCTTAGAAAAGTCTTGAAATGAACTTTGACCACGATTAGGTTTCAAGGTCTGATGAGCGTGTTTTTCAGTTTTTAAAACTACATTTATATTTCACTACTACTACACTACTAATAACTAGCGTGGTTTCCGTAGATTTTTATTACATTTATATTATTTATATGGTCAAGTGGTATGGTAAGGTGTCACCAAAACTTATTTTGAACTACAACAACACAGGCGTTATACCAGTGGGGTTACCTATTCTGGTGTTAGATTGAGGATTATGTGGCTAAATACTGGAAGAGAATTATGTAAATATGTTAAGGCTCATCGATATGACGAAAAAGAGTGAGAATTAAACGTTCGTTTAAGCGAATTTGTCAATTTCGATCGATTTGAAATATATAGCTTTATGAATGTAGTCTTAAACATACGTCAATTTTGCACGTATGGAGACAAAACTATAAAATTACGTTGAATTCGACATCGTCTGTATGTACACAGGTGGCTTTTATACATGATTCCATGAAAACATAGGATATTCTATAAAAAGATACGCCGTTAGCTTTGCGCTAAGCATAGCTAAAAATCAGTAATAATAAGTATCACAGTTAATAGCATCGGTTGACCTAATACGAGTTTGTCTTGTAACGAAAAGTGCTGCAGTAAAGTGAATTAATAATTTGAATATAGTCAACAGGCTTTAACTTATTAGCATTTAAAATATCTGTGGCTGCCTTGAAATATCGCTGACACTTTTTTTTTAACTATCTAGGAAAGCAAATTGAAAACTGATTCTAATCATGTATCACCCATCAGCCATAAGAAGTCCACTACTGGACATAGGCCTCCCCTATGGATCTCCAATAAGACCGGTTGGAAGCGGCTTACATCCAGCGCGATCCTGCGGTCTTAATGAGGTCATCCGTCCACCTTGTGGTTGGACGACCTACGCTGCGCTTGCAGGAACGTGCCTAATCATGTATAACGACAGCAAAATCGGAACACTTTAGAACGCCGTGTTCTTGTTCACATGTCACTCGGAAGGTAAGTACACGCTACATCTTTGAGTAAATATTCAAAGTACACAGGTGTCTGCTATACAAATACTTCCAAGGAACGGTAAACACGCGCACGCGCCGTTGCTGAACCACATCTGAGCAAACAAGAGACAAATTAACGATTAAATACACCGTTTACGTGTATTTGTCTCTTTGGATTAAAAGGTCTGTGACGTCAAAAATTTGGGAATAATATTTTCTAAAATTGCACACACGTCATAATATGTCTATAGTATTAAAGATGACCTCGTAAATTAGACAGCATGTGTAACCATTGTACTTTGTAACCAAATAACATATATTTTCTACGAGTTTATCATCCAAAAAACAGGGTTGTTTAGTTTGTTCTTGTTTCTGTATACATATATCTATCTATATATATAAAAATGAATCGTGGTTGTTAGTCTCGCTAGAACACGAGAACGGCTGAACCGAATTGGCAAATTTTGGTCTTGAAATATTTGTGGAAATTAAAGGAAGGTTTAAACGGTGAGAAATTTTATAACAGTTGCGAGAAAAATAACAACAACATGGATTTCATTTTCCCATACAAAATTTTCCGGCATGTACAAAATGTCATTGACACTTGACAGATGGTGAGATGAAGTTCACCGGGACCGCTAGTATATGTATAAAATATTAGTTGTAGTCTGATGTAACCGAGATAGTTTTTTCTTATATTTCAAGAAAATCCATGATAGTTGCTTTAAAAAACTTTTTCTTTTGGGGGCAAAAACATTAAATAAACACGATTTATATACAAAATACGTCATTTAATTTTGAAACTTTGAACAGGCGTTCGACCCCAAACGACGAACTCTAATTCAGATCTAACAAATCGTGATTTTGCATTTGAAATACACGAATTGTTGACGACGCATGTCGCTCTATTTTCGTCCTTACGTCAATAGACATAAGAGCCGTGTTTTTTGCGGATTCGTACAAATCAGCCGGTCAAATAGAGCTGTTAGCAGTTTAGCACATTGTTAAGGAAAACCATGCTCTGCTTTAGATTTCGACGCAGTTAGGCGAACCAAGTTCGGATATAGATTGTACATAATGATAGCATAGGTACATGATCCCTTGATCTTCTATCTGATCAAAACAGCGCGATAAAGTTGAAATAGGCCGAATTACACAAGTGGACGGATTTGAAGTTAGCTACAAGCTGCGCAATATCCAATCCTGACTGAAGCTCACATAAAGCTGCACGTTGATTGCGTTTCGCGCAAGTTGTAGGTAACTTCACATGCGCCAACTTGTATGATTCGGCCTATAGCCTTTATTGGAGAATAGGTTTATCCGTGTCTTTCCACAGGATCCTTAAATGTTTTCAGGATATAAAGTAGCCTATGATACTCTACGACCTTTGGACTATATCCATGCCAAAAATCAAGTTGCTCTGTTGCTACGTGAAAAAGCAACAAACAATCAAACTTTCGGATTTATAGCATTACACATCCTTACTAATGTAAGGATTTACACATGAAGCCTATGTCCAGCAGTGAACAATTTACCGCTGTAATGACGATGATAGCTATGATATAAACACCAACGGTAGCCGAGTGCATTCCCTACATATAGTGAGGTAGTTACGCGTACTTATCGGACCGTTATCTGCCGATGTAGAGCGCCACAGCCTTCGACATTGTATACGCTAACGGGCTGCACTGTACAGTTCGATCGATGACATTATTGTACTCTGTGCCATTCTGAAATTATGTGGGAACATGTTTACATACAATGTGTTATTTTGCAAAGTGGTAGGATTTCAGAGGTGTATATGTTCATCATTATGAATGACTTTTACTATGGGATCAACTGAGAAATCGCTAAAAATCAACTCGAATCATTATTTTGTCGAGAGTTAATAAACTTTTTGTATGGGACATAAGAATTGTTAGTCCCTTACACCGCGATAAAAGTACACAAGCCATCATTAAATCAGCTAATCATTACATCTAAGACGAAGTTTTTAATTGAATTAGGGAAAGAGTCATAGTGGGTAGTTAAGAGCCCTGAAATAACGATAAAATGTAACAATATTTTATTGATGTTTTATTAAATTATGGTCTACCAAAATAAAAGCTCATCAATTAAAATTACCGCCAACGAAATACAATTTTTTACCGAAAGTGTTTAAAGGCGTGTCAGAAGCTGGTTTAACTGGAGAACGTTCAATCATTTAAATCAGGGTACTTTATTCAAGTTCAGCAACAATGTAGGCAGTTCCCGCACTCACGGAGGAAAGAGGGGGGAGGTCTCGATCGTGTGGGGTATGAGATACCGTCGTGTGCAGAATAAATAAGTTTTTGTGGTGGAAACAGTTCCCTGGGGAAACGGAGAGATAATGCATGGTCGACCTCTTTCCCTCCTTTCCAGACTTTCTTAGGTTGTATGTACTGAATCTAGTACGTGGCGTGTTTTTTTTTTCAAAAGCTCGTGTTAGTTATCTTTTTAATCCAAGATATGACGCGTATTTTAGCACTGCAATACTGCTGATAAAAATTGATGCTGAATGACTGATGCTGCATTTCTCCAGGGCTCTCTATGCAATGATTTTAGTAAACCAAAAGCTGTCTCTATAGAGCAGCATATTTTTTCGCGACTTTAAGATAGGTTCTATGTTACTTTATCTACACTAATGTTGTAACATTCTACTTATGTTTCCAATACTTGACTTATAATGACTACTGTTATAGCGCAGACAACAAAACACTCAATTTAAGCAATTTCACATGATGTTACAATATCCACATCGATATCGTAAAATCTCATTATAACATCGCGCGCTCGCTCCTGATTGGCCCTGCGCGCACAGCTGCGCTCTCATTGGTTAGATTTTAATGGCGCCAAGTTCACTGTGACAATACACGTACGCGTGAATTTAATTTTTCGCAATATGTTTTTTTTTATTTTTATTAGTGAAGATAAAGTAGTGTATGCAACTGCATATAGCACGGGTATTAAAACACTCGTTACTATTATGAAACTCGCTGCGCTCGTTTCATAAACTCACACTCGTATTTTAATACCCTTCATTATATGACAGTTGCATAAACTACTATAACGGTTGTTCAATAATGAGTTCAATGATATTGTAAATCTAGAGTATGTAAAGTATTTTGCTAGTTGTTATACTATAATTATTTTTGGCAAAAAACAGCATGACCGACTTCACCCGTGTACAGAATTAGCGAATATTTCGCACGGATCGATGTTACATTTTTCACATTATTGTTGATTTATCAAAAATGGCTCAGCCGATGTCAATAAAATTTTAACGGGACCAATTTTGAAGTATATTATTTCCAATAAAAAAAGTTTCCAATACTACGAAAAAAGTTATGCGTGGTTCCACATAAAAAATTAAATATACGCGTCGAATTGAGTACCTCCTCCGGTTTGGTTCGTCGGTCAAAAAGCACTGCTACATTGAGCGTACTCACAACCTTAACACAACTGTTGTTACAAGAAAGTGAATGATATAAATCGGCCTCGCATGCCATGAATGAATCTCCAATTGAAATGAAAGCAACTTCAATGACAGCATTGATATGCATCAATGTCGAACGGCGGCGAATCGGCTGAGTCGTTTTTGATAAATCAACAATAATGTAAACAATTCGAGCGAAATTTATTTTCCACCTGCTTTATTAAGTAAGGTAGGGCCTCGAAATATCATGCGGGCAAAATCTAGTCTGAACATAAAATCTATTTGTTCGTTGCAGAACCGGATTTGTGTATTTGTAGTCTAGCGCGACTACAAATACACAAATCCGAGCAAGGCGAGCGTTCTTTCACTATGCCATCATCATAGGATCATATCGATACCGCCAGCGTTGCTTCACTACTTCATTTAGGTTGGCTGGAAGAAATCGATAATTCCGCCCGTTATTCTACCGGACTGTTATTATTTTTACCTACTTCTGAAAACGAGGAGGTACCTACTATGTTCGTTTACGTTCATCGATATTTTCGATAATTGAGAACCGATTTGAAAAATCTTTTTTAGTTCGAAAGAGTAAACGTCTGAGGTGGTCCTATTTGTCGAAAGATCAGCCATAATGTAAAAAATCTATACATAGAGCGAACTATTCGAATTTTGTACACGATTGAAGTCGGTTGTGTCATTTTTTCGACAAATATATTTTAGTTTAAGTACTCGTATTTTCATGTATATTCGGTGTGATAATAAAGATGTATTGTATTGTTGCTTTATCGATCATGATGATCACTCCGCCCCGGCACAAAGCCCGCGATTGTGACTATCTTAAACAATAAATCTACAAACTAATATCACTATTCGGATATCTTTGTAGATCACCGAGTGGTGTACCTACTCGTGCCGGCGACGACGTGTTGTTAAGGATTGATTAGAAATAGAGATAAAATATTGAATCGAGTGTGAAGATTGTGTAAAATTAAATATTTTCAAAACCAAAATCTTTTTGTTTTTAAATTATGACTCTTAATTGCATCAGCTTTTAATCACAGATAACAATAAAAAAATTAAACTTTTTTTAATTTATATATTATGGAGCGTGCCCACTGTGCTGCGAGATCGAATCAATTGAGTAGTTTTAGTACAATCATCATGATTATTATCCATATACAGGGTTATTTCTAATCTATAAGCATCCTTTTAAGAGCTTATTCTGTACATGAAAAACAACTTTTTTTCTGCGACTTTTGTCAAAACTCAAAAAAGAATAATTTGTTGTTCCATAGAAAAATATCGTTTACCCGCGACAAAATGTATGGAACAGCTAATTTTTTTTGAGTGCTGACAAAAGTCGTAGAACAAAAGTTGTTAGTTTTGATGTACAGAATAAGCCCCTAAAATGATGCTAATTGATTAGAAATAACCCTGTATAGATAGATTTCCGATAAGGCAGTTTGGAAGCGGCTTCGTATACAGTCTACCAAGCATAATTTAACTATCAATAAAATCTTCAAGAAGATGAAAGCAGTTCATCATCACCGCAGCCATAGAACGTCATATTAGTTCAGATTTTGAAAAAAGCCGTCAACAGTAACTGTAACACTGTCCTTTTACGGTGAAAAAAAATCTGTGGTAAACGAGTTGAAGAACCTATAGTAAAGGTTACATAAAAATCGGCCAAGTACGAGTCGGACTCACGCACGGAGGGTTCCGTGCTGTATGGGAGCCCCCCTTAAATATTTATTTTATTTTGTTTTTAGTATTGTTTGTATGTATTTGTTATAGCGGCAACCGAAATACATCATCTGTGAAAATTTCAGCTGCCTAGCTATCATGGTTCATGAGATTCAGCCCGGTGACAGACGGACAGACAGACAGACAGACGGACATCGAAGTCTTAGTAATAGGGTCCCGTTTTTCCCTTTGGGTACGGAACCCTAATAAAGCAACACTCTAGATATTAAAAGAAAGGATTTATCATAAGGTAAAATACTGCCTTACTAATACTTTTATGATCCTAAAGTATGCTTTGTAATAAAAATGATGTCATACATATCACGATTCACTAATCAAGAAAATTAATCAAAAGAAAATTATTACATTACCTAAAGATATGAAAATAAAATATGGCACCTTGAACCTAACCTAGACAGCGTGCAGCCAATCTCGACCGAGGCTGTTATACAGGGTTATTTATTATTTAAACGAAAACTATCGCAAACAACTTGTGACTTTTCATAAAGCATAAATCATTTAGTGAAAAAGCGGTGTAACCACGAGTCTGGACCCGAATGTTCAAACAGCGTAGCGCCTGAGGTATTTTTACACGTGATATTTCGGTCTTTCGTGGTTCTAGGGTTGTCTTTGAGAATACTTCTTAATAGTGCTTATTTGTGTATTAAACAAATAAATAAACAAATATCGGGGACATGTTACACACGGTCTCTGACCCAAACTAAGCAAAGCTTGTGATATGGCTACCAGAGACTGATATACTACGTATACATATTTATAAATACATACTTATACAGATAATACTTAAATAACACCCAGACACAGAGCAAACACCTATGTTCATCACATAAGTACTTGCCCTGGGTAGGGTTCGAGCCCACGCCTCTTTGATCCAGAGGTCAGGGTCACTAACCACGGAGCCACCAAGGCAGTCAACACACTATTAAAAGAAAAAATCGAGGCAAATCTTGACTGACAGACAATAAATTAACTACGTACATATTATTATGGTCACAAGAAATGGTACTATTCTTAATCTATCGTACGGCTAGACAGACGCGACCAAAGCGCCACCCTTTTATGGTGGACATTCCGCGCGTTAGAATCAAGCGTTTCGAGTCCTCATTCCTCATACGAACAGCCAGAATGTGGAACGCTTTGCCTGGGTCTGTCTTCCCGCTAAAGTACGACGTGGGTGTCTTCAAATCCCGAGTAAATAGGTATCTTCTAGGTAAGCGTGCTACATCCTAGACCGCATATCTGCTCAACATCAGGCAGTATGTAGTCAAAGGCAAACCTAAATGGAATAAAAAAAAAAATATACTAATAGGGCATACAAAAATTTCGAAATAAATCATATCATTGTTTACAAATTGTACTCTTAACCCTTTAACATGTAACCCTGTATAATCTGTACAC
The DNA here is from genome assembly GCA_964007245.1 of Hypomecis atomaria. NCBI lineage: Eukaryota > Metazoa > Arthropoda > Insecta > Lepidoptera > Geometridae > Hypomecis > Hypomecis atomaria. The sequence goes on along the minus strand of OZ023294.1, from coordinate 2,507,662 downwards.
AGAACCGGTAACAAAATTATATAGGTACGGCGGGTATATAGATTTTGATCTATCGCCAATCATATACAGCGGGGTCACCGGCCATATGGCGCGTGTGAACTGGACCACGCCTATCATGAGATAATTATAACATTACTAGTTTTTACCCGCGGCTTCGACCGCATGATATTTTGATTTTTGTGCTATCCCATGGGAACCCTTTATTTATACGGGATAAAAAGAAGACTATGTCACTTTCCGTCTTTCAAACCCGAGGCCCTACTTTTCCACCCTTAATAAAGAAGGTGGAAAATAAAAAAAAAGACGTGTGGCACTCGGGGGCTGCCGCGGTAAAGCTATTGCATAGCATTTTTCGTGCGAGTTTCGTAGAGTCGTACAATACGTCTAATCGCACACAACGCCGTGTCGAAGACTGCCGAACTTAAACTACGTTAGACGATGCACGGCCTTCAAGCCACACCTCCTTGCCCGTCGGAGTGAGGAGCGTGAGGTTTTTTCGTTACGGAATTTCTGGATCGGTCCCCGCGCTCAAGGCCCGCGATAGAAGCTATGCAATAGCTTAAAAAACGATTTGACAGTTGTTTTTTTTTTTACATTTCTTGATGCGCACTCTAGAATAGCTCGCAGATAGCAGAATTTTTCCTACTTACTTAACACTTATCGTTACATTATAGAAAACTTACGCAATATCATTATAATTTATAGCCTATGTGTTATTCTGATATAAAAGCTATATTGCAAAGTTTCATCTCAATCCGTTAAGTAGTTTATGCGTGAAAGAGTAACAAACATCCATCCATCCATCCATCCATCCTTACGAACTTTCGCGTTTATAATATTAGTAGGATAACCATTATCGCTATCTGTCTTGGCAATACAAACCGAGGCGAGATCTGTTGAAGCCGATAACAGATAATTTATATGTTAGTAAATCATTAAAAAAAAAAATCGGCCAAGTGCGAGTCGGACTCGCGCATGAAGGGTTATGGGATGATACCGTATGGGAGCCCCCTTGATTTAATTTAATTATTTCTATCGCTATTGATAACAGATATTTTTATGATGGATACAAATACGAGTATTTATTAAAAAAATGATACTGCAAATACATCGCCACTTCTTACAGTTTTAATTTGCTTTTGTCAGTGTATTTTGCTTGGTGTTAATGTTAACAATAAAGAATTAAAATTGATCTTTTACCTATCTACATCGCCGATCGATTTATTACAAAGATTAATCGATTTATTGCGTAAGAGTATGTACAGAATCGTACTCCATCTTTTTAGTTATTTATATAAATAACGGCCACTGAGGGCATCTCCGTTATCAGTATTCATCTTTGCTATCAATACAGTGGTCGTCAAGTGGGTATTTGTTAGAATTGAAAATGAACTTATGTTAACAAAACAAACTGTAATTTCTGATTATTACGGTGTTTCCGACATATATAATTTATTAAGTGTGGTATTAGTTCTAATATCGCAAAAAGCTATCACAATTTTTTAGACATGACAAAATACAGTGATCTTTGATACTACTTTTCCATATCCTACTAATATAAACGCGAAAGTTTGTGTGTATGTATGGATGTTTGGTAAACCGTTGCTGAACCGATTTGGACAAAATTCGTTTTTTATTTATTTATTCAAATAAGTACTTAAAACAATAGTGATTAAATTAAATATTGTCTAATAACCAAGATTTGGTTTGTCTTGACAATAGGTTCTAATCATTAGATAATTTGACACATCTGAGAGATTTGATTATTTTAGACATCTGTCTGCGGCAATCAGGCAAGTATCGTCAGCAAACTGGAACAGAGCGCAGTGCTCGATGACGTTTCCAAGGTCATTTACATACGTTAAATAGTGGGTAGGACCAAATACCGAACCTTGGGCTGTACCCTCCGTGACATTTACAACGTCACTACACTCATCACCCAATGTATGAAGGAAGCTTAGACCTTGCATTAACACATAGGCTATTTTTTTACTCGGGCTAAGGCGGGTTACGCCGCGAGGCGCAGCTAGTATGTAATGTATAAATGTATAACCCTGCATAATCTGTGCTACATAACAAAGGCCGCAACGCTAGATGTTAGCCGCTTTCAACCGGGCTTATTAGAAATCCATAAAGGAGTCCTATGTCTAACAGTGGATGTCTTACGGCTGATAGTGATAATGACTCATTTATCGATCATAGAGTTGCCAGTCATATGGCCCGTGTGAACTAGCCCGAGCCGCGCCCGTGGGAGACATTACCACTATCAGTAATTCAGTATAGGCATTGATATCGGCTCACGACGATAACAGGGGGACAATTCTGTTAGCCGATCGCTTTACTAAAGTGATACGTTCTTGAATCTTTCTCGTTTTTCTGACAGTTCCGACAGCACAAAACTGTCAGACAAACGAGTCAGGTTCAAGAACGTGTCACCTTAGTAACGAGATCGGTTGACAGAATTGCCCCGCAGGTCAATCTTTACGACAGCACCTACCGTTTATGAGATCTGTTTGCGACAATTGAGGTACTTCAGGGCAAGTGTCTTTATCGAGCATCAACTTAAGGAAAATATGAAGAGTCTGACGTAAAATAACGTAAATTCATGTCAACGATGGAACTAAATTTTTCCAACATAAATTAATTTTTATAAAAAATATATGTATTTTATAAAATCTTAGCAACCAACTTCAATAGGTAGGATGTATCTGGAGTTATATTCTTTCAAATAAATAAACATATTATTAAATGTTCCGAGTTCTAAAATAACACTTAAAAAATATAACCGAATTGAAAAACTTATCATTACTGAAATGTAGTGGGAAAAAATATCTGCAGGGTGATTATGTATGAAAACGTGCGCATAACGCGCTCTTTATTTTTAAGAAATTCGTGTGAAAAATAATTATTTTTCAAGTAACATAACTCAAATTCGGTTTATAATTCATTTTATCTACACTAATGTTGTAACATTCTACTTATGTTTCCAATACTTGACTTATAATAACTACTGTTATAGCGCAGACAACAAAACACTCAATTTAAGCAATTTCACATGATGTTATAATATCCACATCGATATCGTAAATTATAACATCGCGCGCTCGCTCCTGATTGGCCCTGCGCGCGCAGCTGCGCTCTCATTGGTTAGATTTTAATGGCGTCAAGTTCACTGTGACAATACACGTACGCGTGAATTTAATGTTTCGCAATATGTTTTTATTTTTTATTTTATTTTTATTAGTGAAGATAAAGTAGTGTATGCAACTGCATATAACACGTTATATGACAGATGCATAAACTACTATTATAATTTTACATTTAAAAATCATTTCTGCAAACGAAATTCGCAGAAATAAAAAATACTAAACTCGTTTCGTTACGTTTTGTGGATAGAGAATCAGGCACCTGACGATTATTTGATATTTATAAATCAATTTAATTTTATAGTAGGTATAGGTAACTTTAACATAATTGGAAACGCAAAGGCAATAGCCGCAAAAGGTAACACAACTAACATTTACAAACATAAGCAGATAACAGAGGAGAATAACACAAATGCAAATAAAAACAAAAATGTAGAGTACAATATTAACAAAAACGATATAAGAGATAGTTAAAAACGTTATCAGCCCACAGTATGTCCATTAATATCAATTGGATAAACATTCGCAAACAATTCCAAACAACGAATACACGAACACAGGCAAATATGAACTTTAACACGAAAGATTTTAAGTTAAAATCAGTTAGTATAAATGCAAATGGAGGTATGGTAGCTAGCGCTCAATTGGTTTAACCTTCTTTATATTAAAAAGAGAGATAAAGGTCCCGTACACGGACGAGATAATGGAAGTCAATGCATTCGATCTCATTCCGTAATGAATTCAATGAAATAACTCTTCCAACAATTTCGGCCTAAATTAGCTCTCGAGTTGGTAATTTTATTTTTATTATCATACTTACGAGTATATCTATAGTAAGTATTACGAGTATTATCTAGTGAGAGCGTCGATCTCATTACTTTACTGTACTGGATAGTGCTAGTTTTTGACCGACGAACCAAACCGGAGGAGGTACTCAATTCGACGCGTATTTTTTTTTTATGTGTATCCACGCATAACTTTTGTCGTAATAGTCCTATTTCAATAATACTTTTTTTATTGGATACTTCGAAATTGGTCATTAAAATTTTATTAAAATCGGCTGAGCCATTTTTGATAAATCAACAATAATAGGAAAAATGTAACATCGATCCGTGCGAAATATCGCGAATTCTGTACACGGCTATGAAGTCGGTCATACAATTTTTTTGCGAAAAATAATTATAACGTTTCTATTTAAAGTTGCGAATAATGAAACTAATAATGTGTAATTTGGTACTTAAATACAATACTTATTGTATTTAATTATTATTATACGTGACCTCCCACCCCCAGGGGGTGCTACCCCCACCCCCCTTCTTGTCAACTGTCATAATGTACACCATAGCCTGGAATGGTGATCGTGGGTGGCATTTTCCAACTGAGCGCTACCGTGGCTAGGCTGACACGTTCAATTGTAGGTCCCGGTTGTTTTAACCGTTTAGTCATGTCAGAGGCCTTCAAACTCTGACACCAGGGCTAGCCAACCGGCCTGTACGAACTAACTAACTAACAGAACACACAAAAACAGGACAGGAACTAACCACAGTACACTTAGTCCCAGAATATCTCCTAATTATCTATCTATGTTTAATTCGAAAAAACTACGACTTTTTATTGATATCAAAGTTACTAAAGAAAAGGATGTTAGCACACTTATTCCCGCTAATGTAAATAAACAATAACACTAGTGATCGTTGAACAATTCCCGCAACAGTCATAGCGCATACTCCGCTCATTCTGCCGAACGTCCTGCAAATAATATCCGAGAAATGCATGAATCATGCTCAATTTGAAGGATAAGTAGACTGTTGCAACAATAGAACACTGGAAGAGGAAATATGACATTCTTTTGGAAGACAATGAAAATGTCATTACCTAATGTATGTAATAACGTTTTGCCATGTCAAAGACCCTCAGGCGGGTTAAATTCTAAGAGACCTGGCCTATACGAACTAAACTAATTTATTACGTTTTTAAATGAAATTTTAGTATCTACCATAATTCGTATCTACAAAGTAAGAATCGAGACTAATGTAGATCTTAAAAATTGAGTAGGTAGGTACATGGATATAAAAATGTAGTCAATTTATATTTTCTGGCAAATAAAGGTGTCATAAGTCATTTTACTCCGTTATGGAGTATGAACTATCACCGTTATCACATTTTAATAACGTAAACGTAACGTATATCACGGTCATAGGCCTCCCTTTGTAAAATGCAAGATGAAATATATGTATATTGCGATTGGTCAGAAGGTCGAAATGCCTTAAACATGCTAATTGTACGGTAACAATAATAACTTTTATTACTAAATCAATTTTAAATATCGATAAACGTATCTCATCAATTTTTGTACACCTACGTTATATTCAAGCCTGAATGTTTTGCAGGCTTTAAGTGATTAATTGATTCTGTTGCTCAATAGCGTTTTAACTTCTGAAGAGATATGGGTTTTCTGTAATTTATGTCATGGCGACGCCTTGTCAAGAATAAAATTTAAATCTAGCGTTTGGTACCATCTTACGCAACGCTTTCTCGCTGATTTGTGAAAGCGCCAAGATATTGTCAGGTAATTAAAAAAAACTTGCTATTATTTGTTACTATAAGTAGGTAAGTACCCATTTTATAAGTAAGGTAGAGTTTGCTGTGCATTTGCAAATACTTAGAACCACAGATAAAGTAACAAGCAAAACTATTCGACATAAACTCACGATCCCTATGCGCAATTGTGTTTAGAACAGCAGCGCAGCGTTCAGATTTTGTAAACAAACTGTACTGTTCTTTTCCTAGTAAGTTGACAATAAGAAGAATTGATATTGCCATAAGGAAAACTTAGTGCATTTTTTAAATTAATTTAAATTAAGTGTTCACTACATAACAATCTAAAAATGGAAATAAGAGGACTTGTACCTTATCTTTTAGACCAAATAGTGTTTCTTATTAGTCATAGCAGGACAAGTGCTTGTTAAGAATGGCATTCTTTTACATGTGTATTAAACTAAAGGAAGGTACTGCAACGAACAACAGGTTCAATGGAATCAAGGTTTGTCATCGAATCCTTGATGACCCGAGCCAAATTTAAGGAGCGTCTTAACATCTTGGGACATGGCTATGAGGCTAGGAACAATAGATGCGTGATATGAATAACAACGAGTGGGCAGTCTAAATTGGCAGAACTGACGCAGGCGATCAGCCTTGACCTGGTAACTGCAGGGCAGATGTGCAGGAAACACTCACTGATAGCTACAAAGATATAGAGGAAATAAACCAAGTTACGATCAAGGACTAAAAATATTTATGAACAACAAAACTAACAACAATTTCCTCAAATCATGAATCCTCAAATGAGACATTTATTTGCAGAGCTAAAAAGGTGTGTCATGAATTAAAACAGAGCAGTATAAATATAGACCATGTGTAAAGAGGGATTAAAGCGTTGTGTATTGACGCTACTGAAGGATTAAAGTATAAAAACCGGTAGTTTAAATAAAAGGGCCGACCCTGGCCAATAAACATAATAATATAAAGGGTATTAGAGAGTAGATAAACCAGAACCTTGAGACAGTTGTTGAGTGATAGAGCGGAGGAAATTCCAATACAACGAATGTAAACTATACAGAATAATTAACAAAATTAGCAAATGTTTGACTAATAGACAATACCGTGACTAATAGTTAAAAATCTAGAGATGTTGAAAATAAACTTTACAGCAAGCGACAATTTAGCTACAAATGCAGACATTAGCATTTTAAAACGTTGAATTCAGTCTAAATATTCGGAATCGGAATTGTCACGTAAAAGTAAATTAGTGGCACTAATTCGCCAATTTATTTTAGAATGAACTATATCCTGAAATGTTTCATACAGCTTATACCTACCCATTAAAACTAGGAAATAATTAAATTCAGGATTCAATGACCTTTCTATGTCGGATGTTGGGTTTTACACTAAACGGATGTGATGTTCTTTCGCATCATGCTGTCTTGTTAATTAATTTATAGGGAGCGATGGGATAGATACAGATAGCCCCGTTTTTGGAGATCTCTTGGAAACATTGTGTAAATATATTTTTCGAACCTGATGCTTGGTGGTGATGCTCAACTTTTGAGGGTACAGCTCCTGCAGCCGCTGGCAGAAATGGGCGGCGCTGGTCGCGAGCCGAGCCATGTCTGCTGCCAATGCCGTCCTTGGTCAAGAGATTTGAAGCACTATTGTCCAAATCACTAATGTCTATAACACTACACACCAAGCAGCATGCACTTTATGTAACATGCAGAAGAGTCATATTCGCCCAACAATTTTTGACTTCAAATTCTAATCACTTATACACTGGAGTTTGAAAACACCACAAAACATCATCGTTCATAATCATCACTGAATGTCTTGAAACAAACTCGATCTGAACGTAACCGTCCCGAAAGTTACATTAACAATGGATCTCGTAATCTTTCATCAGTCGACGTCACAGATCTTCAACCACGTGTCAGATAACACTAATCCATGATTACACCGTCATCCCACGAATTGACGTCCCCAATGTTTATCTCTCGTTATTTTGATATAACGCAAATCTATTTATAACATGGCAACTTCAAGGAGACAGGGGTGAGTTGGGTAAGCCAGAAAAATTCCAGCAGTTTTCATATTAAGATAGGAGTTCCATTTTCGAAACTAGGATTGAATTTAGAGATGTTTAGAAGACGTGCGCTATGGTCCCCGGTGGCGGAACGACTGAGCGCATCCATCCAGCCAATTGCTTGAATACACTGAGAGACAACACGATAAGCCGTCGTGGAAAGCCAATGTTCAGCAGTTAACACCGTTTGGCTACGTATGCGATACTTGACCTCACACAGTATTTACATATACACAGAAGTGATTATGGTAAGAATAAAGATAAGCACTTTATCTGATATTGCGAATACAGATATGTACCAACAAGATTTCGCTACGGAGATAAACAACTACACTACGATCCGTTATTATTTCGATGATTTAATAAGTCTCTGTTTTATAACTAGAAAACGATTACAGAGAGTGAGCAAATATTATGTTTAGCTTAGCGCCTAACCCTTAAACCCTAATTTAAAAATTATGGCCATACAATGGCGATAAAATTTATAGAAGTCACTAGAACATTTTTTTATACTCATACTCGTATCAAAGATATATTAGAAGGTGCTTTATAATCTCATGAACTAGATCCGATATGATAATAAAAATAAAATTTAACACCGGAAAAAACAGCCTTCCTTTTTACGACAAGATATACTGAAATATGTTAATCGCCTCGATAACAGTACTGCCTATTGTCTAATAATAGCAACAAAAAATATGAGAGTAAATCCTGTTTGACATCTGCTACCTGTTTACAAGATTCAGCCGATAGGTACTCGTGCTATAGGCCGATAGATTACATACGGTAGATATCGTAGAATTTGCTCAAGTATGTGATAAAGAAACACAACATATCGATATTTTCGTAGTTCTCGGAATCATCAGCAGCAGATGGCTTTCCGTGGAATTCCACAAGGATCCAAAACAACAGCTATTTATAAACTAAGCCTTATTAACTGTGGGGATTAAGAACCTTCTCACCGTAAGAACCAAAATAAACGTACGTGAGTAAATTAGATTCAATGTAAACAAGAAAATATCTACTTATCTGAAGATCGAGAAGTGGCAAGATAAAGTAGATAATACATCTTTTGCTAGTAGTCAAAAGATATCTACTAAGTATATCTTGCCATTTCTTCGGCTTGGAACACAATAATAGATTTGGTCGTAGCACTTACTTAAAACGAAACCGATCGAAAAAACACAAACGGACATACGATCTGATTAGATGCAATTCACCGTCAATCGGTGATATTGGCCATCTTTTAGGGAGGTCTACGACCAACGTCCTACGGCTGATATGATGACAATGTATCAGTTATATCATTCCAACTGATCTTGATACACAACATTACACATGGAAATATTGACATGTCTCGCTGTACTGCCTACAGTGATTACAGTAATACTGCAAAAAGTATGGTAGGTACATTATAATCAATGTTTGACACTCATAGCCTCCACTAGGATTTCAGGGAAACTACTGAACACACATAAAACAAGGAAAATAACACCCACATACGGAACACAATACAATTCAATTCATCATTGAAATATCTAACCGGAATAAGACCTGCATTGAAGACAGAGACACTATCATCTACGCGAGGAGGGCATCATTATGCTTTTTTATTTTCATAAAAGCATTTGGCCACCAATTCGCCTGGTGGAAAGCGATGTTGCAGCCGAAGATAGAATAATGTAGACCAAGAAAATTCACTATTGCCTTAAAGAAATCCAGATGATAATGACGGAGGTAGGGTATTCCAATCCAATCCCTGGCGGTTTGCATTATGAGGAAGCGAATCGCTTAGTGCAAGCACGTGATAATAATATAGCGAGAACTGAATGTCAGTCTCAGTCTTTACTTTTAGGGTTCCGTACCCAAATGGAAAAAACGGGACCCTATTACTAAGACTCTAATGTCCGTCTGCCACCAGGCTGTATCTCATGAACCGTGATAGCTAGACAACTGAATTTTTTACAGATGATGTATTTCTGTTGCCGCTATAACAACAGATACCTACTAAAAACAGAATAAAATAAATATTTAAGGAGAGGCTGCTCCCATACAACAAACGTGATTTTTAGGAGTTATTTTGCTCGCTATTGGAATGGGGCTTAGGGGGCTCCAACACCGTACGGAACCCTTCGTGCGCGAGTCCGACTCGCACTTGGCCGATTTTTTATTCTTATTTCTAATCTCTAGGCAATTTTCTACGATAGTCTTTATGTAAAAATCTGCATCATCCTATTATCCACGGTTGGAGAAGCGTTCAACGCACGCTTTACGACTGAATGGGTTCCGAATGACTGTGACGAGCCAATGCTGTTATGCGCGGATGTTGTAAGAGCACTCCTCTTCCGCTTGCTCTGCAGTTCCACACGCCAATTTAGGATTTGAAACAAAAGCGCAATTTCAGCAAGATGTATACGAAGATGGAGCATGTATATATTATAGAACATACTCATTCACTCTAGCTTTAAAGACATTTGATACGAAGGTTTTCAAGACTGAAACAACCAACGACGATGCATGAAAGACGATAGTTTTGAGAAGGAGGTAAAGGTTAGAAAATGATGGCAACAAAACTGAGCACAGTGAAATATTTGAAGTTGATAGTGGTCAACTTAATCGATTGGAAGTGGGAAGAAAACGGCCAAAATGTGTGAATTGACGAAGAGCACCAGACACTAGAAACTTCTTTGTCCACCCCATAAAACTTAAATCAATACATTTTTAACCGACTTCCGTCTGTATTTACTTTTTGTGTGTATGTTCATCGATAATTTCACTAATTGTGAACCGAATCAAAAAAATCTTTTTTAGTTTGAAAGGGTTTACACCCGAGGTGGTCCTATATAAATTTTACAGAAATCGGCTGACACGTTTTTGAAAAATTTACAATAAATGTAAACAAATCGAGCGAAATGTTCGAATTTTGTACACGATGATGGAAGGCAGTTTTACCATTTTTTGCGAAAAATAATTATAAATATCTGGGGTGGACTTAAGAAAGTAGGTTAAAAGTTGGTTCTCCCTATCCCCTTCCTCCTACTAGATAAATTTGATTTCGATAAAATTTAAATGGAACCTCGGGAACACACCCTTTCTAATTAAAAAAAGATTTTTTTGATTCGGTTCACAATTGGCGAACATATCGATGAACATACACAAAAAATACATACAGACGCACATAGAACCTTCTCCTTTTTGTAAGACAGTTAATAAGGCAGCCTAAACAACTTGATGTACAATGGGCCAAATTATGAAGGCGCCATCGTAAATTTAATAGCAACAGAAAGTGTTCTCTCTATCGAATGGCTAAAGTGAAAAAGAAACAGAAATAGTCTAAATAGCTATTATAATTACGACAGCGCCTTCACAATTTAATATCAATTTCGGTAAATAGCATCGTATAGTTCGCATTGAATATAGCAGTGTCATTTGGAACAAAGATATTTCCTTACGTGGAGAGTATGTCGGCAGCGCAGTGCGTTGAACTGATTCACAACATTTTTCATGGCAAGGATACTAATTGATCGCCCGAAGTACTTGTAGAGGTATCGAAAGGTACAGATCGATATACAAAGCGAATTGTTTGATATTTACCAAAAGGGAAGCAGTTTTTAATTCGAATAAACAAAAGTCTGAATCTGTAATGTGGTAGAAAATAATACTGGATTATCTGCTTGCCCTGTACTAAGCCGCAACGGAGTGATTAAGATCATTTTATGCACAACTTTTACTATAGGGCTGGCCCGAAAATTGAGGAAAAATCAGCTGTTCCATACAGAATCGCAACTCGGAATCGATAAAATGTACGAAACAACTATTTTTTTTTCAGGCGCCATAGTAAACGTTGTTCATAATTTTGGTCTAAATCACCTCCTTTTGGCTTAGTACAGCAGTTCTGGATAATCCTGTATAAGAGTTGCGTTTTTTAAGGAAGAGTTTACGAACTTTTAAAACAAATCCCATACAAACATTTTAGAGAAGCTTACACCATCCACCCACCAATTTTACAAATGTAAACGCAACATTATGGAAACAGGAAAACTCGAGACTACACTTTAGTTAAATCATCTCCATGATTATATCACAAAAGGATATCACCAAATTCGCTGTGCCGCAGTATGCAAATCATTTCTACCTATATCTACTTAGTTATTTTACTTAGTTGTTTATTAACTCAGGATTCACTTAGGATGGGGAAACGTAAGTGTAACAGCCAATAAGGAAAATGGAGCTAAATAATTATGCTACTTGTAGATCGGCGCTGTTGCATTGTATTGAAATTCAACACTTGAATTTGAGATGGACCAATTCGATATCGATATTGAGAGCAGTGATATTAATATCGAACTTTTTGTGGTCATGGACAATTGCAATACCGGAGACATTGCTATTGCGTTGTCTACTCTTTAGATTAAGGATTACGCACACATTTTTCTTGATGTGACCCACGAAATAGCTAGGCAAAAATCCTCTGATTGAGGAGTACTTTACGTCTCGCAGGTGGAAAGCAGGAACAAGCGGTAATAATTATTTTTTGCAAAAAATAGCATGACCGACTACAACCGTGTAAAGAATTTGCGAATATTTCGCTCGGATCGATGTAACATTTTTCTCATTATTGTTGATTTATCGAAAATGGCTAAGCCCATTTCGATAAAATTTAAATGGGACCAATTTCGAAGTATTCTCTTTCCAAGAAAAAAAGAATTATTGAAATCGGACTACTACGTAAAGAGTTATGCGTGGTTATACATAAAAAAAAATATACGCGTCGAATTGAGTACCTCCTTCGTTTCGTCGGTCAAAAACCAACAAAGGGGACTCACGTTTCCGCGATTTGTGGATGATCCTGAATATATGATGATGATGAGTCTGACAGTGCTCGAGTCGTGTCCTTCTACACCACAACAGTTTGAAATAATCGGCCAAGTACGAGTCAGACTCGCGCACGAAGGGTTACGAACGGGACCCTATTATTAAGACTCCGATGTCCGTCTGTCCGTCTGTCTGTCACCGGGCTGTATCTCATGAACCGCTACAGCTAGAAAGCTGAAATTTTCACAGATGATGTATTTCTGCTGACGCTATAACAACACATACTAAAAACAGAATAAAATAAAAATTAAGGGGGGCTCCCATACAACAAACCTGATTTTGTAGCCGTCTTTCGCTCTATTTTAATAACTGTAACAGGTAGATGCTTAAAATTTTCACAGAATATTTAGCTGCATGTTTACTTCAATGATAAATAATAAAAATTAAAATAAAATACATATTTAAGGGGGCTCCCATACAGTACGGAACCCTCCGTGTGCGAGTCCGACTCGTACTTGGCCGATTATTATGAGTTTTTTTATTAATAACGGCAAGAGGAATGGGGCTCCTATATGGTACGGGACCCTTCGTGCGCGAGTCCGACTCGCACTTGGCCGGTTTTATTTGACTTAGGTTCACATAGGTTCCTAAAATTTCCCCGCATCTTGAGCACGATACAGATCAGAACCCTATATGAACTCTCATACATTGCAAAAATAAATAAACAATAATAATTGACGCACCTATGTAAGGGGCCCCGACGGAAAATTCTCTTCCCTCGCCGAAATTCCGTCCGAAACCCAGCCTATCCTAACGAAGCATAAATTAGGAGTAGTCCGCTAACCACATTACCGTCGAGTTTCGGTCACGAGCGGCGAGATGAGCCGCCAGTTAGAGTCGCTGGTGAAAATTGGTGTGTTTGTCCAGCGGCCATGTCGGGGGAGCATGCTGGTTGCCTTGAACTGGGATGTTGACGACAACGTGGTTTTGCGACTTTTTGTGACAAACATCCGTTTAGAAAGATCCTTTTGATTTTGAAGAGGAAATAAAAATTTTAAACTACTTCAAAACGGGTTATATTTTTCTTACATGTATGTTACGCGATAATTCGGCCAATTATGAACGGATTTTGCTGATTCCTTTTCTTGGTAGGTACTTTAGAGTCTCAGAAAGGTGTCTACACGATTTAACTTTTTTGAAAACGGCGAGTGTATAAAAATTAACAATATTACATCGATTCGAGCGAACTATTCGAATTTTGTATGTAGAAGGACTGAGGTCGGCTGTGCCATTTATGGCGAAACATTTTTTTTATTAACTTTTTTGCTGGGGTCAACTAAACATACAGGTTATTAAGTACCCAAGTCAAAGATTCTAGTATTAAGCACAAATACATAAACAAAAAACATAGCTAAAATCTCGATTACTATGCAAAAAACGTAAACCACGTAAATTACGTCCAAGGCGCCACTCGTGCCTTATATGGGAGCAATCAGTGTTTCCTACGGCTAACCACTGTTTATGTTTCCGCTACCACTTTTATGACCAGGAAAGCTCTGTCGGAGACAAATAACACATAGTCAAATAAATTTGGGAACTGATTTCCTTGTTAATTGCAGTTTAAGTAATATGTAATACGGATTCTTTGGATTTTTCTGTCAGGCGACCGCCCAACAAGTTTTTCTTTAAGGTATGATTCCGAACTCCGCTGCAGGCAGCAGTGCTGCCGCAGCACTACTTTTCGTCATATTGCTGCCGCGACAATGCTGCTTATCTCGGAATGTAATCTTATATAAACTCATTGTGATAATATGGGGACCAGTAGTGCTGCGGCAGCACTGTTGCCGTGTTGCTGCTGCCTGCAGCGGAGTTCGGAATCATACCTTTAGTAGACTATCTGCCTGATCCGACAGATAAGACAGTGATAGGAAAATAGCCCTATACCAGTACCCTATACAATCCAGTCGACACAGGCTGATGACAATGATGACGTAGGAATCTTTTGATTTTATATAGGTTTGCGTTTGATTACTCCCTAGTCCTTACCTAATGGTTACCAAAATATGTTCTAGGGTGTAGATTACTCTGGATTTGAAAACACCTACGTTGTACCTTTGTGAATAGACACACTCTGGAAAAGCGTCCCATATTCTGGCTATTCGTATAAAAAACGTGGACTCGAAACGTTTGGCTGTAACTGAGAAATGTCCACCTTATAGGTAATTCCTGCACACTGCTGCATAATTATATAAAACTAGCTATCAGCCGCGGCATAGCCCGTGTCACAATTTGATTTTAAAGCTATCCTATAAGAAATTTATCTTGTTTACACGTAATCGATTTCTATGCATTTTCAACAGTATTTTGCGGTGATCATATCGTCGGGTGTTTTCCTTTTATTTCCTTCTTCAATGCATGAGTCTGTCACCAATGTCACCATCACCATTAACATTTCGCCTGTCTACATATATTAACATGGACATGGATAAGTTGGTAAGCTAATAAAAAGTGTTTTGCCTATCCTGCGGGAACCACGAATTTTTTACGGGATATAAAGTAGCATATGTCACTTTCCGTCTTTAAAACTAAGTTCATGACAAAAGTCAAGTCAATCCGTTGCTTCGTTCCTGCGTGGAAGAGGAACAAATCAACAAACACACTTTCTGATGTATAACATTAGGATATGAGGTGATGATGGACAGATTATAATGCAATTGAATTATACTAAGAACCATCAATAGAACTACGTAACAGTGATAATGATGATTATATCGCTAAACGACCATTCTCCATACAAACACATGACGTAACGGAGGGTTCAAAATGATGGCGGACAGGATAAACTGACAATCACGATTGTGTATTTTGAAATGGCGTATCGCGAATTTTTACGTGTTCTCATATTTATGTGTATGGTAAATAAGATCGAGAATCAATTTAAACATAGAGACGTTAGTGTAAATGAAAAGCAGTAATAACTTGATTTGTAGCACGAAAATAGACTGCGATGATGCTCTACATAAGGGGCCGTCTATTAATTCCGTGATGGTTTTAGCAACTTTTTACCCCCTCCTCCCGCCTGATGAAATATGGTGGGGCTTTAGACTAATCCCCCTCTACCCAAATTCACGAGCATTTTTGATAAAAAGTATTTCATTTTTAGAATATTAGCTATAAGTAGTTACAGGCATATGTAATCTGATTAAAATTCGAAAAATTAAGGGTTGTGTTAAAATTCTAGCAATTGTTGCATGTTCTTTTTGATTGGCGTAAATATAGTAACAATCGGCCAAGTACGAGTCGGACTCGCGCACGGAGGGTTCCGTACTGTATGGGAGCCCCCCTTAAATATGTATTTTATTTTAATTTTTTATTTACTATTGAAGTGAATATAAAACTAAATATTCTGTGAACATTTCAAGCATCTACCTGTTACCATTATTAATACAGAGCGAAAAACGTCTAAAAATTCAGGTTTGTTGTATGGGAGCCCCCTTAAATATTTATTTTATTTTGTTTTTAGTATTTGTTGTTATAGCGGCAATAGCGGCAGAAATACATCATCTGTTAAAATTTCAGCTGCCTAGTTATAATGGTTCATGAGATACAGCCCGGTGACAGACAGACAGACAGACGGACAGACGGACATCGAAGTCTTAGTAATAGGGGCCCCTTTTTCCCTTTGGGTACGGAACCCTAAAAAGAAACCTGATTCTGAGCTAAATCTCAATAAAACCCAATGGCCAGGGTTTCCTATGATGATGACAGTGGTCCACGGACCAGTTTCTCAAAACACCACCCTTAGTACGCATTATTTATTAAATTTTCTGTGCCCTTATGTAAGACTGACATACAGTAAGACATACAATAAGAAAATTAGCACATGCTAGGTTTGAGCACAAACTAGTGATAGTTTTACAACCGAGATGCTATAACGGCAAAACGATTTACGACGCTAGACCGATCACCGGATGTTACCAGATCAGCGACATTAACGACCTTGGCCGGAAGTTAACGACCCGCTCGTCGTTATCGCGGATTATTTAGGGATTAGTGTGATGAAGGTGACTTATGTAATACTTGTGTCATTCTGAGCGCTGCCGTTGCTCGGATGACACGTTAAATTGTGGTTTCCGGTTGTTATAACCGTTCAGCTGTGCCAGTGGTCTCCAGGCGGCGTAAAAAGGCTGTCACCCGACTAATATGTATTTACTATTTATTAACGGACTTCCAAAAAGGAGGAGGTTCTATGTTCGTCTGTATGTATTTTTTTGTGTATGTTCATCGATAATTTCGCCAATTGTGAACCGAATCGAAAAATTATTTTATAGTTCGAAAGGGTACACTCCCGATTTGTTTATAATTTAAATGGGACCACACATTTAAATTTTAAACAAATCGGCTGAACCGTTTTTGAAAAATCAACAATAATGTAAACAATTCGAGCGAAATATTCGAATTTTGTACACAATGGAAGGCGGTTTTGCCATATTTTTTTTTGCGAAAAAATAATTATCATAATCATCATCATATTAGTCGCAGTCCACGACTGGATATAATCAAGTCGTCTTAGTTAATAGATTTCTAATAGGACCGGTTGTAAGTAAGTGGCTTTCGCTCAGCGCGTTCTTACGTTATTATTCAGGACGCCTTGTTCACCTTACCGGTGGACATCCTATGTTGCGCTTGCTGGTTTGTGGTATCCATTCGAGAACTTTACGACCTCATTGGTCAACAGTTCTACATCCTATGTGGCCTCTGTTTACTGCCATTTAAACTTAGTATTAATCTACGCTGGATTATATGGTTAACTTTTATTCGTCTACAGATGAATTTATTCGAATATGGTGTCATTGCACTATCACTACATAGTATAAAACAAAGTCGCTTCTTCGCTGTCTGTCCCCATGTGTGCTTATATGTTTAAAACTACGCAAAGGATTTTGATGCAGTTTTTTTTATTGTTTTTTAATAGATAGAGTGTTTCAAGAGGAAGGTTTATATGTATCATACACCTGTGGCAAGCCGGGGCGGGTCGCTAGTCAAATTATATTATGTAAAAGTACCTGAATAATGATGACCGTAATAGCCTAGTGGGAGAAAGCTTACCGTAAAATCGTAAGGTCATTGTGCGACATCCTGGTCCTCTACCAAAAGGGTCCTTGGAATTTTTGCACGGAATTTCAAACGACTGCTTTCGTTGGAGGAAATAGTACACTTCGTAGATTCTTACCTGTAAAGAGAGAAAAACAGTATTAATAAGAGTAACAAGTAAGATTTAATAAAGATCAAGTAAACTTTTAGTTTTCATACGGTTTTACTCTACTATATCTTTAAAACTAATCAAATGAGCTTAAAAGTAACTGTTGTAGAGATTGTCTGTCTTTTTGACTCCAACATCAGAAAAAACAAAGATAGAATCTTTTTATTTCGAATAGGTTTGCGTTTGACTACACACTGCCTGATATTAAGCAGATATGCGGTCTAGGAAGTAACAAACTTACCTAGAAGATACCTAACGGTAACCATAGTTCAAGCATTGAGCAAATAATACTAGAGGTTTAAAAGTAAACTTTTATTTAGCAATACAAGCTATTTTCAACCAGTTTTCGAAACAAAAATGATGGAAACACGTTACATTTTTATTATTATTTTGCACGACTTATTTCTTACACAAACAGATTGACATAGCAACATGATGATCCTTGTGAATGTTGACAGTAGATATTTAATTTAATAGTATATTTATTTAGCTCATTATTTTGATAATCGGTTCGTGACTGGCTATGGGCTATGAATAACAGAGCGCCTACGACGCAAAATTACAATGAGGTGTGGAAACATCAAGGATGAGAGATGACATCTTGGTTTGGTCACGAAATATATTACCTGTGTAATTTGTTTGTAACAACACATTTAGTGTAAGTAAAAGGGTAAGTCCCGGATAGATGCCGCACTTTTTGAAATAATTCTCCGATCCTCATCATCTATCCGATTAGTGAAGGCTAGGATGCCTTTTAAAAAAACATAAAAATTAAGGAAAAAATAATTATAAAATACACATTAAAAGCCAATATAATAGTTTTACTTTACGATTTCTAAAAATTAAAACAACATATTGATCAGAAAAAAGTACTCCCTACTTTAAAAGTACTTACTACTTTATAATTTACTGCAAGAAATTTTCACGGGTAAATTTTTTAGTGTTCCACAGAGTGGCATACAGTCGTCGCACATACTGTCAAGCGACTGAACAATGCAGGGCGGGATAAGAGCAACAAGGTTTTAACTTGAAGTTATAGGTAATTAGTAATTCTAATTACGCATATTGGAGTTTTTGAAAACGCGGCGTCTATCCCAGTGCGGCATCTATCCGGGACTTACCCTATTATAAATCATAGAAGCTTCTAGACACATGATCGTAACTAGAGATTTTCTCTGCGGGCAGCTGCCTTGCCTACCTTTGCCCAACCTGACCACCAGAAGATGTTGAATAAATAATTATGAATTCTTGACTTTCAAGTTTTCTGGACGAGTAAAAAAGTTTCTAGGTAAGTCAAACTATTCAAGTATGGCTAAGAATTATCTCGAATATATCAGCTTGGAAACAAAATAAAAATATCTTAAAAATAATCAAAATCGCACCATTCGTTTGGGAGGTACGAGTATGATATCTCAGACAGACAGACACGCTGATACGTTTTTATTGTTTGAAAGCTGATATAGCTCGAGATATGGATGTGATGATAGTAATCGAGATCTGAGTATTTGAATCTGTGATCTGGATGTTAAACTGTTGAAGACTTAATTTTATACTTATCACTAGCGACCCGCCCCGGCTTCGCACAGGTGTATTATACATATAAACCGGTATCTTAAAACACTATCTATTAAAAAAACCCGCATCAAAATCCGTTGTGTAGTCTTAAAGATATAAGCACACATGGGGACAGACAGCGGGAAGCGGCTTTGTTTTATACTATGTAGTGATAGTTAGAAACTAATAAGTATAACTATTATCTTAATGTATACTTATATATAAATTACGCGTCACATTGTTTGTCCGCGATGGACTCGCTAAACTACTTAACCGATTTTAACCAAACTTGTACACTGTGTCCAGTTTGATACAACTTGAGAGATAGGTTAGATATCTCAATTTATAATCGCATTTGTTTATTATACTTTTAGATTTAAAAAGTATAATAAACAAATGCAATGTCCAGCTAGTCTTCTTCTCTATAATATAAAAATGAATCGTGGTTGTTAGTCTCGCTAAAACTCGAGAACGGCTGGACCTATTAATAATGGGCTAATTTTGGTCTTGAAATATCCATGGAAGCTAAGGGAAGGTTTAAACGGTGAGAAAATATAAAAATATAGTGAGTAAAATAATAAAGACTTTCATTGAATTTTCCCATACAAAATGTTCCTGCATGTCAAAGTTGTCATTGACAGTTGACAGATGGTGAGATGAAGTTGACCGGGTCAGCTAGTTATTATATAAAGTTCAAGTCTTCAAGTAGGTACATATATGGTGTGTAGAAGCTTTCTGGCCTACGTGACAGCGATCAGCCAGTATCGTCCAAATCGGTCTGTAACGAGGCATTGTGTAGTGACGTCAAGCTCGATAGTAAATAAGTTGTAAACCCATGTAGTGTAGGTAATCGATACGCGGACATGTTTGCGAATGTTGGCTCTCATTGGGCAAATAGGCTAATTGACTGATTTTTTGTCTATTGTGCATTTGTCCTGTACCAGCCTTTTTAATAGTCCACTGCAGGACGTAGGCCTACCCACGAAGGGTGATTGGGCCATATCCACCACGCTGACCCAGTGCGGGTTGGTGGATTCTCATACGCCATCGAATCTCTTCTACGGACGTATGCAGGTTGCCTCACTATGTTTTCCTTCACCTAAAAGCTAGTGGTGTAAAATTCCGTACACAAATTCCAAGGAACTCATTGGTACGGGACTACAAACTGATTAGATAGATAGATGCGCAACTATGCTACCAAACACAATAGGTACTCATAGGTACTCTACAGGTGTTTGGAACGAAAATATTAATGTAGTTAGTCACAATCCCTTTTTAGATTACTGCGCTATTTGCATTGACGCAACTTAGTATGCCGAACCATTTGAGACTTTGGTTCTTTGAACTGACATTTGTCATTAACCAACCTAGTTAGTTTTGTCGCAGTTCTTTGTGCAATATACCTCCATATTTCAGGTAAGTTTGATGTACCAACAGGGAACTTAACAATGAAGATATTTGATATAAAAATAGGGATATGATTGATAAACTATAGGTGTACCTGTTAATTACTATATATTTATAAGATTAGGTAGAGTCTGAAAGTACTAACAACCGTACTACTGCTACTAGAGGGTACTTACTATCTATATAAGTATACTGTACTGTACCAGCCTTTTTTTAATAATCCACTGCAAGACGTAGGCCTATCCACGAAGGGTGACTGGGCCATACCCACCACGCCGGCCCAGTGCGGGTTGGTGGATTCACATACGCCATCGAATTGCTTCTACGGACGTATGCAGGTTGCCTCACGATGTTTTCCTTCACCGAAAAGCCAGTGGTATGAAATTCCGTACATAAATTCCGAAGAACTCATTGGTACGGGACCGGGATTTGGACCCACGTCCTCACGATTGTAAGGCCGGTGTCATCACCACTAGAACACCACGGCTTAACTATACAGGGTCATTTCTAATCAATTAGCATTCTTTAAGGGTCTTATTCTGTACATCAAAACTAACAACTTTTGTTCTGCGACATTTGTCAAAACTCAAAAAAAAATTGGTTTTCCATAGAAAAATATCGTTCACCCGCGACCAAATGTATGGAACAGCTGAATTTTTTTTCGAGTTTTAACAAAAGTCGTAGAACATAAGTTGTTAGTTTTGATGTACAGAATAAGCCCCTAAAAGGATGCTAATTGATTAGAAATAACCCTGTATAAGTTTGTGCATATTTAAATATTGAAATATTAATATGTAAGCACTGACTAGACACTACAATGACGCTACAGACGCTAAAGGTCTATTTGTCACATGTGAGCTAACCTAACCTATTCAAATCTCGTAAATCTAGTACGTAATGAGTTAACGACCAACACGACTCTCACGTCAAACATTTACATAGAGTGTGAAGTTTTGTAGTATTATAATGACCTAAGATTTACGTACAAGTCCTACGTCCAATAAGAAATACAATGGGCACAAGACATCTAGAGCATAGAAGCAAAGAACTGTGCAGACCACCCTACAGCTACACCATGCGGTAGCGAATGCCGAGTTGTATAGTGCTACTTCTTTATCCTTACAATGTTTCAAAAATATTTCAATTATTTTGTGGCAACTGCGACCCCGCAGGGTGTAGTCTCGTATAGAGGTTTGACACTGTAGCCATATGAGCAAGTGATTCATACTCTGCTCAGGAGCTTCGCAATCACATTACCTACCCTTGCAACTCAATTTCTGCACGAAAAAGTAAAAAAAATCAAGTCTGTAACAAATAACTCTGTAACTACTTGTGCTCGTACTGTTCTAGTTTATTCTGAGATTTCGTGTCAGTGAGCGATGTATTTTGAGTAAGTCATCTTGAGAGTCGTACCAAGCTTAACTTCTACATTCTGTGTGTTTTGTGCAATAGATGTAATGTAAGGGACAACATAATAATGAGAAGCTCCGAGTATAGACAAGTTAATGATAATAATAGAAGAGGCAAATTATTATTGGCTATAAGTAAAGGTGTGGCTGTTTTATAGCGAGTAGCGGTAATAAAACTGCGTTATAACTCAACAACAAAGCTAATTTTTTTTTAAATTCCTTATACCATAGCTTTTATTGAAATGTACCTAAGCTAAGACACATATTTATTACATCGGCTTTAAAACAAAAGAAAATAACTATGAAAAATCTATCCAATTGTTTGGAAGATAATAATAATCCCAGAGACAGATCAATACATCAGATACACCTCTTTTTGGATAGAAGTTCCAAATGATCCAAACATTTGTTTACAAAGCTTTATCTCAACGCTTCGCTTCTGCCACTCCGCGAGGGGATGCTTGGTACAGGTCCTGGAGAGTGCAGGTTAGTCCCTGAGGGCATGCTAGCAGGTGCTGCAAGTTTTGCACCGGGGCTCCACACTCGCACTGAGCGCTCTCTGGGTATCCCATTTCACGGTTCTTTTCAATGCGTCTTTGAAAATCAATCGTGTTAATACTCTCTCTCTCTCTCTATAGGGGCCAAAATACTGCTGAGTTATTCGACGCTTATTACCTAAGTCAGAATCATACAGTAATAATAATCGCTATTCGCCAGAAGAACGACTCCACTTTTCTCACAATTTGTTCAACAATTCTCACCGGGGCCGGATCGCGACAGCTCTAAACACTGTAATTCTGTAACCCGAGCGTTCCCACAACTTATAACAAACAAAAGCAGAATAACCAATAAAAACTCCCGTGTTTATGACAAATTGCTCTCACGTTGCAGAAAAAAATGCACATTTGCGGCAAAAAATCAATCAAAGTGGATGGGCAATTGAAGACCTAGTTCTGAAACAAAACGTGCTAGAATAAATACACAGTATTTCTAGTAAAAATTCAATCTATGTGCAATTAAAGAGGTACTTTAGACTGTCGCTGAATAGCATGGTACATCGTACCTTCTGGTGGAATGTATACGTATATAAAATGAGAGGCGGGCACTTGAGGTGACTTATCACTTCAACAGGCTCGAAGTTGGACTCTATAATAAAATACTGGCTGCTCGGACACAGCCAGAGCGCTGTTCGATTTGGTGAGTCGCCTCAAGTGATCCGGAATATGTAGTAGTGTTAAGTAGCTAGTAAGTTAAAATAGTTAGAATATACGATGGGACTGCCATGTATTCTTGTATAAAAGTCCCAAAAATAAATTGGAATAAAAAAAAACATGGTACATCAACTAAGCTTCAGAATGATGACCACAATGATAATAATAAGTAAACTGCTAAACAGAAAAATCCCGCAACCTCACCTTTTTAAAACGTTAAAAAATCAGATTGCATAACAAATTGGTTCTTGTTAGAAATTACGAGTTCCTAAGTCCATCGATTCGTGACTGCACCTCCGATCTCCATAGACATGCGCGCGCGCATCAGTATGCCACGACCGTAGAACTGACGCGACGCACGCACCATCGACGGCAGCCTGGCGACATGGCGATTATTCCATTCTAGATAGCTTCATTCTGTGTAATGAATCATTGTCAAGTTTTTTTGGAATTTTAATCCATTGTCAAACAGTCGATAGATTGAGAAATCGTTTCGATTGTCACAACTTTACAATTTGATACATTTACTAGTTAGAATCGCGAGAAGCTAATGGTGGAACTCGGCAGGCTAAAACAACAATATAGACTCAAGTTACGGAACTAATATATATCATCGAATTAATAAACCGGAAACCGGTAGCGCTCGTAGCGTAGTTTGACTAGGTGATTGTCAGCGATCACCGAAATTAAGCAACGTTCCGCACGGTCAGTACTTGGATGGGTGACCGCGGGTGGCATTTTCCAACTGAGCGCTACCGTGGCTCGGATGACACGTTAAATTGTAGGCCCCGGTTGTTTTAACCGTTTAGCCAAGTCAGAGGCCTTCAGGCGGCCTAAGAACTCTGACACCAGGGCTAGCCACCCGGCCTATACGAACTTACTTAATAAACCGGAGACTTTTCCGAAGCTCCAATTGTTTGAAGTATTGTGCGCATTACCAACGATACCACAGTTACACAAGCATAGCGTAGGACATCCGTCCTCCATAAACGGAAGAAGTCAAGAAGTTTGATTCGGCATATACGTCAATCGAACCACATTACGAGTAGACCGTTCACACAGTGCGGTTAATATAACAAAAGGATGTATCGATCCAAACAAACACGCAAATCTCGCCGTACTCGATTTCCCAGAAAACTCAATAGAAATCATGAGTTTATTTCACAAAATAAATAACATTAATATCAAATACACGAATGTTTGTTTAAGAACCGGTGCAGCTCTTGTTTTGCTTTTAGATTTAATAATATAGATACAGCGAATGTGTAATAATCGGCCAAGTACGAGTCGGACTCGCGCACGGAGGGTTCCGTACTGTATGGGAGCCCCCCTTAAATATTTGTTTTATTTTAATTTTATTATTTATTTTTGAAGTGAATATAAAACTAAATATTCTGTGAAAATTTCAAGCATCTACCTGTTATCATTATTAAAAAAAAAACAGGTTTGTTGTATGGGAGCCCCTCTTAAATATTTATTTAGTTTAATTTTTAGTATTTGTTGTTATAGCGGCAACAGAAATACATCATCTGTGAAAATTTCAGCTACCTTGCTATCATGGTTCATGAGATACAGCACGGTGACAGACGGACAGACAGACAAACGGACAGACGGACATCGAAGTCTTAGTAATAGGGTACCGTTTTTACCCTTTGGGTACGGAACCCTAAAAGCGCATGCAGTATTTTTAACGATTATTGCTACAATAGAATGTAAACTTGCTTAGTGGTTATTTTTCCTAAACGTTAGCTTTATGCTATGAAATGATATTGAAATATAATTTTCGTTCATTTCATCATATCACTATACAGCCTACCTATATTATTTCTCATTAAAATAAGATATTATTTCTCATTAAAATAAGATATGATTTCTCATTAAAATAAGATATTATTTCTCATTAAAATAAGATATTATTTCGACGAAATCGTCAGTATCGAACCTGGACACGATTGGCAAAGGACCGAGGCAGATGGCACTGCAAGAGAGGCTCATTACCCTGCGGTGGCATAAAGGAGGATGCACATGATGAAGATGGTGGTGGTTAATGGTGATATTTTTACTACGTAAACTTTGAAAAGACTTGAATTACGAACACAGGACCCCTGGAATGACAATCCTATAGTTTCTAACATAAGTTGAATTTAGAAACTCCTTCTCTTGAAAGTTGGATGATATTTTAAATAATGAATGAGGTTACGTGAAAACGAGTCGAGTGATCCATGAAGGGTTTAATAAATCCTATTTATTACGCGACCAAGCTTTATATTTCTTGGAACCTTTTAATAAACTCTATCGCATAATGCTTTAATAAGTATTGAATTTCATTTCTATGAAAGAGCTTTTGTGAACTCACATAAAGGGACGTTCTCGTTTCACTTTTTTTTGATAATGTGGTGTTTGTTCAGAAATCTCTGAAGTATAATTATGTAGAATTCAAGTGCCTCTGTACAATTAAGTTAAGGTTATTAAGTAAGGATGATAAGGATAATACGAAGGAGCTCTTCGCAACTTCACGCATCCGATGGTAAACTTCAAGCATGCCTTATAACTTTAATAACAATCAGAATTCGAACTGAAACAGTATAACACCTCCCGTCTTACCACAAAAGTTTTACGCACGCTTTAGACAATGTTAACAGTACAAATTACACGGTTAAACAGTGTTTAAAGCGTGTTTAAATCTTTTGTGGTAAAGGCGGCTAGAATCGCCAGTTTATTTGCCTTGTATCTTAAGTTGGCGATACTAGTGACCTGCTTATTCTTGAGGGTAACTTTATTAACAACACACAATTACAAAGTTACACAAAAAATGACGGTAAATTACTCGCCAAAAGCAAACACTGATACTTGACCCAACAAAGGTTCTACGACAAAAGCTGCATTATGCAAACAGGTCCCAATCCGTGCTAACTCAGTTTTCACGCGTGCAAGACACTTTGTTCTCCATTCGAGATGGGCTAGTGGCGAAATCCACGTGCAATGTGCTAATGAATGTTGCAGTTTTTGGATGACAAAATAACTACTCGATATGCAGAACAGAATGTGTGAACTATTTCTCGGGCTTCTCATGCTAACTAGCTACCTCTATAACTATATACCTAGGTTGTATAAGAGCGACCAATTCCATTAGATGTTATGGACACAGATCCATAAAGTTATACTATATATATTAAAGTTGTTCTTGTATTCTAAGGGATCGCAAAGAATATCAAGCTAATCATTATGGGCACTCCATTAAAACGTGAATACTAAAATATCATAACAACGCATGACTACTCCACACTCTAGCAAATCCATTAAGAGTTAATGAAATAACACAATGATGAGGGCGTTTTCATGAAACCGGCCGTGATTTGAGATACCGTCGGTTATCGAACATACGAGTGGTTTACTCATGAATATGAATGAATAAACGAGTAGTTTACTCATCTATCTCTGATAGTGGGAAGGAAAGGTCAGATTCTCTGAAGTTCATTATCGGAACATATTCAGAATGAGTGGCGAATAATGCATAACTTATTAGCCGTTGATGGTGTTGATATTTCCTGTTGATTTTCCACTCCCGACGACAAAGAGAGGTGGTTTATGTCTGTGTACCTATATGTTTGTCTGTGAAATCCTAATTTCCAAACGGACGGTCCGATTATGTATACTGCGATTTTGTTTGTTCTAAAGCTGATGTACTTAATAGAAATAGTTCTTAGTTATATTTGAACAATATCTGTGGTCGAGGCCTACAAATGATGTAATATGTAAGTTTGAGGCGTATTTTAAATTACGTCGATATTTTCAATTTTATACTTTTGTAGTTTAGTTACTTATTAGAGCTACACTATCAGAAACATACTAAACTAAAAACATAAATCCTACCATAATATTATAAATGCGAAAGTTTGTAAGCATGTATGGATGTTTTTTACTCTTTCAAGAACAAACGGCTGAACCGATTTATATTAAATTTGGTATGAACGTAGCTTAGACCTTGGATTAACACATGGGCTACTTTTTATCTCGGGCTAGCGCGGGTAACGCCGCGGGGCGCAGCTAGTTCAAAGTAAAGCAAAATGTGTCATGTCATGTCATGATCATGACCCAATAAATCATAAGTAGAGCTAGTGTGGTGTGTGGGTGCATAGCAGTATAGTAAGTTATAATGCAGGCCATAAAGTCCACCTGTCGAGAAAGGTCGAGAAATTCACACAGTAGTGTGGGCTGCTCTACACGATATCTCGTTATACCTTCAGGCATAGCGGGGTCTTGATACAAGTCGCACAATAGAGGGTGGTCACCTGCCGTGACGGGGGCAGGTGTCCCGCCACCTGACTCGGGCTGATTTAACGGAATTCTCCATTAAGTTGGTTTTCCGGGTCTAAGGACAGACTAATGGAGTAGGAACGCTTTATTGTTCACACAATTGACAATATAACAATAAAAGAGTACAATCTAATTAAAATAGTGCGACAATCGGCGGCTTTATAGCTTAGAGCGAATTCTTCCAGACAGGATTAAAAGAGGAAAGGATTATAGAGGAAGGTAATGGACGGGGTGTACTCGAACAAAAATGGCGAATTAATTAAAACAAAATGAATATACTTGAATAAAGAGTTATAAATATACAAGATATATACATACATATCAATATACACATGTACATTCTAATACAACAATAATAATGCATACAAAAACATACTAATATGCTTAAATAAAAAATTCTAAACACAAATTAATACAAATAAATCAACCAAAAATGACTTTCTAACATGGAGGCAACAGCGATAAATAATTTTTTTGACTAATGTAATAGTAGAAGAATTAGAAAGAGAGAAGGCACTTTTTGTCCTAAAGTAGTAGCAAATCTGATTTGAATACAGGGTTATCTGTTTGCCCTGTACTAAACCAAAAGAGAGTGGTTAAGACCTACATTAAAAAAAGTGAGCCATACATTATTCAACTCCAAATCTACAAAATGTACAGCTGTTTTTTTTCTCGAATTTCGGTTTGGCCCCATAGTAAAAGTTGTTCATAATGAAGGTCTGAACTCCTTTCGACTTAGTAAACCAGTTCTGGATAACACTGTATATGTAACACAGAAATCAAAACATCACACAAAATACCCACTATTGTTCCAATATGTTGTAAAATATTTGTAAAATGTATTGTTATGTAACAAAAGCAATTTATTACTGAAGTAATTATTTCCAACTTAAATGTTATTTACATGACTGATGTACTTGCCATGTTCTGACAAGTACAGAATTCGAATGATTTATTGTATTGTATGTAAAACATTTCAATAAGCAAGATTAAAACTTATGGTGTGGGCGCCACACCAAATCTTTATTATAAGATCTTAAATGTAATCTGGACTTGTTATGCAAATAGATAATTACGATGACTAAACTGACATTAAACTTGTAAAAAAAAAATGCTTTGACAAACAAATAACGTTAACGTAACAATAGTGTTTCAGATGTAAAATCCAAACGACATGAATATGCGTCGCAAGACAGAAATAAAAGTATTAACACCTTCAGAATTATCTCCAGCAAAAAAACAAACCAAACGATCCAACCAAAATCTTTAAAAATAAACCAGGTCCGAGCAAACATCGGCTATCGCAGACGGCGAAGAAATTTATAGCCCTCATAAAGGAGCTGAACACTGCCATTATTAGAGCAACGTCTCACACCGTGATTGATTATGATAACATTAACGTACACGATACTGTCCACGATTACGAATATTCCATTGTCAAGGCTGATAAGAACCTAGCAGCTCGTTGTATCCAGTTCATAAGCTTGGAGATTAACTATTTTTAAGACCACAACATAAGTAATGTCTCAAATATATCGATAGAAGGCCTATGACAGATATCGATATTTTGAAACTGCAAGTCAAGACCACCACTTGAACATGATAAACAATAGGTGGTCAGGTGATCAGATGACGCAAAACTCGGAGATAACGAAACGGCCTTCTCTACTACAGAAAAAAAAATTAGAGATCACAAGAATCGCAACAGAATCAGCAAAACGGAAAGAAAATAAACGAAAATAAATGATTGATGTTAAAATCAAACAAACTGACCGAATAAACATTCTTGAAGTTACATTGGAAGCTGTAAATCGTGTATTCGTGATCATCGAATGTCGTTGCGATTTCCGTTATGTCCGGTCAGAGGTGCGTTTGTAAACAAAAATATCCTTGCCGAGTTTAAGATTAAACTGGTGAGTCAGAATTGGAACCTTCGCATACGGATTGTGATATATTAGCAGAAGTATTCAGACGTGTTTAGGTATACAGCTTCAAGCAAATATCTATAGTCACAATCGTGCAAAAAAAGTGTCCGCACCAAAACTCTGCCCAAGCTACGTGGTGGGCAGGCTTTTTAGTTGGTCGTAAGGCGATCGCAAGCCGACTACAACGCCGCGCGATGCCATAGTGCTCGCTTACAAGCACTTATTAAGTGACAACGTCGAGATTCGAGAGAACGGGTCATTGTGAATTATTTAATGAAAATATCTAAGTCGGTATGTATGAGGACGCTCGGACATTTTTTTACTACTTTCACTTAGGGACTGTGGCTCTGTAGATATTTGCTCGAAGGTATACAGTGGGCTACTGTGGATCATCCTGACTGGGATTGCGATCAAGTGGAAGCAGGAGCAAGAATCGAAAATTAAGGTAGTGAGAACGATATAGCATTTTATTGCAATTAGAATGAAATAACCACAGACTGAAGCTCTTGAATTGCTGGATAAATTTGGCACCGTTGAAGCAGTAGTGTACTGCTCGTGTTAAAATTGAGTTAGGGTTATGGGAAGTTTACAAACGGTATTGCCTCATTTTCCGTATTAGAACAGCAGGCATTGGATCATTTTATGGGCAGTCAAAATTTTCATGGCAATTTCATAGATTTGTTCGTAAAAAGCCCCGGAAAACTCTCGCTGATTGCGACAGTCATTTTATCGTTAAAAAGCTAATGTTATGACAACAGCTTTCTTGTTGATAATAGCGTATTTTAGTAAAGTTAACATATCTAATTAGAGTACAAACAAAAAATATTATATTTGAGTTAAATGAGCAAAAATAGTATAACTTCGTAGGTAATTGATAATAGTCAAAGACAGTCATAATCACGGTACAGGTCGCGGCATATAAGTCTAGCGCTGAGCGAAGTGTGGAGGGGATGGCTGCGCATGAGTTTAGTATGGCGGTCAACATGCGTAGCTATCCCCTCCACAGTACCCTCAGCGCTAGACTTACCTACGTGCCGCTACTTGTAACAGGTTTGTAAACTAAGGCTTGATATAGAACTCAACTGGACACTAAAAGTAACTTAAGTACTATGTGGCAGCCTTGAAGAAACCGTAATTCCTGAATAAGGACAAGGAACCTGATTTAAACATTGTAGTAAAGAGCTCAACGAGAAAGAACAGAAGGAAAGCCAACTGGCACAGATTTCTTAGAAAGTATTTAACACGCTCCTCGGCAAATTCTATGAAATCAAACTACTTAAGACTTTTATAATAACTAGTAATTTCTAGCAAGTAATCCATAGAATTCCAAGTAATCTTCAGTAATTGAGAGCATGAAATAGCTTCTCCATTAGTTATTGTGCAAAAATTATAAAGAAGATTGGTTTGTTTAGATTTTTGCTAATGTTGAATTCTCGATAGCTTTCAATGAAAACTGCTGAATTGTTTGATCAGGATTTCGGATGAAACCACGAAAACCGTGATTCGGATGTAAATTTGAATGTGAGGATTGATACTGTAGATAAAACTCAGTAGTTGCCGCGATCGGTTCCACAGTGCGAGGCATGAACTCAAATCCCGAGAAGGGTATTGTGTTGCGGGAAGAAAGAAAATATTGAAAGCAAACCACGTCACGACGTGGTGACATTTTAGTTTTAATCCTACTATAATATACTAGCGACCCGCCCGGCTTCGCACAGGTGTATTATACATGTAAACATTCCTCTTGAATCACTCTATCTATTAAAAAAAAACCGCATCAAAATCCGTTGCGTAGTTTTAAAGATATTAGCATACCTACATGGGGACAGACAGCGGGAAGCGACTTTGTTTTACACTATGTAGTGATAGTGATAATATAATACTACTTAATATTATAAACGCTAAAGTTTGTGAGTATAAATATGGATGTTTGTTACTCTTTCACACAAAAACAGTTGAACCGATTTGGATGAAATTCGGTATAAAGGTAGCTTAGACCTTGGATTAACACTTAGGTTACTTTTTTCCTCGGGCTAACGCGGGTAACACCGCGAGGCGCAGCTAGTAATTTTAATATGTGCGCTATGGTCAAGCGCAAAAATACAAAACATCTTATTAAGTATGTAAATTATAATTATTTCTTCTTAAACAATATTTTACGAAAATAACGCAAACAAACGCTAAAATTGCCGGAAAATAAACAAACTTACATAAAAACACGGCCGTTTACGTATGCAATGCTAATTTACTCTAAGATTACTTAACAGCAAAGTTCCCACGGTTAATTTGGAAAGAATAGTAGCATTATCTACAGTCAACAATCAATAGACAGTAGTCATCGACTTGGAATGTTTCTGTTTGAAACTAGGGAAAGACTCAATTTGGTTGACTCAACCTACGAGTAGTTGTTCGTTTTAGACTTGTTTATATGTGCCGCTGAGCTTGCTTATTATATTTTCTTTCTTGAATAAGCTACGAACCATTTCGGTCAAGTTATCATAGTTAAACAATACATACTATGACACTACACAAACGAACTAAATAGGATAGGAACACACGTTACACCCATAATTATTATATCAGGGTACTGTACTGTATCAGCCTTTTTAATGTCCTCTGCAGGACGTAGGCCTACCCACGAAGGGTGTATATCAGGGTGCGTGGATGGAAACCAATGGAAATTAAAGGACACATACTACAATTTTAAGTATCAAACTTTCAGGTTCAATGCTTACTAAGACAGATAACTGACTAAGATGTAGTATTAACGATTCTCAGAGAAAGAAAAGTTGGTAACTTGATCGGCTTCTAAAATACAGCTTCAGTCTATATGTCTATAAACTAACGACTCAATTGGAAACAAAACCACAAACAAACACGTAACAGGAGCTGGAGTTGAAGGAGATGAACACGCAGCCATCTCCATAAATCACAATAACAATCATCCCAACAAAACAAACAGATGCAACGAACCGTTTTTTTCGCGTTCGGCTTGCGCGCGCGCAGCGACATGTACGCGCGGTCCATCGCCGCCACCGCCCCGTTCGTCCCACACAACATCACTGGTCACTGCACTCGCAAAAACTTCTAATCGGATTGTTCCTTTTTCAAAAAACGTTCTATTTTCAAGTTCGTTTTTTCATGTGTGCTCGAGGAAGCGTCGGTTGGTACTGCGCGAGCGCCGCCGCCCCTCCCCCGCTAGCACTATTTTCGGAGCCCTGTGGTCCCCTCGCCACAGTCGAGCGGGTCGCAGTGGGTCGAGTCGTGCCTGGTTGACTCATTTGAATCACAGGATGTGTAAGTGGGTGGAAAGGGGCTGTTGGCATGATTTGATTCTTCCTGAGGTTACTTGAAATCAAATTAGTATGCTATTTCTGGTACACTGTGATGACGGTTTCCATTCAAGAAATTCATCCTGTTTATAATTTCATCTATGTAAAAAATATGATTATGCAATCATTTTGGAACAGCTTAACATCAAAATATTTTGGAGAACGAAGTCAAATTAGATCTGGTTGAAAACTTTTTACCTACACGGAGACGCTCTGTTAACTCCTATATACTTACCCCCTACTATCATTTTACGTACCTTACCTATTACTTAAGAATATAACTGCTTATATTTTCTATGCACAATTGATTACGACACAATAGTCATTGTAATTTTGTAACTAAACAGTAAGTATGTACAGAAGTTATATTGCAATATTGCTGTAGCGTCAAAGTAAAATCAGAATATTATTGATAGCTTAAATAAACTTGACTCGCTAAAATAATTCAGCTATGTTAACCGCCTCAGTTTGGAACAATTACGCCATATGCGTCCCTCCGTATATGGAAGTAGGCGACATTCTATGTACTATCCGTATCTGAGCACCGAATTTTGAACTCTAATTGAATGTATCAGAACCTAGAATCACGCCTTACGGAACTCCTAAAACAGAAGCAAGATAGGCTAATATGAGCCTTGTGTTCGAGCTAGAAGGTATTTGTAAGAGACAGTAGCTGTTGTAGCTGATAAACATTTTAGTCCTTATTTTAAAGGCGACACGGATGATAATAAAGGTATAGAACCTGCTACAGGTGAGGTAGTCCACACACATGGTATTGCGTTCGCTTTCACACATGCTGTTACCGTCAATGGAACAGTTCGACGCCCTGATGTGATAAGGCGTTGGTCAACTTTTAAAAGGTATGTATAAGGCATCGGCCTTATTAGGAGTGAGGTAATTAAAAATGCTTCCGGTAGTAAAACCCTTTAGAGTGATTTCGAAAGCCTGAGGTAACGATAATGATGAGTAACCGTCTAGCGTGGATAAGAAATATAACTGTTTATTTCAAAATAGAAGCCTCAGTCATATTATTGACCAAGTAAAGAAGTAAGGTAGATCAATTATAGGTACATATCAAAGAGGCATATACATTTAACGTACTAAATATAGCTTAGAATCATCACCATAGTAGCGTCACGTTCAGAGACGATTCGTCATTAATACTCATGAACACAGTCATCGTATGTCTACATACTTATTAGTTGTTAAAGTAATTGAAATGATAGGTATGATAAACGTTATTAAACTGTTGCAGCAATTTTATCTTTCAAGTTTAAATCAACAACTGTGGCCTCCCAACTCGGCCCGGCTACTTGGCAGGCCCCGACCAGAGAAGGCGCGACGACCTTGACACGTTTGAAATCTGGAAATATCGGGGGGCGGCATTTTTCCAGCAGTGGGACACATAACTTGTCTAAGAAATAATATCAAACACGAAAGCAGGAAATAATCTTGCAGGTATCAAGAACATACCTGCAAGCTCCAGGACAATAGTTATAAATGAAAACGCCATCAGATTTCTGATTTTGTATATACCTAATAGGTATTGTATATGTATTTGTATTACGATCTTGTAATCAATGGAAGCAATTTAAAAACAATCACAGCGGAGTCATTTTTCGATTGATAAACAGATCCTATGTATCGGAAAAGCTTCGATTAAACAAAAAGCAACTGATCTGAAAGATAAACGCAACGCCTTTAATCACCCGTCGACCTAATTCGCCAAAGAAAGTAGACAGAGATATCGCAATCAGACAAACAAAACGCATCGCAGCCGAAACAATTGGCTGCAGTGTTACACTTACATTCAGTGGCATTATCCCATTGAACAATTCCTGCCAGCCTAGGGTTACCATATCGCAGGATTTTTACACGATACTTAGGATTCTGATCAGACTTCATAGTACCTAAATTCAGAGCTGGTAGGATTTTTAAAGTTCGCAACAGATCACAATTTATAAATATCAATCAGACTCCATGGACACCATAAACTTGAAATCGCAAAAATAGGAACAGTTGAGTTGAGTATAGTATCGAATTCATCGACGAATCTAACTTATTAAGTACAAATTTTATGATCGATGAATCGATACTGTACCCAATGATCAATATTGTCCTTATTGAAAACCTGGAACTAGCGAAAAAAAATCAACTGTTACTTCAACAATAAGTAAAGAAGAATAAGTACTTATTGACATATCCTATTATCACCTCGATTTATGCACGTGGAGTAAGTTCGTATAGGCTGGGTGGCTAACCGTGGTGTCAAAGTTGCTAAGCCGCCTGAAGTCTTGTGATATGGCTAAACTGTTAAAAAAAACCGGGACCTATAATTTAACGTGTCTTCCGAGCAACGGAAAAGTTCAGCTGTAAATGCCACACGCGGTCGTTCATCAGAAGACTGTCTTTGCCGAACGTTGTTCTTAGTGGAACTTTGTGGTCACTAAGAAACACTTCACGCTATGAGCGTTAAGATACGATATTTCAATGGGAATCAGATCAGGTCTTTCCACGTTGTTTCATCTGGTAACCCTAGCCGGGGTCGACGGCTGGTCGTGGGAACTGGAGAGTTGGAGGATGATTCAGATACTCTTTGTTTACCGAGGCTGGAGGTCGCGCAGGTCACGGTGGAAACTTTAACAGCAGTTACAGGGCTTTGATATTTTGAGTGGAAGTTGATTCAGTTTACGAATTAAGAACGATGTAATCCAAAGATAATTTTCCTTATTCTACTTACGAGGCGTGACCTAATGTTAGTTTTTAGGGTTACGTACCCAAAGGGTAAAAACGGGACCCGACCCTATTACCAAGACTTACATACAGTACGGAAGGTAATAGGGTCCCTTTGTGCGCGAGGTCGACTCGCAATTGGCCGATTATATAAATACCTATTTCCTCTCTCAAGCGCCGCCGCTGCGCCGGCGCAATTATTATCAAAAAGTTGGATATGCATGCATCTTATTCATCTTTTAATATTTGTAATTGTCTCTTGTTTTGCCAAAACTTATGGAGCACGAAAATTGGAACTGTTTAAATTTTTCTTGATTTTTTTAAGGCATTTTGTCACCTGATTCGACATTTGGCGAAAAAGATTATAGTGTGCAAATACGGGTTGACGTCCTTAGAGTCATCGTGGGCCATGGGTGGATGAGATTAGCCCGAGATAGGGATCAATGGCACAAGGAAGAGAACCCAGGGGAGGTCGACCCATGATGATGACCCTTTACTAAACATGGGCAACATAATATACTTCATCATCAGCTGAGCGTATACACGACAATTATAATAGCTATATGACTGTGGGACAGGAGCTAATTTCATTTATAGATATTTCCGTGCCACAGCACATGTTTGTCCTATCATCCTAATGAATGAATGTCTAGAGAAGCACCCCTTTAATAGCTCGCCTCATTCCTGCACCAATTGGACTCAGTATTTAGTCACTCGACGACGACAATTGTTCACTTCCGGTTAACAGAATAATTTGTCTTTTTTCTCGTGCTTGTGCTTGATTAGCGTTGTCTTTTTGCTGGTGTAAACACCGTGATTGTTTCCTCTTTAGACAGACTTGCTGCGTAGAAATGTGATTGCGTTTTCGGGGATTTTACTTTTGTTATTCGTCTTGTTTGATGGCGATGATTATTGATTTTTTATTCGCAATTGAATAGAGAAGTTTTACGAGTTTGGTGGACGAGTGTGAGTGTTGTGCTATGCTAAGCTTATAACGATGATAATGGTCTGAATCACCTTCTTTCGTCTTAGTACACCAGTTCTGGACAACCCTGTAGAATAATCAATTTTTGAAAGCATTTTGTTGTTGATACCATCGAGGTGGTCCTTAGCTATGTTACAAACAATCTATGGTAGAACTGCAATAAAAAAATGCACGTGTTTGTTGTTCAAATTGCAAGTCATTCATGCAGTTTTCGATAGTTCGTTCTCACTGTAGTCTGAATTAACGTTTACTTACGAGTACCTATAGGAGAGCTGAAATGAAAGTTAATTGTTCAGAAAACTTTCATGTTGCATATTGTTTCCGTTGAGTGACTTGGGGAAATTATATTGATACTTTTTAACCGACTTCCAAAAAGGAGGAGGTTCTATGTTCGTCTGTATGTATTTTTTAATGTAAGTATGTTAATCGATAATTCCGCCAATTGTGAACCGAATCGATAAAATATTTTTTAGCTCGAAAGGGTATATTCCCGAGGTTGTCCCATTTAAATTTTACAGAAATCGGCTGAGCCGTTTTTGAAAAATCAACAATAATGTAAACAATTCGAGCGAAATATTTGAATGACACGATGGAAGGCGGTTTTGACATTTTTTGAGAACAATAATTATATTATGAAAATCTAGCGTGCTTCAGCTAGATTTCCAAGGCATGTATATGCCGAATCATTACAAGTCGGCGGATGTGAAGTTAGCTACAAGCTGCGCAATATCCAATCCTGACTGAAGCTCACATGGAGCTGCGCGTTGATTTGTGTTTCGCGCAGCTTGTAGCTAACTTCACATCCGCCGACTTGTATGATTTGGCCTATACGAGTACTGGTCAGTAACCAGCGTTTCCAACTCTACATATCTACCTGTTGATCTACAGTTTTTATATATACTGTACTGTACCAGCCTTTTTAATAGTCCACTGCAGGACGTAGGCCTATCCGCGAAGGGTGATCCGAAACACGAAGGGGTTTTTTATATATCTTCACAGTTTTAAATTTAGGCCTCAAAAAAAGAAAAGCTATAGATTTATAGCTTTTTAAGTTGGGGTTTAAATTTCTACAGCTTTTCAGATATTCGACAGTTTTTTTACAGTATTAGTCTACTAGGTTGGGGTAGGCAACACTGCCTGTAACTTACAAACAAAAAAATCTAAAGAAAAGGTGTCTATTTCCTCAAGGATGAAGTGGCGAAAAGAGACGTGATGTGCCGACCACACCTAGTGGGATAAGGGCAGGATGATGATGATCTTAAGCACTCATAAAAGTCTATAAAACACTGACCAAGGAAACACCGACGTAAACGGGCTATTAAGTGGCTCATGGCGCGGACAGGCGGGCGTAGGGCCCTTAACTACCGGATATAGGGCCGGTGATCAAGAAAGGTTATTACTCTTAAGATTTTTTAATCTATTTATTTCGTATAGCGTTTGACTACACACTAAGATGTGTGCCCAATTTTTGACCGACGAAACGGAGGATGTTTATGTACTCGTATAACCACGCATAACTTTTTACATAGTTGTCCGATTTCGATAATTCTTTTATCTACACTAATGTTGTAACATTCTACTTATGTTTCCAATATTTGACTTATAATGACTACTGTTATAGCGCAGACAACAAAACACTCAATTTAAGCAATTTCAAATGATGTTATAATATCCACATCGATATCGTAAAATCTCATTTTAAACATCGCGCGCTCGCTCCTGATTGGCCCTGCGCGCGCAGCTGCGCTCTCATTGGTTAGATTTTAATGGCGCCAAGTTCACTGTGACAATACACGTACGCGTGAATTTAATGTTTCGCAATATGTTTTTTTTTTATTTTTATTTTTATTAGTGAAGATAAAGTAGTGTATGCAACTGCATATAACACGGGTATAATACCCTTCATTATATGACAGTTGCATAAACTACTATTTTCATTGAAAAGAGTATACTTCGTAATAATGGTTATGGTTACACAACCATCGCTACAATACCGTTAATTATAACGATTATGATATTTGTTATAGTGAAAACTTCATGCTATAAATATAAAAAAAGCCGGCCAAGTGCGAGTCGGACTTGTGCGAGGGTTCTGTACCGTATGGGAGGCCTTTAATTTATTTTGATTTAATTATTTATTTTAAAATTAAATACCTCAAGCCTCTACCTGTGCCGTTATTAGTTTCAAGCAAAAAACGGCAAAAAATTAAGTTTGTTGTATGGAAGCCCCCTCAAATATTTAATTTAATTATTAATTTTTAAAGTAAATATACAAATAATTATTCTTTGAATATTTCAAGCGTCTACTCGCCGTTAATAAAAAATCACGTTTGTTATACGAGAACCCCCTTAAATATTTTTTTTTCTGTTTTAGTATTTGCTGTTAGCGTATAGCGGCAATAGAAATATATCATATTATTATGTGAAAATTTCAACTTTCTAGCTATCACGGTTTATGAGATATAGCCTGGTGACAGACAGACGGACAGCGGAGTCTTAGTAATAGGGTCCCGTTTTTACCCTTTGAGTACGGAACCCTAAAAAGTAAGTTCGTGTAGGCCGAGTGGATATATAGCCCTAGTGTCAGAGGTTTTTATCCGCCGGAAGGCCGCTGAACACGGCCTAACGGTTAAAACAACCGGGACCTACAATTTAACGTGTCATCCGATCCACGGTAGCTCTCAGTTGTAAAATGCCACCCGCGATCACCCATCAAAGTGACTGACAGACTGACTTCATGCTATGATATTTCGCTGTCGTGGAAACTAATTTTCATCGCCTTTTCAGTGGGAATTCTGGCTTGAAAGACATTATTAATTTAAATAGGCGACTGCAGTCACAGACTACACGTTAGTTAGTAGTTACTATCTACAGTTTGAATAGCGCCTTAATTGGCTCCGATTAAAGTTTATTAGCGGCCTTAATTGGCCGACTGTCGGCAAAGGATGCTGACAACACTGAAATGTCGCAAACGCATTAATAGGAGCATTACACGCGTTTATGTTCTTCTTGGTACTGGAAAATTGCACTTAATAAGTGTAATTTCTTTTTCAAGACGATTTACAGAGTTAGCTATATGTTTTCCCTATATATAGCTGCAAGATGATTAAAACAATCATTATTAACAACTTTTACTATGTGGCCAGCCCAGAATTCGATGAAAAAGAAACAACTGTTCCGTACAAAATTGCAAATCGTAATCGATAAAATGTATGAAACCGCTGTTTTTTTTTTCTCGAATTCCAGGTTGGCCCCATAGTAGAAGTTGTTCATAATGATGGTCTGAATCACCTCCTTTCGGCTTAGTACACGAGTTCTGGATAACCCTG
The DNA here is from genome assembly GCA_964007245.1 of Hypomecis atomaria. NCBI lineage: Eukaryota > Metazoa > Arthropoda > Insecta > Lepidoptera > Geometridae > Hypomecis > Hypomecis atomaria. The sequence continues at coordinate 2,467,600 of OZ023294.1, read as the reverse complement.
TTGACAGGTGTATATATTTCTAGTCAATTAGCATCCTTTTAGGGGCTTATTCTGTACATTAAAACTAACCAACTTTTGTTCTGCTACTTTAATCAGAACTCAAAAAAAAAAAACAGCTGTTCCATACATTTTGTCGCGGGTGAACGATATTTTTCTATGGAACAACAAAAGTTTTTTTTAGTTTTGACTAAACTCGCAGAACCAAAGTTGTTAGTTTTGATGTACAGAATAAGCCCCTAAAAGGATGCTAATTGATTAGAAATAACACTGTATATGACCAAGACCAATTTTCGGGTCCTGCAACGTGGTCACATGGAGTAGTTATAGAAACTCGCACTCAACACATGTGTTGCTACAACACTGCAAACAATGTCATGAAACGCACAACAAAAATAACACGAAATTCCAAATCACGAGAACAGGAATTCTAAAATCAATTCCGCCGTAAATCGGTAATGACCGTACAGTCCATCTGAAGCGGGACATCTTCATGTCTCGGAGATATTAACATGTTACTGATTTTACTTTTTACACGCTTAATAAACTTGCTAAGGACGCCGCGCTTCCCGATGGATGTGCAGACTGACATGAAAGGCAATTCGTCAATTGCAGTGTAATTGCGGTCTTTGCTGCGCCGCAATCTGATCCTCTTAAGTAAAGACTTTAGCACACTGGCGGTTTGCGATCATGAAACGATTTAGCGGAAGGCCACCAGAAGGCCTATCACAAGATTCACAAGCTGTACCTACTGTACCGACCTTTCAATACTACTAATCTAAGTTCTAGTCCACTGCTGAACATATGCTGAACATACCCACGAAGGACATCATAAACTGTAAACTATTCTCATGCCTGGCGACAATACCACGGAAGACCAGTCAGTGATCTCTTTTCCTTTATATATTCGAGTTGATTGCAGAATGCCAGACATTCTGTAAAGATTAAAGAATAACTACAAAACAAGCACGATAGAAAGTAGAATACAACATAAAATCACCACACAGACATCACAAACAGGGCAAGCAGCGAAAAAAGCTTCTCTATTTTCATTGTATGACAATCACGGCTCTTGCGGTCACCGTCGCGGTCGCTGAGTAACCGATAACTTTCAACGCGAGTGTGCATGTGTAATGACTTCGTCGTGGCCGGAGTCCCTGCGACTTGGCTCTTCAATCGTTTCGCGAACACAATCAATTCGCAAATCGATGGTGTAATATGGCTTTAACATGTTGGATGCGATGGCATGTCGTTTATAAACGGATTCTTGTTGTTCAGAGGGACCGCTGCCGCAGGTTCGGGCCATCAATTCTCTTTGGATGTTTTAACTGTCCTTATAATGGGGTTGGGGTGATCGATGACTTTTAAAGATATTTTTGGAGATACAAAAGAGAGCTCATCGGCATCATTGGCAGCTGTAGGCCCACTGCTGGGCATAATATTTTTTCTCCCTTTTTCGGTAATCATCCTTATTTAGAGCTATAACGAAAACTGGTCCAAAAAAGGGCCAAAAAGCTATGATACTTAAATCGACTCCTTTAATAGTAGAAGTCACCTGTCAAGTTTCTTGTGCCTTACCCACTGCCATTTCAACTTGCTATCCCTCTAGGCTATGTCGATCATGTGGGCAGTAAGTCTCCTTCATCATAATTATCATCAGGTCAATGTACTCGTACGTACAAGAGAATAGTGTGGTTAGAAACCAGCCTCTAAGAATGCTTGCGAACGTACTGCGATCGATCACAGGGGCCGCTGTCAAGACAGCGACTACCAACATTCCAGTGAGAAGTCATATCAGTAGAAATAAACGATTTATGGAGAATTCCCCATAATTTTGTGGAATCCGAAACTTCTTGGGGGCTAACTCCCAACTTCGATTGTTTTTGACCGACGAACCAAACTGGAGGAGGTACTCAATTCGACGCGTATATTTTTTATGTATAACCACGCATAACTTTTTCCATAGAAGTCCGATTCGAATAATTCTTTTTTTATTGGAAAGAGTATCCTTCGAAATTGGTCCCATTAAAATTTTATTAAAATCGGCTGAGCATTTTTTGATAAATCAACAATAATGTGAAAAATGCTACATCGATCCGTGCGAAATATTCGCGAATTCTGTACACGGGTGAAGTCGGTCCATGCTATTTTTTGCAAAAAAATAATTATTATGTTAACACCATATTATTATACCACATATCACACCACGGATCTATTTTGCATATACATTTAGCATTTAACACCGATATTACTCTTTTCAGCCTGATTGGTCAAACTAGATGGATAGACTAGAAGCCAACGATGTATGGACAAAATTATGAAAGTGTTAAGTCAACAGTGGAAACCTTTTGTGACTGAGGAAATAAGCTATAACCGGAACTTGCGTTTTTCGTTGTTTTTTTGGGAAATTAATTAAGATATCGCTGGCAACACTCAAAAGCAGACAAAGCGAAGGGAGCCGTGCGTAGAATGCTAAGGGTCGAATTAGACGGCAATGCTACTTCAATGGAGCCGCCTGAGTAATTGCGTATCGCGGTGGACAGATGGTACGTGCGAGATGGCCGTAAGATTTCATGTTTGTATGATAAGATCATGTCTTTGTAAATTCATATCCATTTATGTCTGTTGCCATATAGTACAAAATGTGTTTAGTTGAATTCGATTTATTTATTTGCGGATATGGATATCCATATCCATATTTGTATATACAAAAAATTGAATTTGTACATTAAAGCGAGCTCCATATTCTACCTTTCGACATACAAATGTATTTTTTACAATTGAAATTAGAAGGCACAACGTACAAACCCCGGACGTAAACAGAGAACCGGAAATCAAGAGAACAGGCCTACATTCAGCAGTGGCTTTTCTATGACTGATACGATGATGACTTAAAGTGAAGAATCAATATGATAAGTTTGAGAGCTTCCGTGACTCGGATGAAACCTACAGGGTCCGGTTGTTTGAACAGTTTAGCCATGTCAGCAGCCTTTAGGCAGCTTAAAAACTCTGACATCAGGGCTAGCTACCCAGGCTATACGAACTTAATATGATCCGATTCTACATTAATACATCATAAAAGTTGGGTTCAATACGAACACTTACTACAACTACGAGTAAGAAGTCGCACTGTGTGTTATCGCGTTTCAATACGTGACAGAAAGTTGCCGCATAAAAACACCGGTGAAGAAACCTCGACGCGACAGCCGCGTCTGCTCTAATTTATTGAACAGGCGCACAGTGCCGTGGAAAACACGGCCATGATCTTCCAAGGTTCAATACTTGTCTGACATAATCTAATGGAAATCTGTTCGATTAAACTTAACGACTTCGACAAGGAAAAGTATTGCAGATTTCATGTTTTGAACGGTGAACGAAGGACTCTTTTAACTAGTCCAATTGAGAATGTAAGTATTGATGTTCAGGCAGTGAAAGTCTTGTGGTGATATTTAAAGTCCGGCCCGTCTGTAGTTTAAAACGTTTTTATTAGGTCTACCTGTATGTAACTATGTAATAGAATCTAAGGTAACTAATTTAAACATCTTCCAAGGGTCGTAGCGTAATAAAAATTGGCAGCTGTATGTAGTTCTGATGACAATATAATAATATGGTACTGTCGAACTGATCTGATGATGAAGCCGGAAGATATGAACTGGAACTTCAAGATGGAAAACCGTATCATAGCTGTTTTGGATTTCTTAGACGTCTTGTAATGAACTTTGACCACGATTAGGTTTCAAGATCTGATGAGCGTGTTTTTTAGTTTTTTTAAACTACATTTATTGATCTCCTGCATTTATTAATTTAATTCGAAAGCATTATTATTCGTAGATTTTTGTGTATGTTGCATTGCATGGCAAAGTGTACGTTAAGTCGACAAACTATAATGTAACTCACTCTTTCGTTCGTCAATTCTTTATTCTAGAATTGTTAATTTTCCAGGTATTCTAGAATTATTTTTTTTTTGTGAAAATAGCATGATCTTACAGTCGGCAATCGCTTTCTGCCAATCTCCTGTCGGACATATCTTCCAAGGATTCCTCGTTTTCCAAGATTTTCTCGTGTAGACTATTGATTTTCCAGGAGTTTAGTGTGTAGACAAGTCATGATCACAAGCAGTCAGTTCACTGCGGTCCTGTTTACATTTGGCATCACCTCTGACACGCGCGTGTGGCGCCAGCGTTACGTCTCCTAAACATCGGTTAGGTACGTTCAATTAAGGCTAGTGTGAACCTCGAACTTACATACGTAAAATACCCGCCTTACCACAAAAGATTAAAACACGCTATAAGCACTGTTTAACCGTGCAATTTGTACTGCTAAACATTGTCTAAAGCGTGTGTAAAACTTTTGTGGTAGGACGGTATTGAAGCTGTTATCAACCTCTCTAAATATTATCCAAATTTTATTTTTCCATGTAATCAGGACTTCAATCGCTAGGGTTGAATGTCTTAGTTTTTAAATGACCTTAAAGTTGTAAGCCTCTCAAAAATCATATTTTATGCCGACTAGCCTGTCTTTTGAGCTACGTTGGTGACTTTAGTTCTTTTTCGGTTAAAGCAGATGCCATAAAGTTATGTATGGTTGCAATATAGGACGCAGTTACGACGCTTCGAACGAATAACATTCTAACCTTAACACTGGAAAATCACAAGGCAGCTGACGAAAACCAGACAACGGAATCGTACGCATATAAAATGTTTTAATTGAACCTAACCGGTGTTTAGAAGACGTAACGCCGGCGCCACACGCGTGAATCAGCCGACGTGATGCCAAGTGTAAACAGGACTATAATACGAGTGTAACGCAACGGAGTGACTGTGGTCATCATTTGACTTGTTTTCAGAAAAAAAAAAGTCGTGAAAATGATAAATTATCGGAAGAAAATATCTAATAGGTCCAAGGCAAGCGACTTCTATACCATTGCTTTGATATGACTAATGTCAAAATACCGGTCTGTGTGTGTGGTTCAAGTGTGTTTAATCCACTTCCACTGTGGATGATCCACTTGCTTGTTATGTAGTAGTAGTTTACGTAGTTTTAGATTCTGTCTTGTTTTTAGTGGTACTTAATAAAGGCATTTGCCCTATAAAAAATAAACCTATTAATTAAAAAAAAAGTTAGAAGTGACAGCTTTTTGAATAATTTATTGATTGATTGCTATTGATTCTAGTGGTACGTTTGACGGTAGGGCTAGTAAGTACATTCGATTACAAATTAACATATGTACTATGTAATACTCATGTAATGAGTAACGAAGCGTACTATTTACAATAACACGGAGTATACGATTCTGAGTCACGGAGCGCGCATCCGCGGGGATGTTTGTTGAAAGCAGTTTCGTTTCACTTTGCGGTTATAACATAATATTTTTATTTGATATCCTTGTGCATAGGCCGAATCATACAAGTCGACGGATGTGAAGTTAGCTACTGCGCAATATCCAATCCTGACTGGAGCTCAATAAATGTTGCGCGTTGATTGGGTTTCATTTGAAGCCGTGGTGGTCAAGAGGTAGTGACACCCGCTTTACAATCGTGAGGTTCAAACCCGGTCCCGTACCAATGAGTTCTTTGGAATTTATGTACGAAATTTCACACCACTGGCTTTTCGGTGAAGGAAAACATCGTGAGGCAACCAGCATATGTCCAAGAAGACATTCGATGGATGTGAATCCACCAACCCGCATTGGGCCAGCGCGGTGGATATGGCCCAATCACCCTTCGTGGGTAGGCCTACGTCCTGCATTGGACTATTAAAAAGGCTGATACAGATTGGGTTTCGCGCAACTTGTACTAATTTCATATGTAGGATTCGGTCTAAACCTAGAACCGGAATCTTTAGGTCTAAAAACATATTTTCTAAATAACAAAGTTTTACTGGGTGATAAGCAGTTAATAGAAATTACTCTCCAGTTTTCTACTCCTTATTTTTTGGCCCGATTTACCCTTTCAACTAAGCTTATCGTTCAACTGCCTAGGAACAATATTTTCAAATCATTGTGATCAATGGAACTAGCGACGTAGATGATATAAATTCTACGTCGCTTATTCCATAGCGGCACTAGAGAAGTATACATACGTGAGTTACCATTATGGAACTAATTAATGGTACTACTGACAGAAAACCGAATTTTTAAATCGAAAAAAAAAATATTGCAATAATTTCCATATTGATTACTGCAGTATACTTATTGGTTCTATGCATGGTGAAAGCATGATATTATTGTGCCTTATGTAATTATTTTCCTTTCTAGGGTCAACTAAGTTTGTTTAGGCTGGGTGGCTAGCCATGATGTCAGAGTTTTTAAGCGGTTAAAACAACCGGGACCCACAATTTATGTTGTAATCCGAGAGACAATAGAGCTCAGTTGTAAATGCCGTACGCGGGCAGTGCCCATAGTACGCGGGGGACCCATCCAAAGACTGACCTTGCCGAATGTTGCTTACCTTCAGTGACCACTAAAAAACCCCTAGGGTTTCCTAAGACCAAATGAGCACATACTCGTATAACATCTAACTCTCGCAATTTGTTAGCGGAGTCTTAGTAATAGGGTCTCGTTTTTACCCTTTGGGTACGGAACTCTAATTATCAAAGAAGCCGCGCTTGGCAGACGCAGAATCGCGTGTAAGTGTATTATAAGTAGATACCCTCAGCACTGAGTCAACTTGACACATTTATGGAAACCACAACGTACCCCGCTTGTGTCATACTCGTAGCAGCTAGTGCAGTGACTCGGAAGGACATTATTGCAAATAACTTACAATTTTATACGCTTCCACGGATATGGTCACTGGTCAGTCTTAACAAAAAAGTGCATCAACTGATTTAGTTTTTAGGGTTCCGTACCCAAAGGGTAAAAACGGGACCCTATTACTAAAACTTCGATGTCCGTCTGTCCGTCTGTCACCGGCCTGTATCTCATGAACCGTGATAGCTAGGCAACTGAAATTTTCACAGATGATGTATTTCTGTTGCCGCTACAACAACAAATACTAAAAACAGAATAAAATAAATATTTAAGGGGGGCTCCCATATAACAAACGTGATTTTTAGGAGTTTTTTGCTCGCTATAAATAACGGCAAGAGGAATGGGGCTCCCATACGGTACGGAACCCTTCGTGCGCGAGTCCGACTCGCACTTGGCCGATTATTTTAGTTGATGCACTTTTGTGCATATGACCACTGTTTTGGTTTGTACCTCGTTACCTAATCATGGCTACTTAATAAGTTGTTATAAACTTATGATAAGTAAATATTTTATCCCCAAGTGCCAAAAAACCCAAAAAAAAATCGCGCACAGACCTAGGCGTTAGGCCTTAAAGAACTTCATCAAGTCTTTGAGAGTAATTTATTAAGAAGCGGTTATTTTAACCGTTTAGCAGAATCAGAGGTCTTAGGTGGCTTAAAAACTCTGACACCAGAGCTAGCCACCTGTCCTATACGAACTTACTTACTTTTATTAGGAAGCGGTAAGTAATTAAGGCATAGGTTCCTTGGCACAACATCTCGAGCACCCATTTGGCGTCGTAAAAGACACTAATGGTGATTTATTCAGTTTGCCGTTACCGTTTGCGACTAGGGTTGTCCCGAATAAAAAAGTGGTGGTAGTATGTTCTCCGGTGGAGACTACCTACCTACCGACAATCACAGTGTAGAACGTACACTCACAACGTGGACAAATGATGTCATAAACATCGCAGAATCGAGATGGATACAAACCGCTTACAACCGGCCCTATACAGGAGGGAGGCCTATGTTCAAGAGTGAACGTCCTACGGCAGTAACAACAACTACGATTCCTCCAGATTTATCTAAGCTAGTAAAATAATAATATGTATTGATAAAATAATTATTTCGCTATTATTTTCTGCTACAAGTTAGGTAGGAAAATTTTTCCGATCATAATCATTATGACATTGCTCCAAAAATATGGCAACCAAGACCTTGCAATAGTTGCAATTAAAAATCGTTTTAGAATGTATTTTTCTAAAAATTAATAATAATTATAGTAGACACACTAGTTGTGGCCACTGCCCCGGTTTTGGCAATTAGATGTTAAAATTATTGCATGAATAGATAAACTACTTTTTTTCAAAGTTAGAAAATTTCTTTAGTAATATTATTTTCACATTAAAATTGTCTACACTACACAATAATTAAATTTCAAAGTGGCCTAAAATTATACTAAGATGGCGAAAACCGGCGCATCTACCCTAAATGCCGATTTTTGTAAGCCATTTGTTTGCTATATTTTGACACTTATTTTGAGGCATGGACCATGATGAGGTATGCCCAAACTTTGTACCATGCCGCATGGTACAAAGTTTGGGCATACGGAAAACTATATTCTTTGAGTGGTTTCTCACCTTTTTTATTTGTATTTTACGTAGCAAACATTTCTGACCTGTCTGTGGTCTACCTGACAGTTTTACTGTAAATTAATATTCCAAGAAAACTTATAAGCCTGGATTTATTTACGAGTTTAGTAGTTTATGAGATACGATCGGTGTTACCCAGAATTAAACACATCAAATAAATACCAACTGGGGCAAAGTGATCAAACGAGACGAAAAGTTGGCCGCAGAAGATTTTAAAATTTGAAGTCAAGTCAAAGTATTTATTTACATGACTATCATGGATGCCGGTTAACTATACATAATTATTTATCGCAAAATCTCGCAACACTGACTTTCACCGTGTGACAGACAGATTTCGAATAATTTGCACGAATCGATGTGACATCCATGTACATTTTTGTTGATTTATCAAAAACGGCTCAGCCGATTTCGATACCTCGGAAGTATACTCTTTTGAACAAAAAAATATTTTTTTAAATCGGTATTCAATTGGCAAAAATATCTATGAACATAAACATAAAAATTATATACATACAAACGAACATAGTACCTCCTCCTTTTTTAGAAGTTGGTAAAAAGATCTCAAGCTGGGCAAACATGGTCATATCAGTTCATCAGTTAAATTCCTCATACACATAGGTACCCACTTGGTAAGACCCAACCGCGGTGGTTGGATACAACCAGTCAACTGTACATCGGCACATTGTCTGTAGCAATGTTGTATGTTGGATATCGACTCTGATTTTGTTGGGGTCAGTTACCAACTTGATCGACTTGATTTTTAGCATGAAGAGGCTATTCTTATCCCGGAAAAATAAAAGGTTCCTATGGCAACGCACAAAAATCAACATGTCACTGGGACAAAACCGCGGATAAAAGTAGTTTTAGTGGTTAGGTTCAAAAATGTTTTACTTAGGTATTTGTTAAATATAAACGTTTCTTTTCAAAATGAATGTATGAGTGACTATATAATTTTCCTATAAACCTGTTTTTTAGGGTTCCGTACCTCAAAAGGAAAAAACGGAACCCTTATAGGATCACTTTGTTGTCCGTCTGTCCGTCTGTCAAGACCCTTTTTCTCAGGAACGCGTGGAGGTATGAAGCTGAAATTTATATCAATTACTCAGGTCTACTGTCCCTTGAAGCTGTGAAAAAATCAAACTTCTAAGCCAACGCAATCAAAAGATACAGCCGTTTATGCCGCAAATTTTGAAACTCGCAAGTACTCGCAAGGGAATCAAAACCTAAAGGGTACTTCCAGTCGACCTAGAATCTTGAAATTTGGCATGAAGCAACGTTTTATAGCACACATAAAGGAAAAATTCCGAAAACCTTAAATTTTTAGTTACATTACAAAATATATATTTTTTAATAAATATAAACTTATTACTTTTTTTGTCGTAATGAACGAACTTTGTAAACCTTGCAGGTTTGTACGGAACCCTCGGTGCGCGAGTCCGACTCGCACTTGGCCGGTTTTTTTTTTCTTATTTTTTATTTCACGTAGGTTTGCGTTTGACTACATACTGCCTGATGTTAAGCAGATTTTAGAATTGAGGTGCCCCTAGTTCCGTGGCGAATCGAAAGGCTGTAATTTGCCGCTAGAAAGAGAACCGTATCGCACGTGCTAGGGGCAAAGCCCTGCAACGGTGCATGTGTGTGAGATAGATATATGGGAGACCTGGGAGAGTGAGTGAGACAGCTGCTCGGAGACTGCGGTACTCTTGTGTGTAAACATATGAGATCTTGATAAGAACTAGATAGGTTAATCACCTATTTCTAGTTGCTTGTACTTGTAATTTAAAACATGATTGAGCATTTTTAGACGATATTTCAGATGTAGGCGATATCCAAATAAGTATATGTCCCTAACGTAATGGGAATTTCTAGTTAATACAGCTTTTAAACTGCATACAACAGGAAAGCAAATGAATTAGCTTCATTGCAATCGCCATGCCAGCGTATTGACTCCCATGCTTCCATGGGCATGAAATCCATTTGGAAGTATTGAACAGCAATTTGTTGTTTTTAAACGTTCGCGATTTGAACACATTATTATTATTATTTTTCAAGTTCAAGTTGAATTGGAAGTACCAGCTGTTTCACATTCCAGTCTACCCGTGACCGCGATCGATGGAACTCGGTCGAAACGTCGGGATGATGAGGTATTTATTTATCTCGTAAGTGACTAGTTCCGTAGTGTATTATATAGTCAAACCGCTAAACTCAGACTTCGCCTGCGCGGTACAGGGGCGCCGGGGGAGACGACACAGGGGACTGAGACAGGCGCGGCGGGCAGCGGGTCCCCGGCGCCCGCACCTGTCTAAGTCCTCTTTGTCGTCTACCCCCGCGCCCCCGTACCCGCGCAGGCGAAGTCTGAGTTTAGCGGTTTGACTATAATAATGAACAACAATTTATTTCATGATGTTGAGATTGGTCTAAATAGCATAATTATGTTACTCTCCAACCTTTGGACTATATCTATGCCAAAAATCAAGACAATCCCAAGGGATTCTCCTTGCGTGAAAGAGTAACAAACCAACATACACACACTTTCGGATTTATAATATAGTAAGGATAAATAACTAATTAAAGGGCTTTACAAACTAAACATTTCTAGGAGTTGGCGCTGAGAATGTTTACAATAGGCACGCTATGAACACTAACAACAGTTTATTACGGAAAATCACTGGGAATTATAGTCAAACCGCTAAACTCAGACATCGCCTGCGCGGGTACAAGGGCGCGGGGGTAGACGACAAAGGGGGACTGAGACAGGTGCGGGCGCCGGGGACCCGCTGCTTGCGCCTGTCTCAGTCCCCTGTGTCGTCTCCCCCGGCGCCCCTGTACCGCGCAGGCGATGTCTGAGTTTAACGGTTTGACTATAGCAGATGTACTAATTACAACGACAATATATTATGCAAGGACTATTATCATTAGCGATTGAAGTATTTACCATAGGTATGCTCTCTATACATCAAGCTTTTGAAGCGTTTAAGACTTTGGAAGTGAAACTTGTAATGCGACTTCCAACAAGGTTGCGTTAAACGTTTAACGTTACAATGGAAATAAAAAATGGTATGAAAGCACTGTTGCGTCGAAGATTCACTTCTTCCGCGCGGAGGGACTCCACTTGCACGTTTTTCAACTATTTTTTCACTATTTGGGTCCAATTGTTACAAAAGGAGTCCAGTTCGTCCCGCCATCTCCGCCTGGGCCTGCCAACTGGTCAGACAGCCTGGGGAACCCACTGTGTAGTGAGTTTGGCCCACAGATCGTCAGACATGCGGCAGATATGTCCAGCCCAATTCCATTTCAGTTCGGCGGCCTTCTGACCAACGTCAACAATTTGTGTCTTGGAGCGCAGGTAGGTATACTATTTCTTATGCGGTCTGAAAGTTTTACTCCTAGGATACTGCGCTCCATGGCTCGCTGGCAAATCCCGAGTCCGATTTTCCGATTTTCCCGATTTTGCCCTAAGTTTTTTTTTTAATTTACACGATTAATACTCGTAAGTATAATGACAAATAAAAATATTGTTACGAGATGGTTCTTGGATAATCAGTTAAAACGCCGATTGTTAACTTTTCACTTTATTGCACAAAATCACAGTACACACGAAACCACTGGTTCGCACAAACACGTCACAATGGCACTGATATTCACACAACACGAACTAGTCACTTCACAACCACTGGTACTGCACTTGAACACGAGATGTTTTCGCTACGATACAAAACGCGGTAACTGCCACGAACGAAAACCATCGTCCTATTTATATCGGAATAAGGGTTTCTAGAAATCTGTAGAATATTCGGTGTCATTGTGACTGACAAAGTAAACAAGTGTAAAGTTCGAGAATCCCTATTGTTCTCAACTATTACGAAAACACCAAAAAAAAATCACACAATAGACGCGACACAAAGGCCGGTGCCGCCTGAGTCATAAAACCATAAACCTCGCGATTAGGTGTAAACAACTCGCCGCCCGTAATTACCGCGCGCGGCGCGGCGGTTTACTGCGTAACAATATTTCAAGTAATTCAGTCAAATCAAAAACCGACATAATCGATCTATTGACCGATGTTTCCCACAGTTGTATAAATAACACCGTGTAGATGGAAAGTTAACCACCAGGCTATAATTAGAACACAATGTGCAGGAAAACAGCGCGGAAACGTCGCCGGCAGGCTCGACACACGGGGAATGACAATGGGAATCGATTGAGTACGCTAATTGTCACACCATGCTCGACTCGACGCATTCGCTGTGAGATGTGGAAAACTCGATGAAATTTATGCGATATACTTGATTTTTAGGGTTCCGTACCCAAAGGGTAAAAACGGGACCCTATTACTAAGACTCCGCTGTCCGTCTGTCTGTCTCCAGGCAGTATCTCATGAACCGTTATAGCTAGAAAGCTGAATTTTTCACAGATGATGTATTTCTGTTGCTGCTATAACAACAAATACTAAAAACATAATGAAAATAATAATTAAGGGGGCTCCCATACAACAAACCTGATTTTTAGCCGTTTTTCACTCTATATTAATAATGGTAACATGTAGATGCTTGAAATTTACACAGAATATTTATTGTTGTATATTCACTTCAATAATAAATAATAAAATTAAAATAAAATACATATTTAAGGGGGCTACCATACAGTACGGAACCCTCGGTGCGCGAGTCCGACTCGTACTTGGCCGATTATTCTTTACTATAGCGACCCGCCCCGGCTTCGCACAGGTGTACATATAAACTTTCCTCTTGAATCACTCTATCTATTTAAAAAAATCGCATCGCAATCCGTTGCGTAGTTTTCAAGATATAGGCATACATAGGGACAGACAGAGCGGGAAGCGACTTTGTTTTATACTATGTAGTGACTGTTATTGACCACCTCGCTTCAACTTCCGTTTCCGAAATCTACAGCTGGGTACCAGCTGTAGATTTCATGTGTAGAAAAAAATTATGATTGTAAGTTAAGTTGGATGACACGACAAGTAAAATAAAAAAAGAGGGTCCCCGGATACGGGTCAGCCGAGATACATCGGACCTCTGGAGTGCAAGGGTCCTCTTGTGGGAATGCTAAGCTATATGAAATTACTAGGTACCTACCTAACTATCTAACTTGTGCTAATTGCGGTGGGAATGAAATTACAAAGAAACTATACATTGTACTGCATTTACTATTAAGGTTCTGCAAAAAATATTATTACATCCCCTATACCTAGATCTCCAATGAGATCGAAGCGACTCGCATCTAGCGCGATCTTGCGGTCTTGACGGGGTCATCCGTTCACCGTGTGAGTGGACGTCCTACGCTGTGCTTGCCGGTACGTAGCCTCCATTCGAGAACTTCGGACTCTTAGGTTACTCAGTTTTTCAATGGGATCGGTTGTATACTCGTACAATTTGCATCCGGTGCAATCCTGATTTCTAATTCTAATTACATCTGTTCAAGTTGCGAGTGGACGCCCGTCGCCCACCGCTACGCGAGTCAACCTATTATCTCTTTTCCACACTTTTTCAAGAGATTAATGCAAAGAAAGAACTATAAATACATAGAATACTAATCCGTGAAATGATTTTATTTTTATAGTGCATCCCACACTAGGTTTGTCTCAAAGACCAACGCTATAAGTTGGTTAAAATGATAAACACATCACAAAATTCGGCGCGGTTCTGATGGCAGAGCGTCGGGCTAGTGATCCGAAGACGCAAGGATCGAGTCCTGCATCCGCGATGAATTTTTAAAATGTTTTTCATAAAAATAACTCTTTTGAGATAAACCTAGTGTGGGATGCACTATAAAATTAAAATCATTTCATTGATTTAGCAGTGCGCCATCTCTCGTCAATATTCAGAAGTTCTTATAACTTCAATTGAGTGACAACCTGTCTAATACGGGTATCACAGGTGGCGCCGCCAACGCTATAAGTTGGTTAAAATGTTTTTGAAATGTTTATCACAAAAATAACTCTTTAGAATACTTATGCGAATATGGATCCTAAGTGTCGAGAACGCGATGGCCCTAATCGATTGTCTCGGAGTCTCGACGGGTTAACGAGTTCAATTGGAATCGAATAATTGATGCGGGCGGAGTAACGAGATCCTTGTCGACAGTTTTGGGGCACGTGCTATATAAATTGGCTTACAAGACTACATTTTCTCCTGTAACAGTAATACTAAACGAATCGCCTATCGATTCAAAGTTTTGAATGCAAGGCCGTAATCGATTCTCTCTTGTGTCTCGCCGAGTTAACGAGTTCAATTGGAATCGAATAATTGATGCGGGCGGAGTCACGCCCGGTCAGATCCTTGTCGACAGTTTTAGGGCATGAGCTATTTAAATTGGCTTACAAGGCCACATTTTCTTGTCATCGCTAGCCTTGTACTCGTATTGCCTATTGAACGTATTCTCTTATGGAATTTGGTGTTTCCTTTTTTTGGACACAGGGTTAGGTCATATTACTACTCTTGCATGTTTTCGGCCTTGAATAAAACTGCTCTTTCCTTGGCATTCATTATGTAATGATTTGGACTATGACAATTTTTTTACCAAACACAAGCCAAAACAAAATGCTTAGATCAGATGGATCAATTGTTAAAATGCAAGTCTACCAGATCGTTAGATCAATGTTAAGGTAATAATCGCGAGTTTAATCAGGGCAAGACTGACACAGAACGGAGATGAGCTTATACTTATACTTAGCTTTACGAACAACTTTTTTCTCGAAATTCTTTTAAAATTATCCATTTCACGCAAAACTTTATACTCGTACTTCTTATACTGGACATGGCAATTTTAAAAGAAACCATAGAGTGCAAAGAGGGAAATCATAAATCGGAACGTTAATGAAAAAGAAAACTAACAAAACAAATACGGCGAATGCATAAAGATAAACTAAAAAAAATTGGGCGAATGGTTTTTAAACTGTCACTGTCAAAGCTCCGTATACCTTCCTAGGCGTTCGAATTTGAAAAATAATGTCCCAGTAGCGTAAAAAAGAGAAGCCTATGTTCAATGGTGGGCGATTATAGTCTGAAAAAGATGACAATGAAAATACCGTTAGCATTTTTTAGAAGTAAAACACCTAACGCGATCACTTTAAAAAATGTGTCAGTAACTATTACTCAGAAAAGTCCATTTCCATTTCAACTTTGCATTTCTAATAGTTTCTAGAATTCGCTTCAGAGTAACCCAATTCAGATATAACAGTGCATCATTGTGTAGGGTTACCAGGAGAATAATTGTGTACGAAATTGTGATTTTATTCTTAAGAAATTCGCGTGGTAAACCTAAACAAATATTTTTTTCCTTTAATAGTACCGTATGACACTCTTTGATTTTAAAATTAGATAATCATGATTATGATCAGCCTGTATCGACCCACTGCTGGGTATAGGCCTTCTCTCCCTTGTGCCACTTTAAAGAATGTACAATTGTACATCCATGCAATAAATCAAGTCTGCTCGTCTCTCCGTTGCTGCGTAAAAGGGTACATAATTATGACTTAAGAAACATAAAAATAAGAATCCAGGAAATCAACATTTTAGGCTATTTGATCTTCATCTTTTTATTGTTAATATTTGGGAATGTTCCCAAAGTTCGTCCGGATTGCCATGTTGTCCGCAACCGGGAAACATGGCAACCCTGTCTCGTCAGCGAGTAGCCCAATTCGGTAGCGGTTAGAAACGGGGTTATTCCAGCCCAGTTCTCTGGACATCGGCCTGGAAATGTGTCGTTCACTTGTTTATATTGACTGCTGGGTCAAGAATTCCAGATGCTATGCAATAGATTGATAGATATTCGTATGTTACTTGGGGATGTTGTGCTTAATACTCGTACTTATTGACCACCGTCACAACTGAAGAGCATCATCTATCTGTGTTATCCTACTTAGGCACGTATATACCGAATCATATAAGTCGGCGGATGTGAAGTTAGCCTACAAGCTGCGCAATATCCAATCCTGATTGAAGCTCACATAAGGCTGCGCGTTGATTGGATATTGCGCAGCTAGTAGATAACTTCACGTCCGCCAACTTGTATGATTCGGATATGTATAGGCCGAATTAATAGCCGTTAAAAGTGACTGTCCCACCCATCATTCCGATGATGCAGTCATATAAGCGGATCATTAGACGGAATCGTTGGGCGCGACACTCTTTATGCAACCCTATCATACGTCAGATGAAACAAAACTTTGTAGAATTCGTTATGTTTTAGTGAAGTTATGTTTAAACGTATTTAAAGCGAGATCTATTCATAAATAATCAAAATTTGTAGGTATCCGAAATATCCGAAACATGCGGATAGTTGATTAGGAAATTATTCGGATAGGGAATTTGACGGATATCCGTACTTTTCGGATATCCGGTTTGCAAGCCCTAATCATGAGGTACCGTACCATAACCTTTTTGAGGACGAATCAGGCACGGAACAACACACTACGCTCTATGCCCAAATTTTTGCCGGTGCCGAAATGATGACCTATTTCATTATTCTTTCTTTCCCTCAAAGGACCTACTCCTCTGAAAGATCACTTTATGCGCAAATTGCTCCGAGAATATTGGCCTTTAATCCAAGAGACGATGATTGCTTCAAATTTTCCAATCACCATACATAATAATCTCAAAACTACATAATAAGCGGGCGAAAGTTTTCATAACACGTCAATGTTTACTAAACACTCAACCTGCTACAGCAACTCTATCGACGCAGTTTGACACGATTTACCCTTATAAAATACAAAATATCTATAATAAGTTGATAATAAGTAAATAATTATGTACTTTAGAAATTTAAGTAGGAAAATTACAACCATAGTAAGTACTAGTTTTCTCACCCCGCGTACGCCTGCAACCTACCCGTTTACTATTGTTTGCCCATTTCTGCTGATTTTTGGCGTAATAAAGTCTTATAAATTAATGAACGCCGGCTGCACGCACGAAGAAGTGTCACGTTCCGCCTGAGCCGCGTGCAAGCGAGAGCACGGAACAAACGATAGAGAGGCACTGTAGGCCTAAGCGTTCGGCTTGTTTCAGTTGTTTGTTGATTCAACAATAAGCCCGATTTTTTTTTTTTTTTTTTTTTTTACCTGTCCCGGCGCATAGGCCGGGCCCGCGAGCTACTCCCTAACGTAATCAGGGGGGTTTTACTATTTATTTATTTAGGAACTTTTTTTTTTTTTTAATTTACAATTTCTCATACTTCAGTTATCTTATTCTAAGCTATCTTTAAAATTACCGTTTGCTTATAGTACTTTTCACATCAAAACTTATCCTATTATTAGGTTGATATAGATATATTATTAATATAAATATTCAACCTATATTTTATCTAGCGTTTTGTTTTTATTTATTGTCCTTTTTCCTATCGTTATACAGTATTTTAGAAATATATCGTTAACTTTGTTATCCCTTATTATGTGACATATACTTTCCTTCGTTATCTGAACACCTATCTCCTGCTCCACCTCGCACCTTTCTCTGCCATATATGGGACAGTCTACCAGGATGTGGACCGGGGTTTCCTCCACATTCGGCTCACAGGAGCATGACGGGTTGTCCCTCAATTTGAACCTATGCAAGTATTGGGAGAATCCGCCATGCCCAGTCAACATCTGAGTGAGTATTCCCTGGGGATTAATCTTTCGAACCATCCTGAAAGCTACGCTGGCATCCGGGAAAAATATTTTGGTTGTCGATGCAGTGTCACCAGTCACATATCTCCGGTTCCATTCGTCGATCGTCTCCAGTCGGATTTGACGTTTGACAAATGAAACCGGGACTTTATCGTAATTCGGTCTGGTTTTCAATTTTAAAGCCGCGTCTTTTGCCAATGTATCCGCTCTCTCATTCCCCTCAAGTCCCACGTGAGCTTTTATCCAGTAAAATTGTACAGTTTTGCTTTGAGCTATACATTGTTTTAGTACATTACGGGTTGCGACTGCGAGTGGATGGAGAGAGCAGCCGTTGGCGATTGTTTCCAGAGCCGACCTTGAGTCACTATATACGCCAAATGTCCGTTCCCGACTCTTGTATATTTCGTCCATCGCTCTACATATTGCCAACAATTCTGCCTGATAAACGGTGCAATAGGAGGGCAGCTTTAGTTTGAGGGCTTTGGTTTCAGCGACACTGTTCCATAAGGACAACGCTGCTCCAACCTTGCCCTCAATCTTGCTGCCGTCCGTGAATATCCTGACTGCTTGAGAATTATTCTGATCTAGCTGCTCTTCGTTTTCCAGGCTCATGAATTGGAGGCTCATTTGCTGCGCCGGATGAGGGGTGTCAGCGAATGCTGTTCTCCGCTCGATCTCTCCGCTCCCCAGCAATGGATGAGCTACCCCCCTCTTGACCCTATATAACGCTTCTGTCTATGGTATATCTAATCAATGGGTATCATAATAAGCCCGATTACAGAGGCGCCATCGTAATTATATTAGCTGAATGGCATAGTTCTGTTTCTTTTTCACTTTAGGCATTCGATAGAGAGAACGCTTTTTACGTTGCTATTAAATTTACGCTGACACCTCTGTAATCGGGCTTAACGTTTTCTTATGACGTTATCACGTTATATTATCGTCCGTAAACCGACTTTACAGACAACTATTATTTTATTCTCAATAGGTATTTGTAATTCGAGTCCAGTTGAAAATGATGCGAACTGAAAGATATTATAATTTTTCAGTCGCAAAACTGCATAAAAGTAAAATGTTTCACGAAATGTTTACCAACACCCAACAGGGCAATATTGCGACTATACCGCTACCGACCTCGATACGATTATAATATATGTGTATGGATTTGTATGACTGTCTAAAATAACCCGTGACTGGATAAGTTATTTTCGTACCTTGTGTTTGTATGGAAGTTATTTTTCCTTGAGATACCGCAGCTGAAGATTAGAAAAATACAGAGGAGTGTTTCCGGGCGTTGACATGACTTCAAAATAATATTAACACATTTTAATTGTGTTAACATTAATTCTGATAATTAAGACTGTTAAAATCTCAGAAGAAAGAAGTATTGCTAAATTTTACTCAAATAAAACTAAGTTACAGCTGTCTTATTCATATCTGGTTATACAGCATACGCGAGAGTAAGGGGAACAAAAAAAAACACTGTCTGTCGCATACGTCAAAATCACCAGTTGGAATGTCAAAATGGTTAACATTTGGTTAGACATTTGTCTTTTTCGGAAATTTTAACCCTCTAGTTCCAGTGAAGATTCAAATCTCTGATCACTGACCCTCCTACTTTTCACCTTTTTTGAATTTGGACAGCCGAGATAGCTCAATGCTAGTTTGTTAAAACCCTTCGAACTTACGTAAGTTCTGATGTATGTGCATCTTTTTCTAACACCTTTTAAATTTCATATTTAAAATGGAAAAAGTGATGTATATCTCTTGCTATTTTAGTACTGTTTCTATTACTTTACTTCTTATTCTATGGTTAAAATATAACGCTAAAATGTCAGAACTCATGACTTAGCGGCCATGACCAGGCTATAAAGCATGCGACCACGAAAAGCGATGAAACGAACTCATTTCGTCGTGTGAAAAAGTGACAGTTATATACTTTGCCATAACGCTGTCTCGTTCTGACACTACGAACGAAATAATTCGTGGCGCGCATACTAGCCCGGCAGGTAGTGTGGTCGTCACCAGTAGTACCGAGGTAAAGATATCTAAAATCGAAATTAATGGCCGGATTAGGCACGAAAGTGCATCAATTAAAAACTAAGGTCAAAATCAGTTGATGCAGTTCATGCATAGACTCTATAACTATTTTGGATTTAAGATGTGTGTACCTCATAAACACTACCTGGCCATGGCCGCTAAATGAATTTTTAGGGTTCCGTACTCAAAGGGTAAAAACGGGACCCTATTACTAAGACTCCGCTGTCCGTCTGTCTGTCTGTCACCAGGCTGTATCTCACGAACCGTGATAGCTAGACAGTTGAAATTTTCACAGATGCTGTATTTCTGTTGCCGATATAATAACAAATACTAAAAACAAAGTAAAATAAATATTTGAGGGGGCTCCCACACAACAAACCTGATTTATTTAGCCGTTTTTCGCTCGACATTAATAACGGTAACAGGTAGACGCTTGAAATATTCACAGAAAATTTGATTGTTTGTTTACTTCAATAATTAATTATTAAATTAAAATTTAAGGGGAGCTCCAGTACAGTACGGAACCCGTCGTGCGCGAGTTCGACTTGCACTTGGCTGATTATTGTAATTTTACAATGGGAATTTAAAGTTTAATTTAATTTTTTAATGTTTATCTGGGAATGGCAAGAAACACAAAAATGTTGGAATTTTGCGCGCCAATTTGGTGAATCCACCTTGAGCAAATTAAACAAACATGTATAGACATATTTATCATTCTTCACACATGTAGATACCTACATACAAATTAGACGTTTTCTTTTACCTCTATAGGAGAGAGTAGCCACTTCCGAAACTGGATAAGTGAGAAACCTGGATAAGTGAAAAACCTCTATAAGCGAGAATCAGATGGCGGTCCCTTCCACTCTCTCTTATCCAGGTTTGACTGTACGCAAACACGAATGTGAGGACTAAGAGTAAGAGTGTGCGTTCTGCCTTTTTCTAATCTGGACTGTAACTCTGAAGGCAGCATACAATGATGTGGGTGACTTTGTAGAGGTGCTCGGTATATTATACACCATTGTGTAGCGCCGGTCAAAGATCACATACTTTCAGGTGAAGGTTCATGAAGGCCATATTATTGTTGTTTTTTGATATTCATAAGTGTGCATTATTGAACCTATGTGAGAATAAATAATAAATAAATGTTTGGGGACATCTTACACACGGCCTCTGACCCGAAACTAAGCAAAGCTTTTAATATGGCTGCCAGAGACTTATAACTATTTAATACATACATATTTTAAATACATACTTATATGGATAGTAACTAAATAACACCCAGACACAGAGCAAACACCTATGTTTATCACATAAATACTTGCCCTGGGTGGGGCTCGAACGCACGCCTCTTTGACTCAGTAGTTAGGGTCACTAACCACTGAGCCACCGAGGCAGTCTAAATGAGTTGAGGTTACAGTTCAGATTCCGACAGAGAATACTGTCTTATATCGAGCTTCAGCTAGTTAGGAAGGTCTCTGTAGGCTCCCGAAAAAAGGAAGGTTACAACAAGCCTGGCAAGAAGGCAATAAAAAGGGCTCAATTCTATCCAATTCAATTCCGTATGGCCGTATCCTTGAATTAAGTAAGTTCGTATAGGCCGAGTGGCTAGCTGGTGTCAGTTACCTAATAATATAGTTTAATACTTTAGTAAATTGATATATTATTTTGCCAAAGTATAAATTAAAAATAACTAGATTAAAATTTTGCCAGAATGTTATATTTGATAGAGTAGCATAAAAACTATATTATTTTGTACATTTTATAGTGTTTTTTTTTTAAATCGTCGCACACGCCTCGCACGTTTGCACGCATTGACGTTACTTCTGATAAAACACACACGCGTGTGGGTTGTCGCACCGTCCTATGGAATTCGGTGCAACACGCCTGGCGCGTGTAGCCGCCCCGGGCTGTGCAAATCGAAAACACTGACGTACGTGTTTTCAGCAGTTTCCAACTCTTGAACTGACACTTAATGGCTGATAAGTTAATGATGATACATTTTAAATCTTAAATAATCAACGCACACACTAACACAACTAAACTATGTACATATTTAAAAAGTACGTAAACATATTATGTATCATGCAAATTACAATTTTAATAGTTAGACTATTATGTTGTAACCAAGTTTAATTACGTTTAATTCGTAGGATATTCTGCAACCCGGTGTACAAACAGGATGTAACAGTTAGCTAATTAGCTGTAAGAACGAGGTATTTATTAATTAATAGTGAAATAAGCAATAATACAGGATAACTGAAATACCTACTTTTTGTCCTAGAATGTCCCATAATGGCAGTATCAGTTTTTGTATCAGTTGCCATTATGGAATGGCAACTGATACAAAAACCGCAAAAATACATGTGGATTCGTTAGCAATCGGTCGGTTAGTGATAGTTATTGTTATCAGCTTTTGTGCGAGAAATGTTGTAAATAATTATTTTTTGCAAAAATTTGCATGACCGACTGCACCCGTGTGCAGAATTCGCGAATAAATAGCACGGATCGATGTAGCATTTTTCACATTATTGATTATTTATCAAAAAATGGCTCAGCCGATTTTATAAAATTTTAATGGGACTTATTTCGAAGTATATTCTTTGCAATAAAAAAAGAATTATTGAAATCGGACTACTATGAAAAAAGTTATGCGTGGTTATACATAAAACAAAAAAAAAAACGCGTCGAATTAAGTACCACCTTCGGTTCGGTTCGTCAGTCATAAATATAATATTTCAATACTTATGTATCTACCACTTCGCAAAATATATTTATGTGATGAACATAAGTGTTTGCTGTGTCTGGGTGTTATTTAGTTACTATCTATATAAGTATGTATTTAAAAATAAGTGTATGTAGTATATCAGTCTCTGGCAGCCATATCACAAGCTTTGCTTAGTTTGGGGTCAGAGGCCGTGTGTAAGATGTCCCCTAATATTTATTTATTTATTTATTTATTTATTTAATAGCGAAGAAAAATAGTAAAAAATATATGAGTACGGTACGGGGTCAAATCTAGGCCCGGAGTGCTTCGGGCAGAGTTATCTCCTTACAATACATTAATTCATAGTTTAATCTCGCTTAATGAGACGATAGTCCTACTACCCAAAAAACGTACTTTCATGACAACTACGTATACAGGGTTATTTCTAATCAATTAGTATCCTTTCAGGGGCTTATTCTGTACATCAAAACTAACAACTTTTGTTCTGTGACTTTTGTCAGAACTCAAAAAAAAATCAGCTGGAATTCTAAGGAAAAACATTTTTTTTTTTGAGTTTTGACAAAAGTCCAGAACAAATGTTGTTAGTTTTGATGTACAGCATAAGCCCCTAAAAGGATGCTAATTGTTTAGAAATAACTCTGTATGTAAATGTATGGTAGTTGACACATGTTTTAAACTTTAAATTTAAACTAAGTTCCATAAATTATAGAATCCTTTTGAGGTACGGAACACTCTTTAAAACAATCCTGGAAAAATTATCTTTAGTAAATACTACTCAGTGTCATCATCATTATCAGCCATTGGACGTCCACTGCTGGACATAGGCCTACCCTATAGATTTCTAATGATACCGATTGGAAGCGGCTATTTAGTGTAGAGGTAAACATCATGAAAAGCAGCCCCTAATAAAAAAAAAGACTTTCCAAGTTTCCAAAGCATTAAAAACTAATTTAAAAAAAAAATAGATTCATTAGGCGACATCTTACATCTTACACACGGTCTCTGACCCCAAATTAAGCATAGCTTGTGATATGGCTGCCAGAGACTGAATACTACATATACATATTTAAATACATACTTATATACATAGATAGTACCTAAATAACACCCAGACACAGAGCAAATACCTGGGTGTAATAAATAAATGGGTGGGGATCGAACCCACGCCTCTTTGGCCCAGAAGTCAGGGTCACTAACCACTGAGCCACCGAGGCAGTCAAATTGTTCGCCATTTATAAAATTTGAGCAGCATATCAGACATATCAGAGGCGGGTTCAAGGAGATGAGCTTCATTGACCTAAATCGATACTGATTAAATTATCACATGGAAGTAAGCGTGCAGGCGGCGCGCGGCGGGCCTTGAGTTGAACTATGTTTTTAACCGACTTCCAAAAAGGAGTTATATGTTCGTCTGCATGTATTTTTATGTGTATGTTCATCAATAATTCCGCCAATTGTGAACCGAATCTAAAAATTCTTTTTTAGTGTAAGGGTATATTTCCGAGGTGGTCTCATTTAAAATTTACATAAATCGGCAGAGCCATTTGTGAAAAATCAACAATAATATAAATAATTCGAGCGAAATATTCAAATTTTGTATACGATGGAAAGCGGTTTTGCCATTTTTTGCGAAAAATAATTGTTTGACAGGCTGGCTAGGCGTATTGACCATACCATGTTGAGGGTGGCATTACTGAGCACTACCGTGCCTCGAATGACACGTTAGATTGTTAATTTCGATTATTTTAAACGTTAAGCCATGTCGGAGGCTCTCAGACCGCTTAAAAACTCTGACTAATAAATTATATTGTAATGACCGTCATTGAACTGTGTTTTATTGCTGAACATGTTCTCATTACGAGAAGAGTTAGGTCATAGTCCATCACGTTGACAGAATGCGGGTTGGTACACTTCACATCTGTGAAAATCATGGCATCTCATAACAATCTCTTTCCTCGCCATTTGAAGCGAAGTTTAATTTATCTAGGTATAATAAGTGATCGTAATCAAATACATCACAGCGATAAACATCCTTACTTTAATTATCCTACTAAAATTATACACGCGAAAGTTTGTTTGCATGGATGTTTGTTCCTCTTTCACGGAAAAACTAGAGAACGGATTTAGATGAAACTTTGCTATAGTAATGTTTATACATCAGAATAACACACAGGCTATAATTTATAAAGATATTCCGTGTAACGAAGTTCGCCCGGTCAGTTAGTAATGTTATAAATCGGAAGGCGTGTGTGTTGGTTTGTTACTCTTTCACGCAGCATCGGATAGACTAGATTTATGGCATGAATATAGTTCAAACGTCAGAAAGTGACATGACTTTTTATCTCAGGAAAATTCCTATTAATATATCACGCGGGCAAAGCCGCGGTCAATAGCTAAATACAGTTTGTGCAAAAAGACAAGCGTCGTAGGTGAGGTCGCTCGTGAGCCATTTTACTAATTTTGTTACGTTGACAACACTGCTCTGTCATTGCTAGTACAACTAAGTGTTTGATACTTGGTAGACACCTATTCGATTTTCCGTCAAATCAGTAGTCAGACTTATATGCCGCGACTTGAATAGTCGGTACTTTTGGCTGCTGATTAAAATCTATTGTTAGTTCACCGTAAAGTCACGACGGTTCTCTTTTTGCCCATACTCTAGTAGTACATAAGTAGGTACAATAAGAATAGGTATAGGCCGAATCATAAAAGTCGGCGGATGTGAAGTTAGCTACAAGCTGCGCGAAACCCAAGCAACGCGCAGCTTTATGTGAGCTTCAGTCAGGATTGGATATTACGCAGCTTGTAGCTAACTTCACATCCGCCGACTTGTATGATTCGGCCTATATGTGTACAAAGGTATAAGTTACCACAGTACAGCTAGCGGCACGTAAGTCTAGCGCTGAGGTTAGTGTGGAGAGGATGGCTGCGCATGTTGACCGCCATACTAAACCCATGCGCAGTCATCCCCTCCACACTTCGCTCAGCGCTAGACTTATATCATTATATGCCTCGACCTGTAGCAGGTAGTAAGTGAGAGGCACTCACCATCAAATTATCTACGGAGTTGTACCCGCAAATAACATATCCCATCACACGATTCGCCATATTAGGTGCACTGCACTAAACAACACACTGTATAAGGAACTCAATCACAACACTTTCCGAACACCATTTACACAACCAACAAACAAAAAACCAGCCATCGTTAGAAAGAGAAAGCACTATCAATGCAATTAAAGTTTAATTGATGTAATTGTTTTCTCATCTACACTGTATTTTAGACTTAACACCGTTGCGTTAAAGTTAACATTTTTTCGTCACAGGTTGCTTGGACTTCGTAATTTTCAGTTTGTAAAATAAAAGAACGATTGTGCGTCTGTCATAGACGACGCGTGGAGAGTGACTGATTGGTCGATTGGGTTGAGAGTGGAGTTGGAAGCACTCCCGTTTTCAAGTGGTAAGAAGCAGGGGTACTGCATTCTGTATACTCGTAGCTCCCAAGCTTGGTTTGGTTTAGTTATCGTCTTATTGTAGATAGTAGTGATAGTACGGTATGGTAGCGTAGTAAATCGCATGATCTTTTTAGCGCAATCAGTAATAAGTGGGTTTTTCTGTCTTCAATATAGGTACAGGTCGCGGCATATAAGTCTAGCGCTGAGCGAAGTGTGGAGGGGGTGGCTGCACATGAGTTTAGTATGGCGGTCAACATGCGCAGCCATCCCCTCCACAGCACCCGCAGCGCTAGACTTACGTGCCGCTACTTGTATTGTTTTTTTTTTGCTTTTTGGGTTAGGGTCCATCCGGACAAGAGTTACTGGACACGCGTGTATCCATTTGGTGAAAATTCTCGATCGGGCAAAATAAAAATTTGGCTGGTGCATTTAAATGGTTCTATGGCTAGCTAGTTACACTTTGTTTTTAATCCATGCCACCCCCAACACAGGGTTCAGAGTTTAGCCATCTGGATGGTCCCAATGAATTCACATTATTACTGAATGAAAGTGGCTTGCATCTATTGGCGCGCGATTCCTAGGCGCATAGGTGGGTGGGCAGCTGGGCACAGACGGTAGTCTGTGACCTGTCTGTGACTGTAGACATTAGCTACGCTAACAATCAGATCATGATCAGATATCGTATATACAAATGTATGGGATGAAAGTTGACTTTTTCAAAGTGATTACGGAGTTGGCCACATTAAAAGTTAGTCCTAGGGACGAGAACAACTACATCCTAGAATATTGCTAATGAATTGAGATGTAATGACGAACCGTAATGACTAGAGCAGTGCAACACATCGCTACATTATTTATAGTTCGGCCGTTCAGAGAATGCGTTCCTGACACGTCATCTTGAAAAAATGTTTTTGGCCGATATCTCGGAAACTTTGTACTTAAGAGCAAAAAACATTAAGATCATTATTGTAGAAATAGAGGCGTGGGTTCGATCCCCACCCAGTGCAAATATTTGTGTGGTAAACATAGGTGTTTGCTCTGTGTCTGGGTGTTATTTAGGTACTATCTATATAAGTATGTATTTAAAATATGTATATGTAGTATATCAGTCTCTGGCAGCCATATCACAAGCTATGCTTAGTTTGGGGTCAGAGACCGTGTGTTAAGATGTCCCTAATATTTATTTATTTATTTATAAATAATAAAATTGAAAAAATAAATATTTAAGGGGGCTCCCAGTACGGAACCCTCCGTGCGCGAGACCGACTCGTACTTGGCCGATTATTTTTATGCGTTTACCATACTTTAAAGCTTTTATTGGGCTACTGTACATAGTATGAGCCCACTTTGAAAGATCTTCTGTATACCACATATAGGACAGTGTATCACGCCAATACATAATTTGTGTACCACATGTAGGACAGTGGTGGCAGAGACGCGAGTCTCGAGTGGCCATTAGTTCGGTTCGCTCAAACAACGTTCCGTTCAATGAGACTACGTTTGATGATTAACGACTTCCTTCTCGTACCAATTCATTCACTGTCCGTGATATGGAATGCTGCTGGAAATCGGACCAAAATGTGGTTGTACACGTAATGATAGATTTTAATTTTGGGCGCGAAAGAGCTAGCTATATACAGGGTTATACTTATGCAAATAATAGGGAATAACGAGACTCAATTGACGAGAACAATAGATCGGGTAATACGCAATGTTGCATGGCGTACAATACGAAACTGTTGTAAAAAAAAAACCGGCCAAGTGCGAGTCGGACTCGCGCACCGAGGGTTCCGTACAAACCTGCAAGGTTTACAAAGTTCTAAGTTCAAAGTTCTTCAAAAAAAGTAATAAGTTTATATTTATTAAAAAATATATATTTTGTAATGTAACTAAAAATTTAAGGTTTTCGGAATTTTTCCTTTATGTGTGCTATAAAACGTTGCTTCATGCCAAATTTCAAGATTCTAGGTCGACTGGAAGTACCCTTTAGGTTTTGATTCCCTTGCGAGTACTTGCGAGTTTCAAACTATGCAGCTTAAATTGCTGTTTCTTTTGATTGCGTTGACATAGAAGTT
Source organism: Hypomecis atomaria (assembly GCA_964007245.1). Taxonomy (NCBI): domain Eukaryota; kingdom Metazoa; phylum Arthropoda; class Insecta; order Lepidoptera; family Geometridae; genus Hypomecis; species Hypomecis atomaria. The sequence goes on along the minus strand of OZ023294.1, from coordinate 2,439,296 downwards.
TGATTTTGTTACAGCTTAAAGGTATTATAGACCTGAGTATTTGGTATGAATTTCAATTTAATACCTCTACGCGTTTATGAGGAAATGGGTAGTAAGGTTAAAATTATTAAAAAAAATATATTATGTGATGTAACTAAAAATTTATGGTTTTCGTAATTTTTCCTTTATCTATGCTATAAGACGTTGCTTCGTACCAAATTTCAAGATTCTGAGTTCACGGGAAGCACCCTGTAGGTTTTGATTCCCTTGCAAGTGTCGAAAATTTGCGGCATAAACGGCTGTATCTTTTGATTGCGTTGGCTTAGAAGTTTGATTTTTTCACAGCTTCAAGGGACAGTAGACCTGAGTAATTGATATAAATTTCAGCTTCATACCTCCACGCGTTCCTGAGAAAAAGGGTCTTGACAGACGGACGGACGGACAGACGGACATCAAAGTGATCCTATAAGGGTTCCGTTTTTTCCTTTTGAGGTACGGAACCCTAAAAATCTTATCATTTTGAACAAATCCCATAAAAAATAAACAGCAATATGCGGATTTTACATCATAAATACTTTACGACAAATGCTCCAGTTGCCTTGTTAGGAAAATTTTGTGATTTAGGTAGGTATTACTGTCGACCACGTTTGTCGTTTGTAACACGAAGGTTCTAATTGGCAGAAAAAATACAATTCTTTGTATTCTATTTCTAGAAGAGCATTAATTTTATCTATACATCTATCCCACAGCCATAGAATGTCCACTGATGGGCATGATTCCATGAATTTCTCATAAGAACGGTTGGAAACGGCTTGCATCCAGCGCGATCCTGCGATCTTAATGAGGACATATGTCCACAGAAGGGTATCTTATAAATGCCTCGGTTCTGTGCTAATCATCACGAAAACCCACGAAAAGAACTCTTTTCAACATGTGAAAAAGTGACAGATATATAAAAATACTATACTGCCATAACCCTGTCTCGTTCTGACACTAAAGAAATATTTTAATCGCGCATCCTATCTCGGCAGGCTGGGCTTGGAGATTCGCACTATATACATATCGGGATCTATGAAGAAAAGAGGTAAGCGGCGAACGCAGTCTCTCTCAATGAGTCAAAAAATTATATTTAAAAATCCCTGACCAATTAACCAAGCCATTCTTTATAAAAAGCAAGAAAAACTGATCCCCGTCTCCCTGTTGTCATAATCTTTCTTTTCCTCCGATACATAATAAGCAGTTTGGTTCAACGTTTCTCATCCGTACGACCAGGAAATGGAACAGACTCTTTTTTAGGGTTCCGTACCCAAAGGGTAAAAACGGGACCCTATTACTAAGACTCCGCTGTCCGTCTGTCTGTCTGTCTGTCCGTCTCCAGGCTGTATCTCATGAACCGTTATAGCTAGAAAGCTGAAATTTTTACAAATGATGTATTTCTGTTGCCGCTATAACAACAAATACTAACAACAGAATAAAATTAATAATTAAGGGGGGCTCCTATACAACAAACCTGATTTTTTAGCCGTTTTTGGCTCTATATTAATAATGGTAACAGATAGATGCTTGAAATATTCACAGAACTTTTAGTTGTATATTCACTTTAATAACAAATAATAAAATTGAAATAAAATAAATATTTAAGGGGGGTTCCTTTACAGTACGAAACCCTCCGTGCGCGAGTCGGACTCGTACTGGGCCGATTATTTTCTGGAGATATATAATTTGAAAGCTTTCCAAAGTCAGAAAGAATAAGTTATCTTCTGCGTCTTGCGCGCTTTTTTTTTGACCACGTGGTCAAGCGCGGACTTATTCGCTATAGCTAAAAAAATAAATAAAAAATCTTATCCAGAGCGCAAGGTTATCGGTGCTTCCTAACAGTGGACCATTCATAGCTGATACGCGGCCTCTTCTGACCCCGCGATTGGCGTCTTGACATATCTACCGAATTACCGATAACGGTTTTTTGAGTACACTAGTACGCATATCGCACGCTTTTTGTAATAATCACGTTTTAAGGCATATGATACTAGTAGTTCTCCGAACAGTATACCTCGCATCTCTTTCATCTTTTTACTTAATCTTCATAAGTCTATATCTCGATTCGACTCGCTCTTGAGCGACTTAGTTTTCACACTCGTAAATCTTAATATTAGGAAATCCAAATATTATCGAAATTGGCTGATAAAGAGCACTTTTAAGGAAAATGGAGGGCAAATTCCCTCCCTTTTTGAGGTGGTAAAAGTGTTGCATACTGCACGCATTCGGACACTGAAGGCACGAACGGAGGTGCTGCATAGTTTGCGCTGGCGCTCCGTACTCCGAATACATATTTATACATAAGCTAGGTTGGTCCACTTGTGTCCGCGGTCGGTTAAGATACTTTCAAATAGATCACGGGAGATCACAGACGTTGAAAGCATCAGTGTAGTACAGCATTAGAGCGGTATTTATCTCACACCATCTCGGTATCAATTACAGAGGAGTTAACGACCGTGATGCCATTGTGCCGGCGCGGCAGACCATGTTGCATTGCCTTTCATCACATCAAGGCTGCGTCTCCACTATCTCGTATACTGTTAGCCGCATAATCGACTCTCTGAGTCGAGTGGTATCGGCACATCCCAAACGCGCGCCAAGAGAGGGCACAACACTAGCGACGCGACAGAGAAGACTGGAACGCGCAATGGCGCGTGATCGTATCTTTTATAATATTGCTAACGATTGGATTAAAAGGTGTAGTTAGTGCTATACTAGAGTTTATAATGCGCCCACGAATTTCGACCACTAACAAAATAAGGGGAAGCAGGCGCATCCCTTTACAGTACCTATAACATTATTTTGGCGACTGTGACGTTAGCTACAAGCTGCGGATAGCCCAATCCTGACTTAACAGCTGCTCGAGGATTGGGTTATCCGCAGCTTGTAACTATAGTTCGGCCGTTCAGAGAATGCGTACCTGACACGTCATCTTGAAAAAATGTTTTTGGCCGATATCTCGGAAACTGTGTACTCGGCAAAAAACATTAAGATGTTTTAAGGTCCATTTAATGTAATTTCATTAAATGGGCCATAAATCGTAAACGGTAAGTTTTACAAAAAAGTTTAATGGAAACAAAAGATGCTAAATTTTATTTTCTACAATAATGATCTTAATGTTTTTTTGCCCTTGTACATAGTTTCCGAGATATCGGCCAAAAACATTTTTTCAAGATGACGTGTCAGGAACGCATTCTCTGAACGGCCGAACTATAACACCACAACCGCCAAGATATTTGATTCAGCCTATACAGAATATAATAAACAGACATTTCTTTGTAGCCGTTAGGTTTCCCCAGAAGCATAATAAATTTTTTATTGTTCTTTCGTCCCACAACTAGGTTTCCCTAAAAAACCCTCGTAAATAGAACAGCATTAATTCTCAAAATACACATACAATACTACTTAGTATAAAACAAAGTGTTTTCCCGCTGTCTGTCCCTATGTATGCTTATAGGTATCTTTAAAACTACGCAACGGATTTTTTAATAGATAGGGCATGATTGAAGAGGAATTCATACATATAAATATAATACACCTGTGCGAAGCCGGGGCGGGTCGCTAGTATTTCCTACATTCAGCCTACATTCTATACCTATTAAAATGAGACTGTATATGTAATTAATAATGGTAACAGGTAGATGCTTGAAATTTTCACAGAATATTTAGTTATATATACACTTCAATAGTAAATAATAAAATCAAAATAAAATAAATATTTAAGTGGGGCTCCCATACAGTACGGAACCCTCCGTGCGCGAGTCCGAGTTGTACTTGGCCGATTATTACCCTTTAGATACGGAACCCTAAAAATAATGTCGTGTCCTTGTCACAGCCGAAATAACATAAACACGTGCGAGACGTATTAAACTATGTATAATCATGTTAACATTCTTAACAGAATAATCCGAGATCAGGGGCAACGTAATAAACAGATATTCGCGTATGAATCTGCTCTAGAGAATTAGGCCGCGGGGGCTGGACTCAGGATTAGGGCATGTAATATCGGAAGGTTTTCAATTCCGATACTGATTTCCGATATTAGATCTCAATATCGGAATTCCGATATTAATATCGGAATTGCGGTTTTTCCTTAAAAATTGCACATTTTATTTTTAAAATTGCACAAATTCGGGATGAGTTTGGATTGAGTGCAATAAAAAACATTTTTAAATCGTATTCTTTAATGTGGTTCAAACATTGGTTGTTTTTAAGTATTTATTAAATCACATATTTCTCATTTTTTTTCCTATACTTATTATTAATTAAACTCAAAATCAACAAAACTTCTTATAATTTAAAATATGCGAGCAATATCAAGAATTATTGGAAATATTTGTTTATCATATTTCTCATTATTATATCCTATACTTATTACTAATTAAACTACCGAACTCAATCAACAAAACTGTCATAATTTAAAGTGTGCAAGTACAAACAACAATTAGGAACTAGGAACAACAATTATTGGAAATATTTCTTTATCATATTTCTCATTATTTGAGTCAGAATTAACAAAACTTTAAGAAGTTTTGTTGAACCTGAGTTCGGTAGTTTAAGTTACAATATAAGTAACTTGTACTAATTTAAATCAACAATAATAAACGACTAGGTATGTTTATATTTTAAAATCTCGTTTTTCTTGGTAATATGTTCTCAAGAACAACAAAGCATCAAGCAGTTTGTCGGATAGTGAGCTTCGTATTTTATTGCAAAAATATCCGGCCGACGAAAAAACACGCTCACTTTCAACACTGGTAGGCAAAATTGATTTAAGAAAAGTGTATGCTTGTGTCAAATAAACTCCTCTTTCACCTCTATTGTCGTATATTGCTTTTTCAGTCATTACAAATCCCAAAAGATCAAATTCGTCAGACGGAAGCACTGCCTTCTTCTTTTCTTTACATTTTCCATTTCCTTCTCAAATTCTTGTTGCAGGGTCAGCTCACTCTCGTTGTGGCGAGACTAGCTGTAGCTAGTGGGTCATTATCTTTATTGGAAGATAATAAAACAGCTGTCGTTGCTTCAGTCTCTCTATCTGTGACGCTGAGACAGCTAGTGGGGTTTTGTCTATATTTGAGGCGTTTTAACAAGCTTACAATAACATCACATATTTCTTCACTTGTGGGTTTCGGAAATGTATCGTCATCTGAGGCACTGCAGGTGTAGCTATAGAAGCTTTCGGAATCATGGAGGTAGTGTAATACTCCTGCTATTAATAGTCGTCTTTCTTTTATTCGTTTTCGTAAGTTCACAGCGAGACTTGAACTCACTGAACTCGGACATGTGTTTTGCTGGTCAAGTTTATTCAGCATAAATTTCAATGCCGTATCTGCTGTATATAGTGTGGCATCACGTCGGCAAATAGATAGTACAGTCATTTTTACCACTTCCAAACTACGATGGATATCGGTCAATGTTTGAATTTCCAGATCTGTGAAGGATATATCTGATTTGAGGTCAATAAGAAGTTTGAAAATGCAGTCCTTCATTTTTAGGAACGATCCTATCATATCATTCATGCTGGACCATCTTGTTCGACAGTCTAACTGCAACTGGATGTTTTCACCAAACTCTTTACTGACGTAAGCTCTCAGAGCATCGGCTTTAAGAGGTGACTTTCTTATTGATCTCACCAGATTTCGTACTTTGCCAATCACCTCTTTGTAAAGTCTTGGATCAGCTGTGCGAACTCTTGAGCTTTCTACTTCGAAGCCATCACACTCTGTTGATGAATCATTATCATCGTAGCTTTCTGAGCCTGAGCGGTCTGTGGATTCCATTTCATACTGGAGGGGTGGTTCGAATTGGGTTTCGGCAGTAGTCGTTGTTTTATATAAGGTATCTATGACAGCGAGCTGAACACCGTGAGCGAGGCAGAGTTGATGATAGGCGGGTATGTACGAACCCATTTTTTTCATGACACTGGCACCATCAGTCGTATGACTAATAATATCTTCCTCAAGTACGATATTGAATTTGGCAAGGTGCTCGCGCAATATTGACAGAGCTGATGTAGCTGGCATGGACCCTGTTATTTTGACGAGGCCAAGATTCTTGAATTCAAAACCTCCAAAAGCTCTGCAATGAAGGTTTATGTTCATATATCTCCTGTTTCGAAGAGAGGTCCACTCGTCGAGAGTCATTGTAAATCTTTCTCCATTTTCCTTCATGAGGGTTATAGTTTTCACTGTTTCACATTTGACTTGTTCGGCATGTTCTAGAACCATTTTCGCAATAGTATTTGGCGTTTTCGGTAAGTCGTATCCACTTTTTTTGAAGAGTTGCCGGAGATCTTGACTTTCAGAAAATAATCTGAAACTTGCACCATTTAAAGCGGTTATTCGAGAAACAATAGCTTCCATTGATTCTGAAGATCTGAAGTATTCAGTCATTAGTTTCCGTTTCTTGAGCTTGGTCGTCTGCTCTGATGTTGTTGTAGACGTGCTTGGAGTACTCTCCGATGAATGGGTTCCAACTGCAGTGATGTTTGAGTGCACAGTTCGTAAGTGTGTGTGCAAACCTGTAGTAGACCCACCAGTAGTTTTCAGTTGTTTTAAACATATCTGGCACTTAGCTGTTTGGCCGTCGTCCGATCTATGAAAATGATCCCATACATTTGATGAGCGTTTATTGAGAAATTCTGAGTATGTGTCTTTCTTTTTTGATGAGGTCCTGCAAAGAAAATAATTGTTTTTGTAATGTAAATTGTACGTAAACTTTGACTAGTAATTTTGATAGGTACCTACTACCTAACGTCTTAACCTAAGTACCTGGGCCTGGAACAAACAAGCAAATCTATAGCAGGTATCTTATATTAAATATTACCATTTATACGTAGGTTTTATGACTCTTTTTTTGTCTACATAACTTAATATTCGTTTTGTGCTTTATTTAATAAATTATTAACTTATGGTTACGACTTTATTTCGCGAAATGAAAATGGAGGAACCGTCGTTTTACAATTTAATACAAAAGCATCTCAAAAGTCGACGAATGAATCATTTTCGGCGTTTTTTGTTTTATTTTGAACTAGCACAATTACAAAGCCATGTAAACAGTAAACACAGTAGGTAGTTTATACTAAATTGAAAAACAACAATTAGATAATAATTTGTACTTACATAATTTAAGGCGACGTTGCATGTAGCCACATAAAACACAAACAAGTCTTAACTTACACAGTTCTTGAGCGCAACTGATTGACAGGATATTATTATTTTGTTCGGTTGTGCGAACAAGTAAGACGTACCGCTACCGCGCAGGTAAAGAGTGAGCGAGACAGACAACACTATTACAGTTATGCATGCTTAGCGGGCTGGCAACAGGAATATGGTAGCGCGCTACACAAGGATCTGAAATATAGGTTTAGTTTAAAACTCAAAATTTAGAAAAAAGATGTCCGATTTCGATATTGGATCACTCAGTATCGGAATTGTAATATCGGAACTTGCGTTCCGAGATTCCGATATTGCGATATTCCGAGATTCCGAGATTCATGCCCTACTCAGGATGGGGCGAAGGGGCCAGTCTGTCCAAAAATAGAAACAGTGTTGCTAGAAGAAATTAGCGTGTTTATGATATGAATCTGCTCTATCTGATGGGTTGCCTGGAAGAGATCGCTTCCAGCGATAAGGCCGCCTTATGTTACACAAGCTTAAGTATGTTTTGTATTACTGTTAGTTTTATTTATTTTTGTGCACAATAAAGTGTTTTCTATTATATTCTACAGAATACAATAATTTAATAATTTAATCTATTGTCAACACAGCTTAAAAACACTGACACTAGGGCTATCCACCCGGCCTCAGGAGCTTATTTTTATCTATACGCGAACTATAGTGAAGGTACCTACTGTTACCTGCATTCAGTTTAGGGCAAGTAGAAGTGATCTCAACTTATTAATAGTGACGTTAAACCGTAAAAAACTGTTTTAGAGAACAGTTTCATAAAATCTTTAATAAATTGCATTTCAAACTCAAACTCGATCATTTATTGCAAGATATGAAATTTACATGCGGTTCTTAATTAACATGTTTTGTGTAGTTATACATGTGACCCTATAAGGGTATGGTAATTTTATTATTTGTATTAGAACGATTTATTATTATGTTTTCTAGATTATCGTTAAAACATAATTTAATTTAAATTTAAAATAAAAAATTACATCATTTAATTGATCTAATCATAAAATGTATGAAAAATATTGTCGGCGGCAGAATCTGTTGCTAAGGCAACACGCACCTTTAAAACGACACTTACATAATTATACAGTTGGCTTCACAAATTAATTATACTTGTTGACAAATGAAAAAAACAGTACTTACAATAAAATCAATGACAATGTAATAGAATTCTCTCGATCCATTTGAATTTAGGTCAACCGCCGAGGACGGAGCAAGGTTAGGGGCAGCATAGAATATTCGATGCGCCTATAATTATGGCGTTGAATAATCGTGGAATAAATGTATTAATTGACCCAATTTTGCTTTTGCAAAATTAATTCGTCACTGCAAACATCCGTTTGATAACATCGCAATTTGATATTTGACATAATTATAATTATGTTGCTTGAATAATTTATTGTTAACTAGCTTTTGGCATCGGCTTCGCAACTATATTCATAAATAATATACCTAATTAAAAAACCCCCGACACAATAATATTTGACAACAAACTTTCAATTGACAACCATTTTGGGCACATTTGTAGAATTTTGGTTCTTCCATCCCCACTTTAACCCACCATAACTCTTAAACGGCTCAATCGATTTTTATAAAACATAGCTAAGAACACTCTCGATTAAGTCTCCTTTCATCCAAAAAAAACTAAACTGAAATCGGTTCAGTGGTTCGGGCGCTATGATGCCACAGACAGACAGACAGACAGACACACAGACAAACAGAAACGTCAAACTTATAACACCCCTCTTTTTCGTCGGGGGTTAAAAATTAAGTCGATCGAAAGAGTAACAAACAAACAACAAGCACACTTTCGGATTTATAATATTATCAAGTATAGCTGCCCGTCCCGGCTGCGCCCGGGTACGATAGGCTAAAAAAGACAAATAGTAAGGATCCCTAATTTTTTTGAAAAGATCATATGTTCACCGGAGATAGTGTAGCTTTCCAATGTTGGAATATGCTGATATGCAACAATTAATCTATCTCACTCCAACATGTAAACTTCTTTATAGTTGTCTCTTTCGGTCATGTTTAGACTGGAGTTATAATAATAACCCCTTTGTTCTAGTGTTGTAGCTTGGGCATAGCTTTTAAATACTTGCCTTACATCTCTCAAACTACTATTCGTTTAGACGTTCTAGTGAACACTCGCACCTATCCTGCTAATAATATATGTCTAATTAAATGGACAATATTTTAAAGTGACAATTAAGTATTTTATTTTTGGCCTCCAAACCCTTTTTCCAACAGTGAAAGAATTTTTCGAATCGGTTCGGTAGTTTCGGAGCCTATTCGATGCAAACAAACAATCAAATCTTTCCTCTTTATAATATGTATTGGTATAGATTGATAGCGTTAAAATAGGTATGCCTATTTATATTTTTAACAGTCAGTAAATGAGAGAACAATCGAGAGAATAGATGTGATTTAAGGAAGAGGAACTGGTTTCCGTAAAAGAAAAAACCTCACTATTAAAAATAACCCAACATAATTCTGTATAAGTAAAGCGATGACGTGTGTGTATTCGCCAATACACACACGCCATCGAACTTTCAAGGGTGGATACAACTAAACGCTCTCATAAATAAAACGATGAATGGCATGCCCCGAATCTTTAGTATTTCCAGGTCAAATTCCTTCAGCCTTTAGGCAATTTAAACCCTGACATTAGTTATCTCCATCTAGCCTATGATTTATTTTTTTAACAAATCAATAGGCGTAACTAACAAGCGCAAAACCCAGTATTACACACGGCAGATTGTTCAATAACAGCCTCCTTACATCAATCACACCACTTCGCCTGCTACACGGCCAATAGAGGGGAAAACTGACGTTGCCTAACTGTGCAATTTGGATGTATTTTACTACTAATTGCCTATAAATTTCCACTGAATGTTTTATGAGCGCAACGCTTTTTAGGCCTCTACAGTAGCCTGCTTTAAACGTGATACATTTTTTAATTGATAAATAATAGTACATTGTTCACCGAGAGGAGAAAGTGACCGATTACCGTCGGGGGTGTCGTTTGAAGCCCGAGCCGTAGGCGAGGGCTTTAAAACACCCGAGATCGGGAATCTCACTTTCTCTTGAGTGATACATAGTGCTTTATACTACACCTACGAGGAAAATAAAAAAATAAATCTTTACTAATTGAAATTTATATTGAAATTGTTGCAGTTAGTGAAGCTTAATGTAACACTTGAAAATGGCGCCAATGGCGTCTGCAATTTTCACATGTTCTTTTTTCAAATTGTTTGACACCATCCAACACACAGCTAGTGGCCAGTGTCATTTTGCGAACTTGGAGATAAAAACTCACTGTAAAAACTTTTTGGCTTTTGATATTTAGGTTACCAGCGCATAGTCTTACCCAAAATTAAAAAAGAAAAACCACGTAAGAAATGGATTTTCATACACTTTTCTCTCCCGCTCAGATGCGTTTTCTCCCCGCATATTTGTTCGATATGCAATGACGTACTTTCTACCGTAAATTTGATAAAGTATCAAGGTACTTTCCGAGCAGGTGTAGTATAAAGAATGTATCTACCTATCTACTACCACTACTATGCCTATCGAAATCGCAATAGAAAAGTTCTTGAGTGGAGATCACGTAGCAAGCGCAGTGTAGGACGTCCACTTACAAGGTGGACGTAGGCAATGACCTTATGAACAGCAGGATAGCGATGGACCGCAAGCCGCTTCCAACCAGTCCAATTGGAGATCTATAGGGGAGACCTATGTCCAGCGGTGGACGTCTTATGGCTCAAAACGACGACAACGAATAACAAGAACTGATACATTGCTTTTTCTTCCTCCCATAACGGTATCCCTCATACTAGTACTAGCATATAATCATATGAATAGTAGAGAAATGGGCACTGCACCTATTCCTACCAGAGATAGCTCGGTAGGAATAAGTGCACTACACAAATGGTCAGTGCACTTATTCCTACCTACCTAGTACAACTAAATGTACAATAATTATTTTTTGCAAAAAATAGCGTGACCGACTTCACCCGTGTACAGAATTCGCGAATATTTCGTACGGATCGATGTAGCATTTTTCACATTATTGTTGATTTATTAAAAATGGCTAAGCCGATTTCGATTAAATTTAAATGGGACCAGTTTCGAAGTTTACTCTTTCCAATAAATAAAGAATTATTGTAATCGGACTACTATGAAAAAAGTTATGCATAAAAATAATATACGCGTCGAATTGAGTACCTCCTCCGGTGGTTCGTCGCTCAAAAAGTGCACTTATCCCTACCGAGCTATCCCCCCTGGTACTTACAAGCCGAAATTATCATCTGTAGCTCGTAAAGAGTATCCACTATCCCTACGAGCCCAGAAGCTCCTTTTACGTCAGCTCTTACGAAAGCAAGAAGATACTGAAACCGTATTCTACGCCTAGTCAGTCAAAAAGACTAGAAAAACTTTGACGTCTTTTTCCTACCCACCTATACAGGGTTATCCAGAACTGATACTCTTAAGCCGAAAGGAGGTGATCAGGCCATCATTATGAACAGCTTTTACTATAGGACCAACCCGGAAGTCGAGAAAAAATCAGCTGTTCCATGCAAAATTGCAACATGAAATCAACAAAATGTAGGAAACAGCAGATTAAAAAAAATTAAATTTAAAAGTTGTAAAAGTAAAAGTTGTTCATAATGATGGTCTTAATCACCCTCTTTCGGCTTAGTACAGGGCAAGCAGATAACCCTGTAAAATTATCCCGGATTTCAGTTCCTACGACATACATGAGACACCGAAACCACGGTAATTAGATATCATTACCGTGCCGAAACTGTATTCCTATACATATTTCGACTCCAGGGTCAGTGGTCAAACGCCTAGCCAGGCAAAAAAACTGAAAACTTCTAATTTTGATACCATCTATAATTTCACTCCAGCTTTTAATTTCTATGATATACAAGGGAAACCAAGACCGTATTCTTTATAACACAAACCCGGGGTCAGTGGGTCAAACGCCTTGGAAAATCTCTAGGTACTTAATTCTAATACCGATCTATCAAATCACCCCGGATTTTAGTTCCTACGATAACATGAGACACCGAAACTGTATTCTTATAATTCGACTCCAGGGTCAGTGGTCAAACGCCTAGCCTGTCAAGACTCGAAAAACCTCTAATTCTAATACAGAGCTATAACATTACCCCGGCCACTACCGCGGCCATAAAAACTCATCTGTTACTCACCTACAGATGTAACTACACGCAATTACACCAATAACGAAACTCTAAAATAACGAGAGAACAGAGGTAAAGCTTGTGTACATACTTAATTTTAAGCCATCCCAAAAATTACCAGTCGAAACAAAATTGTTTAACGTGTGTGTATTTGTGTATCTGTTAACGGAAATGTATGAAATCTAGGAATTGTATACAAATCCTAGGAAATGTATGCAATTCCGAAGCTATTTAGGAAATTACTAAATTTTGTTTCAAAAACTATTTAATACCTAGATATCCTGGGAAATGTGTACATTTCCTAGGAATTGTATGTAATTCCGATATCGTATTAGGAAATGTATAAAAATAATGCTTTCTGTAATAAAACACGTTGTTAAATGAGAATTTATAAGTAATAATTTTTATTAAAGCACTCGTTGAAACAATCAGGTAACAATCATACCGTAAAATCTAATATCTTCATATTATCTTACATATTACAGCTTCACAAAATCAACTTATTTTTTATTCTTATAAAGACAAACTTTCATTTGGTAAGTAATCAGTAAGTTATTTAAGTAATTATAAATATCACAACATTAAAGTAATTCCTTATATTATTATACTATGTTAAATGTAAACGAGGCAGTCCATATGGCTATTTATTTTTGCAGGGTAAGCTGGAATGGCACTTGGAAGTACACAATAATTTATTTTTCATGCCACCTGCTCGAAAATAACCCATTATAATTATGTCTTAGAATCGAGTAATTATTGTCTTAACACAATCTCGAGGGCTATGGCAGGTCAATAATGTTGTATGAAACTCCCTAGGGGTTAAAGTGATTTAAATTTGGAACGTCTAATTCGTATGAAAATTTCTCAACTTAGAACATTTAAGGACATTGTGAAGAGGTTTCATTTAGCAAAATCGAATTTGTCTTCGTCTTGGGCAACTTGAACCCCTCGCTTCACTCAGGACTCTAAATAATTCTAAAACACCCTCGCTGCACTCGGGAGTTAACTATAGAGTCCCTCGGTACGCTACGCTGGCTCTTTCGTGGCCTCAGGGTGCAATTGTCGCCCGTGACATAAGACCACTTGGTTCTCTTGGTACATAATCTACTATTTATAGCAGAGACATCTTGCTGTAGTACAATTCTTCTTACAAAGGCACTTTTCTAAATCCCTGTTATTTATATTTGAGATATCAATTTGATATATTTTACATTTCCGATTGCTATATAGGAAATGTATAGATTTCCTAGGAAATGTGTCTAATATAATTTATTTCACACATTTCCGTGCAATTTTAGGAATTACATACATTTCCTAGGAATTGTATACAATGACGGATTATATACATTTCCGTTAACATATCCATATTTATGTCTGTAGCATCGTAATACGAGTATTTCAATAACGAATGGACAGATTTTGATGTACTTTTTCGTTTGAAATCTGTTACTAATAATAGCAAGAACAATAACATCAGATTTCAAACCAAAACAAATAAAACAAAACAAATTCATACAAATGATAAAACAAATGCAGTTGAAGATTTTCTAAATCTAGACTAGGTATTGTACTAATTTAGAAAACGTAGCACTGCAGGACTGCAGGTCAACTTTGGCCAAATAAAAGTGTGACTCATGAATATGATAAACTCATAACATGAACAGATAAAATAAATGAAATAAAAATTGCGCAATAGAGATCTAACTGTGCAATTTTTGCTACAGGCGGCAATTGTAATGGATCTGTTCCATTTCAGCGTGTTCCGAAATATGGTGTCTCTGTACGTCGCGCGCGTATTATATGAAGTTTACCTTCTGCATTCTCTATATTTTGATACGGAACGCAACAGCGGCAAGCCACATGTTTTATGGCCACCAACCGAAATAAATGGTAATTAAAAACTTTCAGTGTTCTAATGTTCTTGTTTAATTTAAACACTTGTATTTTTAGAGTTTGTGTAACCCTCCGAGCTGGGAAGGTCTACCGGCAGAGGTGAAAATGGTTTGTCTAAAGAATTTGTACTCTATTTTGGTAATCATTTTATTTACACAAAAACTAATGAGTAACTCGTATTTTTGACTTCAAAGGTTTTCAATTCAACTGTTTTTTTTTGTATAGGTGGCCATACACGATGCGATGATTTGATCAAATTTTCGCTTCATTCCAACTGGGAGCTCATTCAATTAATTCAAAGGTCCTCAATAACTACTAACCAGCTATAGTTAACTACCTATATTTGGCCTCCACTGGACTGATCTGATGAATTGATGCGATCATCGCGTTCTGTGCGCCCAGTTTCAGGTAGTAGAACAAATCGTTAACTACCAATTCCTACCTTTGAATTAACTGAATGAGGTCCCAGTTGGCATGAAGCAAAAATTTGATCAAATCATTGCATCGTGTATGCCACCTTTAAGTCTGTAACGCGATTATTCCGCCAAATAGGATTCTCTGTGCACTTTTTGGCATGGGTAAAAAATGTTAGGACACGTGACCTGGTCGAGAATTCGTAAGAAGGGGGGAGAGTAGACCGCCCGCGCGGCGTAGGAGAGGAAGTAATAACCGCCTCTCTTCTACCGCGCGGCGAAAATGTACATATGCCTGCTCCTGCTCTTTCAATAAAAATAATTAAAACTTAAATTTAAAATTTAAAAAAGCCCCGACATTTGTAGAATTTTGGTTCTTCCATCTCCACTTTAACCCACCATAACTCTTAAACGGCTCAATCTATTTTTATAAAACATAGCTAAGAACACTCTCGATTAAGTCTCCTTTCATCCAAAAAAAAACTAAACTGAAATCGGTTCAGTGGTTCGGGCGCTATGATGCCACAGACAGACAGACAGACAAACAGACACGTCAAACTTATAACACCCCTCTTTTGCGTCGGGGGTTAAAATCAACAACAAATAACTTCAAAATGGTATTCAGGGTTACAGGTAATCAATTAGCATCCTTTTAGGGGCTTATTCTGCACATCAAAACTAACAACTTTTGTTTGCGACTTTTGTCAAAAAAACAGCCATTCCACACATTTTGTCGAGGGTGAACGATATTTTTCTATGGAACAGCATTTTCTTTTTTTGAGATTTGATAAAAGTCGTAAAACAAAAGTTGTTAGTTTTGATGCACAGAATAAGCCCATATGAGGATGCTAAATCCAGAAAGCCACAAGATGGCCAACCCAATTCTACCAAGCCAAGAGATGGCCAACGATGGCCATATCAATGGCTAACGAGGGTGCTGAGATAAGCCGCCCGTCCTCGCGGACTGGGAAGGGTACTCGCACCCTCCAAACATTGCCCCTCGGCCCTTAGTTGGCTGAGGCGTCCAGCCGCCAAAAAGAGAATCAATCTCGAGTTGGCATCCTCACTCCCGCCAAACACGGGGGGAGAAGAACCCGGATGATGAGGATGCTAATTGATTACCAGTAACCCTCTACCGATTCGAGCGACCTGTTCTGTACGTAGATTACAATAATTGAAATAGGTTGTGACAGTTTTGGCGATATTTTTTTTACCTGTGCTGATGCAAATATTTGAGACGAAATTGAATTGGAACGTTTATGAACCGTAATTGTAATATTTATTTATATAATAGGCATGATGACTAAAAAGTATAATTAGTCCGTCAAATAGATAGCCTATCAAAAATATTAGACACGTATTTTTTTCTTTAGTCAATTAAACCAAAATATATAGCCCGTCAAAGTTCCGTGTGACGTCACAAGTGCCATGCAAATGTATAGACTTCTGTAGATAGACTTTAGAGGTGACGTAACGACCCCCACTCCCAAACTTTGACAAGGTTTATCTTTGAAATGTTTTTTTTTTTTTAATCTTATAGTGCATCCCACACTAGGTTTATCTCAAAGAGTTACTTTTTATGATAAACATTTCAAAAATTCTTCGCGGATGCAGGATTCGAACCTTGCGTCTTCGGATCACTAGCCCGACGCTCTGGACCACTGAGCTAATCCGCTATACTGATTCCGCGACGAATTTTGTGAAGTGTTTATCATTTTAACCAACTTATAGCGTTGGCGGCGCCACCTGTGATACCCGTATTAGACAGGTTATCACTCAATTGAAGTTATAAGAACTTCTGTATTGACGAGAGATGGCGCACTGCTAATCAATGAAATGTTTTTTTTTTTAATTTTATAGTGCATCCCACACTAGGTTTATCTCAAAAAGTTACTTTTTATGATAAACATTTCAAAAATTCTTCGCGGATGCAGGATTCGAACCTTGCGTCTTCGGATCCGAAGACGCAAAAAGTAACTCTTTGAGGTTTATCTTTGTCATTTGTAGTTTGATTGACAAAAGAAAAAATACGTGTCCAATATTTTTTGATAATCTAACTCACGGACTAATTATAATAATGATTTTTTTTTTACCCAGTCATCATGCCTATTACACCATTCAATGATAAAACCAAGCGGCCTTACTCTTATCTGTTCTATATTTAGCTGCGGACCAATTCTGATCGTCCTTACGTCTGAGTCACGAGACTATTTCAAACCGCGGGAAATATCGTACGATGATAATTTATACGAACTAGATTTCACATAGAGATTACGATCGAAGTGTTTAATATCCAGGTTAGGTGTCTAACCTTCTTGTGTCGTGTGTCGGGGTGTTCCCTCAAATATGGTCGAGGAGAGCGATGGCTGGCACATGCGTCACACACGTGATCGAGTGCTGCATGCGGGTCGCCGGTTTGCTCGCGGCATTCACGCAACACACCGAAACTACTAACTTAGACTAATATTTAAACTAATTCTCTATTGTACTAACTCTTTTTGTACAGTAAAATTATATAATTGTACATTTTAGTTAATGGGCACAGATCCTGTCTGATCTGTGGTTAGTAATTTTCCAATAAAAAAAAATCTAGTTCAGTTACTGGAAATAATGATATAGGTACTTACTTAGACGAAGTAAGTAAGCGGATTTGCATCCAGCGCAATTATACAATTCATATGAAATGATGTCCATCAGCCATCAGCCATAGGACGTCAGACAGTCGTGGACGAGAACGTCCTACGCTGCGCTTGCCGGAACGTTACATGGTCTCCTTCGAGCAAATATCTATAGTCACAATCGTGCAATAAAACTGTCCGAGCCAAAACTTTGCCCAAGCTACGTAGTGGGCAGGCTTTTTAGTAAGACGATTGCAAGCCGACTACAACGCCGCGCGATGCCAAAGTGCTCGGTTACAAGCACTGATTAGGTGACATAACGTCGAGATTCGAGAAAACGGGTCATTGTGCATTATTTAATGTAAATATCTAAGTCGGTATGTATGACGGCGCTCGGACATTATTTCACTACTTTCACTTAGGGACTGTAGCTCTGTAACTGTAGATATTTGCTCGAAGGTGGTCTCCCATAGTTTTTACTTAATATTTTTTAACACGTTGACATTTTTGGTCCATTATATCAGTTCTGCCGAACCCTAAATAAATACCAATTTATTTTGTCACCGTGTCATACAACGTGATAATTTGATTCATAAAATTTTCAATAATTAATACAAAAAATATTTAAGTATGTATGTCAATCCACAGGTTATTTTGCACATGTATTAGAACAGGCAGCCGCTTTTTTACTTAATGTTCTAAAACTCTTCAAAAATAAGAATTCTTACATGTGTGCGCATGACTTTATTTCTGGAATAGAGTAGAATAGTAGATCATTTCACGATGCACGCTGTATTGACTGCGCACCCTCCCCAAGTAGTACAATGCAAACATTTAGGAGCCTGCACAGAAACTGCATTTTACTACAGATGCGTTTTGGTTTCAGTTTTAGGTGCAAGCCACGCGACCACCCACGGTCACCCATCCGAAGACTGGGCGTGCTACACTCTCATTAATGAAGGAGAAAAACCTAAGACTACTCCTTGTATACCGCTCTCTGGAAACACGTGAACCAAGATCGTGTCAGACAATTTACGATGATATAAATTGGTAATGCAAACCCGTTATAATAGTGTTATGGAACACCTTGGCAAATGGAAATATTTGTAAAGCTAGGTGTTTATTCTGAGACACGACATTAATGGTGGTTTTTCATCATCATCATCATTTCAGTAATAAAACTTCCACATCTTCTGCTTTAGTCACCGCGTTACCAACTGAGTCGTGCGGCCATGAATCATTTCTCTATATCTATCTCGCTCGCACTTGTGGGTCTTATGGAGCCGCATAGTGATGTGCGTAAGATGGTTAGGTACAGGCGCATATCGACAAGAATAAAATCAGATAGAAACAGTAGATAGTATTGTGGCCCTGAAAAGGAAAGGCCCACGACTCAGTTGGTCACGCGGTGACTATACTTAGTTCAGAGTTTTTTATATTTTGAAATTGTTTACTTCAAGTGCCTGGCCTGTAAACGTTTCGGTCGAGACGTTCAGTGTCTACTGCTGACCACAGGCCTCCTCTATAGACTTCAAATAAGTTCAGTCGGAAAGGGGCTTGCATCTAACACATTCTTACGTCTAACATCAGGTTGTCGATAGACGTCCTTCTCTGCGCATACCAGTACGTGGTAGCCAATCAAGAATTTAATGACCCCATCGTCTGTCACTTCTCCGTGGTTTATGCCCTGCCTGCTACCACTTTAACTTTGTCTGCCTCGGTGGCCCAGTGGTTAGTGACCCTAACTTATGGCTCAAATACGCGTGGGTTTGATTCCCACACAGGGCAAGCATTTTGTGCGATGGACATTGGTGTTTGCTCTGTGTCTGGGTGTTATTTAGTTACTATCCACATAAGTAGGTATTTTAAAAATATGTATATGTCAGTCTCTGGCAGCCATATCACAAGCTTTGCTTAGTTTGGGGTCAGAGACCGTGTGTAAGATGTCCCCTAATATTTTTATTTATTTATAACTTGCTAATTTTATGAGCTATGTGAGTAACTTTGGTTCAGTGACAGCAGGATGTTACAGTTATAATTTTGACCACAGGAAGTGTAGTTTCTGTAACTATTATAACAATAATCTATTATTAATCCATCACACTTCCCACGGAAGCTTAAAACAATTCAAATCTGCATTCAGACTTGTAAACTGAACGATTAAAACGGTACACATCATCTTAACAATAATGGGCCAATTGCGAGTCGGACTCGCGCACGAAGGGTTCCGTGCCATATGGAAGCCCCCCTAAAAATATTTTATTATTTATTTTTGAAAAGAATACTGAATAGACACAAATGACACTTGAACTGCTGATCAAATGTCAAATTAGATTTCACAAAGATGGTGGATAAACTTCAAACGGGCTTTTATTTTGAACTTTATCGTCATAGTAATAATGTCATGTCATTTCAAATACCGCCCCTGTGGTTGCTAGCTTCACCTTAGCTTCAGCCGCATTAATTTTATACTTTCAGTGGCTGTAGAGATAGTTGCCGTGGTAACCGTGGTACAATCGACGTACAATCTGGTTTCAATTCCCAGTCCCGTAACAATGAGTATTTCGGAATTTATGTACGGAATTTCACACCACTGGCTTTTCGGTGAAGAAAAACATCGTGAGGCAACCTGCATACGTCCGTAGATGAAATTCGATGGCGTATGTGAATCCATTAGCCCGCACTGGGTCAGCGTGGTGGATTTGGCCCAATCATACTACGTAGGTAGGGCCCGCGTCCTGGAGTGGACTAAATATTAGAAATGGCTGTTAAAGTACATAATAGAAACGGTTGACCGTTTAAATTACGATCAAGTTTCACACTATGCACTCGCTTCTCGAATCCTACTTCCTACTAATATTATAAACGTGAAAGTTTGTGAGTATGGATGTATGGATTTTTGTTACTCTTTCACGCAAAAACTACAGAACAGATTGAGATAAAACTTTGCAATAATAATGCTTATACATCAGAATAACACATAGGCTATAATTTATAAAGATATCGCGTGAAACGAAGTTCGCCGGGTCAGCTATTAATACATAATCGTATTAGTACATAGCGATCTTAAGCGTAATTCAAGTCTTGTAATACAATCCCACG
This sequence comes from Hypomecis atomaria, assembly GCA_964007245.1. NCBI lineage: Eukaryota > Metazoa > Arthropoda > Insecta > Lepidoptera > Geometridae > Hypomecis > Hypomecis atomaria. Next base: position 2,418,861 of record OZ023294.1, on the reverse strand, counting down.
AAGATAAGAAGTAATAAAGGAAGTGGACACTAGTTTAAAAGCTGATACTACGTGGGAACCTGCTTTCTACAACCCACCACAAAAACCTTGCTTACTGGCGAACTTGCATATAAATTAAATGCTTGCTTCTGGCAGACAAACAATTTTAAACGTACAAGAGTAAAATTAAACATTTTGAAAATTCCTAACCCAAAATATTATTGAAATACCGGTAATATAAGATAATTTAATTAGATAACACCTCCACAAAGCGAAACGGACCCATTACTGAATCCGCTTAACTCGTGGTCAACTAGCTTAGCATAAGACCACGAAAAGAGTTTTGTCGACGTGTGAAAAAGCGAGAGATGTATACTTTACCATAACTCTGTCTCGTTCTGACATGTCGAAAGAATAATTTCGTGGTCCGTATACTAGCCCGGCTGGTCATGGTATATGTAGTGCAGAAAGTATTAAAACAAAACATTTTTTACTTGCATCCACATAGTACTGTACCAGACTTTTTAATAGTCCACTGCAGGACGTAGGTCTACCCATGAAGGGTGATTGGGCCATATCCACGACGCTGGCTGCGGGTTGGTGGATTCGCATATGCCATCAATTTTTTTTTGCGAACGTATGCGGGTTGCCTCACAAGGTTTTTTTCACCGTAAAGCCCATGGTGTGAAATTTCGTACATAAGTTCCAAATAAACTCATTGGTACGGGACCGGGATAGAACCCACGACCTCACAAATGATAGGCGATTGTTACTACCACTAGACCACCATGGCTTATGCAACCACATTGCTTGCAAATAAAATTAGCTTGCATTCCACGACGCTAGGTCGTTAGGTATAAGATAAGCAAAGAATGCAAACCGTTGAATGAACAGAGCCCATTCAGTGCATTCCTTTTGGATTGATTCACGTGTTACGTGTAACTGTGGCTGATAAGCTTTTTTGAGTGTTTGTTTAGTCTAGAAGTACATAATATACAAACCAACACTGCACACCACATCCTTTGCAATAGAGTTGTCTAGAATTTGAATAGGTTGCCTCAGGATTTAATCTCAGCAAGAACTATAAACACATTTAAGAATAGACTGGACTGGATAAAGAAGGAAAAAATTTCCTTGACAGATAAATACTAATTTTTATTCGAATCTGCTTGATATAGGCTCATTAGTATACACTGCTCGCTTATAAATAAATAAATATACAGGGTTAATAAATATACAGATCCATAGGGGAGGCCTATGTCCAGCAGTGGACTTCTTATGGCTGATGGATGGACAGGGTTAATGGTAATCAATTAGCTTAGCATCCGTTAATTATAGTCTTTTTCAAATAGCTAGTCACTTATGACACTTCCGAAATGTTAGCTGTCAAACATAAATTGACAATTTTAATGATGTACCGCACCTATATTCGATTTGTAATTACCGATTATTATCGATTTTACGTACTTAGCAAAGTTATCAAACAATATACCTAAAACTGTTTTGGTGAATTTATCTACAAGTCAGTAGGACTTACTTAGGCGATAGGTTTAGATAAATCAAAAAGAAATAAAAAGTGACAGGAAAAAAAAAGATTTATTTGGGAAATAATGTCCTCGTCACTTCGTCATCGGAGCTATCATCATTATCATCATTTGACGAATCTTCCAGATTTATAATCATTTGATTATCCGTTATATTGTCTATGTGAACATCGGAGGTAAATGGAAACTAAGTTTTTCATATATTTTTGTATCGAATACGCACTACATATTTTATAATTTTTGTACTAGGGGTACAGATTAACGATAACCCTTGCTTATCAAGTCGATTAATATGTTTTGTTTTCGATATTCTTCGATTTCAACAATAGTCGATTTCCCAGCCCTCTTATCATGACGTCACGATCGGCAATAGCACGTAACGTAACAATTTAACGAATTTAATATTTTATTAAATTGAAAAGTTAATGCGAATATGTTTACGCGAATCAATAACCTTTATTCTATTTCTTGCGTCCTTTGTCGTTTATTTTAGTAGTTTTTCTTGTAAGTTTGCTTAATGTTTTCACTGATAAATAGAAATATTCAACTATTGGTGTGACGTCACATGATGTATTTACGTAATATTTTACGTTCTATGGACCTGTCATAAGTGACTTGCTATTTGAAAAAGACTATAGGAGCTTATTCTGTACATCAAAACAAACAACTTTTGTTCAACGACTTTTATCAAATCTCAAAAAATGCTGTTCCATAGAAAAATATTTTATTTTATTTATTTAGTCCGCCTACACTATGTACATCAACAAATTCACAGAAAATAATACTTAACATAGTAAACAAACAGAGTCAAATGTCACAGTAATTACAGGCGAAGACAACTTGCAAAAATAACTGAAACGAAAAACATCAATTAGAAAAAAAAACATAATTACAAATTCGAAATACAAAAATAATACTTAACATCAAAAGCAAAACAAACAAAAATTGAAAAAAAAAAAAATATCGTTCACCTTTGACAAAATGTTGTTTTTTTAGTTTTGACAAAAGGCGCAGAACAAAAGTTGTTACTTTTGATGTACAGAATAAGACCCTAAAAGGATGCTAATTGGTTACCAATTAACCCTGTTAAATAGTAGCCCCTTAGGTGGCGCGCTACTAGAATCTGGGCGGGAAAATATTATTAGCAAGTGGCACTACGCCCAGGCGCCCAGAATCTGGGCACGCACGTCGTCTTTTGTTTATAATCTAATAAGAGTTGACGGGATCGTGTCATCCCGCTTTAACATATACAGATAGGTAGCTAGAAAGACAAATATAGAAATAGTAGGGCTAGTCAATTACGACTCTATACATTATTTCTAAAAATCGCTATTTCTAAAGGTCGCGGCGGAAATGAAAAAAAAATTCGCGAGGGGCCGCGCCACTTCCTCAATTTCCGCTAGATGGCGCTGTGCGTTTTAGTGGGTAGTGCAGAAGACCATACGAGTATATAGTGGTCTAGTGGTAACATTACCAGCCTTAGAATCGTGTGGCCGTGGATTCAAATCCCGGTCCCATTCCAATGAGTTCTTTTGAACGTATATATGGAATTTCACACCAGTCACTTTTCGGTAAGGAGAACATCTTGAGGCAACCTGCGTACGTCCGCGTCCGTAGAAGAAATTCTATGGCATATGTGAAACCACTAACCCGCACTGGACCAGAGTAGTGGACATGCCCATTCACCCTACGTGGGTACGCATACGTCCTGCAGTGGGCTATAAAAAGCTGGTATAGTACAGAAGAATCACTCCAGCCTAACTACCACAAACGCACGTAAAGTGAAAACAGTCGAACCAGATTATCTTGTCCCAAAAATCAATGTTTCTTATCCATATTTACTCGTACAGTATTCGCGAATAAATACCGCAAATTGTGTTTTTTTTTAATGCAAATAAGTCTATCGCCTGATGGTAAGCGACGTTGTGCACGTAAGCACGCAGACCTATTTTATTTAGTATACTCGAATGATTTTTCGCAAAAAAATAGCATGACCGACTTCAACCGTGTACAGAATTCGCGAATATTTCGCACGGATCGATGTAGCATTTTTCACATTATTGATTATCAAAAATGGCTCAGCCGATTTCGATAAAATTTAAATGGGACCAATTTCGAAGTATACTCTTTCCAATAACAAAAGAATTATCAAAATCGGACTACTATGTGAAAAGTTATGCGTGTTTACACATTTAAAAAAAAAAACAAAAAAAATATACGCGTCGAATTGAGTACCTCCTCCGTTTCGTAGGTCAATCAAATAAAACAGCCCCCCACATACGTACCCCGGCGCTCGCAATGATCACCTGTGGGATTTTTGGAGGGATCGCAGAAAATAACATGTCGCCGCTTTGTATTATTTTGTTAAACTTGTGTTTCTATCAGTGGTAATTAGTGGAAAATCGTGGTATTTCGTTGATTATGAGCTAAATTACCTGCATGAGTGTAGGCAAGTGATATTATGTGTAGTATCATGTTGTTCCGTGTTGTTATCAAACTCCATAGACGCCTCTAGTATAGTCTCCAATGCTTTACTGAGGTATGACTTGGACTGGACCGTAAAGTTTTTGGACTAAGACGTGACTACGACTGCGACTTTTTTTAAAAAATATTGAAAAATTGGTTGTCTGTAAAGTCGGTTTACGCACGATAGTTTAACGTGACAACGTCATAATAAAATAACCAGCCAAGTACGAGTCAGACTCGCGCACGAATGGTTCCGAACCGTATGGGAGCCACATTCCTCTTGCCGTTATTAATAGCGAGCAATCACGTTTGTTGTATGGGACCCCCCCCCCTTAAATATTTATTTTATTCTGTTTTTAGTATTTGTTGTTATAGCGGCAACAGCAATACATCATCTGTGAAAATTTCAGCTGCCTAGCTATCATGGTTCATGAGATACAGTCCGGTGACAGACAGACAGACAGACGGACATCGAAGTCTTAGTAATAGGGTCCCGTTTTTACCCTTTGGGTACGGAACCCTAAAAATTTAACTAAAGTATAGCACAGGTGTTACTCACCCTTATATTTTTAGTTAAAATGTGCAAAATCCACGCTAGTCTCCATAATAAAGTCATAATAAAACATTGATGAAATGATTGCACCGAATGAATGCTCAAGCGGATCGTGCCTCTCACTCACTCGTGTAGTGAGCGTAACGGACAATGAGTCATCCTTTTTCGTGCGTGCAGCCAGCGTTCATCGGTTTACTAGACTTTGTCACGTCAAAAATGTTAATGATACTTGACACTAGCAAATGTATAAACCATACGACGCCAAAATATAAAAGAAGACTAACCTGTGTATCCCTGAGGTCGGGCTCGCTGGCGGCGGCGGGCAGCTCCCTCCCCTCCCCCGTGTCGTCCCGCCCCTCGCCCCGCTCCCCGCCGCACACGTCCCCGGCGCTGGCGCTGATCGCTCGCCGTCTCGCCTCTTTCTTCTCCTTGTCCTTGCCAGAGAGCATGTTTCTGGTTTTTGATAAAAGGTTGAGAGGCTTCATTGACTTGCGGACCTGGAATGGTGACAGACGTGTCTTTATATTCGTTGCAGTAGTTTTGTTTTTCTTAATAGGTCTATGATAATAATGATATAGTGTTTGTTAGCGTTCATCGAACTTGAGCAACATTCAGCGCTGTCCGTCTTCGGATGGGCGACCGCGAATGGCATTTACAACTGAGCTGCTACCGTGGCTCGGATGACACGTTAACTTATAGGTCCCGATTGTTTTAACCTTTTAGCCATGTCAGAGACCTTTAAGCGGCTTTAAAACTTGACACCAGGGCTAGCCATTCGACTTATACGAGCTTACTTAGGGGAACCTTATATTTTTCCGAGATAAAAAGTATCCTATGTCACAATAGAAATAGAAGAAAGATCGCGAAATTCACACGTAAAATAACAAAGAAACACTAGCATTATAACATCCTTACATAGTCCTTACATAGTTAAAATAAAGTCGCTATTTTCGTTTGTTTGTTTGTTTATTTGTCTGTATGCTTAAATCTTTAAAACTACGCAACGGATTTTGATGCGGTTTTTTTTAATGGATAGAGTGATTCAAGAGGAAGGTTTATATGTATAATACACCTGTGCGAAGCCGGGGCGGGTCGTCTAGTATAAAATAAAGTCGCTATTTTTGTCTGTTTGTTTGTCTGTATGCTTAAATCTTTAAAACTACGCAAAGGATTTTGATGCGGTTTTTTTTAATGGATAGAGTGATTCAAGGGGAAGGTTTATATGTATAATACACCTGTGCGAAGCCGGGGCGGGTCGTCTAGTTAATTATAAAATAGACTATTGCTTGACAAAAACTGCACATAAATAAACCCTCCTTGGAAGTAGAGCTTCTTATTTCAAAAATATGACGATAACTATCCGCGATGAAAAGATCGCAACGTGAAAATTTAGCAAAAAAATTATACCAGCACTATGACAACAGTGGTTGTAGTCATTTTGAAATAGACTATTGCACGACACAGTTTAGACAAAACTGCACACAATTAATTTGGAAACCCTCTGACAAATTAACACCAATGAGAGCAATTAGGTGGATGTTGCCACAATATCTAATTTGTTTAAATCAGGGGCCAAGGATCATTATTATTTTCAAGGTTTTATTAGTTACTAGCTTTTTCCTGCAGCTTCGCTTGCGCAATATTTTGATTTTCCATAGGAACCTTTTATTTGTACTATCCTATAGGAAGTTTTTATTCATATCCTATATGAATCTTTTATTTGTACTACCCTATAAAAACTTTTTATTAATACTATCCTATATGAAACTTTTATTTGTACTATCCTATAGGAACCTTATATTTTTCTGGGATATAAATTAGCCAATATCACACTCCAACTTTTAAATTACCTATAAAACTCTGACACCAGGGCTAGCCACCCGGCCTATACGAACTTACTTACTTACCTTTAAATTAAACTATATCCAAGCCAAAAATAAAGTCTATCAGTTGATCTGTGAACGAGTAACAAACCAACAAATTCAACACTTGCAACACTTTCTGTGTTTATAATTAGTAGAGGCCGAATCATACAAGTCGGCGGATATGAAGTTAGCTACAAGCTGCGCAATATCCAATTACCTACCTCCTAATGGAATTTATGTTTCGATAAAAACAACATTTCTAAAAATATAATACTTTACCAAAAGTTTGTATAGTGCAAATATTCAATGAACTGTCTTTTTTAAATGTAATTTCTGTAACTTATTTTAATTGAATATGTTTTAAAGTTTTGCATGAGCTTGTTGCTGACAAAACATAATATAAATTAATGAATATGTACTGCTAGGATTTAAATTTACACTAGTAACTGTGCATATTATTGTTGTTTTATCATGTTAAATAAAGAATTTTAAAAAAAAAAATAAAAAATAAAAAAAATAAAAAAAATATCCAATTCTGACTGAAGCTCACTTATAACTAGGCGTTGATTGGATATTGCGCAGCTTGTAGCTCACTTCGCATCCGCCGACTTGTACGATTCGGTCTATAAGAATAGTAAGGATTACCTGCTTGAACGATTTTGTTTTTATTATTCTGACTATTATTATCAGAATGTTAGCTACAAGTTGCGGATAAAACAATCCTCGCGCAGCTGTTAAGAGAGCTTCAGTTAGGATTGGCTTATTCGCAGCTTGTAGCTAACATCACAGTCGCTAAAATATTTGATTCGGCCTATAGAGGTACATTACTAACCTTGCATTTAACGGTCGCTGGGTGCACAAAATTATCATCATCTTTATTCTGCTTTGGTGGGTCTCGCAGTCCCAAAACTAACATATCATCCAAAGACGCTTGCATATGCCGCCTGAACGTTGGCCGCGCTTCTTCGTGACTCCTCGACGAATACATGGAAACCGTATCCACACTGGCTTTACTCGTACTACCAGATACAACTGTCACATTCTCCACAGATTCGCTGGACTGCCAATGAGGCGGCTGACGCCTCGACTCTTCATATATTTCGACAGAATTAAACGTCTCCGCCACTTGGTCGATCTCCAAATCCATGTCTAACTGAGGCGGTATAAACTCGTAGTGGTGACCCTCGTTTTCTGTATAAACCTGATCGTAGACCGCGCCGTTTGGATAGCCTCTAGAACTGGAGGGGATGTTGCCGTATACGTTGTTATAGTTGTACGTATCTTCTTCGTGACGTGGGCTTAGGTGATGTAGAGGCATGTCGTTTGCGTTAAGGATTACATCGTCCATGTTTAAAGGTCGGCCCTGACCGCCGAATCCGTCTACGACAGGAGTCGTATTGGACAGAAAGGACCCATCAGCTTCGAAGCTACTGCATCCGACTAGGCCTACAGGACGTCGCGGCATATCCTGCTTGAATCTATTTGGAGGAGGCTGAGCGCCGGCAAATTCTACCACTAAAATCCTATCGGCTATATTTCTGCCGTCATTATGGAAGCCGATACCTGAATCGCTGTTACTCGACGTGGTAGTTATTTCGCTATGATTGCTCGGTTGAGGGGAGTTGGCAATGAAGTCGGCAGGGTCGACTCTATCCTCGTGGCGACAAGGTCGTCTGTCGCGCGGCACCCTGAACGCTTGCACCGCTCGGTTACATCTCGAAAAGTTGCCAATAGCCGGACTGTCGCCTTTCAAAGCTAGCTTCGATATTTGCTGAAGGTTTGGACTAGAACAGTCTTCGGCAGGCAACGAATACATTCCTCTTATAACGCCTACGACGTATTCCGCAGACGGGGGGAATTCTAGACACCTTTCCGCGACAGGGTCTCGAGTGCAAGCGATTTGGAACTCTCTCACTCTGATTATATGGGCTTCGTGTTCTGCCATTCGCGGGTCTACAGCGAATACATGACAGCTGTGTGACGCTTCTGTTTCTGAGGTTTCCGCTGATGTGACCAGTCCGAAGTATCTCCTGTCGGCGTCGGATCCGCAGCCTGCGAAGACGATCCTTTCGCGCGTGTATTGAGCTAAGACTTGTCCGGAAGGTCGTCGGAGTATGAGAGAGTTTGGCAGGACAGAGAGGAGGACTGGAGCGGCGGAGCGTCGTTCTTGGCGCAGCTTTCTGACTGCTGTTCTAACGTTGCCAGGAGCGTCGTTGGAGGCTGCCTGCGGGGTCTCTATGGTGCCGAGGTAGCCGACGACTGCACGGCATTCGAGACGGGCGACGTGGTTTGGAGTCAGCTGCGCTCGGCTGAGGTTTTGGAGGATCTCGTTGACACCAGATGTGCTGGGTGCGGCGTGACAGCCTGAAATATCGTTATAAAAAGAAGATTCAGTACATTCTGGAGATTTAAGAGTTTTACACAAATGATGCAAGAGTGATGGAATAATATAGTATGTATAGAATTATCATAACAGATACTTTGTGCAGTGATTTAATAATGAACAAGTAATGATGACTAACAACATACAGTGATAGTGATACAGTAGCAGTGGTAATAGTACTAGCCACAAAAATAGCTCTACTGGTATAATAGAGAATTTGACAATTTTAAAATGTATTTGTATGTCTGAAAAGGCAAGTTTTGGCATGAGCACTTTAAAAATGAACCACTTTGTACGCACCTTAAACTTATGAATAAATGATTATGAATTATGATGCAAAGCAGCAAGGGTAGCATGGCAAAAGGGATACAAACATTTTTTCCACTTTTAATGTCTGGTGTCATTGTCAATCCATACTTTATTTCCACTTCTTATATAATGGTGGAAAGGCAATTTGTCCCTTTGCCATGCTACCCATCCTGAAGGACAATATAATGAAAATGAGGTGAATCAAAACACAGATGAAAAGCATTAGTAAAATAAGAGATTGAAATATCATTTTATTTTTCTTTTAGTGTATGTAAACTGTAAACGGAAGTAAAAAATATTTACATTATTCACCTTTTTATGGCAGCAAATAACCACAGCCAAGATGACACATTCTATACATCTAGCACAATGTGAACAAAAGGGGCAAGGAAACAATCAGCCCTCCTCAATTGAGACACAATATTTGTATTGATTGTATAACTTCTTGTTACCAATGCAAGTTTTACTAATGCGGTCTATGAGAACTGTATTTACTATACTTTTCTGTAGAGGGGTGATATTAATAAAAAATAATAATATGTGGAATAATGTGTTTAGTGTGAGTGGTGATAATGTGTTTTATAAATTCTGAAATCTATGGTTTTGGATTAAATAACAAAACTCAGCCATGATCTCAAAAGCTATAATATAACATAGGTATAATAGAAAAGCTTTTTACGTTTTACAAATTTCCTATCTCTACAACAGCTTTTCTTAACCTTTTTCAGTCCGCAGACTCTTAAACACAATTTCAAGCACCCCCTTAATTCTAGTAGTTCTCTGAAAAGTAGACATCTGTTTAACAGAATCTTCACAAGCCTATATTTCTACTCGCTCTTAACCGACCCCCAGGGGTCTATGGACCACAGGTTAAGAAACGCTGCTCTACAACACCAAAATGAGCAATGTGCAATGTTAGACACAAAAGCAAATATCAAAAATTGCCAATCAACATCAATTTAAAAGCAAACCCCCACATACCTATATAAATAAATAAGTCCTTTAGCCACCTGAAATAGAACAAGCAGAAACCTCAAATTATTAAAGCGCACTACTGATATTGGATAGGATTAATCGGTGTTCAAACTGGCAATTGATTAGAAAAATCTACTTTCCCGAACAAAATTGCAACTCTGAATCAATGAAAAATATAAAACAGCTGGTTTTTTTCCCAGTTTTTAGGTAAAGTAATGTAAAAGTTGTTCATAATGACTGTAAAAATCACTCCATCTTAGTAAATCTGTGTTAAACACTAACAATAAACACATATAAATATAAATGCTTTATATTGTTTTCTTTCACTACTATATTTTATACTTATCATGTGAGTCCTCCTTTGAGAATTTTAAGATATTACTTAATAATTACTTATCTCAACATGAAATGCAAGTGAATGAAACCCTCAATTAATGATTTGTTATTATTTAAATATCTGTTATTGTCAGTTGGCAGAGACATTATTTTTTTAAACTAATGTTATTCAATTAAATTGTAATAAATAAGACTTAGGAATAAATAACAGATTTGAAAGTTTTTATGTAGATACAAAATTGTCCCATAATAACGGAGATACCAAACAAAGAAGTTTACTACAAAGAATCCCATTACCTGGATGGTGTAAGGTCGGCTGCGGTCTCCTCCGCGGCGGAGGGTGCCGTCTTCTAGTCCTGGCCCTCTCATCTGGCTCGGTGTCCTCTGTGTCCGTCGGTGGGGCATCTCTGGGCGACACACTGAGCGCTATGGCCCCGGGCGCCGCAGCAACTAGCCGAGCGACGGACGCGTGCGGCGCACGAGCTACGTTTGCGCCATCAACAGCCAGCAGCGCGTCACCAGCTCGCAACCCAGCTCGCTCCGCCGGCCCGCCCGATGCCACCGCCGACACAACACAAGGCCGCTGACCGGCAATAGTAAACCCAAACCCTCCCGCACCCCTAGCCACTACGAGCCGACGCTCCGAAGTCCGTGCTATCGCAGCCCTACGACGTCTTCTCCTCTGCTGCTGAGGCACCATCACAAAAACTTTTTGGAACTTGATCGTCTTGTTGAACTACCAAAAACAGGTTTTTCTAACGGACACTGCACATTTTGTAATTTGATGAATGAAGCATGAAATAAATTGTAGTGCGCGAGCTTAATTCAGAAGTTTCTATGCGAATTTCGCGCAGAAAACTGGAAATACTAGAAATAAAGAAAGTTTCGTTCGAGGCCTTCTGCAACTGACGTTTAGAAAGTTTGATTTTTAATTTTACGGGTGCGTTCATTTTTATTTACTTCACTTAAGAAAAAAAACATAATCATCATCATCCTCACTCATCTTGCATCATTCTTGATTGCCATTGACAAATTGAGAATGAAAAACGTGCGGCGTACGTGTTCGTATGTATGTCTATAAACTACGTGCATGCTAAAGGTGATATTGCAAAAAGGGCTAAGACTAGGTACAGTAGCTCAAAAAATCCGATAAACTATGATAAATAAATGCGCAGAGTAAAACAACCGCATTAAATGCTTAATTTATGAGTAATTTCACATTTTCCAATTTGATTTTTGCTCAGTTATTGAATTACTGCCATTTTGGTCACATATAACCTTTTTTATATAACCTACATAGAATTAATAGCCTACATGTAAAAAATGCACTAAAGAGTTTAGTTTTGTTAGCAAAACTTCTCAGACGTTAATGATACATCAAATTGATACGTTTATAGGTACTTTATACTTCGATCAAGACTTTATACGTTTCTTTTGTTTCATTTATTTCCTGGATTTTTTTATTATGGGACCAACAGCAATCTTCAGTTGTTCATAATAACGTAGGTACTACATATAAGTGGGTTCAGTATTATAAGATCTCTGAGAGACACACGGTATATGTATGTATCTACCTTTCATGTATCTGTAATTTTTAAAAGTATACTGCTGAACATAGGCTAGGCCTACGAGTCATATCTACTGCGGTGGCCCTGAAGGATTAAGTTGTTACTTGGTGAAGTCGCGGGTCACCGAGAAAGTCGAAGGCAAACGTGTAAGAGGTTTGTTTTTATTTTCCTGTTTATCGTAAATGGTCAAGAACATTTTGTCGTTATTTTAATTTTGTAAAACCATCATTAGTAGTGTGATGAGTGTAATGTTGTTTATATTCTCTTAAAAGTATTATATTATATCATATTTCTGTATAAATGGATCTAAACAACTGTGAATTATTTCGAAGTAACTTGCCCCGCATTCACATTGCTGTATTCTTATAATGGTGTATGAAGATCACGTAGCACATAGAAACCTCTTTAGTAATCAAACTCACGGGACAAGTTAGATCTATATATTTAAAAAAAAAGGAGAATGAAGGATGAATACTTACTTTTTGGCGGGAAAGAAACTAAGGAGGATCAATGATGTGAAAATGGAGCGAAGAATAAAAAAAATGTTTGTAACCATATATTTCTAAGATCGGAGGATGCTGAATAAAATATTTTGACAACGAGGTGTTTAAATCCTGTAATAGTTAACAATAAAAAATCATCCAACGAATTGCAATGAAACGTGTTCTTTTCGTTGTTAAAAGAATACAGGATAATATAGAAATCGGTTTTAAACAGGCCTTTAGCCTATTTTTGTTATTTGTGACATTTTATTAATGTTTCAAGTCGAGTATGGCCGGGTGGTTTTTGGCGGGAACGAAGAAAAATCATGTCGCCGCATTTTATTATTTTGTGAAATATGTTTCTATCAGTGATAATTAGTTTGCCGATGCTTTACTGAGGTCTAACTTGACCGCGACTTTTTCGGACTACGGCGTGACTTAGACTGTAACTATATTGATATGTAAAATACAAAAAAAAAGGTTCAATACTTATAGGTAACACTAGCAAATGCATAAACCATGCGACACCAAAATAAAAGAAGAAGAGTATGGCTGCCTTATTTTTAAACAATGTCAATGTAATTTTCAATCCGAATACATGAAATTACTTTTAATGGACACTGTTATTGTAAAAAATAACGGGAAAATAATTATCCGAAAGAAACGATTCAAATTATGAAATACTGTACCCTTTGGTGGCCCAATTTCTATATATTTTTGCAATATCTCCTTTCATGGAGATCAGCTGAGCGGTACTAGAAAACAAGCTAACAGCTCTTGATTTTTTAAAATTCCCGCCTTTTTTCTTGGACAGCTTTCGTTGGCCAGACTTTATCACAAATTGCTTATATCGTAACAACACTATTTTATAATATATTTGATCTACTCTAATGTTGTAACATTCTACTTATGTTTCCAATACTTGACTTATAATGACTACTGTTGTAGCGCAGACAACAAAACACTCAATTTAAGCAATTTCACATGATGTTATAAAATCCACATCGATATTGTAATAGTAGTTTATGCAACTGTCATATAATGAAGGGTATTAAAACACGAGTGTGGTTTATGAAACGAGCGCAGCGATTTTCATAATAGTAACGAGTGTTTTAATACCCGGGTCATATGCAGTTGCATACACTACTTTATCTTCACTAATAAAAACTTGGCGCCGCTGCGTGCGCAGGGCGGCCAATCAGGAGCGAGCGCGCACTTGGCGCCGCTGCGCGCGCAGGGCGACCAATCAGGAGCGAGCGAGCGATGCTATAATGAGATTTTACGATATCGATGTGGATATTATAACATCATTTGAAATTGCTTAAATTGAGTGTTTTGTTGTCTGCACTATAACAGTAGTCATTATAAGTCAAGTATTGGAAACATAAGTAGAATGTTACA